>OY997274.1:242800261-244050261 GCA_963921465.1 Triticum timopheevii | reverse complement strand
AATTCAAAAATATTCATGAGTTCAAAAAGTGCCCATGAAATACAATCGAGAAATGAAGGCTACTATTTAAATACAATTGATCTTAGCTAGCTATCTGTTCACAATCTTCTTGCCCTTATTTTTCGTAAATGGAGTTCTTCTCTTGAACGGGCGTCCTTTAGGTAGGGTGGTCCTGCTTCTTCTTGTGGTGTATGCTAATACTTCATCGTCATCATCATGTTCCATCTTCGGGTCGTCGTACTTGTCGAAGTCTTGCTCATTGGCGACTCCATCCATTCTGATGATCTTCCTTTTGCCTCTCCTCACGACAACACGACTGGGCTTTGGCGGGTCGGTAATGAAGAAGCATTGGTCCACTTGGGAAGCCAGTACCCATGGCTCATTTTTCGCGGTGACGTTCGCGCCCGCGGTCTTGGATTTGGCTTCGGGTATAACCATGGTGGTGAAATACCGGTCTTCTTTTATGACGCTCTTGGCCCATCTGACATGGAACATCGGGACCTTCTCTCTAGCATAGCTCAGCTCCCAGATCTCCTCGATCCTTCCGTAGTATCTGTCCTTGTCGTTACCGGCGTAGGATTCCATCGTTACACCGGAGTTCTGATAAACATCGCTCTTCATGTCCTTTCCCTCGGTGTAGAATGTGTAGTCGTTGATATCGTACGCCTCATACGTCATCAGGTTGTGCTCGGCACCCTGTGACAAGGCGAATATGAGTTGTTCTTCCGCGGAAGAATCCTCATGTAAAGGGTACGACAGAAGCTTCTGCTTGAACCAACGCGTGAAACATGAGTTGTGCTCTTTGATTATATCTCCGTCCGTCCTTTGTTGGCCTCGGTCATTGTATGTCTTCTCAAAAAAGGTTTTGTGCTCTACCACCCAAGGATCGACCACGTCTATGTGTTGTAGCGCGACTAGGTTTGCTCTTTCAAAGTCGGCGAGTCGACCCTCGAAGTCGACATGCATTTCGCGGAGACCCTCACGGTGACCCCATCCAGCGAGCCTACCGAGGTGCCTGTTGACGGGCAGACTAACGGGGTTCTCGATGCCTAGATAATTCGTGCAGTAGGAAATGCACTCTTCGGTCAGAAAGCCCCTGGCTATGCTTCCCTTTGGACATGACATGTTGTGAACGTATCCTTTGATGACACCATTCATCCTTTCGAATGGCGTCATGTTGTGTAGGAACGTCAGCCTGAGTTGGATGATATCCTCCACGATATGGACCAGCAGATGCACCATAACATCGAAAAATGCGGGCGGGAAGTACATCTCAAGCTCGCATAGTATCACCACGATCTCTTCCTGTAACCTTCTGAGTTGCCTCACGCCAACCAACTTCCGAGAGATGACATCGAAAAAGTTGCATAGGCCAAATAGCGTTTCACGGACGTGCACTTCCATGATACCACGGATTGCAACTGGAAGTGTCTGCGTCATCAGCACGTGACGGTCATGAGACTTCATCCCACTGAACTTCTACTTCGCTGGATCTAGGTATCTGCTTATCTTCCCCGTGTAACCGTAAGGAAGTTTTACTCCTACGAGGCAGGTGAAAAACTGATCGATCTCCTCCCGACTTAGAGTGAAGCACACGGGAGGGAAGTCATTTCCGGTCTTCTTGGCCTTTCTGCCTTTGCGACGACTTTCCGTGTCCTACTTTGCCTTATCATCATCATCATTAGCGTGAAGCTCCTCCCTGATGCCCATTGATTTCAAGTCTTCCCTTGCTTTCGGCCCATCTTTGGTCCTCTCTGGCATGTTGAGCAGGGTACCAAGCAGACTCTCACACACGTTCTTCGTGATATGCATGACATCAAGGCTGTGAGGCACACGGTGGATCTTCCAGTACAGCAAGTCCCAGAAAACAAACCTCGTTTTCCATACCTTCAGCTGCGGCTTTGGCGCCTTTCGCTTCTTTCCCGGCTCTGGCGCCTTTTGCTTCTTTCCCGGCAGTGGGCAATCTTTCCAATTTTTCAACAGCTCGTCTATTTCCTCGCAGCTCCTCGTACGCGGGCGTCTTCGGGGTTCGGTTTCACCATCGAACAGATCCTTGTGTTTCCTCCACGGGTCATCATTGCGAAGCCACCTTCGATGTCCCATGAACACGGTTTTCGAAGACCCGGGATCTCTATCTAGCTGGCGATACGTTATGTCATCCATGCACCTGACGCATCCAGAAAATCCGTGGACCACCTACCCTGCGAGATATCCGTAACCGCGATAGTCGTGCACCGTCGCGAGCAGTGCGGCTCTCATAGGGAAATATTCTTTCTCTGCGGCGTCCCACGTATTGGCTGGCATTTTCCACAGCATGTCTAGCTCCTCTTTCAGCAGCCCCAAATACAGATTGATGTCGTTCCCTGGTTGTTTCGGCCCTTCAATTAGCATACTCATGTGAATGTACTTCCTCTTCATGCACAACCAGGGAGGAAGGTTGTACATCCACACAAACACATGCCAGGTGCTATGTGTGCTTCTCTGGCTGCCAAACGGATTGACTCCATCGGTGCTCACGCCCAGCATGATGTTCCTTGGATCCTTCCCAAATTCTGGGTGTTCGAAGTTCAACGCTTGCCACTGGCTCCCATCCTTAGGGTGACTCAGCATCTTGTCTTTTTTATTGATCTCCGGACCATTTGCGTCATCTTCTCGCTTCTTCTCCTCCCTATCCGTGTGCCAACGTAGGAGCTTTGCTACCTTAGGGTCCGCGAAATACCGCTGCAGATGAGGAGTGATCGGAAAGTACCACACCACTTTTCGAGGAGCTTTCTTCCTCTTCTTGTATCGAGTGATGCTGCACACCGGACATATGGTAGACTCCGCGTCCTCGTCCCGATAAATGATGCAATTGTTCATGCACACATGGTATTTCACGTGCGGTAAATCCAGAGGACACATGATTTTCTTCGCCTCCTCGAAACTAGTCGGGCACTTGTTCCCCTTGGGAAGACGTTTGTGCCAGGATGACATGTTCTCGTCGAAGCATGCGTCGGTCATTTTGTGTTTTACCTTCATCTCCAGAGCCATGAGCGTTACTTTCAGGCGGGTATCCTCGGGCCTGCATCCTTCATACAATGGAGTAACCGTGTCTATCTCCAGTTGATCCAGCGTGGCTTTCTCTCGGGCGGCAACTCTTGTGTTATCCATCTGCTTGAGAAGTAGCTCTTCAATATGAGGGCCCTGCACCCAACCCATCGATGGTCCATCATCGTCTGCTCTATCGGCATCTTCATCTTCATGATCATGCCCTTCGTCTGCTTCGGCATCTTCCTCATCATCATGTCCTGCATCTTCTACATGATGACTGTGTACAGCATCAGTGTCGTGATCATGTCCTGGAGATTCTTCGTCTTCTCGCCCGCCCGAGCCGCGGTGGTTGTCTTGCTGCCCTTCCTCATTTCTTGCCCGGCCCCCATGGATGACTTCATAGTCATCTTCATCACCTTGCCACCGATAGCCATCCATGAAACCACGCAAGAGCAGGTGGTCCTAAACCTGCCCGGAATCCGGGTCCGCAATAAGGCTCTTCAGCTTGCATCTTCGACACGGACATCTTATCTCCGTCTCGTTCTTTTGAAGCATCTCGGCCTTCGTGGAGCTCAAAAACCTATTCACGATGCCTTCGGTAATCGTGCGGACCATGGTCGCCTGCGGGGTAGAGCAAAACAATATTTTAGAACCAAGAAAAGATTTGGCATGACTTTCCCTAAAAATAGGACCAAAAAGAATGCATAGTGCCAAAATTCTCGCCGAAACGGAAATGAATCAACATTCCGGCAAAATATTAGCAACTATCGCATTTCAAATACCGGTACCTGCAAACACAAACATATACGCAACACCACAAACATATGCAACACAACAAACATACATAGATCTAGCTAGGCCATAAAAAGTGCATGTGCACGTTGTTGGAGGGAGAACAACATAAAGATAGCTTCCCCCTTACTTACCTATCAAAAAAGGTAATTTAACCACTTAATTTGGATGGATCTATGGTGCAAATGAGGTGAGGAGGAGGAGGCAGCCGAGACAAGCTTGGAGGAGGAGGTGGAGAGAATGAAGTGGGGAAAGTGAGTGGGTAGGTGTGGCTGTCCAAAATATCTAGCTGGTCCCAGGTTACTAATGGCGCACCACCTACACATGCGCCATTAGTAACCCTGGTTACTAATGGTGCACCTGCTGGTGGTGCGCCATTAGTAGTTTTGCAAAAAAATAAAATATATATATACTAATGGCGCACTATTACACAGTGCGCCATTAGTAGTTTTGCAAAAAATTTAGTAGTGGCGCACTGTGTGGCTGGTGCGCCATTACTAGTTAGAACTAGTAATGGCGCACTGTGCCCTGGTGCACCATTAGTATGTTTGGAAAAATAAAAAAATTGTTACTAGTGGCGCACCATGTGTCTGGTGCGCCATTAGTGTCTTTAACACTAATGGCGCACCAGCACATGGTGCGCCACTGCTATACAGTAGTGGCGCACCACATGTCTGGTGTGCCATTAGTGGCCATTTCATCTATAGCCCTTTTCCTAGTAGTGCCCGGAGCTCCAGTATTGTCCCAATCTCACCCGGAACCTTTCCGGTGTCCAAATATAATCGTCCAATATATCGATCTTCATGTCTCGACCATTTCGAGACTCCTCGTCATGTCCGTGATCACATCCGGGACTCCGAACAACCTTCGGTACATCAAAACACATGAACTCATAATATAACTGTCATCTAACTTTAGGCATGCGGACCCTACGAGTTCGAGAACTATGTAGACATGACCGAGACACGTCTCTGGTCAATAACCAATAGCGGAACCTGGATGCTCATATTGGTCCTACATATTATACGAAGATCTTTATCGATCAAACCGCATAACAACGTACGTTGTTCCCTTTGTCATCGGTATGTTACTTGCCCGAGATTCGATCGTCGGTATCTCAATACCTAGTTCAATCTCGTTACCGGCAAGTCTCTTCACTCGTTACGTAATGCATCATCCCGTAACTAACTCATTAGCTACATTGCTTGCAAGGCTTATAGTGATGTGCATTATCGAGTGGGCCCAGAGATACCTCTCTGAAAATCAAAGTGACAAATCCTAATCTCGAAATACGCCAACCCAACAAGTACCTTCGGAGACACCTGTAGAGCACCTTTATAATCACCCAGTTACATTATGACGTTTGGTAGCACACAAAGTGTTCCTCCGGTAAACGGGAGTTGCATAATCTCATAGTTATAGGAACATGTATAAGTCATGAAGAAAGCAATAGCAACATACTAAACGATCAAGTGCTAAGCTAACGAAATGGGTCAAGTCAATCACATCATTCTCCTAGTGATGTGATCCCGTTAATCAAATGACAACTCATGTCTATGGTTAGGAAACTTAACCATCTTTGATTAACGAGCTAGTCAAGTAGAGGCATACTAGTGACACTATGTTTGTCTATGTATTCACACATGTATTATGCTTCTGGGTAATACAATTCTAGCATGAATAATAAACATTTATCATGAAATAAGGAAATAAATAATAACTTTATTATTGCCTCTAGGGCATATTTCCTTCAGTCTCCCACTTGCACTAGAGTCAATAATCTAGTTCACATCGCCATGTGATTTAACACTAATATTCATATCTGTATATGATTAACACCCATAGTTCACATCGTCATGTGACCAACACCCAAAGGGTTTACTGGAGTCAATAATCTAGTTCACAACGCTATGTGATTAACACCCAAAGAGTACTAAGGTGTGATCATGTTTTGCTCATGAGAGAAGTTTAGTCAATGGGTCTGTCACATTCAGAGCCGTATGTATTTTGCAAAATATTCTATGTCTACAATGCTCTGTACGGAGCTACTCTAGCTAATTGCTCCCACTTTCAATATGTATCCAGATTGAGACTTAGAGTCATCTGGATCAGAGTCAAAACTTGCATCGACGTAACCCTTTACGACGAACCTCTTGTCACCTCCATAATCGAGAAACATATCCTTATTCCACTAAGGATAATTTTGACCAATGTCCAGTGATCTACTCCTAGATCACTATTGTACTCCCTTGCCAAACCAGGGCAGAGTATACAATAGGTCTGGTCCATAGCATGGCATACTTTTATAGAACCTATGACTGAGGCATAGGGAATGACTTTCATTCTCTTTCTATTTTCTGCGTGGTCGGGATTTGAGTCTTACTCAATTTCACACCTTTGCAACACAGGCAAGAACTCTTTCTTTGACTGTTCCATTTTGAAATACTTCAAAATCTTGTCAAGATATGTGCTAATTGAAAATCTTATCAAGCGTCTTGATCTATCTCAATAGATCTTGATGCTCAATATGTAAGTAGCTTTACTGAGGTCTTTCTTTGAAAAACTTTTATTCAAGTATCCTTTTATGCTATCCAGAAATTCTATATCATTTCCAATCAACAATATGTCATCCACATATAAAATTAGAAAAGCTACAGAGCTCCCACTCACTTTCTTGTAAATACAGGCTTCACCGCAAGTCTGTATAAAACTATATGCTTTGCTCAACTCATCAAAGCGTATATTCCAACTCTGAGATGCTTGCACCAGTCCATATATGGATCGCTGGAGCTTGCACATTTTGTCAACACCTTTAGGATCGACAAAACCTTCTGGTTGCATCATATACAACTCTTCTTTAATAAATCCATTAAGGAATGCGGTTTTGTTTATCCATTTGCCAGATTTCATAAAATGCGGCAATTGCTAACATGATTCGGACAGACTTAAGCATAGATACGAGTGAGAAACTCTCATCGTAGTCAACACTTTTAACTTGTCAAAAACCTTTTGCGACAATTCTAGCTTTGTAGATAGTAACACTACTATCAACGTTTGTCTTCCTCTTGAAGATCCATTTATTTTCTATGGCTTGCCGATCATCGGGCAAGTCAACCAAAGTCCACACTTTGTTCTCATACATGGATCCCATCTCAGATTTCATGGCCTCAAGCCATTTTGCGGAATCTGGGCTCATCATCGCTTCCTCATAGTTCGTAGGTTTGCCATGGTCAAGTAACATGACCTCCAGAATAGGATTTCCGTACCACTCTGGTGCGGATCTCACTCTGGTTGACCTACGAGGTTTGGTAGTAACTTGATCTGAAGTTACATGATCAACATCATTAGCTTCCTCACTAATTGGTGTAGGAGTCACAGGAACAGATTTTTGTGATGAACTACTTTCCAATAAGGGAGCAGGTACAGTTACCTCATCAAGTTCTACTTTCCTCCCACTCACTTCTTTGAGACAAACTCCTTCTCTAGAAAGGATCCATTCTTAGCAACGAATGTCTTGCCTTCGGATCTGTGATAGAAGGTGTACCCAACTTTCTCCTTTGGGTATCCTATGAAGACAATTTCTCCTTTTTGGGTTTGAGCTTATCAGGATGAAACTTTTTCATATAAGCATCGCAACCCCAAACTTTAAGAAATGACAACTTGGGTTTCTTGCCAAACCACAGTTCATAAGGTGTCATCTCAACGGATTTAGATGGTGCCCTATTTAATGTGAATGTAGCTATCTCTAATGCATAAACCCATAAAAACAATAGTGGTAAATCGGTAAGAGACATGATAGATCACACCATATCTAATAAAGTACGGTTATGATGTTCGGACACACCATTATGCTGTGGTGTTCCAGGTGGCATGAGTTTGTGAAACTATTCCACATTGTTTTAGTTGAAGGCCAAACTCGTAACTCAAATATTTTACCTCTGCGATCATATCATAGAAACTTTTATTTTCTTGTTATGATGATTCTCCACTTCACTCTGAAATTCTTTGAACTTTTCAAATGTTTCAGACTTATGTTTCATCAAGTAGATATACCCATATCTGCTCAAATCATCTGTGAAGGTCAGAAAATAACGATACTTGCCGTGAGCCTCAACACTCATCGGATTGCTTACATCAGTATGTATTATTTCCAATAAGTCAGTTGCTCGCTCCATTGTTCTGGAGAACGGAGTTTTAGTCATCTTTCCCATGAGGCATGGTTCGCAAGCATCAAATGATTCATAATCAAGTGATTCCAAAAACCCATCACCATGGAGTTTCTTCATGCGCTTTACACCAATATGACCTAAACGGCAGTGCCACAAATAAGTTGCACTATCATTATTAACTTTGCATCTTTTGGCTTTAATATTATGAATATATGTATCATTATGATCGAGATCCAACAAACTATTTTCATTGGGTGTATGACCATCGAAGGTTTTATTCATGTAAACAGAACAACAATTATTCTCTGACTTTAAATGAATAACCGTATTGCAATAAACATGATCAAAGCATATTCATGCTCAACGCAAACGCCAAATAACATTTATTTAGGTTTAACACTAATTCTAAAAGTATAGGGAGTGTGCGATGATGATCATATCAATATTGGAACCACTTCCAACACACATCGTCACTTCACCCTCAACTAGTCTCTGTTTATTCTGTAACTCCTATTTCAAGTTACTAATTTTAGCAACCGAACAAGTATCAAATGCTCAGGAGCTACTGTAAACACTAGTAAGGTACACATTAATAACTTGTATATCAAATATACCCTTGTTCACTTTGCCATCCTTCTTATCCACCAAATATTCAGGGCATTTCCGCTTTACAGTGACCATTTCCTTTGCAGTAGAAGCACTCAGTTTTAGGCTTTGGTCCAGCTTTGGGCTTCTTCACTGGAGTGACAACTTGCTTGCCATTCTACTTGAAGTTCCCTTTCTTTCCCTTTTGCCCTTTTTCTTGAAACTAGTGATCTTGTCAATCATCAACACTTGATGTTCTTTCTTGATTTCTACCTTTGTTGATTTCAGCATCACGAAGAGCTCGGGAATCATTTTCGTCATCCCTTGCATACTATAGTTCATCACGATGTTCTAGTAACTTGGTGATGGTGACTAGAGAACTCTATCAATCACTATCTTATCTGGAAGATTAACTCCCACTTGATTCAAGCGATTGTAGTACCCAGACAATCTGAGCACATGCTCACTAGTTGAGCAGTTCTCCTCCATCTTTTAGCTATAGAATTTGTTGGAGACTTCATATCTCTCAACTCGGGTATTTGCTTGAAATATTAACTTCAACTCCTGGAACATCTCATATGGTCCATGACATTCAAAACGTCTTTGAAGTCCCGATTCTAAGCTGTTAAGCATGGTGCACTAAACTGTCAAGTAGTCATCATACTGAGCTTTGTCAAACATTCATAACGTCTCCATCTGCTCCTGCAATAGGTGTGTCACCTAGCGGTGCATCAAGGACATAATTCTTCTGTGCAGCAATGAGGATAATCCTCAGATCACGGATCCAATCCGCATCATTGCTACTAACATGTTTCAACATAGTTTTACTCTAGGAACATATCAAAATAAACATAGGGAAGCAACAACGCGAGCTATTGATCTACAACATAATTTGCAAAATACTATCAGGACTAAGTTCATGATAAATTAAAGTTCAATTAATCATATTACTTAAGAACTCCCACTTAGATAGACATCCCTCTAATCATCTAAGTGATCACGTGATCCAAATCAACTAAACCATAACTGATCATCACGTGAAATGGAGTAGTTTTCAATGGTGAACATCACTATGTTGATCATATCTACTATATGATTCACGCTCGACCTTTCGGTCTCAGTGTTCCGAGGCCATATCTGCATATGCTAGGCTCGTCAAGTTTAACCTGAGTATTCTGCGTGTGCAAAACTGGCTTGCATCCGTTGTAGATGGACGTAGAGCTTATCACACCCGATCATCACGTGGTGTTTGCGCACGATGAACTTTGGCAACAGTGCATACTCAGGGAGAACACTTTTATCTTGAAATTTAGTGAGAGATCATCTTATAATGCTACCATCAATCAAAGCAAAATAAGATGCATAAAAGATAAACATCACATGCAATCAATATAAGTGATATGATACGACCATCATCATCTTGTGCTTGTGATCTCCATCTCCGAAGCACCGTCATGATCACCATCGTCACCGACACGACACCTTGATCTCCATCATAGCATCGTTGTCGTCTCGCCAACTATTGCTTCTACGACTATCGCTACCGCTTAGTGATAAAGTAAAGCAATTACAGGGCGATTGCATTGCATACAATAAAGCGACAACCATATGGCTCCTGCCAGTTCCCGATAACTCGGTTACAAAACATGATCATCTCATACAATAAAATATAGCATCATGCCTTGACCATATCACATCACAACATGACCTGCAAAAACAAGTTAGACGTCCTCTACTCTGTTGTTGCAAGTTTTACGTGGATGCTACGGGCTGAGCAAGAATTGTTCTTACCTATGCATCAAAACCACAATGATAGTTCATCAAGTTAGTGATGTTTTAACCTTCTCAAGGACCGGGCGTAGCCACACTCGGTTCAACTAAAGTTGGAGAAACTGACACCCGCTAGTCACCTGTGTGCAAAGCACGGCGATAAAACCAGTCTCGCATAAGCGTATGCGTAATGTCGGTCCGGGCCGCTTCATCCAACAATATCGCCGAACCAAAGTATGACATGCTGGTAAGCAGTATGACTTGTATCGCCCACAACTCACTTGTGTTCTACTCGTGCATATAACATCTACGCATAAAACCTAGGCTCTGATACCACTGTTGGGGAACGTAGTAATTTCAAAAAAATTCCTACGCACACGCAAGATCATGGTGATGCATAGCAACAAGAGGGGAGAGTGTTGTCTACGTACCCTCGTAGACCATAAGCGGAAGAATTAGCACAACGTGGTTGATGTAGTCGTACGTCTTCACGGCCCGACCGATCAAGCACCGAAAGCACGGCAACTCCGAGTTCTTGAACACGTACAGCTCGATGACGTCCCTCGAACTCCGATCCAGCCGAGTGTCGAGGGAGAGTTCCGTCAGCACGACGGCGAGGTGACGATGATGATGTTCTACCATCGCAGGGCTTCGCCTAAGCACCGCTACGATATTATCGAGGAGGACTATGGTGGAGGGGGCACCGCACACGGCTAAGAGATCAATGATCAATTGTTGTCCCTATGGGGTGCCCCCTCCCTCGTATATAAAGGAGTGGAGGAGGGGGTCGGCCAAGGGGAGGAGGTGCGCCCTAGGGGGGAGTCCTACTCCCACCGGGAGTAGGACTCCTCCCTTTCCTATTTGGAGAGGGAGAGGGAAGGAAGAGGAGGAGGGAGGAAGGAAAGGGGGGCCGGCCCCCTCCCAATTCGGATTGGGCTTGGGGGGGGCGCCCCCTCCATTGCTCATTTCCCCTCCTTTCCACTAAGGCCCATTAAGGCCCATATACCTCCAGGGGGGTTCCGATAACCTCCCGGAGCTCCGGTATTGTCCCAATCTCACCCGGAACCTTTCCGGTGTCCAAATATAGTCGTCCAATATATCAATCTTCATGTCTCGACCATTTTGAGACTCCTCGTCATGTCCGTGATCACATCCGGGACTCCGAACAACCTTCGGTACATCAAAACACAGAAACTCATAATATAATTGTCATCTAACTTTAAGCGTGCGGACCCTACGGGTTCGAGAACAATGTAGACATGACCGAGACACGTCTCTGGTCAATAACCAATAGAGGAACCTGGATGCTCATATTGGCTCCGACATATTCTACGAAGATCTTTATCGGTCAAACTGCATAACAACATACGTTGTTCCCTTTGTCATCGGTGTGTTACTTGCCCGAGATTCGATCATCGGTATCTCAATACCTAGTTCAATCTCGTTATAGGCAAGTATCTTTACTCGTTACGTAATGCATCATCCAGTAACTAACTCATTAGCTACATTGCTTGCAAGGCTTATAGTGATGTGCATTACCGAGTGGGCCCAGAGATACCTCTCCGACAATCGGAGTGACAAATCCTAATCTCGAAATACGCCAACCCAACAAGTACCTTCGGAAACACCTGTAGAGCACCTCTATAATCACCCAGTTACGTTGTGACGTTTGGTAGCACACAAAGTGTTCCTCCGGTAAATGGGAGTTGCATAATCTCATGGTTATAGGAACATGTATAAGTCATGAAGAAAGCAATAGCAACATACTAAACGATCAAGTGCTAAGCTAACAGAATGGGTCAAGTCAATCACATCATTCTCCTAATGATGTGATCCCGTTAATCAAATGACAACTCATGTCTATGGCTAGAAAACTTAACCATCTTTGATTAACGAGCTAGTCAAGTAGAGGCATACTAGTGACACTATGTTTGTCTATGTATTCACACATGTATATGTTTCCGGGTAATACAATTCTAGCATGAATAATAAACATTTATCATGAAATAAGGAAATAAATAATAACTTTATTATTGCCTCTAGGGCATATTTCTTTCATAAATAGTTTCCTCTTTTTTGATTTTCCCTTTTATTTGCTTGTTTACGAAAAACTAAAAACTCCAAAAATATTTCATTGTGTTTCTCTGAATTTCTTTTCTTTTTATTCGAGTCATACCGAGGAGAAGACCACGATGAAAATGTTGAGTGGCTCTCATATGCATTATTGTTGATCTAACGAGGAGCCCATATTATATTGTCTTCTCCTTTTGGATAAAATGTTTGCATATTCCATCTTAGTCCATGTCACTCTTGCACTATTATTATTTTCAAATCGTTCGGTCGTGCAAGTGAAAGGCAATAATGACGATATTGGATGAACTGGCCGTGGCAGAGAGAAACGGGTATGAACTCGACTTGTTCTATTTTTGTAAATATGTTTAACCTAGTATCCATGATTCAGCCTATTATGATCAAACATGTTTGCAATGACATTTAGAGATTATAGTTTCTCATGCCATGCATAAGTAGCTAGGAGTTGAAAATGATTTATATTCGATGTCAACATTGCGTTAAAATAATTGTGATGTAGTATGATGATATGGTATCCTCCTCTGAATGTTCGAGTGGCTTGACTTGGCACATGTTCATGCATGTAGTTGAATCAAAACCAACATAGCCTCTATGGTATTTATGTTCATGGTGTTCATATCCTACTCATGCTAGTATCCAATGTTACTTATGCATAATGCATGTTCTTGACCGTTGCTGCGCTCTAGCTGGCTGCTTCTCAACCTATTTGCTAGCCTTCACCTTTACTAAGTGGGAATTCTGCTTGTACATCAAAAACCTGAAACCCAAGTTATTCCAGATGAGTCCACCATACCTACCTATATGTTGTATTACCCTGCCGTCCTAAGTAAATTTGCATGTGCCACCTCTAAAAACATCAAATAAATATCCTTTTTGTGTGCCTGGATTGTTCGTAGAGTGACATGAGATAGTTGGTATCTTCCATGCTAAGCGGGTTATTCTCAGGATGGGTGTTTATTCACTCACCATTGCACGAGAAAAGCGGCGGTAATAGGGATTCCCAGTCCCAAATTGCAAAAAGAACTTACCAATAATCAGACAAAAACTCCTATGGAGCAATAAACTTTACTTTACCATTTGGGAACTGCTACTAATGTGTTTATCATGGAAGATATTGATAACTGATGGTTGCGAAGTAAACAAGAAGGGTGCATGTCTCAAAATTTCATTTACCTCTGTTTTGAAAACTTGAGCTCTGGCACCTTTGCAAATCATTGCTTCCGTCTGCGAAGGGACTATCTATTTACTTTTATGTTGTGTCATCACCTTATCAAATAAGCGCTAGAACCTGAGAGCATTGTTGTCATGCTGATGCATTGTGTGTAGCTAATGCTGGGTGCATCATGATTGGAGTATATTGGTAGATGAGAAGGCTGGCAAGGTCGACAGAAGTATATTGGATATACATTATATTAAATGTGTACTTTACTAGTACTCCTAGTAGCACGATGGTATTAGATACCAGTTCTGTTTCTAAGTGTTAGTAGCACGAAATAAAAAGCTACGGAATAAACGGAGACTAGCTAAAGGTGAGATGACGATATGTGTTGGAAGTGTTTCCAAGGTTGATGTGATCAAACATCACATGCTCCCTCTACCATCGGGATTGGTGTTAAACCTAAATAATTGTTATTTGGTGTTTGCGTTGAGCATAGACATGATTGGACTATGTTTATCACAATACGGTTATTCATTTAAGGAGAATAATGGTTACTCTGTTTATTTGAATAATACCTTCAATGGTCTTGCACCTAAAATGATTTTATTGAATCTCGATCATAGTGATACACATGTTCATACCAAAAGATATAAGATAGTAATGATAGTACCACCTACTTGTGGCACTGCCATTTGAGTCATATTAGTATAAAACGCATGAACAAGCTCCATGTTGATGGATCTTTGGACTCACTCATTTTTGAAAAGTTTGAGACATGTGAACCATGTCTATTGGTGTATAAGCATGAAGAAACTCCATGCAGATGGATCATTCGGACTCACTTGATTTTGAATCACTTGAGACATGCAAATCATACCACATGGGCAACATGACTAAAAGGCCTCATTTTTGGTGAGATGGAACAAGAAAGCAACTTGTTGGAAGTAATACATTTTGATGTGTGCAGTCCAATGAGTGCTGAGACACGCAGTGGATATCGTTATGCTCTTACTTCACAAATGATTTGAGTAGATGTTGAGTATATTTACTTGATGAAACACAAGTCTGAATTATTGAAAGGTTCAAGTAATTTTAGAGTGAAGTTGAAGATCTTCGTGACAAGAGGATAAAATGTTTATGATATGATCATAGAGATGGATATCTAAGTTGCGAGTTTGGTACACAATTAAGACACTGTGGAAATTGTTTCACAACTAATACCGCCTGGAACACCATAGTGTGATGGTGTGTCCGAACATCATAGCTGCACCCTATTGGATATGGTGCATACCATGATGTCTCTTATCGAATTACCACTATCGTTTATGGGTTAGGCATTATAGACAACCACATTCACTTTAAATAGGGCACCACGAAACTCCGTTGAGATGACACCATATGAACTATGGTTTAGAGAAACCTAAGTTGTCATTTCTTAAAAGTTTGGGGTTGTGACGCTTATGTGAAAAAGTTTAGCTTGATAAGCTCGAACCCAAAGCGGATAAATGCATCTTCATATGACACCCAAAATAGTTGGGTATTGTCGTGGTTCTAAGTCTGACAGTAGAGTGGGGGGTAGGTATGGAGAGGCAAGGTCCTAGCTATGGAGCAGTTGTACGCACAAGAGATGTACGAGTTCAGGCCCTTCTCGGAGGAAGTAATAGCCCTACGTCTCGGAGCCCGGAGGCGGTCGAGTGGATTATGTGTGTATGAATTACAGGGGTGCGAACCCTTTACACTGAGGAGGGGGGTGGCTTATATAGTGCCTGCCAAACCCCTCCGACCCTCAGTAATGTGGGGTTTAAAGTACATAAAGTCTAGGCGTTACTGGTAACGCCTCACATAAAGTGCCCTAAATACCATAAAGTCTACTTAATTACAGACCGTTACGGTGCAGAGTGCTTCTTGACCTTCTGGTGGTCGAGTGTGTCTTCATGGTCGAGTCCTTCGAGTCTGTCGAGTGAAGTCCTCCTTGGTCGACTGGAAGGTAGTCTCTTCTAAGGGTGTCCTTGGGTAGGGTACTTGGATCAGGTCCATGACCCTACCCTAGGTACATGACTCCATCATTAGCCCCCGAATGGATTGAGGCTTGAGTGAGGAAGGAGTTGATATTATTTCCGACCTGCTTTTGCGTTCTGGATATGTGTTGTCTTGGACCAATAATCTCTTCGTTGATAATCAACAACTTTTCTTCAGTCGACTTGATCCATTCTTTTCTTTCGTCGAGTGACCTTTTGAACTTAACAATTCCCGAGCGACGGATCGCAGGAAATCTCACGCCTGACAGATCAATCTGTCGTTAGCGGATTTTGTGGGATACGAAATTTGGGGAAGCGCGCGAAGCGGGGCGGACCGCGGCGCTCGGATGGGATAGGGCATAGATGCCTCGATTCTCGCGCCACCTTTTTCGCCACGTATCACGTACGCGCGACTGTTTCGGGATGTGATTGGATCTCCCGGGCCCACTTGTCATCCACTCGGAAGTGATCTTATAAAGGCGTCCGGCGAGGGCCTTTGAACAGTATCTCTCCATTCTCTCTCTGCCCTCCCTGCCTCCGCCCACTGCGCCTGCCCCCGCCTCCGTGCAATCGCTCCTCGTGCGCTTCGCCGGCAGCCATGGTGAAGGAGAAGACGGCGGCGCTGGAACGCGTGAAGAAGGCATCGGCGACGGGGAAGGCGAAAGGGAGAACAACCAGTCGGGGAGGGTCTTCGTCTAGATCTCGTCTGCCGAACGGCTGGGTCCAAGGAGATTGGATCCGGTCGACCATCACGAAGAAGGATCTCACTGACATGGCCAACGATGGTCTGATCCCCCACGGAGCAGCAAGGCTCCCGGGGAACGAGTGGCAACCCCAGCCGGAAGAGGGTGAGTGTGTCCTTCTGGCTACCCACGTCGACCGCGGGTTATCTTTGCCGCCGAGTGTTTTCTTCCATGGTTTCTTGAACTTCTTTGGAGCGCAACTCCACCACTTCAATCCAAAATCTATCGCCTATCTTGCTGCCTTTGTGTCCATGTGTGAGAACTTTCTGGGTTGCCGGCCGCACTGGGGCCTGTTCAAGCATATCTTCACGTGTCGCTCTCAGACCGTGAAGAAGGCGAGTCCAGATGATGATAAAACCAAGGTTATCCAGATGTGTGGAGGTCTGGGGATCCAGATGAGGAACAAGAACACCTTCCCAGCCATGACGCTCCCCGAGTCGGTCAGAGGCTGGCAGTCGACTTGGTTTTACTGCCAGAACGAGTCGACGCCGGGGCAGTCGAGTGGCCTCCCTCCGTTTACCATGGACCGAGCCAACAAACCCTCCTCTCTGAAGGTGCTCCCGGAGGAGAAAGTCGACGTGAAGATGCTGATGGAGCACGTAGTCCAGTTGGTTCGGGAAGGAGTGACGGGTATGGATCTGCTGGAGGTTTTTCTTAGGCGACGTATCCAGCCTCTTCAGTACCGGGGCCATTGCATGTGGCTGTACTGCGGGACCGAAGATGAGACTCGGATCAATACAGAAGCAGTCGACGATGCCACGCTGGAAAGGTGGATGGCCGCGGTCACTGGGAACAAGGATAACCCTCGTGGAGCCAGGAGGATTCCTCCACTCGACCATTCCAGCACTCCAGACAAGGTATGCCCACTTTACCTCCAATTGTATTCTTGCCATACTTATTTTTGTTTTCGCCGCAAATTGGTCGATTGATCTTTGTCTTGATGTCTGACAGGTCCTCACCGACCTGTACTCGATGCCCAATGGAGCGCAGACTCCGACTTAGGAGGGAGAAGTGAGTGGGGGCGAAAGCCAGGAGGAGTGGGACTCGGATGCTGCTGAAGATGATGATGATGATGATTATGATGAAGAAGAAGAGGAGGAGGAGGAGGAGGTCGCGCCACCGCACTCGGAAAGGCGGTCGAAGCTTATCCATGACCCTGCGACTGAACGCGGCAAGGGGGTGGCAACTGTCGTGCAGTCGACCAAGCGTCCTCGGACCACTTCCCCGGCGCTGACTGAAAAGGCTCCGAAGCAATCTAGGGTGGCACCGTCGAAGCCGACCAAAGTCCTGCCGAAGGTGAAGGTGTCAATCCCCACCATATCAGGGTAAAAATGCTGCTTGAGTCTTCTTGCTTTATATGAGTTTATCTTTGATCAACACTTGAGTTAACCGACTGATTTTTGGAATTGCAGTGCTGCTACTTCCGATACCTCAGCCAGGGCCGACGATCATGAGATGGAGGATGCTGCAACCTCAAAAGCTGGTACCACTCTCTTAATTCCGTTTTTTAGTCGATTGACTCTTGGTCTCTAATTCTGATTCTTTTCTGCAGCTCCATACAATGTCGTTATCATCCTTCCTGACAACGACGACGACGAGGAACCGCTGAAGCACAGGAGGAGCAGGAAAGCATCTGCTGGCAGGGTGGCTCAGGATGTGACAGCACCCGAGACTCTGGTCGCGGAGGAGGAAAACACCACTCGGCACACCATATCTTTCGCGGTGCCGCTGACGAGTGCTCATCCCGCGTCGTCGAGTGCTGCACAGCCTTTGCTCTTCTCGACCCACTACGTCCCGGAGGACCAAGCCAGTGCTGCAAAGGAAGCGATATGCCAGGCGGGAGTCATGATGGAGCAGGTGAAGGCCATCCGGGAGGCAAGCCAGGCAGCCTACAACGCTAGTTCTGCTCTTCAAAGCAACATTCAGGTCAGTCGATCATCGCCTGTTCTGTTAGGATATGCTATCTGAAAATCTTTCTTTTCGGAATCCATAGTAGTCACCCACTGGGTGTGTCGATTGAAACTCCGGTTTAGCGGGGGCACGCTGAGTGCACCCGCTGGGTGTAGTCCCCAAGGCTATGGTTGACTGCTGGCAGTCGACCATAGGCTTTATAAGTTAAGTTCTTCCTTCAGTCGACTAGGTCGAATGGATTTCTCAAACCAGTGGGGGCACGCTGAGTGCACCCACTGGGTGTAGTCCCCGAGACTGTGGTCGACTACTGGCAGTCGGTTACAGTCTGAAGAATACCCGCTTTTTTTGGTCGACTGGTCAACTCTATCTTAATAGAACTAGTGGGGGCACGCTGAGTGCACCCACTGGGTGTAGTCCCCGAGACTACGGTCGAATGTTTGTATTCGGATGTAGTCTTAGAAACACATGATTTTCTCTTAATCACTCGGAAGTGAATTATCTTTAACATTTTGCTGATTGGTTCTTCGTAGAAATCCTGCGACTTGGCGGCTCGTTATACCGAGCTGGAGAACAAGCATATCCAGCTCGAGCTTGATCTGAAACTGGTCCAGGAGAATCTGACGAAGGCGAAGGAGGAGACCAAAGGTATGTTTGGTGAGGCCTCGACGACTGCTTTTGCACTTTATTTGTTTCAAAATCTGATCTTGCTGTAACTTTGCAGGCAAAGTGAAGGAAGCCCAGAAGAAGAAAGACCTTCAGCTAGCTGAGAAGACCAAGCTTGCTGACGAGAAGTTAGCTTCCGTCACCAAGCTTGAAGAAGAAAACACTAATCTGAAAGCTGCTCTTGCAATTGCCAACAAGGAGGTCAGTCGACTGAAAAACGACAAAGCTGCTCTGAATGACAAGGCCAGTCAATTGGCTGGGAAGAAGAACGATCTGGAGGCCTATCTGAGCGGGCTTGCCAAGAAGTTGTTCCTCATGCTCGAAGGTAATCCTTTGCGTCAAACAATCATTTTTACAGTGATCTTTTCATTCGACCATTGCCTTGACTCAGTGATTGTACTTGCAGAATTCTGCCAAAACTTTGAAGAGGAAACTAGTCGGCTGGAACCAAACCTGGACCCCATCAACACTCCGGTGAACGATGAAGTTGCCATGAACGTGTTCCATCTTGAGTCTCGCGTTGCTGCTGTTGTTGACTATCTTGCAAGGCTGAAGGTCGCCACTTCCCGCATTGACACCATGCTCTGGCCCAGGGAGACACTCCAGAACGACCTCGAGTCTCTGATGGCTCGACTAAACACAGTTCCTGGTCGAGTGCAGGAGTGGAAAAAGTCCTCTGCTAGGTGCGGTGCAGATGTTGCTCTATGTCTGGCTCGAGTCCACTGCAAGGATGCGCGAGAAGACAAGCTTGCGGCTCTTCGGGTGGCCAACACCAAGAAACACGACTTCAGGTCCTTCATGGAGACCTTCATCGCTGCTGCCACTCGGATCGCGGATGGAATTGATCTTGATGAGTTTGTTACACCTTCCAGCCCTCCACAGGAGGGGTAAAAAACTTCTTTGAGCTCGACACTTTAAATTTGCCTCGGTATGCCGAGTGATTTTGTAACCGATAAACCTTAACAGGCTTAGTGCCTGAGCACTTTCGGTTCCTTTAGGTATCCTTCTGAACTTGGATTCGACGTTTGAATACGCTTGCATTTGGCTCGAAATGTCTTTTGCAGGTTTTAAAGCAAGATGCTTACTGCAGTCGACTTTCTCTTCAATTCACTTAGGCAGGCGTTGGGCTGCGGCTAAGCCCCCGAGTGGGAGGTGCGCTCGCCACTCGGTAGGATTTTCGTAACTTAGGTGAGCACTGGGCTGCAGCTAAGCCCCCGAGTGGGAGGTCTGCTCCTCACTCGGCAGGATTTTTATACCTTAGGCGAGCTCTGGGCTGCAGCTAAGCCCCCGAGTGGGAGGTTTGCTCCTTACTCGGTAGGATTTTTGTAACTTAGGAGAGCACTGGGCTGCAGCTAAGCCCCCAAGTGGGAGGTTTGCTCCTCACTCGGTAGGATTTTTGTAACTTAGGCGAGCACTGGGCTGCAGCTAAGCCCCCGAGTGGGAGGTCTGCTCTCCACTCGGCAGGATTTTTATACCTTAGGCGAGCACTGGGCTGCAGCTAAGCCCCCGAGTGGGAGGTTTGCTCCTCACTCGGTAGGATTTTCATGTTGTACTTGTGGCGTAGCTCAAAGGAGAGGGCCGCAGGCGACCTGCGCCTCGTCCTCCTTGCGACCGCACATTGTACTTGTGGCGTAGCTCAGAGAAGAGGGTCGCAGTCGACCTGCGCCTCGTCCTCCTTGCGAGCGCACGTTGTATTTGTGGCGTAGCTCAGAGGAGAGGGTCGCAGTCGACCTGCACCTCGTCCTCCTCGAGAGCGCACGTTGTACTTGTGGCGTAGCTCAGAGGAAAGGGTCGCAGTCGACCTGCGTCTCGTCCTCCTTGCGACCGCACGTTGTATTTGTGGCGTAGCTCAGAGGAGAGGGTCGTAGTCGACCTGCGACTGTTCCTCCTTGCGACCGCACATTGTACTTGTGGCGTAACTCAGAGGATAGGGGCGCAGTCGACATGCACCTCGTTCTCCTCGCGAGCGCACGTTGTACTTGTACTTAGGCGAGTACTTGGACTGCAGCTAAGCCCCCGAGTGGGAGTCTGGCTCACCACTCGGTAGGATTTTATTCAAACTTAGGCGAGTACTTGGACTGCAGCTAAGCCCCCGAGTGGGAGTCTGGCTCACCACTCGGTAGGATTTTATTTAAACTTAGGCGAGTACTTGGACTGCAGCTAAGCCCCCGAGTGGGAGTCTGGCTCACCACTCGGTAGGATTTTATTTAAACTTAGGCGAAACGGGTTCGCAGCTAAGCCCCTCGAGTGGGAGTCTGGCTCACCTCTCGGAAGGATTTTATTTAAACTTAGGCGAAACGGGTTCGCAGCTAAGCCCCCCGAGTGGGAGTCTGGCTCACCACTCGACAAGGTTTTTTTTACAAACTTAGGCGAAACGGATTCGCAGCTAAGTCACCCACTGAGGGGGAAAATTTTACTGAACGAAATAAAAGTGACAAACATCATCGGGGAAATTATGACACTATTACTTTGTAACCCATGAACTACAGAAGTATTTTTATTACAACTCATCCGAGTGAAAACTTAAGTGTAAAATGGGCGGAGTAGCTCCGTGTTCCAAGCTCGGGGCTCGTCGATATTGTGCTTGACGTTGTAGATACGGTATGCTCCATTGTGGAGAACCTTGGTGACGATGAAGGGTCCTTCCCAAGAAGGAGCAAGCTTGTGCTGTTTCTGTTGGTCCACTCGGAGAACCAAATCTCCTTCCTAGAAGGCTCGACTCTTCACGTTTCTGGCGTGGAAGCAACGCAAGTCTTGTTGATAGATGGTCGATCGGATTAGAGCCATCTCTCTTTCTTCCTCTAAAAGGTCAACTGCGTCCTGCCGCACTTGTTCAGCTTTAGCTTCATTGTAAAGTTCAACTCGAGGAGCGTTGTGGAGAAGATCACTCGGCAAGACCGCTTCAGCTCCATAGACCAAGAAGAATGGAGTTCTCCCGGTCGACCGATTCGGTGTGGTCCGCAGGCCCCAAAGCACTGAGGGAAGTTCATCGACCCATGCTCCAGCCGCATGCTTGAGATCACGCATTAGTCGGGGTTTCAACCCTTTGAGGATCAAGCCATTAGCTCGCTTCGCTTGTCCATTCGACTGTGGATGGGCGACCGATGCGTAGTCGACCGTGTGCCTTGAGAGGCGCAGAAATCCCTGAATTCCTCCGAGTCGAAGTTTGACCCATTATCTGTAATGATGCTGTGCGGGACTCCATATCTGAATATCAGTTCCCTGATGAAGCTAACAGCAGTACCGGCGTCAAGGTTCTTGATGGGTTTAGCCTCAATCCACTTGGTGAACTTGTCGACTGCAACCAGTACATGCGTGAAACCGCTTCGACCTGTTCTCAAGGGGCCTACCATATCCAACCCCCATACTACGAAGGGCCAGACGAGTGGTATGGTCTTCAGAGCTGATGCAGGCTTGTGTGACATATTGGAGTAGAACTGACATCCTTCGCACTTGTCCACTATTTCCTTTGCCATCTCATTTGCCTTTGGCCAGTAAAATCCGGCTCGGTATGCTTTGGCCACGATGGTCCGAGAGGACGCATGATGACCACAGGTCCCCGAGTGGATATCATCAAGGATGATTCGACCTTCTTCTGGCGTTATGCACTTCTGACCAACTCCAGTCGCGCTCTCTCTGTACAACTGTCCTTTGATTATGGTAAAGGCCTTGGATCGACGGACAATCTGTCGAGCCTCTTCCTCATCCTCCAGGAGTTCTTTTCTCAAGATATACGCGATATATGGAACTGTCCAGTCGGGAATGACCACTAAGACCTCCATGACCAAGTCGACCACTGCTGGGACTTCTACTTCAGTCGGATCTGTGGCACTCTTGGGCTGCGGGGCTTCTTCGGTGAAAGGATCTTCTTTAACTGATGGAGTATGTATATGCTCCAAGAACACACCACTCGGAATGGCTTCTCTCTTGGAACCTATCTTTGCTAGATCATCAGCTGCTTGATTTTTCAGTCGGGGTATATGATGGAGCTCTAACCCCTCAAACTTCTTTTCTAGCTTCCTCACTGCATTGCAGTATCCAGTCATGGCTGGGCTTCTCACGTCCCACTCCTTCATCACTTGGTTGACCACTAAATCTGAGTCGCCATAGACCATAAGGCGACGGACGCCGAGTGAAATGGCCATGTGCAACCCATACAAGAGGGCCTCGTACTCTGCCTCATTGTTGGAGGAATCAAAGTGAATCTGGAGCACATATATGAGCTTGTCTCCTCTGGGGGAAACCAGGACAACCCCAGCACCGGAACCATTCAACATCTTAGAGCCATCAAAGAACATGGTCCAATGCTCCGAGTGAACTTCAGTCGGCTGCTGCTGTTCAATCCACTCGGCGAGGAAATCCGCTATTGCCTGGGACTTAATGGCTTTATTTGCCTCAAATTTGATATCAAGGGGAAGAAGTTCAATCGCCCATTTCGCCACTCGACCAGTTGCATCTCTGTTGTGCAAAATCTCTAAAAGTGGAGCGTCGCTGACGACTGTGATGGAATGATCAGAGAAATAATGAGCAACCTTCTTCGTGGTCATGTATATCCCATACACAAGCTTCTGATAATGAGGGTATCTCTGCTTTGATGGAGTCAAAACTTCTGACAGATAATACACTGGGCGCTGAACTTTGAAGGCTTTCCCTTCTTCTTCCCGCTCGACCGTAAGTACTGTACTGACGACTTGTCCTGTGGCTGCGATATAAAGCAACAGAGGCTCTTTTCTGATCAGAGCAGCAAGCACCGGCTGGATGGAGAGTAGAGCTTTTAGCTCGGCAAACACTGCATCAGCTTCTGGAGTCCACTCGAACTTGTCTGCCTTCTTCATCAGTCGGTAAAGAGGCAATGCCTTTTCACCGAGACGTGAGATGAATCGACTTAAAGCGGCCAAGCATCCAGTAAGCTTCTGGACATCGTGCACTCGCACGGGGCGTTTCATTCGGAGTATAGTGCCGATCTTCTCTGGATTAGCGTCGATCCCTCGTTCGGAAACGAGAAAATCGAGTAACTTGCCACCAGGAACTCCGAATGTGCACTTTGATGGATTGAGCTTGATATCATACCTTCTGAGGTTGGCAAATGTTTCGGCAAGGTCAGTGAGCAGGTTGGAACCTTTTCGCGATTTGACCACGATATCATCCATATACGCTTCCACATTCCGACTGATTTGAGTGAGCAAACACTTCTGAATCATTCGCATAAACGTGG
This sequence comes from Triticum timopheevii, assembly GCA_963921465.1. Classification (NCBI taxonomy): domain Eukaryota; kingdom Viridiplantae; phylum Streptophyta; class Magnoliopsida; order Poales; family Poaceae; genus Triticum; species Triticum timopheevii. The sequence continues at coordinate 244,026,115 of OY997274.1, read as the reverse complement.
CTCCGGCATTCTTGAGGCCGAATGGCATGGTGATATAGCAGAAGCACCCGAATGGAGTGATGAAAGCTGTTTTTATCTCATCGGGTTCGTACAGACGGATCTGATGGTACCCGAAATAAGCGTCTAGAAAAGACAATCTCTCGCATCCCGCGGTCGAGTCAACAATTTGATCAATGCGAGGGAGAGGGAAATGATCTTTCGGGCAGGCCCGATTCATGTGCTTGAAATCAATGCACATTCGGAGTGAGTTGTCCTTCTTAGGAACCATGACGACATTGGCGAGCCACTCGGAGTGGTATATCTCTCGGATAAATCCTGCCGCCAATAGTCGAGCCACCTCCTCACCAATAGCTTTTCTCTTCTGGACGGCGGACCGCCGAAGATGCTCTTTAACTGGTTTTGCTGCTGAGTTGACTCTAAGATGATGCTCAGCCAGTCCCCTGGGAACACCCGGCATGTCAGCTGGCTTCCATGCAAAAATGTCCCAGTTCTCACGGAGGAACTGGATGAGCGCTTCTTCCTATTTTGGGTCGAGTGTTGTGGAGATTTGGGTCGGGGCTGCATTGGAGTCAGTCGGGTGAATGTGGACAGGCTTCGTTTCACCGGACGACTGAAATGCAGACTCTGTGGCGGGTTTCTTGGCTCGCAGCAAATCACTCGGATCTGCATTTTGCTTATATTCTTCAAACTCGACCGCTGTCACCTGGGAATCGGCAATCTTTGAGCCTTTCTGGAAACACTCTTCTGCCTTTTTCCGATCACCAGTGACAGTGATCACTCCTTTGGGGCCGGGCATCTTCAGTTTGAGGTAGACGTAACATGGTCGAGCCATGAACCATGCGTAAGCTGGTCTCCCCAAAATAGCGTGGTACGCGCTCTGAAAATCCACGACGTCAAACGTCAGCTTTTCCTTGCGAAAATGCTTTGAATCACCAAACACTACGTCCAGAGCTATTTGACCGAGTGACTCGGCTTTCTTTCTTGGTATAACTCCATGAAAGCTCATGTTACTAGTGCTCAGTCGGGACATCGGAATGCCCATTCCCTTTAGTGTGTCCGCATACAATAAGTTCAGTCCGCTACCACCGTCCATCAGCACCTTTGTCAGCCGAGTGCCTTTGACAACTGGGTCGACCACCAAAGCTTGCCTCCCAGGGGTGGCAATATGGGTCGGGTGATCAGACTGGTCAAATGTGACGGGCGTTTGGGACCATCTCAGATAACTTGGTTTCGCCGGGGCAACCATGTTCACCTCACGGTTAATGACCTTCAGTCGGCTCTTGCTTTCCACATCCGCGAAAATCATCAGAGTGGAGTTGACATGTGGATATCCTCCCTCACTGTCCTCCTTGTCTTCGGCCTTGTCCGATTCCTTTTCCTTGTCCTTGGACTGTTTTCCTTGGAACTGCTGGATCAGGAGTCGACACTGGCGAGTGGTATGCTTCGGGTAGATGATATTACCCTCTTCATCTTTCTTCGTGTGGATGTGACACGGCATATCCATCACGTCATTTCCTTCTTTATCCTTCACCTTCTTAGGGTTCCAGGATCCTTCGGGTTTCCCTTTGAACTTGCCCTGAGTCACGGCCAGAGCCTCTCCAGGAGCTGCTGGTTCGGCCTTCCGCTTCTGCTTCCGACTGGTGTTTCCCTTCTCCGACTGACTCGGCTTGTACTTGCCGCTTCGGAGTCGGTCTTCTTCTTCGCCGTTGGCATGCTTGGTGGCAATCTCCATCATTCGACTCAGGGTCATGTCTCCAGTTCGACCAAACTTCAAACTCAATTCTCTGTTCTTAACACCATCCTTGAAGGCGCAGACTGCCTGATGATCAGACATGTTCTCCACGGTATGATGCAAAGTAATCCATCTCTGAATATACTCTCTGAGAGTCTCATTCGTCTTCTGCACACAGACTTGCAACTCTGTCAATCCAGCTGGTTGCTTGCAAGTTCCTTCAAATGTTCTGATGAACACTCGGGACAGATCTTCCCAAGTGTAAATGCTGCTAGGAGGTAACTGATTCAACCATGCTCTGGCAGAACCTTCCAACATGAGGAGCAAATGCTTCATGGCCACCTCGTCATTCCCGCCACCAATCTGAAATGCCACTCGGTAGTCCTCAAGCCAGGTTTCAGGCTTAGACTCACCAGTGAACTTGCTTAGTCCAGTTGCCAACCTGAAGTTGGGGGGAATCACCACGGCTCTGATAGCCCTGCTGAAACACTCTGGACCATAAACATGCACTCGACTACTGGTGGGTGCATCTCTGTTGGGACCGCCCCGATGGGCTCTGTTTCGGTCGACCAAGCCTTGCACGATGATGGATCGTGCGTCGAAGCCTGGTTCCCGGGGGTCGACTGGAACTCTTCGCCCCACGCTGAGTTGACGCCTGTCATCCTGCTACCGAGTGTAAGACCCACCCCTCGGAGGGGGAGTGGGCACTCGACGCCTATCATCACGATCATGTCGGTCATTGTACTAGTCTCGCCGATTCTCGCGTCCTTCACGCCGCAGAGGCGATCTGGGACTGTGAGCCGACTGAACCGTATTCGCAGCGACGGATCGACTGTGAATTCTGTTACGTGACTGCGACACGACTGAATTCTGATCTCCTGCTGCCCGGAGCAAATCTCTGATCTGCATCAAGCCTCTGCCAGCTTCCGACTGAGAGGGCTGGATGGACTCAGCTATACGGGTTGCAGCTGCTAAATTCTGAATCGGGGTTCGATATACCTGAGTCGGCGGGAAGAGTTGACGTCGATTGGCGTTGGGAACTCGTTGCCGCGCGCGCTCGTCGAGTGCTCGCTGAAGGTTCTCCAGACAAGCGCATTCAGCCAAGTTGGCCAAACATGCCTCCTCCAAGGCGCGAGCCTTGGTGGTTTCTCCCGTGATGGGAGTATGCAGGGCATCCATGTTCCTGCGGCGAAGTTCTTCCCTCTGAAGGGAATTAAGTGGCTCGGGCTGGTACTCTTCATGGACTTGAGCGGGGTCGCCTCCACCGTCTACCCCGTCCTCACGAGGGAAACCGGGAGGGCTGCGAGGCCCGTTGACCATCAAGACCTCCGCCGCGGGATCACTGCTATCACACTCGGATGCAGTCTCTACGGAGCCAGTCGACAGATCGAATAGGCCATAGAGAGATTCGTCGGGCTCGATTGCCGCAACTTGGGTGGTGGCCGTCTGGCGTGCCACCGCGTGCCTCACCCACCGCTGGAGTCTCGACCGACCAGAGCGCTTGCGCTGGCGGGAGACCGAGAGGGTGATCGATAGGGGAGTTGACCAATATGGAGTCGACGGTTGCCGCAGCAGAACGCCGCGGACACATGCACGAAAATGCGTCGCACCGCGGACGGGGAGCGCATCAACGTCGAGTGGAGCCTCCTGGAGCCAAGCGGAGTCGTCGGCGATGAAGGTGAGAGCGCCGAGACGGATCTCGCGACCCTCGACCAAAACTCCACCAACAACCATGATGAAAGTAATTGGAAGAATCGCAACTTCTCCAAAAATCGCTAAGACACCTGCCCCACGGTGGGCGCCAACTGTCGTGGTTCTAAGTCTGACAGTAGAGTGGGGGTAGGTATGGAGAGGCAAGGTCCTAGCTATGGAGCAGTTGTACGCACAAGAGATGTACGAGTTCAGGCCCTTCTCGGAGGAAGTAATAGCCCTACGTCTCGGAGCCCGGAGGCGGTCGAGTGGATTATGTGTGTATGAATTACAGGGGTGCGAACCCTTTACAGTGAGGAGGGGGTGGCTTATATAGTGCCTGCCAGACCCCTCCGGCCCTCAGTAATGCGGGGTTTAAAGTACATAAAGTCTAGGCGTTACTGGTAACGCCTCACATAAAGTGCCCTAAATACCATAAAGTCTACTTAATTACAAACCGTTACGGTGCAGAGTGCTTCTTGACCTTTTGGTGGTCGAGTGTGTCTTCATGGTCGAGTCCTTCGAGTCTGTTGAGTGAAGTCCTCCTTGGTCGACTGGAAGGTAGTCTCTTCTAAGGGTGTCCTTGGGTAGGGTACATGGATCAGGTCTATGACCCTACCCTAGGTACATGACTCCATCAGGTATACCTCCTATTGCAGATCCGGAAGCAAAACTGATTGTTTCTAGAAACGGGTCCTTTCTCGAGGAAAAGTTTCTCTCGAAAGAATTGAGTGGGAGGATGGTGGAGACTTGATGAGGTTATTGAGCCGTCACTTCAACTAGTGTGTAGTAGGGCACACGAAGTTGTTCCTGTGGCGCCTACACCAATTGAAGTGGAAGCTTATGATAGTGATCATGAAACTTCGGATCAAGTCACTACCAAACCACGTAGGTCGACAAGGATGCGTACTACTTTAGAGTGGTACATAATCCTGTCTTGGAGGTCATGTTGCTAGACAACAATGAACCTACGAGCTATGGAGATGTGATGGTGGGCCTGGATTCCGATGAATGGCTCGAGGCCATAAAATCTGAGAGAGGATCCATGTATGAAAACAAAGTATAGACTTTGGAAGAACTACTTGATGGTCATAAGGCTATTGGGTACAGATGGATTTTAAAAGGAAGACGGACAATGATGGTAAGTATCACCATTAAGAAAGCTCGACTTGTTGTTAAGATATTTTTTGACAAGTTCAAGGAGTTGACTACGATGAGACTTTCTCACTCGTAGCGATGCTGAGAGTTTGTTGGAATTATATTAGCAATTACTGCATTATTTATGAAATCTTGCAGATAGGATGTCAAAACATTGTTTCTTCGACGATTTTCTTGAGGAAAGATTGTATGTGATACAACCAGAAGGTTTTGTCAATCCTGAAAGATGCTAACAAGTACGCAAAGCTTCAGCAATCCTTCTAAGGACTGGAGTAAGCATCTCGGAGTTGGAATATACGCTTTGATGAGATGATCAAAGATTTTGGGTCTGTACAAAGTTTATGAGAAACTTGTATATTTCCAAAGAAGTGAGTGGGAGCACTATAGAATTTCTGATGACTATATGTTGTTGACATATTGTTGATCAGAAATGATGTAGAATTTTTTGAAAGCATATAGGTTTATTTGAAAAGTGTTTTTCAATGGAAAACCTGGATTAAGCTACTTGCACATTGAGCATCAAGATCTATAAGGATAGATCAAAATCGCTTGATAGTATTTTCAAATGAGTATGCACCGTGACAAAAATTTGAAGGAGTTCAAAATAGATCGGCAAAGGAGTTCTTGGCTATGTTATAAGGTGTGAGTATTGAGTAAGACTCAAGACCTGACCACGGCAGAAGATAGAGAAAGGACGAGGTCGTCCCCTATGCTTTAGACATAGACTCTACAGTATGCTATGTCGTGTACCACACCTGAAGTGTGCCTTGCCATGAGTTAGTCAAGGGGTACAAGAGTGATCCAGAAATGGATCACAGGACAGCAGTCAAAGTTATCCTTAGTAACTAGTGGACTAATGAATTTTCTCGATTATGGAGGTGGTAAAAGAGTTCGTCGTAAAGGGTTACGTCGATGCAAACTTTGATACTAATCTGGATGACTATGAGTAGTAAACCGGATTCATATAGTAGAACAGTTATTTGGAATAGCTCCAAATAGCGCGTGGTAGCTGCATCTACAAGATGACATAGAGATTTGTAAAGCACACACGGAACTGAAAGGTTCAGACCCGTTGACTAATAACCTCTCTCACAAGCGAGATATGATCAAACCCCATGGGTGTTGGATTCATTACAATCACATAATGATGTGAACTAGATTATTGACTCTAGTGCAAGTGGGAGACTGTTGGAAATATGCCCTAGAGGCAATAATAAAATGGTTATTATTGTATTTCCTTGTTCATGATAATTGTCTATTGTTCATGCTATAATTGTATTAACTGGAAACCGTAATACATGTGTGAATACATAGACCACAACATGTCCCTAGTGAGCCTCTAGTTGACTAGCTCGTTGATCAACAGATGGTCATGGTTTCCTGACCATGGACATTGGATGTCATTGATAACGGGATCACATCATTAGGAGAATGATGTGATGGACAAGACCCAATCCTAAGCATAGCACAAGATCATGTAGTTCGTTTCGTTTGCTAAAAGCTTTTCTAATGTCAAGTATCATTTCCTTAGACCATGAGATTGTGCAACTCCCGGATACCGTAGGAATGCTTTGGGTGTACCAAACGTCACAACGTAACTGGGTGGCTATAAAGGTACACTACAGGTATCTCCGTAAGTGTCTTCTGGGTTGGCACGAATCGAGACTGGGATTTGTCACTCCGTATGACGGAGAGGTATCTCTGGACCCACTCAGTAATGCATCATCATAATGAGCTCAATTCGACTAAGTAGTTAGTCACGGGATCATGCATTACGGAACGAGTAAAGTGACTTGCCGGTAACGAGATTGAACGAGGTATTGGGGTACCGACGATCGAATCTCGGGCAAGTAACGTACCGATTGACAAAGGGAATTGTATACGGGATTGATCGAATCCCCGACATTGTGGTTCATCCGATGAGACCATCATGGAACATGTGGGAGCCAACATGGGTATTCAGATCCCGCTGTTGGTTATTGTCCAGAGAGTTGTCTCGGTCATGTCTGCATGATTCCCGAACCCATAGGGTTTACGGACTTAAGGTTCAGTGACGCTAGAGTTGTTATGGGAATTAGTGTGCAGTTACCGAATGTTGTTTCGAGTCCTGGATGAGATCCCGTATGTCACGAGGAGTTCCAGAATGGTCCGGAGGTAAAGATTTATATATGGGAAGTCCTATTTTGGCCAGCGGAAAATGTTCGGGATTTTTCGGTATTGTATCAGGAAGGTTCTAGAGGGTTCCGGAGTGGGGCCCACCTGCATGGGGGGACCCACATGAACGTGATTAGTGGGGGCAATTCCCCACACCCCTGGTCAAGGCGCACCAAAATCCCCCCTTAGAAGGAATAAGATCATATCCCGAAGGGGTAAGATCAAGATCCCTAAAAAGGGGGATAACAATCGGTGGGGAAGGAAATGATGGGATTTCTTTCCTCCCACCTTTGCCAATGCCCCAATGGACTTGGAGGGCAAGAAACCAGCCCCCTCCACCCCTATATATACTGGGGAGGCGCATGGGAGCTTCACCCCTTCCCTGGCGCAGCCCCTCCCTCCTCCAACTCTTGCTCCTCCTCCGTAGTGCTTGGCGAAGCCCTGCAGGAATACCACAAGCTCCACCACCACGCCGTCGTGCTGCCGGAGCTCTCCCTCAACTTATACTCTCCCCTTGATGTATCAAGAAGGAGGAGACATCCCTGGGCTGTACGTGTGTTGAACGCGGAGGCGCCGTCCATTCGGCGCTAGATCGGATCTTCCGCGATTTGAATCGCTGCGAGTACGACTTCATCATTCGCGTTCTTGTAACGCTTCCGCTTAGCGATCTTGAAAGGTATGAAGATGCTCATCCTCTCCCTCTCTTGTTGCTAGAATATCCATAGATTGATCTTGGTGATCTATAGAAAATCTTGAATTTCTGCTTCGTTCCCCAATAGTGGTATCAGAGCTAGGTCTATTGCGTAGATTCTATGCACGAGTAGAACACAAGTAATTGTGGGCGTTGGTTTGTTCAATTTGCTTACCGTTACTAGTCCTACCTTGTTTTGGCGGTATTGTGGGATGAAGCGTCCCAGACCGACCTTACACGTATGCTTACGTGAGACAGGTTGCACCGACTGACATGCACTTGTTGCATAAAGGTGGCTAGCGGGTGCGAGTCTCTCCCACTTTAGTCAGATCGGATTAGATGAAAAGGGTCCTTATGAAGGGTAAATAGCAATTGGCATATCACCGTTGTGGCTTTTGCGTAGGTAAGAAACGTTCTTGCTAGAAACCCATAGCAGCCACGTAAAACATGCAACAACAATTAGAGGACGTCTAACTAGTTTTTGCAGGGTATGCTATGTGATGTGATATGGCCAAAAGAATGTGATGAATGATATGTGATGTATGAGATTAATCATGTTCTTGTAATAGGAATCACGACTTGCATGTTGATGAGTATGACAACCGGCAGGAGTGATACGTCTCCGTCGTATCTATAATTTTTGATTGTTCCATGCCAATATTCTTCAACTTTCATATACTTTTGGCAACTTTTTATATTATTTTTGGGACTAACATATTGATCCAGTGCCCAGTGCCAATTCATGTCTGCTGCATGTTTTTTGTTTCGCAGATACCCAATATCAAATGGAGTCCAAACGGGATAAAAACGGACGGAGAATTATTTTGGAATATTTGTGATTTTTGGGAAGTAAAATCAACGCGAGACGGTGCCCGAGGGGGCCAGGAGACAGGGGGCGCGCCCTGGACTCTCCTGGTCACCCCGTAAGGCGGTTGATGTCCTTCTTTTGCCGCAAGAAAGCTAATTTCACGAGAAAAATCTGGGCGAAAGATTCACCCCAATCGGAGTTACGGATCTCCGGATATAAAAGAAACGGTGAAGGGGTAGAATATGAGAACGCAGAAATAGAGAGATAGATCCAATCTCGGAGGGGCTCTCGCCCCTCCCAAGCCATGGGAGCCAAGGACCAGAGGGGAAACCCTTCTCCCATCTAGGAAGAAGGTCAAGAAAGAAGAAGAAGAAGGGGGGCTCTCTCCCCCTTGCTTCCGGTGACGCCGGAACACCGCTGGGGGCCATCATCATCACCGCGATCTTCACCAACACCACCGTCATCTTCACCAACATCTCCATCACCTTCCCCCATCTATATTCAGCGGTCCACTCTCCCGCAACCCGCCGTACCCTCTACTTGAACATGGTGCTTTATGCTTCATATTATTTTCCAATGATGTGTTGCCATCCTATGATGTCTAAGTAGATTTTCGTTGTCCTATCGGTGATTGATGAATTGCTATGATTGGTTTGACTTGCATGTTTTATTATTGGTGCTGTCCTATTGTGCTCTCCATGTCGCGCAAACATGAGGGATACCCGTTGTAGGGTTTGCAATATGTCTATGATTTGCTTATGGTGGGTGGCGTGAGTGACAGAAGCACAGACCCGAGTAAGTAGGTTGTTTGCGTATGGGATAAAGGGGACTTGATACTTTAATGCTATGGTTTGGTTTTACCTTAATGAATCTTTAGTATTTGCGGATGCTTGCTAGAGTTCCAATCATAAGTGCATATGATCCAAGTAGAGAAAGTATGTTAGCTTATGCCTCTCCCTCAAATAGAATTGCAACAGTGATTACCGGTCTAGTAACATAGTCAATTGCTTAGGGACAATTTCACAACTCCTACCACCACTTTTCCACACTCGCTATATTTACTTTATTGCATCTTTATCTAAACAACCCATACTTTTTATTTACGCCCTCTTTATTATCTTGCAAATCTATCCTATCACACCTACAAAGTACCTCTAATTTCATACTTGTTCTAGGTAAAGCGAACGTCAAGCGTGCGTAGAGTCGTATCAGTGGCCGATAGGACTTGAGAGAGTATTTGTTCTACCTTTAGCTCCTCGTTGGGTTGGACACTCTTACTTATCGAAAGAGGCTACAACTATCCCGTATACTTGCGGGTTATTAAGGAGCCATAGGAGTTGCCTTAATTTATTGTATGACATGCGTGTCACTGAATAACGCCATGTAATTACTTTACTTTATTGCTAAATTGTTAGCCATAGTAGTAGAAGTAATAGTTGGCGAGACAACTTCATGAAGACACGATGATGGAGATCATGATGATGGAGATCATGGTGTCATGCCGGTGACGAAGGTGATCATGTCGTGCCTCAAGATCGAGATCAAAGGCGCAAGATGATATTGGCCATATCATGTCACTTTACAATTTGCATGTGATGTTTGTCATGTTTACATCTTATTTGCTTAGAACGACGGTAGCATAAATAAGATGATCCCTCATAAAATTTCAAGAAAGTGTTCCCCCTAACTGTGCACCGTTGCGAAGGTTCATTGTTTCGAAGCACGACGTGATGATCGGGTGTGATAGATTCTAACGTTCGCATACAACAGGTGTAAGCCAGATTTACACATGCAAAACACTTAGATTGACTTGACGAGCCTAGCATGTACAGACATGGCCTCGGAACACAAGAGACCGAAAGGTCGAACATGAGTCGCATAGCAGATACGATCAACATGAAAATGTTCACTGATGATGACTAGTCCGTCTCACGTGATGATCGGACACGGCCTAGTTAACTCGGATCATGTATCACTTGGATGACTAGAGGGATGTCTATCTGAGTGGGAGTTCATTAAATAATTTGATTAGATGAACTTAATTATCATGAACATAGTCAAAAGGTCTTTGCAAATTATGTTGTAGCTCACGCTTTGGCTCTAATGTTTTAGATATATTCCTAGCGAAAATTTAGTTGAGAGTTTATAGTAGCAATTATGCAGACTGGGTCCGTAAACTGAGGATTGTCCTCATTGCTGCGCAGAAGGATTATGTCCTTAATGCACCGCTCAGTGTGCTGAACCTCGAGCGTTGTCTGTGGATGTTGCGAACATCTAACATACACATTTTGATGACTACATGATAGTTCAGTGCGTAATGTTAAACGGAATTAGAATTGAGGCACCGAAGACATTTTTGAAACATCGTAGAACATATGAGATGTACCAAGGACTGAAATTGGGATTTCAGGCTAGTGCCCATGTCAAGAGGTATGAGACCTCTGACAAGTTTCTTAAGCCTGCAAACTAAGGGAGAAAAGCTCAATCGCTGAGCATGTGCTCAGATTGTCTGAGTACTACAATCGCTTGAATCGAGTGGGAGTTATCTTCCAGATGAGATAGTGATGGTTCTCCAAAGTCACTGCCACCAAGCTACTAGAGCTTCGTGATGAACTATAACACATCAGGGATAGACATGATATTCCTTGAAGCAATTCGCGATGTTTGACACCGCGAAAGTAGAAATCAAGTAGGAGCATCAGTTGTTGATGGTTAGTAGAACCACTAGTTTCAAGAAGGGCAAGGGCAAGAAGGGATACTTCATGAAATGGCAAATCAGTTGCTGCTCTAGTGAAGAAACCCAAGGTTGAACCCATACCCGAGACTAAGTGCTTCTGAAATGAGGGGAACAGTCACTAAAGCAGAACTACCCTAGATACTTGGTAGATGTGAAGGCTGGCAAGGTCGATAGAAGTATATTGGATATACATTATATTAAATGTGTACTTTACTAGTACTCCTAGTAGCACCAGGGTATTAGATACCGGTTCGGTTTCTAAGTGTTAGTAACTCGAAATAAAAAGCTACGGAATAAACGGAGACTAGCTAAAGGTGAGATGACGATATGTGTTGGAAGTGTTTCCAAGGTTGATGTGATCAAACATCGCACGCCCCCTCTACCATCGGGATTGGTGTTAAACCTAAATAATTTTTATTTGGTGTTTGCGTTGAGCATAGACATGATTGGACTATGTTTATCGCAATACGGTTATTCATTTAAGGAGAATAATGGTTACTCTGTTTATTTGAATAATACCTTCAATGGTCTTGCACCTAAAATGAGTTTATTGAATCTCGATCGTAGTGATACACATGTTCATACCAAAAGATATAAGATAGTAATGATAGTACCACCTACTTGTGGCACTGCCATTTGAGTCATATTAGTATAAAACGCATGAAGAAGCTCCATGTTGATGGATCTTTGGACTCACTCGTTTTTGAACAGTTTGAGACATGCGAACCATGTCTATTGGTGTATACGCATGAAGAAACTCCATGCAGATGGATCATTTGGACTCACTTGATTTTGAATCACTTGAGACATGCAAATCATACCACATGGGCAAGATGACCGAAAGGCCTCATTTTTAGTGAGATGGAACAAGAAAGCAACTTGTTGGAAGTAATACATTCTGATGTGTGCAGTCCAATGAGTGCTGAGGCACGCAGTGGATATTGTTATGCTCTTACTTCACAGATGATTTGAGTAGATGCTGAGTATATTTACTTGATGAAACACAAGTCTGAATTATTGAATGGTTCAAGTAATTTTAGAGTGAAGTTGAAGATCTTCGTGACAAGAGGATAAAATGTCTATGATATGACCATAGAGATGGATATCTGAGTTGAGAGTTTGGTACACAATTAAGACATTGTGGAAATTGTTTCACAACTAATACCTCCTGGAACACCATAGTGTGATGGTGTGTCCGAACATCATAGCTTCACCCTATTGGATATGGTGCATACCATGATGTCTCTTATCGAATTACCACTATCGTTTATGGGTTAGGCATTAGAGACAACCACATCCACTTTAAATAGGGCACCACGAAACTCCGTTGAGATGACACCGTATGAACTATGGTTTAGAGAAACCTAAGTTGTCATTTCTTAAAAGTTTGGGGCTGTGACGCTTATGTGAAAAAGTTCAGCCTGATAAGCTCGAACCCAAAGCTGATAAATGCATCTTCATATGACACCCAAAATAGTTGGGTATACCTCCTATTTCAGATCCGGAAGCAAAACTGATTGTTTCTAGAAACGGGTCCTTTCTCGAGGAAAAGTTTCTCTCGAAAGAATTAAGTGGGAGGATGGTGGAGACTTGATGAGGTTATGAACCGTCACTTCAACTATTGTGTAGTAGGGCACATGAAGTTGTTCCTGTGGCGCCTACACCAATTTAAGTGGAATCTTATGATAGTGATCATGAAACTTCGGATCAAGTCACTACCAAACCACGTCGCGTCGTCCTCCTCCTGGGCGACTCGGGCGGCTAGAAACCTAGCCGCCGCCGCCACCACAAACTCCCTTCTCCCCTCCCTCCGCCGCCGCCGGAAGACGCCGCCGGGCTAAGCCCCGGGGCCGATGGCGGTGGCGGGGGATCTCCTCTCTCGCGCATCTTCGGGGTGGGGAGGACCCCAAGGCGTGTGGTGGCGCGACCGATCTGGGATCTGCGGCGCGGCGGATGGCGGCAGGCCGGCCCGTCCTCAGACGGCGACGGCTTGGCGCGGCGGAGGCCAGGGCTGCGGGCGCTGCGGATGGCCCTTCGGGCGGCGGCGGCGGCTGCGATTGACGGCGGCCGGCTTGGCTGCGGCGGCGTGCATACTGCCTTCAGATCGGCGACGGCGGCGTGAAGGGCCTGGTGGTCTCGTCGGCGGCACCTCCGATTAGATCTGTTCTGACCAGTGCAGCCGGCGGTGGTGGTCATCTCTTCCGTCAGAGGTGGTCGGCCTGAGGCTGGGTGTTTGGATCTCGGGATCCGTCATCTGGCACCAGCTGCGAGTCGGGGAGACGTAGTTGCCGATGAAAACCGAGCCGACGATGGGCGATGGCGGCATTCCACGTTGTTACCTTGATGAAGGCATCGTCATGTGACTACCGTCGACCCACTCGTATTGCTCCGGGGGAAACCCTAGGATCTGGTGTTCCAGACCGGACGATGGCAGCACTGCGGTGTCGTTTCTCTCTTGGGAGCGTCGTTTCATGGAGCAGCGCTGGAAGTCGGAGGCAGGAGGTGGAGCGGCTTCGTCTTGCACGGAGCTTCGGTGGAGATGTCAAGTCATGCCTGACCGACAGGTGCTACGCTTGGTCATGCCTGGTCGGCAGGTGCTACGCACGACAAATCCTCCAAGGGCTTCAAGCTGTGTCGGCTGGTGGTACGTGACAGCATGGCGCTGAGGTGTATCAGTGGCGACCGCGACGTGTACAGCTGTTTGCGCGCAGGGAGGAGGTGACGTTGGGCGCCGTGGTGGCATCGACGACAGCTGGACCGAGCAAGGTTGATGCATCAGTACAGTTCTGAAGATGGAGCGGTGGCAGTTGGCGGTGGCGGCCTCTGAGAGCACGCCGGACCAGTGTGTGCCTAGACCCGGCAAGTGGCTAGGTTGGGGTCTCAGGTCTTAGATGTTAGGCTTGGCTGCGATGTCTGTTTGGTATTAGGCCCAGGCTATCTGTGCCCCTTCATCAACTGGATAGGTGTAGTGACAGTTTGTTGCTTAGACAGCGGCTTTAGTCTTACTGTTGTATGACTTTGTAAGGTCTTGTGAGAATAATTAATAAAGTGGCTGTATGCATCGCCCAGATGCAGAGGCCGGGGGTCATCCTCCTTTTCTAAAAAAAAACTACCAAACCACGTAGGTCGACAAGGATGCGTACTACTTCAGAGTGGTACATAATCCTGTCTTGGAGGTCATGTTGCTAGACAATAATGAACCTACGAGCTATGGAGAAGCGATGGTGGGCCCGGATTCCGACGAATGGCTCGAGGCCATAAAATCCGAGAGAGGATCCATGTATGAAAACAAAGTATAGACTTTGGAAGAACTACTTGATGGTCGTAAGGTTGTTGGGTACAGATGGATTTTAAAAGGAAGACAGACAATGATGGTAAGTATCACCATTAAGAAAGCTCGACTTGTCGTTAAGATATTTTCTGACAAGTTCAAGGAGTTGACTACGATGAGACTTTCTCACTCGTAGCGATGCTGAGAGTCTGTTGAAATTATATTAGCAATTACTACATTATTTATGAAATCTTGCAGATAGGATGTCAAAACATTGTTTCCTCGACGATTTTCTTGAGGAAAGGTTGTATGTGATACAACCAGAAGGTTTTGTCAATCCTGAAAGATGCTAACAAGTATGCAAAGATTCAGCAATCCTTCTAAGGACTGGAGTAAGCATATCGGAGTTGGAATATACGCTTTGATGAGATGATCCAAGATTTTGGGTCTATACAAAGTTTATGAGAAACTTGTATTTCCAAAGAAGTGAGTGGGAGCACTATAGAATTTCTGATGAGTATATGTTGTTGACATATTGTTGATCGAAAATGATGTAGAATTTCTGGAAAGCATATAGGGTTATTTGAAAAGTGTTTTTCAATGTAAAACCTGGATTAAGCTACTTGAACATTGAGCATCAAGATCTACTCCCTCCGTCCGGAAATACTTGTCGGAGAAATGCATAAAAATGAATGTATCTAGAACTAAAATACATCTAGATACATCCATTCCTCCGACGAGTATTTTCGGACGGAGGGAGTATAAGAATAGATTAAAATCGCTTGATAGTACTTTCAAATGAGTATGCACTCTGACAAGATTTTGAAGGAGTTCAAAATAGATCGGCAAAGAAGGAGTTTTTGGCTGTGTTATAAGGTGTGAGTATTGAGTAACACTCAAGACCTGACCACAGCAAAAGAGAGAGAAAATACGAAGGTCGTCCCCTATGCTTTAGACGCAGGCTCTACAGTATGCTATGTTGTGTACCACACCTAAAGTGTGCCTTGCCATGAGTCAGTCAAGGGGTACAAGAGTGATCCAGAAATGGATCACAGGACAGCGGTCAAAGTTATCCTTAGTAACTAGTGGACCAAGGAATTTTCTCGATTATGGAGGTGGTAAAAGAGTTCATCGTAAAGGGTTACGTCGATGCAAACTTTGATACTAATCTGGATGACTATGAGTAGTAAACCGGATTCATATAGTAGAACAGTTATTTGGAATAGCTCCAAATAGTGCGTGGTAGCTGCATCTACAAGATGACATAGAGATTTGTAAAGCACACACGGATCTAAAAGGTTCAGACCCATTGACTAATAACCTCTCTCACAAGCGAGATATGATCAAACCCCATGGGTGTTGGATTCATTACAGTCACATAATGATGTGAACTATATTATTGACTCTAGTGCAAGTGGGAGACTGTTGGAAATATGCCCTAGAGGCAATAATAAAATGGTTATTATTGTATTTCCTTGTTCATGATAATTGTCTATTGTTCATGCTATAATTGTATTAACTGGAAACCGTAATACATGTGTGAATACATAGACCACAACATGTCCCTAGTGAGCCTCTAGTTGACTAGCTCGTTGATCAACAGATGGTCATGGTTTCCTGACCATGGACATTGGATGTCATTGATAATGGGATCACATCATTAGGAGAATGATGTGATGGACAAGACCCAATCCTAAGCATAGCACAAGATCGTGTAGTTCGTTTGCTAAAAGCTTTTCTAATGTCAAGTATCATTTCCTTAGACCATGAGATTGTGCAACTCCCAGATACCGTAGGAATGCTTTGGGTGTACCAAACGTCACAACGTAACTGGGTGGCTATAAAGGTACACTACAGGTATCTCCGAAAGTGTCTGTTGGATTGGCACGAATCGAGACTGGGATTTGTCACTCCGTATGACGGAGAGGTATCTCTGGGCCCACTCAGTAATGCATCATCATAATGAGCTCAATTTGACTAAGTAGTTAGTCACGGGATCATGCATTACGGAACGAGTAAAGTGACTTGCCGGTAACGAGATTGAACGAGGTATTGGGATACCGACGATCGAATCTCGGGCAAGTAACGTATCGATTTGACAAAGGGAATTGTATACGGGATTGATCGAATCCCCGACATCGTGGTTCATCCGATGAGATCATCATGGAACATGTGGGAGCCAACATGGGTATCCAGATCCCGCTGTTGGTTATTGGCCAGAGAGCTGTCTCGGTCATGTCTGCATGATTCCCGAACCCGTAGGGTCTACACACTTAAGGTTCGGTGACGCTAGAGTTGTTATGGGAATTAGTGTGCAGTTACTGAATGTTGTTCGGAGTCCCGGATGACATCCCGGACGTCATAAGGAGTTCTGGAATGGTCCGGAGGTAAAGATTTATATATGGGAAGTCCTATTTTGGCCACCGGAAAATGTTCGGGATTTTTCGGTATAGTATCAGGAAGGTTCTAGAAGGTTCCGGAGTGGGGCCCACCTGCATGGGGGGACCCACATGAACGTGGGTAGTGGGGGCAAGGCCCCAC
Organism: Triticum timopheevii; assembly: GCA_963921465.1. Taxonomy (NCBI): domain Eukaryota; kingdom Viridiplantae; phylum Streptophyta; class Magnoliopsida; order Poales; family Poaceae; genus Triticum; species Triticum timopheevii. The sequence continues at coordinate 244,009,334 of OY997274.1, read as the reverse complement.
ACCCCTGGTCAAGGCGCACCAAAATCCCCCCTTAGAAGGAATAAGATCATATCCCGAAGGGATAAGATCAAGATCCCTAAAAAGGGGGGATAACAATCGGTGGGGAAGGAAATGATGGGATTTCTTTCCTCCCACCTTTGCCAATGCCCCAATGGACTTGGAGGGCAAGAAACCAGCCCCCTCCACCCCTATATATAGTGGGGAGGTGCATGGGAGCTTCACCCCTTCCCTGGCGCAGCCCCTCCCTCCTCCAACTCTTGCTCCTCCTCTGTAGTGCTTGGCGAAGCCTTGCAGGAATACCACAAGCTCCACCACCATGCCGTCGTGCTGCCGGAGCTCTCCCTCAACTTCTCCTCTCCCCTTGCTGGATCAAGAAGGAGGAGACGTCCCCGGGCTTTACGTGTGTTAAACGCGGAGGCGCCGTCCGTTCGGCGCTAGATCGGATCTTCCGCGATTTGAATCGCTGCGAGTACGACTCCATCATCCGTGTTCTTCTAACGCTTCCGCTTAGCGATCTTCAAAGGTATGAAGATGCTCATCATCTCCCTCTCTTGTTGCTAGAATCTCCATAGATTGATCTTGGTGATGCGTAGAAAATTTTGAATTTCTGCTTCGTTCCCCAACAGCTTGAACTTTGGAGGTGCTCTACATTTATGTTTTGCAGTCTCAGAAAGGGCTAGCGAGATACCACTATTGTCATAGTGTATCATGGTTGTTTTGACAATGTGTTCCTATTTGAGATGTCTTATTATTGCTTGCTAGTTGATTATGTCATTGATATGAGTTAATGTGATTTTTAAGAGTTATTTTCGACATGGTTAGTTATAATTTTTGCTAAAAAACTGGGTGTTGTTTAAGCTTATTTATGGAAACAAGAGCAAAAGAGTTCGTAAAAGTTTTTCTTTTTCACTTTCAGTTTATCAACTTAATTGCTTGAGGACAAGCAAAGGTTTAAGCTTGGGGGAGTTGATACATCTCCATGGTATCCACTTTTCCTAACGCTTTTCCTCTTGTTTTGGACTCTAATTTGCAAGATTTGAATGAAACTAACCCGGACTGACGTTGTTTTCAGCAGAACTACCATGGTGTTGTTTTTGTGCAGAAATAGAAGTTCTCGGAATGGAGTGAAACTTTGTGAGGATTTTTTATACAATAAAAGAGAATTTCTGGAGCCAAGAACCACCGGATGGGGGGCACCTGGGTGGGCACAACCCACCAGGGCGCGCCACCCCCACCAAGCACGCCCAGGTGGGTTATCCCCACCTGGTGGCCCCGCAGACCCTGAAACCAACGCTATAAAATCCTATTTTTGCAGAAAAAAATAAGGGAGAAAGAATTATCGCGTTTCACGAGACAGAGCCGCTGTCGTCTCCTGTTCTTCATGGGAGGCCAGATCTGGAGCCCGTTCGGGGCTCCAGAGAGGGGGGTCTTACATCTTCGTCATCACCAACCCTTCTCCATCGCTAATTCCATGATGCTCCTCACTGGGAGAGAGTAATTCCTTCTTAGGCTCGCTGGTCGGTGAGGAGTCGGATGAGATTCATCATGTAATCGAGTTAGTTTTGTTAGGGCCTGATCCCTAGTATCCACTATGTTCTAAGATTGATGTTGCTATGACTTTGCCATGCTTAATGCTTGTCATGATTTCATATCTGAACCGTTTATGTCATCACCATTATATCCATGTTCTAGATCCGATCTTGCAAGTTATAGTCACCTACTACATGTTATGATCCGGCAACCCCCGAGTGACAATAGTCGGGACCACTCCCGGTGATGACCGTAGTCTGAGGAGTTCATGTATTCACCGTGTGCTAATGCTTTATTCCAGTACTCTATTAAAAGGAGGCCTTAATATCCCTTAGTTTCCAATAGGACCCCACTGCCGCGGGAGGGTAGGACAAAAGATGTCATGCAAGTTCTTTCCATAAGCACGTATGACTATTTGCAAAATACTACATGCCTACATTATATTTACAAAGTGGAGCTAGTGCCGTATCTCTACTCCTAATGGAGCAGTTGGTGAATAGTCTCCATGGTTTATTTTTGCTGGGTTTTTTCGTCTCTCCTTCCACCACCCCCTCCCATGCTGGTCCATCGGTTTATTTTTCTCTCCACTCTTTATTACAACCAGGACTTTCCTAACGTATAACAAATCACGGATCTAACTTCCTTAAATTATTCATATCAATCAATTCCTTTTATTGGTTCAATTTGTCTTAGGAAACAAATAACAAATTTTTAAGAAACAAATAATAGATTTGAATCTAACTTTCCTAACTTATCTAAATCAATCAATTTCTCTCATTAGTGAAATTTGTTTTAGGAAACAAATAACACACACATCACAAACTTTCCTCCCAATAAATAGTTTCTTAACATTTGCAAACTTTCCTAATCAGACACATCACAAACGGGCAGGTACTGATATCATGTTACCAAACAATAAAACCCCATTTGCATAGAAATCAGTTCAAAATCCTAACTTTCCTAAATTTTTACCTTTCCTTGATAACATCCAATATTTCCTATGTTTTCCACCTACTGAAGGAAATCACCCCTCCATCGATATTAGCATTTTTTTGGAATGAGATCTCCGGGTTATGATTTTTTGCGATTCTTCCCAATTATGACCTCTCCTTCCGCTCCGGCTCCTTCTCGCATAATCACCTCCACCACAGCCAGCTGACGCCACCCTAGACCTCTTGCCTCTCCACACCTTCTCCGCCACCTCCTCCTCGTACTCCATTGACAATCCCTCCGTCACGTTTGTCCACGGCGGTGTCGAGGGCATGGCGCAACAGCGTACCAGTGGTAGAGCAGCGCATAGCAGCCAGAAGAAGCACGCAGCAGGCGAGGCGAGCGGCCGATGATGGAGGGCAGAGATGCGGCCGGCGTGGCTGAGGGGGCGGCCGGCAGAAGATTGCCGCGACATGAGGCGACGCGAGGCAGGGGCGGGATAGCGGGGCGAGCGAAGGGATAGGCGGCAGCAGGCGGGGCAAGCGCATCCAGCGAGAGTGTGATGCGCGACCAGGGTGTGCGTCGCGCGGGGCATAGTGGTGCGGTGGCTGTGGCGAGCGTGATGGCAACGGCGGGCGCGACGGACGCGGTATGGCACATGCGTGGGCATGGAGAGACAGAGAGGGAGTGGCCTCGCGAGCGCGGAAGAAGAGCTAAAGGCTCGGGCATGGGCGCGCATAGGAGCGGGCATGTGCCACGGGGTCAATCCGAGGAGCTCGGTGGCTACCCCTGCAATGGCCATGGCGGACGGCGGTTCTCGGCCATGGCGAAATACCTAATAGAGCAAACGAGAGGGGAAACTGGGGAAAGGCAAGAGGAGATCACGGCGGTGTCAATGGCACCCTAGGGGAAGACAGGGGAGCTCGGGGCGACGCGGATCAAACGACAATGTCGCGGTGGCCGAAGGTTGAGGAAGACGGCAACGACGTCGATCCGGGGGTGCTGGACTTGATCTCTTTGCCGCAGACGAAGTAGCGGAGGCATTCGGAGCTCCTCGACAAGCTCCTAGCCAGCAGGGAGGGTAGTGGCTGTGTGGACGGGGTCGGTCATGGTGGCCGTGGCATCTGACTTCGTCCAGATCACTGGGATCAAGCGAGCGAGGAGGAGAAGTGAATCTGGGAGGGGGGCGTCGAGGAGGAGTGAGGCCATGGGGGCAGGGGAGGCAGGGCGTCACCCTTATCCATTCCCCTTCGATGCCGGCGAGGTGGTCGGGCGGGAGCCTGGCTCTGTAGCGACGGGCTCGGGGTACAGGAGAAGACGACCGTGCGGGGACTGGACCATTGGGCCGGTTCGGTGGCAAGGCCCGGGGGGTAGGGGGAATCCCCTTTTTCATCGTCCTTTTGGTTTTTATTGTATTCTAATCTGTTTCTCCTTTTTAACACCGTTTTCTATTTATTCTTATATCAACTAAATGGATTTTGTTAATTGTGAAACTATGCACACAATTCGAGCACAATATTTTTAGGTGGCACAAAAAGTTTGGGGCCAAAAGGAAATACATAAAATTAGGTTTATATTTAATTGGTTATTTTAACTACTGTTGGACCTCTTATTAATTTGACAAGATTTAATATTTGGGTCAAATAATGTTGGGCTCAACATGTCAAAGATCAGTGGAATTTATAGAATATGGTGAACATTTTAGTTTTACTATTTGACGAAATAATTTATTTGACTTTATTTTAAATTTGAATTAGGCTTTGATTTTTATCAAGTGGCAGTTTGGCTTAGCAAGCCTGATGACATGGCATCATTAGGGGGAGGTCACTGTAGCTAACGACTTGAGGTGTTACATAATCTTCCCATTTTTGAAATTTCATTGTTAAATGATTGGGAATATATCACACTATCCATTAGTTCAGTCAAGCTCACCACAAGTCCACACATTATTGCCAATTGAGTAAGTCTTATTGGCAGGGAGAATAGGCTATGTGTGTGTGTTAGAGAGAGAGAGAGAGAGAGGGAGAGAGAGTGAGGAAGAGGGAGGGGGAGAGTGTGTGTGTGAGGATTTGATGGTAAAAAAGGTAGTCCATATCGTAATATTGAACTCTTAAAGTTAATGTGGCCCCGTTGCAACGCACGGGTGTTCTTCTAGTCGTCCTAGGTTATGACTGTCTCATGATGAAAAATATCATCCAACGAATCACCGATCCAATGCCTATGATTTTCCTACATATTGTTTCTGCTAAGTTACTACTGCTACTGTCACTATTGCACTTGCTACAAAATCACTGCTATCACTATTCCCGTTACTATTGCTGTTGCTACTACTATCAAAACTATCATACTACTTTGCTACTGATCACTTTGCTGCAGATAATTAATCTCCATATGTGGTTGAATTGACAACTCAGCTGCTAATACTTGTAAATATTCTTTGGCTCCCCTTGTGTAGAATCTATAAATTTGGGTTGAATACTCTACCCTCGAAAACGATTGCGATCCCATATACTTGTGGGTTATCACAACATGCCCAAAATTTTCCTTGCTCCATGATCTTAACTTAGACATCATCTCTTTCAATGCCTCCTGAACAGATCCTAATTCACCGGCGGGTTTGTTCTTCGCCCAAGTATCATGTACAATAGTATCTAATTTCGGTTGTCGTTCCTACATGATCTCATATCACTGGGCAGGCCTAGCCTACCTTGGTTCCACTTGGGACAGCTCCACCAGAACCGGACAATGACCAGAGCACGATGATGCAAGATGCACCACCTACAACGCCAGGAACATATCCCTCCATGCTTCATCAGCACATGCTCTATCCAACCTGACACACACGTTTCTATCACCACACTGTCCGTTATCATGTGTATATGGAACTCATGAGAATCCAAGATCCATCAGCTCACAAGAAATTAAGCAGTCACGAAACAGTAGCATCTGGTTCTCAGCTCGACTCATATGTGAAAAATGTCCGTGCTGTCACATGACCTCATTGAAGTCACCACATACTATCCATGGTCCCGTAGAGACCGAGCACAAATTAGTAAGATGAGTCCACATACTGTGCCGGTTCTCCACACGCGGTTCTCCATACAAAAAGGCCGTTCTCCAAATCAAGTCATTTGCCTTATCAACCACACACACATCAATATACCGTGCACACGAGTTCAAGACAGCAACTTGCAAATTCTCATCCCAATACATAACCAAACCACCACTCTAATTCTACCAGAATTCCTATAAGAATTTGTTAGGAGTAAATTCCTTGAACTGATTGATCCATGGCCTTAGGGCAGAATTCCTTTTTGACTCTGTACCCTTGATTCCACTATGATTATTGATCAATAGTAGAATAATCCCTTCATAGAAATAGGAGACATAATTTAGATGGATATAGTAAGTCTCGCTTGGGCTGCTTTAATGGTGAGGCCGTCACTAGAGACACCAGCAAAACCCTTCAACCCTAGTCTCCACTTCAGTTTCTCCATTCTCCTTGAGGCTTGTCTAGTTTCACATAAGAAAACAAGCCTCGGGGAACTGGCTTTTGAGAGGGCCAAAACCTCGCGAACTGTCCGGCGGTTCCCCCCACCCCGGCAGTTCCAAATTAAAAAATTCATTGTGACCGGTGGTCCTCCTCGAGGGAGGCCCCGATGCATCTGCTGAGATCCCCTTTGAACTAATCCTTGCGCGTTTGCTGCTTGGTGAAGTATTATGCACACCATCCTCACCCTTGCCCTGTGTTAATGTCACCGTTCCTGCAGGAACCATTGGCTGCACTAACTCCCTTTATTTATTCACAATCTCCAAAGCTAGCCTTTTCCTTACTGCCAGATCCACCCCATATTAGAATTGGCTAACTTAGATGGACTTGTCGCCATGTCCATCACTTCTAGATCAATAATTTTCTTCCCAGAGTCGTTTATTGGTTGAGAAAAATTCTCCTGTTGAGATCCTCCTGGTTTGCTGAACTGGTCATCAGCCCGGGGTTTGTTTATTGCATCTGCATATAACCAGGGCCCAAACTTCTCGCTCTTCTCCTCATGCACTCCAGTACCACATTCCTTGCAATCATGCCCAATAAGGCCACATATGCTATAGAAGTGAGCTAACTTTTCATACGGAACTAGGTAGACCTGACGTTCCTTCCCTCTTATTATGCTCACGTATTTAGTTAGAGGCAGTCGAATATCATGGCGTGCGAGTATTTCCATCAAGTCTCATCTCCAATATCCCTCCTGAATTCCTCAAAAGCTGCTTGATTACACTCTCCTTGCAGAACCCATCTGGTAACTTGTGGATCTGCAGCCAAATTGGCATAGACACATTGACTACCTCCTCAGCCTTTGTAAATCCATCGTAGGGGCATTATCAATACTGCCCAATTCCTAAACAGCCATGAACCTTGATCCAATATCCTCTCCCAGTCACCCCAACATGCTGCTTGAACAACAAACAGGTTAGGTCCGACCGGACGAAAACACACTCGTTGCGCAAGATTCCACGCCGCACGCATATCCCTGTAAAACGCAAACTGACTAAAGGATTTGTCTGTATGAACCCTAACAAGGGCTAGCTATCTCACGCTCTCATTAATCACCAGATCATCCTCCTCGATCACTAGATCATCAAAGCACTCATCGCTGAGGTCGAGTTGCTCGAAGAAGTCGCCAAGATCTGATTTCATGGCGGCACCGCCGTCGCCGCGCGGCGGTTCCTGACTGGGCGTCCGCACTGGAACCCATCGCGCCAAGGAGAGTAAGGGAACCACGAGGGATATGATCAACGGGCCCTTCGTAATGAAGGAATCATTGTGGGGAAGTAGACTCACCAGCACGATCGCCAGAGAGGAAACAAACCCTAGCCGAAGCGTAGGGAAAAAAAAGAAAACCTGTTACATAAATTTCTCACATATTTAAATCATAAGAAATAAATTTATTATTTTATACAATACATAAAATACTACCGAATTACACGGCAACATGCTGGATATTTCAAAAACTTGTATGCACTCTATGTTGGAAGAGTGGAGTTTTAAAATTTATTTCATAACTATGCACTATATGCCACATATTACATGTGAAGTCTTGGAAAAGTCTCACCAACTACTTGCTTGTATATATCCAGGGGCGGAGCCGGGGGGGGGGGGGGGGGGGGGGACGAGCAGGGGCCTGCCCCCCCCCCCCCCCCCAATGATCAACAATTTTAGTAGAAGCAACTAGTGATTATCAACGAGATTCGATCAATATATGTACTCGCCCCCCCCCCCCCCCCCCCTATACTCGAATCCTGGCTCCGCCACTGTATATATCATCTACAACATAAATACACCCTTCCCAAAGGAAGATAAACACATTTTTTCCTCGTGATTGGTCGTTTTTTCTGCGGACGAGGTTATGTTCCAGTCTGATTTATCGATGCAGTTCGCCCCCCGAGCCGTGGAGGTTTACCTTTCGTGTACCGCTTTTGGATCACTAGGATTTGGATCGTAGGCGCTCATGTATCGAACTTTAGGTCGTGGTTGGTTGTTTTGATGTTGTGTGCGTCGTTGTCATCTTCGACCACGTAAAGATCGCTATGTTGTTTGAGTCACATCTTCATTGACGACGTAAAATGGTCGTCTTATCTTCGGTGTCATGCTCTCTTTGTCTTAATGAATGAATCACACGCTGCTTCCAATCCTCCCGAGCGACGGGCGGATATTAAAAACCCGCGTGTTTTTGTCTCTGATATCTTTCATCAAGTTTGGATTGCTTATCACATGTGCCACGTTATTGTTTATGATTTTTTTGGAATATTATTAATTTATGATTTCTTGATAACGATGATGACACACTTTGCGGTTTGAGTAGAGCGTCAGCACATGGATTGGCGTGTGGGGAGGATCATGCAATCAGCTGGCTTCTTCGTCTAATCTTCTCGCACGCGACAAAAGTTTAACCCGAGTTTCTCCCGCACCGGAGCCAAAGTATGATCCGCTAGTCCATTAGCACAGACAGGTCCACCCTGCGTCCCCCCCCCCCCCCTCCCGCGACCCTTCAGCCGCAGCAGATTCCCGGAGAGCTCGCCGCCGTGCCGATGGCGTCGCAGGACGGCGGGTGGGGCGACGGCGGCGACTCGCTCTTCGAGGGCATGGTCCTCTTCGCCCCCGCAGCCGCCGAGGCCGAGGCACCCGAAGCCCCCAAGCCGCCCACCCCTCCCGCCGACGCCGCCGCCACCTCCGCCTCCGATGCCGAGTCCAGCGCCGCCTCCCAGCCTCTGGACGAGGACCTCTTCTCCGATCTCACCCTGCTCGCCCCCCAGCCTCCACTTGACCAGGACCAATACCCCCAGCCCCAAGCCCAAGATCAGAACCACCGCCCCGCCTCGCCGGTCGCGGTCACGCCTCCCCCCGCCGCCGCTGCCCTCTCGCGCCAGCCGTCCTCCTCGTCGCTCCGGAAGAAGAAGAGGGCCGTGCGCATCGGGTACGGCCGCTCGCCTCAAACCGCCCCCGCTCTGCCGCCTACCGTACCAATCGCTACCGCCGCCGCCGCCCCCGCTGCTGCTACGGCTACTGTACTTCGTACTGCCAGTAGTAGTAGTAGCCTCTCCGATGCTTCTACATATGACGCTGTTCCCCCTATCCCCATCCAGTACCTTGACCATCTAGGCAATGACGATGAGAGAGATGCAGCTGTGGTGGATCCGGATGCCAATTCTCTGGATGCAGTCAGCGTCAATTCTTTGGATGCGAAACAGGAGGCGAAAGAAGAAGATGGTGACAAGGATGCCGGAGAGGCTGTAGTTGCAGTAGTGGGGATCGAGGAGAGGTTGGCTCTTCTTAGATCTCAAATATCTAGTAAGCTTGAATCAGTCCAGCAGAGGGCCGCTGCTGTGGCAGCCAAGAGGAGGCAGCTGGCGGGTAGGCAGAGGAAGGTTGTGGAGGACGTCGGTTCCGCGGCATCCAAGCACAAGGATTTGGAGAGGGAGCTGGAGGAGGCGTGCGAGGCCGAGGACTTTGAGAGGGCCGAGAGGATCAGTGACTCCCTTGCCGCTCTGGAGAAGGACAAAGATCGGTTGTTGACGGCACTGCGTGATGCAGAGCTTGATTATGATTCGGTGGATTTGGAATTGCAGGATGTGCTTGAGTCCCGCATAGCTGTGGAGGAGGAAGCTGCTGCCCTTCTCGAGCAGTTTGCAAAGGTAAATCAGCTGTGCATTCTTTTACTCACCTTGCATAAAACTGTAATGTCAATGTTAGATGTACTTCCTTGAATTCAGGCATCCTTTTAAATAACACTTTGAAATAAATAGGCTTTCATTGCATCAACCCTAGTATTTCTAGAGAGCTACTCAAGCATGTTTCTACACTAAGTATCTACTGATGCTTATAATTTTTTTTATTGGATAACACTAGTGGGGGCTACTATGCTTATATAATGCCTGATTTGATGATATCGTAATACATGCATTGTGTTGATGGCACTATTACGGTGCCATCGCTTCCATCAAAATCCGTTGGCATAATACTCCAATGTAATAATAAGTATCTAAAAGGTACTGAAATGTTCGAACAGCATGATAGTTGTAAGGAGAAGGATGATTTGAAGTTTTAGACTAACCCAAACGAATAAATTTGAGCAGTTCTATATGATCACGAAGGACACCAGTGTCCATGTTTACCTGAGCCAGAGAATGATTTGTCTGTTAGAGTTATTCCCCTTATGAAATTCACTGGCAACTATATGATATCTATGTTGTGACAATTTTTGACAACAACTAATTATGAACCTCTAAAGGATTCACTGCATTTGAGTTTTTGTTCTTCTAGCTCATTAATATTCAAGCTCTGTCTTTCTTAGGATGCCACTGAGCATGCTGATTCCGTAAGCAAACAAGCAGAAGAAATGTCGTCGAAAGAAATAGAAGGGTGGCAAGCATCAATGGAGTTACTACAAATAAAGAAGCTAGAGACAGAGGTTGAAACAGAATTGGTTTTAGCAGCACGTTCAGGGCTAGAAGGTTCAGTAGAGCATTTGATTGAAGACGATAAGAGAGAAAAGGACATTCTAAGTAAGAAAGGAGAAACCCTTGCAGTGGAATTAGCTGAGCTCCTGGAGTTGGTGATGTTGAAAGAAGCAGAGATAGCTGAAAACAATGCTCAGATCCAGGAGGTTCAAGAAAGGATCGGTGCGGTGGTCTCCAGATTTCATGGCTCCCAGTCAGATATTGACATGAAGATCAATTCCTTGCAGGAATCCCAAACTAAAATTGATCAAGATACTGAGGCACTTGCCTTAAAAAAGAATGAAATCGACAACTGCATCTCTTCAGCAGAGCAGAAAGACTCAGACTTACGGGAAATCATCAATGCTTGTTCTTCTGAAGCAAAAGCTTGCCAACAATCAGTTGAAATCAGAAGGAAGCTTGCCTCATCAATCTTAAAGTCAAGGCAGGATAGAATTGGGTTACTAAAAATGGAGGAGGAAATTTCGCAAGACATCCAAATGCTCAGGCAACAAACAACTGATGCTAGAACTAATCTTCAGGTACAATATCTATTCTTTAAATGGTTTCTTTTTGCTGATAAAGAACATTGGGTATATACCGAGATATTTTTCGGTCCTGTTAAGATCCTCATTCTGAATATTTCTTAATTGATGGGTCTGCAGGAGATATCTTCAAAGAGAGCAGGCATACAGCAAGAGATAGCTACATGTAAGCAGAAGCTGAGCTTTATTGACAAAAGAGGCCCTGAACTAGAGGCTGAAAAGAAGGTTGCTGCTGCTGCAAGGAACTTTAAGGAAGCAGGGAGAATAGCTGCAGAGGCAAAAGCACTGAATTCCGAGAAGGAAGAACTGCGTGCTAAATTGGAGAAAGCTGGTACTGATCTGGAGGTTATAGAAAAGGATATCACAGCAACCACTGAGAAGATACAGGAATGCGAAGGGCTTATTGTGCTCAAAGAACAAGAGTCAGCCATGGCAAGTTACAAAAGGCTCCGGCTGGACTCCTCTGCTGCTAGAGCAGAATTGACTGCTGCAACTGAAACAGATGATGGTGAGGAAGTGGATATATTACGCAAAGAAGCTGAAGCTGCGGAATCTAAAGCGCTGGAACTCAAAACACTGTATAACCTCCAACCGGATAGCGACGAATATATATTTCAGCCTGTAGTTCCTATAGCATTCATAACGAATTCAACATGGCAGCACTTGGCAGAGATGGCATCTTCTTTTGGCCTCTCCCCTGAGACATGAATTGGATAGTGGACTTTTAGACATGGCTGTGCTTTGATACACTTGGTAAAGTTTTGCCCTGTAGCAGAACCCTCCTCCTGGCGAATATGCCTACCTCATTGTTCCTCTAAGCTATCGGCATCTGGGATCTACTCCAAACAGGAGTAGTGTAAATTGAGTGTATACCACCTGTTTTGCATACTCTGAACTCTGAGGAATTTTCTTCCTCCCTCATTTTTGTGTACATTAAGACTGTAATTCTTTTGTTGTGCTGGTTTTTGATTGATTTACAGCGACGGGTTATCAGTCAGAATGTAATCAGAATAATGTGTCCATGAATAAAGCTTCTTCTGCTTTGCCATCACATCTTGCAGAAATTGGATGAGCAAACTGTCACAAATAAATCAGTGGATGTATTTTCCTTTTGGCAAGACTTTTGGTAAAGCTGTACCTCAGTAGACTGGTTTCTGGCGTGTGTGCTTTTATATATTTTTGACAGCAGGTTTTCATGGGCTTTTAAAATGCGATCTGGTGTAATGTACTGGAGTATGACCAAGCACTGGAGCGTGGAAGCTGTGAGCCTCCTAACCTACTCTCTACCTGCCAAACAGAATCACCAAAAGGGGGTGACATACCAGTATGCCTTTCTGCTTGTTCTACTTGTAAAATAGATACTTCATGTTGCATATATAAGTTGATGTGTCAAATTTCAGGAGCACTTCCAGCTTCAGAGAATGGCGAATACTTCCAAGGGCAAGGTGTGTGTCACTGGAGCCTCTGGCTTTGTTGCCTCTTGGCTTGTCAAGCGACTTCTCGAGTCAGGGTATCATGTTCTAGGGACAGTCAGAGACCCAGGTCCTTGTCCTCTCACTCTAATGATCCACTCTTTTATTCCTCTCGTTGCTACTAATGATGGAACCCGTTCTTGTTTCTTCTTGATAATGCACAATTGTTGAAAGTGATAGCAATGTGACAGGCATATTTTATATTTGCTAATTGGACAGGCAATCAGAAGAAGGTAGCACACCTCTGGAACTTAGCAGGTGCTAAGGAGAGGCTGGAGCTCGTGAGGGCTGACCTCTTGGAAGAAGGGAGCTTTGACGATGCCGTGATGGCCTGCGAGGGCGTCTTCCACACTGCGTCGCCTATCATCACCAATGCTGATTCCAAGGCATGCTATACTAACTATGATCACTTCACTGCCCATCTTCTTTTTTCCCATGTTGGAAGGTAAAAGATGTCTTGTAGTGGTGGGTCTTAATTGACAGACATGTGATGTCACTTCAATTGCAGGAAGAAATGCTTGATTCAGCGATAAACGGCACTCTAAACGTGCTGAGATCCTGCAAGAAGAACCCATTTCTCAAGAGGGTTGTCCTCACGTCATCGTCGTCGACCGTGAGGCTGAGAGATGAAGCTGAGTTCCCCCCCAACGTGCTGCTGGATGAAACATCATGGAGCTCCGTGGAGTTCTGCGAAAGCATCCAGGTAAATGAATACGATGCTTCGTTTTTATGCCGATGTATCTTTCTTTCCGAACACTTCCCTGAAGAAAGAGTGGGTTGGTTTTCTTCTCGACGTGCCTGGCAGATATGGTACGCTGTCGCGAAGATCCTCGCCGAGAAATCAGCCTGGGAGTTCGCCAAGGAGAACAACATGGACCTCGTGGCCGTTCTTCCGACGTTCGTCATCGGCCCTAACCTCTCCCCTGTGTTAGGCCCCACCGCCTCAGATGTCCTTGGCTTGTTTAAAGGTATATGTTAGCATTTCTGCTGGTCTGATTTGTTCATGTCTTGGGGATGCCAGCCTGAAGTTATGCTGCTACCCTATGCATCACACACTCAAGGCCCTAAACTGAACCATATCGCAGGGGAGACGGAGAAGTTCACCATCTTCGGGAGGATGGGGTACGTCCACATCGACGACGTCGCGAGCTGCCACATCCTGGTCTACGAAACCGCCGATGCCAAGGGGAGGTACATCTGCAACTCGGCGGTTCTGGGCAGCGACGAGCTGGTCGCCTTGCTCGCGAAACGGTTCCCTTCGTTCCCCATCCCGAAGAGGTCGGTCACCGTCCGGCCACCACGCCGGAAGCATATATCATCATAGCCGTTGCTCATCTGAGCACAGCCAGCCTTAGTTTGTTAGCATATATCACCACTCTGAAAATTTGTGTGCAGTTTACCCAACATTTACGGGGAGCAGACGTATGGCTACAACACGTCTAAGATCTGGAAGCTGGGGCTCGAGTTCAGAGGCGTGGAGGAGATGTTCGACGACTCGGTGGAGTCGCTCAAGGCGCATGGCTATCTGCGCGAGGGCGCCGCGTGATGCGGATGAACGGACAGGATCGATCCGCCGGAGGGAAGAATATGAGGCCGTGGTGCCGTGCCTGCTCTAGAAGCATTTCAGTTATTACTAACACATGAGAAGAATGCGTTCCCCTTCTTGTCTTTATTTCTGCTTTGGTATTTTCTTGCCACTCTGCAGAGTGCAGACAGTCACGAACGACAAGGAAATGAAATGTACTCCATGTTGCATTGCGTGCCATGTTTCATCCTTTTAGCTCATGGTCAAGGTGGTCTAGAACAGGGACTTCGCTTCCACCGCAATTTTTAGCAAACGAGCCTATGCCCATGCTCGGGGAGGCCTTGCGCACCCCGTAGACCATACCTTGGTCACCGACGACCTCCGTTTTGCCGGTGGTGGTGGTCGCTGCCATTAACGAACGTCGTCATTGTTTCTCGTTAATGTAGGCCGACTGCAGCCCCGAAGGGGAGGAGTCGGAGGACATCGAAACACTAGTGGAGTGATCGTCGTTGGAGCAATCCCTAAAAAATGGTGTTCCTGCTTGCTAGAAATCATCATCGGAGATTGAGAAATACCGCTGTCAGGGACAAAATCTACGTGGTGTTAAGAGCCTGGGGGACAAATGTTGCATCCCAAATGAGTTGAGGGACGAAAGCCACACTTCACAATAAGTTGAGGGACGAAAAATACACTTTACCCTTTAAAATGTTCAAATAATATTCACAGACGCTTTAAAAATGTACACGTTTTTCAGAAAATGTTCTCAAATTTTTAAAAAACATCTTCTCCCATGTTCTTTTTTGAAAGAACGAATAGAAAAAAAAAACTCGCTACAGTCGACTACGGAAACCTCGCCATTGGGCCGGCCCAGTTGAAGGGTGGCGAAACGTGGTCCAAACTGATATCCATGGCATTACATGTATGATTTGGGGGGCTTCTCAGCCCATGGTTTATAGTCCCACGATATCCAGAACGCTCCCGGCCCAAACTGGTTAAATCCAAATCACACATGCCGTCGATCGATGAAAAACCGCAGATAAGACGCCATTTTTAGGCTTTTAGCGCACTGGCTCCAGGCTCAGTCAGGGCTTCCTCATCCTCTCTTATCCTCCTCTTCCGCGGCCACACTTCACATTCCCGGCTTCTTCTACACCCCGCCTCGATCTGGATCGACAAGGTGGGTTTGGGTTACATCCTCATCGAATATCGCCCTCCGCTGTGTTCGATTACTGTAATTGCACCCAATTTCCACCATGATGTAGATTCGGGGGAAGAAAAAACCAACTGTCGACAGCAATGTCCATGGTTTTGCGACCGCTCCCCCTTTAGCACTGCTACGGATTACGCCTTTGTCGTACCATCAGATCAGTGTGTGCATACGATGATATGAACCAACTGACGAACCTTCTTGTTCGATTTGATGTCCTTAGTCACCTGCATGCACTGTCGGTGTTCGACGAATTGCTTCACCGCCATGTTTCTTAGCTGAACGAGTGCACTAGGATTCTGAACTGATAGCCTGGCATTATATGTTTGATGCTTCATCGCATTTCAGTTGTCGTGCAGAGATTAGCCCTGCAATGGCCAGCATCGGCGGCGATGCCAAGAAGAGCCTGACACAGTGGCTCAGGGAGAAAGGGTTCGACGAGGAGGCCATCGGGCGCATGTCGAAGCGGTGCAGGAACCTGCCGAACCTCGACGCCGGCGAGGCCTCCGGCGTCTGGGACTACCTCCTCAACGACGTCAAGATCGAGCACCGGAAGCTGCGCTACGTGGTGACCAAGTGCCCCAAGGTGCTCACCATGTCCGTCAACGACAAGCTCATCCCCACCGTCCAGTGCCTCACCACGCTGCAGGCCAAGCCCGGGGAGATCGCGCAGGCCATCATCAAGTTCCCGCCGATACTGTTCCACAGCGTGGAGGAGAAGCTCTGCCCTCTCCTCGCCTTCTTCCAGACGCTGGCCATCTCCGAGAAGCAGCTCGCCAAGCTGCTCATGGTCAACCCGCGCCTCATCAGCTACAGCATCCAGGCCAAGTTCTCCCAGACGGTCGACTTCCTTGTCGGCCTTGGCATCGACAGGGAGGTCATGATTGGCAAGATCCTGACCAAGGAGCCATACATCATGGGATACAGCATCGAAAAACGGCTGCGTCCTACTGCCGAGTTCCTCAAGTCAGCAGTCGGGTTGCAGGGGTCATATCTCCAGAGGGTCATCATGAATTTCCCTAGCATACTGTCGCGAGATGTCGACAAGACTCTGCGGCCCAATTTGGTGTTCCTGCAGAGTGCTGGATTCAGCAAGGATCAGATCATGAAATTGGTGGCTGGATACCCTCCTGTTCTCATCAAGAGTATCAAGCATTGCTTGGAGCCAAGGGTGAAGTTCCTGGTTGAAGAAATGGGGCGGGACAAGGGCGAGGTGGTAGATTACCCCCAATTCTTTCACCATGGTCTCAAGAGGAGCCTGGAGTACCGCCACAAGATACTCAAGCAGATGAACTCAAGGTGCAGTCTCAGTGAGATGCTCGACTGTAATCAGAAGAAGTTTGCCATGAAATTTGGTTTGATCCCAGTAGCTTAGGGTCTGATCTTCTGTTTCTTCAGTTCCCATGTAGCATGTTTAAAATTCAGGTGAACGTTTTATTTTTGTACCATCGGCCGTGTTGTTTCTTGAACATTTTGGGCATTGAGAATCCAAGCATTTTGATTTAACTGGATGTTTTCTGAATGTTCAGTGCAACTGCCTCTTTCAACAAGTGGCTTGAGTATGTATTTTCATGTTTCTTCCAAGCAAAGCGTGTGAATTTTCCATCTGCCATGTTCTATTCATTTCAAATGCATAACTTTACTCCCCTAAAATGCTACCAGTCACCTAATTACACAGTTACACACACGTTAATGATTTCCAGTTCATTACTTACAAGCACAATTTGGGAAAGCAAAATACAGTGCCTACTCAGCCAAATTCCTGTGTACAGTGTATCTGAAAGAAGACTTATAGGGCAACCATTCAACACACTTATCTATCCTCCTCCTAAGACATTTATTTATTTCCTTTTGCTGGGCTTCAGGCATGCTCTTGCATACCATCTCAATCAGACCAGGCAACTCCAGTGTAGCATCCTTTGCATAGTAGTGGAGAATTTTGGGAAGAAAGATGATCTGCTTCCTGACCATGACATTAGCTCTAATGAACTCAGTCTTGGCTTGATCCAGTTGATGATACAGTTTCTTGGCTGTGTACAACCTTACCTGCAGAGATTTTGTACGGTAAGAATAATGTGATCACTTTACAGTTAAATGCAGAGATTTCTTACAGCAAGAATAATGTGGTCATTTTGCAGTTAAAATGTTAGCATTAGCTGTAAAACTTACAGGTGGATCTGAAAATGCTCCAGTGGAAAGACTAAAGTGAGCAAGCGGCTCTGGCTGACGAAGAGCATATGGATGAGTGGAGCTTCCTGATGCTGATTTCTTCGTGGGAGTAAATAGCGTGCGAACCCACTGTATGACCATTAGCTTGTTAGCGCCTTTTCATTTTAAAATTTGATTGTGTTTGTATTGCTAATGGAAACTGCAATGTAGGTGCATGCCATACCAGGGAAGGACGATGGGATTGACATCCAAGAATTGAGTTCTGAATAATTTGGGAGTTTACTGAATGCCCGCCCACGTCATATGCAGCCTGACAAACATATTCCTCAAGTAATGTTAAGAGAAGTTCAAATATGACAAGTGATGACAATATAGCCGTTCAAATTTTGTTAATTGTATACCTTCAGAATCATGTCTGAGCTTTTCATGCGTTTGTCCTGAAGTCCATAAGCCATAAAAGCCTGTCATATTTTAAAAGCCATTATGGGTTAGACATGAACATTTTCCGAGGTTAACATGAACATATGTAAGGTAAGAGTTATTATCAATGTTGAACTTACATGCATCACTAAAGCGTTGTGGATGTTGATCCAAAAACAGAGCTGCTCCTCATGTGCCATCTTTGTAGGGTCGATTTTCTCAAGCCGCTTTATCAATGCTCTGAGACCAAGACAAATGTGATGTTGAGATGAAGAGTTGTTTATTGTGTTCCATATTCATTTGCAGAGTTGCTCACCTGATTGTTTCAAGCATTTTAGAGGCATAATCGAACTTATCTGCATCAATATTTATCCTTGGAAAAATTATCATGCCACTGTACTGGTCATTATTCTCATTCAATGTACCATATTTTTCAGAGCTTGCGTCAACATTGCAGCTGAGTCGGGGGCTCCAACTATCGACACGGTGCTTTAGAGAAAAGGTACTCGATGCAGAAGAGAAGGAAGGAGTTGATAAAGTCTCGGAATCAATATCCTGTGATGGGCTGCTCGCGAGTTTGCAGTAAACCGCAGAAATGCATCTTAGAATGTCCTCCGAAAGCTTGCATGCAATCCTGGGCACATATTCAGCAATAGAAGCACTCAAGAAATTTGCAAGACTAGAATGCCCTGAAGTTGATCTTGGCAGTCCCTGTGAATACTTCAGTGATACGGAAGCTGTGTCAGATAATCTCACTTTGGGAGGTTTCGTAAGAAAAAGCTAAAGCTTGTATTCTCAAAGAAAGAAAGAAAGAAAATGCTTAGATAACATTGGCATGAGTTTGGGGGATTAAGCTGACTAGCTTGATGGTGAATACTGAATGGACGAAGAAGAAAAACCGTCCATACATGTCTACGATCTGAAACTGTTGGCAAGTTGTAGGATGCTGACTCCTTGATATCTCTCAACCGGAGAGCACCTTCGTCAACTTTCTTTCTGCTGCCTTGACGGTGCGTTTCTTGACCCATCTGACCATAAACTTTATAGCCTTAGTGCACGGTCTGCTATCTGAATTTCTATGCAGTATAAAGTCCCAACATTGAAATCCTTCGAAGGTGGCAGGCAGAGTGTGTACCTGACCAGAAACACGAGGGGAGATGCCCAGGTATTGATCAAATGTCGCCCTGTAGAGCGAGAGCAAATGCAGCTCCCTCCGTACGACTTCCTCCTCAAGGGCTGCTATCTCCCAAACCAATTCTGCAACGGGCTGCATTCCCGACAAGAACAATCATAACTTGGTTAAAAGGCAGCATAGCAAGCATGTATAATTAACTTATTATTAATTTTCTTCTGTACTATTTAAAGTTGAAAGCTGACATACTGTTCCTGAGTATAGAAGATAGGCAATTTAAAGGGGGGGAAAGAGAGCATAATCATGGCTCATGGCCTTGGTTACAACTCCCTAGATATGACAAACATCATTTTGTTGATAAAGGTGATAAACTTAAGGTAGTGAGAAAAGGTAAGATGATGATAGATTTATAAAGTATTGATACAAGACCTGCATTGAACAGCTTTACTTCAGCTTTTGGAAACGATTAGGCCGTTGAGATCATGAAATAGTTTATTTGTATCTGGAACAAACCTTCGACATAGCCTTTTCATTTGGTTCTGCTGTAGTAATCATGGGGTGGTCTTGAAACTGCTCTGCTAGGTTGAGTGAGTATCTCCTATGGGGAATATTATCCTGATTGGTTGTCTGCACGATCATGAAAGCATGACAGAGAAAAATTAACTTAGCAAGAACGTAAAATCTGAAGAGTAGTAGCATTACTATTTTTATGTACAATAGTACAACATAGAAAATCCATCTGTAAGAGCAAAAACAAAAGGGGAGCCTAGATTACCCACAGGTTTGTTATACGAGAATCGCGGTGTTATGTCCGATAAATTTCCATGTGTGCTTGCAACACTGAAAATATAAGAAATGAAGTTAGAACAATGCTTAATCAGGCACATATTCATTTAAAGTAACTGTTTGTCCAAAAAAAAGAGAAGTAAATAAATGCAAAAACCGGATATCTTTTCTATTGAAAGATATAATGTTCTGTCATTTGAAAAAGAAAAGAAAAAGAAGAATCAAATGTTCTTTTGGTCAAAAGGACTAGCAAGACTGCAAGAACATTAGGAAACATACACGGTGCTGGAAAATGATGTGCAAGTACAACTGTCTACATTGGTATCCCCCTTTACATTCAGAAAAGAAGGGGAAAACATCAGCCGTCGCTACGACACAGCTTCAGTAATATTATGATGCTAATACAACCAACTAGATGTAAAACTAGCAGAAAATATATGTAAGTATTGATCAAAACGGCTAGAATTGTCCTGCATACCGAAAGAAAGAGCTTACCCTGGAGAACTGCTAGAAGAACAAATTTGATGATGGCCATGCTGAAAAGATTGCTTCGTGTGCATACTAACCTTCGGGTGTGGCGGTGTTGCAGGCGAGAAGACGAGTGGCCAACCTTTGGTGTCTCCATGGCTAATGCTGAGTTCTCCTTCTCCTTGGCTGCTGCTTCTGCTTAGCCCGTGCTTGAGTCACCAAGAACCTGCCAACCATCGAGGCCAAAGCACGCACTGCAATCAGTATCCAGTTCTCCATAGCTAGCTGGAGAGAAGGACAAAGCCATCTAATCACTCGGCTAATGAACTTACCAAGCTCGTACATCATGAGTTACTGCTGTGTACTACAAGCCGCCAATTATTGATCAGCCTGGTCCGGGTGATGACTGATGAGAAACCTTCTCTACCTCTCTCCCAGCTCCAGCTACTGCTCCACTGAACAGAGAAGACAAAGGGAAGGGAAGAAAAATTGGAAGGAAAATGCAGAGTTTTGCTGGACAACGGTGGTAGAAACAAGCAAGAGCCAATGGAGCTTGGCTCAACAGAAATGATGAGCAGAGGACGCACTAATGCCGGCAGTTGTATATAGGCATAGGGGGATAATCATGAGCCATATGCATGCAGGGGATGGTATTTAAGACTCAACGACAGGAGCAGCCAAGGATTAGCCAAAGGACGAGGTGAGGTGACCCACGGAAGCCAAAGAAGCAAAGGCAAAGCAAATGCGGCAGCCCTGCGGGAAGATACGGTGCGGTGAAAGGGTGGTAAAACTCCCGGAAAAAGCAGGGGTTAAAAGGGAGCTAGGAGGAAGAAGAAAAGAAGAGAAAAATGGAGGAGCAGTGGCGCCTATCAGTGTGTCTCCCTCCCCCTGCCGATTCCTCCATTAAAAGAACAGAGAAAGGCGAACGGCTATACACAGTGGGATGTCATGGCGAAGTGGACGCAATGATAGGATTAAGGTGTCTATAGTGAGAGGTTTTGGTGACGGCACAGCAGCTGCAAGATGGACAGTGACCGGTACCCAATCTCACTAGTGTGATGTATATATTTCGAAATTCAGTCATGACCTAATTTTTAGAAAAACAACAGTAATCATTGCCTTTCGTAGTCTATGGAACAAGAAGAAAATCAATATGAACAAACGATAATTCAGACAGGAAAAAAATCTCGAAGAAACTACTTAGTTGAGAAAAAGAAAGAATCAAGTATGGGAGAAAGAGTGTGCATGATTAGGTGGGCGTGGGCGTGGGCGGGGGGCAGGGCGAGCAGCTGGGGATTAGGTTGGAGTGTTGCTGCCATCCTTGGCCCATTTTTGAGTAGAAACAATTAATAGGCCCGCAACCACCGCAACCACTGCGCTGCGCATCGCATGCCTTCCCTCGTCAGGCGTCTCGTCGGAGCTTCAGCTAACCCATTCATTATTACGTGCATGGTCATGCATGATGCGTGCGTTCCGTTTGCAGCTTACAGGAGCCGTTTGGTGTACCAGAAGCCAGTTGGATTAAATTAGCCAACACAAAGATTTGGTCTATGCATGGCGCCCTAGGCACAGTAGAACGAGAGATGGTGAGATTTTCTTGATTTTGGTCTCCAGTAGTTACCCATGCAGCAACGACCCCGGTGTCTGGCTACAGTAGATGCAGAACGGCTAAGATGGGGACCAATTTAGTTAAGGAGAAGCAGACAAAGGTGGGGGCCAAAGGGTGCCATGGATGGGACCGGCTGCAGTTGCATGCATACTTGCATAGCGGTGAAAGACGCTGAGCGAAAGAGGAGGAAAGCTCTCTCTCTCTCTCGGCGAGGAGCGCGCGGCAACCGGCCGGCCGGCAGGTAAAAAAGTAGAGACCAAAGGGACTTCATCAACCCGGACGTCGTCAAAAGGAAAGGGAGAGATACAACAGTCGTTGCCGGGGCACGACTTATCTAATACTACAACCTGAAAAACAACACACATATACTCCAGGAATTCGTCCTCATCAATTTAGATATGTGTAGTAGGGGAGATAGGATTTATACAAATCTACTGTCATTTGTGGGAGATAACGGCATTTCTAACCAACCCCCCATCCGGTGTTAGAGAAGGATAAAGTTGATTTTACTCCTCTAACCGGCACCTAGCCGATCCCTTATGCCGAATAGAGGAGGATAATTTATCCCTCGCCTAAATTTACTCGGCCGCTACCGCTCGGGGGAAAAGCTGAGCCTCTCTCTCCCCCGTCACTGCCTCTTCGCCGACGCACCTCCCAGCGACCCCGTCGGCCCCACCGCTACCTCGTTGCCTCCCTTGGCCCTCTCCACCCTTCTCCCCGACGCCAAGCCCGTTCGGCCCCAGTCGCCATCGCCGAAATCAAGGTGAATCGTCACCACCGTCCCCATAGCGGACTCGTCGGATTGCTTCACATCTTCTTCCTCTTTGGCGTCCGCCGCATCTGACTTTGATTGCACACCGATGCAGGTCACTCGCACGCTTCGCCGCCCGCCGGTTTGGCCGAAACGACAGCATCTGCCCGGTGCATCACCACCGCACCGCAAGTGTTTGACGGTTTGCCTAGGTGAGTTTTTCCGTTCGTTTCTTTTTGAACCAAGCCGTTTGGATTGAACCAAGTCGTTTGAATTGTAGATGAAGAGGTTGAGAGAGATGGTCTTCGAGGACTCATCGTCATCCGAAGAGGAGCAAGACGACAAAGACTTCAAAACCATTTTAAGCATGATTTTCAATGATGTTATTCGGCGGCCTAGGAGAGGATCGCAGCTTGGCCACATACACATCAACCGTCATAGAGCGGAGCGCCATGCCAAGAGCATGAGAGACTACTTTGCTCCAAATCCAACCTACCCGTATAAGTAATTTCACCAGCGCTTTCGGATGCCACAAATCTTTTTCTAACCATTGCAAAATCCATTGGGAAGTATGATGACTAGTTCAAGCTCTGGGGAAATGCAAGTGGAGAGATAAGTGCAAGCCCTCTGATGAAGTGCATTGCGCCTATTCGAGTCTTGGCATATGTGTGTTCGGCCGATGTAGTTGAGCACTATGTTCGCATTGGTGAAGACACAACCTTGGAGGCCGTTCGAAGGTTCACTAAAGCAACGATCACTGTTTTTGGACCGGAGTACTTGAGAGCACCCAACAAGGAAGACACCCAGAGGCTGATGACAGAGAGTGAAGCAAGGGGATGACCAGGGATGCTTGGGTCACTTGACTGTATGCACTAGACATGGAAGAATTGTCTTGCAGGGTGGAAGGGCCAGTACAAAGGCCACTGCAACAATCCAACGATCATTCTTGAGGCAGTTGCAACGAAGGATCTTTGGATATGGCATTCATTCTTTGGTTGGCTTGGCTCTCACAATGACTTGAATGTGCTGCCGAGATCACCACTGTTTTCTAGGCTTATCACAGGAGATGCTCCTGCTTGCGACTACTCGGTCAATGTGCACAACTACTCGATGGGTTACTACCTTGCGGATGGCATCTATCCACCGTGGGCCACATTATTCAAAACAATTCCGCGTCCAAAAGGTAACAAAAACATTCACTTTACCCAATGTCAAAAGCTGCTAGGAAAGACGTGGAGAGAGCCTTCGGTGTGCTTCAGAAGCGCTTTGCAATTGTTCATGGCCCTGCCTAGTACTGGATCTCCAAGGTCCTATGGCATATCATGACTTGTTGCATCATATTGCATAATAACATGATCATTGAAGACAAGAGGGACATGCCTGTACATCACCAACGAGACTCCGATTGAGCCAGAGTATGATCCAAATAGGATCCTGGCATTCCTCGAAGATTATCGTAGGATCGAGAACCGACAAGTTCATACTTTGCTCCAAGAAGATTTTATGGAGCATCACCGGCAACTTCATAGCACTTTGTAGTTGTTCTTTCACATGTTATTTGCTACATTTGGACCATTCGGTATGTTTAAATCTGAATAATTTGTTTTGTAAACTTTGAGTTCGATATGTAACTATATTCGTGATTTGCTTGAACATTCATATTTATGTTTAGTTTTTATATGTGTGCTAATATGTAATTGCAATGTATTCTAGAATTGCATAAGTTTAGAAAAAACAAAAATTTACTCCGTTATATTTAGAGGATCGGATAGGTCTGGCCAAAAGTTAGTGAAGTAAATATACCTCACTAAGATTTGCTCGGCCGGATCCTCCTTGATACATCCATTTTGCATCATGCTTTTATATCAATATTTATTGCATTATGAGCTGTTACTACACATTATGTCACAATACTTATGCCTTTTCTCTCTTATTTTACAAGGTTTACGTGAAGAGGGAGAATCCGGCAGCTAGAATTCTGGGCTGGAAAAGGAGCATATATTAGAGACCTATTCTGCACAACTCCAAAAGTCCTGAAACTCCAGGAAAGTCAGTTTTAGAATATATTAAAAATATTAGGCGAAGAAAGCACCAAAGGGGGGCCACCCACTATCCACGAGGGTGGGGGGCGCGCCCAGGCTACCTCATGGGCCACCTGGAAGCCCCCCGATGCCCATCTTCCGGTATAAGGTGTCTTTTGACCTAAAAAAATCAGAAGGAAGCTTTCGGGACGAAGCGCCGCCCTCTCGAGGTGGAACCTTGGCGAAACCAATCTAGGGCTCCGGCGGAGCTGTTCTGCCGGGGAAACATTCCTCCGGGAGGGGGAAATCGTCACCATCATCATCACCATCGATCCTCTCATTGGGAGGGGGTCAATCTCCATCAACATCTTCACTAGCACCATCTCCTATGAAACCCTAGTTCATCTCTTGTATCCGATCTTTGTCTCAAGACCTCAGATTGGTACAGGCGGGTTGCTAGTAGTGTTGATTATTCCTTGTAGTTGATGCTAGTTGGTTTATTCGGTGGAAGATCATATGTTCAGATCCTTTATGCATATTAATACCCCTCTAATTATGAACATGAATATGATTTGTGAGTAGTTATGTTTGTTCCCGAGGACATGGGAGAAGTCTTGTTATAAGTAGTTATGTGAATTTGGTATTTGTTCGATATTTTGATGAGATGTATGTTGTCTCTCCTCCAGTGGTGTTATGTGAACGTCGACTACATGACACTTCACCATTGTTTGGGCCTAGAGGAAGGCATTGGGAAGTAATAAGTAGATGATGGGTTGCTAGAGTGACAGAAGCTTAAACCCTAGTTTATGCGTTGCTTCGTAAGGGGCTGATTTGGATCCATATGTTTCATGCTATGGTTAGGTTTACCTTAATTCTTCTTTCGTAGTTGCGGATGCTTGCGAGAGGGGTTAATCATAAGTGGGATGCTTGTCCAAGGAAGGGCAGTACCCAAGCACCGGTCCACCCACATATCAAATTATCAAAGTAACGAACGCGAATCATATGAGCATGATGAAAACTAGTTTGATGATAATTCCCATGTGTCCTCGGGAGCGCTTTCCTTTATATAAGATTTTGTCCAGGCTTGTCCTTTGCTACAAAAAGGATTGGGCCACCTTGCTGCACCTTGTTACTTTTGTTACTTGTTACCCATTACAAATTACCTTATCACAAAACTATCTGTTACCGATAATTTCAGTGCTTGCAGAGAATACCTTACTGAAGACCGCTTGTCATTTCCTTCTGCTCCTCGTTGGGTTCGACACTCTTACTTATTGAAATGACTACGATAGATCCCCGATACTTGTGGGTCATCAAGACTCTTTTCTGGCGCCGTTGCCGGGGAGTGAAGCGCCTTTGGGAGGTGGAACTTGGTAAGGAAAAATTTATATAGTGTGCTGAAATTTACTGTCACTTGTTACTATGGAAAATAATCCTTTGAAGGGCTTGTTCGGGGTATCTTCACCCCGACCAGTAGAGAAAAGAGTTGCTCCTCAACCCACTGAACCTACTGAAAATGTTTACTTTGAAATTCCTTCGGGTATGATAGAGAAACTGCTAGCTAATCCTTTTACAGGAGATGGAACATTACATCCCGATATGCACCTAATCTATGTGGATGAAGTTTGTGGATTATTTAAGCTTGCAGGTATGCCCGAGGATGTTATCAAGAAGAAAGTCTTTCCTTTATATTTGAAGGGAAAGGCATTGACATGGTTTAGGCTATGTGATGATATTGAATCATGGAATTACAACCGATTGAAATTGGAATTTCATCAGAAGTTTTATCCTATGCATCTGGTTCATCGTGATCGTAATTATATATATAATTTTTGGCCTCGCGAAGGAGAAAGTATCGCTCAAGCTTGGGGGAGGCTTAAGTCAATGTTATATTAATGCCCCAATCATGAGCTCTGAAGAGAAATTATTATTCAAAATTTTTATGCTTGGCTTTCTCTCAACAATCGCTCCATGCTCGATACTTCTTGTACGAGTTCTTTTATGATGAAGACTATTGAATTCATATGGGATTTATTGGAAAGAATTAAACGCAACTCTGAAGATTGGGAGCTCGACGAAGGTAATGAGTCAGGTATAACACCTAAGTTTGACTGCGTTAAATCTTTTATGGATACCGATGCTTTTCGTGAATTTAGCACTAAATATGGACTTGACTCTGAGATAGTAGCTTCTTTCTGTGAATAATTTGCTACTCATGTTGATATCCCTATGGAGAAGTGGTTTAAATATCATTCTCCCATTGAAGTAAAAGTAGTAGAACCTATTAAATTTGAAGAAAAGACTATCACTTATAATGTTGATCCTATTGTTCCTACTACTTATATTGAGAAACCACCTTTCCCTGTTAGAATAAAGGATCATGCTAAAGCTTCAACTGTGGTTCGTAAGAGTAATGCTAGAACACCTATACCCCCTAAGCAAATTAAAGTTGAACCTAGTATTGCTATGGTTAAAAATCTCTCGGTCGATAATATTGATGGGCATGTTATTTACTTCTGTGATGAAGCTGCTAGAATTTCTAGACCCGATACTAAAAATAAACATAGACCTATTGTTGGCATGCCTGTTGTTTCTGTTAAAATAGGAGATCACTGTTATCATGGTTTATGTGATATGGGTGCTAGTGTCAGTGCAATACCTTATACTTTATATAAAGAAATTATGCATGATATTGCACCTGCTGAGATAGAAGATACTGATGTTACTATTAAGCTTGCCAATAAAGACACTATTTCACGAGTTGGGATTGTTAGAGATGTTGAAGTCTTGTGTGGGAAAATTAATATCCTACTGATTTTCTTGTTCTTGGTTGAATACTGTTAATGCTAAGATAGACTGCGAAAAGGATATTGTTACTGTTGGTTTAGGGGATATGTTTCATGATTTTAATATTGCTAAATTCCATAGATAACACCATGATAAAGAATTGCCTAGTAAAGATGAAATAATTGGTCTTGCTTCTATTTCCGTGCCTCCTAATGATCCTTTAGAATAATATTTGCTAGACCATGAAAGTTATATGTTTATGAATGAAAGAAGGGAAATAGATGAAGTATTCTTTAAACAGGGACCTATTTTGAAACACAACTTGCCTGTTGAAATCCTAGGGGATCCTCCTCCACCCAAGGGTGATCCCGTGTTTGAACTTAAACCATTACCAGATACTCTTAAATATGCTTATCTTGATGAAAAGAAGATATATCATGTTATTATTAGTGCTAACCTTTCAGAGCAGGAAGTAGAGAAATTATTGAAAGCTCTGAAGAAGCACCGTGCTGCTATTGGATATACTCTTGATGATCTTAAGGGCATTAGTCCCACTCTATGCCAGCACAAAATAAAATTGGAGAAAGACGCTAAACCAGTTGTTGATCACCAACGACGGTTAAATCATAAGATGAAAGAAGTGGTAAGAAATGAAATACTAAAGCTTCTGGAGGCAGGTATAATTTATCCTATTGCTGATAGTCAGTGGGTAAGTTCTGTCCATTGTGTACCTAAGAAGGGAGGTATTACTGTTGTTCCTAACGATAAGGATGAATTAATCGCACAAAGAATAGTTACAGGTTATAGAATGGTAATTGATTTCCGCAAATTAAATAAAGCTACTAGAAAAGACCATTACCATTTACCTTTCATTGATCAAATGCTAGAAAGATTATCCAAACATACACATTTTTGCTTTCTAGATGGTTACTATGGTTTCTCTCAAATACATGTGTCAAAAGAGGATCAAGATAAGACCACTTTTACTTGCCCTTTCGGTACCTTTGCTTATAGACATATTCCTTTTGGTTTATGTAATGCACCTGCTACCTTTCAAAGATGTATGACTGCTATATTCTTTGACTTTTGTGAAAAGATTGTTGAGGTTTTCATGGATGATTTCTCCGTGTATGGAACTTCTTTTGATGATTGCTTAAGCAACCTCGATCGAATTTTGCAGAGATGTGAAGAAACTAATCTTGTCTTGAATTGGGAGAAGCGCCACTTTATGGTTAATGAAGGTATTGTCTTGGGGCATAAAATTTCTGAAAGAGGTATTGAAGTTGATAAAGCTAAAGTTGATGCTATTGAAAATATCTCGTGTCCTAAGGACATCAAAGGTATAAGAAGTTTCCTTGGTCATGCCGTTTTTTATAGGAGGTTCATTAAAGACTTCTCAAAAATTTCTAGGCCTCTGACTAATCTATTACAAAAAGATGTTCCTTTTGTCTTCGATGATGATTGTGTAGAAGCATTTGAAATACTTAAGAAAGCCTTGATTTCTGCGTTCAGCCACCTGATTGGAATTTACCCTTTGAAATCATGTGTGATGCTAGTGATTATGCTGTAGGTGTTGTTCTAGGACAAAGAGTTGATAAGAAATTAAATGTTATCCAATATGCTAGTAAAACTCTAGACAGTGCCCAGAGAAATTATGCTACTACTGAGAAAGAATTTTTAGCAGTTGTATTTGCTTGTGATAAGTTCAGACCTTATATTGTTGATTCCGTAGTAACTGTTCACACTGATCATGCTGTTATTAAATATCTTATAAAAAAGAAAGATGCTAAACCTAGACTTATTAGATGGGTTCTCTTGCTACAAGAATTTGATTTGCATATTATTGATAGAAAGGGAGCTGAGAACCCCGTTGCAAACAACTTGTCTAGGTTAGAGAATGTTCTTGATGACCCACTACCTATTGATGATAGCTTTCCTGATGAACAATTAGCTGTCATAAATGCTTCTCATACTGCTCCATGGTATGTTGATTATGCTAATTACATTGTTGCTAAATTTATACCACCTAGTTTCACATACCAGCAAAAGAAAAAGTTTTTCTATGATTTAAGACATTACTTTTGGGTTGACCCACACCTTTATAAAGAAGGAGTAGATGGTGTTATTAGACATTGTGTACCTGAGCATGAACATGAACATATCTTATACAAGTGTCACTCCGAGGCATATGGAGGACACCACGCTGAAGATAGAACTGCACATAAGGTATTGCAATCCGGTTTTTATTGGCCTACTCTCTTCAAAGATGCCCGTAAGTTTGTCTTGTCTTGCGATGAATGTCAAAGAATTGGTAATATTAGTAGACATCAAGAAATGCCTATGAACTATTCACTTGTTATTGAACCATTTGATGTTTGGGGCTTCAATTATATGGGACCGTTTCCTTCCTCTGATGTGTATACACATATTTTAGTTGCTGTTGATTATGTTACTAAGTGGGTAGAAGCTATTCCAACTAGTAGTGCTGACCATAACACCTCTATTAAGATGCTTAAAGAAGTTATTTTTCCGAGGTTTGGAGTCCCTAGATACTTAATGACTGATGGTGGTTCACATTTTATTCATGGTGCTTTTCGTAAAATGCTTGCTAAGTATGATGTTAATCATATAATTGCATCTCCGTACCACCCACAGTCTAGTGGTCAAGTAGAAATGAGTAATAGAGAGCTTAAATTAGTTTGCAAAAGACTGTTAATAGATCTAGAAAGAATTGATCCAAGAAACTTGATGATGCATTATGGGCCTATAGAACTGCATATAAAAATTCTATGGTATGTCTTCGTATAAAATGGTTTATGGAAAAAAGCATGTCACTTACCTCTCGAACTAGAACATAAGGCATATTGGGCCATTAAAGAGCTCAATTATGATTTCAAACTTGCTGGTGAAAAGAGGCTATTTGACATTAGCTCACTTGATGAATGGAGAAGCCAGGCTTATGAGAATGCCAAACTGTTTAAAGAAAAAGTTAAAAGATGTCATGACAAAAGGATACAAAAGCGTGAGTTTAATGTAGGTGATTATGTTTTGTTATACAACTCTCGTTTAAGATTTTTTGCATGAAAACTCCTCTCTAAATGGGAAGTCCTTACGTTATCGAGGAGGTCTATCGTTCCGGTGCCATAAAAATCAACAACTTTGAAGTCACAAATCTGAAGGTGGTGAACGGTCAAAGAGTCAAACATTATATCTCAGGTAATCCCATAAATGTTGAAACCAATGTTATTGACACCGTAACCCCGGAGGAGTACATAAGGGACACTTTCCAGAACGTTTCAGACTCCGAAAAGGAATAGGTATGTGGTACAGTAAGTAAACCGACTCCAAAATAGTTCTAATAGCAATTTTTCTCTGTTTTGGAATATTTTAAAAAATAGGCAAATAAGAAGTAGTCCGGAAAGGACACAAGGCATCCACGAGGGTGGAGGGCGCGCCCTACCCCCCTGGGCGCGCCCCCCTGCCTCGTGGACACCTCGTGTGCCCTTCGGACTCTGTTTTCTTGCACGATACTTCTTTTGGTCGGTAAAAATTCATTATATAATCTCCCGAAGGTTTTGACCACCGTACCACGACGAAATCCTCTGTTTTTGGTTTGAGCTGTTTCTGCCGCAGATTGGAGCAAGATGTCTTCTCAAGAGTCAATCGGGAAGAGTCGGGTATCTCACCCGACACCGTGGCCAAGAGCAAACAGCGATGCTGATCACTTTGGGCCATCAACGAAGGAAGAGATGGAGGGAGACTTGAAAAGGATAGATGCCATGGAGGAGGATCAAGAAGTTACCTCTCGTCTCCAAGCAAGATTTATGATGGAGGAACTCCAGAGCTTAGCAATTCCAAATTCGGTCATCCCTCCCCATGCTAGATTTCTTTCTTACGAAACTATGAAAAAGAGTGTTACTTGTTCTCCCGCAGCTATGCAACATCCATGGGTGAAAGAAGCTTTATCCGTCGCTGGCAAACTCCGTAAGGAAACAATGGATCTTAAGCAGCAAGTCAATAAACTCGAGGAAGAGAACCGTATCCTAAGGGGCATCATCGCCAAAAATACCACATCACCACTTCCGAAGAAAGAGACATAAATCCATGGGTATGGGCACTCCGCTTGGCAACTGCCAAGCTTGGGGGAGGTGCCCTGGTATCATATCACCATCACACTTCTATCTTTACCCTTTTTATTAGTTCGATCCTTTTGGTTATATCTTGATCTAGTAGAATAAAGTTTAGTATGATCTAGCTTGGAGTTTTTGTGTTGATCCCTATCTATGTAATCAAGTCCATGAGCTATATATAATAAAGATTAGTTTTGAGTCGAGGGCTTTGATATCTTGCTATGATCTTGAGGGAATAAAAGGAAAAGAAAGAATAAAAAGAAACAAAAAGAATATATTGATCTTATGGAGAGTAATGACTTCACATATAAAGAGTATGATGAATAAAAGTTGTTGAGAGTTGACAAACATAGTTTTGGTCATCGTTGCAATTAATAGGAAGTAATAAAGAAAGAGAGGTTTTCACATATAAATATACTATCTTGGACATCTTTTATGATTGTGAGCACTCATTAAAATATGGCATGCTAAAAAGTTGATGTCGGACAAGGAAGACAGCGTAATGGGTTATGTTTTCTTATATCCGAAATAAATTAGGGACAATTGCATATTTTCCCTTAGTTGGTTCCTACCCACGGGTTTTGCCCTTACTTTTCGAGCTTGCTCAATTTTGCCCTTACTTTTTCTTCTCAGGTCACTCGATTGCCCTTCCGTCACGGCTCCGTCCGGTCAGCGCCGTTTGACCGTGACAGACGTTGGTTTTGGTCACGTTTGCCCTTGGTTAGATGCCCCTTGCTGCTCCTTACAGGTGGGTCCGATTCAATGAAAAAGAAAACAAAAAGAACATGTCACAGGCTAGGCATACATCTAATTTGATTTATAACTAGCTAATTAATTGACAGGGCCCACTGTCAATCAATAATTAGCAGAGAGGTTTAGTTAGCATTAATCAGATTTAGCACTATGAGCTAATTAAAAGAGGCCGGGACCACGGTCATTACCACTACCGACGTTTAAACGCCGGCGGTGGTGATGCTCGGCAAACACGCTACAGAGGCAGGGGAGGCCCGCGCGCATGCGCGGGAGCTAGCTGCACTTGCGGTATGGCTAGGGAACGAACTACGGGTGGCCAGACGGCTCGCCGGTGACGAGCTCTACTGGAGGCGCGGGGCGACGCTAGGTGCGATGACGCTAGAGAGCACGAGAGGCTCGGGAAAGAGGGGCAAAAGGAGGAGGAGATTATCTTGAGTACAGATCTGAGGTCCGAGAGGCGACGGGAGCTCGGGAGCAACGTCTCCGACGACGGCAGCAAGTGGCCGAGCTCGGAGCTCATGAGAAGACAGAGAAGGGACATGTAAATTGACAAGGTCTTGTCGAGGGGATTCAGGAGGACCTCGTGGGCGTTAGGAAGAAGATAAGGGAAGCCGGAGCGTGACAACAGCGACGAATCGGGCGGCCGGCCGGCGGGGTGGAGCTGCGGTTGACGGTGATGCAGGCTCAGTTGGGGGATTATTGGCGCCCATCCACTAGTCAGACTAAAGGAGGGGACGTGGAGGACCTCCCAAGCATTCCTTCTAGGCATAGGGAGGTTGTTGGCCTCCAGCAGCAGAGACGAGGCGGTGGCTGCACGCTTCGGACGCGGCGGCGGTATTGGCGCGAGGTAGAAGAAAGGTGAGGTGGACTTGGGCCGGTTGGCTACTAATTGGGCTTGGGTCGGTTGCCTTCAAGTTTTTTTTCTAAATATAGTTTTACTTTTTCTTTTTTTATTTGATGTGTACCACATGCAATGAGGGCAAAACTGTCCAAAACCAACGTCCGTCATGGTCAAACGGCGCTGACCGGACGGAACCGTGACGGAAGGGCATTTGAGCGACTTGAGACAAAAAAGTAAGGGCAAAACTGATGTCTACTACACAACCTTCTTCTTGTAGACGTTGTTGGGCCTGCAAGTGCACAGGTTTGTAGGACAGTAGCAAATTTCCCTCAAGTGGGTGACCTAAGGTTTATCAATCCGTAGGAGGCGTAGGATGAAGATGGTCTCTCTCAAACAACCCTGCAACTAAATAACAAAAAGTCTCTTGTGTCCCCAACACACCTGTCGGTGTCAAAACCGGCGGATCTCGGGTAGGGGGTCCCGAATTGTGCGTCTAGGCGGATGGTAACAGGAGACAAGGGACACGATGTTTTACCCAGGTTCGGGCCCTCTTGATGGAGGTAAAACCCTACGTCCTGCTTGATTAATATTGATGATGCGTATTACAAGAGTGGATCTACCACGAGATCAAGGAGGCTAAACCCTAGAAGCTAGCCTATGGTATGATTTTTGTAATGTATGTTGTGTCCTACGGACTAATGCCCTCCGGTTTATATAGACATCGGAGAGGGCTAGGGTTACATAGAGTCGGTTACAATGGTAGGAGATCTACATATCCGTATTGCCAAGCTTGCCTTCCACGCCAAGGAACGTCCCATCCGGACACGGGGCAAAGTCTTCAATCTTGTATCTTCATAGTCTTGGAGTCCGGCGGACGATGATAGTCCGGCTGTCCGGACACCCCCTAGTCTAGGACTCCCTCAGTAGCCCCCGAACCAGGCTTCAATGACGATAAGTCCAGCGCGTATGTAGTCTTCGGCGTTGCAAGGAGGGTTCTCCTTCAAGTTCCACGTACCTGCCGAACAGTGTCCGGCTTCCTCATTAATGTTGCGCTTCTTGGCTCCCACGCCCAATAATGGCCTTCTTCCACGCATCGCACGAATGTGAAAAGCCAGGGTATCTTTTATGTTTTACCCCCCTAGCTGTGCAAATAATCTGCCTATAAGAGAGGCAAGAATCCAGATCGAAATCACACCATCTTCCCTCCGCGAATACTCATCGGAGCGCTTCTGACCAAGAATCCATTCCATCATGGACCGTCGATGCGGCTCCTCTTCTCGCGCTCCCAGCCCTCTGCCAGGAGATTGGAGGAGATGCTCTGTTCCGCACAACGAGCTGGTGAAGCTCCAAGCGGGGGGATATCTCCCTCCGGCCTTCATGGTTCCGGTTCGAGCCGGGCTAGCCACCTACCAAGGTGGGAAGCAAGCGGAGGCTACCCCAAGTCCCAACAAAGGGGAGCGGGTATGCTTCGTCCCCTATCTGATAAGGGGACTCGGATTTCCTGTACATCCGTTCCTCCGTGGGCTCCTGGAGTTCTACGGACTCCAGCTCCATCACCTTACACCTGCCTCCATCCTGCATATCACGGGTTACGTAGCTCTTTGCGAGCTATTTCTGGGCATCGAGCCCCATTTCGCACTGTGGAAGAGGTTGTTCTGCCTCGTACCCCACTCTCACGAGGGGTCCATATATCAAGTGGGCGGCGCCGAAATATGGCGCATTGCCGGGACCGGATATCCATCCGGAACCCCTAAGAAGGCGTCCGAAGACTGGCCTTCGGAATGGTTTTACATAGAAGATGCTCCATTGCCGGACCCTGTTTGGATCGGCCTCCCGGAGTTCAGCACTGCTCCTCTGAAGAAACGCCTTAGTTGGCGCCCGCGGAGCCCCCAACTGGAGGAAGACAAGAGCGTCCATTATCTGATGGGCCGAATAAGATTACTGGCCCATTCCGGGTTGACCATGATTGGAGTCATGGCAACATGCATTACGCGGGGGGTGCAGCCACTGCAATACAGGGGCCACCCCATGTGGGATTTCAACGGGGAAGACGATGCCACCCGTCATGGCCGCAAAGGGCCGAATTCGGCCGAGGATCTGGTGCAGATCTTGTCCGGCCTGTACAAGGGGGAGAAGGAGGACTTCCTTCAGACGAACCCCTTGAATGGGTTCTCCATGAATAACCCTCGGCGTTGGGTAAGCGAACACTTTAAGGGCCCGACCCATGCTTTCAAAGTTTTAAGCTTCTCATATTATGTCTTCGGTGCAGGAACTGCGTCGGATTGTGGAGACATGATAAGTCCAGCTCTGCAACCCGAGGATCCGGAGAGATCTCGGGATCTGGCCTCCGAAGAGGATCCGGACATAAAGGTGGAGCTAATCGATGGGGTATTCCACCAGCTCAGCATGGATAATGCTTTAGTCGCCATTACGGCTGACTATCCCGGACTATATCCGGCTTCCCAGGTGATTGTGACCGAAGTCCTGACACTGTTATTCCTTCCTTGTTTATTTCTGACCACCGTATACGATGGCGCTGTGCAGGAGGCGCCTCCAGGGCGGGAAGCCGAGCCTGCGGCGGCTGACCAACAAAGGCCAGTCCGGACCAGTAGGCGGAAGAGGAGCGCAGCGCGTACTGAAATGTCGCCGCAAAGGTATAGCTCACAATTTGTTACTTGGAGCAACGTTCCTAGGAAGCGTTTGAGTGCTACGACTTTTGTAGGAGAAAAAGCGCCCGCCGGACTGCAGGCGTGGAGGTTGCCAATCCAACCTCTACCAGCCAGGCTCCAGCACCTGGTCTGGAGGGGGAGGCGAGCGCAAGGCGCGAGCCGGACACTCCTCCGACGGAGGATGCCGACAGACTGTCCGCCACCAAGTCTGAGGTGGAGAGCGCCATGAACCATAGGCGCCGCCGGACAGTATTTCGTGACGCGTGCTTCTCCCCTGAGGCGTTGAATGCCTTTAACGCGGGGGACACGCACCTCCGTGCTGCTCAAGATGGTTTTACCAGAGCCACGGAGCAGTACGTAAAAGACATACGGGTAAGAGAATTTAATAGCTATATATGCCAGTAGCCCCCGAGACTTAAAGTAGTTATATTAACTGATTTAAGGATCATTTGAAACACAGGATCTTACCGAGAAGAATACCCAACTGTCTCAGGAGCTGCAAGAGTGCAAGGCCCAACTTGAGGCCGCACTCGCTGCCGCAGGAGGAAACACAGAAACCCCTCCTGGTAACACTTTAAAAAAAATATAAGCGTTGTGCGGCGTGCGCGTAAGTCTAATAATGACATTGCAAGTGCTGCCGGACAAGATCCGGATAGGCAGGAACTACTGCGCCAGCTGAAGGCCGGCGAGAGGGTGCTGAATAGAGTGCAGCAAGAAAGGAACAAGCTCCAAGATGCCCACGCCCAGCTTGGAGAAGAGCTGAAAGGCGTTCGGGCCGAGCTGTCCGGCTCCGTTAAGGAGAATCAGCGGCTTCGTCGCGACATCTATAGTAAGTGCTTGAGCGGACTCCTTTGAAAAGAAGAGTTCGGCGAGGAAGTCAATTGACAAAATATGTCTTGTAGGTATACTCACAGGTCGCCCTGCGGAGGAGATGCCCGTATCAACGGGTGATCAACTTCCCGAGCTGTTGCAGCTGCTCGAACGAGTTCGGCAGGCAATGAGCGGCGTCGTCCAGGCTTTATGGCCAACCCTCTCCCTACCCGAGGGCCTTGGGGAGCTTGCGGAGAAGCTTCAGGGAGTGCGGCAGCGCTTCCGTTTATGGAAGATTTCGGCCTGCCGCCAAGGTGCCAGGGAGGCTTGGGCCATGGTGAAGACGCGGTACAAGAAGGCGGATCCCAACCACATGGCCGAGGTCGGACCTGTGGGGCCCGATGGGAAGGAGATCCCTGCGAGTTTAGTATACGGCCAAGTAGAGTTGGCCGCTAAATTTTCCCAACGGGACTGTAAATTAGACAGCCTGTTAGACGGGATTGAGGAGGAATACAGTCAGTAGATTTGACAATGTATTTTTAAAATGACATGTGAAATGCCTTCTAGCCGGATTGTAGATCGTTTGTCTTTGCCGACCTTTTCGCTTCAACCTCGAGACCCTAGTGTCCGGAGTGTGTCCGAATACCGTCTCGGTTAAGAAACAACCATGGTATGCATGGAGACCAGGCGTAGGGGTCATTAGTGCTTTATCAGACAAGTGCCCAACTAGTTATGTTATATTACATGGTTAGTAAGAAACATCTTCCAGGGAGAATAGTTCCGTTAAGGGTTCCTTTCCCTGGGAGGCATGCCCTAAAGTGCATGTCCGGACTGCAAAAAAGCAGAAAAACATCTAGGGGCAGATAAGTAAATAGGTAAAAAATCATCTTTCAAGTCACCAACCGAATATTCCCTTAAGAACGCTAGCTTTCGGCTTCACCCAGTCTGAGGTACACATCCGGCTGACCCGGCAGTAACAATCGCAGAGGTGCTCCCTTTACCTCCTAGCCGAACAATCGGGAACATAGGGGTAAGCACAGGAGCCAGGCAACCCAGCTTGGCCAAAACTTAAGTCATATCGATGCATATAATGGTGAGTAAAAGGTACATGTGGAAGCTTGACACATGTGCTGGGCATCAAGCCCTTATAATTGAGCTTCTGGAAAAGAAGCCCCCAGGTATAATGAGTGCGGATGGCACATCAAGTGTATGCGAACAATGCGCAAGTAGGCCCTTAAGGGCTTTTTAGTAAAAGGGTTAAGAGAAGAAAGAGAAATAAAAGACAGCTGAAGTGTAAAAATTTGAACGGGGGAAGGGGACGAACTCTTAGTCCGGCGCTAGGCATAGAATCTTCGAAGGCGGGCTGCGTTCCATGGGTTCGGCTCGAGTCGGTTGTCCGACGCATTTCGTAGACGGTACGCTCCGCCGGTCAGGACTTGATCGATAATGAAGGGGCCCTCCCATTTGGGCTTGAGCTTGTCCTTTTTCTTGTCCGGCAGGCGTAGAACTAGTTCGCCAACGTTGTAAGTCTTGGCCCGTACTTCTCTGCTTTGATATCTTCGAGCCTGCTGCTGATAGAATGCGGAACGAGCCTTGGCGACGTCACGTTCTTCCTCCAATGCGTCCAAGCTGTCCTGCCGATCCAGCTCGGCCTCTCTTTCTTCATACATGCGCACTCGAGGTGAGTCATGAATAATGTCGCAGGGCAGAACTGCCGCTGCGCCGTATACCATAAAAAATGGTGTGAATCCGGTAGTACGGTTGGGCGTTGTCCACAGCCCCCAGAGTACGGAGTCGAGCTCCTCTACCCAGTGTGTGTCAGATTTCGTAAGTGACCGCACTAGTCTGGGTTTGATGCCGCTCATTATTAGACCATTTGCTCGTTCCACTTGACCGTTGGTTTGAGGATGATAGACTGAAGCGTAATCGAGCTTAATGCCCATATTTTTGCACCATGATTTAACCTCGTCGGCCATAAAATTCGTGCCGTTATCGGTGATGATGCTGTGGGGGACACCATAACGGTGTACTACCCCGGATATAAAGTCTATCACTAGTCCGGACTCTGCCGTTTTGACTGGTTTGGCCTCTATCCATTTGGTGAATTTTTCCACCATGATCAATAGGTACCTTTGCTTGTGGGTTCCCCCTTTAAGGGGTCCAACCATGTCAAGCCCCCAGACCGCGAACGGCCAGGTAATGAGTATAGTTTTGAGGGCGGTGGGTGGCATATGGCTCTGATTAGCAAAGAGCTGACAACCGACGCATCTTTGGACTAAGTCCTGAGCATCTGCCCGGGCCGTCGGCCAATAAAATCCTGTACGGAATGCCTTTCCTACAAGGGCCCGAGCTGCTGCGTGGTGTCCGCCTAGTCCGGCATGAATTTCAGCCAGGAGGTTTCGCCCTTCCTCTTCGGAGATACACCTTTGAAGGACTCCGGTTGTGCTTTTCTTATAAAGTTCTCCCTCATGGACCTTGTAGGCTTTAGATCGCCGGACTATGCAGCAGGCCTCATTTTGGTCTTCGGGAAGTTCCTGCCTGAGCAAGTAGGCTAGGAATGGTTCTGTCCATGGGGCGATTACTGCCATTATGTCGTGGGCTGAAGGTGTTGTGTCATCGGCTAAATCGCCGGTTGGCGCGGTTTTTTCTGGTTTGTCGTTTCCGGGCTCCTCTTCCCATAATACGGATGGCTTGAAGAGCCGTTCCAGGAAGATGTTTGGAGGGACAGCGTCACGTTTTGCGCCGATGCGTGCCAGTACGTCGGCCGCTTGGTTATTATCTCGGGCTACGTGATGTAATTCAAGTCCTTCAAACCGAGCTGACATTTTTAGGACAGCGTTGCGATATGCTGCCATTTTCGGATCCTTGCCGTCAAAGTCTCCATTTATTTGGGATATTGCGAGGTTTGAATCCCCGCGCACCTCTAGGCGTTGGATGCCCATGGAGATTGCCATCCGGAGACCATGTAAAAGGGCCTCGTATTCGGCTGCATTGTTGGAGTCCATGTACATTATTTGAAGTACGTATTGGACTGTGTCCCCGGTCAGGGACGTTAATACAACGCCAGCCCCCAGTCCGGCCAACATTTTAAAGCCGTCGAAGTGCATAATCCAATTGGAGTATGCGCCGTACTCTTTAGGGAGTTCGGCTTCGGTCCATTCAACGACAAAGTCAGCCAAAACTTGTGACTTTATAGCTCGCCCAGGTTTGTAAGTTATATCGAATGGTAAGAGCTCAATGGCCCATTTTGCAATCATGCCCATTGCGTCGCGGTTATTTATAATGTCATTGAGTGGTCCTTCAGAGGCCACTGTTATCGAACACTCTTGAAAGTATTGTCGGAGCTTCCGGGATGCCATGAACACCGCATACGCTATCTTCTGATAGTGCAGGTAGCGGGACTTGCAGGGGGTTAACACAGTGGATACGTAATACACTGGTGTCTGAAGAGGGAATTTATGCCCTTCTGTCTCTCGTTCGACGACGAGTACCACGCTTACAACTTGATGCGTTGCTGCGATGTATAACAACATTGGTTCGCCCAGCTTGGGCGCAGCCAGGACCGGATTTGTTGCCAATATGGCCTTTATTTCTTCGAGTCCGGCAGTGGCAGCATCCGTCCACTCAAAGTGCTTGGTGTGCCTGAGGAGGCGATAGAGGGGCAATGCCTTTTCTCCTAGACGGGAGATAAAGCGGCTTAGAGCCGCCACGCATCCAGTCAATTTTTGTATTTGCTTGAGGTCTTTTGGGATATCTAGCTGTGACAGAGCTCGAATCTTGGCTGGGTTTGCTTCAATTCCTCTACCGGATACAATGAAGCCCAGTAGTTTTCCGGCTGGTATGCCGAAAACGCATTTTTCCGGATTTAGCTTGATGTCATATGCTCTGAGGTTGTCGAATGTGAGCCTCAAGTCGTCTACTAGAGTTTCGACGTGTTTGGTTTTGACGACTACGTCGTCTACATATGCCTCTACTGTTTTGCCGATCTGGGTGGCCAGACATGTTTGAATCATGCGCTGATATGTTGCGTCGGCGTTTTTAAGTCCGAAGGGCATCGTGTTGAAGCAGAATGGTCCATATGGAGTGATGAATGCCGTTGCGGCTTGGTCTGCTTCCGCCATCTTGATTTTATGGTAGCCGGAGTATGCGTCAAGGAAGCACAATGAATCGTGCCCTGCAGTGGCATCGATTATCTGGTCGATGCGGGGGAGGGGGAAGGGATCCTTTGGGCAGGCCTTGTTGAGGTCTTTAAAATCGACGCATAGGCGCCAGGATTTGTCCTTCTTTGGTACCATTACCAGGTTTGCTAGCCAATCCGGATGTTTGATATCTCTGATGAATCCGGCTTCCAGTAGTTTGGCTAGCTCTTCTCCCATTGCCTGTCTTTTGGATTCGGAAAATCGTCGAAGAGCCTGTTTGACTAGCTTGAATCCCTTTAGGATGTTTAGGCTGTGTTCTGCCAATCTGCGTGGGATTCCGGGCATATCCGAGGGGTGCCAGGCGAAAATGTCCCAATTTTCCCGAAGGAATTCTCGCAGTGCGGCGTCTACATCAGGGTTCAATTGTGCCCCGATGGAGGCCGTCTTTGTTGGGTCCGTTGGATGGACCTGGAATTTTACTATTTCGTCCGCTGGTTTAAAGGAGGTGAACTTGTATCTCTTATCGAGTATCACGTCGTCCCTATTTATAGTAGAGCGCAGCACTGTGAGTTCTTCTGCTGCTAGGGCTTCGGATAGTGCCTCCAGGGCTAATGCGGCTGTCTTGTTTTCGGCGCGGAGTGCTATGTCCGGATCACTAACGAGAGTGATTATTCCGCCGGGCCCAGGCATTTTGAGCTTCATGTACCTGTAATGGGGTATGGCTTGAAAAATTGTGAATGCCTCTCGTCCTAATATAGCGTGATATCCGCTGTTGAACGGGGCCACTTGGAACATGACTTCTTCGGATCTGTAATTGTCCGGCGAGCCGAACACCACGTCGAGTGTGATT
Source organism: Triticum timopheevii (assembly GCA_963921465.1). Taxonomy (NCBI): domain Eukaryota; kingdom Viridiplantae; phylum Streptophyta; class Magnoliopsida; order Poales; family Poaceae; genus Triticum; species Triticum timopheevii. The sequence continues at coordinate 243,967,798 of OY997274.1, read as the reverse complement.
TTTCCGGTGCAGCGCGCTTCCCGGCTAGGGATTATTCCTCTGAAGGTTGTGCTGCTTCGCTCAATGCGGCTCCAGTCTATTTCCATTTTTTGAAGAGTTTTCTCGTAGATGAGGTTTAGTCCGCTGCCGCCATCCATGAGGACCTTTGTAAGTCGAAAGCCGTCCACTATTGGACTAAGTACCAGTGCGGCTGGTGCTCGGGCTATTCGGAATTTAGGTTCGTCGCTGGCGTTGAAGGTGATGGCTGTGTCGCTCCATGGATTTGTTGTTGCTACTTGGTAGACTTCGGCGAGACTGCGGATTGTTCGTTTCCGCATATTATTTGATGCGAAAGTCTAGAAGACTGTTGATACCGTACCGGTATTGTTGGAGTGGTTTTCTGGGGCTAGAAGCTCCTCGCCACTTTTGGCCACCTGCCGTAATATCCAACATGCTCGAAGGCTATGAGTTGGGACGGCGCCTTCTGTACTGTGAATTTTACAGGGTCCGCTAAGCCATCCCTCCAGTACGGTTCCGTGCCCTCTATGGGTTTTTTGCTTTTTGGTTTTTGCGTTTGGTGCCTGAGTGTAATGCACCCTTTTGTTGCAGACTAGGGTTGTATTCGGGGCCGGATTGTCCCAAAATTTATTTTTGGATTTCCGGAAACTCTCCATCGCACAGTACTTTCGTACTATGGACGCCAGGTCGGCGAAGCGTGTAATTTCACGACGGCTGACGGCGTTCAGGATTCCCTCGTCCGTGCAATTATTGCAAAAAATTGAGATTGCATTTTCCTCTCGGCAGTCCTTTATCCTGTCCATAACCAGGAGGAATCTGGCCCAATAGTGATGTACTATTTCAGCGGGCTCTTGCTGGATTAGAGATAGATCGCATATGTCTGGGTGGGTGGGTGGAATTAAGTTCGGAACCCTACCCGTCTCAAGGCTCGAAGGCCGGGAAGTTTCCAAACCTGTAAGCTTTGATTGCTGGACGTTGTCCAACGAGTCCAGAACGATGCCTGACTTTAAGTTCAGTGCTCGATCGAAGTCCGTCCCTCCGCGGGAATCCGGCATGGAGGGTTCGGGAGCTCGGACATGACTAGTTTTCAATGCAGGAAAAGAGTCGCCGCATTGTTCCTCTACCACTACAACATGGTGGGTGACCTGGGGAGAGTTAATCTCTCTCAGATCGGTTTTAAGCCCGATCTGATTGTAGTCTGTAGCGACTCCCAGGGCGGCGATGCGATCCAAGAGCTCGTTGACAGACGAGAGCTCTATTGGATCCAGCCGCTCGGCAAATTCCGAGCTGACGTGAAGATTGCTTTTGACGACTTGAGAAGTCATTGTCGAAGCGGTGGCCGGACAGGCGGTCATAAGAAAACCACCTAGCCATATAGTTTGGCCGGCGGCCAAGGATCCTTTGGCGAAAATACTGTCCTTGAAGACGGGAGAAGGCATCCTTCCTATCGGTGACGGCACAGAGGAACTCTCAATGAAAGCACCAATGTCGGTGTCAAAACCGGCGGATCTCGGGTAGGGGGTCCCGAACTGTGCGTCTAGGCGGATGGTAACAGGAGACAAGGGACACGATGTTTTACCCAGGTTCGGGCCCTCTTGATGGAGGTAAAACCCTACGTCCTGCTTGATTAATATTGATGATGCGTATTACAAGAGTGGATCTACCACGAGATCAAGGAGGCTAAACCCTAGAAGCTAGCCTATGGGATGATTGTTGTAATGTATGTTGTGTCCTACGGACTAAAGCCCTCCGGTTTATATAGACACCGGAGAGGGCTAGGGTTACATAGAGTCGGTTACAATGGTAGGAGATCTACATATCCGTATTGCCAAGCTTGCCTTCCACGCCAAGGAAAGTCCCATCCGGACACGGGGCGAAGTCTTCAATCTTGTATCTTCATAGTCTTGGAGTCCGGCGGACGATGATAGTCCGGCTGTCCGAACACCCCCTAGTCCAGGACTCCCTCAACACCCAATACAATGGCAAGTTGTATAGGTGCACTAGTTCGGCGAAGAGATGGTGATACAAGTGCAAAATAGATAGTAGATATTGGTTTTTGTAATCTGAAATTATAAAAACAGCAAGGTAACTAAAGATAAAAGTGAGCGTAAACGGTACTGCAATGGTAGGAAACAAGGCCTAGGGTTCATACTTTCACTAGTGCAAGTTCTCTCAACAATAATAACATAGATAGATCATATAGCAATCCCTCAACATGCAACAAAGAGTCACTCCAAAGCCACTAATAGCGGAGAACAAACGTAGAGATTATGGTAGGGTACGCAACCACCTCAAAGTTATTCTTTCGGATCGATCTATAAAAGAGTTCGTACTAGAATAACACCTTAAGACACAAATCAACCAAAACCCTAATGTCACCTAGATACTCCATTGTCACCTCAAGTATCCATGGGCATGATTATACGATATGCATCACACAATCTCAGATTCATCCAACCAACATAAAAGTACTTCAAAGAGTGACCCAAAGTTTCTACCAAAGAGTCAAGAACGTGTGCCAACCCCTATGCATAGGTTCCCAATGTCACGAAACCCGCAAGTTGATCACCAAAACATACATCAAGTGGATCAATAGAATAACCCATTGTCACCACGGTTATCCCACGCAAGACATACATCAAGTGTTCTCATAAAAGACTCAATCCGATAAGATAACTTCAAAGGGGAAACTCAATTCATCACAAGAGATTAGAGGGGGAGAAACATCATAAGATCCAACCACAATAGCAAAGCTCGGGATACATCAAGATTGTATCACCTCAAGAACACGAGAGAGAGAGAGAGATCAAACACATAGCTACTGGTACATACCCTCAGCCCCGAGGGTGAACTACTCCCTCCTCGTCATGGATAGCGTCGGGATGATGAAGATGGCCACCGGAGAAGGATCCCTCCCTCCGGCAGGGTGCCGGGAAGGGCTCTCGAGAGGTTTTTGGTGGCTACAGAGGCTTGTGGCAGCGGAACTCCCGATCTATTTTATATTCTATAAGTTTTAGGGTATATCGGTATATATAGGAGCAGGGGGTACGTCGGTGGAACTACGAGGGCCCCACGAGGGTGGAGGGCGCGCCTAGGGGGGGTGGGCGCGCCCCCCTACCTTGTGCCTTCCTCGTTTCTTCCTTGACGTGGACTCCAAGTCTCCCGGGTTGCTTTCCTTTCAAAATTAACTTCTCCAGTTGATTCCGTTCCGTTTTGACTCCGTCTGATATTCCTTTTCCTCGAAACACTGAAATAGGCATAAAACAGCAAATCTGGGCTAGGCCTCCGGTTAATAGGTTAGTCCCAAAAATAATATAAAAGTGGATAATAAAGCCCAATATTGCCTAAAACAGTAGATAAAGTAGCATGGAGCAATCAAAAATTATAGATACGTTGGAGACGTATCAAAAACTGAGCAAGCTCGAAAAGTAAGGGCAAAACCCGTGGGTAGGAACCAACCGAGGGCAAAAATGCAATTGGGATCATCCAACATGTTGAGCTTGCCTTTCCCCCTCATGCTAGCCAAATTCTTTGCACCAAGTAGAGATACTACTTGTGCTTCCAAACATCCTTAAACCCACTTTTTCCATGAGAGTCCACCATATCTGTCTATGGATTGAGTAAGATCCTTTGAGTAAGTTGTCATTGTTGTAAGCAATAAAAATTGCTCTCTAAATATGTATGATCTATTAGTGTGGGGAAAATAAGCTTTATACGAGCTTGTGATATGGAAGAAATAAAAGCGACGGACTGCATAATAAAGGTCCCTATCACAAGTGGCAATATAAACAAGGCGGAACCAGGATTTCTCAACGCCTAGGGCTAAAACTAAGTAGCTGTAAATGACGCAAAATACAACCACCTCACAACACACATCTTGAATTTATATTTTTTTTGCCTTTAACAAATAAAAGTGGGATGTAATTTAATTTAATATCACCATCATTGATTCCCGCTGATACCTCCCCAGTTTCATTTTAGACCACATATAAGATTTGTCTGATGTCAATCGTAGTAAAGTTTGATTAAGATTATAGAAAAAATAAATTAACGTTCACAGTATAAAATCGATATCATCAGATGCGTCATTGAATTAACTTTCATATTGTATATCTCTAGTGTTGTAGATGTTGATAATTTTGTATATAAATTTAGTCAAACATTATGATGTTTTTTTTGCGGGTAAACATTATGATGTTTGACTTAAGACAAATCTTACATATGAAGTAGTAAATTGAAATAGAGAAAGTACAACGGAACTAGAAATAAATTACTACTTCTGATCCAAAATAAATGCCGTGATTTTAGTTTTAAACTAAAACCACGACACTTATTTTGAATCGGAGTGAGTACAAGAGATTGCCTAATTTACATGCCCGGGTGATTGTGGAGAGGGAGCACAACAGGAGATGAAACAAGAGGGCTAGAGGGGGTTGTTCTTAGAGATGATTTGACGAGTTCAAGTCTGAATGTCCGGTGAACGCCTGGGACGGCGCAGCGTGAAATAATAAACTTTTGTGATGGATCAGAGCATCAGGCGAGAGAAAAAAAGCTAGCGATTGATCCGTAAGAAAATCTCTAGCGATTGATTCTGAAGCAACCCGCCACCATGCACGTTCTGAGAGCTCCTGGGCTAAGAAGGAATGTGGGCTGATGCCTGGGGCTGGGCCTTGGTTAGTACGCTTGGGGCTGGGCCTCTATGAGGCAATAAATCTGACAAAAATTCTTATGGGTACAAAGCATTAATTGGGCTGCGCCTGGGGCTATAGCCCCAGTTGCCCCAGGCCCAGTTCTGCCCCTGAATATAAAGTGACGTTCTTTTGCATTAAGATTTTGTACATCCAACCATAAAAGCACATGACAACCTGTGCTTCCCTCTGCGAAGGGCCTATGTTTTATTTTTGTCTTCTACCTTATACAAGAGTCATGGTGATCTTCACCTTTCCTTTTTACACTTTATCCTTTGGCAAGCACTATGTGTTGGAAAGATCCTGATATATATATCCAATTGGATGTGGGTTTTCATAAAGCATATTGTTGACATTACCCTTGAGGTAAAAGGTTGGGAGGCAAAAATATAAGCCCCTATCTTTCTCTATGTCCGATTGAAACTTCATACCCATAAGTATCGTGTGAGTGTTAGCAATTGTGAAAGACTAAATGATAGTTGAGTATATGGACTTGCTAAAAAGCTCTTATATTGACTCTTTCCGATGTTATGATAAATTGCAATTGCTTCAATGACTGAGATTATAGTTTGCTAGCTTTCAGTGAAGTTTCTGATTCATACTTTACATTGTGAATAGATTGTTACTTTAGCATAAGAAATCATATGACAATATATATGTGTGTCGTTGATCTAAGGATGATCATGATGCCCTCATGTCCGTATTTTATTTTATCGACACCTCTATCTCTAAACATGTGGACATATTTTTCGATATGGGCTTCCGCTTGAGGACAAGCGAGGTCTAAGTTTGGGGGAGTTGATACGTCCATTTTGCATCATGCTTTTATATCAATATTTATTGCATTATGGGCTGTTACTACACATTATGTCATAATACTTATGCCTTTTCTCTCTTATTTTACAAGGTTTACGTGAAGAGAGAGAATGCCGGCAGCTGGAATTCTGGGCTAGAAAAGGAGCAAATATTAGAGACCTATTCTGCACAGCTCCAAAAGTCCGGAAACTCCAAGAAAGTCAGTTTTGGAATATATTAAAAATATTGGACGAAGAAAGCACCAAAGGGGGCCACCCACTATCCACGAGGGTGGGGGGCACGCCCTACCCCCGTGGGCACGCCCCCTACCTCGTGGGCCACCTGGAAGCCCCCCGATGCCCATCTTCTGGTATAAGGTGTCTTTTGCCCTGAAAAAAATCAGAAGGAAGCTTTCGGGACAAAGCGTTGCCGTCTCAAGGCGGAACCAATCTAGGGCTCCGGCGGAGCTGTTCTGCCGGGGAAACATCCCTCCGGGAGGGGGAAATCGTCACCATCGTCATCACCATCGATCCTCTCATCGGGAGGGGGTCAATCTCCATCAACATCTTCACCAGCACCATCTCCTCTCAAACCCTAGTTCATCTCTTGTATCCGATCTTTGTCTCAAAACCTCAGATTGGTACTTGTGGGTTGCTAGTAGTGTTGATTATTCCTTGTAGTTGATGCTAGCTGGGTTTATTCGGTGGAAGATCATATGTTCAGATCCTTTATGCATATTAATACCCCTCTGATTATGAACATGAATATGATTTGTGAGTAGTTACGTTTGTTCCTGAGGACATGGGAGAAGTCTTGTTACAAGTAGTCATGTGAATTTGGTATTTGTTCGATATTTTGATGAGATGTATGTTGTCTCTCCTCTAGTGGTGTTATGTGAACGTCGACTACATGACACTTCACCATTGTTTGGGCCTAGAGGAAGGCATTGGGAAGTAATAAGTAGATGATGGGTTGCTAGAGTGACAAAAGCTTAAACTTTTATGCGTTGCTTCGTAAGGGGCTGATTTGGATCCATATGTTTCATGCTATGGTTAAGTTTACCTTAATTCTTCTTTCATAGTTGCGGATGCTTGCGAGAGGGGTTAATCATAAGTGGGATGCTTGTCCAAGGAAGGGCAGTACCCAAGCACCGGTCTACCCACATATCAAATTATGAAAGTAACGAACGCGAATCATATGAGCATGATGAAACCTAGCTTGACGATAATTCCCATGTTTCCTCGGGAGCGCTTTCCTTTATATAAGAGTTTGTCCAGGCTTGTCATTTGCTACAAAAAGGATTGGGCCACCTTACTGCACCTTGTTACTTTTGTTACTTGTTACCCGTTACAAATTACCTTATCATAAAACTATCTGTTACCGATAATTTCAGTGCTTGCAGAGAATACCTTACTGAAAACCGCTTGTCATTTTCTTCTGCTCCTCTTTGGGTTTGACACTCTTACTTATCGAAAGGACTACGATAGATCCCCTATACTTGTGGGTCATCGCTCCTCTATTTTATAGGGGATCCGTTAGAGCAGGCCTTAGAGGGAGAAGAGAAAACGTGTGGGGTCAAGCTTAGTGTCATTCCAGTTTACCAAAGAATTTTTCTCCACGCCTAGGCCCAAGTATGTGGGTGTCAGGACCTGTCTCTATCCCCGGAAGTAAGCCAAGTGGTTGTGTGCATCACTTAATGCAGAGGCCAAGGGTCTTTCTTTCTTTTTGAATAAAAAAACCTTGTTTGGGTGTGCAAGATAGTACTCCCTCCATTCCATAATGTAGTGCGTATATACTTTTTGAAAAGTCAAGCCTTGCAAATTTTGACCAAGTTTACAAAAAATATAAAATATGAAACTACATCTTATGATGAATCTGATGAAATATGTTTGGCTCCAAAAACTTGGTCAAAGTTTGTGAGATTTGACTTTTAAATTTTTTTATTTGCACCATATTATGGAACACAGGGATACCATGCTCAGTATCACTATCACTGACAGGAGAATTCTTCCCTGACAAAAACAACACTGATATACATCTGAGTCCTAAGCATATGTACTGCTATCAAAATGTTTCCAACCGGTGATCCAGTATGCTGTGAAAAATTAGGCGCGACAAAAGAATTTGTTAAAAATTTCCTCGTTTTAGGTTTTTTAGGGAAAGCCATCATGACGATTTATATTTCATGCTCAAAAATTAATACATCGTTTGTTAAAACATCCACTAGAAAACCCGTAGGATCGATTTTTAAACAATGGTTCGAGAGGTCTCCGAGTTCCTAGCCAACAAATCTGCCGCCACATTGGCCTCCCTAGGGCAGTGAGAAAACAAAATGGAAATAAAATTGCTAGCTAAAAAAGAATATTCTTCATAAATTGCGGCTGCCGGTCCTAGCGAATTTCCATCACCTTGCATGATCTCGACGACCTCCATGCGGTCGGCCTCGACACAAATTCTGTTGCACCCAACTTCATTTGCAAGGAGGAGCCCGTCTCGAAGACCTCGAGATTCTGCCGTAGCCGCATCTTCTACAAATGGGATATCACTGCATGATGCTGCCACAAAGAATCCGGCTTCATTTCGCAGGATTGTGCCTGTGCCTCCCGCTCCCCTGTCAGGATCAAACGTAGCGTCAACATTGAGTTTAAGAATTCCCTCTGGTGGCTTACTCCAACCATGTCTCTTCAGCTTTGCTTGCTTCGAATTCGCCTTGGAAAAGATTTTTGCAAGAGCTGATATTGCTTGTGCTGACCTGCTTGGTTCATGGACATGCTCACCATGAGTGTAGCGGCGCCTTTCCCATCATATGTACCATACTGCTGTGGCCACAAGATCATTGCATTGCACATCAGACACATGGGCCAAGGTAGTGTTTGTTGACGGTAATAAATCGGCCAACACCGAGCCACCTTCCCTCTCCATTGCACATACGTCCTGTACCACATCTTGAAGCCCCAAGATTCTCCAAATTTCCAGTACTCTTAAGACACAGGAACATGGCATGTCTAATGCTTTCACAATTCGAAGTGCATAGGGGACACTAAGAGCTCATGATCATATGTCCGTTTGTGAGGACTCCATTGCAAGGGATGGCTCCAAGCAACGATCTCCATACATGTATTTTGATTTTTGCCGACACACGCAATTTCGAAGTGGTACGCCAAACTGGACTAGTACTTGAGGCTTGTATAGAGTTAGTCATCCTCAACTTTCATCCGTGTTGATGCTCCCATTCTTCATGGTATGCTGATCTAACCGAAAAAATCCCGCTCTTATTAAAGTGCCATGATACAAAGTCATCCATCATTCTTAGAGCCAATGGGATATTTAATATGCGTTGGAAATCAATAGGCCAAAACAACTCCGATATCAACTGTTCATCCCACACTCTATTTTCTGTATCAATAAGCTCAGATACTTTTGTGACCACAATATTACATCTTGGTGTCATTACCTTGCGTGTAGGGCTGGTTGGTATCCAAGGGTCTTCCCAGATATTAATTTGGGACCCATCACCAACTCTCCAAATATGCCCTCGCTTGAAAGACTGAATACCACTCCAAAGACTGCCACCGGGAAAATATTTGGCTCTCAAAACTCTGGCACATAATGATTCAGGCTCACATAACAACCTCCAACACTGCTTTGCCAAATGAGCCAAATTGAAGCAATGCAAGTCTCTAAATCCCATTCCACCCTTATTCTTTGGTACACACATTTTCCATCAAACAAACCAGTGCATGTGTTTTTGTAGATCATCATCTCCCGACCAATATTTAAACATAGCCGTGGTTATATTGTTGCACACCTGCTCGGGTACTTTAAACAGTAACATAGCATACGAAGGAATGGCTTGTGTAACTGCCTTAAGATTTATATGAAACTCAAGGGCCAAAGATTTATGGTTATTTGAAAAGAATAAAACGCGGGAGCGACTCTGCCGCTGCTCTGTCTCCAGGTTGAAGTTGGCCCAGCTGCGCGCGTTTATCTATCTGCCGGCAGTTGCTGGTCCTGCCGACACTTTACAGCTTACAGCACAGACGGGCGACAGAGCTGGCCGGACTGAGCTCGTTTTACCATCTCGACTCCATTGCGCGCTTCTCCCGTGCATGATCGACAGCAGAGCGACATGAAAGGAATAGTTAATCAGCCACGTATGCATGTCTCTTCTGTGTAATTCAGGAAACAGAGAGGACAAAGTCTGTGTGCCTCTAACGATCTAATCTACGAGTAGTAATGAATAATGTAGTAATGTGCGCAGCGCCACACGGTGCACTGCGACACACGGCAACGCCCATATACGTGCTGACCATGCCATAATCAAGCTTGGCCGACCGTCGTCTACGGGTCACGGGGTCTGCACTTAAAATAAAACAGCGAGACAGAGGCGCGGCAACGACTGATTGAAATAGAATGGACGTTGCCGTCCGTCCGTCCGTCCGTCCGTCCATCGGTTTCTGCAAAGTGGTTACGCGCGAGCTAGCGGACGGTCGATTCTGCAAGTGGCTATATATACAGTACTAGTAGTCGGACGTAGCCATCAGCCAACCAGTAACACCATGCACCGATGCACGTGAGGGCCCCCGGAACCGGAAATAAAGCGGCGCCACACGGATAAAATGGATTATCATCCAGGCATGCATGCTCACCGACATCCCGCAGGGGCTGGCTGTGGCTAGCTGCTTGTTTCGCCACGCGTGTGCGAGTGAACCACGCACGCACGCGCCTAATCAAGCCTAGCTCCGGGCTCCGGCTAGTTTATGCGCGCGTGCGGGGTGGTGAAATCTGCGCTCGTGCATCATTGTGTTCGGTTGGGTTTCATGCATCCATCATGGAGACGGACGGGGTTCAAATTAAAGACGAAAGAGAAGGTCAGAAGGAGGAAGAGGAGCTCGCCTCTTTTAATCGGTGCACGTGTGGTTCATCATGGCAGGGCCATGCAGATGCAGGTGCGGGAGAGGAGAGCGAGCGGGAGTACACAGGTCCACCGGAGTAGGGTCAATGGGCCACGCGCTCGACCAGCAAGCGGGCCAGTCGGTGGACGGACGACGACGGGTCTCAACGCATAAGCCTCAAGGGCCAACGCGCAAATGCGAAGGATGTTTATGCATCTTCCATCGAAATCAGAGATGGGGAATAGGAGTTGAGCCGTGAGAAGATTTAAAGTCCTTTGATTGGTTAGCCGGAATGCTGAGTTTAAGTGGAAAAAAAAATAATGAGAGTTCAGGGAGCCAATTCTCACTGGTTTTATCTCATGGGATACTCTGCTTTCTTCAGAGACCATGAAGGCAACTATCAGGGCGGTTAGGCCCTTGTGATGGAAGGCATCTCTGATCTAGCTTGCGTTGAGGCGATTGCGTGAGGAGAAGCTTTATGCTTGGCACATGACCTAAATCTTAAACCGGCGATAATTGCATGTGATTTGTCCACAGTGGTCAAAGGGATTGTAGAAGGCACGCAAGGAGCAAATGCAATGACCATTGCAGAGATTAGAAATATGCTAATAACAAATACCGAGTTTACGTTTAAGTTTGAGAGTAGACATTCAAATGTAGATGCCCACAACATAGCTAAGAACTCTTGAGACCTACTCCGCAACTTGTGTAAACAATGTGTTGATACACTAAAATACATGTAGATACATCCATACATCTAGATACCCCCCCCCCCCCCCCAAATTATGTAAACAATGTGTTGATACACTAATAAAGTTTGGGTGTTTCCGCTCAAAAAAAAGAAAATCTGATAGTTTTTTCATCAAGATATGCATGCCTCGTACTGATGGAAATTGCTATATGTCGCCTGTATCGATTCCTAATCGAAATCGCCTACGGGCGATGACCAGCGGGCCGGGCCATTAGCAAGATCGCTCTCTGTCGCTCATATCGCGTTGTAGGTTCGCTCTACTTCGGTTTTCTTTGTGTGTGTGGGGGGGGGGGGGGGGGGGGGTTCAACAACTTTCTTTGGGTTTCCCTTCTTTTTTATTCATTTTGTTTTTCAATTATTATTTTTCTTCGTTTTATTTGGTTTTCTTTCTTTCTTTCTTTCTTGGTTTTCTTCGGCTTCCTTTTTTTATTTGTCAGTGTATATCGGTTTTATTTTTTATAACACATGTCCATTTTTTATCGGTACAAAATGTACATTTTTTGTGCACACGTGAAATATTTTTCTGATATAGGTTGGACTTTTTTCAAATACAAGATGCATATTTTAGAAAATGCATTGAACACCTTTTTGAATACACGGAAACATTTTCCAAATAGACGTTGTACATGTTTTTAATAAAAATTAACATTTTTCTAAAGTACGTGAACATTTTATTTACACTATGTAAACATTTTTCAAACTTCCATAGACATTATTTGGAACACCTAAAAATTTGTTTTAAATGGCACACACGTTTGTTTAGGAAATAATCTTTTAACCAACACAAACATTATATTACATTGTATATATTTTTTTAAATGTCACAAACTTTTTTTGAAATGCGGGAATATTTCCAAAAAAATTCATGTAGTACATTTTTTGTTGATACGAACAGTTTTTGCAGTACACATTTTTTAAAATTGTATACACATTTAGAAAAAAAAATCATGCATACATTTTTTTAAAGACTGGAACATTTTTTATTCCTAGGTACTTTTTCTTCAAGTCATCAACATTTTATAAAACTGCGCTAACTATTTTTTATGCTATGTCAACATTTTACAAAATCCATGGTTTTAAATTTATTAATTATATTATGTCTTAATATATGAATAAAAGTGAATGACATTAGCATGACTTGAGCCACCCCGCTTTTTCCGCTTGATGTTTGTTTCGCTCGTACGTGTGCCTGAAGCTACTGGTCCACTATATCAGGAGAAAAACTGGTCATTTTTAGCTTTGAAAAAAATGGTGAAATCTAAAAATCTTCATTGTTTTTAATTTTTTTTCATGTATTTGAGAAAGGTTCATGATTTTGGAATTTGTTCACAAAAACCAAAAAGAAAGAGCGAAAAGAAAAAAAATCAAAAAGCGAGCCAAAACCAAGGAAACCAGCCCAAGAGCTAGAGGGAACCTTCTAGGAGAGAGAGTGAGGTTAACATGGGCCGACCCACTTAGGACATAGCGAAAAGGGACGTGTGTGATGCGTAAGCGCCAAATAGCGTATTCCTCTCGTAGGGCTTCCTTCTCTCGGAGCGATCTTGCCGCCGTTGAGCCAGAGTTCCTTCCCTATCACTGTTCCAACCCAGAGACCTTGATTTGGGCCGACTAAGGGGCGATCTAGCATCGTCGCCCGGCCTTGGTCAGGGTTCTTGGGGAAAGAACTTAGGCTTAGAGTTTCTAGTCGCAACACTCGATGAGTTTCATCTCGGGTTAGGGTTTGAGATGTTTGCGGAAAAAACTGTTGGATCGAACATGGCCGGCGGTCCTTCGTCCGCAAGTGAAGTCGAGCAGTTGATGGCGGAGCTGGGTCTTTGGGAGGAAGACCTTGATGACGTCGTCGTTGATGAAGCAGCAGTCCCCCCCAAATGCAACCCGTTGGTTGACTGTGGCGAGGGTCCATATTGACAAGCCATATAGTCAGGGTTGGTTCTTTCGAAATATGAGAGAGGTGTGGAATCTCGCCCAAACAGTGAACTTGAAGCCCTTGGAAGACAATCTGTACACGGTGCAATTTCAATGCCTTGGCGATTGGGAGCGAGTAATGCAAGAGGGGCCCTAGAACTTCAGAGGTCATGCGGTGATAATTACCCCATATGATGGCGTGACTCAACCTTCAAAAGTGAAGCTAGATACTCTGGATATATGGATCCAGATTCATGATGTGCCCAATCTATTTGCTCACCTGGTTTCCTCCCTTGTGGCGAAGGTTGGAGAGGTCCTCTTCACAGAAAATAATTCCCATGATTTTACTGGTAATTTCTATCATGTTTGGGTCAGGATAAACGTTCACAAGATTTTTAAGAATGTTGTTTCGATGATCAGAGACTCCAAAAGACAGATTTACCGTGTGAAGTACGAGCGGTTGCCGGATTGGTGTGTTGTGTGCGGGCATCTTGGCCACATGTTTAAAGAACATGGTGATGATATCCATCCAAAGTCAACTATGGTCTTCAAAGATCTTAGGGCCTCATGGGCGATGCGGTATGGGTGAGGCTCGAGTGGGAACCAAGGCCATCATGGAAGAAGGGGTGGACATTCTGGAAGTGGTTGAGATGCAGGCATAAATGAGTTCGATGGTCACCAGAGTGATGAGGACAACCTAGAGAACGTCCAGGGAGACATGGTGAAGAATGATCCAAGTAGAAAGAGAGGAGTCAGTGCTGAGGTGGTAACTAGCACTATCGGTATGGATGGACAACAAATCACAGACCCAAAGAGCACCCAACTGGAGATAGTTCCTATCAATGGAGGAGTTGTTAGCCCCCCTCCCAAGAGAGATCCTAAAAGGACCAAGGTTGGTACAGAAGGCAAGGAGGGAACAAAGTGTTGCTTTGAAGAATTTGATGGGCTCCAATGAGGGGCACCGCCGAGGCCAATGAGTGGCCTATGCTGGAACTGTTATGGGGTGGGCAAACCCGCGACGGTTCGCGAGCTTCGTGATATGGCGAAGCAATTTGTCCCCTCCATTCTTTGTATTCTTGAAACTCAAGTAGAGAGAACACAGTGGAGTGTTTAGCTGGTAGTTTAGGTTTTAATAATAGTTTTTTTGTAAGCGGATCCGGGAGGAGTGGTGGTCTCAAAATCTTTTGGAATGATGAAATAAAGGTGGAAGTTAATGGTTACTCTCAATATCATATTGATGTTCTAGTCGATGATCTTATGGACACACGAATACGCTTGACAGTCGTGTATGGAGAAGCTCAAGTACCTGAAAGATACAAGACATGGGATATGCTCAGAGGAATAGCTGGAACTAATGGCCTTCCATGGGTTGTCATGGGAGATTTTAACGAAGTGTTACATGCGCATGAACACGATGGAGTGAGTAATCGCAGCCAAGCGCAGATGGATGCCTTCGAGATGCTCTTGACACATGTGGTTTAGCTGATATTGGGCATATGGGCATGACCTGGACGTTCGAAAATAAAGTAACAGGAGGCACCTTCACCAGGGTACGTTTGGACCGTTGTGTGGTGAATCCAGGGTGGTCTTTAGTCTTGCCATTGTCGGAATTAAACCACATAACAACAGCTACGTTCGATCATGTGCCAATTGAGCTGAGAATAAGCGACGCGCATGGCGCATGCAATAGGGGCCTGTGAGGATTTAAATATGAATTGATGTGGGAGCGAGACCCATCCCTTTTTGAGATGGTGGGATCTTCCTGGACAGTGACAGGGGGCAAGACTTTGCAATCCATGTAAGAGAAGCTTTATAGATTGGCTGGAGACCTTGGGGTGTGGGACCACCAACATTTTGGCAGCGTACGCCGTGAGATACAAAGACTAAAGAAAGAATTAGAGCACCTTCGGCTGTTCCCAAGCAGGACAGGACCATCGCATGCAGAGACCAGAATTCTGGACCGCCTCATCGAGCTCTATCATTGCGAAGAAATACTCTGGAGATAGAGGGCATGGTCGGAGTGGCTGGCGCATGGCGATAAGAATACACACATTTTCCATCTACGCGCCATCCGATGCCGTCGGAAGAACCAAATTAAATCCTTGCAAAGGCCGGATGAACAGCTTACATGGGACCAAACAGAGATGGAGGTGATGGCCAATGAGTTTTACAAGGCTCTGTACACGTCCGAAGGGGTGCATCGTATGGATCAAGTGTTGGATACAGTACCTGTCAGAGTAACACAAGCCATGAATGATCTGGTTAACACGCCATATAGCCAGCAACAAGTTAAAACGACTTTGTTTCAGATGTTTCTGATAAAGGCTTTGGGCCTAGATGGTTTTCCTGCACATTTTTTCCAACGTGATTGGGATGTCCGCGGCGGGGAAATAACTAGGGTGGTACTCAGGATTGTTGATGGGACGGAGTCTGCCGAGTGCATAAACAAAACAATCTTGGTGCTTACCCCAAAGGTAAAAAAATCCGACATTTTTATCACAGTTTCGCTCGATCAGTCTTTGCAATGTCCTATATAAGGTAGCATCCAAGGTGATGTCTAATCGGTTGAAGCTAGTTTTGACTAAAATTGTGTCAGAGGAGCAATCATCTTTCATACCAGGCAGGTTAATCACTAACAACATCATCATGGTGTATGAATGTTTGGACTTCATGAAGTGCAATGGGGCAAAGAAGCATCAAGCTTGTGCCTTGGAGCTTGATATAATGAAAGCATATGATAGGGTGGAGTGGCCCTATCTTCGAGCTATCATGTTGAAATTGGGTTTCATCACTAAATGGCTCAATGTTGTTATGAATCTAGTTTGCTCGGTAAATTTTTCAGTAATGTTTAATGGAAAGAAGTTACAGGAGTTCAAGCCATCACATGGAATTCGCCAAGGGGACCCCAATCCACATACTTGTTCTTGTTAGCAGCAAAGGACATGTCGT
Source organism: Triticum timopheevii (assembly GCA_963921465.1). Classification (NCBI taxonomy): domain Eukaryota; kingdom Viridiplantae; phylum Streptophyta; class Magnoliopsida; order Poales; family Poaceae; genus Triticum; species Triticum timopheevii. Next base: position 243,951,818 of record OY997274.1, on the reverse strand, counting down.
GCCTCCTAAAGTCAAGAAGAGAGTCATCCAACTTAAGTGGGATACAAGTGGCACCATCGGTAAATCATCTTTTATTCGCAGATGACAACCTACTATTCTTCAAGGAAAATAGTATGGGAGCTACTGAGGTGAACCAGGTGCTGGATATTTATTGTCAAGCCATAGGGCAACGAATCAATTATGCAAAATCATCCATCTTCTTCAGTAAAGGGGTCCCGAAAAATGTAAGACATGACAAAAAAGGTGTGCTAAATGTTCCCAATGAGACATTGAATGAAAAGTACTTAGGAATGTCGTCTGACATTGAATCATCAAAGAGTGGAGTGTTCAAGTACTTGAATCACTTATGCAGATTTCTTGATTGCCTCAACATCAGACAAGTTTGGTTAATTTAGTTTTTTATTTGTACTGTATCAGCACCTAGTTCATTACTCTTGATAGAGAGGAAGGATGTGCCTTCTTAGATTTCTTTTTATATTTATTTTTCCATCTAGGATTAGAACCGTATACTTGGTAATAATAGCACCAGCACATTATGGCAAAAAAAAATTGATTCAGAGGGAGAAGAAGCAGCAAAAATTAGAACAGAACTATCATTTGATTCTTCAATCTTTAAAAAAATATGAGAAACAAAGTTTCTCCCATGAGTTCGAGTGAAAAAATAAAAATGCGAGAAAAATTGCAATCCCTGTCGCATAATAGTGCACCTACACGCCTTCAACGACGTTGTTTTTTGACCGCCTATGGAGTAAGATTCAGGGATGGATTGAGATGATTTATCAACTGCAAGTAAAGAAGTACTTGTCAAATCAGAGGCTCAGGTCGTGCCAGTGTATCCCATGTCATGTTTCCAGCTACCTAGAGGGTTATGTGAACACCTCAACATGCTCATACGAAAGTTCTGGTGGGGCAGCTAAAATGGTCAGAGAAAACCCCATTGGGTGTCATGGAAAGAGATGACGAAACGAAAAGGTATGGGAGGCCTAGGCTTTAAAGATATTGAGCTTTTTAATTTGTCTCTGCTAGCCAAACAATCATGGCAGCTGCTGTTCAACTCCGAGTCTCTTAGTGTCTGTATATCTAGGAGTGTTCACTTCCCAGGGTCAACAATTTTGAATGCAAGCTTGGGGTCCCACCCAAGCCAAATTTGGAGAGCAATTGTTGGTGGTCGAGACAATTCTTGCTCAAGGTTTGATCAAGAGAGTTAGCAATGGGCAGACTAAGGCATAGCCTAGTTGTGGGAAGGGGCTGATGCCTTCCCACCCACCCAGGTTCAAGGCACGGTACTTGCAATTTGGGTTTGTGTCACGCCCAATATGCGACCCTATCCAAAAGGAACTCGAAGGTCCCACCAAGGATAGACCCGCATATTGAAACGCTTTTGCAAGGTGGATATCATTACATCAACATTACATAAATAGATGGGGATACATACAAGAGGCATATAATGCCACACGAATACAACAATACATCATCCAAGAACAACATCCGACTACGGATGAATCATAAACAGAAACTCAAACAATATCCATCCTGCTAGCCCAGGCTGCCGACCTGGAACCTATCCCGTGATCGAAGAAGAAGCAGAAGAAGAACTCCAAAACAAGCAAACATCGCTCTCGCATCATGATCATCGCATAACCTGTACCTGCAACTGTTGTTGTAGTAATCTGTGAGCCACGAGGACTCAGCAATCCCATAACCATGGGTATCAAGACTAGCAAAGCTTAATGGGAAAGGAAGGGGTAAAGTGGTGAGGTAGCAGCAGCGACTAAGCATATATGGTGGCTAACATACGCAAATAAGAGTGAGAAGAGAACAAGCGGAACGGTCGTGAAGCTAGCAATGATCAAGAGGTGATCCTGAACACCTACTTACATCAAACATAACCCAAGAAACCGTGTTCACTTCCCGGACTCCGCCGAGAAGAGACCATCATGGCTACACACGCGGTTGATGCGTTTTAATTCTGATCTGGTGTCAAGTTATCTACAACCGGACATTAACAAATTCCCATCTGCCACATAACTGCGGGCACGGCTCTCGAAAGTTTATACCCTGCAGGGGTGTCCCAACTTAGCCCATGATAAGCTCTCGCGATCAACGAAGGATATTCCTTCTCCAAGGAAGACCCGATCAGTCTCGGAATCCCGGTTTACAAGACATTTCGACAATGGTAAAACAAGACCAGCAAAGCCACCCGGATGTGCCGACAAATCCCGATAGGAGCTGCACATATCTCGTTCTCAGGGCACACCGGATGAGCCAGACGTCGGGTTGGCATAGACCCTGGTTGCCCAGGGGGCGCCGGACATCGCTCGGTTTGGACCAACACTTAGACAAGCATTGGCCCGGGGGGGGGGGGGGGGGGGGCTAAAATAAAGATGACCCTCGGGTTGGCCGACCCAAGGGAAAGGTATAGGTGGTGGTGAGGCAAATGGTAAAACCAAGGTTGGGCCTTGCTGGACAAGTTTTATTCAAAGCGAACTGTCAGGGGGGGTCCTATAAATCACCCGGCCGCGTAAGGAACGCAAAATCTGGGAACATAACACCGGTATGACGGAAACTAGGGCGGCAAGAGTGTAACAAAACACCAGGCATAAGGCCGAGCCTTCCACCCTTTACCAAGTATATAGATGCATTAATTAAATAAGAGATATTGTGATATCCCAACATAATCCTGTCCACCATGGAGCAATCTTCAACTTCACCTGCAACTACCAACGCTATAAGAGGGGTTGAGCAAAAGCGGTAACATAGCCAAGCAATGGTTCGCTAGGAAGGGTGAAAAGGTTAGATGCTGACATGGCAATTTGGGAGGCTTGAAGAGCAAAAGACAGGTAGCGCAGCAAAGCGATAGAACGAAGCAACTAGCATAGCAATGATAGTAGTGAGATCCAGGGTAGCGGTCATCTTGCCTGAAATCCCGCAAGGAAGAAGAACGAGTCCATGAAGAAGATGAAGCCACGAAGACGAACCACACGTAGACGAACGCATCCTCACGATCGCAACGAACCGGGAACTATCGAGAAGAAGCACACAACATGGTAAACACACCACACATAGGCAAGACATGATGCACAACAAACATGATGCATGACAAGGCTACATGAAGCTACTCATGGCAAGAGATGATGCAAACAAGAACAACACATCAAGGCAAGTTTAAATGAGGCCGGAAACAACATATAACAATTCCGGTAAGTCCTCATATGCATATTTCGAAATTGGTCCAGAACTGAATAAACCTTAAGTTCAAGTAGTTAAACAGCAAGTTAAGATGCACCAAGATGATCTACACGAAATTCTAGTCAAGTTACATATAAAATTCATTTAATTCGGAGCTACGGCCTAGAAGATATGAGCAAAACAAGTCAAACATGGCATTGATGCTAAATGCATCCAAACATCAAGCAAACACACCAAAACAAGGATGCAACATGATAATATGAAACTACATGCAAAAACAAGCAAGTTTCATATAGAGCACACTCAAAACGGAGCAACGGTGCAACACATACACTCTATACAAGTCATAGCAACAATCTGTCCATAACAGCAACTAGGCATATTGCAAGCAACAAAACAATATGCTACAGCACCCCAACATAATAACAAAAGGCATGGGCATGAAGTACTGGTAAAGCATAACAAAACATGAACACTGAGTTGTCTCCATAAATCACTAGAACATGCTCAAACACACATGGAAAGATTGCAAATAATAACAGTTTCAGACTTTGCAGAAATAACATCAGGTTGCAATGTTTAGAGCTATCAAACAACATGTTACAGGAACTTATCATGGCAAACAAAGGCATGGAATGAATCTACTAATTGCATAGATCAAAAGACCCTTACTGACCATGAGCCAAAAGGGCACAGAAAATATGATGGCACCCATGTAAACATGGCAAGTTATATTACAGATTCATACATGGCAGGAACAACAATAAGTAGGCATGTTGGTGAGCTTGAACCACTCACCACAGAGCAATACATGGCATGGAAAGGCAACGAACAGTAAGAATGCATGTTTATGAAGCTAAGCATGGCAAGAACAAGGTCATAGGGTGCATGGATCACTAGCAACCAACCATGGAAACATTGAACTTAATGTTAACAGGCTGACAGCAACATCATTTAGCAACTTTGGAGCAAGATATGAACAATCTACAGCAAGCTATAAATGCAACCAGGGGCATGAATGGATAGAGCAAGACATGTGTAACAAAACATCCTTAGTGAAACATCTCCAGATTATGCATAGAACGACTTGTAGCAGTAGGTTAACATAGCAACAAAATATAACAGAATCAGCCTAGCAAAACAGCAACAGCAAGTGCCCTACTTAACAAGCTTGATGCACTCATCACACAACTCACAAAAATACATGGTTGGCACCACTGGAAAGATGGCACGGCATATATCAAAATACATGTAGACATCAACCTCATAGGATGCACACATCAATCATGGCAAAAATGACAAATGAGCAAGTTATAACAGTTTCAGCAGATTAACAGCAACATGCACCCTTCCAACAGCATTTCAGTCATCAAGATGAGCTCAAATGAACATGATGCAATGGAACGAAATGAAGTACTCTTTGAGACGAACAATTTGACATATTACACGCGTGAAACAGAGCAGTATGTATGGAGTTATGGCAGGTTCAATAGTGCACCAGAATGTAATATGTTAGGGACTTGGAGAAAATCGAGGGGGAAAAGTCAACCTCTCCGTGTCTGAATTTGGCGCGGGAAACGAGGACGGCCAGAGCTGTTCGCCGGAGGAGGCACTGGAGCGGAGGGAGATGGGCGCGGGGTCGGACCGGGGGCGCCATGCCCGGATCTGAACGAAGCTGGGGCAGCGGCGGCCATCCAGCGACGGCGGAGCCGAGGCCCGGCGCGGCTCCCGCGGCGGAGCTGGGCGGCGGCCTGAGTCGGCGGCGAGGAGGAGGCGGTGCGGCGCGGGTGCTCGGCGGTGGGGCGAGGCGCGGGGAGGCGCGGGTCAGCACCCGGGCGGCGGCATGGCGGCGAGGGGCGGCGCCGGCGGGCGCAGCCGGCGGCGGGGAAGATGGGCGGCGCACGCGGGCTCGCAGGGCCTGGTTGCGGCCCGGGGCGGGCCCGATTTGGGCCTCACGGGCCCGGCGGCGAAGTGGGGCGGCGCGCGGGTGACGTGGCGCGCGCTGAGTGGAGGGGAGCGGCGGCGGGGCGACGTGTCGCGTGGGGATTGGCTGCAGCGACATGGCCGGCGGACATGTCCGGCGCGAATGGACATGTCCGGCGGCGCGAGGAGGAAGAAGACTAGGGTTGCACCGCGAATTTCGGGGAGGTGGACATATTTATAGGTAGAGGGAGCTAGGAGTGTCCAAATGAGGTGCGGTTTTCGGCCACGCGATCGTGATCGAACGACCGAGAGGGAGGAGGGGGTTAGGATGGGTTGTTGGGCCACTTTGGAGGGGTGTTGGGCTGCACACAAAAGAGGCTTTTTACGGTTACCCACTAAACCGTTGGAGTATCAAACGACCTCCAAATGGCACGAAACTTGACAGGCGGTCTACCGGTGCTATACCAAGGCCGCTTGGCAAACCTCGGTCCATTCCGAGAACGTTTAACACCCGCACACGAAAAGAGGCAAAAGGGGGCGCCGGAGGACATAGGAGTGCCGGATTGCAAAACGGACAACGGGGAAAATGCTCGGATGCATGAGATGAACACGTATGCAAAATGAAATGCACATGATGACATGACAAAATGCAACACGCAAGCAAATGACATGGCAAAGACGGCAAATAACTGGCGGACACCTGGCGCATCGAATCCGGGGCGTTACAACACTCCTCCACAAACAAGAGATCTCGTCCCGAGATCTTAGGACCGAGACGGAAGGGAAAAGGGATGAGGTGAAATAAGAACTCAAGAGAAGAAGCAAAGAATCAAGACCACTCGAGAATAAGAGAGGAACGACGAGGATGACGAGAATCGAAAGCTCACGGAATCAGATAGACTATGAAACCACTCGTTCTAACCGGAGTGGTTAGAATGAGAAAAGAAACGGATAAGACTGAAAGGATTTAGGCAGCACTCCGGCTAAAACATGGAGGAATAGAACACGAGCTTGAGAGGATGGAATGATACTTGATGAAGACATGACACAAAATCTCCGGAAAGAATTGAAAGAGTTGAATGAAAAGAACGGAGAAGAAAATGACAACTTGTGCCACGAATGAAATTGAAAGCATCTTTAGAAGAAAGGTTAGAATGGAGTTGTTGAGAAAATCAACAACGAGAGAATAAGCTTGTTGTGGACTTATAGATAACATCTCAAAATTATGAGGTGATCTCCGACCACGAGCGAAAAAGATGGAAAGATGAGAAGAACGAAGAAATGCAAAACTCCATTTCAAAAGAATACAGAGAATTAATTGCACTTCGAGAGGCAAGAAGGAAAAGATACTTGAACTCCACCAACAAGATCTTGATGAACTCTTGAAGAATGAATTAAATCATGAAGAACCACCGTGAAGAACTCCGGTGACAAAAGGATGATGAGCTAGAATGAAGGATGAAATAATAAGATGAGCCTTGCGATGATTTAGATGGAGGTTCCGACGAGATGACCGAGAAAATTGAACTCCGGAAAAGAAAAGATGAAACACTTGAAACTAGAATTTATTCATCAAGAGCAAACTCCGAAGGAAGGGATAGCTCACTTGGATGAAATAAGAATAAGATTTATTGTATGCTTATCCTTCATCAAGTTAAATTGATGACAAGCAATGGATTTTTGCATACTACTTATTCTTCTTGAAAAGGATTGAGAAGTGACATATCGCAAACTTGAGAAAGTCTTCATGAACCACCGGTAGGATTGGAAAGAACGAATGAATTAAAATGATAATCAAGGAAAAAGAATCTTGAACGAACCACCGTTAGAATTTGAAAATGACTGATGAAAGAGACTTAATCACCGGGAAGAATTAGTAAACAAATAAGCTCGAGGGGATTTAGATGCAAAAGAACAAAGAGAACATGAGCTGATTGAAGAATACTTGAACGAAGCACCGGAAGAATATTGAGACGAACGAAAAGGGCACAGATATAGAATAACTGGAGAATGAAACTGAAAACTTAGAACGAAGAAATCTTCCGAAAAGATGGCCTCCGGACGATCGAGAGAGAAAGCAACTCCTAAAATGCTCCGGATGGATGAAAAGAATATCTGACAAATGGAATAATTCGCGAGGATAACATGAAGCTAGAACCGCGAAACTTCTGGAGAACGGGCAAAATTTAGAGGAAAAACTCTTCTTCGATCTTGAAATGACGACGAGGAACACCACCAAAATTACTGAGATACTCCGGAAGAATGAAAAAGCGAAGAGGTTGAGTCAACAATGAAAAGAATTGGAAGCGATCTTGGAGAAGGCATGTGACTGAGGGAATCCATTCTTACATCACACTTTGAAAAGAATTGAGAATAACTCCGGGGGAATTAGAAGAGTCAGGTAAGATCCTGGGAAAAGACCTATGGGTTAGGGCCCACTAAAGAGAAAAACACCGTTGGAAAAGGATTGTTGACCACGTAGATGATGCACCGGAACAATGAAATATTTGAATGAGGTGACAACCTCGAATTAATTCGAACACAAACGAGTCTCTTGAGATGTCTCGAGCACTCCGGAAGGATAAACTGGCGAGAGGCGAACGAGCAAGGAAACACTTGAGCTGAGGGAAAGGAATATGATCAACATCGAATACTTGAATTGAATCCACCGGAAAAGAAAAAGAGATGAAGAATGACGAACGAGACGAGAATTCACCGATTGAGATAATTTACGAAAGACTGAAGAGGCTCTGCACGAATGAGATTGATGGTCGAAACAGAATCAAACTCCGGGAAAAAGAGGGTGGGAGGGCGGGAAAAACAAAGACAACTTGGAAGGGAAAAACCGACGAATATCTTGAAGAGAAAAAACACCGGTTGAAATCATTGAGGAAAGAAAGCAAAGGCTTCGCACGAGTAGGATGGATACTCGATTACGGACTCCGGTTTCGAGAAGAAGAAGGGAGGGCGGGTGGGAAAAACAAAGACAACTTCGGACAGGGAAAAACAACGATGTCGGAGGAAGAACTGAGGATTGATCTCGCGAAAGACAAAGAGGTTCGAGCCGACTTGACGAGAGATGCACCGGAAAAAAGAGGATGGACAACTCACAAAACTAACCACGTGATCCTAAAGAAAAATTTGAAGGGGAAGAGGAGTAGTTCAAAACACCTACGTCACGATTCCTTACCAGAGCGACGAAGGGGCAGAGGAGTAAAAAGAATTCCTACTCTCCGATATAACTAGACTCCGAAACCAGTTTTCTTCTAGACTCAACAACGGCCAAACTACACGATCAATCAAGGGGGGCTCCTAAGGTCGGTCGAGGCTCTGATACCAACTTCACGCCCAATATGCGACCCTATCCAAAAGGAACTCGAAGGTCCCACCAAGGATAGACCCGCATATTGAAACGCTTTTGCAAGGTGGATATCATTACATCAACATTACATAAATAGATGGGGATACATACAAGAGGCATACAATGCCACACGAATACAACAATACATCATCCAAGAACAACATCCGACTACGGATGAATCATAAACAGAAACTCAAACAATATCCACCCTGCTAGCCCAGGCTGCCGACCTGGAACCTATCCCTTGATCGAAGAAGAAGCAGAAGAAGAACTCCAAAACAAGCAAACGTCGCTCTCGCGTCATGATCATCGCATAACCTGTACCTGCAACTGTTGTTGTAGTAATCTGTGAGCCACGAGGACTCAGCAATCCCATAACCATGGGTATCAAGACTAGCAAAGCTTAATGGGAAAGGAAGGGGTAAAGTGGTGAGGTTGCAGCAGCGACTAAGCATATATGGTGGCTAACATACGCAAATAAGAGCGAGAAGAGAACAAGCGGAACGGTCGTGAAGCTAGCAATGATCAAGAGGTGATCCTGAACACCTACTTACGTCAAACATAACCCAAGAAACCGTGTTCACTTCCCGGACTCCGCCGAGAAGAGACCATCACGGCTACACACGCGGTTCATGCGTTTTAATTCGGATCTGGTGTCAAGTTATCTACAACCGGACATTAACAAATTCCCATCTGCCACATAACCGCGGGCACGGCTCTCGAAAGTTTATACTCTGCAGGGGTGTCCCAACTTAGCCCATGATAAGCTCTCGCGATCAACAAAGGATATTCCTTCTCCCAGGAAGACCCGATCAGTCTCGGAATCCCGGTTTACAAGACATTTCGACAATGGTAAAACAAGACCAGCAAAGCCGCCCGGATGTGCCGACAAATCCCGATAGGAGCTGCACATATCTCGTTCTCAGGGCACACCGGATGAGCCAGACGTCGGGTTGGCATAGACCTTGGTTGCCCAGGGGGCGCCGAACATCGCTCGGTTTGGACCAACACTTAGACAAGCATTGGCCCGGGGGGGGGGGGGGCTAAAATAAAGATGACCCTCGGGTTGGCCGACCCAAGGGAAAGGTATAGGTGGTGGTGAGGCAAATGGTAAAACCAAGGTTGGGCCTTGCTGGACAAGTTTTATTCGAAGCGAACTGTCAGAGGGGTCCCATAAATCACCCGACCGCGTAAGGAACGCAAAATCCGGGAACATAACACCGGTATGGCGGAAACTAGGGCGGCAAGAGTGGAACAAAACACCAGGCATAAGGCCGAGCCTTCCACCCTTTACCAAGTATATAGATGCATTAATTAAATAAGAGATATTGTGATATCCCAACATAATCCTGTCCACCATGGAGCAATCTTCAACTTCACCTGCAACTACCAACGCTATAAGAGGGGCTGAGCAAAAGCGGTAACATAGCCAAGCAATGGTTCGCTAGGAAGGGTGAAAAGGTTAGAGGCTGACATGGCAATTTGGGAGGCTTGAAGAGCAAAAGACAGGTAGCGCAGCAAAGCGATAGAACGAAGCAACTAGCATAGCAATGATAGTAGTGAGATCCAGGGTAGCGGTCATCTTGCCTGAAATCCCGCAAGGAAGAAGAACGAGTCCATGAAGAAGATGAAGCCACGAAGACGAACCACACGTAGACGAACGCATCCTCACGATCGCAACGAACCGGGAACTATCGAGAAGAAGCACACAACATGGTAAACACACCACACATAGGCAAGACATGATGCACAACAAACATGATGCATGACAAGGCTACATGAAGCTACTCATGGCAAGAGATGATGCAAACAAGAACAACACATCAAGGCAAGTTTAAATGAGGCCAGAAACAACATATAACAATTCCGGTAAGTCCTCATATGCATATTTCGAAATTGGTCCAGAACTGAATAAACCTTAAGTTCAAGTAGTTAAACAGCAAGTTAAGATGCACCAAGATGATCTACACGAAATTCTAGTCAAGTTACATATAAAGTTCATTTAATTCGGAGCTACGGCCTAGAAGATATGAGTAAAACAAGTCAAACATGGCATTGATGCTAAATGCATCCAAACATCAAGCAAACACACCAAAACAAGGATGCAACATGATAATATGAAACTACATGCAAAAACAAGCAAGTTTCATATAGAGCACACTCAAAACGGAGCAACGGTGCAACACATACACTCTATACAAGTCATAGCAACAATCTGTCCATAACAGCAACTAGGCATATTGCAAGCATCAAAACAATATTCTACAGCACCCCAACATAATAACAAAAGGCATGGGCATGAAGTAATGGCAAAGCATAACAAAACATGAACACTAAGCTGTCTCCATAAATCACTAGAACATGCTCAAACACACATGGAAAGATTGCAAATAATAACAGTTTCAGACTTTGCAGAAATAACATCAGGTTGCAATGTTTAGAGCTATCAAACGACATGTTACAGGAACTTATCATGGCAAACAAAGGCATGGAATGAATCTACTAATTGCATAGATCAAAAGACCCTTACTGACCATGAGCCAAAAGGGCACAGAAAATATGATGGCACCCATGTAAACATGGCAAGTTATATTACAGATTCATACATGGCAGGAACAACAATAAGTAGGCATGTTGGTGAGCTTGAACCACTCACCACAGAGCAATACATGGCATGGAAAGGCAACCAACAGTAAGAAGGCATGTTTATGAAGCTAAGCCTGGCAAGAACAAGGTCATAGGGTGCATGGATCACTAGCAAACAACCATGGAAACATTGAACTTAATGTTAACAGGCTGACAGCAACATCATTTAGCAACTTTGGAGCAAGATATGAACAATCTACAGCAAGCTATAAATGCAACCAGGGGCATGAATGGATAGAGCAAGACATGTGTAACAAAATATCCTTAGTGAAACATCTCCAGATTATGCATAGAACGACTTGTAGCAGCAGGTTAACATAGCAACAAAATATAACAGAATCAGCCTAGCAAAACAGCAACGGCAAGTGCCCTACTTAACAAGCTTGATGCACTCATCACACAACTCACAAAAGTACATGGTTGGCACCACTGGAAAGATGGCACGGCATATATCAAAATACATGTAGACATCAACCTCATAGGATGCACACATCAATCATGGCAAAAATGACAAATGAGCAAGTTATAACAGTTTCAGCAGATTAACAGCAACATGCACCCTTCCAACAGCATTTCAGTCATCAAGATGAGCTCAAATAAACATGATGCAATGGAACAAAATAAAGTACTCGTCGAGACGAACAATTTGACATATTACACGCGCGACACGGAGCAGTATGCATGGAGTTATGGCAGGTTCAATAGTGCACCAGAATGTAATATGTCAGGGACTTGGAGAAAATCGAGGGGGAAAAGTCAACCTCTCCGTGTCTGAATCTGGCGCGGGAAATGAGGACGGCCGGAGCTGTTCGCCGGAGGAGGCACTGGAGCGGAGGGAGATGGGCGCGGGGCCGGATCCGGGGCGCCATGCCCGGATCTGACCGGAGCTGGGGCGGCGGCGGCCATCCGGTGACGGCGGAGCCGAGGCCCGGCGCGGCTCCCGCGACGGAGCTGGGCGGCGGCCTGAGTCGGCGGCGAGGAGGAGGCGGCGCGGTGCGGGTGCTCGGCGGCGGGGCGAGGCGCGGGGAGGCGCGGGGTAGCACCCGGGCGGCGAGGGGCGGCGCCGGCGGGCGCAGCCGGCGGCGGGAAAGACGGGCGGTGCACGCGGGCTCGCGGGGCCTGGTTGCGGCCCGGGGCGGGCCCGATCTGGGCCTCACGGGCCCGGCGGCGAAGTGGGGCGGCGCGCGGGTGAGGTGGCGCGCGCTGAGTGGAGGGGAGCGGCGGCGGGGCGACGTGTCGCGTGGGGATTGGCTGCAGCGACGTGGCCGGCGGACATGTCCGGCGCGAATGGACATGTCCGGCGGCGCGAGGAGGAAGAAGACTAGGGTTGCACCGCGAATTTCGGGGAGGTGGACATATTTATAGGTAGAGGGAGCTAGGAGTGTCCATATGTTGGGGAACGTAGCAGAAATTCAAAAAATTTCCTACGTATCACCAAGATCTATCTATGGAGAGACCAGCAACGAGTAGAAAGGAGAGTGCATCTACATACCCTTGTAGATCGCTAAGCGGAAGCGTTCAAGTGAACGGGGTTGATGGAGTCGTACTCGTCGTGATTCAAATCACCGATGACCAAGTGCCGAACGCACGGCACCTCCGCGTTCAACACACGTACAGCCCGGTGACGTCTCCCAAGCCTTGATCCAGCAAGGAGAGAGGGAGAGGTTGAGGAAGACTCCATCTAGCAGCAGCACAACGGCGTGGTGGTGGTGGAGGAGCATGGCAATCCTGCAGGGCTTCGCCAAGCACCGCGAGAGAGGAGGAGCACTTGGGAGAGGGAGGGCTGCGCCAGGGGCAAGGGTGAAGCTCCCATGCGCCTCCCCACTATATATAGGGGTGGAGGGGGCTGGTTTCTTGCCCTCCAAGTCCATTGGGGCGTTGGCAAAGGTGGGAGGAAAGAAATCCCATCATTTCCTTCCCCACCGATTGCTATCCCCCCTTTTTAGGGATCTTGATCTTATCCCTTCGGGATATGATCTTATTCCTTCTAAGGGGGGATCTTGGTGCGCCTTGACCAGGGGTGTGGGGTCTTGCCCCCACTACCCACGTTCATGTGGGTCCCCCCATGCAGGTGGGCCCCACGACGGAACCTTCTAGAACCTTCCCGGTACAATACCGAAAAATCCCAAACATTTTCCGGTGGCCAAAATAGGACTTCCCATATATAAATATTTACCTCCGGACCATTCCGGAACTCCTCGTGACGTCCGGGATCTCATCCGGGACTCCGAACAACATTCGGTAACCACATACAAACTTCCTATATAACCCTAGCGTCATCGAACCTTAAGTGTGTAGACCCTACGGGTTCGGGAGACATGCAGACATGACCGAGACGTTCTCCGGTCAATAACCAACAGCGGGATCTGGATACCCATGATGGCTCCCACATGTTCCACGATGATCTCATCGGATGAACCATGATGTCAAGGACTTAATCAATCCCGTATACAATTCCCTTTGTCTAGCGGTATTTTACTTGCCCGAGATTCGATCGTCGGTATCCTTATACCTTGTTCAATCTCGTTACCGGCAAGTCTCTTTACTCGTTCCGTAACACATCATCCCGTGATCAACTCCTTGGTCACATTGCGCAAATGATGATGTCCTACCGAGTGGGCCCAGAGATACCTCTCCGCTTACACGGAGTGACAAATCCTAGTCTCGATTCGTGCTAACCCAACAGACACTTTCGGAGATACCTGTAATGCACCTTTATAGCCACCCAGTTACGTTGTGACGTTTGATACACCCAAAGCACTCCTACAGTATCCGGGAGTTACACGATCTCATGGTCTAAGGAAGAGATACTTGACATTGGAAAAGCTCTAGCAAACGAACTACACGATCTTTGTGCTATGCTTAGGATTGGGTCTTGTCCATCACATTATTCTCCTAATGATGTGATCCCGTTATCAACGACATCCAATGTCCATAGACAGGAAACCATGACTATCTGTTGATCACAACGAGCTAGTCAACTAGAGGCTCACTAGGGACATATTGTGGTCTATGTATTCACACGTGTATTACGATTTCCGGATAATACAGTTATAGCATGAATAAAAGACAATTATCATGAACAAGGAAATATAATAATAACTAATTTATTATTGCCTCTAGGGCATATTTCCAACAGTCTCCCACTTGCACTAGAGTCAATAATCTAGTTCACATCGATATGTGATTAACACTCAAGGTCACATCCCCATGTGACTTACACCCAAAGAGTTTACTAGAGTCAATAATCTAGTTCACATTTACCATGTGATTAACACTCGATGAGTTCTGGGTTTGATCATGTTATGCTTGTGAGAGAGGTTATAGTCAACGGGTCTGAACCTTTTAGATCCGTGTGTGCTTTACAAATCTCTATGTCATCTCCTAGATGCAGCTACCACACTCTATTTGGAGCTATTCCAAATAACTGTTCTACTTGGAGCTATTCTAAATTGTTGCTCCATCATACGTATCCGGTATCTCTACTCAGAGCTATCCGGATAGGTGTTAAGCTTGCATCGACGTAACCCTTTACGACGAACTCTTTTACCACCTCCATAATCGAGAAAATTCCTTAGTCCACTAGTTACTAAGGATAACTTTGACCGCTGTCCTGTGATCCATTCTTGGATCACTCTTGTACCCCTTGACTGACTCATGGCAAGGCACACTTCAGGTGCGGTACACAGCATAGCATACTGTAGAGAGCCTATGATAAAAGCATAGGGGACGACCTTCGTCCTTCCTCTTTCTTCTGCCGTGGTCGAGCTTTAAGTCTTAACTTCATACCTTACAACTCAGGCAAGAACTCCTTCTTTGACTAATCCATCTTGAACACCTTCAAGATTATGTCAAGGTACGTGCTCATTTAAAAGTATTATTAAGCATTTTGATCTATCTTATAGATCTTGATGCTCAATGTTCAAGTAGCCTAATCCAGGTTTTCCATTGAAAAACAGTTTTCAAATAACCCTATATGCTTTCTAGAAATTCTACATCATTTCTGATCATCAATATGTCAACAACATATACTCATCAGAAATTCTATAGTGCTCCCACTCACTTCTTTGGAAATACAAGTTTCTCATAAACTTTGTATAAACCCAAAATCTTTGATCATCTTATCAAAGCGCACATTCCAACTCCGAGATGCTTACTCCAGTCCTTAGAAGGATCGCTGGAGCCAGCATACCTTTTAGCATCCTTAGGATCGACAAAAACTTTTGGATTGTATTACATACAATCTTTCCTTACGAAAACTGGTAAGGAAACTTGTTTTGACATCCATCTGCCAGATTTCATAAATGCAGCTAATGCTAACATGATTCCGACAGACTTCAAGCATCGCTACAGATGAGAAAATCTCATCGTAGTCAACTCCTTGAACTTGTGAAAAACTCTTCGCCACAAGTCGAGCTTCATAGATGGTGACATTACCATCCACGTCCGTCTTCTTCTTAAAGATCCATTTATCTCAATGGCTTGCCGATCATCGGGCAAGTCCACCAAAGTCCATGCTTTGTTCTGATACATGGATCCTATCTCGGATTTCATGAATTCTAACCATTTGTCGGAATTTGGGCCCACCATCACTTCTCCATAGCTCATAGGTTCATTGTTGTCTAGCAACATGACCTTCAAGACAGGATTACCGTACCACTCCGAAGCAGTACGCGTCCTTGTCGTCCTACGAGGTTCGGTAGTGACTTGATCCGAAGCTTCATGGTCACTATCATAAGCTTCCACTTCAATTGGTATAGGTGCCACAGGAACAATTTCCTGTGCCCTGCTACACACTTGTTGAAGTGACGGTTTCAATAACCTCATCAAGTCTCCACCATCCTCCCACTCAATTCTTTCGAGAGAAACCTTTCCTCGAGAAAGGATCCGATTCAATAAACAATCCCTATTGCTTTCGGATCTGAATTAGGAGGTATACCCAACTGTTTTGGGTGTCCTATGAAGATGCATTTTATCCGCTTTGGGTTCGAGCTTATCAACCTGAAACTTTTTCTCATAAGAGTCGCAGCCCCAAACTTTTAAGAAACGACAACTTAGGTTTCTCCAAACCATAGTTCAAACGGTGTCGTCTCAACGGAATTATGTGGTACCCTATTAAAGTGAATGTGGTTGTCTCTAATGCCTAACCCATGAACGATAGTGGTAATTCGATAAGAGACATTATGGTATGCATCATATCCAATAGGGTGCAGTTATGATGTTCAGACACACCATCAAACTATGGTGTTCCAGGCGGTATTAATTGTGAAACAATTTCCACAATGTCATAATTGTGTGCCAAAGCTTGTAACTCAGATACTCATCTCTATGATCATATCATAGACATTTCATCCTCTTGTCACGATGATCTTCTACTTCACTCTGAAATTACTTGAACCATTCAATAATTCAGACTTGTGTTTCATCAAGTAAATATTCTCAACATCTACTCGAATCATCTGTGAAGTAAGAACATAACGATATTCACTGCATTCCTCAGCACTCATTGGACTGCACACATCAAAATGTGTTACTTCCAACAAGTTTCTATCTTGTTCCATTTTACTGAAACCGAGGATTTCAGTCATCTTGCCCATGTGGTATGATTTGCATGTCTCAAGTGATTCAAGATCAAGTGAGTTCAAAACGGTCCATTTGCATGGAGTTTCTTCATGCATATACACCAATAGACATGGTTCGCATGTCTCAAACTTTTCAAAAATGAGTGAGCCCAAAGATCCATCAACATGGAGCTTCTTCATGCGTTTTATATCGATATGACTTACGTGGCAGTGCCACAAGTAGGTGGTACTATCATTACTATCTTTTGGCATGAACATGTGTATCACTACGATCGAGATTCAATAAACCATTCATTTTAGGTGCAAGACCATTCAAGGTATTATTCAAATAAACAGAGTAACCATTATTCTCCTTAAATGAATAACCATATTGCGATAGACATAATCCAATCATGTCTATGCTCAATGCAAACACCAATCTCGATGGTAGAGGGAGCGTGCGATGCTTGATCATATCAACATTGGAAACACTTCCAACACATATCGTCAGCTCACCTTTAGCTAGTCTCCGTTTATTTCGTAGCCTTTATTTCGAGTTACTAACACTTAGCAACCGAACCGGTATCTAATACCCTGGTGCTACTAGGAGTACTAGTAAAGTACACCTTAACATAATGTATATCCAATATACTTCTATTGACCTTGCCAGCCTTCTCATCTACCAAGTATCTAGGGTAATTCTGCTCCAGTGGCTGTTCCCCTTATTACAGAAGCACTCAGTCTCGGGTTTGGGTTCAACCTTGGGTTTCTTCATTAGAGCAGCAGCTGATTTGCTGTTTCATGAAGTATCCCTTCTTGCCCTTGCCCTTCTTGAAACTAGTGGTTTCACCAACCATCAACAATTGATGCTCCTTCTTGATTTCTACTTTCGTGGTGTCAAACATCACGAATACCTCAAGGATCATCATATCTATCCCTGATATGTTTATAGTTCATCACGAAGCTCTAGCAGCTTGGTGGCAATGACTTTGGAGAACCATCACTATTTCATCTGGAAGATCAACTCCCACTCGATTCAAGCGATTGTTGTACTCAGACAATCTAAGCACAAGCACAACAATTGAGCTTTTCTCCGTTTAGTTTGCAGGTTAAGAAAAAACGTCAGAGGTCTCATACCTCTTGACGTGGGCACTAGCCTGAAATCCCAATTTCAGCCCTCGAAACATCTCATATGTTCCGCGACATTTCGAAAAAACGTCTTTGATGCCTCAACTCTAAACCGTTTCACTGAACTATCACGTAGTTATCAAAACGTGTATGTCTGATGTTCACAACATCCACAAACGACATTTGGGGTTCGGCACACTGAGCGGTGCATTAAGGACATAAGCTTTCTACTGTCCGCATAATCGCTACTGTCAACTTTCAACTATATTTTCTCTAGGAACATAACTAAATAGTAGAACTAAAGCGTGAGCTTACGACATAATTTGCAAAAGGTCTTTTGACTATGTTCAAGATAATTAAGTTCATCTTATGAACTCCCACTTAGATAGACATCCCTCTGGTCATTTAAGTGATTACATGATCCGAGTCAACTAGGCCGTGTCCGATCATCACGTGAGACGGACTAGTCATCATCGGTGAACATCTTCATGTTGATCGTATCTACTATACGACTCATGCTCGACCTTTCGGTCTCCGTGTTCCGAGGCCATGTCTGTACATGCTAGGCTCGTCAAGTTAACCCTAAGTGTTTTCGCTGTGTAAATCTGTCTTACACCCGTTGTATGTGAACGTAAGGATCCATCACACCCGATCATCACGTGGTGCTTAGAAACGACGAACTGTAGCAACGGTGCACAGTTAGGGGAGAACACTTCTTGAAATTGTTGTAAGGGATCATCTTATTTACTACCGTCGTTCTAAGTAAACAAGATGCAAAAACATGATAAACATCACATGCAATCAAATAGTGACATGATATGGCCAATATCATTTTGCTCCTTTTGATCTCCATCTTCGGGGCTCCATGATCATCATCGTCACCGGCATGACACCATGATCTCCATCATCATGATCTCCATCATCGTGTCTTCATGAAGTTGTCTCGCCAACTATTACTTCTACTACTATGGCTACCGGTTAGCAATAAAGTAAAGTAATTACATGGCGTCGTTTAATGACACGCAGGTCATACAATAAATTTAAGACAACTCCTATGGCTCCTGCCGGTTGTCATACTCATCGACATGCAAGTCGTGATTCCTATTACAAGAACATGTTCAATCTCATACATCACATATCATTCATCACATTCTTGTTGGCCATATCACATCACATAGCATACCCTGCAAAAACAAGTTAGACGTCCTCTAATTGTTGTTTGCATGTTTTATGTGGCTGCTATGGGTTTCTAGCAAGAACGTTTCTTACCTACGCAAAACCACAACGTGATATGCTAATTGCTATTTACCCTTCATAAGGACCCTTTTCATCGAACCTGTTCCGACTAAAGTGGGAGAGACTGGCACCCGCTAGCCACCTTATGCACCAAGTGCATGTCAGTCGGTGGAACCTGTCTCATGTAAGAGTACGTGTAAGGTCGGTCCGGGCCGCTTCATCCCACAATACCGTCGAAACAAGATTGGACTAGTAACAGTAAGCATATTGAACAAAATCAACGCCCACAACTACTTTGTGTTCTACTCGTGCAAAGAATCTACGCAATAAACCTGGCTCTGATACCACTGTTGGGGAACGTAGCAGAAATTCAAAAAATTTCCTACGTATCACCAAGATCTATCTATGGAGAGACCAGCAACGAGTAGAAAGGAGAGTGCATCTACATACCCTTGTAGATCGCTAAGCGGAAGCGTTCAAGTGAACGGGGTTGATGGAGTCGTACTCGTCGTGATTCAAATCACCGATGACCAAGTGCCGAACGCACGGCACCTCCGCGTTCAACACACGTACAGCCCGGTGACGTCTCCCAAGCCTTGATCCAGCAAGGAGAGAGGGAGAGGTTGAGGAAGACTCCATCCAGCAGCAGCACAACGGCGTGGTGGTGGTGGAGGAGCATGGCAATCCTGCAGGGCTTCGCCAAGCACCGCGAGAGAGGAGGAGCACTTGGGAGAGGGAGGGCTGCGCCAGGGGCAAGGGTGAAGCTCCCATGCGCCTCCCCACTATATATAGGGGTGGAGGGGGCTGGTTTCTTGCCCTCCAAGTCCATTGGGGCGTTGGCAAAGGTGGGAGGAAAGAAATCCCATCATTTCCTTCCCCACCGATTGCTATCCCCCCTTTTTAGGGATCTTGATCTTATCCCTTCGGGATATGATCTTATTCCTTCTAAGGGGGGATCTTGGTGCGCCTTGACCAGGGGTGTGGGGCCTTGCCCCCACTACCCACGTTCATGTGGGTCCCCCCATGCAGGTGGGCCCCACTCTGGAACCTTCTAGAACCTTCCCAATACAATACCGAAAAATCCCGAACATTTTCCGGTGGCCAAAATAGGACTTCCCATATATAAATCTTTACCTCCGGACCATTCCGGAACTCCTCGTGACGTCCGGGATCTCATCCGGGACTCCGAACAACATTCGGTAACCACATACAAACTTCCTATATAACCCTAGCGTCATCGAACCTTAAGTGTGTAGACCCTACGGGTTCGGGAGACATGCAGACATGACCGAGACGTTCTCCGGTCAATAACCAACAGCGGGATCTGGATACCCATGATGGCTCCCACATGTTCCACGATGATCTCATCGGATGAACCACGATGTCAAGGACTTAATCAATCCCGTATACAATTCCCTTTGTCTAGCGGTATTTTACTTGCCCGAGATTCGATCGTCGGTATCCTTATACCTTGTTCAATCTCGTTACCGGCAAGTCTCTTTACTCGTTCCGTAACACATCATCCCGTGATCAACTCCTTGGTCACATTGCGCAAATGATGATGTCCTACCGAGTGGGCCCAGAGATACCTCTCCGCTTACACGGAGTGACAAATCCCAGTCTCGATTCGTGCTAACCCAACAGACACTTTCGGAGATACCTGTAATGCACCTTTATAGCCACCCAGTTACGTTGTGACGTTTGATACACCCAAAGCACTCCTACAGTATCCGGGAGTTACACGATCTCATGGTCTAAGGAAGAGATACTTGACATTGGAAAAGCTCTAGCAAACGAACTACACGATCTTTGTGCTATGCTTAGGATTGGGTCTTGTCCATCACATTATTCTCCTAATGATGTGATCTCGTTATCAACGACATCCAATGTCCATAGCCAGGAAACCATGACTATCTGTTGATCACAACGAGCTAGTCAACTAGAGGCTCACTAGGGACATATTGTGGTCTATGTATTCACA
Source organism: Triticum timopheevii (assembly GCA_963921465.1). Lineage (NCBI taxonomy): Eukaryota > Viridiplantae > Streptophyta > Magnoliopsida > Poales > Poaceae > Triticum > Triticum timopheevii. Next base: position 243,930,793 of record OY997274.1, on the reverse strand, counting down.
CGTGTATTACGATTTCCGGATAATACAGTTATAGCATGAATAAAAGACAATTATCATGAACAAGGAAATATAATAATAACTAATTTATTATTGCCTCTAGGGCATATTTCCAACAGTCTCCCACTTGCACTAGAGTCAATAATCTAGTTCACATCGATATGTGATTAACACTCAAGGTCACATCCCCATGTGACTTACACCCAAAGAGTTTACTAGAGTCAATAATCTAGTTCACATTTACCATGTGATTAACACTCGATGAGTTCTGGGTTTGATCATGTTATGCTTGTGAGAGAGGTTATAGTCAACGGGTCTGAACCTTTTAGATCCGTGTGTGCTTTACAAATCTCTATGTCATCTCCTAGATGCAGCTACCACGCTCTATTTGGAGCTATTCCAAATAACTGTTCTACTTGGAGCTATTCTAAATTGTTGCTCCATCATACGTATCCGGTATCTCTACTCAGAGCTATCCGGATAGGTGTTAAGCTTGCATCGACGTAACCCTTTACGACGAACTCTTTTACCACCTCCATAATCGAGAAAATTCCTTAGTCCACTAGTTACTAAGGATAACTTTGACCGCTGTCCTGTGATCCATTCTTGGATCACTCTTGTACCCCTTGACTGACTCATGGCAAGGCACACTTCAGGTGCGGTACACAGCATAGCATACTGTAGAGAGCCTATGATAAAAGCATAGGGGACGACCTTCGTCCTTCCTCTTTCTTCTGCCGTGGTCGAGCTTTAAGTATTAACTTCATACCTTACAACTCAGGCAAGAACTCCTTCTTTGACTGATCCATCTTGAACACCTTCAAGATTATGTCAAGGTACGTGCTCATTTAAAAGTATTATTAAGCATTTTGATCTATCTTATAGATCTTGATGCTCAATGTTCAAGTAGCCTAATCCAGGTTTTCCATTGAAAAACAGTTTTCAAATAACCCTATATGCTTTCTAGAAATTCTACATCATTTCTGATCATCAACATGTCAACAACATATACTCATCAGAAATTCTATAGTGCTCCCACTCACTTCTTTGGAAATACAAGTTTCTCATAAACTTTGTATAAACCCAAAATCTTTGATCATCTTATCAAAGCGCACATTCCAACTCCGAGATGCTTACTCCAGTCCTTAGAAGGATCGCTGGAGCCAGCATACCAGGTTACTCCAAATGGCACGAAACTTGACAGGCGGTCTACCGGTGCTATACCAAGGCCGCTTGGCAAACCTCGGTCCATTCCGAGAATGTTTAACACCCGCACACGAAAAGAGACAAAAGGGGGCGTCGGTGGACATAGGAGTGCCGGATTGCAAAACGTACAACGGGGAAAATGCTCAGATGCATGAGACGAACACATATGCAAAATGAAATGCACATGATGACATGACAAAATGCAACACGCAAGCAAATGACATGGCAAAGACGGCAAATAACTGGCGGACACCTGGCGCATCGAATCCGGGGCGTTACAGTTTGTTGCACCAATTATACTATAAAGGGTTCCCTTACAGTCTTTCTATCAAAAAAATAGAGTTAGCAATGGGGAAGATACAACGATTTGGTTAGATAATTGGTTGCCAAGATACGAGATGTTGAAACTATATGGTTGTATGATGCAGGACCCGCCTCAACGTGTTGCTGAACTTATAGACTCAACAACGGCGACCTAGGACATGCAAAAGGTCCGCCAAGTTTTTCTTCCTTTCGATGCTAAGGTCATAGCAGGAATACCATTGTGTACCAATGACGTTTCAGATTTTTAGTGATGGCACTTTGAGAAAAAAGGCCAATTCTCTATAATATCATCTTATAATATGTTGGTTGCAACAAAACAGAGAAGGGAGGCATGGCTAGAAGGTTCAGCGGGTTCATCTGGCATAAAGGGTGAGGAGAAGCAGTGGAAATTGTTGTGGAAAACTGAAGCCCCAGCCAAGGTTAGGATGTTCCTATGGAGGTTGTCAAAGAAATCGTTGCCGACGGAAGATGTACGTGCTCACCGACAAATGTCAAACACCTCGGGGCGTGGTCCTTGTGGTGCTCCAGATTCATGGAGGCACTCGCTAATAGAATGTACTATGTCAAGATGCACATGGGCCCTAGTGGATGATGAACTAGGTTAAGCTTTGGTCTCCAACACAGAGCAACATGCGAAGCACTAGCTATTCTCACAGATTGATTCATTATCACATGTGCACTTCGTGAAGCTCGCGGTGACGCTGTGGGTTATATGGACAGCAAGGAGGAAAGCTATTCATGAGGGAGTCTTCCAAAGCCCGAGCTGGAAATTGTTAATGAGAAGGAGCTGAACGCTGCAGCAGGCCCAACGGCAAGAAGTACAGCCAGTGCAAGCACACCCCCCCGAGCACCACCACTAAATCATGCAAAATTCAATGTAGATGCTGCAGTAAGAGCAGGAAGGGGCGGCTCTGCCGCGGTGGTGTGCCGGGATACAAATGGAAACTACTTGGGGAGATCGGCAATCGTGGTACAGGGAGTGGATGATCCCATTATTCTGGAGACAATGGCTTGTAGAGAAACATTGTGTGTAGGCGAGGACATACTTCTCCAGCAGTTCGTGGTGGCATCTGATGCCAAACTGGTTATCAATAATATTACACAGGCAAGCTAAGGAAAACACGCCACAATCATTAAAGAAATTGAAGCTCAAAGTACTTCCTTTACATGTAATTTTATTTTTGAAGGTAGAACTAATAATGTAGATGCTCATAAATTAGCTAGATTTCTTTTGAATTTAGCGCCTGGGTGCCATGTATGGTTTGGACAACCTCATGACGAAACGGTTTTCCCGCATTCTGTGGTCTTTGATCAATAAAGAGTAGGTTGTTTCCTAAAAAATTCAGTCGAGAGCAACTACGTACTCCTTCGGAAGCACCCGCAAGAGGCACTTTCCGTGCGCTTGGAGCACGCCACTTAGCGCGCTCTCAGCTGCAGCCACATGTCGTGCTCTGGACGCTTCCTCCTAGTTTTTTTTTCTCTGTACGCGCTTTCGGCTTTTAGATAATCTTTTTCTGATTTTCTTTCTACTTTCGAGTTTTCCTTCGGTTTTTCTTAGGTTTGGACAAGAAATTGATTTTTTTGCGCAAAAAACATGTATTATTTTTTTCATTTGGGTGAGGCACATGTTTACATCCCGCGAAGGCACGGATTTGCTTCCACGAGAGGGACGCTCGCGCCTCTCGGGACTGAAAAATGCAATTTTTTTTCTTCCACGAGAGGCATAGATTTACTTCTCATGGAGGCACATATTTGCTTCCACGAGAGGCGTGGTTGTGCATCTCGGGAAAGGGCAAAAACACATTCTTTTTCCTTCCGCGACGGGCACAAATTTACTTCTTGTGGAGTTACAAATTTGCTTCCGTGAGAGACATGATCGTGTTCTCTGGTAGGGAAAAACTCTTTTTTTCGGCTAGAGGCACATATTTACTTCCTTGAGAGGCATGACATGCCTCTTGGAAAGGAAAAGAACTCGTTTTGTGTCCTTTTTTCTTTTGCGAGAGGCACGGATTTACTTCTCGTGGATGTATGGATTTGCTTCCGCGAGAGGCACAGTCGTGCCCCTCGAAAAAGAAAAAAATATGTTTTTTTCCTTCCGCGAGAGGCACATATTTACTTCTCGTAGAGGTAAAGATTTGGTTCTGCAAGAGGAACAGTCATGCCTCTCGAGAAAGGATAAAAATACATTTTTTTCTTCCGCCAGAGGCACATATTTACTCCTCGTGGAGAAGCGTATTTGTTTCCGCGTGAGGCACACTGGTGCCTCTCCAGAAAGGAAAAAAGCGTGCTCCCGGTTCGGTTCTTTTCATCCGGTTTTTGTGTGAAAAGAGTTCACTGAAACCTATCAACAAGGTATCTAGTTTTGAAGATCTCGATGCGAGGAATCCAATAATAAAAATTTGTGAAAATTTTAAACAAAAGTATTCGTTGAAAAACAAGAACATTTGCCAAAATCACGAACATATTTTGAATTTATGAACAATTTTTTGAAAAACTGACCATTTTTATAATTTTGTATGTTTTTTAAAAGGAAGAGCATTTTTCAAAATTTAAGAACAATTTTCAAACAGAAAAAATAACCTTGAAAAAGAAAAAAGGAAAAAAGAAAGGGCATGCTATGCGTCGGCCGACGGATCTTTTAAGAAGATCTGCTGCCTCAGGAGCTGTCCGATTCTGTGATGTGAGCTGTCAGTTCCATTTTAATTTTCTGCAACAATACTCTTGCTGTGAGACCTCCCTTTCTTTAATTTCTGCCACAAGACCTTCTGAAACCCCTCTTCTCTAATTTCCTGCAACAAGTCCCCTGTTGCAAAACCTCTCCTTCTCTCATTTTTTTGCAACAAGAGCCTTGTTGCAAAAATTGCAAACACATCTCCCACATCGTCTAATTTTCTGTAACAAGACCCTTGTTGCGAAAATTACAACATCTCCGATCGCATCACGCACTAACACAGTCGCCTTTCGCTGCTGCAGTTCCGCAACAACATTGTTGTTGCAGGAACTTGGAGTGGACGTGGACGTAAGGCGTGGTGATGTGGCCGCTACTAGTGCTGGTGGTGCCAGGACGACAGCGAAGTTTATGGTGCTCCACGCCAGCGTGGTGGATCTCGCCAGATCCGGCAGCCGGGAGGCATTTGGCGACGGAGATCCGGCATGGATGCGCTCAAGATGACGACGACCTATAGGCGGCAGCTCACGCCGATGGCAACCTACAGGCGGCGGCGCCAGGCGACGATGACCTACACACAGGGGCGGTTGGCTCGGCTGCTGGTCACGAGTTCTCGGTCTACACCACACCATTTATTTTGATCAAGCAAACTGAAACAAGGCACGAGTTGCAAGAGCTATATTAGGATAAAGATTGTTTCTAAGTCAGTCGATCCACAAATCAAATCCGACGGCCACAGAGGTGATGGACGTGCGCACAAAGATCCGCCGGTTGAGCGATAGCGTTTTTCAAAAAAGAAACAGAAAACAAAAAAAGAAGAAGAAAAAGAAACAGAAACAGAAAAACGAAAGAAAAAACAAAAAAAACGGTAAAAGAAACAAAAAAAGGGTTCAGGGAACATTCTAGAAGGTTCCCAAAATCAGCTAGCTACTTGCCGATGTTGTACTGTCTACGCAAAACTGGGCTGGCCCATCGTTTGTACTCAAAACTGCGCTGGCCCATCGTGTTGCTAAACTGCCAGGGCTTCGCACGGGCGAGCGACCGAGTAGCGACGCAATGGGCCGGCCCAGTTGTTGCGCGTACAATCGCAACTAGCCAGCCGTTTTTTTTGTTTTCTTTTGTTTTTTTTTCTGTATCATTTTCTTCTTTTTGTATCCTTTTTTTTCCGTTTCTGTTTATTTATATTTTTTTCCTTTTCAAGGTTATTTTTTATTTTTGAAACTAAGTTCATGTTCGACAATTGTTCTTAAATTTAGAAAATGTTCTTGCCTTTCAAAAATGTTTGAAATATAGAAAAGGTCGCTTTTCAAAAAATGTACAAAATTTCAAAAAATGTTCGAGATTTTTAGAAAATGTTCTTCTTTTTATAAAATGGTGCAAATGTTTTTTTCAAAATAATCATAACTTTTAGAAAAATATCCGCGTGTTCAAAAAATGTTGATGATTTCAAAAAACGCTTTCTTTTGAAATGATAAAAAAGGTTCTTATTTTAAAAACTGTTCACATTTTCAAAAATGTTCATGCTTAAGAAAATCTACAGGAATTTCAAAAACAATTATCCCTTTCAAAATCCGATCACAATTTTAGAAAATCTCATTTATAAAATTTGTTCACAATTTAAAAAATGCTCTGGTTTTGAAAATTTTCACAGTTCTAGGAATTTGTTCATGTTTCAAAAAACATTCAGGAATTTCAAAAAATATTCTCGTTTCCAAAATTTGTTCACCATTTCAGAAAAATGTTCATTTTTGAAAAAATGTTTGCGATTTCAACAAATATTCCCATGTTTAAAATGTTGTCCGCGTTTCCAAAAATGTGTACAATACAAATTTTGTTCACATTTTAAAAAAGTTGATGTTTATCTTTTTTGCTGCTGAATTTAAAAAATGTTCCTCTTTTCCGTTTTTTGAACTAAAAACTGTTCGTGATCTCAAAAAATGTGTGTGTTTTTTGTAATTTGTTTGTTTTCAGAAATATTTTTGATAATTGTTCACGTTGTGGAATCTGGTTGGGATTTGCAAATTTTGTTCATGTTTCATTTTGAAATTATAATTACAAAACATCTTCACATTTCCAAAAAATGGAATACGAAAAAAATGCGGCATTTTAAAACTGCTTGCTATTTTCAAGAAATAATTTCAAAATGTTTCCAAATCTCAACGCTGCTGTCTGTTCTTATATATTTCTGCACCATTTATGCTCAGTTGGTGGTGTGTGGTGTAGTGGCTAATGCCTCGCGGTTGGAGCTGCGGTCGTGGGATCGATTCCTGGTACTCGCAGCTCTTTAGTCGCGCGTGAAAGGAAACGAAACAACGATCGCGTTGGTCGGCCGGCCCAGTGATGCGTCGAGCTGCTGTTTGACGCAAAATGCCTCACATAGGAGGTCGCCCAGCAGTTTGATGCACAGCACGTCAGAGTTCAACTCACCTCAATGATCGTTTGTAGCAGGCTTACCCAGTAACTGATGTAAATTAGTTCGTTTCGTTCATTTTTATCCTTTTTATTTAATAGTTTGAACTATTCATAATTTTGTCATAAAATATTTCACATAAATTTTTAAAAACACTCACCGCACACTAAAAAATGTTTGTGAAATGTAAAACATTGTTAATTTTTTTAAAATATTGGTCACACTATTCAATAAAATGTTTGCATGTTTAAAAATGTGTTCATAACACTTTTCTAATATATACTTGAAATGTCAAAAAAAAATGTTAAGAGTGATTTGTAAAAATATGTGCCTTCCACACAAAATGGCTTCTGACATTGAAAAAATGTTTACAAGTTCTCAAGTATGGCCAAGACATTTAAAAACTGTTCATGAAATGTAAAAGTTTGTTTGTGCAATTTTTAATAAATGTTCATAGCATATATAAAACAAGTTGTGTCATTTTAAAATGTTCTTAAAAACTCACCAAATGTTTGTGTGGTTTACAATAATGTTCAGCATGTGTTTAATGTGCATTTTACAAAAGTTGAATAGGTACTCAGATAAATTTGCATTGTGCTTTTGGAAAAAATTCAACAGGTATATGAAAAATGTTAGTCAGTATATGAAAAATGTGATGCGTCGAGCTGCTGTTTGACACAAAATGTCTCACATAGGAGGTCGCCCAGCAGTTTGATGCACAGCACGTCAGAGTTTAACTCACCTCAATGATCGTTTGTAGCAGGCTGACCCAGTAACTGATGTAAATTAGTTCGTTTCGTTCATTTTTATCCTTTTTATTTAATAGTTTGAACTATTCATAATTTTGTCATAAAATATTTCACATAAATTTTTAAAAACACTCACCGCACACTAAAAAATGTTTGTGAAATGTAAAACATTGTTAAATTTTTTAAAATATTGGTCACACCATTCAATAAAAATGAACGAAACGAAAATGAAAATGACAGAAAGGAAAAGAAAATAGAAGAAAGAGAGGGGAAAAAAGTCAAAAATAAAAATCAGAAGAAACTGGATGAGAACCGATAGATAAAAATAAGGAGAAAAAACACAGAACCTTCGCGAATGGTTCGTAAAACCAATTATTACATGCTAAATAAATATGAGTTCAACAATTTTTCTATTTTGTAAGATGTGTCGACTACAACATATGTTTAGTTATTCAACACATATATCTAATAAACTTAAATGCATTTTTTGCTCCGTAACTCTCAGTCACCATGTGCATCGTTCCATCTTCACTATCTCATCATGCAAAATATCTTATGTTCAAATTGAGCATTAAGAAACAGTAAAATGGGGCTAGCTACGCCTCAGCTCAGCATTTTGACGTTGTCATCCATCCAATCATAGTCACAAGCGGCTGAGATCTCAGGTCGTCTCGCAACATCAATTCACGCCTGTGTTACCGAGCAACTCCGAACGAACCAGGCAGGCCAACAACTTGAAGGGGCTGCTCACGTTAACTGGGCCTTCACGCCATTGGCCGTAAATGGCTATGTGCGAAATTGGCCTCGCGTCATTGCGCTCTCCCTTCGTCTTCCCCATCGTCCATATCGCCCCCTTGCTCTCCCTTCCCCCATCAACACGCCTCCTCTTCTCTTCCGTGACTGTGCATGCGCCCTCGACACGGGCTGCTGCCCCTCTGTTTTCCACCAACCAGTCCCTTTTGACCGTTTTCGTTTCGTGTCGTCCCTTCGCCTCTCCATGTTTCGCTAGTGGTTGGGGCTAGCCATTGCGGGCCGCTTGAGAAGAAGCTTTGCGTACCTCACGAGTCACGATCATGTCAAAATTTTAAAAAATGTTCTCGCATCACGTGAACATCACAACCATTTTAAAAGAAAATAAAATAAAAAAGCCTATAAAAACTTCTCTCGAAAAAAGACTCCCTACCATTTAAAAAAACTCTAAAAAAAACTTTCTCACCGTGACCAACAAGCATGCGCCACATGACGTAGCCAATTGCCCACCGTTCTAGCGCCTCTTAATGGGTTTAATGTGCCTCGCTAGTCATCGGGTGCCGGTTGTGGTTGGGGCGGCTTCTATCCTGCTCACGTACAAGCTAGCAATTTGTCACTAACTCCGCCGCCTCTTCCGGCAAGTGGCAACTTCAGCCATCCATGGAACCAACTCCTTCTCCTCACCGCTTTTCCCATCCTTCATGGATTGCTCGTGACTTCGCGAGCCATCACCCTCCCCGTTGTTGAGACAACTCGAAGCCCATCACTGTCCATGGCCATGGATCTCCTCGACTAGTATGTCGAGCCCCTAGACTAAGAAGGGTCGGGAGAGAGGGATCATTTGAAGAGCTTGGGCTGGCTAATGCGACTGTTTTGAATAGAACTGGCATGCTTCACACTTGGTTACTAGCTTAGTTGCATTCTAGAGGGTAGTGGGCCAAAAGAAACCTTGCCCGAAAGCCTTGCCGACAAGTGCTCTCGATCCTATGTGCGAGCCACATATCCCCCCATGTATCCCTGCCAACATCTTCTGTCCATCTTCAATTTCACCCCATTTGGTCTTTTTTTGTACAGGTCGTTGCCAACAAACTGATACATACTTGATTGATGGGCTACTCTTTCAGCTTTCTCTTGATCTTCAGGAAGTTCTCTTATTTGAAGGAAATTGACAATCTGCTGCGCCCATGCTGGAGCCTATGGCCCGACAACAAGGACTAAAGGCATATTTTCAGCTTTGGGAGCTCTTGTCTCACCGGCAAGAACTTGGTTCTCCGCCTGAGGCTACTGCTCACCGGCAAGCTTGCCGCTGTCTCCGGCAACATCCTTGCCGGTAGCTTCTGGGAGCTCGGCAGGAAAATACTTGCTGGAGTTCAACTTTCTTCTCTTTTCCTGCCCAACTGATGGTGTCACGGATGGTTGAGTCAAATGGAGCACAAAAGTCCCTGGTTCCACAGGTAGCTTGAGTGCGGCACGTTTTGATAGATCATCTGCAATGCTGTTCTCTGCACGTGGGATGTGTTCTGTTTGCAGTCCATCAAAGTGCTCTTCTAGTTTCCTCACTTCATCAACATATGCGTCCATCAGTGGACTCTAGTAGTCTTTGTTGACTTGCTTCACAACCAACTGCGAATCGCTCCGGATGATAAGTTTTCCGATTCCAAGATTTGTCGCGATCCTGAGTCCGGCAAGCAACCCTTCATATTCAACATTGTTGTTTATCGCCTTCTCCCTGGGGAAATGCATCTAAATCACGTACTTGAGATGTTCTCCAGTGGGTGCGACAAGGAGCACTTCAGCACCGGCGCCTTGAAGCGAGAAAGCACCATCAGAATACACAATCCAGTCTTTAGTTGTTTCCTTGCCGGGGAGGGAGGTCTCTGGGACTTCTTTGTCTGGCGTTGGCGTCCATTCTGCAATGAATTCCACCAAAGCTCTGCTCTGTATTGTTGATGTACTTTCAAACTTGAGGTCAAAGCTTGACAATTCCAACGCCCATTCAACAATCATGTTTGTCGCATCTGGATTCCTCAAAATCCTTTGCATTGGAAAGCGAGTGACGACGGTGATTTGATATGCTTGAAAGTAGTGTTGAAGCTTCCTTGAGGCCATCAGGAGACCAAAAAGCAATTATGTATCCTAGAATATCTTTATCTAGCTCCCTAGAGAAGGGAGCTAACAAAATATACTGGTCGTTGCACCAATTTCCTCTTTTGCACAACTTGCTGCTCTGATTCACTTGCTTATTCTGCATTTGATTGCCGGCACCAAGACTTGCCAAAGAAGATTCCAGTTTGTCACTTGTCGGGCTTGCACCTGCTGCCTCTTCACTCTCAGCTTCCCTCTCTGCCACTGTAAGTGCATCTAGTGCCCCTTAGTGATTTTGGTGTATTGAAGACGTATAGGTTAAGGTACTGATGCGTTTGTGAGTGTACACAGGTCTATAAGTCTATGAGGAGTTTGATATTTACAGAGAAAGTCGACCCCTAAAAATGAAGTTCTTCAACTGAAGACTTTGGATTTCCGAAGACTTTCTGAAGACTTTGAAAGTGAAGAAATTGGTGTGACCTTAAAGACTTGGCAATCATTCGAGGAACATGAAGCATGAAGACTTTTGTTTTCGTAGTTTCATTTTCTCTTTCTTGAGTCATAGGAAACACTGTACTGTTAAAGGGGGTCGAGGAAATACTAAGGAAAAATTTGCATGTGATGCTCAACTCAAAATCCTACACCTACCAATCCCTTCAAGCGAAGCCATTGGAAATCTCATACAGCTCAGTCATATTCTTCAGTGACAGAGACGAAGTTCTTCTGGTCTCTGAGGAATTTATTCTGAATGAGGAGTTAGGAATTCGCCAGTGCGAATTGCCTACACAGTGAGGAACATGATAGCCCTGAAAAATTTGAGAGTCAAATTTCCGACCGTTGCTGTGCTATGCGCCAGCTGTCCCAAAATATCTACCCACCTAACGGTCATATCATTGAAGGGAATTTATGTCTTATCATGTCGGGCTGCTCCCTAGGCTATAAATAGCTGCCCCCTACAACCACTAGCTGGTTGGCTGCTCCGAGAGAAACTGACACTCGCCATTTGGGAGCATCCCATCCTCTGAGGACTTTGAGCGAAAATCATCAAGTGAGGAAAACCCAAACCCAACACACCTACAACCCAAAGTGATTGAGCATCACTGAAGAGATTGATCCTGCGTGGATCCGACGCTTGTTACCTTTGAAGACTGTGCTTCTTCCAGACAGTTAGGTGTCATGGTCTAGAGCATCCAAGAGGAATTGTGGATCGCCGAGTGACCTAGTCTGTGAAGGTTTGGAAGTCACCTGAAGACTTACCACGAGTGATTGGGCGAGGTCTGTGTGACCTTAGCTCAAGGAGAATACGGTGAGGACTGTGTGTCCTCGAGTTTAAATACTCAGCCGCTCCAACCAGACGTACAGCTGAGACAGTAGTTCGAACTGGTCTACCAAATCATTGTCTTCACCAAGCTTATTGGTTCTATTTACTCAACTCTTTCATTTCCTCATTTCTGTTGTTGTGTGCTTGTTCATATCTGTTTGAAGTCTTTGACTGAAGACTTTCTCAATTTCCTCAGTTCAATTTCTTCAGACTGTCCATCTTCATCTTGTGTTATCCTGTGCTTACGTTTTCTGTACTCTGTGCTTGTCTTCCTTTCATTATGATGACTATGCTTGTGTTCTGCTGTGTTTACTTTTGAGTACTTATTCCGCTGCAAGTAGTTCTTCATTTAGGAATTTCCTCACCAGCAAATTCCTCAGTGAAGAATTCATAAAAATCGCCTATTCACCCCCCTAGTCGATATAACACACTTTCAATTGGTATCAGAGCAAGTTACTCCCTTGTTCTGTGTGATTTTGGTTTAACCGCCTGAAGTTTTTTAGTTATGTCGACTACAGGACTGAGGAATGTATCCTGCCCCATCTTTGACGGTCATGAGTATCCTCGGTGGAAGGCCATGATGAAGAAGCGACTCATGGCTATGGACAGCGAACTGTGGACCGTCACCGAGATTGGTCTTACCGATCTATGCAAGATGGCGGAGGCTGATGACATTCGCAACTACACTATACTCAACCTCACAGCGAAGGATGTCATCTGCTCCTGTTTGTCCCAAAATCAGTTCAGGAACGTCATGCATCTCAATCACGCGAAGCTAATCTGGGACCGGCTCTCTGAGGTCTACGAAGGTCATCGTACTCATCATGATCCTTGGTTTGAGGATTACAAGGATTCTCTCAAAGAGATGACTTTCGCATCTGAATCATCATCCTCTTCACTGTGCCTTATGGCAGAGGGTGCCAAGGTAACTGAATGCTACCTTTCTGAATCTAGTGATGATGAATCAGGTGATGAATTTGGCCCCAGCTATGCCAAACTTGCTTCCCTTGCCACTAAACAACAAAGAGCTTTGGAAAAAGTTCAATACATGCTAAACAAGAGCGATGATATGTTGGGTGAAGAAATGGATCAGTCGAAAGCTTTGGCTGAAAGTCTTCAGATGCTTCGTCCAAGTTTGACACCCTTCAAGGTCATCATAACACTCTCTTATCTGATCACGAGAAGCTTTCTTATGAATTTCTTCAAAGAAAGCAAGATCTTGAGAAGCTAAGAGTGGATTATGAAGATCTTCAGAAGGAGCGCGATTCATTACTTGCTCAACAAATCAACGCTACTTAGGAAGAATTTGTTCCTCCATGTCTGAAGTGCATTGAACGTGAATCTACTAATTCTTCACCTGAATGTTCAAATGCTTCTAATGCTACAAATTCTTCATCTATCTCTGCTATCACTAATTCCTCACCTGAGGACATTGCTAGTATCACTGATGATGCAGGACTGAAGGAATTGTACATGACAGGCATGTACAAAAGCCTCAAAGGGCATCAGACTCTTTGTGATGTGCTTAAAAAGCAGATCCTCAACAGGAACCCTAGGAAAGAGGGTATTGCCTTTGAGAGGAAACTCAATGCTGATGGAACATATTGGAAGCCTGAGCGGTACCCCAAAACCTCATGGGTTGCTGCAAAGGGACCTCCAGTTGATCCATCCAACTTATCTGGCTTTACATGTGAATCTCCTCATTCTTCTGATGAGTCATTTGACTCCAACTACAAACTGTTCAAAAATCATGGTGATGTATTTGCTAGATATGTTGGCACTAACTGCAGGAACGGTTCCCCTATGAAGAAAATCTGGGTTCCCAAAAGTTGCCTTGAAAGTCTTCAGGTGAATATCCTCATGACACCACCTGTGAAGAATAGGAACTCCAGATCAAATTCTTCATACGGACCAAATTCTTCACGTGGATCAAATTCCTCAAAAGGATCAAAGTCCTCATATGATCATCATCGTGCTAACCCCTCTGTTTCGTAGGGTAGAGTTAAGGGCTATGAATATGAGCATTATTCTTCTAATCGTTATGTTCATAAGTCCTCGAAGAATTTCTCTGCCTATTCATATGCTTATCCTAACCCCTTCTATGTGAAACGAAGTGGACTGGCTTCTATGCCACCTTTCTCATATGGTGCTCGCAGAGTGATGAATTCTTTGCCACCCCTTCAGATGTGGGTGGTGAAGAAAAAGAACTAATCTCTTATGCAGAGTCAGGTCTCCAGACGTGCTCAAAATGTCTGAAGAATTTGCTGGAGACCTGAACAGTGCCTGAAAGGACGCATGCTAATCATGAAGAAATAAACTTTCATTTCTCACGTCCTCATACTGTTTTATCTGTTCTTCTGCTTGATGAGATTGATCTGATGTTATTGATGTCATATTCTTCGCTGATGAAGTATATGAGTTCGTAAGTTGCACTAATTCATCTGCAGGATGATCAACCCAAAGCCAATGAGTGGGTCTTCGATAGTGGGTGTACGAATCACATGACTGGTGACAAGAATCTATTGATGGATGCTCCTTTATCACCATCGCATCTGAAGCATATCATCTTCGCTGACAAAGGCAAAAGTCAGGTATTGGGTCTAGGTAAGGTTGCGATCTCAAAGGATCGACACATGGACAAAGTCATGCTTGTCGAGTCCTTAGGATACAACCTCATGTCTGTCTTAATGCTTTGTGACCTCGATATGATTGTTGTATTTGGCAAATATCGTTGTGTTGTGATCATGGAAACTGACAATTCCAAAGTCTTCGAAGGCTTTAGGAGAGGAGACTTGTACATTGTTGATTTCTGTATAGGACCACAACCAGCCGTATGCCTACTTGCAAAAGCTTCAGAAGGCTGGCTATGGCATCGACGACTTGGTCATGCTGGCATGAGGAATTTGCACACGCTTGCGAAGAAGAAGCATGTCATTGGCATTGAGAATGTCAAATTCCTCAAGGATCACTTAGCGGAGCCTGTGAAGCTGGAAAGATGACAAAGGCCAAGCATCCAGCGAAGACTATCATGACTACCACTCGACCATTTGAATTGCTTCATATGGATCTCTTTGGTCCTAATCATTATTCTGCTATTACAAATGATGCATCTCTATATGGCTTTGTTATTGTTGATGATTATTCTCATTACACATGGGTGCACATTGTCACTTACAAACATGAGGTGCAGGAAGTCTTCAAACGATTTTCCTCGAGGGCTTCAACCAACTTTGGTGTGAAGATCAAGCACATCAGAAGTGACAATGTGACTGAGTTCAAGAATTCCGGTCTTGATGACTATCTTGATGAACTTGGTATTACTCATGAGTTATCTGCTCCTTATACTCCTCAGCAGAATGGCATCATGGAGCGCAAGAACAGAACTCTTGTTGAGATGGCTTGCACTATGCTTGATGAATACAAGACGCCTCGTCATTTCTGGATTGAGGCTATTGATACTGCGTGCCACATCATCAACAAAGTATATCTTCACAAATTCTTCAAGAAGACTGCTTATGAACTCCTCACTGACAAGAAACCCAATGTGAGTTACTTCAAAGTCTTCGGTGCTAAATGTTGGATTAGAGATCCTCATCACAATTCTAAATTTGCACCGAAAGCACATGAGGGTTTTATGCTTGGTTACGGAAAGGACTCGCACACCTACAAAGTATTCAACAACGTTCTCCACAAGGTTGTTGAAACTTTAGATGTGTCGTTCGATGAAACTAATGGCTCGCAAAGAGAGCCCCTACCTTTTGTGTTAGATGAACCAGCACCTGAGGAATCTATCAAGTTCAAGGCTACTGAGGATGTCATTCCTACCGAAGAATCTACTGAAGAATTTATTCCAGAACGTGAAGAACGTCGAGCTGGCGCACCTGAAGCAAATGGTGGTGAGGGAAATGCTCCTGAAGAAAATGCGGATCAAATTCCTCGAAGACAACCTGCTCATCCTCGCATTGCAAACGAAGTGCAAATCGAGAAGATCATCGATGACAATGAAGCACCAGGTCCTCTCACACGCTCAAAAGCTTCACATTTGTCTAACTTTTGTGGGCACTTTGCTTTTGTCTCTATCATAGAGCCCACTAAGGTAGATGAAGCATTTCTGGAGCCTGAGTGGATTCAAGCTATGCAAGAAGAATTGCATCAGTTCGAGCTCAACAACGTCTAGGAACTGGTCAAACGTCCAGATCCTCGCAAGCACAACATTATTGGCACAAAGTGGATCTACCGCAACAAGCAAGATGAAAATGGCCTTGTGGTGAGGAATAAGGCATGACTTGCAGCTCAAGGCTACACATAGGTTGAAGGAATTGATTTCGATGAAACTTTTGCACCTGTTGCTAGACTTGAGGCTATTCGCATATTACTTGCTTATGCTAACCATCATGATATTATCTTACAACAAATGGATGTGAAAAGTGCATTCCTCAATAGTAAGCTTGAGGAAGAAGTATATGTTGCTCAACCCCCAAGTTTTGAAGATCCAAAGCATCCTGACAAAGTCTTCAGACTCAATAAGGCCCTGTATGGCCTCAAGCAGGCCCCTCGGGTGTGGTATGATACTTTGAAGGAATTCCTCATGAAGAAAGGCTTCAAACCCGGTTCACTTGACCCAACTCTTTTCACTAAATCTTATGATGGTGAATTGTTTGTGTGCCAAATTTATGTTGATGATATCATTTTTGGTTGTACTGACCAACGATAGAGTGATGAATTTGCCTATATGATGAGTGAAGAATATCAAATGTCTATGATGGGAGAATTGAAATTCTTTTTAGGTATTCAAATTCGTCAATAGCGAAATGGCATATTCATATCTCAGGAGAAATACCTCAAAGATGTATTGAGGAAATTCGGCATGCAAGATTGCAAAGGGGTCAAAATTCCAGTGCCCACAAATGGCCATCTATGCACTGATGAAAATGGTAAAGACTTCGATCAAAAGGTATACCACTCCATGATTGGCTCTTTATTGTACCTATGTGCATCTAGGCCGGATATTATGCTTAGTGTTTGCATGTGTGCCCGATTTCAAGCTACACCGAAGGAATCACACCATAAGGCTGTGAAGCATATTCTTCGATATCTAGCTCACACACCAACACTTGGATTATGGTATCCCAAGGGCTCTTCGTTTGATCTCATTGGATATTCAGACTCTGACTATGCTGGTGATCGTGTGGACCGCAAGTCAACATCAGGCACATGCCATTTCCTTGGACGATCTTTGGTTTGTTGGTCCTCGAAGAAACAGAACTGCGTATCACTCTCCACTGCAGAAGCTAAGTACATTGCTGCTGGATCGTGCTATGCTCAATTACTATGGATGAAGCAAACACTCAAGGACTATGGCATCAACGTGAAGAATGTGCCTTTCTACTGTGACAATGAGAGCGCTATCAAGATTGCTCATAACCCAGTTCAGCACTCGAAGACCAAGCACATCCAGATTCGTCATCATTTTCTTCATGATCATGTGTTGAAGGGCGACATCTCCATCGACCACGCAAGCAATGAAGACCAGCTGGCCGATATATTCACTAAGCCCTTGGATGAGAAGAGATTTAGCAAGTTGCGGTGTGAGCTAAATATCCTAGATTCTTCGAATGTTCTCTGAAATGGACACACATCCTAACACTTATGTTGACTTGATGACTTAGATGTGCAACACACAAAGTAACGTTTTTCTTCAATCAATGAAGACTAACCCTCTAAGTGTGAAGAAACTAATGAAGAAATTGATTCTTAGATCCCTACGACAATTGTACACTGTGTCTGAAATCAGCTTTCTTATGCGGTGGGTTACGCCACCAACCAAAATTGAAAATCTTCAGTTTTTCTTCGTTTTTGAAATTCCTCGGTTTTTCAAATTCTTCAACTTTGCATTGTCTTCACTCTTTCCGTCGTTATTCTTCATTGGCTATATATATATATATATATATATATATAATTCTTCAAGTTGATTCCTTCTGCTAAGTGAATGTGATCGGACCCTTCCCCCTCTATGCTAAACTCAACCCAGTCTGTTCACAAATTCTTCATGTGCGTTCTATTTGAAACTCGTTCAAAATCTTCACTGAGTCCTTGACAGCTGAAGAAATTGCGAACGGAACTTTTAACTTATCTTATCTAAATTTTCGGCTTTGCCGCTCAAACCGTTCTGCATCCCACGACAATACTTATCCATTCTCCCACGATCTTACACGATCGCCACCTCTCAGTACATGGGTGACACATGTCAAGCAAATGAGAAGGGCCAAGGGCACGTTCGTCCGATTTCCTCGGGCGTACAGTTTTTCACTCCCACTATAAATACCCCCGCCTCTTCCTCACTTCGTTCTTACCCCGCTCGATCTCACTCCCGCTCGAGGTTCTCAAACCCTAGCGCCGCCGCTACTTCATCATCGCCGGTGAGGAAGAGCTTCACTGCTTCGACCTCGTCGCCGTCGTACTCGCGCCGGTTGTGGATTTCTTCACTCCACCGCCGCCATAGCTGTCTTCCTCTGCTGAGTTAGGGCATGGAAGATCTGAACTGATGAACTTCACATCTACTCTTCCCAGTTCGTCGTGTTCTTCATCAAGGGTAATTACAAGTTACTTTTACTGCCCTCTTTGATTCGTATGTTTTCTTGAAAATCTTCAAAGGTGTTTATTCTTCAAATCTTCACACACTGAACACCTCACATGTCATCTGCTCTTGATTCGTTTCTCTAAGCAATGATTTTCTTCAAGATTCCTCAATTGTGTGGATTTTCAATCTATACAACTTTGGAACCTAAGACAAAGAACGCTTAGTGAAATTCTTCAAGACTCATCTGGTCAAATTCCTCAAACCTATTATTTTTGAAAAACTTTCTGAGAACGCATATGACCTCTCCAAATTCATCGCAACTATACTCTATTCACAGGTACAATTGTTCGTTGCTGAATCACTAGGTTCTCATCAACTTAACTCATTTGCAGCGTTCCTCGAAGAAAAGTTGCACACCTCTTCAGAAACTTCAGTTGTTCATATTCCTCAGCTGAAGAAAATGGCTGATGGCAAGAAGCCACAGAAGGGAGGAAAGAGGCCTGAGGTCAATACTGCTTTCGAGATCCCTGAGGACATATACAAGGATTATTGCACTCCTGATGAGGCCAAATTTGGCAAGGAGGACAAAAATCAGCGCAAGGTGTGCATACAAAGGATAGAGAGGAGATGGGCACGGAAATGGAGGGAGTACAGATATGGTACTCCCAAGTATATGAAGAAATTCGCACTCAATCCTCCATGCCCAAGACCTCCATTGGCACCAGGCCAATTGGCAGATCCCACCAGCCTCAAGTGTGGTGAGGATTATCCTGATGAATGGGCAAAGCGCCAGGCCAAACTGGCAAAACAAGCAAAGGAAGTAGTGAGGAAATTTAATGAAGACTCTGCTGCTGCTGCTACCACTGCTGAGGCCTCTGCAAGCAAGCTGAAGAAGGCCATGGCTAAGAAGCCTGCTCACAAGCCAAGTGCTTCACCCTCATTGCCCTCACGGCCAAGTTCCTCAGTAATGCCCTCACGGCCAGATTCTTCCAAGTCCTCACGGCCAACACCTCAATCTGCTCCTCCTTCAAAGTCCTCAGCTCCTCCGACAAAGTCTTCAGCTGCTCCGACTAAATCCTCTGCACCTGTGCATCTCACCACGTGCCAAAGGACCGCTGGCATCTCAATTGCCTCAGGAGCTTCCGCGAGTTCCTCAGCTACATCAAATTCCTCAACTGGCCCCTCTCTGCTGAAGAAAAAAGACGCTGCTGGACGAGGCCCTCGACCAAGTCCTCACAAGAAGCATGTCGCCTTTCAAGTGCCCTCTGATGATGATGAGGCTGATGATGAAGAACTTGCTGAAATCATCAGAGACAGGCAGGCCAGGGCCGCTAGAGCCAAACACAGCAATGTGCCACTGTTGTTGGATCCAAAGTTGATCCTAGACTTCATTGATCTATGGCACAAGGACCCCAACACGCCTTTGCCGGAAATGAACCTCACTCCTAGTCAAAGTGTCATGGGAACGAACACCTATGGGGCAGGGCCCCTTTCGGTCCGGCGGGGGGCGGAGATCGCACGAAGAGTGGATCGAGGCGAAGCACACGAGCGGTTTACCCAGCTTCGGAGCTCTCCGGAGAGATAATACTCCTACTGCTGCTTTGTGGTTTGTATTGTGTTCTTGCTCGGGAGCGCGGAGTGCTACAGTACACTTCCGCTGCTAACGAGACCGAGTGTGAGTGCTTTCTGGTTTCGAACCCCCCTCTACGTTGCGCATGGGCCTCCTTTTATATGTTCAAGGGGTCACCGACAGGTGGCAACGCATGCAAGGGTAAAAATGGAAAAGAGGTGTAGTTGGTGCACCTACTTGTACAGTGTATCATACCTAACCCTGACGGCAGGGGACAAAGGCATTAAATGCCCGTCTGCGTCGCCCAAACAGTGCAGAAAAGTGACCGTTAGGGGCGCCACCGCTCGCCACGATGGCATTCTTGTCAGCGTTGCTTGCCACCTCGCACCGCTGGCTGCACAGCCTCCCGCCACGCGCGCCTGGAACGGTCCCAGGGCGACATGTTGGTGGATGTGCTGGAGCGTAGGTACAGAGTGGTAGCTTGCCGCGGCAAGCGCCTTGCCGCGGTCGTTGTCTTGTCGCGTCCGGAAGCTTGTCGCTCACCGGGCCTTGCCGGGACGCGCGGCATGTCGCGGCAAGTTCCTTGAGATGCCTTGGTTGGCCTTCCCGGCAAGCTCCTCTTGTCGGGGCATTGGCCTTCTTGGCAAGCTCCTCTTGCCGGGGCCTTGTCTTCTTGGCTTAAACACTTCGTTCTTGAATGGCTCCAAAGGAACCACGGAGGACCTTGGCGGTCACCCGGCAAGCCTTGCCACGGGGCGCTGCGACTGCCCGTGCACAAGTTCGGGATACTAAGGTACCCCTACTCTAGTACACCGACAGGAGCCCCCGGGACTAGGCCATACACGGTGCCGAGCGCTGTTGGGCCAGGCCCAAAACAGGGCACGGGCACGCGCGGCCTGGGCCAAGCCGTATCTTACTCCGTATCCACCGCGCCCTCCCTTAACGGCACGCGTCAAATGCGGCATCGTGCGAGAGATCGTGGGTGGTTTCTTTATTCGGAAAAAGCGTAACGTTCGCCTCCTCCCTCTTTATAAGCAGGGGAAACAGGGGCAGTTCCCCCATCTCGCCAGTCGCTGTTCCCATTTCAGAAATCTCCGCCGCTCCCCCCCTCTTCCAAAGCCGAAAGAGAGCAGCGCTCCGCCCCCCATCGCCGCCGTCGCCACCAATGCCGTCGATCTCCCCCACCACCTCCGCCATGGCTCCGAAAGCCGGGAAGGGCGTGAAGTCGGCCGAGGCGCTGCGGCTCAAGGCGCTGCGAAAGGAGCGGGCAACCTTCCCCCCTCCCCCCCCCCCCCCGAGCTCGCTGCGAAGGAGCTGAGGGAGTGGTACTACCTCTTCTGGTCGACGGAGACGCGAGCGCATCCGCGCACGAAGGTACTCTCCGCCGCCACTTCGAAATGTGCTCCAAACGGATACCCCTTCTCCGCCGCCACTTCGAAACGTGCTCCAAACGGATATCATGAACACCTACGGGTTCCGCCTCCTTGACTTCACCCCCAATGCTGTTCTGACCATGGCAGTTTTCGCACATCTCTGCGAAAACTTTGTCGGAGTCCACCCAAACGTAGCTCTTTTCCGCCACTTCTTCATGCCCAGAGTTGAGAGAGGAGAGCCTCTATCCGGCGGGATCGCCTGGATCTCGAGGGCCGGCAAGAAGGAAGCTTATCTAGAGGGGGAGCTCCGCAACAAATGGGAGGAGTGGAGAGCCGATTGGTGCTGGATCGTCGAAGAGAACCCGCAGCCATTCACCGTCCAGCGCCAAGCCCCAGTAGTGCGCGGCGGCGATTGGAGCAGTATGGCCCCGGAAGACGATAGACTGAAGATCGCCGTCACCCGGATTCTGCGCCTAAGGCTTGCCGGGCTCACTGTAGGCGTCGTTGGCACAGACTTTCTTCGCCGCTGCATCGCCCCCCTGCAGGAGAGGAGGAGACCCGCCTGGGAGTTTGGGGGTCCAGCGGACATCATGAGGCTGCGCCCGGGCCTAAACTTCAACTTCATCGTGCTGGAACTGGACGCGATGCTCAAGGAGCTGTTCAAGCACGACCCTCAGCATCCCGAATGGTTCAGGTTGCCGGTGGGTGTCGTTCCGCTGTGCAACAATTCCTCGCTCGACCGCATCCGTGCAATGATGCCGTTGTGCGACTCGCATGGAATTGTTCCCACTTGGCAGGAGCCTGCAGACGATGTCGTGCAGGCGTTCTTTGACGGCTTGGTGGAGGTGGCGGTCCGCGCTGATGAACAGAAGAGCCTCACCCGCGACACCACTGACGAGGAGATGCAGCGCATCGCCACCAGGGCGGAAGAGGCGGTGGTAGCCGCTCCCGCGGGCGAATTTGGGTTCACCGTGGAGGAGGCAGAGGCAGCAGAGGCGGCAAGCCTTGCCGAGCGAGAGTGGCTTGACGGCGAGGAAGAGCTTGCCGGGCCCGACGCCGAGTCGAGCGAACCCGCCGAGGGTGCGAGCGGCCCGCCATCTCCAGGCAGCTTGCCGCAAGCGGAGCCACCAGCGCAGCCCCCAGCTCCACCAAGAAGGCGTCTCCGCAAGGCCAGGGATGTAGCAGGGCGGCAGATGAGTCAACAGCCATCGCGCTGCGCGACACGCTCCACCGCGACAAGCACTGTTGCCGCGGGAGCGCCTCACGCCGCTGCGGCAACTGGAGCGGGGTCGTCCCGGACCACCGCAGCTGCCCCCGCCAAGCGGCCAAGGGAACCTACTCCTCCGCCTCGTCGCGCCGAAGGTGGGCCGGACTTCGACCTCTCCGCACTCAGCTCCGACGAGGAAGAAGAAGAGTAAGATTCTTTGTGGTACTTGTAGTTCTTTAATTCTTGCTACTTTTGTCTTGTATCTGATCTGCTTTATTCTGAACTCATTCCTTTTCAGGACTCTGGCCCAGAGAGCGGCGAAGAGAGCCAAGGTCCCGGTGGTTGTCATCGAGGACGAACCCACTGCGACAACAGGGGGTGCGCCCGAGACCACCTTGCCGGACCCGGCAACTACTCCCCGAAGCAGCCCCCAGCGCAGCCCCCAGCGTAAGTATATAGTTTACTTCCCGCTGTTAGGCGCGCATGGGTGTTCTTTCTTTTGCTGACATCTGATTCTTGGCTTGTGTAGGAGCAGAGCAACCTCACCAGGAGTGCTCGGAAGCCGCCCCCGACGTGTCATCTGCTTCAACTACACCGCCCAGGGAGGATTCCCCGGCAAGGGAGCGTCCTCCGGTAAGGGAGGAATCTCCGGCAAGGGACAGTTCTCCGGCAAGGGACGGTTCTCCAGCAAGGGACAGCACCAGCGACCCTCCGGTGGTGGAGCCCATGATTGTTGAGCACAGTACAGGTAACCCTTCTTGCTTGAAAACTTCCCTTGGGTTCTTCTTCTTTTGATTTTCTTTTTGGATATTTGCTTGACTTTTCTTCCTTCTCCAGTCGTCAGATCCATCTGCCATGGAGCCGATGGAGACTGAGGTCGGCGGCGAGGAGAACGCGCGCGGCGATACCGACGACGCCGTCGCCACCGAAGGAGCCGGCGCTGATGATCCTGCCGGCGAAGAGGCTGCCAAAGCTGTTGGCGCAGGAGCTGGCGAGGGGTCCGGCGATCGCACTGACG
This sequence comes from Triticum timopheevii, assembly GCA_963921465.1. Classification (NCBI taxonomy): domain Eukaryota; kingdom Viridiplantae; phylum Streptophyta; class Magnoliopsida; order Poales; family Poaceae; genus Triticum; species Triticum timopheevii. Next base: position 243,907,535 of record OY997274.1, on the reverse strand, counting down.
ACCCTGAGGCTGCAGGAGCGCAAGGCGCTACGCCGACCGCCGATCCCTCCGCCGCTGACGCAGCGCCAGGCTCCGAAGAGCCCCAGCCCGGCGCCTATTTAAAGGTCGGCGATGGCGTCTTCATCAAGCTCCCCTGGGCTTCAAGCTCCAGGGCGCCGGTCGAAGGAGAAACTTTTGATGGAGAGGTGCTCGCCTCCACTGGGCTAACGCTAGTTGACGCGCCGAGCAGCAGCAGCGGCAAATCTGAGGAGGAGCAACTGTTGCGGAAGCTGGTGTCGCTCTACCGCGCCCGACAAGCCAAGGTGGAATCCCAGGAAGCGCTTGTCGCGCAGGCGAGAGTGGACATTGAGAAGCGCGCGGAGGAGCTCCGGAGTCGCAACCAGGAAGCCCTCCGGTCACTGGCAGAGGAACGGGCGCAACTCACCGAGGAGCGGAAAGCCTTCCTCCTCGAGAAGGCCGAAGCTGAAGAGCAACAACGGCTTGCCGCCGAGGATCTATTTGCGCTGGAAGGTGAGTTGACGCAGCGGAAGGTCAATCTTGACAGCCACGAGGAGGAGCTCGCCGTGCACGAGCGAACATTTGGCGGGGCTCTCAAGGAAGCAAAGGACGCGGCCGCAGCTGCCGAGGCCGCCAAGAAGGAGCTGGAGACGAAGGTGGCGCAGCTGGAGGCCGATCTCAAGACGAGCGGCGAAGAGCTTGCCGCGCTCAAGCGTGAGCGCGAGAAGGACGCCCTCACTCATGGCGAGCTGCAGGGTCGTCTCATCGAGAAGGGCAAGGAGCTTAGCGCCGCCAAGGACTCCAACGCAGATCTTGAGCTGAAGCTGGCCACCTTGACCTAGACGCTGGACAGCGCCAAGGAGCGGGAGGTGGCCCTGGAGGAGGAGATCAAGGCCAACGAAGCGCTGCTGACGAGGGCCGCCGAAACCCAGAACACCTTTAAGGAGATGGTGGAGCTCTGGACAGAGGGTCTCGTGAACATCGCCGCAGTCATCGACAGTGAGCTGGCGCAGCTGGGGATGGAGGATTTCGGGTACTCCTCCGATGAGAACCTCCAACCCAGCGCCAAGCTCACTCTGTTCTTCAAAGGCGTGGCGACGGCCCTCCAGTGACTCCGGGAAAGGATCCCAAAGCAGCTGGCCGACGAGTCGCGCACGATCTGCGCGAGAGTTCTGCAAAAGGTGTTGGTGAAGGTGGCCTTCCGCAACCCAGGCCTCAACCTCACCAACGTCCTCAAGAAGCTGACGGCTGATGCTGATCTGGAGGCACTCAAGGCCCTTGTCGCACCCATTGTGGACAAGGTGAATGAGGTCAAGAGGGTCGATGGCGATCGCGTAGATTAGGCCGCCCGTTTCCTCCTTTTCTTGTCGCTGTTGGTCATGTTACGGGAACAATCTATTAGAGTTGCGACAAGTTATCTTGTAATATAACTTTGTTTTGGGTATCGACTGCTACGTTATTTCCTTTACTTGATTCCTTCCTTTGTATGTTTTTTCCCTACGCTTTTAGGGAACTTGCCGGCGCAGGCACCTTAGCCGCGAGTGCTGAGTGTGGAACGTCAGCAGCCTGCTGGCGGTGCCGCTACCGACAAGAAACCTTGTCGCAACTAGTTGCAGCTCACTTAAGTTGTCGAGCGGACTCGAAACAAAGTAAGGGCGCAACTAGATACGAGTTGGTTCCTCCGCGCACAGGTTTTCCATACAAAGCACGGTGGTTCAAGGAAGATAACTTTAAAAATTTAAAAAAACTGATTGCTCAAACTTTGGCAACTTAGCTTTTCTGTTGTTTGCTTCCCGGTAAGGCGAAACTTTCTTGGACGACACCTGGTCCACACCATTATCTTCTCCTCCCCCCCCCCCGGCAAACTTGTGGGCGAGGGAACCTTCCCTTTCTTTGAGAAAAAGAAAGAAGAGAAAATAAAGATATGGAGCCTTATGGCTCGCTATTGCTTACCGGGGGTAGGTGCTGCACAAAGTGTCAGATAATGCATGCAACAAATAGAAAGCATGAAATTGACAAGATGTGTGGAGCACATGAGCTTTATTTATGCACGGGTCTGCGCCCGGCTTTGTACAAAGGATTACATGCAACAGCGGCAAGACTTGTACAAAAGGTGGTTGCCGGAACAGGTTCCAGCAACCGCGCCTTACGGGTAAAACTTACGAAGATGCTCAATGTTCCAGGAGTTGCTCACCGGAAAGCCATCTTCGGTCTCAAGGCGGACAGCGCCGGGCCTAGTGACTCGTTTCACCCGGTAAGGGCCTTCCCACTTCGGCGTCAACTTGTTGGAATTCTTGGCGGAATGAACGCGCCGAAGAACAAGGTCGCCTTCCTCGAGACTTCTGGCACTAACTTTGCGGCTATGGTAGCGGCGCAAAACTTGCTGGTATCGAGCAGCTCGTACAGCAGCCTGAAGACGGTCTTCCTCAAGGAGCAGCGCGTCATCTTGTCGCAGCTGCTCTTGCTCAAGCTCATCATAAGCGAGCACTCGAGGCGACCCGTATACGAGTTCCGTGGGGAGAACTGCCTCTGCTCCATAGACTAGAGCGAAAGGTGTCTGGCCAGTGGCTCGATTTGGCGTCGTCCTGATTGACCAAAGAACCACCGGCAGCTCCTCAATCCAGTTCCTTCCGCATTTGCGCAGCCTGTCGAAAGTCCTGGTCTTGAGCCCGCGCAGCACTTCAGCATTTGCCCTCTCCGCTTGACCGTTGCTTCTCGGATGAGCAACAGAAGCGAAGCAGACCTTGGCGCCAAGATCTTGGACGTACTGCATGAAGGTGCGGCTTGTGAATTGCGTGCCGTTGTCGGTGATGATCCTGTTAGGGACCCCGAAACAGCAAACAATCGACCTCAAGAACTTGACTGCTGACTGTGCTGTCACCTTCCTCACTGCTTCCACTTCCGGCCACTTTGTGAACTTGTCGATTGCAACGTACAAATACTCAAAGCCCTCGACAGCTCGGGGAAAGGGGCCGAGGATGTCGAGCCCCCAGACGGAAAATGGCCAGGATAAAGGGATCGTCTGGAGAGCTTGAGCTGGCTGGTGTATCTGCTTGGAATGGAACTGACACGCTTCACACTTGGTTACTTGTGCGGTTGCATCCTGGAGGGCTGTCGGCCAAAAGAAACCTTGCCGGAATGCTTTGCCGGCAAGTGCTCTTGCGCCAATGTGGTGACCACATATGCCTCCATGTACCTCCGCCAACAGCTTTTGTCCATCTTCCCAGGGAATACACTTCAATTTCACACCGTTGAGTCTTCTTCTGTACAGTGTGTCGTCGACAAACTGGTACATACTTGACTGCCGGGCTACTCTTTCTGCTTCTTCTTCCTCTTTGGGAAGTTCTCCTGTCTCAAGGAAATGGACAATCTGTTGTGCCCATGCTGGAGCTTGCGGCTCGACAACAAGGACTAAAGGCACATATGCTGCTGCGGGAACATCCGCTTCTACGGCGAGAACCTGCGGCTCAGCCGGAGCTTGATGTTCCCCGGCAAGCTTGCCGGAGCAAAACTTGTTGGGAGCGTCCGCTTCAACGGAACAAACCCTAGGGCTCGCCGGAGCAGACTGCTCCTCAGCACCCTTGGCGTTGATCTTGGGGACCTTCTTGGTGGCGGCTTCGGGAAGCTCTGCCGGAAAATAGCCACCAGAGACCAACTTCCTCTTCTTGCTCTGTCCAGTTGATGGCGTCACGGATGGTTGAGACAGTTTGAGCACAAAGATCCCTGGTTCCACAGGTAACTTTAGTGCAGCGCACTTTGACAGGCCATCAGCAATGTCGTTCTGAGCTCTCGGAAGATGTTCCATCTGTAGGCCGTCAAAGCGCTCTTCTAACTTTCTCACTTCATCGACGTAGGCTTCCATCAATGGACTCTGATAATTGTTGTTCACTTGGCGGACGACAAGCTGCGAGTCACCCCTGACAATGAGCTTCTTGATCCCAAGGTCTGCCGCGATCCTGAGACCGGCAAGCAAACCTTCATACTCTGCAGTATTGTTCGTTGCTTGCTCCTTGGGAAAGTGCATCTGGACTACGTACTTGAGGTGCTCTCCGGTGGGCGCGACAAGCAGCACACCCGCACCGGCGCCTTGCAGCGAAAAGGCACCATCAAAGTACATCAGCCACTCTTTGCTTGCTTCCTTGACGGGGATGCTCGTTTCTGGAATTTCTTCATCTGGTGTTGGCGTCCACTCTGCTATGAATTCTGCCAATGCTCGGCTCTGGATAGTTGACGTGCTCTCAAACTTGAGGCCGAAGCTTGACAGTTCCAGTGCCCACTCGACAATCCTGCCTGTTGCTTCTGGATTCTGCAGTATCCTCTTCAGCGGAAAGCGAGTGACAACTGTGATCTCATGTGCTTGGAAGTAATGGCGCAGCTTTCTCGAGGCCATGAGAAGGCCGAAAAGCAATTTCTGCACACCAGAGTACCTTGACCTAGCCCCCTGCAGAAGGGAACTGACAAAGTAAACTGGGCGCTGCACCATTTTCTTCTGCACCTCCTCATGCGCCTGCGCAGATCCACCCTTGTCGAGACCAGAGCTTGTCGGCGAAGCCCCCTGCTTGTCGCTGGATGCATCTGCCATGGTTGCTGGCTCGTCATCCGCCTCCCTCTCCGCCACTAACGCAGCACTAACCACTTGATTGGTTGCCGCTATATACAGCAGCAACTTCTCTTGTGGTTTAGGTGCGACAAGCGTTGGAGTGGAGGACAGGTATCTCTTCAAGTCCTGCAGTGCAGCCTCCGCTTCCGGAGTCCATTTTATTGGACCTGCCTTTTTCAATATTTTGAAAAATGGCAGGGCGCGCTCAGCAGACTTAGAGATAAACCTGCTGAGAGCAGCCACGCAACCGGCAAGTCTCCGTACATCCTTGACGCGCTTTGGTGCTTCAATCTGCTCAATTGGCCTTGATCTTGTCGGGATTGTCTTCAATTCCCCGCTGAGACACGAAGAACCCGAGAAGCTTGCCGGAGGGGACTCCAAACACACACTTCTCGGGATTAAGCTTGAGGTTGATCTTGCGCAGATTTGCAAAGGTTTCATCTAAATCTTGAATCAGAGTTGCCTTGTCCTTGCTCTTGACCACTATGTCATCCATGTAGGCTTCTACATTTCTGTGTATTTGTGTCTCAAAAGTGTCATGCACTACTCTTGCAAATGTTGAACTAGCATTCTTTAATCCGAAAGGCATCCTTACAAAACAGTATGTGCCACATGGAGTGATGAACGCGGTCTTCTCCTCATCTTCTTCTGCCATGAAGATCTGATGGTATCCTGAATATGCGTCAAGAAATGAAAGCAAATCACATCCAGCCGTGGAGTCAACAATCTGGTCAATGTGCGGCAAGGGAAATGGGTCTTTGGGACAAGCTTTATTAACATCGGTAAAGTCGATACAAAGCCTCCATTTCCCGTTTGCCTTGCGCACGACTACATGATTGGCCAACCACGTAGGATGGAGCACCCCTCTGACAAGGCCTGCTGCTTCCAACTTCTTGATTTCTTCTGCGATGAACTCTTGGCGCTCCACTGCTTGTTTTCTGACTTTCTGCTTGACGGGCCGCGCATGAGGACAAACGGCAAGATGGTGCTCGATTACTTTCCTGGGAACACCGGGGATGTCAGACGGTTGCCATGCAAACACGTCGACGTTCGCCCGCAGGAAAGCAATGAGCGCGCTTTCCTATTTAGGGTCAAGCGTGGCACTGATGGTGAAGGTACCACCAGTGCTGTCCTCCTTGGCGGACACCTTCTTGGTCTCTGGTGGAGCTGCCATCGTCTTCTTACACTTGCCGGTGGAGCTCGATGGTGCGTCCTCGACGGTAGCGCAGCACTCCGAAGAGGTGCGCTTGCCGGAGTGGGCATCAGAACTCTTGCCGGACTTGGTCTTCTTCTTCCCCCCGGGAGCTTCAGCGGCAAGTGACTTGCGTTCTGTTGCGGCTGCCGCTTCCCGGTAGATCTTGTCGGCGCAGATAAGGGCATCCTTCTTGTCGCCAGGGACAGAGATGACACTTATCGGGCCGGGCATCTTCAGCACGTTGTATGCATAGTGAGAGGCCGCCATGAATTTGGCGAGTGCTGGACGGCCGAGTATCCCATTGTAGGGCAATGGAAAGTCAGCAACGTCAAAAGTGACCCTCTCAGTCCTGAAGTTCAACTCGCTGCCAAATGTCACCGGCAACATGATCTTTCCCTTCGGCTTGCTCCTTCCCGGATTGATTCCTTGGAATGTACCAGTCTCTTTGAGCTCGCTGTCAGGGATCTGAAGTTTTTGGAGTACCGCGGAGGAGATCAGGTTCAAGCCGGCCCCGCCGTCAACTCACATCTTAGTGACCTTGAGGTTGCAGATAGTTGGTGAAACCAACATCGGCAAGCACCCGACCGCAGTTACGCAATCGGGGTGGTCCTCAATATCAAAGATGATAGGCGTGCTGGACCATTTCAGAGGCTTGCGTGACTCGACGGGTGGTTCTGCTGCATTGACTTCCCGCACCCACTGCTTGAGCTGATGGTGTGAAGTATGCAGAGAAGCACCGCCGTCAACGCACAGGACCTCCGTGGCTTTCTGGAACTCCTGCTCATCGGCCTCGTCATCATCCATATCTTCATCTTCGTCGTCATCTTCATCCTTGTCGCGGCCGCGGGGAGGTCTGTCTCCTTGCCACTGCTTGGCCTTGCCGCGGCGTCCCCCTCGGCCGGGATGTTTCTTTCCGGATCCTCCAGTACCTTGTTGGGCCTTCTCCTTGTCGCGTCGCTCATACTCAACCTTTTGCTGCTCGACAAGCTGCTCAACCTTCTTGCAACTCTGGAGGTCATGGCCCTTGGTGCGGTGGATCTTGCATTACTGCTTGCCGGAGCCGTCCTGCTTGTCAGCGGCCGCCACAGCTTCAGCTTCCTTGGCGCCACCTCCGTTGCCGGACTGCTCAACGACTAGCACATCTTTGCCTTTCTTCTTCCTGTTGTTCCGCCGCCGGTTTTTCCTTGCCGGGGCGGCATCCTCACTGTCAGATCCTCCTGCTCCTGTATTCTCTCCGGGGAGTTTCCTCCCTTCCTCAGCATGTGCACACTTGTCGGCCAGGGCGTATAGCTCACTGACGTCTCTGATCTTGCACATCGCCATCTCCTCCCGCATCCTGCGGTTTCGCACATTCTGATGGAACGCGTTGATGACCGCGGCAGGGTGGACATCTGGGATGTTGCGCTGTACTTTGCTGAATCTCTGAATGTACTTGCGCAGGGGTTCTCCTTCCTTCTGGGCGAGCAGATGAAGATCGCTCTCTTGGCCAAGAGGCTTGTGGCCGCATGTAAAGGCGCCGACAAACTGATGGCATAGATCTACCCAGGAGGATATGGAGTTGTCCGGCAAGTGCATGAGCCAGGACCTGACATTGGGCTTGAGCACCAGCGGGAAGTAGTTGGCAAGGATCTTGTCATCGCGCCCCCCGGCAGCTTGCACCGCGATGGTGTAGATGCTGAGGAACTCCGATGGATGCAACTTGCCGTCATACTTCTCTGGTACATCTGGTTTGAAATTCTTTGTACTGGGCCACTGGACTTGCCGCAGCTCACGAGTGAACGCAGGGCAACCTACCGCGTACGGCAAGTCGCTTGGTTCCCCTAGCGCATGCATGTCGACGGTGGGCCCAGCGCACTGGTCTGATTGACGCCGCGCTTCTCTTCGACGCTCGATGCGAGTACGAGCGTCTTCTTGTTGTCGTTCGTGAAGAACTTGGCGCTGATCGCGACGAGCTAGTAGATCCGACGATGCGGTGGAGTCGCTGTCGGGGTTGACCCGGCGAGTCGGCGATCTTGGCCTTCGGGGTGGAGAGTGCATGGTGGTTGCACCGCCACCGGTCTTGTCGCCACCGGCTTGTGCCTGGCAATCTTGTCGCGGCTGCGATGTACCCGGCTGCCGTGGAGTGTCGCTGTTGGCGAAGCCGATGAGACTCTGAATGGTGGCCCTCCAATCGTCGATCTTGTCTGCCATTGGAGGGTAATCCAGGAGCAGTTAAGCTCGTGCCAAAGCTTCTGCTGGAGTTTTGGGCGGCGGTGGCGAACGGTGCGAGGAGCGGGATATGCTCGAACTTCTAACTATGTTAGAAGGAGCAGCATCTCGTCCAGGCGACCATGCCGCGCTCGTTCCAGCATGTTGGCGTGCATGCTGGTATTGAGCATCCCAAGATCCACCAGCTTGGCCTTGGCCCAACGAACGTATGGTACCGCGAGTACCATGACGCTGTCGGTCCCGCGCCTCCTGAGATGGGCGCGGTGCATGTACGAACGCCGAGGTTTGTGCGGCCTTGTCCTTGGACTAGGCAGCACCATGAGCTCCCTCGTCGACGCCCATTCCTCCGCTGGCGTCTACCCCACCACCTGCTTGATCCGGTGGTGGTGGGTTCAACGCGGACGGAGCATCCACCTCCGAAGCCTTCTTCTTCGGTGGCATGTCGATGAAGATGACGAAGATCTAGCCCGTGTGAACGCCGGATCAGGTTCACGCAACCTCGACGCCCCCTATCTGGCGTGCCAAAGATGTCGTGGGAACGAACACCTATGGGGCAGGGGCCCTTTCGGTCCGGCGGGGGGCGGAGATCGCACGAAGAGCGGATCGAGGCGAAGCACACGAGCGGTTTACCCAGCTTCGGAGCTCTCCGGAGAGATAATACTCCTACTGCTGCTTTGTGGTTTGTATTGTGTTCTTGCTCGGGAGCGCGGAGTGCTACAGTACACATCCGCTGCTAACGAGACCGAGCGTGAGTGCTTTCTGGTTTCGAACCCCCCTCTACGTTGCGCATGGGCCTCCTTTTATATGTTCAAGGGGTCACCGACAGGTGGCAACGCATGCAAGGGTAAAAATGGAAAAGAGGTGCAGTTGGTGCACCTACTTGTACAGTGTATCATACCTAACCCTGACGGCAGGGGACAAAGGCATTAAATGCCCGTCTGCGTCGCCCAAACAGTGCAGAAAAGTGACCGTTAGGGGCGCCACCGCTCGCCATGATGGCAGTCTTGTCAGCGTCGCTTGCCACCTCGCACCGCTGGCTGCACAGCATTCCGCCACGCGCGCCTGGAACGGTCCCAGGGCGACACGTTGGTGGATGTGCTGGAGCATAGGTACAGAGTGGTAGCTTGCCGCGGCAAGCGCCTTGCCGCGGTCGTTGTCTTGTCGCGTCCGGAAGCTTGTCGCTCACTAGGCCTTGCCGGGACGCGCGGCGTGTCGCGGCAAGTTCCTTGAGATGCCTTGGTTGGCCTTCCCGGCAAGCTCCTCTTGCCGGGGCGTTGGCCTTCCCGGCAAGCTCCTCTTGCCGGGGCCTTGTCTTCTTGGCTTAAACACTTCGTTCTTGAATGGCTCCAAAGGAACCACGGAGGACCTTGGTGGTCACCCGGCAAGCCTTGCCGTGGGGCGCTGCGACTGCCCGTGCACAAGTTCGGGATACTAAGGTACCCCTACTCTAGTACACTGACACAAAGTCATGTTTTGACTACCTTCATTGAAGAAGAGAAGTGGAAATTTGAAGAAGGAAGAAGACTGAAGAAAGCGCAGTACAAGAAGCAGTGCTACCTAAAGGACAATGTCCTCGCTCTTACCCCTGATCAACTCATTGCCTTGCAAGCTGAGATCAAGCAACTGAGTGATGAATTCAATCGCTATTATGCTAATTGGAAGGGCGCCAAGGTCCGGTTCGTCAAGCTAATGAAGACTTTCACTTCAAGTGATGCTGCTCCTGTGCACATTGAAGTCACTCCGGCTGAAGCATCTGCTCAGCCTACTGAAGAACATGCCAGCACCGCTGATGACAATCAGGCTGCTGAAGAAAATGAAAATACTAGGGCTGATGACTGCATTCCAGCCGCTGAAGAAATTGCCATGGCATCCACTAGTGGTGCGCCTGCAAAAAGTGAATAAGTCAGGGCAACTGCTTCAGTTGCGCCTGAAGAAACTGAACCAAAGTCCTCTGCTCCTCATGTGCCTACACCAACTCCAATTCTTCCATCTGCATCAGATGCGAAGAAGACCAAGGCTGCAGAGTGTGCAGCTGTGAAGAAAAGGAAGGCATCAACTTCATTAGATTCTTCAGCTCCGAAGAAGATGAAGCCGTTGACAAGCTCAATTAACAACCCGATTGATGTCGTTCCTATCTCTTTCATGCCATCAAAGGACCTTGTTCCTTTTGGTGAAGATTATTTGATTCCAAGTGAATCCGATGAAGAGAATCCTTCTGATGCTTCGTCAGAGCAGTTGGATGAAGAAATTGAAGTGGATGCAATCCCTTCAACACCAGTTGTCTCCTCGCCTATGCCTCAGTTCATTGCTGAAGAGGCCGGCGTTGAAGAAATGGAAGATGAGGATGTGGACATTGGCTGTACCACACCTGTGCTGAATGATGACTTTTGGGAAAGTTAGCACCCCAACTCTCCAATGTTCATTCCACTTCAAGCAATTCCTCAGTCCCCTGCTGCTACTGAAGTACAAATAGGATCTGAAGAACCTCATGCAACCCCATCTGTCCATGAAGATATTCCAGCCACTAGTGCTGAAGAAAATATAAATAAAGAATTGAAGACCCAGGCTGCAGCTGAAGAAGAGCCTGAAATTCCTCAGTCTGTGGATCCTGAGATTGTGATTCCTGAGGTGGTGATGCAATTGGCTGAAACTCCTCAGCCCAAGCCAAAGGATCCCTTCTCAAAGAAGCAGAAATTCAAGGCTGATGACTTCTTCGGCGAGCATGTTTTCTTCACTGATTTCAACCCTTATGACAATGCTCGTCTTAGAAGGAGGCGCTTCTGGACTACCAGCCAGGCCAATTTCTATTCTTCACTGCTTTTCAACAAGTACAAAGTCTTCGGCCACGAGCATATTCCTCATGTGGACATGGAATCAATGCCTTGCTTCTCTCAAGTCCTAAGTATGCTTCATGATGGAGGCTTGCTCAACTTTTGCTCTGACATAGTTGATTGGAATGAAGAGCTTATTCTTCAGTTCGACGCCACCCTGCACATCACAGGTGATGCTGATGATATCAACTCTTGGGTGTTGGATTGGATGACCGAAAACACTCACTACAAGGCACTGGCCTCTGAATTACTTCATGCCCTGCCAATCAATCCTCCATCTGAAGGTGCTCGTTGTCTGTACCAAGAGCCTGAATTCACTGCTCATTACATGCAAGTGCTCATGAAGCCTCTGAAGCCTGGTCAAGCCCCAAGGACCAAATTCCTTGTGAAGGAATTGTTGTATGTGCCAAGAACCATCTACCGCATTCTGACAAAGACTATGAGTCCTATCAAAGGCCACGACTCATCCGATGAGGAAATTGTTGGCATCATGAAGAATATGCTATTCAATATCATGCATGTCATCCCTGTCAATTATCATGATTTCTTCATGAGGACTCTGGCAAATGTTGCACTTTCTCCATTTGATCTGAAGCCTTATGCCCCTTGGATCATGAGATTCCTCAGAACAAGGTCTTCACTCAACTACAAAGCTGACTTTCAGAATCACCTCAACTACTTGCCCCCGATTGAAGTCCTCAAGCGGACATATTCCTCAGCTGATGAGAAGGGCAATGCACCAGCTGTTATCGATGAAGGTATTCGTCCATTGGATGGTTAGTTCCGCAAAGCTACATCTTATTCCACCAATGATGACTCTGCCACTCATGATTCTGCTGCAAATGCATCCAAGCCAAATCCTCAAGCCACTGCTCCTCGTGTGATGACTGACCGAGAACTGATTCTTAGTCTTCACCAAAAGGTGGATCGAAACCATAAATGGGTTAAGCGTAAGTTTGGCTCTATTCTTCATAACATGACTTCTACACATAATGTAGTGAAGAAAAACCATTACTACCTCCATGAAGTTTTCGATCGCACCTGGGCTATTCTGTCACATCTCTATGGTGAAGAAGATCTGAAGCAAATGGGTTTCAAGGAAGATTTTGACTGGTCTACTCCTCCACCGAAGAAATTCAAGAAGGTCAAGGTTCCTTCCTTGGTTGCCAGTTCTTTTTATTCATCACGCGACACGGACGAGTACTAAGACTTGGACGACACTGCGGCAGGCCCTACACCGACTCAAGACCCCAACAACGCTGGCGCTCCTCCATCATCATGATATTCTTCAGGGGCGTTAGTCCTCATTTTCAACCCTTTTGGTCATTCGATGACAAAGGGGGAGAAATTTGAGTTAGTCTTCAAGCGGGTCCATCTTATATGGCGTTTTTTCCTAAGTTACAACTCTCGTTCTTTTGATGACTTTGCTGGATCGAGTTGTAATCTTAAACTCTATGGTGGCCCGATACTTTTACTGAGTTCTTCTGCATGCTTATTCCTCATTAATGTCTACGCACGCATGCTGAATTACATCAGTCACCATATTTCATCATGGATTTCAAATTCTTCATATTATATGTCAAATGCGTGTATGAATTACAAGATATAGGGGGAGATCTCCATGATTATATTCTTCAAGTGTGCATTGCTTCAAAAGCAAATTCCTCACTATGCACATCTTCAGGGGGAGTTCTTCTATATCTTACAATCAAATTCCTCAATATCAGTATTTACACTTCATATGTTTATTCCCGTTGAAAACATAACCTATATTGTTGTTGGGGAACGTAGTAATTTCAAAAAAATCCTACGCACACGCAAGATCATGGTGATGGCATAGCAACGAGACGGGAGAGTGTTCGTCCACGTACCCTCGTAGACCGTAAGCGGAAGCGTTAGCACAACGCGGTTGATGTAGTGGTACATCTTCACGATCCGACCGATCCAAGCACCGAACGTACGGTACCTCCGAGTTCAGCACACGTTCAGCTCGATGACGATCTCCGGGCTCCGATCCAGCAAAGCTCCGGAGATGAGTTCCGTCAGCACGACGGCGTGGTGACGATGATGATGTTCTACCGGCGCAGGGCTTCGCCTAAACTCCACGATGATATGACCGAGGTGGAATATGGTGGAGGGGGGCACCGCACACGGCTAAGGAACGATCCGTAGATCAACTTGTATGTCTATGGGGTCCCCCCCCCCCCGCCCCCGTATATAAAGGAGCAAGGGGGGAGGCCGGCCGGCCCCTTGGGGCGCGCCAAGGAGGAGGAATCCTCCTCCTAGTAGGAGTAGGACTTCTCCTTTCCTACTCCTACTAGGAGGGGAAACGAAGGGGGAGAGGGGGAAGGAAGGGGGGCGCCCCCCCCCCCTAGTCCAATTCGGACCAGAGGGGGGAGGGGGCGTGCGGCCCATGCTGGCTGCCCCTCTCTCCTTTCCCCTAAGGCCCAATACTCTCCCGGGGGGTTCCGGTAACCCCCCCCCCCCCCCCCCCCCCGGCACTCCAGTTTTCTCCGAAATCACCCGGAACAATTCCGGTGTCCGAATATAGTCGTCCAATATATCAATCTTTATGTCTCGACCATTTCAAGACTCCTCGTCATGTCCGTGATCACATCCGGGACTCCGAACAAACTTCGGTACATCAAAACTTATAAACTCATAATAAAACTGTCATCATAACGTTAAGCGTGCGGACCCTACGGGTTCGAGAACTATGTAGACATGACCTAGAACTATTCTCGGTCAATAACCAATAGCGGGACCTCGATGCCCATATTGGTTCCTACATATTCTACGAAGATCTTTATCGGTCAAACCGCATAACAACATACGTTGTTCCCTTTGTCATCGGTATGTTACTTGCCCGAGATTTGATCGTCGGTATCCAATACCTAGTTCAATCTCGTTACCGGCAAGTCTCTTTACTCGTTCTGTAATGCATCATCCCATAACCAACTCATTGGTCACATTGCTTGCAAGGCTTATAATGATGTGCATTACCGAGAGGGCCCAGAGATACCTCTCCGACAATCGGAGTGACAAAACCTAATCTCGAAATACGCCAACTCAACATGTACCTTCGGAGACACCTGTAGTACTCCTTTATAATCACCTAGTTACGTTGTGACATTTAGTAGTACCCAAAGTGTTCCTCCGGTAAACGGCAGTTGCATAATTCTCATAGTTACAGGAACATGTATAAGTCATGAAGAAAGCAATAGCAGTATACTAAACGATCAAGTGCTAGGCTAACGGAATGGGTCATGTCAATCACATCATTCTTCTAATGATGTGATCCCACTAATCAAATGACAACACATGTCTATGGTTAGGAAACATAACCATCTTTGATTAATGAGCTAGTTAAGTAGAGGCATACTAGTGACTATATGTTTGTCTATGTATTCACACATGTATCATGTTTCCGGTTAATACAATTCTAGCATGAATAATAAACATTTATCATGATATGAGGAAATAAATAATAACTTTATTATTGTATCTACAGCATATTTCCTTCAGTCTCCCACTTGCACTAGAGTCAATAATCTAGATTACATAGTAATTATTATAACACCCATGGAGTCTTGGTGCTGATCATGTTTTGCTCGTGAGAGAGGCTTAGTCAACGGGTCTGCAACATTCAGATCCGTATGTATCTTGCAAATCTCTATGTCTCCCACTTGGACTTGGTCCCGAATGGAGTTGAAGCGTCTCTTGATGTGCTTGGTCCTCTTGTGAAATATGGATTCCTTTGCCAAGGCAATTGCACCAGTATTGTCACAGAAGATCTTCATTGGTCCCGATGCACTAGGTATGACACCTAGATCGGAAATGAACTCCTTCATCCAGACTCCTTCATTTGCTGCTTCAGAAGCAGCTATGTACTCCGCTTCACATGTAGATCCCGCCACGACGCTTTGTTTAGAACTGCACCAACTTACAGCTCCCCTGTTTAATAAAAACACGTATCCGGTTTGCGATTTAGAATCGTCCGGATCAGTGTCAAAGCTTGCATCGACGTAACCATTTACGACTAGCTCTTTGTCACCTCCATATACGAGAAACATATCCTTAGTCCTTTTCAGGTATTTCAGGATGTTCTTGACCGCTGTCCAGTGATCCACTCCTGGATTACTTTGGTACCTTCCTGCCAAGCTTATTGCTAAGCATACGTCAGGTCTGGTACACAACATTGCATACATGATAGAGCCTATGGCTGAAGCATAGGGAACATCTTTCATTTTCTCTCTATCTTCTGCTGTGGTCGAGCATTGAGTTTGACTCAACTTCACACCTTGAATCACGGGCAAGAACCCTTTCTTTGCCTGATCCATTTTGAACTTTTTCAAAATTTTATCAAGGTATGTGCTTTATGAAAGTCCTATTAAGCGTCTTGATCTATCTCTATAGATCTTGATGCCCAATATGTAAGTAGCTTCACCGAGGTCTTTCATTGAAAAACTTTTATTCAAGTATCCCTTTATGCTATCCAGAAATTCTATATCATTTCCAATTAATAATATGTCATCTACATATAATATTAGAAATGCTACAGAGCTCCCACTCACTTTCTTGTAAATACAGGTTTCTCCAAAAGTCTGTATAAAACCATATGCTTTGATCACACTATCAAAGCGTTTATTCCAACTCCGAGATGCTTGCACCAGTCAATAAATGGAACGCTGGAGCTTGCACACTTTGTTAGCACCTTTTGGATCAACAAAACCTTCTGGCTGCATCATATACAACTCTTCTTCCAGAAATCCATTCAAGAATGCAGTTTTGACATCCATTTGCCAAATTTCATAATCATGAAATGCAGTAATAGCTAACATGATTCGGACAGGCTTAAGCATCGCTACGGGTGAGAAAGTCTCATCGTAGTCAACTCCTTGAACTTTGTCAAAAACATTTCGCAACAAGTCGAGCTTTATAGACAATTACATTACCATCAGCGTCAGTCTTCTTCTTAAAGATCCATTTATTCTCAATGGTTTGCCGATCATCGGGCAAGTCAACCAAAGTCCATACTTTGTTTTCATACATGGATCCCATCTCACATTTCATGGCCTCTAACCATTTTGCGGAATCTGGGCTCATCATCGCTTCCTCATAGTTCGTAGGTTCATCATGGTCAAGTAACATGACTTCCAGAATTGGATTACCGTACCACTCTGGTGCGGATCTTACTCTGGTAGACCTACGAGGTTCAATAGAAACTTGATTTGAAGTTTCATGATCAATATCACTAGCTTCCTCACTAATTGGTGTAGTTGTCACAGAAACCGGTTCCTGCGATGAACTACTTTCCAATAAGGGAGTAGATACAGTTATCTCATCAAGTTCTACTTTCCTCCCACTCACTTCTTTCGAGAGAAACTCCTTCTCTAGAAAGGATCCGATTTTAGCAACGAAAATCTTGCCCTCAGATCTGTGATAGAAGGTGTACCCAATAGTTTCTTTTGGGTATCCTATGAAGACACATTTCTCCGATTTGGGTTCGAGCTTATCTGGTTGAAGTTTCTTCACATAAGCATCACAGCCCCAAACTTTAAGAAACGACAACTTTGGTTTCTTGCCAAACCACAGTTCATAAGGCGTCGTCTTAACGGATTTTGATGGTGCCCTATTTAACGTGAATGCGGCCGTCTCTAAAGCATAACCCCAAAACGATAGCGGTAAATCAGTAAGAGACATCATAGATCGCACCATATCTAGTAAAGTACGATTACGACGTTCGGACACACCATTTCGTTGTGGTGTTCCGGGTGGCGTGAGTTGCGAAACTATTCCGCATTGTTTCAAGTGTAGACCAAACTCGTAACTCAAATATTCTCCTCCACGATCAGATCGTAGAAACTTTATTTTCTTGTTACGATGATTTTCCACTTCACTCTGAAATTCTTTGAACTTTTCAAATGTTTCAGACTTGTGTTTCATCAAGTAGATATACCCATATCCGCTCAAATCATCTGTGAAGGTGAGAAAATAACGATGCCCGCCGCGAGCCTCAGCATTCATTGGACCACAAACATCAGTATGTATGATTTCCAACAAATCAGTTGCTCGCTCCATAGTTCCAGAGAACGGTGTTTTATTCATCTTGCCCATGAGGCACGATTCGCAAGTACCAAGTGATTCATAATCAAGTGATTCCAAAAGCCCATCAGTATGGAGTTTCTTCATGCGCTTTACACTGATATGACCTAAACGGCAGTTCCACAAATAAGTTGCACTATCGTTATCAACTCTGCATCTTTTGGTTTCAACACTATGAATATGTGTATCACTACTATCGAGATTCAATAAAAATAGACCATTCTTCAAAGGTGCATGATCATAAAAGATATTACTCATATAGATAGAACAACCATTATTCTCTGATTTAAATGAATAACCGTCTTGCATCAAACAAGATCCAGATATAATGTTCATGCTCAACGCTGGCACCAAATAACAGTTATTTAGGTCTAAAACCAATCCCGATGGTAGATGTAGAGGTAGCGTGCCGACCGCGATCACATCGACTTTGGAACCATTTCCCACGCGCATCGTCACCTCGTCCTTAACCAATCTTCGCTTAATCCATAGTCCCTGTTTCGAATTGCAAATATTAGCAACAGAACCAGTATCAAATACCCAAGTGCTACTGCGAGCATTAGTAAGGTACACATCAATAACATGTATATCTCACATACCTTTGTTCACTTTGCCATCCTTCTTATCCGCCAAATACTTGAGGCAGTTCTGCTTCCAGTGTCCAGTCTGCTTGCAGTAGGAGCACTCAGTTTCAGGCTTAGGTCCAGACTTGGGTTTCTTCTCTTGAGCAGCAACTTGCTTGCCGTTCTTTTTGAAGTTCCCCTTCTTCTTCCCTTTGCCCTTTTTCTTGAAACTAGTGGTCTTGTTAACCATCAACACTTGATGCTCCTTCTTGATTTCTACCTCCGCAGCTTTTAGCATTGCGAAGAGCTCGGGAATAGTCTTGTTCATCCCTTGCATGTTATAGTTCATCACGAAGCTCTTGTAGCTTGGTGGCAGTGATTGGAGAATTCTGTCAATCACACTATCATCAGGAAGATTAACTCCCAGTTGAATCAAGTGATTATTATACCCAGACATTTTGAGTATGTGTTCACTGACAGAACTATTCTCCTCCATCTTGCAGCTGTAGAACTTATTGGAGACTTCATATCTCTCAATCCGGGCATTTGCTTGAAATATTAACTTCAACTCCTGAAACATCTCATATGCTCCATGACGTTCAAAACGTCGTTGAAGACCCGGTTCTAAGCCGTAAAGCATGGCACACTGAACTATCGAGTAGTCATCAGCTTTGCTCTGCCAGATGTTCTTAACGTCGTCAGTTGCATCAGCAGCAGGTCTGGCACCTAGCGGTGCTTCCAGGACGTAACTTTTCTGTGCAGCAATGAGGATAATCCTCAGGTTACGGACCCAGTCCGTGTAATTGCTACCATCATCTTTCAACTTTGCTTTCTCAAGGAACGCATTAAAATTCAACGGAACAACAACACGAGCCATCTATCTACAAACAAACATAGACAACCAAAATACTATTAGGTACTAAGTTCATGATAAATTTAAGTTCAATTAATCATATTACTTAAGAACTCCCACTTAGACAGACATCTCTCTAGTCATCTAAGTGATCACGTGATCCAAATCAACTAAACCATGTTCGATCATCACGTGAGATGGAGTAGTTTCAATGGTGAACATCACTATGTTGATCATATCTACTATATGATTCACGCTCGACCTTTCGGTCTCCGTGTTCTGAGGCCATATCTGTATATGCTAGGCTCGTCAAGTATGACCTGAGTATTCCGCGTGTGCAACTGTTTTGCACCCGTTGTATTTGAACGTAGAGCCTATCACACCCGATCATCACGTGGTGTCTCAGCACGAAGAACTTTCGCAACGGTGCATACTCAGGGAGAACACTTCTTTATTATTTAGTGAGAGATCATCTTAAAATGCTACCGTCAATCAAAGCAAGATAAGATGCATAAAGGATAAACATCACATGCAATCAATATAAGTGATATGATATGGCCATCATCATCTTGTGCTTGTGATCTCCATCTTCGAAGCACCGTCGTGATCACCATCGTCACCGGCGCGACACCTTGATCTCCATCGTAGCATCGTTGTCGTTACGCCATCTATTGCTTCTATGACTATCGCTACCGCTTAGTGATAAAGTAAAGCAATTACAGGGCGTTTGCATTTCATACAATAAAGCGACAACCATATGGCTCCTGCCAGTTGCCGATAACTTCGGTTACAAAACATGATCATCTCATACAATAAAATATAGCATCATGTCTTGACCATATCACATCACAACATGCCCTGCAAAAACAAGTTAGACGTCCTCTACTTTGTTGTTGCAAATTTTACGTGGCTGCTACGGGCTTAGCAAGAACCGTTCTTACCTACGCATCAAAACCACAACGATAGTTTGTCAAGTTGGTGTTGTTTTCACCTTCGCAAGGACCGGGCGTAGGCACACTCGATTCAACTAAAGTGAGAGAGATAGACACCCGCCAGCCACCTTTAAGCACGAGTGCTCTTAACGGTGAAACCAGTCTCGCGTAAGCGTACGCGTAATGTCGGTCCAGGCCGCTTCATCTCACAATACCGCCGAACCAAAGTATGACATGCTGGTAAGCAGTATGACTTGTATCTCCCACAACTCACTTGTGTTCTACTCGTGCATATAACATGAACGCATAAAACCTAGGCTCGGATGCCACTGTTGGGGAACGTAGTAATTTCAAAAAAATTCCTACGTACACGCAAGATCATGGTGATGGCATAGCAACGAGAGGGGAGAGTCTTCGTCCACGTACCCTCGTAGACCGTAAGCGGAAGCGTTAGCACAACGCGGTTGATGTAGTCATACGTCTTCACGATCCGACCGATCCAAGCACCGAACGTACGGTACCTCTGAGTTCAGCACACGTTCATCTCGATGACGATCTCCGGGCTCCGATCCAGCAAAGCTCCGGAGATGAGTTCCGTCAGCATGACGGCGTGGTGACGATGATGATGTTCTACCGGCGCAGGGCTTCGCCTAAACTCCGCGACGATATGACCGAGGTGGAATATGGTGGAGGGGGGCACCGCACACGGCTAAGGAACGATCCGTAGATCAACTTGTATGTCTATGGGGTGCCCCCCTGCCCCCGTATATAAAGGAGCAAGGGGGGGAGGCCGGCCGGCCCCTTGGGGCGCGCCAAGGAGGAGGAATCCTCCTCCTAGTAGGAGTAGGACTTCTCCTTTCCTACTCCTACTAGGAGGGGGAAGGAAGGGGGAGAGGGGGAAGGAAAGGGGGGGCGCCGCCCCCCCTCCTAGTCCAATTCGGACCAGAGGGGGGAGGGGGCGCGCGGCCCATGCTGGCCGCCCCTCTCTCCTTTCCCCTAAGGCCCATAAGGCCCAATACTCTCTCGGGGGGTTCCGGTAACCCCCCCACCCCCCCCCCCCCCGCACTCCGGTTTTCTCCGAAGTCACCCGGAACAATTCCGGTGTTCAAATATAGTCGTCCAATATATCAGTCTTTATGTCTCGACCATTTCAAGACTCCTTGTCATGTCCGTGATCACATCCGGGACTCCGAACAAACTTCGGTACATCAAAACTTATAAACTCATAATAAAACTGTCATCGTAACGTTAAGCGTGCGGACCCTATGGGTTTGAGAACTATGTAGACATGACCTAGAACTATTCTCGGTCAATAACCAATAGCGGGACCTGGATGCCCATATTGGTTCCTACATATTCTACAAAGATCTCTATCGGTCAAACCGCATAACAACATACGTTGTTCCCTTTGTCATCGGTATGTTACTTGCCCGAGATTTGATCGTCGGTATCCAATACCTAGTTCAATCTCGTTACTGGAAAGTCTCTTTACTCGTTCTATAATGCATCATCCCGTAACCAACTCATTGGTCACATTGCTTGCAAGGCTTATAATGATGTGCATTACCGAGAGGGCCCAGAGATACCTCTCCGACGATCGGAGTGACAAAACCTAATCTCGAAATACGCCAACTCAACATGTACCTTCGAAGACACCTGTAGTACTCCTTTATAATCACCCAGTTATGTTGTGACGTTTGGTAGTACCCAAAGTGTTCCTCCGGTAAACGGGAGTTGCATAATTCTCATAGTTACAGGAACATGTATAAGTCATGAAGAAAGCAATAGCAGTATACTAAACGATCAAGTGCTAGGCTAACGGAATGGGTCATGTCAATCACATCATTCTTCTAATGATGTGATCCCACTAATCAAATGACAACACATGTCTATGGTTAGGAAACATAACCATCTTTGATTAATGAGCTAGTTAAGTAGAGGCATACTAGTGACTATATGTTTGTCTATGTATTCACACATGTATCATGTTTCTGGTTAATACAATTCTAGCATGAATAATAAACATTTATCATGATATGAGGAAATAAATAATAACTTTATTATTGCCTTTAGGGCATATTTCCTTCAGTTGTCATCAATCACCAAAAAGGGGGAGATTGTAAGTGCATCTAGTGCCCCTTAGTGATTTTGGTGTATTGAAGACTTATAGGTTAAGGGACTGATGCGTTTGTGAGTGTACACAGGTCTATAAGTCTATGAGGAGTTTGATATTTACAGAGAAAGTCGACCCCTGAAAATGAAGTTCTTCAACTGAAGACTTTGAATTTCTGAAGACTTTCTGAAGACTTTGAAAGTGAAGAAATTGGTGTGACCTTGAAGACTTGGCAATCATTCGAGGAACATGAAGCATGAAGACTTTTGTTTTCGTAGTTTCATTTTCCCTTTCTTGAGTCATAGGAAACACCGTACTGTTAAAGGGGGTCGAGGAAATACTAAGGAAAAATTTCCATGTGATGCTCAACTCAAAACCCTACACCTACCAATACCTTCGAGTGAAGCCATTGGAAATCTCATACAGTTCAGTCATATTCTTCAGTGACAGAGACGAAGTTCTTCTGGTCTCTGAGGAATTTGTTTTGAGTGAGGAGTTAGGAATTCGCCAGTGCGGATTGCCTACACAGTGAGGAACATGATAGCCCTGAGAAATTTGCGAGTCAAATTTCTGACCGTTGCTGTGCTATGCGCCAGCTGTCCCAAAATATCTACCCACCTAACGGTCATATCATTGAAGGGCATTTATGCCTTATCATGTCGGGCTGCTCCCTAGGCTATAAATAGCCACCCCCTACAACCACTAGCTGGTTGGCTGCTCTGAGAGAAACTGACACTCGTCATTTGAGAGCATCCCATCCTCCGAAGACTTTGAGCAAAAATCATCAAGTGAGGAAAACCCAAACCCAACACACCTACAACCCAAAGTGATTGAGCATCACTGAAGAGATTGATCCTGCGTGGATCCGAACCTTGTTACCTTTGAAGACTTTGCTTCTTCCAGACGGTTAGGCGTCATGGTCTAGAGCATCCAAGATGAATTGTGGATCGCCGAGTGACCTAGTCTGTGAAGGTTTGGAAGTCACCTGAAGACTTACCACGAGTGATTGTGCGAGGTCTGTGTGACCTTAGCTCAAGGAGAATACGGTGAGGACTATGTGTCCAGGACTGTGTGTCCTCGAGTTTAAATACTCAGCCGCTCCAACCAGACGTACAACTGAGACAGCAGTTGGAACTGGTCTACCAAATCATTGTCTTCACCAAGCTTACTGGTTCTATTTCCTCAACTCTTTCATTTCCTCATTTCTGTTGTTGTGTGCTTGTTCATATTTGTTTGAAGACTTTGACTGAAGACTTTCTCAATTTCCTCAGTTCAATTTCTTCAGTCTGTCCGTCTTCATCCTGTGTTATCCTTTGTTTATGCTTTCTGTACTCTGTGCTTGTCTTCATTTCATTATGATGACTATGCTTGTGTTCTGCTGTGTTTACTTTTGAGTACTTATTCCGCTACAAGTAGTTCTTCATTTAGGAATTTCCTCACCAGCAAATTCCTCAGTGAAGAATTCATAAAAATCGCCTATTCACCCCCCTAGTCGATATAACGCACTTTTAGCCACCAATGCAGCATTGACCACTTGATTTGTTGCTGCCAAGTATAACAACAACGGGTCTTGCTGTCTTGGCACAACCAGTGTTGGCGTAGAAGGGAGGTACTTCTTCAAGTCTTGCAGCGTTGCCTCCGCTTTCAGAGTCCATTTCATTGGACCCGCCTTTTTCAAGATTTTGAAAAGGGACAGGGTGCGCTCAGCAGACCTGGAGGTGAACCTACTAAGTGCAGCAACACAGCCGGCAAGATGGCGCACATCCTTGACGCGCTTTGGTGCTTCAATATGCTCAATTGCTTTGATCTTGTCAGGATTGGCTTCAATTCAATGCTGAGAAACAAACAAACCGAGAAGCTTGCCATATGGAATAGCAAACACACACTTCTCGGGATTGAGCTTCAGGTTGATCTTGTGCAGATTAGTAAATGTTTCTTTCAAATCTTGTATTAATATTGACTTGTCATTGGTCTTGACCACATATCATCCACATAGGCCTCAAGATTCCTATGTAGTTGAGGTGCAAAACCAATCTGGACTGCCCTCGCAAATGTTGAACCAACACTTTTCAGTCCCAAAGGCAAACGTATGAAACAGTATGTGCCACATGGAGTGATGAATGCGGTCTTTTCTTCATCTTCTTTTGACATAAATATCTGATGATATTCGGAGTAGGCATCAAGGAATGACAACAGATCACATCCGACAGTGGAGTCAATAATCTGGTCGGTGCGCAGCAAGGGAAATGGGTCTTTCGGGCAAGATTTATTGACATCTGTATAATCAATGCAAAGCCGCCATTCGCCATTTGCCTTGCGCACAACAACTGGATTTGCCAGCCACGTGGGATGGAGTACACCTCTAACCAAACCTGTTGCTTCCAACTTCTTGATCTCTTCGGCAATGAATTGATGCCGCTCCAAGGCCTGCCTCCGCACCTTCTGCTTGATGGGTCATGCATGAGGGCAGAAGGCAAGCTGGTGCTCAGTTACCTCCCTGGGAACAACGGAGATGTCAGATGGTTGCCATGCAAACATCCACAGGAAGGCAACGGGCCCGCTTTCCTATTTGTCGTCAAGGGTGGAACTTAGGGTGAAATTTCCCCCCTTGTCGTCCTCCTTGGCAGACACCTTCTTGGTTTTCGATGGAGTAGCCTTGTTCTTCTTGCTCTTGCCGGAAGAGTTCTCTGGCACGTCCTCAACAATCACAAGGTGACCCATAAACCGCAGAAATAGCAATAATCAGGGAGCTTTTCATAGTAAATAGGGAACCTCTTCCTCTCCTTTAAAGTAATCGGCACAAATCTGACCAAAGGGACTTGCACATCAAGGTACACCCTCGCCCGCAAATATTTTGAGGTGTTGATAAATACTTCATTCACGATCACTTTAATGGGAGGGCCACCAACCTTCCTAGCCACCTTCTTAGCTAGGTCTTTCTTCCTCATCAGACCGTCCGGTGCACCTTCTATCCTAGTCCACACCGGGATCTTGTCAAGTTTGTAGTCATTAAAGTTACTAAATCCATCATACTCCTGTAGAATTACTGCCGCGTTACGAAACAACCACGGGCCTCCATCCATCACTCTTCGCCAGTCCCTCAAGCAACTGAATTGTGCAATAAAAACGTTTGCACCCTTTGGTTTAAGAAGATTTGTTGCGCCGCCGACCATGCCATTCACATTTTGTTGAATAGAGACTAGTGGCTAAATTGCCTCATCATGTGAACCTTGAATATTGCGAGCCATCTCACCTCGTTGATCAGGTCCTCAAGTTCTTTAGATAAACCCAAGATAGTCTCCTCCTCCCCACGCAAGTTCAGGCCTTCAAATTGATCTTCAAGGTTGGGGATGGGCCCCCACGTGTCCTCTTCCCGATCTGCTTCCGCACGCCCTCCGTTGCCACTTCCTTCATCTGGCGTAGTCTACTCCGACGGCAGGGCAGCCAGGTTCTTCCCGAAGCCCTCCTTCTTCTCTCCCCCATCCATTGCCTCAGCCCCACCGATCTCCTTCCTCCTGTCGCTCGCTATAGGCGGACTGCTCTCTGAACCCCTAGACTCGCGCTCCCCATGAGAAAAGCTCGCCGGGATGTGAGGATTTTGGGTACTCTGACGAGATCGCTGGAGGAAGACGAAACCCTCGGGGAACCCTTGGGGAAAACTCAACATATTACCATCGACTGTCTTGCCTCGATAATTCACCTGAGAACAGATTACAAGTGAAGGAAATATGCCCTAGAGGCAATAATAAAGTCATTATTTATTTCCTTATTTCATGATAAATGTTTATTATTCATGCTAGAAATGTATTAACCGGAAACATAATACATGTGTGAATACATAGACAAACATAGTGTCACTAGTATGCCTCTACTTGACTAGCTCGTTGGATCAAAGATGGTTAAGTTTCCTAGCCATAGACATGAGTTGTCATTTGATTAACGGGATCACATCATTAGAGAATGATGTGATTGACTTGACTCATTCCATTAGCTTAGCACTTGATTGTTTAGTATGTTGCTATTGCTTTCTTCATGACTTATACATGTTCTTATGACTATGAGAATATGCAACTCCTATTTACCGGAGGAACACTTTGTGTGCTACCAAACGTCACAACATAACTGGGTGATTATAAAGGTGCTCTACAGGTGTCTCCGAAGGTACTTGTTGAGTTGGCGTATTTCGAGATTAGGATTTGTCACTTCAATTGTCGGAGAGGTATCTCTCGGCCCTCTCGGTAATGCACATCACTATAAGCCTTGCATGCAATGTGACTAATGAGTTAGTTGCAGGATGATGCATTAAATAACGAGTAAAGAGACTTGCAGGTAACGAGATTGAACTAGGTATTGAGATACCGATGATCGAATCTCGAGCAAGTAACATACCGATGACAAAGGGAACAACGTATGTTGTTATGCGGTTTGACCGATAAAGATCTTCGTAGAATATGTGGGAGCAAATATGAGCATCCAGGTTCCGCTATTGGTTTTTGATCGGAGACGTGTCTCGGTCATGTCTACATAGTTCTCGAACCCGTAGGGTACGCATGCTTAAAGTTCGATGACGGTTATATTATGAGTTTATGTGTTTTGATGTACCGAAGGTAATTCGAAGTCCCGGATGAGATCGGGGACATGACGACGAGTCTCGAAATGGTCGAGACGTAAAGATCGATATATTGGACAACTATATTCAGACATCGGAAAGGTTCCGAGTGATTCGGGTATTTTTCGGAGTACCGGGGGAGTTACGGGAATACGGGGAAGAGTATTGGGCCTTAATGGGCCTTAGTGGGAAGGAGAGGCAGCAGCCAGGAGGTGGCGCGTGCCCCTCCCAAACTCAGTCCGAATTGGACAAGGGGTTTGGGGCGCGGCCCCCCTCTCCCTTCCTTCTCCCATCCCCTCCTTTCCCCCCTTCTCCTAGTTGGACTAGGAAAGAAGGAAACCTACTCCTACTAGGAGTAGGAATCCTACTCCCTTGGCGCGCCCCTCCTAGGGCCGGCCTCCTCCTCCCTTGCTCCTTTATATACGGGGGCAGGGGGGCACCCCATAGACACAACAATTGATCCTTGAGATCTATTAGCCATGTGCGGTGCCCCCTTCACCATATTCCACCTCGATAATATTGTAGCAGTGCTTAGGTGAAGCCCTGCATCGGTAGAACATCATCATCGTCACCACACCATCATGCTGACGAAACTCTCCCTCGAAGCTTGGCTGGATCGGAGTTCGAGGAACGTCATCGAGCTGAACGTGAGCTCAACTCGGAGGTGCCGTGCGTTCGGTACTTGATCGGTCGGATCGTGAAGACGTACGACTACATCAACCGCGTTGTGCTAACGCTTCCGCTTTCGGTCTCCGAGGGTACGTGGACAACACTCTCCCCTCTCGTTGCGATGCATCACCATGATGTTGCGTGTACGTAGGATTTTTTTTGAAATTACTACGTTCCCCAACAGTGGCTTCCGAGCCTGGTTTTATGCGTAGATGTTATATGCACGAGTAGAACACAAGTGAGTTGTGGGTGATACAAGTCATACTGCTTACCAGCATGTCATACTTTGGTTCGGCGGTATTGTTGGATGAAGTGGCCCGGACCGACATTACGCGTACGCTTACGCGAGACTGGTTCTACCGACGTGCTTTGCACATAGGTGGCTGGCGGGTGTCAGTTTCTCCAACTTTAGTTGAACTGAGTGTGGCTACGCCCGGTCCTTGAGAAGATTAAAACAACACTAACTTGACGAACTATCGTTGTGGTTTTGATGCGTAGGTAAGAATGGTTCTTGCTCAGCCCGTAGCAGCCATGTAAAACTTGCAACAACAAAGTAGAGGATGTCTAACTTGTTTTTGCAGAGCATGTTGTGATGTGATATGGTCAAGACGTGATGCTATATTTTATTGTATGAGATGATCATGTTTTGTAACCGAGTTATCGGCAACTAGCAGGAGCCATATGGTTGTCACTTTATTGTATGCAATGCTATTGCCCTGTAATTGCTTTACTTTATCACTAAGCGGTAGCGATAGTCGTAGAAGCAATAGGTGGCGAAACGACAATGATGCTATGATGGAGATCAAGGTGTCGCGCCGGTGACGATGGTGATCATGACGGTGCTTCAAAGATGGAGATCACAAGCACAAGATGATGATGGCCATATCATATCACTTATATTGATTGCATGTGATGTTTATCCTTTATGCATCTTATTTTGCTTTGATTGACGGTAGCATTATAAGATGATCTCTCACTAAATTTCAAGGTATAAGTGTTCTCCCTGAGTATGCACCGTTGCGAAAGTTCTTCGTGCTGAGACACCACGTGATGATCGGGTGTGATAGGCTCTACGTTCAAATACAACGGGTGCAAAACAGTTGCACACGCGGAATACTCAGGTTAAACTTGACGAGCCTAGCATATACAAATATGGCCTCGGTACACTGAGACCGAAAGGCCGAGCGTGAATCATATAGTAGATATGATCAACATAGTGATGTTCACCATTGAAAACTACTCCATCTCACGTGATGAGCGGACATGGTTTAGTTGATTTGGATCACGTGATCACTTAGATGATTAGAGGGATGTCTATCTAAGTGAGAGTTCTTAAGTAATATTAATAATTAAACTTTAATTTATTATGAACTTAGTCATGATAGTATTTTGCAAATTATGTTGTAGATCAATAGCTCGCGTTGTTGCTTCCCTATGTTTATTTTTGATATGTTCCTAGAGAAAAACTATGTTGAAAGATATTAGTAGCAATGATGCGGATTAGATCCATGATCTGAGGTTTATCCTCATTTATGCACAGAAGAATTATGTCCTTGATGCACCGTTAGGTGACAGACCTATTGCAGGAGCAGATGCAGACGTATGAACGTTTGGCTAGCTCAATATGATGACTAATTGATAGTTTAGTGCACCATGCTTAACGGCTTAGAATTTGGACTTCAAAGACGTTTTGAACGTCATGAACCATATGAGATGTTCCAGGAGTTGAAGTTGATATTACAAGCAAATACCCGAGTTGAGAGATATGAAGTCTCCAACAAGTTCTATAGCTAAAAGATGGAGGAGAATTGCTCAACTAGTGAGCATGTTCTCAGATTGTCTGGGTACCACAATCGCTTGAATCAAGTGGGAGTTAATCTTCCAGATAAGATAGTGATTGACATAGTTCTCTAGTCACCATCACCAAGTTACTAGAACTTCGTGATGAACTATAGTATGCAAGGGATGACGAAAACGATTCCCGAGCTCTTCGTGATGTTGAAATCGACGAAGGTAGAAATCAAGAAAAGAGCATCAAGTGTTGATGGTTGACAAGACCACTAGTTTCAAGAAAAGGGCAAAGGGAAAGAAAGGGAACTTCAAGTAGAATGACAAAGCAAGTTTTCACTCCCGCGAAGAAGCCCAAAGCTGGACCAAAGCCTGAAAGTGAGTGCTTACACTGCAAAGGAAATGGTCATTGGAAGTGGAAATGCCCTGAATATTTGGTGGATAAGAAGGATGGCAAAATGAACAAGGGTATATTTGATATACAGGTTATTGATGTGAGCCTTACTAGTGTTTATAGTAGCCCCTGAGTATTTGATACTTGTTCGGTTGCTAAGATTAGTAACTCGAAACAGGAGTTACAGAATAAACAGAGGCTAGTTGAGAGGGAAGTGACGATGAGTGTTGGAAGTAGTTCCAAGATTGATATGATCATCATCACACACTCCCTATACTTTCGGGATTAGTGTTAAACCTAAATAAATATTATTTGGCGTTTGCATTGAGCATGAATATGATTTGATCATGTTTATTGCAATACAGTTATTCATTTAAAGTCAGAGAATAATTGTTGTTCTGTTTGCATGAATAAAACCTTCAATGGTCATACACCCAATGAAAATAGTTTGTTGGATCTCGATCGTAGTGATACACATATTCATAATATTGATGCCAAAAGATGCAAAGTTAATAATGTGTAACGCCCTGGATACAACTTTCCATATTCGTAACTCCAACTCTTGCCTTTTCCGGAGATGCGATATGATATTTCCTTCGTGGTTGGGTTTTTGTCTTTTGTTTTGCATTTTTTTCATGTCAGGCATTTCATCTCATAGCATCATGCGCATTGCATCTGCATGTTTTCATAAAACTTGCATCCGCTTCGTAGTTGCCACGTCCCCCCTTGCTTTGGTTGACCGTTCTGAGACCAACCAGATTTTGTTTCCCTCTTGCCTGGCTTTCCTAACCTCTCTGCACATCCCACAAACCTCTCGCGCGCGTCCGAAATCTTTCCCGAACCCGAACCGCTCAGTCATCACCGTTGGATTCAGATCATCCCCCAACATCTATAAAATATCTCCGTTTTCTTATTTGGACTCTCTAACCTAGTTATTCTCGATCGCCCGATTATGATCGGACGGACCGGATTAACTCTATCCTAATCCCTACCTATATATATAGTCCACCCACATGCCTATTTGGACAAACCCTAGACCAACTCCCTAACATTCCTCCTAGCCGCCGCCACCCCTGTCCATTCTCTCCTCCTTCCTCGGGATCTCACCCGCCTACCCATCCACCAGCCGCCACTCTCTCCATCGGGATCCCCTCCCGATCCAAAAATCCACCCACTCTCCCTCGATTCCCCATCGGGCCAATTCCACAGCCTCCCAGATCGATCCAACCATAGCAGCGCCCGACCTTCTCTGTCCCATCCATCCCATCGATCCACTCCACCCACAAGCACAGCCGCGCCGCTCCTCCTCGCTTAGAGAGCGCCGCATGCCCCCCCTACCTGCTTCCGTTGCAACTCTAGCCAAGCACTCCTCACTCCCGTTGTCAGCCATGAGCCCCGTCCCCGAGCTTCTACAGCCCCATAGCACCCTGACCTCCAGATCGAGAAGGTCTCGATCCCGAGTCGCCAGGCCAGACTCCGTCGCCCTCCTCCCTGTCTTCCTTCCCCTTCCTTCCTCCGGTTCCTTCTCCTCTCACATCTCGCCCTTCTCTGTTTTCATCGCAGGAGCACCGCACCATGGCTGCGGCCACCGAAGCTTGGAGCTCCTGCCGTCAGTCACGCTGCTCCCCTTCCCCATCGTCGCCATCCCAAGCCGCTTGCTTGCCATCCCTCGTCGCCCTGACCAGCACCAGGTCGACTGAAGCCGCGCCTGCCCTCACCTTGCTTTCTTCTCCTTCTCTGATCTCTCTCTCTCGCTGAATGCTCCCTCCCTATTTTTTTCGTCACAGGGAACTGACGACGCCACCGAGCTCCCTTGCGCCGCCGGATCCAAGACCCCCTCACCCGGATCTGCCCGTTCCCGACGCTCGCGTCGCCGTCAGCCACCCGTCGCCGGAGTTCCTTGCCAGCTCGCGCGCCGCCGCTGCTCCCCTGCTTTACCTGCTGCTGCCGCTATTTGCCCTATCGAACGAACGAGACGACGACGAAGCCGCCCTCCTGCGTTGACCGCGCCCCGCTCGATGCTCGTGCGGGCCTGCCAAGCCGCCTCTTCCCCAGGCCCAGCGTGCCCCTGCAGGCCTCCCTCTCCACCAAGCCCAGCCGGCCTCTTCTGCTTCCAACCGGGCCTCGGCCCATGGTGAGGCCACCCCGCCGACGCCCCTGTGTTTTTTCCTCCTGTTGGTCCAGCAGTTTTGGCCCATTCTTGTTTTTTTCTGTCCAGCTGAGGGAGTCCTGGACTAGGGGGTGTCCGGACAGCCGGACTATCAATGTCCGCCGGACTCCAAGACTACGAAGATACAAGATTGAAGACTCCATCCCGTGTCCGGATGGGACTTTCCTTGGCGTGGAAGGCAAGCTTGGCAATACGGACATATAGATCTCCTACCATTGTAACCGACTCTGTGTAACCCTAGCCCTCTCCGGTGTCTATATAAACCGGAGGGCTTTAGTCCGTAGGACAACATACACAACATACAATCATACCATAGGCTAGTTTCTAGGGTTTAGCCTCCTTGATCTCGTGGTAGATCTACTCTTGTACTACCCATATTATCAATATCAATCAAGCAGGAGTAGGGTTTTACCTCCATCGAGAGGGCCTGAACCTGGGTAAAAACATCGTGTCCCTTGTCTCCTGTTACCATCTGCCTAGACGCACAGTTCGGGACCCCCTACCCGAGATCCGCCGGTTTTGACACCGACATTGGTGCTTTCATTGAGAGTTCCTCTGTGTCGTCACCGATAGAGCGGATGCCTCCACCCGTCTTCAAAGACGGTGTTTTCGCCGGAGGGGCCTTGGCCGCCGACCAAACTATCCGGCTTGGTGGTTTTCTCATGACCGCCTGTCCGGCCGCCGCTTCGGCAAATGACTTCTCAAGTCGTCGAAAGCAATCTTCGTGTCAGCCCTAAAGCTGCCGAACAGTTAGATCCAATAGAGCTCTCGTCGGTTAACGAGCTCTTGGATCGCATCGCCGCCCTGGGAGTCGCTACGGACTACAACCAGATTGGGCTTAAAACCGATCTGAGAGAGATTAACTCTCCCCAGGTCACCCACCACGTTGCAGTGGTAGAGGAGCAATACGGCAACTCTTTGCCAGTGTTGAAAACAATTCATGTCCGAATTCCCGAACCCTCCATGCCGGATTCCCGCGGAGGGACGGACTTCGATCGAGCATTGAACTTAAAATCATGCATCGCCCCGGACTCGCTGGATTGTCCCCAGCAAACCACACTTCCGAATTCGGAAACCCCTTGGCCTTTGAGCCTCAAGGCGGGCAGGGATCCGGATTTTATTCCACCCACCCGCCCAGACATATGCGATCTATCTCTAATACGGCAAGAGCCTACAGAAACAGTACATCACTACTGGGCCAGATTCCTCCTGGTTATGGACAGGATAAAGGACTGCCGAGAGGAAAACGCAATATCAATCTTCCGCAATAACTGCACGGACAAGGGAATACTAAACGCCATTGATCGTCGCAAAATTACGCGCTTCACCGATCTGGCATCCATTGTACGGAAGTACTGTGCGATGGAGAGTTTCTGGAAAACCGAAAATCAATTTTGGGATAATCCGGCCCTAAACCCAGTCCGCAGTAAAAGGGCGCCTTACACTCAAGCCCCAGATGCAAAAACGAAAAAACAAAAACCCAATCAGGGAAACGGAACCGTACTGGAGGGATGGCTCAATGGACCCTGTAAGCTTCATAATACAGAGGGAGCCGTCCCAACACATAGCCTTCGAGCATGTTGGATATTACGGCAGGTGGCCAAAAGTGGCGAAGAGCTTCTAGCTCCGGGAAACCACTCCAACAGTACCAGCACGGTATCAAAAGTCTTTGAGACCTTCGCATCAAATAATATGCGAAAACGATCAATCTGCAAACTCGCCGAAGTCTACCAAGTAGCAACAGCAAATCCATGGAGCGACACAGCCATTACCTTTAATGGCAGCGACGAGCCCACATTCCGAACAACCAGAGCCCCAGCCGCACTGGTACTCAATCCCATAGTGGACGGCTTTCGACTGACAAAAGTCCTCATGGACGGCGGCAGCGGACTAAACCTCATTTACGAGGAAACTCTACGAAAAATGGAAATCGATTGGAGCCGTATTGAGCAAAGCAGCACAACCTTTAGAGGAATAATCCCTAGCCGGGAAGCGCACTGCACCGGAAAAATCACACTCGATGTGGTGTTCGGCTCTCCGGACAATTACAGATCCGAAGAAGTCACGTTCCAGGTGGCCTCGTTCAGCAGTGGATATCACGCCATATTAGGACGAGAGGCATTCACAATTTTTCAAGCAATACCTCATTACGGGTACATGAAGCTTAAAATGCCTGGGCCCAGCGGAATAATCACTCTCGCTAGTGATCCGGACATAGCACTCCGCGCCAAAAATAAGACAGCCGCACTAGCCCTCGAGGCACTATCCGAAGCCTTAGCGGCAGAGGAACTCACCGCGCTGCGCTCTACGGTGAACAGGGACGATGTGATACTCGATAAAAGATCCAAGTCCACCTCCTTCAAACCAGCAAACGAGATAATAAAATTCCAGGTCCATCCAACGGACCCAACAAAGACGGCCTCCATTGGGGCACAGTTGAACCCCAAAGTAGACGCCGCACTGCGCGAATTCCTTCGGGAAAATTGGGATATCTTCGCCTGGCATCCTTCAGACATGCCCGGAATCCCTCGCAGGTTGGCAGAACACAACCTCAACATCCTAAAAAGATTCAAGCCAGTCAAGCAGGCTCTTCGACGATTTTCCGAGCCCAAAAGACAGGCAATGGGAGAAGAGCTAGCCAAACTATTGGAAGCCGGATTCATTAGAGATATCAAACATCCGGACTGGCTAGCAAATTTGGTGATGGTACCAAAGAAGGATAAATCCTGGCGCCTCTGTGTCGATTTTAAAGACCTCAATAAAGCTTGCCCAAAGGATCCCTTCCCTCTCCCCCGCATCGATCAAATTATCGATGCCACAGCAGGGCACGATTCGCTGTGCTTCCTGGACGCATACTCTGGCTATCATCAAATCAAGATGGCGGAAGCAGACCAAGCCGCAACGGCATTCATCACTCCATATGGACCATTCTGCTTCAACACGATGCCCTTCGGACTCAAAAACGCCGGCGCAACATATCAGCGCATGATTCAAACATGTCTGGCCACCCAGATCGGCAAAACAGTCGAGGCATACGTAGACGACGTAGTCATCAAAACAAAACACGTCGAAACTTTAGTAGACGATTTGAGGCTCACATTCGAGAACCTCAGAGCATATGACATCAAGCTGAATCCGGAAAAATGCGTTTTCGGCGTACCAGCCGGAAAGCTGCTGGGCTTCATCGTATCCGGTAGAGGAATTGAAGCAAATCCGGCCAAAATCCGAGCTCTGTCACAGTTGGATATTCCAAAAGACCTCAAACAAATACAAAAATTAACAGGATGCGTGGCAGCCTTAAGCCGCTTTATCTCCCGTTTAGGAGAAAAGGCATTGCCCCTCTATCGCCTCCTCAAGCGCACCGAACACTTCGAGTGGACGGATGCTGCCACTGCCGGACTCGAAGAAATAAAGGCCATACTGGCAACAAATCCGGTCCTGGCTGCGCCCACTCTGGGCGAACCAATGTTGTTGTACATCGCAGCAACACATCAAGTTGTAAGCGCAGTCCTCGTCGTCGAACGAGCGACAGAAGGGCATAAATTCCCTCTTCAAAAACCAATGTATTATGTATCCACTGTGTTAACCCCTTGCAAATCCCGTTACCCGCACTATCAGAAGATAGCATATGCGGTGTTCATGGCGTCTCGAAAGCTCCGGCACTACTTTCAAGAGTGCTCGATAACAGTGGCCTCTGAAGTACCACTCAATGACATTATAAATAACCGCGACGCAACGGGCAGGATAGCAAAATGGGCCATTGAGCTCTTACCATTCGACATCACTTACAAACCTCGACGAGCTATAAAGTCACAAGTTTTGGCTGACTTCGTCGCCGAATGGACTGAAGCCGAACTCCCTAAAGAGTACGGCGCATACTCCAATTGGACTATGCATTTCGACGGCTCCAAAATGTTGACCGGACTGGGGGCTGGCGTCGTACTGACGTCCCCCACCGGAGATACAGTCCAGTATGTACTTCAAATAATGTACACGGACTCCAACAATGCAGCCGAATACGAGGCCCTGTTACATGGTCTCCGGATGGTGGTCTCCATGGGCATTCAACGCCTAGAGGTGCGCGGGGACTCAAACCTTGCAATATCCCAAATAAATGGAGACTTCGACGCCAAGGATCCGAAAATGGCAGCATATCGCAACGCTGTCCTAAAAATGTCAGCTCGGTTTGAAGGACTCGAATTCCATCACATAGCCCGAGATAATAACCAAGCGGCCGACGTCCTGGCACGCATCGGTGCGAAACGTGATGCTGTCCCTCCAAATATCTTCCTGGAACGGCTCTTCAAGCCATCCGTACTATGGGAAGAGGAGCCCGGTAGCTACACACCGGAGAAAACCGCACCAACTGGTGATTCGGCAGACGACATAACACCCTCCGCCCACGTCATAATGGCAGTAATTGCCGCGTGGACAGAACCTTTCCTAGCCTACTTACTTAGGCAGGAACTTCCCGAAGACCAAAATGAGGCCCGCTGCATAGTCCGGCGATCGAAGGCCTACAAGGTCTATGAGGGAGAACTTTATAAGAAAAGTACCACCGGAGTCCTTCAAAGGTGTATCTCCGAAGAAGAAGGGCGAAACCTCCTGG
The DNA here is from genome assembly GCA_963921465.1 of Triticum timopheevii. Lineage (NCBI taxonomy): Eukaryota > Viridiplantae > Streptophyta > Magnoliopsida > Poales > Poaceae > Triticum > Triticum timopheevii. Next base: position 243,871,899 of record OY997274.1, on the reverse strand, counting down.
CTGAAATTCATGCCGGACTAGGTGGACACCACGCAGCAGCCCGGGCCCTTGTAGGAAAGGCATTCCGTACAGGATTTTATTGGCCGACGGCTCGGGCAGACGCACAGGACTTGGTCCAGCGATGCGTTGGTTGTCAGCTCTTTGCTAATCAGAGCCATATGCCACCCACCGCCCTCAAAACCATACCCATTACCTGGCCGTTCGCGGTCTGGGGGCTTGACATGGTTGGACCCCTTAAAGGGGGAACCCACAAGAAAAAATACCTATTGGTCATGGTGGATAAATTCACCAAATGGATAGAGGCCAAACCGGTCAAAACGGCAGAGTCCGGACCAGTGATAGACTTTATATCAGGGGTGGTACACCGTTACGGAGTCCCCCACAGCATCATCACCGACAACGGCACGAACTTTACAGCCGACGAGGTTAAGTCATGGTGCAAAAATATGGGCATCAAGCTCGACTATGTGTCAATCTATCACCCTCAAACCAACGGTCAAGTGGAAAGAGCAAATGGTCTAATAATGAGCGGCATTAAACCCAGACTAGTGAGGTCACTCACCAAATCCGACACACAATGGGTCGAGGAGCTCGACTCCGTACTCTGGGGGCTGCGGACAACGCCTAACCGTACTACCGGATTCACACCATTTTTTATGGTATACGGCGCAGAGGCAGTCTTGCCCTGTGACATTATTCATGACTCACCTCGAGTGCGCATGTATGAGGAAAGAGAGGCCGAGCTTGATCGGCAGGACAGCTTGGACACATTGGAGGAAGAACGTGACGTCGCGAAGGCTCATTCCGCATTCTATCAGCAGCAGGCCCGAAGATATCAAAGCAGAGAAGTACGGGCCAAGACTTACAACGTTGGTGAACTAGTTCTACGCCTGCCGGACAAGAAAAAGGACAAGCTCAAGCCCAAATGGGAGGGTCCCTTCATCATCGATCAAGTACTGACCGGCGGAGCGTACCGTCTACGAAATGCGTCGGATCACCGACTCGAGCCGAACCCATGGAACGCAGCCCGCCTCCGACGATTCTATGCCTAGCGCCGGACTAAGAGTTCGTCCCCTTCCCCCGTCCACACTTTTACACTTCGGCTGTCTTTTGTTTCTCTTTTTATCCTTCTCGTTTAAAAGCCCTTTCGGGCCTATTTTTGCATTCTTTGCATACACATGATGTGCCATCCGCACTCATTATTCCTAGGGGCTTCTTCTACAGAAGCTCAATTATACGCATGATGTGCTATCCGCACTCATTATTCCTGGGGGCTTCTTTTACAGAAGCTCAATTATACGGGTTTTATACCCATCACATGTGTCAAGCTTCCACATGTACCTTTTATTCGCCATTATATGCATCGATATGACTTAAGTTTTGGCCAAGCTGGGTTGCCTGGCTCCTGTGCTTACCCCTACGTTCCCGATTGTTCGGCTAGGAGGTAAAGGGAGCACCTCTGCGATTGTTACTGCCGGGTCAGCCGGATGTGTACCTCAGACTGGGTGAAGCCGAAAGCTAGCGTTCTTAAGGGAATATTTGGTCGGTGACTTAAAAGATGACTTTTTTACCTATTTATCTATCTGCCCCCAGATGTTTTACTGCTTTCTTTGCAGTCCGGACATGCACTTTAGGGCATGCCTCCCAGCGAAAGGAACCCTTAACGGAACTATTCTCCCTGGAAGATGTTTCTTACTAACCATGTAATATAACATAACTAGTTGGGCACTTGTCTGATAAAGCACTAATGACCCCTACGCCTGGTCTCCATGCATACCATGGTTGTTTCTTAACCAAAAAGGTATTAGGGCACACTCCGGACTCTAGGGTCCCGAGGTCGAAGCGAAAAGGTCGGCATACATTGTCAAATTTATTGATTGTATTCCTCCTCAATCCCGTCTAACAGGCTGTCTAGTTTACAGTCCTGTTGGGAAAATTTAGCAGCCAACTCTACTTGGCTATACACTAAACTCACAGGGATCTCCTTCCCATCGGGACCCACCGGTCCAACTTCGGCCATGTGGTTGGGATCTGCCTTCTTGTACCGTGTCTTCACCATGGCCCAAGCCTCCCTCGCACCTTGACGGCATGCCGAAATCTTCCACAAACGGAAGCGCTGACGCACTCCCTGCAGCTTCTCCGCAAGCTCCCCGAGGCCCTCGGGTAGGGTGAGGGCTAGCCATAAAGCCTGAACGACGCCGCTCATTGCCTGCCGAACTCGTTCGAGTAGCTGCAACAGTTCGGGAAGTTGATCACCCATTGATATGGGCATCTCCTCTGCAGGACGACCCGTGAGTATACCTACAAGACATATCATGTCAAAATGCTTCCTCGCCGAACTCTTCTTTTCAAAAGAGTTCATTCAAGCACTTACTATAAATGCTGCGACGAAGCCGCTGATTCTCCTTAACGGAGCCGGACAGCTCGGCCTGAGCGCCTTTCAGCTCTTCTCCGAGCTTAGCGTTGGCATCTTGGAGCTTGTTCCTTTCCTGCTGAACCCTATTCAGCACACTCTCGCCGGCCTTTAGCTGGCGTAGCAATTCTTGCCTGTCCGGATCTTGTCCGGTGGTACCTGCAAATGTCATTATTAGACGCGCGCGCACGCCGCACAGCGCTTATATTTATTAATAAAAATGTGTTACCAGGAGGAGTCTTTCCGTCTCCTCCTGCGGTAGCAAGTGCGGCCTCAAGTTGGGCCTTGCAATCTTGCAGCTCCCAAGACAGCTGGGCGTTCTTCTCGTTAAGTGCCTGAAATTTGTAATGATCCTTAAATCAGTTAGCATAACTAATTTAAGTCTCGGGGGCTACTGGTATATACAACCATTAAAATTCCCTTACCCGTATGTCTTTCACATACTGCTCCGTGGCTCTGGTAAAACCATTTTGAGCAGCACGGAGATGTGCGTCCCCTGCGTTAAAAGCATCCAATGCCTCAGGGGAAAAGCATGCTTCTTGAAATACTGTCCGGCGGCGCCTATGGTTCATGGCGCTCTCCACCTCAAACTTGGTGGCGGACAGTCTGTCGGTATCCTCCGTTGGAGAAGGATCCGGCTCGCGCCTTGCGCTTGCCTCCCCCTCCAGGCCGGGCGCTGGAGCCTGGCCGGTGTTGGTCGGATTGGCAATTCCTGCGCTCGCAGTCCGGCGAGCGCTTTTTCTCCTACAAAGATCATGGGCACTTAGACGTTTCCTCGGAACGTTGCTCTAAAAATTCAAATACGAGCTATACCTTTGTGGCGACGTTTCCGTCCGCACTGCGCTCCTTTTTCGCCTGCTGGTTCGGATTGACCTCTGTTGGTCGGCCGCTGCGGGCTCGGCTTCCCGCCGTAAAGGCGCTTCCTGCAAAATACCATCGTTCGCGAAGGTCAAAAATGGGCAGGGATGAGATAATGGTGTCCGGACTTCGGTCGCGGTCACCTGGGAAGCCGGACTTAGTCCGGGGTAGTCCGCCGTAATGGCGACCAAAGCATTGTCTATGCTGAGCTGGTGATACACCCCGTCGATCAGCTCCACCTCGATATCCGGGTCCTCTTCGGAGGCCGGACCCAGGGATCCTTCTGGATCCTCGGGTTGCGGAGCAGGACTTACCATGTCCTCCACAATCCGGCGTAGACCCTGCGCCGAAGACATAATGTGAGAAGCTTAAACTTCGAAAGCATGGGCTGGGCCCTTCAAGGTGTTCACTTACCCATCCTCTGGGGTTGATCATGGAGAACCCATCCAAAGGGTTCGTTCGAAGGAAGTCCTCCTTCTCCCCCTTGTACAGGCTGGACAGGATCTTCACCAGATCCTCGGTCGAATCCGGCCCTTTGCGGCCGTGCCGGGTAGCATCGTCTTCCCCGTTGAAATCCCACATAGGGTGGCCTCTGTATTGCAGTGGCTATACCCCTCGCTTGATGCATGTCGCCATGACTCCGATCATGGTCAAGCCGGAATGAGCCATTAATCTTATCCGGCCCATCAAGTAATGGACGCTCTTGTCTTCCTCCAATCGGGGGCTCCGTGGGCGCCAGCTGAGGCGTTTCTTCAAGGGAGCAGCACTAAACTCCGGGAGGCCGATCCGAACGGGGTCTGGCAGCGGAGCGTCTTCTATATAAGACCATTCCGAGGGCCAGTCTTCGGACGCCCTCTTGGGAGTGCCGGATAGGTATCCGGTCCCGGCGATGCGCCATATTTCGGCGCCGCCCACTTGATATATGGACCCCTGGTAAGAATGGGGTACGAGGCAAAACAGCCTCTTCCACAATGCGAAATGGGGCTTAATGCCCAGGAATAGCTCACAAAGAGCTACGTAGCCCGCGATATGCAGGACAGAGGCGGGCGTAAGGTGGTGGAGCTGGAGTCCGTAGAACTTCAGGAGCCCGCGGAGGAACGGATGTATTGGAAATCCGAGTCCCCTTGTCAGATAAGGGACAAAACATACTCGCTCCCCTTATTGGGGCTTGGAGTGTCCTCCGCCTGTCTCCCACCTTGATAAGTAACCAGTCCGGCCCGGACTGGGATCATAATGGCCGGAGGGAGGAATCCCCCCGTTTGGATCTTCTCGAGCTCGTTGTGCGAAATAGAGCACCTCCTCCAATTCCCCGGCGGTGGGCTGGGAGCGCGTGAAGAAGAGCCGCGTTGACGATCCATGGTGGAATGGACTTCTAGGTCAAAGGCGCTTTGATGGAGTATTCGCGGGAGGAAGGTGGTGTGGTTTGGATCTGGATTCTTGCCTCTTTTATAGGCGGGCGACTCGCACAATTTGGGGGTGAAATGCAAAATACACCCTGGCTTTTCGCATTCGTGCGACGCGTGGAAGAGGGCCATTATTTGGCGTAGAAGCCGAGGAACACAGTATTCAAGATGAAGCCGGACACTGTTCGGCAGGTACATGGAATTTGAAGGGAGAACCCGCCTTGCAACGCCGAAGACTATAAACGCGCTGGACTTATCGTCATTGAAGCCTGGTTCGGGGGCTACTGAGGGAGTCCTGGACTAGGGGGTGTCCGGACAGCCGGACTATCAATGTCCGCCGGACTCCAAGACTACGAAGATACAAGATTGAAGACTCCGTCCCGTGTCCGGATGGGACTTTCCTTGGCGTGGAAGGCAAGCTTGGCAATACGGACATATAGATCTCCTACCATTGTAACCGACTCTGTGTAACCCTAGCCCTCTCCGGTGTCTATATAAACCGGAGGGCTTTAGTCCGTAGGACAACATACACAACATACAATCATACCATAGGCTAGCTTCTAGGGTTTAGCCTCCTTGATCTCGTGGTAGATCTACTCTTGTACTACCCATATTATCAATATCAATCAAGCAGGAGTAGGGTTTTACCTCCATCGAGAGGGCCCGAACCTGGGTAAAAACATCGTGTCCCTTGTCTCCTGTTACCATCCGCCTAGACGCACAGTTCGGGACCCCCTACCCGAGATCCGCCGGTTTTGACACCGACACCAGCGATTTTAGTCATTATCCTGGTGATTTACCAGTTTTACAGAAAAACCCCTGTTCTTCATGCATATAATGACTCATGATCTGTGCATCATATGTAAATACTTTATATATGTAAAATGCTTAGAATTTCATCTAGTTTCATGATATGCCACTTTCATCCATGTTTAAAATGTTTAACTTGCTGTTTGTTTAAATTTTCTTAAATGCCATGTTAAAATGATTTATTTCATAACTAAATAACCGTAGCTCGGTTTTAAATAAACTTTATATGTAAATGGGGTGAAAAAATGCCTAGTTTAACATGGTGAACTTTATTTTCCTGTTTAACAACTTTAAAATAAGTTTTAGGGCAGAACAGTAGCTAATTCAAAATATGCATATGGGGATTTTCCGGAATTGTTGTTTGTTGTTTCCGGCCTCATTTAAACTTGCCTAAATAGTTAGTTTACTTATGCTTCACCTCTTGCCATGTTTAACAACATTTAATATTGTTGGGTACAAAACCGAGAGAGAACTAAATAATTGATGTGGTGTTTCGTCAATATGCAACTTGTTGCGTATTGATCTCCACTTAACTTGTAGTATTGTTTGTTGCACTTGCCATGCCATGCCTCATTAAACCGGACATGCATCATACTTGTTTGTGCATCATGCCATGTTTATGCTTGTGCATTTACCATGTTGTTTGTTTCTTTCCGGTGTTGCTTCTTAGTTCCGGTAATGTTGCGATTGTGAGGATTCGTTCGACTACACCCGTTCATCTTCTTCATGGACTCGTTCTTCTTCCTTGCGGGATTTCAGGCAAGATGACCGCTACCCTGGATCTCACTACTATCATTGCTATGCTAGTTGCTTCGTTCTATCGCTTTGCTGCGCTACCTATCAATTGCTCTTCAAGCCTCCCAATTTGCCATGTCAGCCGCTAACCTTTTCACCCTTCCTAGCAAACCGTTGCTTGGCTATGTTACCGCTTTGCTCAGCCCCTCTTATAGCGTTGTTAGTTGCAGGTGAAGTTGAAGATTGCACCATGGTGGACAGGATCATGTTGGGATATCACAATATCTCTTATATTATTAATGCATCTATATATTTGGTAAAGGGTGGAAGGCTCGGCCTTATGCCTGGTGTTTTGTTCCACTCTTGCCACCCTAGTTTCCGTCATACCGGTGTTATGTTCCCGGATTTTGCGTTCCTTTCGCGGTCGGGTGATTTATGGGACCCCCTTGACAGTTCGCTTTGAATAAAACTTGTCCAGCAAGGCCCAACCTTGGTTTTACCATTTGCCTCACCTAGCCCTTTTTCCCTTGGGTTTCCGGAGCCCGAGGGTCATCTTTATTTACCCCCCCCCCCCCGGGCCAGTGCTCGTTGTGAGTGTTGGTCCAAACTGTCAGCCGCTGGTGGCCACCAGGGGCAACTCTGGGCTCGCCTACCGGAAGTTTGGACAATCCGGTGTGCCCTGAGAACGAGATATGTGCAGCTCCTATCAGGATTTGTCGGCACATTCGGGCGGCTTTGCTGGTCTTGTTTTACCATTGTCGAAATGTCTTGTAAACCGGGATTCCGAGACTGATCGGGTCTTCCTGGGAGAGGGAATATCCTTCGTTGATCGCGAGAGCTTATCATGGGCTAAGTTGGGACACCCCTGCAGGGTATAAACTTTTGAGAGCCGTGCCCGCGGTTATGTGGCAGATGGGAATTTGTTAATGTCCAGTAGTAGATAACTTGACACCAGATCCGAATAAAAACGCATCAACCGCGTGTGTAGCCGTGATGGTCTCTTCTCGGCGGAGTCCGGGAAGTGAACACGGTTTTTGGGTTATGTTTGACGTAAGTAGGAGTTCAGGATCACCTCTTGATCATTGCTAGCTTCACGACCGTTCCTTTGCTTCTCTTCTCGCTCTTATTTGCGTATGTTAGCCACCATATCATGCTTAGCCGCTGCTGCAACCTCACCACTTTACCCCTTCCTTTCCCATTAAGCTTTGCTAGTCTTGATACCCATGGTAATGGGATTGCTGAGTCCTCGTGGCTCACAGATTACTACAACAACAGTTGCAGGTACAGGTTATGCGATGTTCATGACGCGAGAGCGATGTTTGCTTGTTTGGAGTTCTTCTTCTGCTTCTTCTTCGATCAGGGGATAGGTTCCAGGTCGGCAGCCTGGGCTAGCAGGGTGGATGTCGTTTGAGCTTCTGTTTGTGTTTCATCCGTAGTCGGATGTTGATCTTATGGATGATGATGTTGTATTCGTGTGGCATTGTATGCCTCTTGTATGTATCCCCATCTATTTATGTAATGTTGATGTAATGATATCCACCTTGCAAAAGCGTCTTCAAGATGCGCTTCTATCCTTGGTGGGACCTTCGAGTTCCTTTAGGATAGGGTCGCATCTTGGGCGTGACATAATGATAGTGCAACTTATTTGTGGCACTGTCGTTTGGGTCATATCGGTGTAAAGCGCATGAAGAAACTCCATAAAGATGGATTTTCGGAATCACTTGGTTATGAATCATTTTGATGCTTGCGGACCGTGCCTTTTGGGCAAGATGACTAAAACTCCGTTCTCCGGAACAATGGAACGAGCTACTGACTTGTTGGGAATAATACATGCTGATGTATGCAGACCAATGAGTATTAAGGCTCATGGCGGGTATCGTTATTTTCTGACCTTTTCACGGATGATTTGAGCAGATATGGGTATATCTACTTGATGAAACATAAGTCTGAAATAGTTGAAAGGTTCAAAGAATTTCAGAGTGAAGTGGAAAATCATTGTAACAAGAAAATAAAGTTTCTGCGACCTGATCGTGGAGATGAATATTTGAGTTACGAGTTTGGCCTTCAGTTAAAATAATGTGGAATAGTTTCACAAACTCATGCCACCTGGAACACCACAGCGTAACGGTGTGTCTGAATGTCATAACCGCACTTTATTTGATATGGTGCGATCAATGATGTCTCTTACGATTTACCAATATCGTTTTGGGGTTATGCATTAGAGATAGCTACATTCACGTTAAATAGGGCACCATCTAAATCCATTGAGATGGCACCGTATGAACTATGGTTTAGCAATAAACCTAAGATGTCGCTTCTTAAAGTTTGGAGTTGCGATGCTTATGTGAAAAAGTTTCAACCTGATAAGCTCAAACCCAAATCGGAGAAATGTGTCTTCATAGGATACCCAAAGGAAACTGTTGGGTACACCTTCTATCACAGATCCAAAGGCAAGACATTCTTTGCCAAGAATGGATCCTTTCTAGAGAAGAAGTTTCTCTCGAAAGAAGTGAGTGGGAGAAAAGTAGAACTTGATGAGGTAATAGTACCTTCTCCCGAATTGGAAAATAGTTCATCACTGAAATCAGTTCCAGTGATTCCTACACCAATTAGTGAGGAACCTAATGATGATGATCATGAAACTTCAGATCAAGTTACTACAGAACCTCGTAGGTCTTCCAGAATACGGTCCGCACCAGAGTGGTACGGTAATCCTGTTCTGAAAATCATGTTACTAGACCATGATAAACCTACGAGCTATGAGGAAGCAATGATGAGCCCAGATTCCGCGAAATGGCTGGAGGCCATGAAATCTGAGATAGGATCCATGTATGAGAACAAAGTGTGGACTTTGGTGGACTTGCCCGATGATCGTCAAGCCATAGAAAATAAATGGATCTTCAAGAGGAAGATGGACGTTGATAGTAGTGTTACTATCTACAAAGCTCGCCTTGTCGCAAAAAGGTTTTCAACAAGTTCAAGGTGTTGACTACAATGAGATTTTCTCAACTGTAGCGATGCTTAAGTCTGTCCGAATCATGTTAGCAATTGCCACATTTTATGAAATATGGCAAATGGATGTCAAAAGTGCATTCCTTAATGGTTTTCTTAAAGAAGAGTTGTATATGATGCAACCAGAAGGTTTTGTCAATCCTAAAGGTGCTAACAAAATGTGCAAGCTCCAGCGATCCATCTATGGACTGGTGCAAGCATCTCGGAGTTGGAATATACACTTTGATAAGTTGATCAAAGCATATAGTTTTATACGGACTTGCAGTGAAGCCTGTATTTACAATAAAGTGAGTAGGAGCACTACAACCTTTCTGATAAGTATATGTGAGTAACATATTGTTGATCAGAAATGATGTAGAATTTTTCTGGAAAGCATAAAGAAGTGTTTGAAAGGAGTTCTTTAAAAGAAAGACCTCAGTAAAGCTACTTACATATTGAGCATCAAGATCTATTGAGATAGATCAAGACGCTTGATAAGATTTTCAATGAGTACATACCTTGACAAGATTTTGAAGTAGTTCAAAATGGAACAGTCAAAGAAATAGTTCTTGCCTGTGTTGCAAAGGTGTGAAATTGAGTAAGACTCAAATCCCGACCACGGCAAAAAATAGAAACAGAATGGAAGTCATTCCCTATGCCTCAGTCATAGGTTCTATAAAAGTATGCCATGCTATGGACCAGACCTATTGTATACTCTGCCCTGGTTTGGCAAGGGAGTACAATCGTGATCTAGGAGTAGATCACTGGACATTGGTCAAAATTATCCTTAGTGGAATAAGGATATGTTTCTTGATTATGGAATAAGGTTCGTTGTAATGGGTTACGTCGATGCAAGATTTGACACTGATCCAGATGACTCTAAGTCTCAATCTGGATACAGATTGAAAGTGGGAGCAATTAGCTAGAGTAGCTCCGTACAGAGCATTGTAGACATAGAACATTTTTGCCAAATACATACGGCTCTGAATGTAACAGACTCGTTGACTAAACTTCTCTCACGAGCAAAACATGATCACACCTTAATACTCTTTGGGTGGTAATCACATAGCAATGTGAACTAGATTATTGACTCTAGTAAACCCTTTGGGTGTTGGTCACATGACCATGTGAACTATGGGTGTTAATCACATATAGATGTGAATATTGGTGCTAAATCACATGGTGATGTGAACTAGATTATTGACTCTAGTAAACCCTTTGGGTGTTGGTCACATGACCATGTGAACTATGGGTGTTAATCACATATAGATGTGAATATTGGTGCTAAATCACATGGTGATGTGAACTAGATTATTGACTCTAGTGCCAGTGGGAGACTGAAGGAAATATGCCCTAGAGGAAATAATAAAGTTATTATTTATTTCCTTATTTCATGATAAATGTTTATTATTCATGCTAGAATTGTATTAGCCAGAAACATAATACATGTGTGAATACATAGACAAACATAGTGTCACTAGTATGCCTCTACTTGACTAGCTCGTTGAATCAAAGATGGTTAAGTTTCCTAGCCATAGACATGAGTTGTCATTTGATTAATGGGATCACATCATTAGAGAATGATGTGATTGACTTGACCCATTCCGTTAGCTTAGCACTTGATCATTTAGTATGTTGCTATTGCTTTCTTCATGACTTATACATGTTCCTATGACTATGAGATTATGCAACTCCCGTTTACCGGAGGAACACTTTGTGTGCTACCAAACGTCACAACGTAACTGGGTGATTATAAAGGTGCTCTACAGGTGTCTCCGAAGGTACTTGTTGAGTTGGCGTATTTCGAGATTAGGATTTGTCACTCCGATTGTCGGAGAGGTATCTCTGGGCCCTCTCGGTAATGCACATCACTATAAGCCTTGCAAGCAATGTGACTAATGAGTTAGTTGCGAGATGATGCATTACATAACGAGTAAAGAGACTTGCCGGTAACGAGATTGAACTAGGTATTGAGATACCGACGATCGAATCTCGGGCAAGTAACATACCGATGACAAAGGGAACAACGTATGTTGTTATGCGGTTTGACCGATAAAGATCTTCGTAGAATATGTGGGAGCCAATATAAGCATCCAGGTTCCGCTATTGGTTAAGAGACGTGTCTCGGTCATGTCTACATAGTTCTCGAACCCGTAGGGTCCGCACGCTTAAAGTTCGATGACGGTTATATTATGAGTTTATGTGTTTTGATGTACCGAAGGTAGTTCGGAGTCCCGGATGAGATCGGGGACATGACGAGGAGTCTCGAAATAGTTGAGACGTAAAGAACGATATATTGGACGACTATATTTGGACATCAGAAAGGTTCCGAGTGATTCGGATATTTTTCGGAGTACCGGGGAGTTACGGGAATACGGGGAAGAGTATTGGGCCTTAATGGGCCTTAGTGGGAAGGAGAGGCAGCAGCCAGGAGGTGGCGTGCGCCCCTCCCAAGCCCAGTCCGAATTGGACAAGGGGTTTGGGGCGTGGCCCCCCTCTCCCTTCCTTCTCCCATCCACTCCTTTCCCCCCTTCTCCTAGTTGGACTAGGAAAGAAGGAAACCTACTCCTACTAGGAGTAGGAATCCTACTCCCTTGGCGCGCCCCTCCTAGGGCCGACCTCCTCCTCCCTTGCTCCTTTATATACGGGGGCAGGGGGCACCCCATAGACACAACAATTGATCCTTGAGATCTATTAGCCGTGTGCGGTGCCCCCCTTCACCATATTCCACCTCGATAATATCGTAGCAGTGCTTAGGCGAAGCCCTGCGTCGGTAGAACATCACCATCGTCACCACGCCGTCGTGCTAACGGAACTCTCCCTCGAAGCTCGGCTGGATCGGAGTTCGAGGAACGTCATCGAGCTGAACGTGCTAGACTCGGAGGTGCCGTGCGTTCGGTACTTGATCGTTCAGATCGTGAAGACGTACGACTACATCAACCGCGTTGTGCTAACACTTCCGCTTTCGGTCTATGAGGGTACGTGGACAACACCCTCCCCTCTCGTTGCTATGCATCACCATGATCTTGCGTGTGCGTAGGAACTTTTTTTGAAATTACTACGTTCCCCAACAACAGGGGGCCGAGTTCTATGGTAATCAATGACATTAAGGACAAATTGAAGGAGTATGAAGCGGCAAAGGTGAAACACGAAGGAAGAGAAAGTAACATTGATGCTCCTCACAACCCTAGTCGCCTCCTCCTCCCAACCCTAGCCGCCCCTCCTCCTCACCCCCTCCCCTCTTCCCTCCCTCGCCGCCGCCTGAGGCCGCCGTCGGGCAAGCACGGGGCACCAAGGATGGTGGCGGCGGGGCCTCGGTTGCCCTGCTCCTGTGTGGGGAACCTAGGATCTAGAGGAGCGGCTCCATTGGCAAGGCATGACCGACTAACAGCCGTGCTGGTCGTGGATCCGGTGTCCCGGTCGCGCGGGCGGCGGGATCCGGTGGTCGTTGGCGGCCGACGGCGGCTTCTGCGGCGGTCGATGTGCGCGATCTGGCGCGTCCCTTCCTCCCCTGTTCGGCGTGTGGGCCAGCCTGGTCGGGCCGCGCTTCCTCTTGGTCGCCGGTTTTGTACAGGAGGTGCTGCTGGTGGCGGAGATCTAGTTCAGGCGAAATCCCTGGCCGGCCATGACCGGGCGCGCCGACGGCGACGCCTGAGGGCGCCGTTTCCCTCCTTGGAAACGTCGGTATGGACTGATCTCCTCACTTCACCTTCCCCTAGGTTTCCCGGGCGAAATCCCTAACTCTGTTGGGGGGCGGCGGCGCTCACAGCGTCGTTCCCTTCTTGAAGGCGCCGCTTTGGGAACCTTGGGGTTGGATGGCGCTTGTGGGTGGTGGGCGACAACGATGGTGCGGCCCTTTCCTAGCATGGATTTATGTCCGTTGCTTGAAGATGGAGTCGCGTAGGTGGAGATTGTCGGCTGGCGTCGTGGTGGCGTCAATGGCGGAGGACGTGCCAAGGCTCGCGTAGGTGGAGGTTGTCGTTTGGCGTCGTGGTGGCGTCGATGGCGGAGGACCTACCAAGGTTGTCACCTCAATCTGCTCTGAAGATGGACTAGTGGAAGACGGCGGCGACGACACATGTGAGTGCGTCAGATCGGTTTGAGCCCCGGACCCGGCAGATGGCTCGGTCGGGGCCTCCGGCTTTAGATGTTAGGCTTAGGTGAGAGGTATGGGTACGTGGTCCAGCTTGCACCCCTTCATCATTTGGATAGGAGTAACCGCAGATGCTGCCAAGATGGCGAATTCAGTCATATTGTTGCTATACTTTGTAGGGTCCTTAAGAATAATCAATAAAATGGCTGTATGCATCTCCCATACACAGAGACCGGTGGTCATCCTCCTTTTGAAAGAAAAAAACATTGATGCTCATAATTTAGCTAAAGCTAGTCTGCTACGGACGCGTCATCCAAACCTTTATTTCAGTTCGATTTAATCTAGTGAGACCCTTAAAAAAGAAGCTAAACTCTTTTTTTTCTAGCTAAATGATACTACTATGTGCGAAACTTGCGCCGCCTGCAAGCAGTGCTGGTCGGAATCGGATTGGAAAAATAGTTTGACTTGTGAACGCAAGCGTCAAGCAAACGGAACAAAACGCGTTGGCACAGCCACCGTAACTCCTCCCGGAATCCGTTTGGAAGACGGGAACCGAGCCGCCGTCGATCCAAGCCGTCTCGGTGTATACATATGCGCGATGTATTTGCCGCTCGTCCATCTCGTCGCCGCCACCCTCACTCCTCCTAGATCAGACGCGCTCTCCCCTGTCTCCGTCCTCTCCGTTCAGCGCGCCGATCGATCCGATGGCGTTCACCTGCAAGCGACCCGCCGCGTCCCTCGACGGCCACGCCAGCCAGCCGGGCGCGATGTGCCGGAAGAGGAGGCGCGTCATCGGGACCACCTATGACTACGACCACCTCGGCAGAGGCAAGTTCGGCGCCGTCGTCAAGGCGCGGTGCCGCGCCACCGGCCAGCTCGTCGCCATCAAGTCCCTCCACGACCCCGCCGACCCCCGCGAGGTGCTGCGGGAGGCCCGCTTCCTCGAGGCGTGCGGCGGCCACCCGCACATCGTCGGCTTCCGCGGCGTCACGCTCGACTACGTAACCGACGAGCTCTGCCTCGTCATGGACTACGTCGAGGGCAAGAGCCTCAAAGTTCTCCTGAGCGAGAGGAGCGGCGGGCTCCCGGAGGCCACGGTGTGCACCTTCATGTGGCAGCTCCTCACGGCCGCCAAGAGGATGCACCGGTGCCACATCGTCCACCGCGACATCAATCCTGCTAACATCCTCGTCGGAGGGGAAGGGGCCGGAAGAGGGTTCGTCAAGATCTGCGACTTGGGCGTCGCCATGTCCATGTCGGAGGCGCCGCCGTACGAGGAGGAGGCTGGCATGGGGGAGTACCGGGCCCCCGAGATGCTGCTGGGAAAAAAGGACTACGACGCGCTCGTCGACACATGGTCTCTTGGGTGCGTCATGGCAGAGATGCTCACAGGCGACAGGATTTTCCGGGCCGCCGAATTCATATCTCTCTTCCAAAGGATCTTCCAAGTGGTGGGCGTGCCGGACGACACGACATGGCCGGGGTTCACGTCGCTGCCGCACGCCGCCCCGCCGCCGCTAGTGCCGGGGCAGCAGAGCACGCTGCGAGATCTGTTCCCGGAGGAGGTGCTGTCCGCGGAGGGATTCCAGGTCCTCAACGGCCTTCTTACATGCAACCCCGACAAGCGGCTGACGGCGGCCGCCGCGCTGAAGCTCCCGTGGTTCGCCACCGCTGCTGCAAACGCCCGCCCTTCTGCTCCTACTGCTGCTGCCAAGATCGACACGATGGCGGTGTCCATAAAGGAGGAGGAGGTGGAGTTCGCTCCGTTGACGCCTCCCAGAAAGAGAGTCACGGCCAAGAAGACGTTGATGAGGAAGAAGGCGCCGCTGATCGTTCCACCGGCCACATGAAGGCGCAGAGATCTTCTTCTCCTGCCTCGATGCTTGGAACTTTTCGGATGCAAAATATGTAAATCCTTGGATGACAATTTAGTGCACCCAGAGCGGAGTAAATTGTCTCTGTTGAAGCTTGTAGCATCTGTACACTTGCAGGCTTGCTGCGTTGCAGTGTTTGTTTTGTCCTGTAATATGTAGTGTTCAATGCAAAGTGTTGGATGAAATTGTTGACAACCTGCTGAATGTGAAATTCGAAGTTCTTGAAATGCGGACTGTGTAGGCAAAAAATGTTACAACCATTGAGAAACCTCTGTCAGATTAAACTGGTTCTCTCATGACTGATTTATGTTCTACACATTCGGTCAGTTTCTTACGAAAATTTACCTATCTGAGAGCATCTCCAACGGCCGCGCGAAACGACGCGCGCGCAGTAAACGCAGCCTTTAGCGCGCGCGGGTCGTTTTGCCGCGCTCCAACGGCGGCGGGAAAATCACGCGCGCGGGAACCGCTTGCGCGCGCGCGAAAAAGCGCCAGCTCGCGCGCCATATTTTGCGCACCGCTTCCGGCGCGCCTATAAAATGCGGCGCGCGCCACGCGCCTCTCTCGCACCTTCTCTTCTCCTCTTCGTCTTTCTGCCACGCGCCCCCGCCACCGACGCGCCCCCGCTGCTCCAGTGCCCCGCCACCAACGCGCGTCCGCCGCTCCAGCGCCCCGCCACAGACGCGCCGCCATGCCGCCACGCCGCCGAGGAGCGTCCGGCTACCGCGGCGTCCGCCTGCGCCCCACCGGCGTCTACACCGCGGAGATACGCTCCGGCGGACTCCGGCTCGGCCTCGGCACGTACGAGACGGCGCGCCAGGCCGCCCGCGCGAACGACGCGGCGGCGTGGCGCCTAGGCCGGCCGCGCGGCCAGATGAATTTTCAAGATGTGTACACGCTCCAGCAAGCTCTCGACCGCGCCCCTCTGCCTCGTCTGCACACAACGGAAGACCGTGCGGAGCACGCCGAGCGGCAACGCCGCCTCCTCGTCGCTCAGGAGGACGAGAGGGTCATGGCGGAGTGGCGCCAGCGCCACCCGGAGGACATCGCCTACGAGCAGGCCTACTGGGCAAGGCACCGCGCGGAGGACACGCAAAGGCGCCGCGAGAAGCGGTTGGAAAGGCGTCAGCGGAAGGCGTTGGCGAATGCGCAGTCCGACATCGTTGCAGCAGGTGGGCAGTCGTTCTTCGCGCCGGACGATGATCGGTGGCTGGACATCTGGCTAGACACCTCGGACGACACCGAGGATGATAGCGATGATAGCGACGTAGAGTAGTTTCTATCTAGTTGCGCCGTAGTTTATCTATGCTTTCAAACTATTTATCTAGTTGCACCGATGTAAAATACCTTTGTATCGTTTTTATTTATGCAATCTATCTAGTTTTTAATATTATCTATGCGTTTGAAAATTAAAAAAAATGTTTTGTGCGCGCTGCTGGAGCGGCGCGCGCGCGCTCCATTTTAGCGCGGCTGCTGGAGCGGGCGCAGCGCGCCGCACCAAACCAGGCGCAGCGCGCTCGCTAACAGATTTTTTGCGCGCGGCGCTATAGCGCAGCTGTTGGAGATGCTCTGATAGTGTAGGTAAACAGCTGTACTGGATCTAAGACTCTGTTTTTGTTGGCTTTTTTAATAATATGGCCGCACACTACTAAACCACCAAGAATTATTCGGATTCAGACAATTTTGTTGGAACTTTCATGACCTAATAACTATCCTAGTAAACATTACGATTGTTTGCTCAACTCTTTCCTTCCGGCCTGAGGATTTGCACTTCTCGCCTTCCGTTATTCAAGCAGTGCTATATTCAAATATTCAAGCTATATAAGTCTTACCAATTCACACGCGTGTAACTTCCGTCAGACTAGAGGGGTACAAACTGGGCATATAGATGCACATATTTCACACAAAATGGATACATCCAGAAGATGATACTACAAGGCAAGCATGCAAGGCTTATGTTCTGTCTGGAACACATGAATTTCACTGGGTATTCGAAATAGCGTTTACTACAGACGACTCATTTGTCGAGGATCAGTTTTGTCCATGCCCTTTCTTGCAACATAACTATTTTCTTCTTTGCCATTGATCTTCTTTGATCTACCAGCCCTTTCAAGTGTTCCATCTGACAGCGTGTACGCCGGTTTAATTGCGTTTACTACAGACGACTCAGGAGTGCATTCAGGACGACAGTGTCATGTATGCTCCCGATACAAGTGTACCTGAAATTAGAGCAAGTACAAAGAAATGCATGAGATTGGAAACTTTATAATACATGAAAGGGTAGATGACTTCAAACTACGAAGGTGCCAAGTTAGTTTTACAGAATGAGGTGAAAGTTCAGAATACTATAGTAATGACATACAAGCAAAGGGAATTTAGGGGCTTATTAGTAGTTAACTTTCTCAGAGAATGATGTAATAAATCGGACCCTGATCCACAGGGTCACCTAACATCTACCAATAACGGTCTGAACACCGAGAAGAACGTACCTTAACCATAAAATGTTGCACTATTTAACCTTGCAGGTTAAGAGGAAAGACCAAACATCCCTGTCAGAGAATAGTATGCTCTTCAGAATAGGAATTGGCTGTAGGACCAAATCCAGGATAGGATTCACCCGCATGAAAAGAGGCTAGCCAGCTGAACTAGGAGGACGAAGATATGCATGGGTACTGAGTAGTCCAGAATTATATTAGATACCTGAAAAGAAATATACTGTATTTGGATTGCCTTTTCTAGTGCCAGGTAATATTGCTTTCATAGGCTTTTGTTTCAACGGAGCTTCCAGGCGAGACTTGAAATCTGTCCTGATAGTCTCCAATGGCAAACCAAAGCTGCGGGGCATGAAGGAGAAGTCATGAAAGTGATATCCCTACTCAAGATCAAGAATCAACCAGGGAAGTAAAATCTTTGCGAGTGACGCAGTAGTTGTATCGTAAGTGAACGAATCAAGTGCGGTAGGGTCCTCGAAGTAGATGGTCCGCACGGGTAGTTACGAAGGGTGCGATCCGTTTTGTCTACATGGCCTGAACTAATTTTGTAAAGGTAGTAGCCAGCCCGAAGCAAATGCAGAAGTACCTATGTGGTAAATCACAATGTTATCTTGTCAAAAGAAAATTCAAAAGTGAGAATGTACTTAGAATGATGAGCTGAGGAGAGCATAGAGATATTATTCAGTTGAAGCTGAAGGCGATTTCGTTGAACCTGTAAAATTGAAATCTCTGAGAATGAGATCCCGAGTGCTGCCTGCCGAAACGCCAAAAGTTTTTGCATATTTGATATTTGTATAACAGAATACTAGTACTGTTATACTTTTTAAAACATCCTTGTGCATATCTGTAATGCACGCTGCACAATAAAGTAGTATTATCTTGCCATAAGTTAGATGCAACTATTCAAGCGTTGACTTGAAATTGCTAGAGGCCCTTTTTTAGAAAAGGAGGATGGCCCCCGGCCTCTACATCTGGAAGATGCATGAAGCCACTTTATTAATTATTCACAAAGACCTTACAAAGTAATACATCAATATGTCTGAAGCCGCCATCTTGGCAACATCTGTCGCTACTCCTATCCATTGATGAAGGGGTGCAGAAAGTGTGAGCCGAATACCCAGACTTCTCACCTAGCCTAACATCTAAAGCCAGAGCCCCGACCAAGCCACATATCGGTTCTGGGGCACAAACCGATCCGACGCACTCATAGGTCGTTGTCGCCATCTTCCATCAATCCATCTTTAGAGCAGGTAGTGACGCATCAACCTTTCCAGGCCTGCCATGGACGCCCCCACGGCACCAGACAGCGCCTCCTCTCTACGCGCGTTCATCATCACGCATCCGTCACCGAGACTTTGCTGCGCCTCGCCACCAAGACTCCACGACGTCGATGCGTCACAGGAAACGCCGCTCCACCGCAGATGCCGTCCAATGGTCCCTCGGGCCTATGCACACCTCCAAGAACGACGCCCTCAAGAGGGGGTACGACACATGAGCGCCGCCATCATCCGATCAACTGATCTAGGTTTCCCCTGGAAGGTAGCGGATAGGGGTCTAGAACTTCTCCACGACGATACCTTCAAGAAGGGGACGACGCAGAAAAACGCCACCATCATCGACCTTGGTAACATGCCAAGAGTAGGGCTTTCACCTGGATCTGCTCGAGGACCCTTCATCCAGCATCGTGTGCAAGACCGCCACCGATCATCGCCGCCACGCATGGAGTAGGCTGCACCGGCCGAATCAAATCTGACCGGAGACCAGGCCCACCATGCTGCCGCGCAGTTGAGGTCAGACCTGATCTGATCCGCCGACGCCGCGAGCACGCAGCCAGCATACAACGGGTCGCCCCCACCGCGTCATCGTCTCGATGAGGCCACCGCCGCCTCTCCATGGGGCTGCCGCCCCAGATCAATGGATCACGGTCACTACAGCAGCGCCGATCAGCTAGAAAAGAGTCCCGCCGCCGCCTTCCCCGGAACCATCCGGACTTCGCCGAAGGGCGCCTCGGGTAGCGGCGAGGAGAGGAAGGTGCGATTGGGGAGGAAGATGCGCCGGTGGGAGGTGGCAGCGGAGGAGGGATCCGGTGTTGGGTGGCAGCAGCAACGCTAGATCAAGGCTCGCGTGTGTGCGAGTCCGTAGAAAATGGGAGAGATTTTAAATTCCCGGCCTCTGCACCAACTAGGGATGCATACGACCATTTTTAGTATGAGTACCAAGATAAACATGGTCCTCAAAAAATTTTAGGATGCATACGGCCATTTTTAGTATGAGTAACAAGATAAACATGGTCCTCAGAATTTTTTATATGAGTATTAAGATATTTCTTGATGAGTGGTTCCACCACACACCAAAGCTTGATCCTCAATAAATGGGAGAAAACCCCCTGTGCATCACCTGTCAATTCTAGAAATTGAACTCGAGTAGTTAGGTTGCACAACCGCATGCCCAACCATTCAGCCAAGGCTCTCTTTGCACTTTTCCGTGCCTTCTATGTTCTGTCAGCTTCAGGCCAAGATTACAAGATTTATGTATCATTCATGCTAAGAACAGAGAACTAATACAAAGGGCGAACTCTGAGACACGAAAACAAGGAAGGAGAAAACAGAAAGCTCTAAGAAATATAGTATGTTTCTATCTTATATTGAAGTACTAGAACATGAATGTGCGCGTTGCTGCACCCGCCCATCTTGCCTAAAGAAGATAAACAATTAAAAAAATCTAAACAGTACAAATATTTGCGAATAATTTGAACAGTTCATCACTTCCTATTTAATGTTTTAGGTAGAGTGTTGCCTAAATTTTTACGCTATGATTTCGTAAATTGTCACACACATATATGGATTAACTGGAAAAAATAAAAGCATGATGGCCTAAATAATTTACGATACCCCGTGGTCCCGCGTGGGACAAGAGCACAAATCACTGACACCACGCTGCAAAGATCATATCTATGGGAGAAAATTAGACAAATACGCCTCACGCATAATATGAGAGCACAGACTGACCCGTGGTTCTCCAAATACCTCTTGAGAATTAGCAATGGAACGAAGGAGATGATCGGTGATGATTATATGTGTCTGCCTGATGACATTGTGATAGGTTACACACCTGGTGATGCACCAGTCATGAAACTTATTGAACACGTGTTTCCATCTCTTCATGAGAACGCATCATTTGGTTTCTACATGAGCACACGTGCTATTCTTTCTTACCAAGAATGAGCAGGTGGACGATCTAAATGCAAAGATGATTGACAGGTTTCTCGGCCAAGAAAAGGTATACTATAGCTTTGATTCCATCGATGATGATACACGCAATAACTACCCAATTGACTAACTGAACAACCTCACTCCAAATGGCTTGCCTCCCCATATTTTAAAAGTTAAAGTCAATTGTCCTGTCATTCTGCTCCAAAATCTAGATCCTAATAGCGGATTTTGCAATGGGACGAGATTGATGATTAGAGCTTTCCAAAATAATGCAATCGACGTCGAGATTGTTGGTGGACAACATGCTGGAAAGAGAGTGTTCATCCCTAGGATCCCGATGGCACCCTCGAAGGATATTTTACTTCCTTTCAAGTTGAAGAGGAAGCAATTTCCTATTCATCTGAGTTTTGCTATGACCATAAACAAAGCCAAGGGGCAAACCATCCCAACTGTTGGCATTTACCTTCCGGAGCCTGTATTCTCGCATGACCAGCTTTACGTTGCACTGTCAAGGGGTGTTTCAAGGCAGACAACTCGGGTTCTGGCAAAGCCAAATGAAAAAATAGATCAAACGGGTAAAAGCACCAAGAACATTATGAACAGAGATGTCTTGGGAGGGATAACACAGGTTTGCTCTCCATGTACCAAGACCTTTCTGTGGATTGATTGTTCGATTCCAATAGCCAAGATTGCATCATTGTCTGGCTTTTTCGTTGCCCAATTTGACAGATTTGGGCCAGAACTCTCAGATACAAAAGAGTAATAACATTTATCTAAATAAAACAAGATTGTAGTTGTGCTACCATAAGAAGGGACTAGAGTGTCTTGATTACGAAGATTCTTGCACAAATACAAAAGAGTATGTTGGTAGATAATCAAGATCTTTCAAGCCCAATACCAAGCAAGTAGAATCATGAGGTACCCTAGTCAACAGCAAAGTAACATAATCAGGCACAATACCAACATACTCTTTTGTATCTGTGCAAGAATCTTCGTAATCAAGACACTCTAGTCCCTTCTTATGGTAGCACAACTACAGTCTTGTTTTATTTAGATAAATGTTATTACTCTTTTGTATCTTAGAGTTCTGGTCCAAATCTGCCAAATTGGGCAACGAACAAAGCCAGACAATGATGCAATCTTGGCTATTGGAATTGGACAATCAATCCACACAAAGGTCTTGGTACATGGAGAGCAAACCTGTGTTATCCCTCCAAGACATATCTGTACACAATGTTGTTGGTGCTTTTACCCATTTGATCTATTTCTTTATTTGGCTTTGCCAGAACCCGAGTTGTCTGCCTTGAAACAACCTTGACAGTGCAACATAAAGCTGGTCGTGCAAGAATATAGGCTCCGGAAGGTAAATGCCACTAGAAGAACACCCGTGCGTTGCAATGGGGCCACATTAACTTTAAGAGTTCAATATTAATATTCTCATACATATCAAGTGACATTGGCGATCTTTTTTACCATCAAATCCTCATACACACACTCTCCCTCCCTCTTCCTCACTCTCTCTCCCCCTCTCCCTCTCTCTCTCTCTAACACACACACACACACATATCCATCTTATTGGGTACGGGACCATAATCCATCTATTTCACACACACACGCTAGTGCATAACAATATGGATTATGTGTATTATATTTGCCACCACAACTGAGGGAATTAATTTCATGTAAATCGGCCAGCCACAGCTCCAAGAATACGCGGCGGAGGTGGCCCGGGTTGGCGTCGGCGTCGGCGCCGTCCGGCGCGGGCCACGGGCCTGCTTCCAAGTGCATCTGCGCGCCGGCCACCCACGCCGGGTCCTTCAAGTGCCGCTTCCACCGCACCAACTCCCAGGGCCACCACGGCCAGGGCCAGGGAAGCCGCCCTTCTTCGCCCCCTTCACCGGCCGCAGCCAACGCGGTGCCGCGGTGCCGCGGCACCCGGCCTCGCCATCCTCGTCCTCCGGCACCGTCGCGACCCAGTGACGCAGCCCAAGCATCGGCCTCGAGAATCAAGAACGCTCGACAATGAAGAGGGAAGGGAAGATCATATACATGTCATAAGAAAGGGAGTTTATTTACTACTCCCTCGATGCATTGTTTCCTTTGTTTGGAGATTGATTACCATCCTGAGTTAAGGTAAGGTTAATGTGATTGAGCAATTTTTCTGAAAATCAATTATTTGTTTTCTAAATAATGTGATTGAGTGATTTAAGGTAAGGTTAATTAATTTAGATTTGATCTTTAGAGATTGTTCGTGATTGATTCTACATTACTAAATAACTTGCACCAGTATGGTAAGTTCTGATCTGTTCAGATTTCTTTCATTGTGTGAGAGGGTGACGCGAAAATAAACCGATGAAGTGGGGGAGGGGACGAAAAAATATCTACGAAAAAAAACCAGCGAAGGTGGGAGGAGGTACAAAAAAGCAATGGGAGGTGGGACGAAAAAAAACCTGGAAGCGAGACTACCAACTGCTCCATTAGGAGTAGAGAATAGTTGGGATGGTTTGCCCCTGGGCTTTGTTTATGGTCATAGCAAAACTCAGATGAATAGGGAATTGCTTCCTCTTCAACTTGAATGGAAGTGAAGTATCCTCCGAGGGTACCATCAGGATCCTAGGGATGAACACTCTCTTTCCAGCATGTTGTCCACCAACAATCTCGGCGTCGATTGCGTTATTTTGGGAAGCTCTAATCATCAATCTCGTCCCATTGCAAAGTCCGTTATTAGGATCAAGATTTCAGAGCAGAATGACAGGACAATTGACTTTAACTTTTAAAATATGGGGAGGCAAGCCATTCGAAGTGAGGTTGTTCAAATAGTCAATTGGGTAGTTATTGTCTGTATCATCATTGATGGAATCAAAGCTATAGTATACCTTTTCTTGGCCGAGAAACCTGTCAATTATCTTGCATTTAGATCGTCCACGTGCTCACTCTTGGTAGAAAGAATAGCACGTGTGCTCATGTAGGCACCGGATGATGCTTTCTCATGAAGAGATGGGAACACGTGTTCAATAAGCTTCATGACTGGTGCGTCACCAGGTGTGTAACCTATCACAATGTCATCAGGCAGACGCACATAATCATCACCGATCGTCTCCTCCGTTCCATTGCCAATTCTCAAGAGGTATTTGGAGAACCACGGGTCAGTCTGTGCTCTCATATTACAGGTGAGGCGTATTTGTCTAATTTTCTCCTATAGATATGATCTTTGCAGTGTGGCGTCAGTGATTTGTGCTCTTGTCCCACGTGGGACCACGGGAAGGACCTGCCTAAAATCCTCTCCAAACACCACAACCTTTCCCCCAAATGGAATAACACATCCCATGATATCATGTAGTGACCTATCCAATGCCTCAACTGCTTGACGCTTCATCATGGCAACCTCATCCCAGATTATCAGAGATGCTCTCCGAAGCAACTCTGCAGTACCACTCTGCTTGGTGAACCTGCAGATGCTATTATCCATGAGCTTGATCGGCATTTTGAACCTAGAGTGGGCGGTACGTCCATCGGGCATGATCGATGCGGCTATACCGGATATAGCAGTTGCAATAGCTATTTTCCCCAATGAACACACTTTAGCAAGAAGCGCCTTGTAGAGATAAGTCTTCCCCGTGCCACCAGGACCATCAACAAAGAAAACCTGTTTCTTGTTGTTCACCACGTGATTCAAGATTTCCTCAAACCTAGCCCTCTACTCAATGTTCATGGATGTATATAGATCTAAATGCTGTCGATCCACAACGACTGGCAACTCCTCTCGAACCTCCCTTAGGAGGTCGCCGGAACCATCATTGGTCTCAACTAGCTCCGGGAGGCCATAGCTTTTATTATCTTTGCCCATCGAATGCACCAAATCCTGGATGTCTCTAAGGACCATCTGTTCCAGCGCAGCCTGGTTGGACTGGGTATGATGGTAATCCTCAGACATTGACTCCAGATGCTTCTCCCACGGTGCACGGATGTTGGTTGCCTCGCAGAACACAAGAATAGTTGCAAAAGGCCTTCTTAGAGCACAGGCCATCTGGAAAGTAGCAGACTCAGTCAAGCAGTCATCTAGAGATTTGTCAGTCTCTATTAGGCCCATGAGCTCACACGCTTCCCTAAAGGTCGAGCAAAGCCTTCCATTTACAGTTCTCAAATCCTCATATGAAGTGGCACCTCTTCTATGATTCAAAAGCACTCTCAGGAAGTACCTCTCACCATCAGCGGGGTGTGCATAAACAATGCTTCCAACTAGTCCCGGGCCCCTTTGGCTTCTTTTCTGCCACTTTTTCTTGCCCTTAATCCATCAAAAGAATTCTGGGAACTCTTTATACAAGAAGTTTCGTGCATAAGGGTCCACCTCATTCATTCTAAAGAATTATGTGAGCATGATTTTGGAAGAGGACGGTCGGTTCATGACTTCCTCTAGGTTATCGGTACCGTTGAATGCAACAGTATGCATGTTGGGCAAATGCAGTTGTAGTTGCAACACAGCAGGAAAGACACCAAACATACGGAAAGCACATACCCTGTACATAGACTGGTGGTGTTACAAACCTTGCCGAATCTCATTTATCACACCACCATCGGTTGTCGCCGGATTAACTGAGAAGGAAGCACGATCATGCCCCTGGTATATGTACTTGTACAAATATTTGATTGCCTTTATGCTCGAGCAAGCTTCAACATTAATGTGAAAATTATATCTCATGAGCGGTCCGGTGTTGTATGGGACAACCCATCTG
Organism: Triticum timopheevii; assembly: GCA_963921465.1. Lineage (NCBI taxonomy): Eukaryota > Viridiplantae > Streptophyta > Magnoliopsida > Poales > Poaceae > Triticum > Triticum timopheevii. The sequence goes on along the minus strand of OY997274.1, from coordinate 243,846,285 downwards.
TTGTCCAACACTGCATTCCTAACTTTTACTCGGCGGCCATTAGCCCTTCTCCTATATATAGGGTATGAGTCCTTTCCTTGTTGTGTTGCAGGGCAAAACTGTCGAGGGTAACGGAAACGACAATTTCCATCTATCATGCAAGGACAATTCTTCTAGAGAGTACCACATGGGCCGTGGAGCATATGCTTGATAACCAGTCCATGCAACATAGGGTACTTCTCACGGCTAGGGATCTCTGCCGAGATTACCCTATCATAGGTGTCTGGATTTGTTAGCTTACAATCTGAGGCCATGATTAGCAGGAAGTGTTCATGCGGTAGACCCCTTTTTTGGAACTCGGTAACATGAGCATACGCCGCAACCGGACCAAAGTACTTTTTTATCATAAGATCTTTCAGACTCGGCATCTTGGCCCTGTATACTCTGGCCACCAGGTCAGGACGGTCTTGTGGTGTTTGTCCGGGTGCAAGTCTGGAAGTTATCTCCTTCCAGTAAGGGTTGCAAGTCATAGTGATTAAGTAATCAGGCTTTTCGTATCTTTGGACGACGGCCATTGCATCAAGGAATCTTCGCTGCATGTCTCGATCACCTCCCGGAAAAGTCTGAGGGAGCACGATTCTTTTTCCGATCTGAGCAGCACACGTCTCTCCAGATGCAATGGTGTCAACAACACCCTATGGAACAAATGAATTAGGCTCATAATTGGTTCTTGCTTTTAGAATACAAGCATGATGATAACCAACAAGACTATACATTAGGCTCATAATTGGTTATTGTTTAATTCTAGTTATTCAGTAACATACATGAGGCTGGGGAGATTTTTGTTACCTGGTAGAGCTCAACACGTATGAGTTTTTGATTCTAAGGCTTCGAGTAGAAATCAAGCCTCATAGTCTCCATTTTGATGTACATGTCAACAAGCCACTGTTGGAGAAGACGCCCCCCAAACAATAGGATGCTAAAAATTCCTTCCCTGATCTGCAACTTGAAACAGTAATACTCCCTCGCACTGACATATTTTCTAGACTCAGTGGCTTCATCCTCATCTTGTTCTTCGTTGTCATCTACAAGATGGTTGCAACAATGAATTATGAATAATGCCACTACTAAACATTGGAGGAATTCATGGATGGGTCACCAATTGTTATGACACCTTTACCTACTTCTCGTCCATCGTCCTGGTTGTCATTGTCATCCTCATTGCCTGCATGAGCGGGAGTTGGTCCCTCATATGGCAGCCAACGGTTCCATCATGTCTCCCCAGCCGGGTAAAATAATGGGTACTCTAAAGGATCATAGCATCCATAGTAGGCTCTGATGTACAAAGGACGGTCCCCTTTTGCATGCACTATAACACTTCTATCGAAAGTGTGTTTCGGGTCACTACCTTCCACCCACATTGCAGCCACCTGAGAAGTTGTAGGGGCATTGTACCTCCGCTGGTCCAATTTAATAATTGTGTTCAGTGTAATTTTATATTCTGATAGGTTGGGAACTGAACCAAGGCTCTTAAAAGTCTCGGCATACAGGTTGTTCTCCAGTATATGCAGAATCTTGCGTATGAGGTTGATATTTAGATCTGGAGAGCATTTCACCCTATGTTCCAAGGCTTCATCTGTATCATAAATGTACAGCTGCAAATGCCTGGGTCCGTGATCACCTGGTACAAGATGGTCTAGACAGTGGTACAACTGACCGTGAGCATGGAAGGTGTATACACCGGTTCTTGCCGTGGTGTTGACCCGATTGTCAAGGGTAACTCCAAGGCTTGTGAAGGAGAAGTGGGAGTTGAAATATCGAATGTGTTGTCTTAAGTACTTTGCATCCATGTCGAACTGGCTTGTAAACAATCGTTGTAGCTCTTGAGGAACCTCTGGGATAAATATCTTGACCTTACCTTTTCTGCAACAGAAGGCTGGGCCTTCATACTGGAACCTCATTGCTCCACAATGGATACAGTCTTTTATTGGCTTCAAAACATGATGTTTGGTGGGTAGATTGTGGTAGACGTAGTCGTAAGGATCATGAATCTCAAGCCTATGCGAACCATCAGTTGTCACTCTCTACGATTCGAAGTCATCACCTGGAAAGTCACGAGCAAGAGTTAATTCTGTGCTCACACCAAAAGATGGACTGCAGTAGTAATGAATTACTATAACCTTGTGCACTGAATATCCTAATATCATTCTATGCTCACACCAAAAGATGGACTGCGTGTTCAAGAATTCTGTGTGAAGGACAACCTCAGAATCAGCTAAACATATTCACATTGGGTAATATTATATTAAGCGATAAGGAAATACAATACACCTTCACTCCCAGCAGTCTGCCCCACAGGCTCGAAAATCCCGTGTGCATCGAAGTCCTCTTCATTGTTGCTGACTCCTGGAAGATTTATCAATACCACCCCAAAAGAGCATAAATATAGTTGTCAATTGAAGCGGCGCATACAAAATGTGAATATCAAAATTGCATCGAACTACCTGTATGGTTATTTTCACACGCTGGATTTGGTTTCACCATCTTGTACGCACGACTCCGACACAACAAGGACTCTCTCTATTGCATTTCCATTTCTGAGTATTTTTTTTCCTTTCATGAAGGCGGTCCTTCTCATGGTATGCATCTGAAACAATATAATGTATAGCAGAAGTCTGCTCATGAACTCAAAACGATATCATAATGTAAAGTATATGGTATGCATACCTAATGGTTCAATGGAGCGTCCGGAGATAAAAACTTATAGGAACAGAGCTATCTTCGACATGTTTCGCCGACATCGCTCGCCATATGTAAGTTGGATTACTGTGCAACCAATCATTTGAACCGTCTACCTTCAAATTTGACCCGCTGTCGGTTGGAGTTGCATGCACCTGCGTAATTTCAGATAGGGCTGAGCCATCTTGAGCGTGCGTATAATAGAAGTAGAAACACGTGTGATGACACGCATAATGATAGATTTAAAATAAAGTTAGATGCCCGTCCGCACATCACCTTCATTACCATTATGTTTGATGCATTGTCCTACTATTTCCTGCAATTGATGTTCACGACCACCATAGTTTGCCCGACCAGAGGTATGAGCTGAGACAGAACAGACACAGAACAGGGCATCAACCCATAATTCCAGAGGAAAATCACCCTAATGTAGATTTGCCAATTTAAACATTTAAGATAACATGTTGGTCGTCTAACCAGATGAAGCTTGTGGGGCAGATGATGTAGGCACTTGGACATTCACCCGGGCAGAGGCAGCTTTCCGTGCGAGTCGGGCCATCTTCTGTTTGTTTATCTACTCAGCCTGCCGCTCGTCGGATAGCCCAGCATACCAACTTTGTCCACTTCTTTTTCTGCCTGAAATATTGTCTTGTTGAAGATGAACAGTACCCACGGAGCTTGCAGCCGTACATACTGTAACTGACATGTAGATGCGAGGATTCAGATATATACAAATGATGCATGAATGCATTAGGACACGAAATGGAAGCACATACCATCTATATGTGTGTTGGTGATGTTGGTCAAAGGGATACATTGCTCAGACCCTACAGAAGAAGCACGTGCCTCTGATTCCTGGGCATGGTTTAGACTTCGTACGGCTACAGCCTTCTTCTGTTGCCAGGCGACACGACGCCTCTCGAGGATCTCTGCTTTCTTGTCATCAGACAATCTGGTGTACCATGATTGGCCACTTTTCTTTTGAGCAGCAAAACTACTCTATGCATTTCCATTTAGAGGTGAGTTTGTTACGTCCTGTAACGGGGAACGTTCCCCTAAGGCAAACCGATGTGCATCTCGAATATCATCTTGAATATTCTTGCACATCTGCGTTTTGAAAACACAAATGATGGTGACACTAGAACAAAAAAAAGTGTACAGGACCATAGTTTCCATGTATTTCAACTTTCATCTATTGTATTGTGCATTAAGAATTGCAACTTCCATCTATTTCTGCCCTTAGTTTCCATCTATTTATTTATTTATTTATTTATTCACTTCCATCTATTTATGTACAAAACTAAGAATTGCGAAAGTAGGTGGACCAAGAAACGGATCATCAATAGTCAACAGGAGGTGATCTCAAAGTTTGTTTGACATCAAGCAGAGACACTGGAACAAAAAATGTACAGGACCATAGTTTCCATATATTTCAACTTACATCTATTGTATTATGCATTAAGAATTGCAACTTCCAACTATTTCTGACCTTAGTTTCCATCTAATTATTTTTTTCACTTCCATCTATTTAGGTATAAAGCCGAGAATTTGCGAAAGTAGGTGGACCAAGAAACGGATCATCAATAATCAACAGGAGGTGATCTCAAAGTTTGTTTGACATCAAGCAGAGACACTGGAACAAAAAATGTACAGGACCATAGTTTCCATATATTTCAACTTACATCTATTGTATTATGCATTAAGAATTGCAACTTCCAACTATTTCTGACCTTAGTTTCCATCTAATTATTTTTTTCACTTCCATCTATTTAGGTATAAAGCCGAGAATTTGCGAAAGTAGGTGGACCAAGAAACGGATCATCAATAATCAACAGGAGGTGATCTCAAAGTTTGTTTGACATGAAGCACTCACTCACCTTTGCAACGTGAGGTTATACTTGTCTATCTTTTTGAACAATTTTCATCTGACCTTGCCAGCTACATACAGTATACAGAGAAAAAAATCAGGTACTGAGATGTTTTGAATCCGTATAGCAAAAACATTTGTAGTTAAAAAGATCACCAATTTTAATCCGGAAGTACATAGAATGCGTTGGACTAACGATCCTCGCATCACTGTTGGTACAAGGTGATAGAATGTGTGAAGTACAACAGAAACAACCGAAACCGAACCTTGCAGGGGGCAGCTCGGCGACGGCGTGCCGGAGACGGCACGGCGAGCAGAACCGTGTCGCGCCCGGTGGCAGTGAAGGAGACGGCACGTAGGTCTCCGGCAGCCTCTGGCAGCGGACCGGAGACGCCGCGGCGAGCAGAACTGTGTCGCGCTCGTTGTTAGTGAAGCAGACGACCGCGCGGGTCTCCGGCAGCGGACGGGGGACGACGGTCGCAGGCGGTGCGAGCGGGAGGGGGTCTCCGGCAGTGGCGGCGGCCATGCGGGGCGGGCGGGGGCGGCAAGCGGGGGCGTGGGCGGCCAGCGGTTGTGACGGAGTTAGCGGGCGGGGGTAGCAGGGGCAGGGGCGGGCGGCGGCGACCGTGCGGGACGAGGTAGCGGGGGCGGGCGTGGGCGGCGGCGGCGGTCGTGCGGGGCGGGGTAGCGGTGGCCGGGCAAGGGGGCGGCGGAGGGGTAGCGGGGGCGGGCGGTTGCGGCGGATTTAGCGGGCGAGGGCGGGACAGCCAATGGGGGTTGCTGCTAAGCCCTGGTTAGATCAAACGTGTTTTAGTGAGCAATCTGAACCGTACAGATGTGATTAGATGGGTAAGATTAAGTTTTGGATCTACACACTTCTTTCTTTTATAGAGGTAGTAGATAGATAATGCTTAAAACAAACGAAATTACTTAAAAAGGATGTCTTGCATTCTGAAATTCCAAAACACCTCATCACACACCAAGGTTCAATAACCTACAATGTAGAAACTAGAATTAAATTTTTCAAGTAGAAGTTTAGAACATAATTAAATGCCCAAATCAAAGTACCAATATTTACTAATTGTTTATTATTTAACTTTAGTAGATTAAGGTCCATTAGAACCAACATATGGAAAATCGATATCTCTGGGCTGACAAGGTCCATTAAGCAAGTACTTTCTTCTTACCAGACCTTTCAAATTTGGATGATAATGTTCTATCATTTTTCTCTTGCATGGATCATATTGGATCTCCTCCTCCCAGTTCATGTCTTCTGGAGCATCTTGTGAGGGTGCCTTTCTTTTGAGAAGAAACATGTCCATATTATCTGCATTTAACCAATAAAATTACAAAAGAGACAACGAAAATTGATGTGCTAGCTACAAGTTAATACATACAAATGTTGCAACTTGTAAAGTATTTATTGAAGAACAACACAGAAAAGGGGTACTAGGCAGAATTCTAATCGAGTATGACTAATTGACTATGGTGTAGATAAAGAAAACTCAAAATTATGTTGCTAATTTTATAAGGCGAGAGAGGGGATCAAGCGAAGAAAAATTTACAGCGGAGTCCAATTGATGGTAGTGGGAGGAGTCAGGCGCTGTAGTCTGTAGGCTGTAGCCGTGCGCCCGTGCACAGGGGCCGGGCCGTGCAGCGTCGGGCGCCATGCCGTTGATCGACAGCCTGCCGGTTGCCGGCTTGCCGCTGTTGCACCTGCACGAAGGCGTGACGGCGTGAGCCGGCCGCCCAGCCGTCAGGATCACGGAAGACGATGGGATTGGGATTTGGGAGTTGGGATCGCTGTTTTTCTTTTCTTCAGTGAATTGGTTGCTTGATTTGATGGGCCACCCTGATGCACACCTGATGGGCTACTTGCCTCAGACCTTATGCCTTACAATTAGCAGCAAAATCTTTTTTGGACCTTGTAGCATGTGCCACAGGTTGGCCCATTGGGCTCCGCCCCTGTGTAGTGCTAAGCATAGGCTCGGCTGCACCGTCGCTCTGCGTAACATTACTGTGTTGTTTTTATCTAGCCTACAAGATTGTATGTCTTTTTTTCCAAAAAGTATCAGATCTGTTATAAAAGTTCACTGGAAGTACGAATCACCTCAAATATAATAAAAATTACATCGAGATTTCTAGACCACCGGACGATCACTATTGCCACAACGAGCCACCGACGCGTCCTTGTCGATGATAGTCGAGAAATCTTCGTGCACGCACCCCTAAGGACCATCGCCTAGAGCCGCAGTCGCCGCCGTTAAACCCTTGCATAGATTTAAAGTATCTGGCACCAAATATCACCACATTACGAGAAATTCTAACTTCACAGCTCTAAGGAGATGACGGGAATCTACGCCAGAGCTCCGTCGACTGTCTAGAGGGAAGAACTCAAGAAGGACCGGAGTCCCAAAGACAAACTCGAAAAAGAAACACCGTCAATCGCCTGAGCGCCACAACTACGAGGACTAAAAGACCCTAACATTTCTTGTGTGATTACTGCTTTATTGGTCCAATTATCACGTTCATTATTTCATTATTACTATCATGTTTTTTACCAACCGTTTGTCTGTCTAATTGCCTTTCACGCGCGTCAGCAAAATATTAGCTTACCTTTTCTTTTTTGACTCAAACTCAGCCCTTAAATATTAGTGCTCGTGATCCATGCGTGCAATTGAATACTCAAAAGTCTGAAAACCCTAGACCTTAAATATCAGTGCTCGCGATCCATGCGTGCAATTCAATACTCCAACATGAGCACACGTTTTGTCATCACCGCGACTTATGCTGCTGGATCGATTCACATCTCATCTGATCTGATACATGCATGGCTTCCAGCACGACGTGCCCCGTCCTGTCTGTCTCTACACTCTGCAGTGCAGGGGCTCGGCTTCACTGTCACCGGATCCCACGTGGCTGCCCAGCTCCTCATCTGCGGAGTGATCCACGGGCCTTGTCGCAAAATGGCTGACGAGATCCGTGCAACAAAGTCGAAACACTAGAATAGTAATTTATTTGTATATATGTGCTAGCATGATGGTACTACGTTTTTGTCTTGTGACGTGTGCGGTGCTTTCTCTGTTTGTGTCCTGCTATAGTTTCTGAAAGATGGGATACTAGGGCATCTTTATCGGACACTGCATCTGTCCGTGGATTGGTAGGAATCAGTTCATGAACATGGATACAAGAGCTGATCATTCAATCGTAGTCGCATACATTTTAAAGCGGATTTCAATAAACCGGACAAAATTCATGCATACCGGATGATTTTCTTATAAACGGAGCTCATTGCTTACGGCGGCGCCCGTCCTCAACGTCTTTGTTGTTCCCTTCCCGCGACCGCCCGTCCTCAACGTCCTTGTTGTTCCCTTCCCACGATCGATGGTTGCATCTTGCCGTCTCCATGAGCGGCAACAATGAGACCCATGAAGTGAAGGTGCAGTCGCCGAAGAGAAAGAGTAGGAGATCGGAGACAGAACGGTCTACTTGGGACTCAAGCCCCGCTGCCTCCCATGCAGTACTTCTCGTCGGAGTCCATGACATGTCCGTTACCGGTGGACGTGAGGTCCACGATCGACGTGGATGGGGCGACACACTTGTCGTCCCACCGGCGCCCAAAAAAGTTCGTTGGCGGCGCGTAGGACGTGTAGATGGCGGTGTTCTCGTCTGCGATCGCGTGCGCCGCCAGCGCTGCCTGCGCGTTCGGCTGCGCCGCGACCAGGTTGCGAGCGATGGCGTGCTCATGCGTCGCCTCAGAGAGCAACAGCTACTCGGCGACGAAGTGGGGTTTCACTGCGGCCACGGCTTCCTCGCACGCGCGCTCGCCCCTCTGCCAACCAGTGAGCCGGTGCTGCTCGAGGGGAAGAGTGTTGTATCGTGCTCCTCGTGTGCCTACCGGAACGCTGACATAGGTGTCGGTGCTAGCTGCTCCTCCGCCATAGTGGTGTTGAAGTGCACCTGCTCCATGGTGAAGCCGCCATTGACCGGCGCGGGCTCCGGCGCCGAGTCGTCGTTGGAGACCTCCAGGGAACTGGCCGGCATGCCGGCCTCTATCCGCCTGGCACGGCGGCTCTACCAGGCGGACATAAGGACGACCATCACGAGCTTCTGCTCCGTCGACAGGCTCTCCCACAACACGTTGCCGCTCGCGGTCATGGCAGATGTGGCACGGAACCAGGGTGTGGAGCAGACTTGTAGTGGTGGCGGTTTGAGCAAGGAGTGGCTGCCTTTAAATAGTGAGTGTTAGTGAAACCAAGCTTCCGAGTGTGTCAATGCGATGGGGGGGTACATCTCCGTCGTATCTACTTTTCCTAACGCTTTTCCTCTTGTTTTGGACTCTAATTTGCATGATTTGAAGGAAACTAACGTGGACTGATGTTGTTTTTAGCAGAACCACCATGGTGTTGTTTTTTGTGCAGAAATAAAAGTTCTCGGATGGGAATGAAACTTTACGAGGATTTTTTATATAATAAAAGAGAATTACTGGATCCAAGAACCACCGGAGGGGGGCACCTTGGTGGGCACAACCCACCAGGGCGCCCCCCCTCCTGGCGCGCCCATGAGGGTTGTCCCCACCTGGTGGCCCCGCTGACCCTATCTTCGACGCTATAAATTCACATTTTCTGAGAAAAAAATCGGGGAGAAAGAATTACCGCGTTTCACAAGACGGAGCCGCCGCCACCTCCTGTTCTTCATCGGGAGGCCAGATCTGGAGCCCGTTTGGGGCTCCGGAGAGGGTGATCTTCGATCTTCGTCATCATCAACCCTTCTCCATCGCTAATTCCATGATGCTCCCCACCAGGAGTGAGTAATTTCTTCGAAGGCTCGCTGGTCGGTGAGGAGTTGGATGAGATTCATCATGTAATCGAGTTAGTTTTATTAGGGCTTGATCCCTAGTATCAATTATGTTACGAGATTGATGTTGCTATGACTTTGCCATGCTTAATGCTTGTCACTTTGGGCCTGGGTGCCATGATTTCAGATCTGACCCGCTTATGTTATCACCATTATATCTATGTTCTAGACCCGATCTTGCAAGTTATAGTCACCTATTACGTGTTATGATCCGCAAACCCCCGAGTGACAGAAGTCGGGGTACTTTCTGGTGATGATCGTAATTTGAGGAGTTCATGTATTCACTATGTGTTAATGCTTTGTTTCGGTTCTCTAAGGAGGCCATAATTGTTGGAAAACCTTGTATGAAAAACAAAAAAATTCTACGCACACGCAATGATCTATCCATGGAGATGCACAGCAACGAGGGGGAGAGTGTGTCTACATACCCTCGTACACTGTATGCGGAAGCGTTTCCCAAGGCGGTAGATGTAGTCAAACTTCTTCGCGCTTCAATCGATCAAGTACCGCACGCACGGCACCTCTGTGTTCTGCACACGTTCAGCTCGGTGACGTCCCTCGCCTTCTTGATCCAGCAAGACGTCGAGGTAGTAGATGAGTTCTATCAGCACGACGGCGTGGTGATGGTGATGGTGAAGTGATCTCCGTAGGGCTTCGCCTAAGCACTACAAAAAAATGATCGGGGGTGTAAACGGTGGAGGGGGACGCCGCACACGGCTAACAATTGATCTGGTGTGGGTTAGGCGCCCCCCTCCCATATATATATATAATATATATATATATATATATATATATATATATATATATATATATATATATATATATATATATATATATATAGGTGGGAGGGAGGGAGGAGCAGCCATATGAGGCGCCCAAGTAGGAGGAATCCTACTTGGAGTCCCTCCCAAGTAGCGCCCACCCCCTACCATATATAATCGAGGAGGAAGGAAAGAGGGGGAGAGGGAATGAAGGGGGAATCCTATTCCACTCTTTCCTTTCCCTTCCCCTCTTTCCTTCTCCTCCTAGGTCGGCCTGCTATGGGGGCGCACCAGCCCCTTGTGGCTGGTGCGTTCCTTCTCTTGGCCCATAAGGCTAATATCTTTGCCGGGGGTGCCCGAAACTCCTTTCCGGTGACCCAATAAGTACCCGGTACCCTCCGAAACACTTCCGGTGTCCGAATACTATCGTCCTCTATATCAATCTTTACCTCTCGACAATTTTGAGACTCCTCGTCATGTCTGTGATCTCATCCGGGGCTCTGAACAACATTCGGTCACCAAATCACATAACTCATATAATACTATATCGTCAACGAACGTTAAGTATGCGGACCCTACAGGTTCGAGAACTATGTAGACATGACCGAGACACCTCTCCGGTAAATAACCAATAGCGGAACCTGGATGCCCATTGGCTCCTACATATTCTACGAAGGTCTTTATCAGTCGAACCGTTATAACAACATACGTAATTCCCTTTGTCCATCGGTATGTTACTTGCCCGAGATTCGATCGTCGGTATCTTCATACCTAGTTCAATCTCGTTACCGGCAAGTCTCTTTACTCGTTCCGTAATACATCACCTCATGACTAACTCTTTAGTCGTTTGCTTGCAAGCTTATGATGTGTATTACCGAGAGGGCCCAGAGATACCTCTCCGATACTCGGAGTGACAAATCCTAATCTTGATCTATGCCAACTCAACAAACACCTTCGGAGATACCTGTAGAGCATCTTTGTGATCACCCAGTTATGTTGTGACGTTTGATAGCACACAAGGTATTCCTCTGGTATCCAGGAGTTGCATAATCTCATAGTCGAAGGAATATGTATTTGACATGAAGAAAGCAATATCAATAAAATTGAACGATCATTATGCTAAGCTAACGGATGGGTCTTGTCCATCACATCATTCTCCTAAGGATGTGATCCCGTTATCAAATGACAACACATGTCCATGGTTAGGAAATCTTAACCATCTTTGATCAACGAGCTAGTCTAGTAGAGGCTACTAGGGACATGGTCTTTGTTTATGTATTCACACATGTATTTAAGTTTCCGATCAATACAATTCTAGCATGAATAATAAACCTTTATCATGAATAAAGAAATATAAAATAACAACTTTATTATTGCCTCTAGGGCATATTTCCTTCATTAATATCCCTTAGTTTCCATATGGACCCCGCTGCCACGGGAGGGTAGGACAAAAGATGGCATGCAAGTTCTCTCCAGAAGCACATATGACTATTTATGGAATACATGCCTACATTATATTTATGAACTGGAGCTAGTGCCGTATCGCCCTAGGTTATGACTGTTATATGATAAATATCATCCAATGAATTAACCGATCTGATGCCTACGAATTTCTCTTATATTGTTTTTGCTAAGCTAATACTGTTATCGTTATTCTTACACTTGCTACAAAATCATTGCTATCACTGTTACTGTTACTATTCTTGTTGCTACTACTATCAAAACTATCATACTGCTTTGCTACTGATCACTTTGCTGCAGATAATTAATCTCCAGGTGTGATTGAATTGACAACTCAGATGCTAATACTTGCAAATATTGTTTGGCTCCCCTTGTGTCGAATCAATAAATTTGGGTTGAATATTCTACCCTCGAAAATTGTTGCAATCCCCTATACTTTTGGGTTATCAAGACCTTTTTCTGGCGCCGTTGCCGAGGAGCATAGCTATATTTGTTGAGTCACTTGGGATTATTATCAAATTATCACTATGAAGAATTTGAAGGACGCTAAGACTAAGATTTTTCCCTCTAAGACGAGGGGGAGTAAGGAATTGTCATCTAGCTCTGCACTTGATTCACCTTCTGTTATGAGTAGACTTGCAACACCACCACATGCTATTGATACGTCCATTTTGCATCATGTTTTCCTACTATTATTTATGTTGTTTTATTGTATAATAATGCTTTTTGGAGTAATTCTAATGCCTTTTCCCTCATAATATGCAAGGTATCCACCAAGCGGGAGAATTCTGGCAGCTAGAAATCTGGACCTAAAAAGCTACGTCAAGTTACCTATTCTGCACAACTCCAAATGAGCTGAAACTCCCCGAGGATTTTTATGGAATATTTAATAAATATTGGAGCAAATAAGTACCAGAGGAGGGCCACCAGGTGGGCACGACCCACCTGGGCGCGCGAGGAGGCCCAAGCGCCCTGGTGGGTGCTGCCCTCCTCGGCCCACCTCTAGTGCCCATCTTCTGGTATATATGTCATATTGACCTAGACAAAAATAAGGGGAGGACATTCGGGATGAAGCGCCGCCGCCTCGAGGTGGAAGTTGGGCAGGAGCACTTTTGCCCTCTGGCGGAGCGATTCTGCCGGGGGAACTTCCCTCCCGGAGGGGAAAATCATTGTCATCATCATCACCAACAACTCTCCCATCTTGGGGAGGGCTATCTTCATCAACATCTTCACATCTGTAACATCCCAAATTTTCAATTTGGAATGTTATACAGTAGATCATCATTGCATATCATATTTTATTGCATTTTGGTTTGATCCAAGAAATTCTACGCAACTCAAGGACCCACGGAGAGAGTTGGGAATTTCGTTATTTCCTTATTTGAGTTTTTTCTCAAATTTAATAAAGGGATCATTTTGATTTTAATTACTTTGTCTTCACATATTTAAATTATAAAAATAAGAGAGAGGGAATAAAGTGACTTTCCCAAAATAAAGAAATATTGAGGATTTAATATTAAAACCAAACAAGATTTTATTTCGGAGTTTTATTGCTATTTTATTTGAATTAGGAAAAATGTGTGTTTTTCAAAATTGCATCTAGGGCCCAAATAAATGTTCATCTTGTCCGACTTATTTTTAGAGGATGGGAAAAATTTATTTCGGGATTTTGGAGTCCGTTTAGTATTTCTTTTATCTGTTTTTCTGTGCGAAATTAATTTAAAAAAACGAACTGACCTACCGGGTCGTGTCCGTCCCGGACTCCTGGCCCGGCCGGCCTTATAAGCCGGGAGGCCCGAGCCGCCAGCCCCCCGAAACCCTAGCCCCGCCCCCGATCCGCCGCCGCCGACAGCCGCCGCCCGCGCCGCCGCGAGCCGTCGCCGCCGCCGAGTCCCGCCGCGCCGCCGGAGCCCCGCGCCGCCGAGCCCCGCGCCGCCGTGCCCTGCCGCCACTCGAGCCCCGTCGCCGCCGCTGGTTTTTGCCGGTTAACCGTCGGTTTTTTTAAGAACCCGCGGTTTATTTTTTTTATAGATTAGTTTATTTTTTCCGGTTTATGTATTTTGCGGACGTTCGTCCGTACGTTTGTTTTAACGAACGGTTTTCGTGGTTTAGCCGCAGACAGCGAACATTCGTTCGTTAGCATGTTCGTCCGTTTTTCTTTTTTCTCGGATTTTCCGCGATTATTCCCGATCGTGATTTCTGATTCGATTTTCGTTTTAGTATAACTTTTCGCTCATTTATCGGAAACAGGCGATTTAAGCGCCTAGAGTTTCGTCTCGAAACCCTCTTTCCGTCTAACCAACTCAAACAAGTTTTGCTACTGTAAAAATTTGACTTAGGATCATATTAGTAAACGAAGCTTATTTCTTTCGCCGTTTGACTTTCGTTGCTTCGTTTGATTTGATTCTTTTTGCAAACCGGAGTTCTTAAGTTGAACTTTCTGGTTAGATCTCTTATTTGAGTTTTACATGTGCATTAGATGAGTGCTGATTGTATGCTTGTTTGTTTGCGATAGAGTACCCAGAGTGCGCCACTTGCTACTACGAGTCTCTAGGTTTCACGGATCATCAGCAAGGCAAGTAACACTTTGATCATACCTCTTTACTACCCAGTTTTATTGCATTAGATCAAACCTCAAACAATTGCAAGGTTAGGATCTGATTTAATATGTGGGTTTTGGGAAGTAGATGAGGTAGAACCTATTACCTGTTTATTATCAAACCTTTGGGAGTTACTTCTACGTTGCTTATATTGCTATGCTATGATAGTAGACGTGGATTGGGTGAGTGTATCCATGACAGATGTGAGATTGTTAATTAATGGTTTACTTAAGGTGGCAACTTTAATTCACATCTGGGTGCATTGAGGCACCTGGGGAACCCAGTGTTGCCTGTATTTTTGGAAATCCCGGGGTACCGTGTGATTCTCCTATGGACCGCCACCCAGGCTCAAAGGGATCATGAGATTATTCATGCTAGAAACTTCCGTGTGCAGCCGCAAGCTACTATGGGCTCTAGCATAGTTGAGTATGTTGTGTGACCTCTTTCAGTGGTACACTAGCAGATGTAGGGGATGTAGGTTGGTACTGTCTACCTAGAGTAAAGAGTTAATGCTTCTGAAAGACTATGTCTCGGTCATCCGTTTCTCAAACACCTTGTAGTGCGAGAAATCAAACGGAGGAGATCGAGTCTTGCGGGGAAAAGTGCGCAAACCTCTGCAGAGTGTATAAACTAATCATGGTTAGCCGTGTCCCCGGTTATGGACGTTTTGTGTATCTAGTACCTGGATTATCATGTGAATCTCATCATGTTACTTAATTTAATTTTGTTGGGTTAATGATGATGCTTAATTGGGATTGAGTTGGAGGAACCTTCTCATTGTTTAACAACCACCATGATAGTTAAATAAAATTTATTCCTTTGTTGTAGGGAAAAATTGGCTTTATGCAAAACTGTAACCATAGAGCTTTCCACCAACCATATATGCATGTAGTGATAGCATTATTCTGTTCATTACTCTCTATGTGTTACATTGCCAGCATATTCCATGCACTGACCCGTTTTCGGGCTGCAATGTTCATGTTGCAGACTTTTTAGACGACGAGGAAGGTGCCTTAGGTCGTGATCTTATACTCAGTGATGTCGTTGGAGTTGATGGACTCCCTTATCTTCCAAGCCTTCCGCTGTTATTGCTATTTAGATGGCCTTAAGCCATATTTATTGTAATAAGTTCTCTTTTGAGACATTCGACGTAATAAGTGTGTGATTGCTACTCTGTTATAAATCCTTCAAGTATTGTGCGTGTCAGCATTACCAATCCAGGGATGACACTGATGCACAGAGATCAGACTGTTTGAGGTCTGGTCGCTACAAGATGGTATCGGAGCACACGCTGACTATAGGACATGACCACTAAGCTAAAGCCCTAGATCACTACTCTCTTCTCATTTCTGACTCCTCCCCTTTTCTATTCTTTTAGGATGGCGGATGCAAGGAACAAGTTCACGCAACCGGATGAAGATACACCCTTTGGATGCCACTTGAAGGAAGTCACTAGATACCTGAACATCGGAGTACCAAGCTTCATCGGGACCTACATCGCCACTTTACCAGAAGAAGAGTGTTGGATGATTCAAGTTCAAGTTCCAGGAAGGACGTTCATGTTGGGGAACATAGTAATTTCAAAATTTTCCTACGCACACGCAAGATCATGGTGATGCATAGCAATGAGGGGGGAGAGTGTGTCCACGTACCCTCGTAGACCGAAAGCGGAAGCGTTATGAAAATGCGGTTGATGTAGTCGCACGTCTTCACGATCTGACCGATCCAAGTACCGAACGCACGGCACCTCCGAGTTCTGCACACGTTCAGCTCGATGACGTCCCACGAACTCCGATCCAGCAGAGCTTTGCGGGAGAGTTCCGTCAGCACGATGGCGTGATGACGGTGTTGATGATGCTACCAACGCAGGGCTTCGCCTAAGCACCGCTACGATATTACCGAGGTGGAATATGGTGGAGGGGGACACCGCACACGGCTAAGAGATCAATGATCAATTGTTGTGTCTAGAGGTGCCCCCGCCCCCGTATATAAAGGAGCAAGGGGAGGGGGCCGGCGGCCTCATAGGGTGCTCCCCAAGGGGGGAATCCTACTCCTACTAGGAGTAGGTTCCCCCTTTCCTAGTCCAACTAGGAAGGGAAGGAAAGAGGAGGAGGGGAGAAGGAAAGAGGGGGTCAGCCCCCAAAGCACTAAACCAATTCGGTTTGGGCCTAGGGGGCGCACCCCACACTTCCTTGATGCCCTCTATTTCCACTAAGGCCCATGAAGGCCCATTGACCCTCCCGGCGAATTCCCGTAACTCTCTAGTACTCCGAAAAATACCCGAATCACTCGGAACCTTTCCGGTGTCCGAATATTGTCGTCTAATATATTGATCTTTACGTCTCGACCATTTTGAGACTCCTCGTCATGTCCCAGATCTCATCCGGGACTCTGAACTACCTTCAGTACATCAAAATACATAACTCATAATATAAATCGTCACCGAACTTTAAGCGTGCGGACCCTACGGGTTCGAGAACTATGTAGACATGACCGAGACACGTTTCTGGTCAATAACCAATAGCGGAACCTGGATGCTCATATTGGCTCCCACATATTCTACGAAGATCTTTATCGGTCAAACCGCATAACAACATACGTTGTTCCTTTTGTCATCGATATGTTACTTGCCTGAGATTCGATCGTCGGTATCTCAATACCTAGTTCAATCTCGTTACCGGCAAGTCTCTTTACTCGTTATGTAATGCATCATCCCGCAACTAACTCATTAGTCACATTGCTTGCAAGGCTTATAGTGATGTGCAGTACCGAGAGGGCCCAGAGATACCTCTCCGACAATCGGAGTGACAAATCCTAATCTCGAAGTACGCCAACTCAACATGTACCTTCAGAGACACCTGTAGAGCTCCTTTATAATCACCCAATTACGTTTGTGACGTTTGGTAGCACACAAAGTGTTCCTCCGGTAAACGGGAGTTACATAATCTCATAGTCATAGGAACATGTATAAGTCATGAAGAAAGCAATAGCAACATACTAAACGATCAAATGCTAAGCTAACGGAATGGGTCAGGTCAATCACATCATTCTCTAATGATGTGATCCCGTTAATCAAATGACAACTTATGTCTATGGCTAGGAAACTTAACCATCTTTGATTCAACGAGCTAGTCATGTAGAGGCATACTAGTGACACTCTGTTTGTCTATGTATTCACAGATGTATTATGTTTCTGGTTAATACAATTCTAGCATGAATAATAAACATTTATCATGATATAAGGAAATAAATAATAACTTTATTATTGTCTCTAGGACATATTTCTTTCAGTCTCCCACTTGCAATAGAGTTAATAATCTAGTTCACATTGCCATGTGATTTAACACCAATATTCACATTTGTATGTGATCAACACCCAAAGGGTTTACTAGAGTCGATAATCTAGTTCACATCGCTTATGTGATTAACACCCAAAGAGTACTAAGGTATGATCATGTTTTGCTTGTGAGAGAAGTTTAGTCAACGGGTCTATCACATTCAGAGCCGTATGTATTTTGCAAATATTCTATGTCTACAATGCTCTGCATGAAGCTACTCTAGCTAATTGCTCCCACTTTCAATATGTATCCATATTGAGACTTAGAATCATCTGGATCGGTGTACATGCTTGCACCGATGTAACTCTTTACGACGGGCTCTTTTATCACCTCCATAATCGAGAAATATTTCCTTAGTCCTCACTAAGGATATTCTTGACCGCTGTTCAGTGATCTGCTCTTAGATCAAAATTGTACTCCCTTGCCAAACTCAGAACAAAGTATACAATGGGTTTGGTACACAACATAACATACTTTATAGAACCTATGACTGAGGCATAGGGAATGACTTTTCATTCTCTTTCTATTTTCTGCCATGGTCGGGTTTTGAGTCTTACTCAACTTCACACCTTGCAACACAGGCAAGAACTCCTTCTTTGACTATTCCATTTTGAACTACTTCAAAAACTTATCAAGGTATGTACTCATTGAAAAATCTTATCAAGCATCTCAATCTATCTCTATAGATCTTGATGCTCAATGTGTAAGCAGCTTCACCGAGGTCTTTCTTTGAAAAACTCATTTCAAATACTCCTTTATGTTTTCTAGAAGATTCTACATTATTTCTGTTCAACATATGTCATTCACATATACTTTATCAGAAATGTTGTAGTGCTCCCACTCACTTTCTTGTAAATACAGGCTTCTCCAAAAGTTTGTATAAAACCATATGCTTTGATCAACTCATCAAATCATATATTCCAACTCCGACATGCTTGCACCAGTCCATAGATGGATCACTGGAGCTTGCACACTTTTTTAGCACCTTTTGGATTGACAAAACCTTATGGTTGCATCATATACAACTCTTCTTTAATAAATCCATTAAGGAATGCAGTTTTGACATCCATTTGCCAAATTTCATAAAATGTGGCAATTGCTAACATGATTCGGATAGACTTTTAAGCATCAATACGAGTGAGAAAATCTCATTGTATTAACCACCTTGAACTTTGTCAAAAACCTTTTTCGACAAGTCTAGCTTTGTAGATAGTAACACTACTATCAGCGTTCGTCTTCCTCTTGAAGATCCATTTATTTTCTATGGCTTGCCGATCATCGGGCAAGTCAATCAATGTCCACACTTTGTTCTCATACATGGATCCCATCTCAGATTTCATGGCCTCAAGCCATTTCGTGGAATCTGGGCTCATCATCGCTTCCTCATAGTTCGTAGGTTCGTCATGGTCAAGTAATATGACCTCCAGAATAGGATTACCATACCACTCTGGTGCAGATCTTACTTTGGTCGACCTACGAGGTTTGGTGGTAACTTGATCTGAAGTTTCATGATCAATATCATTAGCTTCCTCACTAATTGGTGTAGGAATCACTGGAACTGATTTCTGTGATGAACTACTTTCCAATAAAGGAGTAGGTACAGTTACCTCATCAAGTTCTACTTTCCTCCCACTCACTTCTTTCGAGAGAAACTCCTTCTCTAGAAAGGATCCATCTTAGCAACGAATATCTTGCCTTCGGATCTGTGATAGAAGGTGAACCCAATAGTTTCCTTTGGGTATTCTATGAAGACATACTTCCGATTTGGGTTCGAGCTTATCAGGTTGAAACCTTTTCCTATAAGCATCGCAGCCCCAAACTTTAAGAAACGACAACTTTGGTTTCTAGCCAAACCACAGTTCATAAGGCATCGTCTCAACGGATTCTGATGGTGCCCTATTTAAAGTGAATGCAGCTGTCTCTAATGCATAACCCCAAAACGATAGTGGCAAATCGGTAAGATACATCATAGATCGCACCATATCTAGTAAAGTACGATTACGACGTTCGGACACACCATTACATTGTGGTGTTCTTGGTGGCGTGAGTTGCGGAACTATTTCACATTGTTTCAAATGAAGGTCAAACTCATAACTCAAATATTCTTCTCTACGATCAGATTGTAGAAACTTTATTTTCTTGTTATGATGATTCTCCACTTCACTCTGAAATTCTTTGAAATTTTCAAATGTTTCAGACTTGTGCTTCATTAAGTAGATATACTCATATCTGCTCAAATCATCTGTGAAGGTCAGAAAATAACGATACCCGCCATGAGCATCAACACTCATTGGACCGCATACATCGCTATGTATTATTTCCAACAAGTCAGTAGCTCGTTCCATTGTTCCAAAGAATGGAGTTTTAGTCATCTTGCCCAAAAGGCATGGTTCGCAAGCATCAAATGATTCATAACCAAGTGATTCCAAAAAATCCATCTTTATGGAGTATCTTCAAGCGCTTTACACCGATATGACCCAAACGGCAGTGACACAAATAAGTTGCACTATCATTATCAACTTTGCATCTTTTGGCATCAATATTATGAATCTGTGTATCACTACATCGAGATCCAACAAACTATTTTCATTGGGTGTTTGACCATCGAAGGTTTTATTCATGTAAACAGAACAACAATTTTATTCTCTGAATTTAAATGAATAACCGTATTGCAATAAACATGATCAAATCATATTCATGCTCAACGCAAATGCCAAATAACATTTATTTAGGTTTAACACTAATCCCGAAAGTATAGGGAGTGTGTGATGATGATCATATCAATCTTGGAACCACTTCCAACACACATCATCACTTCACCCTCAACTAGTCTCTATTTATTCTGTAACTCCTGTTTCGAGTTACTAATTTTTAGCAACCGAACAAGTATCAAATACCCAGGGGCTACTATAAACACTAGTAAGGTACACTTGAATAACCTGTATATCAAATATACCCTTGTTCACTTTGTCATCTTTCTTAGCCACCAAATATTAAGGGCATTTCCGCTTCCATTGACCATTTCCTTTGTAGTGTAAGCACTCAGTTTCAAGCTTTGGTCCAGCTTTGAGCTTCTTCGCGGGAGTGACAACTTGCTTGCCATTCTACTTGAAGTTTCCCTTTCTTTCCCTTTGCCCTTTTCTTGGAACTCGTGGTCTTGTCAATCATCAACACTTGATGCTCTTTCTTGATTTCTACCTTCGTCGATTTCAACATCACGAAGAGCTCGGGAATCGTTTTCGTCATCCCTTGCATACTGTATTTCATCACGAAGTTCTAGTAACTTGGTGATGGTGACTAGAGAACTTTGTCAATCACTATCTTATCTGGACGATTAACTCCCACTTGATTCAAGCGATTGTAGTACCCAGACAATATGAGCACATGCTCACTAGTTGAGCAATTCTCCTCCATCTTTTAGCTATAGAACTTGTCGGAGACTTCATATCTCTCAACTCGGGTATTTGCTTGAAATATTAACTTCAACTCCTGGAACATCTCATATGGTCCATGACGTTCAAAACGTCTTTGAAGTCCCGATTCTAAGCTGTTAAGCATGGTGCACTAAACTATCAAGTAGTCATCATATTGAGCTAGCCAAACGTTCATAACGTCTGCATCTGCTCCTGCAATAGGTCTATCACCTAGCGGTGCATCAAGGCCATAATTCTTCTGTGCAGCAATGAGGATAAACCTCAGATCATGGACCCAGTCCGCATCATTGCTACTATCATCTTTCAACTTATTTTTCTCTAGGAACACATATAAAACATAGGGAAGCAACAACGCGAGCTATTGATCTACAACATAATTTGCAAAATACTATCAGGACTAAGTTCATGATAAGTTAAAGTTCAATTAATCATATTACTTAAGAACTCCCACTTAGATAGACATCCCTCTAATCATCTAAGTGATCACGTGATCCAAATCAACTAAACCATGTCCGATCATCACGTGAGATGGAGTAGTTTTCAATGGTGAACATCACTATGTTGATCATATCTACTATATGATTCACGCTCAACCTTTCGGTCTCAGTGTTCCGAGGCCATATCTGTATATGCTAGGCTCGTCAAGTTTAACCTGAGTATTCCGCGTGTGCAACTGTTTTGCACCCATTGTATTTGAACGTAGAGCCTATCACACCCGATCATCACGTGGTGTCTCGGCACGAAGAACTTCTACAATGGTGCATACTCAGGGAGAACACTTATACCTTAAAATTTAGTAAGGATCATCTTATAAAGCTACCCTTGAACTGAGCAAAATAAGATGTATAAAAGATAAACATCATATGCAATCAAAAATATGTGACATGATATGGCCATGATCATCTTGCGCCTCTGATCTTCATATCCAAAGTACTGTCATGATCTCTATCGTCACCGGCACGACACCATGATCTCCATCATCTTGATCTATATCAATGTGTCGTCACATGGTCGTCTCGCAAACTATTGTTCATGCAACTATTGCTATCGCATAGCGATAAAGTAAAGCAATTATTTGGCACTTGCATCTTATGCAATAAAGAGACAACCATAAGGCTTCTTCCAGTTGCCGATAACTTTAACAAAACATGATCATCTCATACAACAACTTATATCTCATCACGTATTGACCATATCACATCACAACATGCCCTGCAAAAACAAGTTAGACGTCCTCTACTTTGTTGTTGCAAGTTTTACGTGGCTGCTACGGGCCGAGCAAGAACCGTTCTTACCTACGCATCAAAACCACAACGATAGTTCGTCAAGTTAGTGCTGTTTTAACCTTCTCAAGGACCGGGCATAGTCACACTCGGTTCAACTAAAGTTGGAGAAACTGACACCCGCCAGCCACCTGTGTGCAAAGCACATCGGTAGAACCAGTCTCGCGTAAGCGTACGCGTAATGTCGGTCCGGTCCGCTTCATCCAACAATACCGCCGAACAAAAGTATGACATGCTGGTAAGCAGTATGACTTGTATCGCCCACAACTCACTTGTGTTCTACTCGTGCATATAACATCTACGCATAAAACTTGGCTCTGATGCAACTGTTGGGGAACATAGTAATTTCAAAATTTTCCTACGCACACGAAAGATCATGGTGATGCATAGCAACGAGGGGGGGAGAGTGTGTCCACGTACCCTCGTAGACCAAAAGCGGAAGCATTATGACAACGCGGTTGATGTAGTCGTACGTCTTCACGATCCGACCGATCCAAGTACCGAATGCACGGCACCTCCGAGTTCTGCACACGTTCAGCTCGATGACGTCCCACGAACTCAGATCCAGCAGAGCTTTGCAGGAGAGTTTCGTCAGCACGACGGCGTGATGACGGTGTTGATGATGCTACCGACGCAGGGCTTCGCCTAAGCACCGCTACAATATTATCGAGGTGGAATATGGTGGAGGGGGACACCGCACACGGCTAAGAGATCAATGATCAATTGTTGTGTCTAGAGTTGCCCCCTGCCCCCGTATATAAAGGAGCAAGGGGAGGGGGCCGGAGGCCTCATAGGGTGCGCCCCAAGGGGGAATCCTACTCCTACTAGGAGTAGGTTCCCCCTTTCCTAGTCCAACTAGGAGGGGAAGGAACGAGGAGGAGGGGAGAAGGAAAGAGGGGGCCGGCCCCCAAAGCCCTAAACCAATTCGGTTTGGGCCTAGGGGGGGCGCACCCCACACTTCCTTGTTGCCCTCTATTTCCACTAAGGCCCATGAAGGCCCATTGACCCTCCCGACGAATTCCCGTAACTCTCCGGTACTCCGAAAAATACCCGAATCACTCGGAACCTTTCTGGTGTCCAAATATAGTTGTCCAATATATCGATCTTTACGTCTCGACCATTCCGAGACTCCTCATCATGCCCTGATCTCATCGGAGACTCCTAACTACCTTCGGTACATCAAAACACATAACTCAATATAAATCGTCACCGAAATTTAAGCGTGCGGACCCTACGGGTTTGAGAACTATGTAGACATGACCGAGACACGTTTCTGGTCAATAACCAATAGCGGAACCTGGATGCTCATATTGGCTCCCACATATTCTACGAAGATCTTTATCGGTCAAACCGCATAACAACATACGTTGTTCCTTTTGTCATCGGTATGTTACTTGCCCGAGATTCGATCGTCGGTATCTCAATACCTAGTTCAATCTCGTTACCGGCAAGTCTCTTTACTCGTTATGTAATGCATCATCCCGCAACTAACTCATTAGTCACATTGCTTGCAAGGCTTATAGTGATGTACATTACCGAGAGGGCCCAGAGATACCTCTCCGACAATCGGAGTGACAAATCCTAATCTCGAAATACGCCAACTCAACATGTACCTTCGGAGACACCTGTAGAGCTCCTTTATAATCACCCAGTTACGTTGTGACGTTTGGTAGCACACAAAGTGTTCCTCCGGTAAACGGAAGTTACATAATCTCATAGTCATAGGAACATGTATTAGTCATGAAGAAAGCAATAGCAACATACTAAACGATCAAGTGCTAAGCTAGCGGAATGGGTCAAGTCAATCACATCATTATCTAATGATGTGATCTCGTTAATTAAATGACAACTCATGTCTATGGCTAGGAAACTTAACCATCTTTGATTCAACGAGCTAGTCAAGTAGAGGCATACTAGTGACACTCTGTTTGTCTATGTATTCACACATGTATTATGTTTCCCATTAATACAATTCTAGCATGAATAATAAACATTTATAATGATATAAGGAAGTAAATAATAACTTTATTATTGTCTCTAGGGCATATTTCCTTCAGTTCATGCCCGTCACTAAGCCCATAGAGTTTTCCTTTGATGCACCAACCTGGAGCCTAGGAAAGAGCATGGTAGCCCACATCACCATGGGACGCATTGGAGAAGTTTACCACAAGGATCTCAAGGATACTATTTACCAGATTTGTGGGTGCCGAGATGAGCAATGGGAGATGATCAGCACCAGGAAGGATGGATCAATTGCATCTTTCATCCAGGAGTTAAACCAGCACATTCGACGCCAGGAGAATCAGATGTGCGCAGGCATGATAGATCTGAAGAAGGCTATGACCAAGATCACGGAGCTGGAGGAAGAACTCAAGTCTACACGCGATGGATATGAGGAGGAAATGACAACACTCGTGGAGAAGAATGATGATCTGAAGAAGAAGCTAAAAGTATTTATGGGATTCCCTATGACTGGAGGAGAAGACAATGATTGCACTTGCCCGGAGAACTACATCATCATCGACGACACCGACTCAGACCCAGACGATAGTGATGATGACTTTGTTGATGAAACTGGAGCAGATATCATGGAGTCTTCGACCGATCAATTTTTCTAGTCGACCACCATAATAGTAGTAGTATTCCCCCATGTATATAGTATAGTCCGAGCACTTTTGTAACGATACTTAGACCGTTGTATGCCCTTGCTTGAATTGATTGAAGTGATATTGATTGTGTTTGTCTCATGTGCATATGGGTAGTGTTTTTCTCTATAGACCTCATTCTATTCTGTATTCTCATCTTTTCTAAACCGTCAGATGCCTCCGAGACGTGACAATGGATTTGCTTTCCCACTGGAGCTCACTCAGTTGATCCAGCAGCAGAACGCATTGATGCAGATGCTAGTCCAGAATCAAAATCAGGGGAACAATAACAACAACAACAACTGACCACCACCACCACCTGTTGATCATTTAGCCCGCTTCTTGAGGCTGAGTCCGCCGGTGTTCTCCAGTAGCACCGAGCCGATAGTTGCAGATGATTGGCTTGCAAGATGGGAAGGGAGTTGACCACTGCAGGATGCATAGATGCGGAGAAGGTGCATTTTGCCGCACATCAGCTTGATGGACCCGCAGCATCATGGTGGGAGAATTTCACAACCACTTATCCTATCGACACTGTCACATGGGACCAGTTTCAGTAGGCTTTCCATACTGCTCATGTTTCAGCAGGATCTATGGCCATGAAGAAGAGTGAGTTTCTCAACTTGCGCCAAGGAGGACGTACTGTTGGCTAGTATGTAGATGACTTTAGTAAGCTAGCACGTTATGCCCCAGATGACGTTGCTACGGATGTAGCTAAGCAGGAGAAGTTTCTGGAAGGACTGAATGATGAGCTGAGCATGCAATTGATGGTGGCAACCTTCAACAACTACCAGGAGTTGCTAGATAGAGCTCTTATGATTGAAGGGAAGCAGCAGCAGATTGACAGCTGCAAGAGGAAGTATGGACAAGGGAAGTACAATTCTGGAGCTCAGCAGAAGCCTCGTTTTACCCCAAACTCGGGAGGACCTTTTCAGCATACCCATGGAGGAGGGAGCTCGCACAACCATAGTGGCCCCAAGAATGGTAATGGGAATGGAGGAAGCAACGGACAGAACCGTACCAACCCATCAACACCAGCCAAGAGGGATCTAAGCCACATTACCTGTTTCAAATGCCAAAAGACTGGACATTATGCCACTGAATGTCCTGAAACAAAGAATGGATCAATGGAAGCTCTGGGAAGAAACCTAACCCTTTCAACAAGGTACAGGTGAACCACGTTAGCGTGGAGGAGGTTAAAGCCCAGACAAATGCAGTAATAGGTAAGTTTTTGGTTAATTCATTTACTGCAATCGTTCTTTTTGATAGTGGTGCATCGCATTCATACATATCAAGGGGATTTGTGGATAAGTACAAACTGACAACCCAAGCCCTTAGGTCACCCATTTTAGTAACCTCGCCAGGAGCAGAGTATATGGCTAGTCTATGGTGTGATCGGTTACCCTTAAGGATTGGTAACTATGTGTTCCCCTCAGACCTAATAGTATTGGAGTCGCAAGGACTGGATGTGATATTAGGCATGGATTGGTTATCGAAGTATGGAGGGAACATTGAATGCACCAGTAAATCGATTCTGCTTACCACCCCAGAAGGAAGAAGGATCAAGTATGTATCCCGGCATGTGTCGAAGAGGACTCAAGTAAATTCCTTATCAGGAGTTGTACAGGAGGAAGTACCAGTGGTAAAGGATTTCCCTGACGTATTTCCAGAGGAGTTGCCAGGCATGCCACCGGATAGAGACATTGGGTTTTTGATTGAGCTTTTGCCAGGCACAGGGCCAATATCTAAGAGACCGTACAGGATGCCCGCCAAAGATTTGGAGGAAATTAAGAAGCAGATTAAGGAGTTACTGGATAAAGGCTATATTCGCCCAAGTTTGTCACCTTGGAGATCACCAGTGCTTCTAGTGGAGAAGAAGGACGGATCATTAAGGATGGTTGTTGAGTATTGAGGATTGAATGAAGTGACAATCAAGAACAAGTACCCACTGCCAATGATTAATGATCTGTTTGACCAATTGTAAGGAGCTAAGGTATTTTCCAAGATCGATCTGCGATCGGGATACCACCAGTTGAAGATTCGAGAGCAGGATATACCTAAGACGGCTTTTACCACCAGGTATGGGCTGTACGAGTATACCGTTATGTCATTTGGTCTGACTAACGCACCTGCCTATTTCATGAACATGATGAACAATGTGTTTATGGAGTTTCTGGATAAGTTCGTCGTAGTGTTCATTGATGATATTTTGGTCTACTCGAAGAATGAATAGGAGCATAGGGAGCATTTGCGTTTGGTACTCGGGAAGCTCAGAGACCATCAGTTATATGCCAAGTTCAGCAAATGTGAGTTTTGGTTGAAGGAAGTTGGATTCCTCAGACATGTTATATCCGGAGAAGGAATAGCAGTAGACCCCACCAAAGTTATCACTGTGACAAATTGGGAAGCACCCACATCAGTTGGAGAGATCCGGAGTTTCCCTGGACTCGCAGGATACTACCGGAGGTTCATTGGGAATTTCTCGAAGATTGCAAAACCCATGACAGAGTTGTTGAAGAAGGACACCAAGTTCAATTAGACTGAGGAATGTGAGGCCAGTTTCCAGGAGTTGAAGAAATGTTTGGTTACATCACCGGTGTTGATTCTGCCAGATCAGCGCAAGGATTATGAAGTTTATTGCGACGCTTCTCGTCGAGGACTTGGAGCAGTGCTTATGCAGGAGGGGAGAGTTGTTTCGTATGCCTCACGATAGCTTAAGCCCCATGAGTTGAATTATGCTACTCATGCTTTGGAGTTAGCAATAATAGTGCATGCTTTGAAGACATGGAGACATTTTCTCATCGGAAACCGTTGTGAGGTGTACACGGATCACAAGAGTTTGAAGTACATCTTCACGCAGAAGGAGTTAAATCTCAGGCAAAGGAGATGGTTGGAGCTCATTAAGGATTATGATATGAGATTGCATTATCACCCGAGAAAAGCTAACGTAGTAGCCGATGCATTGAGCCGCAAGAGCCATGTCAATACTCTCATGACCGGAGAGTTACCAAATGAGTTAGCTGAGGATCTTTGCGAGCTATGTTTGGAGATAGTTCCGAGAGGCTATGTAGCAGCATTGGAGATTCAGTCTACTCTGATGGATAAGATCAGAGAAGCTCAGAAGACTGACAAGGAGATTGTCGAGATAAAGGAGAAGATGAGCAAAGGAAAAGCTAAAGGATTTCGTGAGGATGAGCACGATACCTTATGGTTTGAAGACCACGCTTATGTGCCTAATGACCCAGAGATCAGGAAGTTGATTCTGCAAGAGGCCCATGATTCACCATATTCGATTCACCAAGGAAATACCAAGATGTATCTGGATTTGAAGGACACTTTCTGGTGGACCGGAATGAAGAAGGATATTGCGTAGTATGTAGCAGTTTGTGATGTATGTCAGAGAGTGAAGGCAGAGCATCAGAAGCCAGCAGTATTGCTACAGCCATTGCCGATACCCGAATGGAAGTGGGATAAGCTAGGCATGGATTTTATCACGGGATTGCCCAAGACTCGTTCAGGCTATGACTTGATGTGGTTTGTAGTCGATCGTTTGACGAAGGTAGCTCATTTCATCCCAGTGAAGACCACTTACACCAGTGCTAAGTTGACAAAGATATACATGACTAGGATCATATGTCTGCATGGAGTTCCGAGGACCATTGTATCAGATAGGGGAACCCAGTTTACCTCAAAGTTCTGGAATTAGTTGCACGAAACTTTGGGTACCAGGCTAGAGTTCAGCACAGCCTTTCATCCACACACAGATGGACAGACCAAGAGAGTCAATCAGATTCTGGAGGACATGCTGAGAGCTTGTGCACTAGATTATGGATTGAGTTGGGACGACAATTTTCCATATGCAGAGTTCTCTTACAACAATAGTTATCAATCCAGTTTGAAGATGGCCCCTTTCGAAGCTTTGTACGAAAGGAGGTGCAGGACACCGCTGTTGTGGGATGAAGTTGGAGACCGTCAGTTGTTTGGACCAGATTTGATTAAAGAGTCTGAAGAGAAGGTTAAGCTAATTCGCGATAGGCTCAAGGTAGCCCAGTCCAGGCAGAAGAGCTATGCAGATTCTAAACGCAAGGAGACAGTTTACGAAGTGAGACAGAGTTTATCTTTGTGTGTCCCCACTTCGAGGAGTTAAGCGTTTTGGAGTTAAGGGAAAGTTAGCGCCATGATTTGTGGGACCATACAAAGTTTTGGAGCGTACGGGAGAAGTTGCTTACAAGTTGGAATTACCCAAAGGATTGTCAGGAGTTCATGATGTGTTCCACGTTTCCCAGTTGAAGAAGTGCCACGCAAAGATGGCTGATATACCGCTGAGAGATACAGTGCCACTGGAAGCAATTCAGTTGGATAGTGATTTGACCTATGAGGAGAAACCTGTCAAGATTCTCGAATTTGCCAGCAGAGTCGCCCGCAGCAAGGTTATCAAGTTTTGCAAAGTTCAATGGAGCCACCATACTGAAGATGAAGCCACCTGGGAATGAGAGGAAGATCTACTAAAGGACCACCCTCACCTATTTTCTAGCCAACCCGAATCTCGAGGGCGAGATTCATCTTAAGGGGGGTAGGTTTGTAACATCCCAAATTTTCAATTTGGAATGTTATACATTAGATCATCATTGCATATCATATTTTATTGCATTTTGGTTTGATCCAAGAAATTCTACGCAACTCAAGTACCCACAGAGAGAGTTGGGAATTTCGTTATTTCCTTATTTGAGTTTTTTTCTCAAATTTAGAAAAGGGATCATTTTGATTTTAATTATTTTATCTTCAAATATTTCAATTATAAAAATAAGAGAGAGGGAATAAAATGACTTTCCCAAAATAAAAAAATATTGAGGTTTAATATTAAAATCAAATAAGATTTTATTTCGGAGTTTTATCGCTATTTTATTTGAATTAGGAAAAATGCGCGTTTTTCAAAATTGCATCTACGGCCCAAATAAATGTTCATCTTGTCCGGCTTATTTTTAGAGGACGGGGAAAATTTATTTCGGGATTTTTGGAGTCTGTTTAGTATTTCTTTTATTTGTTTTTCAATGCGAAATTAATGAAAAAAAAAACGAACCGACCTACCGGGCCGTGTCCGTCCCGGATTCCTGGCCCGGCCGGCCTTATAAGCCGGGAGGCCCGAGCCGCCAGTCCCCCGGAACCCTAGCCCCGTCCCCGATCCGCCGCCGCTGCCAGCCACCGCGAGCCACCGCCGACTCCCGCCGCGCCGCCGGAGCCCCGCGCCACCGAGCCCCACCGCCACCCGAGCCCCGCCGCCGCCCGTCGTTTTTGCAGGTTAACCGTCGGTTTTTTAAGAACCCGCGGTTTATTTTTTTATAGATCGGTTTAGTTTTTTTCCGGTTTATTTATTTTGCGGACGTTCATCCATACGTTCGTTTTAACGAACGGTTTTCGTCGTTTAGCCGCAGACAGCGATCGTTCGTTCGTTAGCCTGTTCGTCCGTTTTTCTTTTTTCTCGGATTTTCCGCGATTATTCCCGATCGCGATTTCTGATCCAATTTTTTGTTTTAGTATAACTTTTCGCTCGTTTATCGGAAACAGGCGATTCAAGCACCTACAGTTTCGTCTCGAAACCTCTTTCCGTTTAACCTACTCAAACAAGTTTTTGCTACTGTAAAATTTGACTTAGGTCCAGGTTAATAAACGAAGCTTGTTTCTTTCGCCGTTTGACTTTCGTTGCTTCGTTTGATTTGATTCTTTTTGCAAACGGAGTTCTTAAGTTGAACTTTCTGGTTAGATCTCTTATTTGAGTTTTACCTGTGCATTAGATGAGTGCTTATTGTATGATTGTTTGTTTGTGATGGAGTACCCGGAGTGCCCAGCTTGCTACTACGAGTCTCTAGGTTTCACGGATCATCAGCAAGGCAAGTAACACTTTGATCATACCTCTTTACTACCCAGTTTTATTGCATTAGATCAAACCTCAAACAATTGCATGGTTAGGATCTGATTTAATATGTGGGTTTTGGGAAGTAGATGAGGTAGAACCTATTACCTGTTTATTATCAAACCTTTGGGAGTTACTTCTACGTTGCTTATATTGCTATGCTATGCTAGTAGACATGGATTGGGTGAGTGTATCCATGACAGATGTGAGATTGTTAATTAATGGTTTACTTAAGGTGGCAACTTTAATTCACATCTGGGTGGACTGAGGCACCTGGGGAACCCAGTGTTGCCTGTATTTTTGGAAATCTCGGGGTACCGTGTGATTCTCCTATGGACCGCCACCTAGGCTCAAAGGGATCATGAGATTATTCATGCTAGAAACTTACGTGTGCAGTTGCAAGCTACTATGGGCTCTAGCATAGTTGAATATGTTGTGTGACCTCTTTCAGTGGTACACTAGCAGATGTAGGGGATGTAGGTTGGTACTGTCTACCTAGAGTAAAGAGTTAATGCTTCTGAAAGACCGTGTCTCGGTCATCCGTTTCTCAAACACCTTGTAGTGCGAGAAATCAAATGGAGGAGATCGAGTCTTGCGGGGAAAAGTGCGCAAACCTCTGCAGAGTGTATAAACTAATCATGGTTAGCCGTGTCCCCGATTATGGACGTTTTGAGTATCTAGTACCTGGATTATCATGTGAATCTCATCATGTTACTTAATTTAATTTTGTTGGGTTAATGATGATGCTTAATTGGGATTGAGTTGGAGGAACCTTCTCAATTTTTAACAACCACCATGATAGTTAAATAAAATTTATTCCTTTGTTGTAGGGAAAAATTGAGTTTATGCAAAACTGTAACCATGGAGCTTTCCACCATCCATGTATGCATGTAGTGATAGCATTATTCTGTTCATTACTCTCTATGTGTTACATTGCCAACATATTCCATGTGCTGACCCGTTTTTGGGCTGCAACGTTCATGTTGCAGACTTTTCAGATGACGAGTAAGGTGCCTTAGGTCGTGATCTTATACTCAGTGATGCCGTTGGAGTTGATGGACTTGCTTGTCTTCCAAGCCTTCCGTCGTTATTGTTATTTAGATGGCCTTAAGCCATATTAATTTTAATAAGTTCTCTTTTGAGACATTCGATGTAATAAGTGTGTGATTGCTACTCTGTTATAAATCCTTCAAGTACTGTGCGTGTCAGCATTACCGATCCAGGGATGACACTGATGCACAGAGATCAGACTGTTTGAGGTCTGGTCGCTACAACATCACCAACTCATCTCAAACCATAGTTCATCTCTTGTGTTCAATCTTTGTATCGAAACTATAGATTGGTGCTTGTGGGTGACTAGTAGTGTTGATTACATCTTGTAGTTGATTACTATATGGTTTATTTGGTGGAAGATTATATGCTCAGATCCATTTTTTTAATAACTCTCTGATCTTGAGCATGTTTATCATTTGTGAGTAGTTACTTTCGTTCTTGAGGTCAAGGGAGAAATCATGTTGCAGGTAATCATGTGAACTTGATATGTGTTCGATATTTTGATGGTATGTATGTTGCCATTCTCTTAGTGGTGTCATGTGAACGTTGACTACATGACACTTCACCATATTTGGGCCTAAGGGAATGCATTGTGGAGTAGTTATTAGATGGTGGGTTGCGAGAGTGACAGAAGCTTAAACCCAGTTTATGCGCTATTCCGTAAGGGACCAATTGGATCCAAAGGTTTAATGCTATGGTTAGAATTTATTCTTAATACTTTTCTCATAGTTGCGGATTCTTGCGAGAGGGTTAATCATAAGTAGGAGGTTTGTTCAAGTAAGAACAACACCTAAGCACCGGTCCACCCACATATCAAATTATCAAAGTACCAAACACGAATTAAGCCAACATGATGAAAGTGACTAGATGAAATTCCCGTGTAGCCTCAAGAACACTTTGCTTATCATAAGAAACCGTTTTGGCCTGTCCTTTGCCTCAAAAGGATTGGGCTACCTTGCTGCACTTTTTTTACCACTTTCATTACTTGCTCGTTACAAATTATCTTGCTATCAAACTATTCCGCTACTTACAATTTTAGCACTTGCAGACATTACCTTACTGAAAACCACTTGTCATTTCCTTCTGCTCCTTGTTGGATTCGACACTCTTACTTATCGAAAAGTGCTGCAATTGACCCCATATACTTGTGGGTCATCAAGGCAATTTTCTGGTGCCGTTTTCGGGGAGTGAAGCGCTCTTGGTAAGTGGAAATTGGTAAGGAAACATTATTACTACGTGCTGAAATTTATTGTCACTTGCTACTATGGAAAACAATCCTTTGAAGGGTTTGTTCGGGGTATCTTCACCTCGACCGAAACCACAATTAGTTACCCCTCAACCTACTGCACCTACTGAAAATATTGAATATGAAATTCCTTAGGGTATGTTAGAGCAACTGCTAGCTAATCCTTATGCAAGAGATGGAACCAAACATCCTGATATGCACTTAATATATGTGGATGAAATTTGTGGATTGTTTAAGCT
The DNA here is from genome assembly GCA_963921465.1 of Triticum timopheevii. Lineage (NCBI taxonomy): Eukaryota > Viridiplantae > Streptophyta > Magnoliopsida > Poales > Poaceae > Triticum > Triticum timopheevii. The sequence goes on along the minus strand of OY997274.1, from coordinate 243,812,872 downwards.
TGCAGGTTTGCCCGGAGATGAAGCTAAGAAGAAGGTTTTCTCTTTATCTTTAAAGGGAAAATCATTGACATGGTATAGGCTATGCGATGATATTACCTTGCTATCAAACTACTCCACTACTTACAATTTTAGCACTTGCAGACAATACCTTGCTGAAAACCAGTTATTTCCTTTTGCTCCTCGTTGGGTTCGACACTCTTACTTATCAAAAAGTGCTACAATTGACCCCCATATACTTGTGAGTCATCAACTATTAATCCTGATATGTCGCAAGTCATTGATGATGCTACTGAAGGAAATATGCCCTAGAGGCAATAATAAAGTTATTATTTATATTTCTTTATATCATGATAAATGTTTATTATTCATGCTAGAACTGTATTAACTGGAAACTTAGTACATGTGTGAATACATAGACAATACATAGTGTCCCTAGTATGCCTCTACTTGACTAGCTCGTTAATCAAAGATGGTTATGTTTCCTAACCATAGACATCTGTTGTCATTTGATGAATGGGATCATGTCATTAGGAGAATGATGTGATGGACAAGACCCATCTGTTAGCTAAGCATTATGATTGTTACAGTTTTATTGCTACTGCTTTCTTCATGGCTTATACATGTTCCTTTGACTATGAGATTATGCAACTCCTGAATACCGGAGGAACACCTTGTGTGCTATCAAACGTCACAACGTAACTGGGTGATTATAAAGACACTCTACAGGTGTCTCCGAAGGTGTTTCTTGAGTTGGCATAGATCGAGATTAGGGTTTGTCACTCTGTGTATCGGAGAGGTATCTCTGGGCCCTCTCGGTAATGCTCATCACTATAAGCCTTGCAAGCAATGTGACTAATGAGTTAGTTGCAGGATGAAGCATTACGGAACGAGTAAAGAGACTTGCCGGTAACGAGATTGAACTAGGTATGATGATACCGATGATCAAATCTCGGGCAAGTAACATACCAATGACAAAGGGAACAACGTATGTTGTTATGCGGTTTGACTGATAAAGATCTTCGTAGAATATGTAGGAGCTAATATGAGCATCTAGGTTCCGCTATTGGTTATTGATCGGATATGTGTCTTGATCATGTCTACATAGTTCTCGAACCTGTAGGGTTCGCACGCTTAATGTTCGATGACGATTTGTATTAAGAGTCATGTGTTTTTGATGACCAAAGTTTGTTCGGAGTCCCGGATGAGATCACGGACATGACAAGGAGTCTCGAAATAGTCGAGACATAAAGATTGATATATTGGACGAAGGTATTCGGACACCAGAATAGTTTCGGGACGTATCGGATAAGTTTCGGAGTACCGGGAGGTTACCGGACCCCCCGGGGGAGTAATGGGCCTTCATGGGCCTTAGTCGAATAGAGGAGGCGGCGACCAGGTGGAGGCGCCCTCCAAGCCCAAAACAAATTGGATTAGGGGTGTGGGTGCGGCCCCTCTTTCCTTCTTCTCCTCCACCTCTTTCCGCTTCTCCTCTTATTGGAATAGTAAAGGGAGACCAACTAGGATTGGGAATCCTAGTTGGAATCCCCCTTGGCGCGCCCCCTCTAGGCCGTCGGCCTCCTCCCCCTCCTCCTTTATATACGGGGGCAGGGAGCACCCCAAAGTACATCAACTGTTCTTTGTCGTGTACGGTGCCCCCTTCCATAGTTTACCACCTCGGTCATAGCGTTGTAGTGCTTAGGCGAAGCCCTGCGCGGATCACATCATCAACACCGTCGCCACGCAGTCGTGCTGACACTACAAAAAATACACTTCCGTGATGATATGTGTTTGTCATAGTAGGTCACGTTTTTTGTCATGCATGTACATCCATGACAATTTTATGACAGAATCAAGATAGTCATACCTCTGCTGTCGTAGAAGTGTTCCATGACATTACCAAAATTATCATCACGGAAGTGTCCACTTCCATGACGATAAATAGCGCGTCACAGAAGTGCTTTCGTCAAGGGTGACCGACATGTGGCATCCACCGCAACGGAACGCCGTTAAGCTATCGGGTCAGATTTTGGATCCGATAACCCATTAGCAGTCCCGACCAATGGGGATTTTCCACGTGTAAAATCATCATTGGCTGGAGGAAGCATGTGTCGGCTCACTGTTGGGACAGATGTCATCCACTCATTGGACCCAAGGCGCCTATGATACGTCGACACATGGCACGGCCCAATAGAGGCCCATTCCTGTGAAAAGGCCGGCCCGTTTGACTTGGTCAAAAGGCGGCAGTATGGCCCACGGAAAGCCTGTTAACAGCATGTTCGCATATAGCCCATTTACAGCCCGCTAACCCAGGGCCTGTTATGACCTCTCCGAATTAGGCCCAGTAGCATCATCTGGGCCGTCCAATATGATTCCAGCCTGTTTTAACTTCTGGCCCATGTATGGCCCATGACATCTTTCGGCCCATATGAGGCCCTTTGTAACTCTTGGCCCATTAACGGCCCGTGGTGAAACTGGCCCGTAATGAACAGTGTATCACTTTATAACCATTAACGGCCCATTATTCCATTGGGCTGTTTCCAGCCCGTGTTATCTTTCGGCCTTCTCAGGGCCCATTTATTCTTGGGCTCATTTCCAGCATTCGGTTAATTACGGCCCGTTACTGTCATTTTCTGCTTGTGGGCCAAATTCAGCCCGTGGTTATAGTCGGCTCGTTTGTGGCCCGTTAATACGTTGGGCCATTTTCATGTCAAAAAACCCGTTGGGCTGTTTTCATAGAGTTATCAAATATGGCCTATTAACGGCCCATTATGGTCCATGAATAGTATGGCCCATGATTGGCAAAATGATGATACGCCCCGTAGAAGGCCCATGGATCCTACGGCCGTAAAAGGCCCATGGATCGTATGGCCCGTAGAAGTCCCATGGATCGTACGGCCCGTAGAAGGCCCATTGATTCTATGGCCCGTAGAAGGCCCATGGATACTACAGCCCGTAGAAGGCCCATGGATCCTACGGCCCGTATAGAAGGCCAATGGATCCTACGGCCCGTAGAAGGCCCATGGATCATACGTCCCGCAGGAGGCCCATGGTTACAACAGTCCATGTGTTGCCATGATTATTGTGGCCTAGTTACCAAAAATAGGTTATTGTGGCCACTAGAAAAACACAGAAAAAGAACTGCAATGACTACAAGCAAACAACTAAACAAGACAATAAGGAAATAAATAAGCAAGCAATTAACACTAGCCTATTACCGCCATTACACATATTACATCCACTGGGCATCAAAGTTCGCCACCACTGCATATATAGGGAACAAAGCAGCATATTACATACACTGGCCGTCAAAATTGGCCAACAGTGCAAATAAACGCGGCAGCAAAACAAGAGCATAACTGAAACAACTTCAGAAGAGCTCAAGAAATGTTATCCTGGGTATCCACCATGCTGGCAATAAGCTTAGCAAGCTTATTAGCTTTGTCATGTTTGGCGCTAAAATCCTTCAATGCTTGCTGTTGCACCAAAAAGTATGCATCTGAATGCTCCAGGGACTTTCGCAGTCCTTCTACTTCTTGTCGCAGCACAACTGATCGATGTCTTTCAGCTTGTAGTTGAGACTCAAGAAACCGAACTGATTCAGACAGTGAGTTTGAATAGCTTGTGCAAGCAGTAGTGGCCAGTAACTCGAACACTAAACCAAGACAGGACTTTGGGGTTGTCTCACTGTCTTCAAGATAGTCTCCCTTAGCTATTTTATCGGCTTTGTTGGGGACCAATAAGGATGTCTCACTATCGTGAACCTTATCTGCATTACTTCCTTTAGCATTGCTTAATAAGGCACTCTTCCCCAATATTCTGTCAGCACTCTAAAAGAAGAAACAAGCAGACACATAACAAGTTTAGCATGTACTAGTATATGAAACTCATTTCGGTGAACTAGTTCATTAGTAAGGTGGATAGGATTAAACTACCAAGTCTTCTATTGCCAAGTACTAGTACATAATAAAAGCATCAAACAAACATATATCTATGTCCTATGGTCACTGCATTGTCTTGCCAAATCAAAATAGAGACACGTTTCAAATCATATCAGTTCAAGACAAAGCAGTAGTGAAAGAATACAAAGCATGGGAAACTACACGGTACAACAAGATTTCAGATGGGTACCACGGGTCTACATGTACAACAACACTATTGGCTCTGTTGTGATGCTAGTAATGTGCATGATATGAGAAGTCATCTGTATACACAATTTAAATTGAAATCAACAGAGCTATTGATAAGAGAAAACCTGTTAAAGAAACATGCGTGAACATACCTACTGTGCCATTGGAGTTTCGATTGGATCCTTTAATTTAAAAATAAGTTTGTATGAGTAAATACAGTGATACAAGAGCAAAGCAGTATGCACGATGGCAATCATAGTTAAAAAAGGCGCGCCTAAGCGAGTGCTTAAGCACGCCTAGGCTCTAGGCGTTGGCAAAATGCATTGCACATAACTACACCTAATCTATGCATAACTGCGCATAAGCATGCGCTTTGGTCAGTAAATCGCAAGACGGTGGCAAAACACACAATCAATGCCTAGCGCTTTTTTGAACTATGATAGCAATGGAATCTTAAATTAGAACAGTTGTTCTTCAGGTTTAGGCACTTGTTCTACATGAACAGAGTACAGTAAGACGCAAGAATATAGTACTTAAAAATAGAAAATGAGATCATAGACCTTAGCACATTCTTGGTTCGGGACCAGTACAGAACAAGGTGTTCCCAAGCATCGTCCAGTAAATGTGTCTCAGGAGAACGTAAGGGAATTTGATGAGTTTCTTTCCGGTGAAGTACGTTTTCTTCAGGTAATTCCGATACTGCCACCAAGCATTCTTAAAGATAGCAGAGGTATTAGCACAGGTTACCTCATCCTGAGTTTCCAAATCGGTCCTTCTCTATAGAGAAAATGGGAAAATTTGTTGTATTATAACCATCATGGAGGTAGGATGTATGGGACAAAGCAAAGTAATTGCCATGAATAACATTACTTACACATAACTCCTGGACAAACACCTGCAACTGGCATTTTCCTTCATCTTTAGTATAATATTTCCAAGATGGGAAGATACGCACATACGATTTAACAACATAAAATGCGATAGATGCTAAACTACGACTAGCTGGTTGTGCTTCCTCCATAGGAATAGGCGTACTAACTAGTGGAGTTGGGGTTCGTCGTGGTAGTACTGGCCCTTTGGGCACTGGAGCTGCCTTACTAACTGCTCTGGTTTGAGAGCTCTGTGGTGGAGATGGTGTTGTGTCAACAGGAACTGGGTTACTATCTGCTGGGGTTGGGGTTAGATTGGGTGAAGCTGGTTCTCTGTGCATCGTAGTAGGCGTAAAATCTGCGAGAGTTTGGGTTATGTGTGGTAGGGCTGGTTCTCGTGCATGTACAACTGGGGTGCTATCTCCACCAAGAGGTTGCACTATTTTATTTGAAGACCGTGTTTTTAGTCCACTAGATACTGGCATCACCGGCTCCAATTAAAATGGCTGATAAACAGGAAACATAGTTGAATGTACAGACATTGTATGAGAGACTGCAATAGATAGTGTGGAAAAAAGAGGGCATGAAATAGTTGACATGTATATTGTTTAACTAAAATGGATAGCATGACATAATTTCACATATATGATGTCTATCTAAACTGGATAGCATAGCATAACATAATTCAAAGATATGATGAATAACTAAACAGGATCGCATGACATAATTCACCTACATGTTATCTAAGTAATCAGGATCGCATCATTTAATTCACATATGTGATTTATATGCTAAACAGAGGGCATTCAATATGGTGTCTGAACTAAGAACATGGTGTTGAATATTGCGTATATGATGTCTAAACTATGCAATGCAAGACACCATATGCATGATATGGGCAGTATAACCGTGCCAAGCTAGAGCATACACCTCGGTGGGGGAATAGGACTGGTCATCTGTCTCTGGATCCATCTCTGAGGAGCTATCGGGGCCCAACAAGAGATCTGCTTCGACAGGTAGCACTGTCTGTTCTAAAGGCCTTGTTTTCACTCTAGTTTTTTCCATCTCCTACCCAAATGGCTGATTCATAGGAAGAGTAGTTTAATGTACAAACATTGTCGACAAATGGAAATGTAATGAAAAAAGGATGGGCAAGATATCATTCAAATATATGATGCCTGGTTAAACAGGATGACATTGCACATTTCACATATATTATGGCTGACTAAAAGACATGAGACTGCATAATTCCCACATATGATATAGAAACTAAACAGGTGGCATTACAGAACATGTCTAACTAAGCAGATGATATATATGATGTCAAAAGTAGGCACTACAAGGCAACATATGCATGATATGACTAACATCATCATGCCGTAGAGCAAACACCTTGGGGGGTAAATAGGAGTGGTCAGCGGCGTCTGAATCCGCCTCAGAACAGATATCTTTCTCTAGATTACAATCTGGAGAGGGGGGAGGGTTTTCCATTGAACCCACCATGGAGCAATGTCTGCATGACATTGTATTGCCGCGCAAAACTCTTCTCTTTTTCTCTACATGTTCAGCATGACTGTGTACAATATCTGACATGCATACAAAAAAAATATGGTGAGATTATGTAAGGAGAGCATGCAGAAATTTAGAGTGATGGTAACAACCAGTGGATTGATCCAAAAATAATGATAGCGGGCTAATGATTGCTTTAATTTAATAAAAAGACAGATGATGATTGCTTTACTATTTGTTTCCCACCCAAGATGAACAACATAGGAATACCCTAGGTGAACCAGATATTAGACAGAGATACTATTCGTTGCTGCCTCGATATGTGCCCCACAACTAATTTAGAACTCAAGTTTGAACATTAATTTGGACCTGACTTGGAGTCCAAGAGGTGAACAGGATGATAAAGTAGCAGGTAATTTTAAGCAATGCATAACATAAGTAGCTACAAAAGAGTGCGACCTCTCTTGTGGACCCGTGTACTCCTCAGGTTCATCTGCTGAGTCGATGATGGTGATGCCGTTGCGGTGGGTGCCGGCGGCAGGGAAGGAGATATGAGGCGGCGAAAGACGGTCAGGAGTCGTGATGTCTAGTTTGGTGGATGCTTCTTTTGATGGAGCACCTCAGGTGAGGTGGACGATGTCGCGGCAGGAGCAGGACAAACCACACAAAGTTCTCTCCGACACCTACTTGTAACTAAAGTAATTCTGTAAGGGCTCATTTGGCTTCCATGATTCTAAAAACGCAGGGATAGGAAAAACACCGAAATAGGATAGGAATGCACATGGTAAACAAAGCATTTGTAAACATAGGATTTCTGTCAACTTGGGTGTTTGGTTCACAGGAATTGGAAGAGCAGAGGAATGCAAAGAAACATTGCCAAACTAAAGTGAAACCATATGAAAGTGTGTACAGTTAGAATGTTATTCTGCCACTAATGCACTTGATCTTGTCTTCATGCATAGGATTTTGAAAATTAGGTCCAGGTGGATGTTTTGCTCCATTCCTTTCAACAAAATGCATGAATAATTGAATAGTACAGTACAATAGGAAAATTCCCTATTGCTGTGTTTTTCCGTTGAACCAAAATAGCCCTAATGGATCGACATGAATATATAGTAATAAGTGATGCAACAAGTGTACAACCTCTTTGTCGTAGCCGTGTCAACCTCAACATCATTGGGTTGGTCGCTGAAGCAGTTGAGGCAAAGGTGGTTGTCGGAGGTGTGGAGGAAGATCTGAGGAATCTGTAGACGGCGTCCAGGGCACTGCTCTATTGTGATGGATCGTTCTGTCATTGGAGCAGTCCCCGTGAGCCGTAAGACGTCAAGGCTAAAGCAGCACAAGACAGACATCGTCAATCTCAAGTGGGATTCTAATAGCATCTCCAATAGATGATGTAAACTAGATGTAAAATTTACATCACCAAAAACCACTTGACTACAACAGATGAGGTAAAAGCTGTTGACTCTGAACTTAACTGTCGAAACTAAAATTTACTGTGGAATCTGAATGTTACTGTCGAAACTGAACACAATGGTAGCATAGAGGCACTTGACATGTAGTTTAGGGAGGGCTAACAGTTCATCTTCAACCTACACACTCCTGAGCCGCCAGCCACCACCGGCCGAACCGCCGGCCCCAGCGCCGCCTCGCCGCCCCGAAACAACTCCCCACCACCGGTCTGCCGCCGCCCCGTCCAGCCCTCTAGGCCCCCCGCCCCCACCCTGAACCCTAAGATAGATAGTGGGGTACCTCTCCGGAGAGCCCCCATCCCCGCTGCGGGTGGTTCTTCCTTAACTCCAATGAGCCCCCGCACCCCTGAAAATTGACTGACCGAAAAGTCGATTCAGTTGACTGAAGTGTAGCTCAATAGGAGCAGAGCAGCAACACGAGCGAGGGGGGGGGGGGCAGCAGCAGCGCGAGCGAGAGCTGGAGCAGATGCAGCAGCACGAGTGAGCAAGCGAGAGCCAGAGCAGCAGCAGCTGGGCGAGCGCGCGATCTAGTGAGAGCCGGAGCAGCAGCAGTAGCGCGAGCGAGCGAGCGAGAGCCGGAGCAGTAGCAGCAGATCCGACTGGTATGGACGCCGCCACCGAAGGGGCCTCGCACTAGGGGAGAGCCGCCATGGAGATGTCGCTCGCAGCGTTGACTTCAAGGTAGCCGCTCCATGGGGGTGCGGGATGGAGCACCGTCGGTATCGGGAGGTCGAGTTAAGGAGAAGGTGCGATGTGATGAGTGTACAACCTCTTTGGTGGTGCCGAGTGCTACGTCTTGAGCTTGCGTTGGTTTTCCTTGAAGAGGAAAGGATGATGCAGCAAAGTAGCGTAAGTATTTCCCTCAGTTTTTGAGAACCAAGGTATCAATCTAGTAGGAGGCTCCTCAAAAGTCCCACGCACCTACACAAACAAACAAGAACCTCGCAACCAACGCAATAAAGGGGTTGTCAATCCCTTCACGGCCACTTGCAAAAGTGATATCTGATAGAGATAATATGATAAGATAAATATATTTTTGGTATTTTATGATATAGATTGGAAAAGTAAAGATGCAAATAAAAGTAAATGGTAAACTTATATGATAAAAGATAGACCCGAGGGCCATAGGTTTCACTAGTGGCTTCTCTCAAGATAGCATAAGTATTACGGTGGGTGAACAAATTACTGTCGAGCAATTGATAGAAAAGCGAATAATTATGAGATTATCTAGGCACGATCATGTATATAGGCATCACGTCCGTGACAAGTCGACCAACTCCTGCCTGCATCTACTACTATTACTCCACACATCGACCGACTCCTACCTGCATCTAGAGTATTAAGTTCATGAAGAACAGAGTAACGCATTAAGAAAGATGACATGATGTAGAGGGATAAATTCATGCAATATTATATAAACCCCATCTTTTTGTCCTCGATGGCAACAATACAATACGTGCCTTGCTGCCCCTGCTGTCACTGGGAAAGGACACCGTAAGATTGAACCCAAAGCTAAGCACTTCTCCCATTGCAAGAAAGATCAATCTAGTAGGCCAAACCAAATTGATAATTCGAAGAGACTTGCAAAGATAACTTAATCACACATAAAAGAATTCAGAGGAGATCAAATATTTCTCATAGATAAACTTGATCATAAACCCACAATTCATCGGATCTCGACAAAGACACCGCAAAAAGAGTTACATCGAATAGATCTCCAAGAAGATCGAGGAGAACTTTGTATTGAGATTCAAAGAGAGAGAACAAGCCATCTAGCTAATAACTATGGAGCCGAAGGTCTGTGGTAAACTACTCACAACTCATCGGAAGGGCCTTGGAGTTGATGTAGAGGACCTCCGTGGTCGATTCCCCCTCCGGTGGAGCACCGACGAAGGCTCCAAGATGGGATTTCGCGGATACATAAGGTTACGGCGGTGGAATTAGGTTTTCATGGTCGCTTCTGATGTTCTCGGGGTACATAGGTATATATAGGAGGAAGAATTAGGTTGGTGGACGCTCGAGGGGCCCACGAGGGTGGGGGCGCGCCCACCTGTAGGGGCGCACCGGGCACCCTCATGGCCGCCTCCTCTGTTGCTTGACGTCCACTCCGAGTCCCCTGGATCACGTTTGTTCCAAAAAGATTGCTCCCGAAGGTTTCATTCCGTTTGGACTCCGTTTGATATTCCTTTTCTTTGAAACACTGAAATAGGCAAAAAAAAACAAGTCAAGCTGGGCCTCCGGTTAGTAGGTTAGTCCCAAAAATGATATAAAAGTGTAAAGTAAAGCCCATAAACATCCAAAATGGGTAATATAATAGCATGAACAATCAAAAAATATAGATACGTTGGAGACGTATCAAGCATCCCCAAGCTTAATTCATGCTCGTCCTCGAGTAGGTAAATTATAAAAACAGAATTTTTGATGTGGAATGCTACCTAGCATAATTCTCAATGTAATTTTCTTTATTGTGGCATGAATGTTCAGATCCAAATGATTCAAATTAAAAGTTCATATTGACATAAGAAATAATAATACTTCAAGCATACTAATCAAGCAATCATGTCTTCTCAAAATAACATGGCTAAAGAAAGTTATCCCTACAAAATCATATAGTCTGGCTGTTGCTCTATCTTCATCACACAAAGTATTTAATCATGCACAACCCCGATGACAAGCCAAGCAATTGTTTCATACTTTATTAATCTCAAACTTTTTCAACTTTCACGCAATACATGAGCGTCAGCCATGGACATAGCACTATATGTGGAATAGAATGGTGTTGTGGAGAAGACAAAAAGGAGAAGATAGTCTCACATCAACTAGGCGTATCAACGGGCTATGGGGATTCCCATTAATAGATATCAATGTGAGTGAGTAGGGATTGCCATGCAACGGATGCACTAGAGCTATAAATGTATGAAAGCTCAACAAAAGAAACCAAGTGGGTGTGCATCCAACTCGCTTGCTCACGAAGACCTAGGGCATTTTGAGGAAGCCCATCATTGGAATATACAAGCCAAGTTCTATAATGAAAAATTCCCACTAGTATATGAAAGTGACAACATAGGAGACTCTCTATCATGAAGACCATGGTGCTACTTTGAAGCACAAGTGTGGTAAAGAGGATAGTAGCATTGTCCCTTCTCTCTTTTTCTCTCATTTTTTATTTGGCCTTTATTTTTTTATTTGGCCTTTCTCTTTTTTCTTTTTTTATATAAAGTTCGAAGCCTCATCCCGACTTGTGGGGGAATCATAGTCTCCATCATCCTTTCCTCACTAGGACAATGCTCTAATAATGAAGATCATCACACTTTTATTTACTTACAACTCAAGATTACAACTCAATACTTAGAACAAGATATGACTCTATATGAATGCCTCCGGCTGTGCCCCGAGATATGCAATGAATCAAGAGTGACATGTATGAAAATTATGAAGGTGGCCTTGCCACAAATATGATGTCAACTACATGATCATGCAAAAGCAATATGACAATGATGATGCTTGTCATATAAACGGAACGGTGGAAAGTTGCATGGCAATATATCTCGGAATGGCTATGGAAATGCCATAATAGGTAGGTATGGTGGCTGTTTTGAGGGAGGTATATGGTGGGTGTATGGTACCGGATAAAGTTGCGCGGCACAAGAGAGGCTAGCAATGGTGGAAGGTGAGAGTGCGTATAATCCATGGACTCAACATTAATCATAAAGAACTCATATACTTATTGAAAAAATCTACAAGTCATTGAAAACAAAGTACTACGCGCATGCTCCTAGGGGGATAGATTGGTAGGAAAATACCATCGCTCATCCCTGACCGCCACTCATAAGGAAGACAATCAATAAACAAAATTGTGCTCCAAATTCATCACAAAGCGGTTCACCATACGTGCATGCTACAGGAATCACAAACTTCAACACAAGTATTCTTTAAATTCATAACCACTCAACTAGCATGACTCTAATATTACCACCTCTATATCTCAAAACAATTATCAAGTATCAAATTGATCATAGCATCCAATTCACTTTCTATGATAGTTTTTATTATACCCAACTTGGATGCCCATCATTCTAGGACCAATTTTATAACCATAGCAAATACCATGCTGTTCTAAGAGACTCTCAAAATAATATAAGTGAAGCATGAGAGATCAACAATTTCTTCAAAATTAAGCCACTGCCGTGCTCTAAAAGATATAAGTGAAGTACTATAGCAAAACTATCTAGCTCAAAAGATATAAGTGAAGCACATAGAGTATTCTAATAAATTCTAATCAAGTGGGCTTCTCCCAAAAGGTGTGTATAGCAAGGATGATTGTGGTGATCTAAAAAGCAAAGACTAATATCATACAAGACGCTCCAAGCAAAACACATATCCTGTGGCGAATAAAAATATAGCTCCAAGTAAAGTTACCGACAGACGAAGACGAAAGATGGGATGCCTTCCGGGGCATCCCCAAGCTTAGGCTTTTGGTTGTCCTTGAATATCTTGTGGTGCCATGGGCATCCCCACGCTTAGGCTCTTGCCACTCCTTATTCCATAGTCCATGAAATCTTTACCCAAAACTTGAAAACTTCACAACACAAAACTCAACAGGAAATCTCATAAGCTCCGTTAGTGCAAGAAAGAAAAACCACCACATAAGGTACTGTAATGAACTCATTCTTTATTTATATTGGTGTTAAACCTACTGTATTCCAACTTCTCTATGGTTCATACCACTTAATACTAGCCATAGATGCATCAAAATAAGCAAACAACACACAAAAAACAGAATTTGTCAAAAACAGAACAGTCTGTAGCAATCCGTAACTCTCGAATACTTCTGGAACTTTAAAAATCCTACCAAAATAGGAAGTCCTGGGAAATTCGTCTATTGATCTACATAAAAAAATAATCAACACAAAAGCACGTTTCTATGAATTACTAAAATTATTTTCGTGCGTGCAAAGTTTCTATTTTTCAGCAGAATCAAATTAACTATCACCATAGGTTATCCTATAGGTTCTACTTGGCACAAACACTAATTAAAACATGAAAACACATCTTAACAGAAGCTAGATGGAAAATTTATTACTAAACAAAAGTAAAAACAAAAAAACAAAAATAAAATTGGGTTGCCTCCCAACTAGCGCTATTGTTTAACGCCCCAAGCTAGGCATAAAAGCGAGGATAGATTTAAGTAGTGCCATCTTTGGCACTCAATTCATAAGTAGCTCGCATGATAGATTCATAAGGTAATTTGACTTTCTTTCTTGGAAAGTGCTCCATGCCTTTCCTTAATGTAAATTGGAATCTAATATTCCCTTCCTTCATATCAATAATTGCACCAATCGTTCTAAGGAAAGGTCTACCAAGAATAATAGGACAAGAAAGATTGCAATCTATGTCAAGAACGATAAAATCTACGGGCACATAATTCCTATTTGCAACAATAAGAACATCATTGATCCTTACCATAGGTTTCTTAATGGTGGAATCCACAAGGTGCAAATTTAAAGAGCAATCATCAAGATCATGGAAACCTAGAATATCACATAAAGTTTTCGGAATTGTGGAAACACTAGCACCCAAATCACACAAAGCATAACACTAATGATCTTTAATTTTAATCTTTATAGTAGGTTCCCACTCATCATAAAGTTTTCTAGGTATAGAAACTTACAAAATAAGTTTTTCATCATAAGATTGCATCAAGGCATCAACGATATGTTTGGTAAAAACTTTATTTTGACTATAAGCATGAGGAGAATTCAACACGGATTGCAACAAGGAAATACAATCTGCTAAAGAACAATTATCATAATTAAATTCCTTGAAATCCATAATAGTGGGTTCAATGCTATTTAAAGTCTTGACCTCTTCAATCCCACTTTTACCAAATTTAGCATCAAGATCTAAAAACTCCGAATCATTGGGACGCCTTTTAACTAAAATTGACTCATCTCCAGTCCCATCATTATTAAGATTCATATTACAAAAAAGAGATTTAATAGGGGACACATCAATAACTTTTAGATCTTCATCATTATTTTCATGGGAGCTAGAAGAACACGCTTTTACAAAGCAATCTTTCTTAGCACGCAATCTAGTGGTTCTTTCTTTGCACTCATCAATGGAAATTCTCATAGCTTTGAGAGACTCATTGATATCATGCTTAGGAGGAGTAGATCTAAGTTTCAAAGAATCAACATCAAGCGAAAGTCTATCAACGTTCCTAGCCAAATCATCAACTTTAAGCAATTTTTCTTCAAGCGGGTGGCTCATGCTATCTGATAGGTTGAACACTCGAAACATGCTGAAGAGAAGGCATTATAACATTGGTACTAACCTCAACTGCCTGCTCTATGGCCAAGAAGAAGAAGACATTGATCACATGATCCTCACTTTCCCATTCAGCAGAAACTACTGGGCAACCTTCGGGCTAGACCCTGGTGATCAGGCCACTAGGCTGTCCTGGTTAGAACAAGCTAAAATCAATTGGGGCAGGCCTTTGTTCATGGAGATCATCCTTCAAGCATCCTGGAGCATTTGGAAAGAAAGGAACAATAAACTTTTCAGAGATATAAATCCATCCTATCACTCTTGGCTGGCCAGATTCAAGGAGGACTTTAGTCTCCTTCAATATAGGGTTAAAGACAATAAGAAAGAGTTTATCTTCTTACTTTTAGACTCCCTACCTTCTGACTAGTTCTACCCTCTTAGTTACTCTCTTATCCACTACAAAGGTAGTGGAGATGAAACTTGTACATGATGTAATTGCAGCCTTGTAATTCTGTACATTATGTGATTTAATATATAAGACAGTGGGAGCCTCTCCCACTGTCCTGGTTCCTCAAAAAAAGCATTAAAATTCTTTTGAGAGATCATAAATTCTTTAACACTATTCTCAAAATCAAAGGGAATATTATTAAAATTTCCATAAGAATTATTGTAGGAATTTCCATAATTATTAGAGGAATTACTAGGGAATGGACTAGGATTAAAGTTTCCTCTATAAGCATTATTACCAAAATTATTCCTACCAACAAAATTCACATCCATAGATTCATTATTATTCTCGATGAAAGTAGACAAAGGCATATCATTGGGATCAATAGGAGCACTCTTAGTAGCAAACAATTTCATAAGTTCATCCATCTTTCCACTCAATACATTAATTTCTTCTATATCATGCACTTTTTTACTAGTAGATCTTTCGGTGTGGCATTGAGAATAATTAGCCATAATGTTATCAAGGAGTTTAGTAGCTTCTCCTAAGGTGATTTCCATAAAAGTGCCTCCCGCGGTCGAATCTAAAAGATTTCTAGAAGCAAAATTCAATCCGGCATAAAAATTTTGTATGATCATCCATAAGTTCAAACCATGAGTAGGGAAATTGCGAATCATCAATTTCATTCTTTCCCAAGATTGGGAAACATGCTCATGATCAAGTTGTTTAAAATTCATAATATCGTTCCTAAGAGAGATGATCTTAGCGAGAGGAAAATACTTAGAGATAAAAGCATCCTTGCACTTATTCCATGAATCAATACTATTCTTAGGCAAAGACGAAAACCAAACTTTAGCACGATCTCTAAGTGAAAACGGAAATAACTTCAATTTAACAATATCATTATCCGTATCTTTCTTCTTTTGCATCTCACACAAATCAACAAAGTTGTTTAGATGGGTAGCGGCATCTTCACTAGGAAGGCCAGAGAATTGATCTTTCATAACAAGATTCATCAAAGCAGCATTGATTTCACAAGACTCAACATCATTAAGAGGAGCAATCGGAGTACTAAGGAAATCATTATTATTAGTATTAGAAAAATCACACAACTTGGTATTATCCTGCGCCATAGCGACAAGTAATCCAACACACAAGCAAACAAAAAGGCAAGCGAAAGAGAGAGAGGAGATTGGGAAAGAGAGGGCAAATAAAACGGCAAGGGTGGAGTGGGGGAGAGGAAAACAAGAGGCAAATGGCAAATAATTTAATGCGAGGGAGATGAGTGTGTGATGGGTACTTGGTATGTCTTGACTTGAGCGAAGACCTCCCCGGCAACGGCGCCAGAAATCCTTCTTGCTACGTCTTGAGCTTGCGTTGGTTTTCCTTGAAGAGGAAAGGGTGATGTAGCAAAGTAGCATAAGTATTTCCCTCAGTTTTTGAGAACCAAGGTATCAATCTAGTAGGAGGCTCCTCAAAAGTCCCACGCACCTACACAAACAAACAAGACCCTCGCAACCAACGCAATAAAGGGGTTGTCAATCCCTTCACGGCCACTTGCGAAAGTGAGATCTGATAGAGATAATATGATAAGATAAATATATTTTTGGTATTTTATGATATAGATTGGAAAAGTAAAGATGCAAATAAAAGTAGATGGTGAACTTATATGATAAAAGATACACCCGGGGGCCATAGATTTCACTAGTGGCTTCTCTCAAGATAGCATAAGTATTACGGTGGGTGAACAAATTACTGTCGAGCAATTGATAGAAAAGCGAATAATTATGAGATTATCTAGGCATGATCATGTATATAGGCATCACGTCCATGACAAGTAGACCGACTCCTGCCTATATCTACTACTATTACTCCACACATCAACCGCTATCCAGCATGCATCTAGAGTATTAAGTTCATAAGAACAGAGTAATGCATTAAGAAAGATGACATGATGTAGAGGGATAAACTCAAGCAATATGATATAAACCCCATCTTTTTATCCTCGATGGCAACAATACAATACGTGCCTTGCTGCCCCTGCTGTCACTGGGAAAGGACACCGCAAGATTGAACCCAAAGTTAAGCACTTCTCCCATTGCAAGAAAGATCAATCTAGTAGGCCAAACCAAACTCATAATTCAAAGAGACTTGCAAAGATAACTTAATCACACATAAAATAATTCAGAGGAGATTCAAATATTTCTCATAGATAAAATTGATCATGAACCCACAATTCATCGGATCTCGACAAACACACCACAAAAAGAGTTACTTCGAATAGATCTCCAAGAAGATCGAGGAGAACTTTGTATTGAGATTCAAAGAGAGAGAAGAAGCCATCTAGCTAATAACTATGGACTCGAAGGTCTATGGTAAACTACTCACAACTCATCGGAAGGGCCTTGGAGTTGATGTAGAGGCCCTCCATGGTCGATTCCCCCTCCGGCGGAGCGCCGGCGAAGGCTCCAAGATGATCTCGCGGATACAGAAGGTTACGGCGGTGGAATTAGGTTATCGTGGTCGCTTTTGATGTTCTCGGGGTACGTAGGTATATATAGGAGGAAGAAGTAGGTCGGTGGACGCTCGAGGGTCCCACGAGGGTGGGGGGCGCAGCCACCTATAGGGGGTGCATCGGGCACCCTCGTGGCCGCCTCCTCTATTGCTTGACGTCCAATCCAAGCCCCCTGGATCACATTTGTTCCAAAATGATCGCTCCCAAAGGTTTCATTCCGTTTGGAATCCGTTTGATATTCCTTTTCTTCGAAACACTGAAATAGGCAAAATACAGCAATTCGGGTTGGGCCTCCGGTTAGTAGGTTAGTCCCAAAAATGATATAAATGTGTAAAGTAAAGCCCGTAAACATCCAAAACGGGTAATATAATAGCAGGGAACAATAAAAAATTATAGATACATTGGAGACGTATCATCGAGTAGGCCTCGGCTTCGTCCGAGGAGTCGGTGAGGATGTTGCGGTTTCGGTCGAGCAGGTTAAGGCGGCCGTGTGGGGATAGAGCAGCCGCGATAGACGAGGCGATCGTCGGAGCAGCTCCTTGGAGGTGGAGGACGGGGCGGCTGAACCAGCGGGATGATGAGATGGATTACGGATCCTCATCCGGGGAGGTGCACGAGGGACGTCGAGCTGTTGCGGTGGACGACGTCGACGGGGAAGAGGCTCCGGCTGGGCAGCGGTGAGGTGGTGGACGGAGGAGGGTGTGGTTTCGCGGCTGGAGCGGAGAGGTTATGGCGGCCTGGGATTTCGAATGGCAAAAAGGAGGCGATGGAGGGGGTGAACCATGACTTAGGGACGCACTTGTCCAAAATGTAGGGTGTGTTACAGAAGTACCTCCATGGATTCGAACTAGCGGCCCTTTCAACTCAGGGTTAGAATGGGGATTTCGCGTGTCGGGATTTGGCAGCTGGAGGGAGTTTTCGCGCGCGTTGTAATTTCGGGATAGCAAGGCGCGAGTTGTGAAGGCGCCAGTTTTGGGAGCATGATATCTGAATTTTCGGGATATAACAAGGCACGGGTTGAATTTTAGGGACAAGCTTAATGTGTAATATTGTACTTGTACATACCAAATCAATTCGCACTTCCCTCAACCAAAAAGAAAACGGAAAAAATAAAACTATTCACACCACACAAAGAGAGTCTTGCCCCGTTTTACTATACAAATGCTATTCAAAGCTACTCCCTCCTTCCATCTATATAGGGCATAATGCCTTTTTCGATGCTAACTTTGACCAAATATTAGAGCAATAATATATGACATGCAACTTACACAAAGCACACCATTAAATTCGTCTGTGAAAGGAGCTTTCAATGATATAATTTTTACATTGTGCATGTCATGTACTATTAATCTTGTCAATAGTCAAGGGTGGTCTTAAAAAACACATTACGCCCTATATAGATGGAAGGAGGGAGTATGAATCCATGTCATGTCCAATTCAATTTTTTATTTTGTTGTATAATGCATGTAACCTACCCATACCAACATTTTAGTGCATTCCAAATGTCTATACTACCGCTGCAATTCGAACTGAATTTGAATCCGTTTCTCTATTTCAATAAGAATATACAATCATGATTGTTGCCAACTTCAACCATCATTCGTGTATTACCTTAATAACACACCACATGATTACTATAGAGATAGATATGAACTATGTGTACTGCATGAACTCGAATTCTATTTTTGAATACACTTGATGTTGATTCCAAATAATAGTACATTTTATGTATTAACTATATATTCATAATCTAAACCATGTTCCATACGTACACCGTGTTTATCACACGAAGTATAGTGCCCCGCCCCCTACATTATGACAAGTATTTAGACATGAGCCACACATTAGCCCAAATTATAATCAATGCTCTATATATTATACATAATACTAGCAAGATGCCTATGCGTTCCACAAAACATCAACATGATCAAGGGGAGGCCTAATTTGCAAATATTGAGAGGGGTGTGGGTATCTTTTTCATAATTGCCATAGTTTCCTTCCTATCCATCAGATATAAATCGGACGGCCTATATTGCAGGATGGCAGGCACACCATCATCAACAACTCCGCTTTTTATAAGAGTAGAGATAAAATATATTATATGTAGTATAATATGTTCATAACCACACCATGTGTATCACCGTTATATATATTCACACATGCGTCGGTTTAAAACACTATGATAAATTCTTCAAATATCCGAATTTGCTTTTTATAATGAAGTATGATCTCTATTCGTCTTTTACACCCACATAATCCTCTTATCTTTGTAGCTAGCACTAAGTTTCTCTCGTGCTTGCACACGCCCGCATCCCTCTCACCCTCCCCCAGCATTCTCTACCTCCATCACACAAATTCGTCTTTTCACATTAGGTCGTTCACCCACGGTGTGTGTAGGCCCCCCCAGCTCTTTCTTTACGGCACACATCGATCGATATGCCTCTCTAGCCAGGTGTGCCTAGCACAAACACAAGCTTCCCCTCTTCTCTTATCACCGTCCATGCCTCACTCCTACCACTCTTTTCATCGATCTCGTACTCGCGCACTCCTTCCCCCTCGATATAGTATGCCTCTCGCACCACCTCCTAGATGCATCCCTCTCTCTATCCTTCTCCCTGTGCCTCATTTGCTTCTAACACACACATGCATATATACCGATCGATCTCCCAACATATAACTAGGTCGACTTTAACTATCCCCTCCATCGATCGACGTACCTCACAAGTTATGTCTCTCCTTTCTCTGACAAAGGATGATTGATCTTCCTATGTAGTTACGTCTGCTTACCACAGCCATATCACCCCCCTCATCATTCGTGCATGCCTCCTGGCCCGTCTCTCACACGCACGTGCACAAACAGGCAGCCATGCCCTCTCTTATTGATATTGCAAGCGTGCCCTCCGTTTGTCTAGCAAGCCTCTCCCACCATTTGTTAGAAGCCACTCCACTACCACCCCTCCAACACTCTAGCTTTGTCTCTCTCCCAACCTTATTCCTCTCCTACACATATGCATGGATGCCAATCGATCTCCCTTAATACATGAGGTAGATCGATCTCCCTTAATACATGAGGTAGATCGATCTCCCTTAATAGATGAGGTAGGCCTCTCTCCTCCTCCACACATATACCAGTCATTGTACCTCTATAGTTAATTATGCCTCCCTCCCCCCCACCACACACCGATAGTCAAGCGCTGTAGGTAGGTATCCATGCCACAGAGACAAACTGCACCTGTCCCCTCTCACGTTCCAGTAGGCCATCCACTCTATATCTTTGATGTGGGCACACACAAATTCGATGGCACTCTTTATCGATCGCGCGCGCGTACACACACACATCATCCCTCTCTTCGATTCTATGGACACCTCAAGCCAATGATACCTCCACTCTCTTCTCATGGATCGCCCCTCTATATATATGATATATCCAGGACTTTATTTCACACACATTGCATATGTTACATTTTTTGATTGACCCCCCCCCCCCCAAAAAAAACTCTCACAAACCCACACACTATATCTCTCTACATTTGTATCTCTCTCACACAACCCCACGTAGGTGGTGTACATATACAAGAAGAGAATAGGTGCACCGTGCATGTACTCATGCTTCGTGCCCAGCCACACCCGCGCGGGTACACAGTGGAGCTCATTTCTGTACGAAATGGCAACCCACGTGCTAATTTGAACGCGTGTAGCGGTTGTTTACCTACGGACGACGTGTACCACACGTGCACGAAACAAAGTTCGACTTGATGCGTTGGCGCGTTATTTTTAAATAAAGTTATATCGCTCAATGGCACGTACACAGAATATAAAACAATTTTTATGGAGAAAAAGGTAGTATGCTCCACTATATACAATGGAGCCTGCCTGCCTAGTTTGTCTCTCTTCAGAGTATCTCACACAAGGCTGCTGTGGCCTCTCTCTCTCTCACCTTTGCTCACTGATCCGGCCGCATCCCGTCCGCTAGCGGAAAGGGAGGATGTGCATCGTTTCTCCGTTCGACGGTGCCGAGGCATCACGTCCCGATCTTCAGTACATGTCGTTCTTTCTGACCAAGCTCCGATGCGGTAGGGCCTATGCCACTTGCTCGCTGCCGCGGTATGGGCAGATTCCGCCCGCCGCCACTCACCTAGTTACATCCCGACGACCTCCAGGTATCCCCTCCGGCTTGCTCCACTGCCCATCTCCCCACGTCGCTGCATGTGGATCTTCCATAGTTCTTTGCCCAAAACGTAGCTCGTCCAGCGTACTTTCCATATTGCAATCTCGTCTTCACACCGTTTTAGACAAACACAAATGTGTTGTTATCTTCCCTTAGGACAAGGAATATGCTTCTTTTTTGTCATCACATGAGTCATCATCTGTTATTGGCTAGTAATTGTTTCCTTTCTACCTCTTTTTGCAAATAGGGCTATCCATTTCACCTTGTTGCTATTGCGACCTTTTGGTGAACTGCACAAATCACTTTTTTCTTAAGAGTGTCTTGTGCAGTTGTACTAAAATGTCACACGGGCAACGTCTCTACATTTCAGTGCGACTGCACAAAGGGAGATTGGTTTTGCTCTATCCTCCTCATCCAACTTCGGAGCCTAATCTTCTCCAACTAATTAGTCTTAAGAGAGACTGCAAAGGTGACCGGCTTCTATTTGTGTGTTTATTGTTTCATCGGCAGTCCTCTATTATCGTAATTCATACATCTCCATCGTATCTACTTTTCCAAACACGTTTGCCCTTGTTTTGGACTCTAACTTGCATGATTTGAATGGAACTAACACGGACTGATGCTGTTTTCAGCAGAATTGCCATGGTGTTATTTTTGTGCAGAAATAGAAGTTCTCGGAATGACCTGAAACTTTCACAGAGAATATTTTTGGAATTAATAAAAAATACTGGCGAAAGAATCAAGGCCAGGGGCCCACACCCTATCCACGGGGGTGGGGGGCGCGCCCCCTGCCTCGTGGCCCCCCTAATGCTCCACCGACCTCAACTCCAACTCTATATATTCACGTTCGGGGAGAAAAAAATCAGAGAGAAGGATTCATCATGTTTTACGATACGGAGCAGCCGCCAAGCCCTAATCTCTCTCGGGAGGGCTGATCTGGAGTCTGTTTGGGGCTCCGGAGAGGGTAATCTGTCGCCGTCGTCATCATCAACCATCCTCCATCACCAATTTCATGATGCTCACTGCCGTGCGTGAGTAATTTCATCGTAGGCTTGCTGGAAAGTGATGGGTTGGATGAGATTTACCATGTAATCAAGTTAGTTTTGTTAGGGTTTGATCCATAGTATCCATTATGTTCTGAGATTGATGTTGCTATGACTTTGACATGCTTAATGCTTGTCACTAGGGCCCAAGTGCCATGATTTCAGATCTGAACCTATTATGTTTTCATGAATATATGTGAATTCTTGATCCTATCTTGCAAGTCAATAGTCACCTACTATGCGTTATGATCTGGCAACCCCGAAGTGACAATAATCGGGACCACTCCCGGTGATGACCATAGTTTGAGGAGTTCATGTATTCATTAAGTGTTAATGCTTTGGTCCGGTACTCTATTAAAAGGAGGCCTTAATATCCCTTAGTTTCCAATAGGACCCCGCTGCCACGGGAGGGTAGGACAAAAGATGTCATGCAAGTTCTTTTCCATAAGCACGTATGACTATATTCGGAATACATGCCTACATTACATTGATGAACCCTATGTTATAACTATTGCATGAGGAATCGCATCCAACATAATTATCCATCACTGATCCAATGCCTATGAGCTTTTCACATATTGCTCTTTGCTTAGTTACTTTATCGTTGCCACTATTACAATTACTACAAAATTGCTACTGTTACTTTTGCCACCGTTACCGTTACTTCCATACTACTTTGCTACTAAATACTTTGCTGCAGATATTAAGTTATCCAGGTGTGGTTGAATTGACAACTCAACTGCTAATACTTGAGAATATTCTTTGGCTCCCCTTGTGTCGAATCAATAAATTTGGGTTGAATACTCTACCCTCGAAAACTGTTACAATCCCCTATACTTGTGGGTTATCAGTAATCACACTTAATATCTTTGGAACAGGGATGCTCAGCTCTATTTTAGTGGAGCTGCACAAAATGATCGGAATGTTGCATGCTCCAGACAGCTACTTTTTTTCCCAACATGCCTTGTTGATTTAGACAGAGCTGGGGGACGTTGCTGCCAATGAAAGCATGGATCAATTTTAATTTAACACCTTCTCACAACTTTGTCTTCAGTTGTGATGTAAATATTAGCTCTGATCTGCTAATAATTGAGGTGCATTAGCAAGGAAGTTCGTTTTTTTTTCGAAAGAGCATCAATGGCAAGACACACGAAACAAAAGCTGAAAGCTCACACCATTGTACAATTTCATGTTGCTGTAAATTATTTGTATAGTACGTCAATTATGTAAACAAATGCTGGAAGCTTGATAGCATGCCAGAAGCCTCTTCAGCATCCAGGTCCATGTGCCATGCACAAAATTATACTCCTTTGTTCCTAAATATTTGTCTTTTTACAAATTTCAAATGGGCATATTTTAGAGTGTAGATTCACTCATTTTGCTTCGTATGTGTACTCCCTCCGTTCCTAAATATTTGTCTTTCTAGAGATTTTAACAAGTGACTACATCCGGAGCAAAATGAGTGAATCTACACTCTAAAATATGTCTATATACATCTGTATGTAGTAGTCCATTTGAATCTCTAAAAAAGACAAATATTTGAGTAGTCACTCGTTGAAATCTCTAGAAATACAAATACTCCGGAGTATATTTAAGAACCGAGGGAGTAGTGCACAACCGCATGGGAGACTCAGCCCGGTCGTTGCGCCGCATTAATAGTGGTTAGTGAGAAATCAAATCATAAGCCCCACCTTTCCCACTGTGAGTTGTTCGTAAGAAGTAACCATCAATGCGCTCTTCTTTGAATCCGCTCATACTACTCCATCCATCACTGTTTATAGAGTGCGCTTCAAAAAAAGAAAAAATCTCTGGGACCAAGGCGACTAGCGATCGGCCTGAAAAATAGCATTGGTAGTTATAGCACTGCTTCTATTACTAGAGGAAATAATGCGTACACACATGCATGCAGTGCTTCCACCCCGGGTACACACATGCATGCACTTACTCCACTCTGTAGTATACATCGAGAGAAAATTGTGGACTTCATTGCGGTTACCATGCCCTAATTAATTGAGATTAAACAAAACGTGTCTAAAGTCTCTCTGGTGATGGAAATGCATTGAGAGAAATGCATCATAATGAAGCGCGCCCTGTAAACTGTGACGGAGGGAGGAGTAGTATGAAGGTGCAAAACCAAGTACGCGTATGGCCAGTCGGTCAACACACCTCCTCTTGGCATATCACTGACATGTGGGACTGGAGTGTGGGCAAACCGATCTCAATTGACGGCAAAATGGCCAACCCGCCGTTCCTTGAGAGAGACGAGGAGCGAGAACACACAGACGGGCTCGCACGGAGGCCAAGATATATTCGAGCATGGTTGATCGATATCATCATTACATGTTAGGCTACCGTTTTCCGCTCTTCTCCCGAATAAATGTGTACTTTATCAGAGATTAAAAAAATAAGAGTACAGATGCTCCACCATGCGGTTCTAGTAGTAGTACTACTCGTACTACTAAACCTTGTGCTTGGCTCTTCGCCTCTTCGTGAAGTCGAACAATGATGGTACTCCGCATGTTGGGTACTACAGTGTATGCCTCTGGCAATCTGACACCGAATGAACTGATGCATGTCCACCGCCTGGGCGAGGGTAGGTTGCATTAGTCAAAAGGCGTAAGCGAGCTTCACTTTGTCCTGCAAGTTTCTCCTCGTTCTGCGAGTTGACGGGACACAGCAAAAAGTAGTGCTAGTCCATACTCCCTCCTTTCCGGTTAATATGGCTTAATCTTTTTTGCGGGTAAATGAGAGAGCTTTATTCATATATAATCATTCTTAGGAAGATCAAGACACTGGTCACTAGGAAGCGAGGTACCCCGCAAAAAAAGAAGTAGGAAGCGAGGTGTTTCAGCAAGCCAGCTCTCGGCCACATTCAAAGTGCAGCAAGCACAGTTTGCACAAAGATGCGCTGCAAGGTTTGCTGACCTGTTTACATGCTGAAGAACAAAAAAGAGGAAATATTACCGAGCGCTCCTATTTGTAACAGGATATGAGCCAGAATTAAGCGAGAATTGTGGTGAGTGTTCCATGCAATCAACTTCCATTATCACATGCGAGAACCCTCGAAGAGAACCAACTGTGTTGAAGATTGCTGTATCACATTTTAAAAATATAATAAGAGTGCAGACGCTCCTCCATCCGGTTCCTAGTAGTATAGTACATACCTATATGGACTATAGTAGTACTACTAGTACTAGTAAACTTTGCGCTTGGCTATTTGCCTCTTCGGGAAGTCGAACAATAATAGTACTAGTATAGTGTATGCTTCTGGCAATCTGACACCGAATTAACTATTGCACGTCCACCACCTGAGCGAGGGAGAGCTTGCATTAGTCAAAAGTTTCTCCTTGTCCTGAGAGCCACCGCGCGCAAGCTTCTCCCATCCTGCAAGCTTCTCCTCGTTCGACAAGTTGACGGAACACAACAAAGTAATGCTAGTCCATACTGCCTCCTCTCTGGTTAATATGGCTTAATGTCAAACAAGATAACACTGTATGTCACTGTATATTTGTAAAAATACGATCAGTGGACTTCATAATACGCTCATTGCGCTCAATATATACATTTTCCGGTGTTTATATGGTCACTAGCTCACCCTGGCTGAGTATGTGTGTGCATGCACGTGTAGGTTGAGCACTTGAGCGTGACCATGTGTGTTCCGTCATGTGCTCGGACATGCATGCATTAGGGCGTCACACGCATTTTTGTGTCCATGTGTATGTGTGACTGTTGCATGCATGCACGCGGTTGTAGTCCCTTACATTCACATGTTCATAAGTCAATGCTTTGTCAAAATGTTGCATGCAAGGTTTAATCATTCGTTGTTCATGCATGCATTCCCGATATTAATACGTTGGTAA
Organism: Triticum timopheevii; assembly: GCA_963921465.1. NCBI lineage: Eukaryota > Viridiplantae > Streptophyta > Magnoliopsida > Poales > Poaceae > Triticum > Triticum timopheevii. Next base: position 243,786,591 of record OY997274.1, on the reverse strand, counting down.
AGACAATTTTCTTGAGGAAAACGAGCCCATGAATTGAGTACAAAGGGGATCAATAAGCCAGGACGGAGGAAGTACCAGTAGTAAACCGGAAGGAGGGTGTAGGTACTAGTAGTACAGTACTACTACTACGTAACAACGTGCAGTAACAAAATTCCTCTATGCGCATCCTGTCTACGTGTCATATAAGAAAATAAAGATAAGTACAGGTGAGACTCGGGAACGGTCATACACATAGGGGGAGTACGTGTAGGGGCCACTAAGGAGCAGTCAAATCACACAGTAAGTTAGTCGGAAGAAGCAACCATCATTTCACTCTTCAATGACACGTACGCAATACAAAATGGTTGATATGGAGAGAAAAAGAAAACCACTATATATACACTAGCAGGAGCCTAAGCTACAAGCCTGCTTGCTTGGGTTGCTCTCTTCACAAGCATAGAAGGACGGTGGCCACACCGCTGGTCACATATCCGGCCTGATCCCGCAGCTGGGGGAAGGGAACAATGTTCTGCGTAGACGCGGTCGACATCGGCGAGGGAGAAAACCCACAGTCGGTGCGTCCCAATCGGGGGTCACCGTGGTATGGGCCGATGCCGCATCCCAACCGCCCTTCTAGCTACAGCCCGACGTCCCAGGTAGTACATCTTCCTTTTGGAGCCGGCTTGCTCCACTGTCGCAGCTCCCCACGTAGCTCCATCTCCATGTTGACCTTTCTCTACTTCTACCGGCTTCTACGTACTTGTGATGAGTTTATGTCTCATGAACTAGTTCCAGTACTATTATTCTAATCACACTTCTTCAATATCTTTGCCATTAGGGATGCTCATCTCGATTTTAGTGGAACTGCACAAAAGCATTGTATGATCTGAGGGTGCCAGCCGTCTTTCCTTCGATAGGTTCTACCTAGCCAGGAAATAAAAACCTGTTTAGGGTTTAGGGTTTAAGTCATAGTGATCCCATCAGTAGTTTTTCTTTCGTACACGCTCTCACAACTTTTGTCTTTAGATGTGAAGTAAATATTGGCTATGATCTGTGAATCATTGAGATGCATCAGCATGCGTGTTAGTTTTTCTTTGTATTTGATGGAATGTTGTAACGGGGCAACCTTGGAGTAGGAACGAAAATGGAGTGGAAAGTTTCCATTTTTCCAGAGAAAAAATGGAAACGGAGAGAAACCAATGTTTTGTTTCGTTGGATCGCGCCATCGAGCAAAACCAACATTTAAATCACGTCGGTCGCGTTCGTGTCTCACCCTCCTCCACAGCTCGACCTCACACGGTCGCTCGTCATGCCACTCACCGCAAACCGAGTATACGATAACTTTCCTGCCTGCTTGTTGATGGATCGCGCCATGGAGTACTAGCATTACTGGAAGAGATTGACGCGTTGGGGGAGGACAGCTAGCTACAGCACGGACTCCCAAGAACTTTTTACATGCATGTTGTGGCCGGCTATTGCGACCTTTGAACGCGGAGCAGTTGCATGCACCAGGAAGCGGCGCGGGCGACACTCTCTCGGCTGGCGTGCCACTTAAATGCCGGCGCCAGTGAGAGGTCGTGTCCGCTCTGGCTGGGCATGAATGCGGCATTGACCGTTTATGTGGGAAGCACGCGCAGGTGATGAAGAGGGTTCGAGTTGGTCAGGAGCGGCCGTGGCAGCGGTCCGGATGCCTGCAAACAAGAGATGGTGTACGTTAATATTGTTGCGTATATAATTAACAACGTAAATAATGTGCCAGTTGGACAAATATGATTGGAGATGGAGATGGAAATGGAATTTTACGTAAACACGGATATGCATGTCTATGTCTATGTGTGTGCGCGCGACGACTCTCACGACCAGGAAGCGGGGGCGTGTTTTTGATCGAGTTTTCTTTCTTGGTACGCTAAAAAAACTGTCCGCCAGTTTTTGTTTCTTTTTTCCGGGAACGTGCATATTCTATTTAAAACCACTGCTATGGAAAGATTTTTTTACTCCATGATAGCCTCTTGTTTTATAGGGTTTCTCGCGTCTCGCTCTCTCACCCTCTCCATATCAAAACAAGATGACAGTGTCCACTCTATCTCTCTCCTCACCGGTGGTCACAGATCCGGCCGAATACCGTCCGCCGCGGGAGGTGAGGAGGTGCAGCGTTGATGTTGTTGCCGTCGGTGATGGAGGAAGCCGATGCGCACCGTCCTCTCGGAGGCGGCACTGGCGCGGATGAAGGTCCTCCGCGCCCTTGTTCGCTACCGTCGTGTGGGCAGATCCTGCCCGCCCGCCTAAGCAAAATCTCGCCCACCCGAGGTAACTTCTTGTACTGGTCCAGCTCCCCAAGTCGTTGCATGCGGGTTTTCTTCTATGCGACTACTCCCCAGCTCCCCATGTATAGTAGCTAGGGTTTGTCAGCTGGTCCAACATCACCTACTATTATAGAGGGAATGCCACTTGAAAAATTGTCCTGATTTATGCCTCGGTGGAGGTATACATGTTGTTTCGACAAAAAGTACATGGTGGTTGTGCGGTCATTGTCCATATGCTCCTATTGCTACTGCTAATCTAATACTATCGTTGGTTAAATGAAGAAATGTTTTTTTCTCGGGTATCCTGGTTTAGTTCCCATCAAGATAATCGTGATGCTTCTGTTTGTTGGTGTACTTCTCATTAATTCTTACTGACAATTGAGATGTCGTTGTCAATCTTGTAAAACAAAGTAACAACACTATATCCCTTTTTTATAATTTTGGAAACAGCGAAGCGTATCTCCATACCCGGGGCATGTCTTCCTCAATTTTAGTGGAACTGCACAAAATTGGATGGCCATTGTTGTTCCGCCTCACTATCCTCTGCCACGTGGTTCTTCCTTCCTCGAGCTTGATTACTGAGAAGAAACAGACCACAGTGAGGATTTGTCGAACTTCATAGGTGCCTCACCCAAACTTGATGCCAAATGGATGATGCATCACCACGATGACCTATCGATGCCCATGGTTGCGCCTCATGGTTGCGTTGGCTGGTGAAGCTGATCGATTTTCAATGAAAAACAAGTTGTCTTCCATCAGTGCTCTTTGCTTGTTACGCACAAAGACGATATCCTTCGTTAGTTCACCTTGGTTGCATTGGAGACGCAGTCGTCTTTCATGTTGGTGCAATTTTATCACACAATTGGCTATGAACCAAATGTTTCCTCGAAGAAGGATCGATGTTGGTACTAAGAGCATAAGTTTTGTATTAATTTCTAAGCCTTCTCACAACTTTGTCTCCAGCTCCCCTATAATTTTATTTGTCCATATATTAACTTTGATTAAAAAAATGGTGTGGACTAAAAACCCGGATGGATGTAGTAGCCCTCCATTTTTATTTACTCCGCATATTAGATTTGACTGAAGTCAAACTTTGTAAAGTTTGACCAAGTTTAGGGCCAACAAAACATAATTATTAGAGAGGGCAAACTGTACATACTCTCAAACCTTTCCGATAACTGAAATTAAAATTCTTTATTTGTACACATTCTCACACGTTTCCGATAATTTGGTGCATGTGTGGTTGTTCACTTAAGGGAGGGTAGTGTACCGCACGTGATGGACAGGAAGTGCGACCAGGACGTGTGGATTGTTAGTTCATCAGAAGTACTCCCTCCGTTCCTAAATATTTGTCTTTCAAGAGGTTTGAAATGGACTACCACATACGGATGTATATAGACATATTTTACAGTGTAGATTCACTTTGCTCCGTATGTACTCATTTGTTGAAATCTCTAGAAAGACAAATATTTAGGAACAGATGGAGTAGTAGTTTTCTTCATTGGTACGTTAAATAAAGAGTTACGTTTCGTACTTACACAATTTAAAATGTTTGTTATGGAGAGAATAAGAAAACCACTCCATTATATATTAGTCGTATACACGAGTACTATATGGACGCAGCTTCATAGACTTAGTGCACCTGCCTTTTGGTTTATGACAGGTGGGCCCAAAATGTGGCTGGCCCATCTGTCATACAGCCAAAAGCAAGTGCAGTTAAGGCACCGGAGCTCAATCCGTACTACAGTATATATATAAGCTGGAGCCTCAACGCTTGTTCGCTAGGGTTTGCACTCTCCACAGTGTCGCTGCACTACATATATATATATATAAACGCTGGAGGCTCAGCGTTCCTTTGCTAGGGTTTGCTATATTCACAGTCTCTCACCCTCTTCACTAGATCTAAACAACACTGCATTGGCCTCTTGTCTCTCTCTCCCCCCTCACAGCTGGTGAAGGAGGCGTCCGGATCCCGTCGCACCGCGAAGAGGAGGTGCAGCGTTCACTCTATCGCCTTCGACGAGGGAGGCAATCCCCTGACGGCTGCACTATTCCCTTTCACCCAGCGCCTATGCAGGAGGGCCACCGGCCCCTTCTTCCTCACTGTCGTACATAGTGTGGGCAGATCCGGCCTCCCGCCGCACGCCTTATCACATCCCGATGACCATAAGGTATAAGTTTCTTTGAAACCGTCATTGCTCTAGCTGTATGCGGATCTTTTTCGATTCTGTAGTAGAATCTAGGTCTTGGTTCAAAGAGGAAATAACGGTGCGGTGGGGTGGAGCATGAATCTAGGACATGGTTCAATGAGGAAAGGAGGGAGGGAAAGTAGTATAGACTGGCTATCCAGCCACTTTGTTGGTCGAAAAGGGAAAAAGGGGGTAACCCGAAACTGGGGGGTCGGGTAGTTTGTGCAGGACTAGATTTATTGCCCTCACATAGGAAAAAGGTTCAAAGAGAACAAACATGGGACCAAAGCAGATATGCTGCTTGGCTACATATTCTGCATCACCCATTTATACGTGTGGACGCACATGGTGCTGGCATGTCCCATGTCCCATGTCCCATACAACTATTTAGCTTTTGTTAATCGAAGAATGCCACCGAAAAATTGAAGCAATGCCACTGTTAAAAGTAAATTACATTTTTTAACGAATGTTGTTTTAAGAGAATGTCTCTATTAATATGAATCAATGCAACCATTTTAGAAATGCTACTATCCTACTTTGTTTTCCATCAAGATAAGTTAGATGCTTCTTTCTGTCACCGTTTGTTTCATCTTCCTTTATCGGCAAGTAATTGTTTCCTTTTTTGCCTCTGTTAAAACAGGGGTATCTATTCAACTTGTTGCTATTGCGACATTTTGCTTCGCTACGCAAAACACTTATGTTTTAAGAGTGTTTTGTGTAGTTCAACTTGAATGTCACACCGGTGACTTTGCTTAATTTTGGTGGAACTGCACAAAAGGAGATCGAGATTTGCTTCTAGTCTTCCTTGCGAGTTGTTTCAAATCTTGGTCTCATCCACATGATGGTGCAGTGTGCTTTGAGATGTTGTGCTACTTGTTTTGGTAGTGTTTTGGATAAATGTTGAATTGAAGCTATTGAACTGCTGTCTTTTACCATTAAGTGAGCAAAAAATGTTCCAACCCAGACATGATGCTTGTTGCTTTCTTACACAAAACTCTGCATCACCCCCTTTATAAGTAGATGGAAGCACATGGTGTTGTTGCTCCCACTCTCCCCTGGAACTGTTTATGCTTTTTGTTAATCTAATGTTGCTAGTAAAAATTAAGCAATGCCACTCGCAGAATTAACTACTGAATCTCAGTTCAAAACTACAACACTTGTTAGGGATTGGCGGAATTACCATTTTTTGTGGCTGCATGTTTCATCCTCCTTTATTTGCCAGTAATTGATTCTTTTTTGCCTCTGTTAAAACAGGGATATCTATTCAAGTTGTTGGTATTGCAACATTTTGCTTTGCTACATGAAACACTTATGTTTTAAGAGTGTTTTGTGCAGTTCAACTTGAATGTCACACCGGTGACTTTGCTTAATTTTGGTAGAATTGCACAAAAGGAGATCGAGATTTGTTTCCAGTCTTCGTGGCGAGTTGTTTCAAATCTTGGTCTCATCCACATGATGGTGCAGTGTGCTTTGAGATGTTATGCTACTTGTTTTGGTACTGTTTTGGATAAATGTTGAATTGAAGCTATTGAATTGCTGTCTTTTACCATTCAGTGAGCAAAAATTATTCCAACCCAGACATGATGCTTGTTGCTTTCTTACACAAAACTTTGCATCACCCCCTTTATAAGTAGTTGGAAGCACATGGTGTTGTTGCGCCCACTCTCCCCTAGAACTGTTTATGCTTTTTGTTAATCTAATGTTGCTGGTAAAATTAAGCAAGCCACTCGCAGAATTAACTACTGAATCTTAGTTCAAAACTGCAAAACTTGTAAGGGATTGGCGGAATTAGCATTTTTGTGGCCGCATGTTCTATCCTCCTTTATTTGCCAGTAATTGATTCCTTTTTTGCCTCTGTTAAAATAGGGATATCTATTCAAGTTGTTGCTATTGCGACATTTTGCTTCGCTACGTGATACACTTATGTTTTAAGAGTGTTTTGTGCAGTTCAACTTGAATGTCACACTGGCGACTTTGCTTAATTTTGGTGGAACTGCACAAAAGGAGATCGGATTTTCATATATGTGTTGGGATTTCGTTCAAATTGTCCTCTTGAGCTGTTTCAAATCTTAGTCAAGAAAGGTCAATACCGACTTTCATCCACATGATGGTGCAGTGTTCTTTGAGATGTTGTGCTACTTGTATTGGTACTGTTTTGGATAAATGTTAAATTGAAGCTATTGAATTGTTGTCTTTTACCATTAAGTGAGAAAAAATTGTTCCAACCCAGACATGATGCTTGTTTCATTGTTACAACAAAACTCTACATCACCCTCTTTATAAGTAGATGGAAGCACATGCTATTGTTGCGCCCACTCTCCCCTGGAACTGTTTATGCTTTTTGTTGATCTAATGCCGCAGGTAAAATTAAGCAATGCCACTCTCAGAATTAATTAACTACTGAATCTTAGTTCAAAACTACAACACTTGTTAGGGATTGGCGGGGTTACCATTTTTGTGGCCGCATGTTTGATCCTCCTTTATTGGCTAGTAATTGATTCCTTTTTTGCCTCTGTTAAAACGAATCAGTCGCATTGTTTTAGGAATGGTACTATCCTACTTTGTAGTTATTTCTACATGTTTAACCAAGGTATTGTTAAGATAATGTCTCTGTTAAAATGGATCAGTCACATTGTTTTAGGAATGGTTCTTTTCTGCTTTGTCGTTCTTTATACATGTTGAAACAAGGCATTGTTAAGATAATGTCTCAGTCAATATGAATGAATCACATTAATGGAGAATTGCTACTCTCCTGCTTTGTTTCCCATTAAGATAAGGTAGATCAGTAGATGCTTTTTTTCTCGGAGTACAAGTCATCAACCGTTATTTCTCAGTAATTGTTTCCCTTATACCTATTGTTGCTTACAGGGATATCAAAACTAAAGCTTGGTTTTATTCCGACTTTGATTTTAGTTGAACTGCACAAAAGGAGCCAATGTGTCCAAGGCAAACTGTTGCATTACTGGGTCCAGTTGGTTGTTCCACTTTGCAGAAAGAAGCAGTCACTGTTTGCACTACATTACAGAAGGAATGACCGAGAAGCTTTATAGAGTATTAGTAGACGCTAGTGACATGACTAGTCTATAGAGAGCATAGGCAACTCTACAACACGCGGAGTGCACTGGGCAAAAAGTGCCCAAACAAGTACAAGAAGCCATGACAGGACTCCACGATCATAGGCATTACATATTTTGAATGGGAAAATCTTGTCAAAGTTTAATCATTGATGTTAGCAAGAAGATATTAGTTTAATATATTGGAATTGGAAAACCTTGTCAAAATTTGCTCATTGATGTTAGCCAGAAGACATGCATTTGATATTTTTGAGTGGGACGCCCTTTGTTGTGAGCAGCGTCGATCGCTTTTTCCTATTCCTGTGTTCAGTTTAGAAGTAAATAGTTACTCTGCTGAGATGCATAGTCACATGAATGTTGACTTATGTAAGGTATTTTAAGAGTTTGTTTTTAATATTGTCTATGTAATGCCAGGCCTTGTGTTTGATTTCAAAGTTGAGCTTAGAATGTTGTGGCATGCGGCATCACGAGCTGTTCACCGTGCCTCCTGAGAATAATGCTTCATATTGTTTTGCATGTTGATCTAATGCCAGTGATTTGCTTGTTAAGAAGATCATCCTCTTCTGTTGTTTCCCTGCTTAAGAAGTTCATCATCTTATGTTTCATTCATAGCCTATACGACAAGTCGGGTAGGTTAGACGTGAAACCATATGATCTTCCGACCAACTTGTCATCTTAGGCCATGATTGGATCATCGTTTTCCAACCAAAACCGCTTGTAAAACTGACGCTTGTAAATAAAAGCATATGGTCTCGGGCGAAGCGCTTGGTTGGTCGATTTTGACTAGTAAAATATACACTGGTCTCTCAAATTACACGTGTAGCCCGCCGGTTTTACTTACAGACCTCGGGCCCTCGGTTTCATTACGCCTATATTTTACGTGTTGTTTCCAATGATGAGTAAATTACACTTATATCTTAATACATGTGAGAAATAAACCAGAGCTCCCAAGCGCGCCCTTAGTGTTTCATGTCGTCTCAGTCTCTCGAAGGTGCTCATAGGTGTCCAATGATCCTGGCTTCCTGAATGAGCAGCGGGCACTGTATCATGCCATCCGTAGGGCCTGTGAGGCCCTCTCCGTCGTCTTTCAAGTTGTTGCGCTCGCCGTGGCACCGAGCATTGTTAACATGGTCAACGAACATGAGGATTCAGGAGATGACTTTATTTTGACTGGATGACAGTAGGGACCCACTAGGGCCATAGCCGTACGTACGCAAGTGCCTCCTTATTATGTACAACTATTTTTTTTTGCTTCCTCTTGGTTTCCTGATGTCACGGTCCCACAGCATTGTCAACCTATGTAGTCAATATAAACGAGAGAATTGCACAAGGTGCGGCCAATAGCTAGGACCAAGCAGCTCGAGCAGTATTTGTGTTTTTGAGGCGTGAGCACTGCAGAGTTTTTCTTGAGCGATGTTTTCGTTGTTGTTCAGAGGAGAGCAGGGTATAACTGGGCGGCCTGTGGCCCGTCTAGCCCAGGCCAGATATCCAGCCCAGATATTAATTTTTTCAAGATGAAAATGGCTAGCCCAGCTATACGTTTTTTTGAGGAATACCCAGGCAAGGTCAACTTGTTATTCTCCGCCCCGCTGGGCTGCAAATCTTTCCTAGGAGGGATGCATTAGGCTTAACAGGAAAATGGGCTTTAAAAAATAATAAATGGGAGGTAGTTTTAAAAACTGGGCAGTAACTATAAAAAATGCACCAAACACGTAATTAGTTTATAAAATATTATTATTGGATTTTGAAAATCTTAATTTTTAATTGCTGCGCGCGCAATCTTTTGTTGGATTTTTACGTAATACAATATTTAATCTGACTAGAAATTTCGGGATACAAATATTTTGGATCCCATCAAAATGTGGGAGATTTTATTGAACTTTGTCTTGAACGGTTGGTTGAAATTATTAATTGTTGTCCTAGCTAGAAAATGGGTTGTACTTTTAACAAACTGTAAATGGGCTATAGTAAATTCCATTAGAATTCAAAAATGGGTTGTACATTCTTACAAATTGCAAATGGGCTATACGTTCTCTACCACACACTTGTGGGCCTACTAAGTTGACGCATCCCCTAAAAAAGAAGTTGACGCGTATGCAAGGCTTTGTCAACTTATAGTCAACACACGGTTCTAGCAGCAGTGGCCGTTGGATGTCTATCCAACGGATGTCGTGCTTCTTCTTCAATCTCGGATATTCTAGCTTCGGTCGCCCAAAAAATGATTCCTCCCCCTAACATCTGGGGAGATCCATTTCGGAGGCTGACCTGTGGGCCTACTAAGTTGACACATACCAAGGGCTTTGTCAACTTAGTCAATATAAACAATTCTAGCTGCAGTGACCGTATGATGTCCATCCAACGGCCATCGTGCTTCTTCAACCTCTGGTCTTCTTGCTCCAGCTGCCCAAAGCAGCGCCGGTCGTGTCGCCTGCTCCTGCCTCCCGTGGTCGGCTGTGCTGCCACGGAGGCCTCACAGCCCCTACTACTCCCACCGCTGGCCAGGCCATCCCTCCACTCACCCACACCCCCTGTTATTCTGCGGCGACGGCAACCTCACACCGAAGCCGAACCAGTGAACCCTCATACTCCTCTCCGCATGGGCATCCACTGCCGCGTCTTCCCCGGCTCCGCGTCCCCTTCCTAGGCCTCGCCGTCGTCCACCGCCCTGGTGCTCTCGGCGCGGCATGGTGAACATGGTCAAGGAATGACTTCCATTGGACGTGGACTGTACGTGGAGAGGCTGACAGATGGGTCCACGGCCTCACACAAGGAAATGCCTCCTTATTACGCGCAAAATAATGATTCCTCCAGCTGACATCTGGGACCCGCTGGAAGGGCCTCTATATTTTGCGAAAAAAACGCCCCCCCCCCCCCCGCTGAAGGTCAGACCCACCAGCTATATCTTCGCACACAAGGAAGTGCCTCCTTATTACGTACACAAAAACGAATACTCCTCGTGCTAGTTGGGACCAGTATAGTGGGAGGCTGACCTGTGGGCCTACTAAATTGACACATACCAAGGGCTTTGTTAACTTAGTCAATATAAACGATTCTAGCTGCAGTGACCGTACGATGTCCATCCAACGGCCGTAGTGCTTCTTCAACCTCTGGTCTTCTTGCTCCAGCCGCCCAAAGCAGCGCCGGTCGTGCTGCCTGCTCCTGCCTCCCGTGGCCGGCTGTGCTGCCACGGAGGCCTCACCGCCCCCTACTACTCCCACCGCTGGCCAAGACATCCCTCCACTCACCCACACCCCCTGTCATTCTGCAGCGACGGCAGCCTCGCACCGCAGCCGAACCAATGAACCCTCGTACTCCTCTCCGCGTGGGCATCCACTGCCGCGTCTTCCCCGGCTCTGCGCCGTCCCCTTCCTAGGCCTCACCGTCGTCCACCGCCGTGGTGCTCTCGGTGCGGCGTGGTCAATGTGGTCAACGACCGACTTCCAGCGGAAGAGTATTGTACATGGAGAGGCTGACAGCTGGGTCCACGGCAGCCGCAAGGAAGTGCCTCCTTATTACGCGCAAAATAATTATTCCTCCACATGACAGCAGGGACCCACCGGACGGGACACCGTATTTCACGAAAAAAAAACGTTTCCCCCTGACTGCTGGGACCCACCGGACGGGCCACCGTATTTCGCGAAAAAAACGTTACCCCCGATGTCAGCTCGGACCCACCGGAAGTACCTCCTTATTACGCACAAAAAAAATGAATACTCCCCCTGCTAGCTGGGACCCTCCTTGGTGGGAGGCTGACTTGTGGGCCTACTAAGTTGACGGGGACGGAGGGCTTTGTCAACTTAGTCAATATGAACGATTCTAGCTCCAGTGACCGTACGATGTCCATCCAACGGCCCTAGTGCTTCTTCAACCTCTGGTCTTCTTGCTCCAACCGCCCAAAGCAGCGCCGGTCGTGCCGCATGCTCATGCCTCCTGTGGCCGACTATGCTGCCGCGGAGGCCTCACCGCCCCCTACTATTCCCACCGCTGGCCTGGCCCTACGGCGATGGCAGCCTCACACCACAGCCGAACCAGTGAACCCTTGTACTCCTCTCCGCGCGGGCTTCAACTGTCGCGTCTTCCCCGGCTCTGCGTTGTCCCCTTCCTATGCCTTGTCGTCGTCCATCAACCTGGTGCTCTCGGCACGGCGTGGTCAACGTGATCAAGGAACGACTTCCATCGGAAGAGTCTGTACGTGGAGAGGCTGACAGCTGGGTCTACGACGGCCGCAAGGAAGTGCCTCCTTATTACGCGCAAAATAATTATTCCTCCACCTGACAGCAGGGACCCATCGGACGGGCCACCGTATTTCATGAAAAAAAAAGTTTCCCCCCTGACTGTTGGGATCCACCAGCTACATCTTTGCACGCAAGGAAGTGTGTCCATATTACGGGCAAAAAAAATGATTCGCCCTCCTGACTGTTGGGACTCACCAGCTACATCTTCGCACGCAAGGAAGTGTGTCCATATTACTGGCAAAAAAATGATTTGCCCCCTGACTGCTAGGACCCACCAGCTACATCTTCGCACGCAAGGAAGTACCTGGCAGTCGGGACCCACCTGGCCGAAGCGTACGTAGCGTTGTCATTCTGGTCGCGAATGTGTATGTACATACTGGTCGATGTAGAGGCACGCACGTGTCGTAGTAGAGGCGCGCACGTGTCATAGTAGAGGCGCGCATGTAGCATGTACACGTATGTATAACAGCCAGGGTGCAAGAAAGTAAATACAGCCATGTACGTACATACAGGCTAGGTCTCGAACGCCTACTCACGCATACGTATGGCCAGGGCTCGTGTGCATGGCTGGGTCGGAACGGAGAAACAGCATCATCGTCGTGTTCATGGGGAGGCAACGGAATGCAGCATGTTCATCGGGAGGCAACGGAACGCGTGGGAGCCAACTAGCTTGGACGGAATAGCCGATGGAAACGAGGCATGGCGTACGCAGAATGGAGGAAACGACCTTGTGTTCGACCGGCCACGGTCGAAACGGGATCTTGTTCATTGGGAGGGGTCTGGCGTACCGCAAAATGGAGGAAACAGACTTCTGTTGGACCTCCTATGGTCGAAACAGGGTCCTGTTGATCGGAAGGGGTGTGGCATACCACAAAACGAAGGAAACGGACTTGTGTTGGAGCGCTACGGTCGAAACGGGGGTCCTGTTCATCGGGAGGGGTGTGGCGTACCGCAAAACGGTACTCCACGGGATACTGTTCATCTCCACCGTCGACCTCCTCCAGCCTCCACGGGCTACTGTTCATCCACCGTCGACCTCCTCCAGCCTCCACCTACAACTGTTCATCCACGGGCTCCTGTTCATCCAGCCTCCACCGCACGCTACTCCACCGGCTAATGTTCAACCAGCCCTCTCCACGGGATCCTGTTCAACCACCCCTCCACAGGCTACTGTTCATCCAGCCCTCCACTGGCTACTGTTCAACCGACCCTCCATGGGGTCGTCCAGTCCATCCAGCCCTCCACGGGGTCCTGTTCATCCAGCCCCAACCGGCTCGATCGATCAGGGTCCTATTCATCCAGAGGCAACACCAAGGGGTCATGTTCATCCACCCCCACCGGGAACTGTTCATCCAAGCCCCCCCCCCAGCAACGCTCACTGTTCATCCAGAGGCAGCATCGATCGGCTTCAGTTAGCAGCAGTAGCGAAGGAATCGCTCGATCGGGTTCATTTAACAACCATCGATCGATCGCTCGGGTTCAGTAATGTGTAGCCTGCAATGCAATCAGTCGGGTTCAGTAGGCGAACGCCTCGCTCAGGTTCAGTTAGATCCCAACGCCTCGCACCCACGCGCGTGCGTGTACGAGAGAAACGCGCAAACCTCCATGAATCGCTCGGCCCCGACCATCCACCGTAACTGGGAACACCCTGATATTTTCCTCACCCTCGCTTCTACCATGGTTTTTTCCGTCATGGACGGCCCAAAGAAAGTCATGCAGCTGCGTCTCCAGCCCGCCCAGGACGAAAAGCCCATTTTCTGTCATAATTTTTTGTCATAGAAGTAGGAGCCCACCACATCTATGATGATACCGAGTTTTGTCACAATTATCGTCATAAGTGTCATAAGTATGACAGGAAAAAAAATCGTCCGACCCAAAATGTCACGGATGTGTCTTTTTTTTGTAGTGTGACGGAACTCTCCCTCGATCCTCTACTGGATCAAGAGTTTGAGGGACGTCATCGTGCTGAATGTGTGCTGAACATGGAGGTGTCGTACGTTTGGTACTTGGATCGGTTGGATCGTGAAGACGGTTCGACTACATCAACCGCGTAAAATAACGCTTCCGCTTTTGGTCTACCAGGGCACATGGACACACTCTCCCCCTCTCGTTACTATGCATCTCCTAGATAGATCTTGCATGATCGTAGGAATTTTTTTGAAATTGCATGCTACGTTCCCCAACAGCGGCATCCGAGCCAGGTCTATGCGTAGATGATATGCACGAGTAGAACACAAAGAGTTGTGGGCGATAATAGTCATACTGCTTACCACCAACGTCTTACTTTGATTCGGCGGTATTGTTGGATGAAGTGGACCGGACCGACATTACATGACCATGTTCATGAGACTGGTTCTACCGACGTGATTTGCACATAGGTGGCTGGCGGGTGTCTGTTTCTCCAACTTTAGTTGAATCGAGTTTGGCTACGACCGGTCCTTGTTGAAGGTTAAAACAACACACTTGATGAAAAGTCGTTGTGGTTTTGATGCGCAGGTAAGAACGGTTCTTGCTAGAAGCCCGTAGAAGCCACATAAAACTTGCAACAACAAAGTAGAGGATGTCTAACTTGTTTTTGCAGGGCTTGTTGTGATGTGATATGGTCAAGGCATGATGTGATATAAATTGTTGTATGAGATGATCATGTTTTGCAACAGAGTTATCGACAACTGGCAGGAGCCATATGGTTGTCGCTTTATTGTATGAAATGCAATCGCCATGTAATTGCTTTACTTTATCACTAAGCGGTAGCGATAGTCGTAGTAGCAATAGTTGGTGAGACGACAACGATGCTACGATGGAGATCAAGGTGTCAAGCCGGTGATGATGGAGATCATGACGATGCTTTGGTGATGGAGATCATGAGCACAAGATGATGATGGCCATATCATGTCACATATTTTGATTGCATGTGATGTTTATCTTTTATGCATCTTATTTTGCTTAGTACGCGGTAGCATTATAAGATGATCCCTTACTAAATTTCAAGGTATAAGTGTTCTCCCTGAGTATGCATCGTTGCTATAGTTCGTCGCGCCGAAACACCACGTGATGATCGGGTGTGATAAGCTCTACATTCACATACAACGGGTGCAAGCCAGTTTTGCATGTGCAGAATACTCGGGTTAAACTTGACGAGCCTAGCATATGCAGATATGGCCTCAGAACACTGAGACCGAAAGGTCGAACGTGAATCATATAGTAGATATGATCAACATAAAGATGTTCACCATTGAAAACTACTCCATCTCATGTGATGATCGGACATGGTTTAGTTGATTTGGATCACGCGATCATTTAGATGACTAGAGGGATGTCTATCTAAGTGGGAGTTCTTAAGTAATATGATTAACTGAACTTTAATTTATCATGAACTTAGTCCTAATAGTTTTTGCATGTCTATGTTATTGTAGATCAATGGCCTGTACTCCCGTTCCCTTGAATTTTATGCATTCCTAGAGAAAGCTAAGTTGAAAGATGATGGTAGCAATTACACGGACTGGGTCCATAACTTGAGGATTGTCCTCATTGCTGCACAGAAGAATTACGTCCTGGAAGCACCACTAGGTGCAAGGCATGCTGCAGGAGCGAATGCGGACATTATGAACGTCTGGCAGAGCAAAGCTGATGACTACTCGATAGTTCAGTGTGCCATGCTTTACGGTTTAGAATCGGGACTTCAAAGACGTTTTGAACATAATGGAGCATATGAGATGTTCCAAGAGTTGAAGTTAATATTTCAAGCAAATGCTCGAGTTGAGAGATATGAAGTCTCCAACAAGTTCTATAGCTGCAAGATGGAGGAGAACAGATCTGTCAGTGAACATATACTCAAAATGTCTGGGTACCATAACCACTTGACTCGGCTGGGAGTTAATCTTCCAGATGATAGTGTCATCGACAGAGTTCTTCAATCACTGCCACCAAGCTATAAAGGCTTCGTGATGAACTATAATATGCAAGGGATGACGAAAACGATTTCCGAGCTCTTCGCAATGCTAAAGGCTGCGGAGGTAGAAATCAAAAAGGAGCATCAAGTGTTGATGGTTAACAAGACCACTAGTTTTAAGAAAAATGGCAAAGGGAAGAAGGGGAACTTCAAGAAGAATAGCAAGCAAGTTTCTACTCCCGGGAAGAAGCCCAAGTCTGGACCTAAGCCTGAAACCGAGTGCTTCTACTGCAAAGGGACTAGTCACTGGAAGCGGAACTGTCCCAAGTATTTGGCGGATAAGAATGATGGCAAAGTGAAAGGTATATTTGATATACATGTTATTGATGTGTACCTTACTAATGCTATTAGTAGCGCCTGGGTATTTGATATTGGTTCTATTGCTCATATTTGCAACTCGAAACAGGGGCTACGGATTAAATGAAGATTGGCTAAGGACGAGGTTACGATGCGCGTCGGAAATGGTTCCAAGGTCGATGTGATCACCGTCGGCACGCTACCTCTACATCTACCTTCGGGATTAGTTTTAAACCTGAATAATAGTTATTTGGTGCCAGCGTTGAGCATGAACATTATATCTGGATCTTGTTTGATGCGAGACAGTTATTCATTTAAAACATAGAATAATGGTTGTTCTATTTATATGAGTAATATCTTTTATGGTCATGCACCCTTGTTGAGTGGTCCATTTTTGTTGAATCTCGATCATGATGATACACATGTTCATAATATTGAAGCCAAAAGATGCAAAGTTGATAATGATAGTGCAACTTATTTGTGGCACTGCCGTTTAGGTCATATTGGTGTAAATCACATGAAGAAACTCCATGCTGATGGGCTTTTAAAATTACTTGATTATGAATCACTTGGTGCTTACGAACCATGTGTCATGGGCAAGATGATTAAAACTCCATTCTCCAGAACAATGGAACGAACTACTGACTTATTGGAAATAATACATACCGATGTATGCTGTCCAATGAGTGTTGAGGCTCGTGGCGGGTATCGTTATTTTCTGACCTTCACAGATGATTTGAGCAGATATGGGTATATCTACTTAATGAAACATAAGTCTGAAACATTTGAAAAGTTCAAAGAATTTCAGAGAGAAGTGGAAAATCATCATAACAAGAAAATAAAGTTTCTACGATCTGATTGTGGAGGTGAATATTTGAGTTACGAGTTTGGTCTTCATTTGAAACAATGTGGAATAGTATCGCAACTCATGCCACCTGGAACACAACAGCGAAATGGTGTGTCTGAACATCGTAACCGTCCTTTATTAGATATGGTGCGATCTATGATGTCTCTTACTGATTTACCGCTATCGTTTTGGGGTTATGCATAAGAGACGGTTGTATTCACATTAAATAGGGCACCATCAAAATCCGTTGAGATGACACCATATGAACTGTGGTTTGGCAAGAAACCCAAGTTGTCGTTTCTTAAAGCTTGGGGCTGCGATGCTTATGTGAAAAAGCTTCAACCTGATAAGCTCAAACCCAAATCGGAGAAATGCGTCTTCATAGGATACCCAAAGGAAACTGTTCGGTACACCTTCTATCACAGATCGGAAGGAAAGATATTCGTTGCTTAGAATGGATCCTTTCTAGAGAAGGAGTTTCTCTTGAAAGAAGTGAGTGGGGGGGAAGTAGAACTTGATGAGGTAATTGTACCTTCTCCCGAATTGGTAAGTACTCCCTCCGTCCGGAAATACTTGTCATCAAAATGAATAAAAGGGGATGTATCTAGATGTATTTTAGTTCTAGATACATCCCTTTTTGTCCATTTTGATGACAAGTATTTTCGGACGGAGGGAGTAGTTCATTTCATCACAGAAATCAGTTCCTATGATTCCTACACCAATTAGTGAGGAAACTAATGATGATGATCATGAAACTTCAGATCAAGTTACTACTAAACCTCGTAGGTCATCCAGAGTATGGTCCGCACCAGAGTGGTACGGTAATCCTATTCTAGAAGTCATGTTACTAGACCATGATGAACCTACGAACTATGAGGAAGCGATGATGAGCCTAGATTCCACGAAATGGCTTGAGGCCATGAAATCTGAGATGGGATCCATGTACGAGAACAAAGTATGTACTTTGGTGGACTTGCCCGATGATCGTCAAGCCATAGAAAATAAATGGATCTTCAAGAAGAAGACTGACGCTAACGGTAGTGTTACTATCTGCAAAGCTCGACTTGTTGCGAAAGGTTTTCGACAAGTTCAAGGAGTTGACTACGATGAGACCTTCTCACCCGTAGCGATGCTTAAGTCTGTCCGAATCATGTTAGCAATTACCGCATTTTATGATTATGAAATTTGGCAAATGGATGTCAAAACTGCATTCCTTAATGGATTTCTTAAAGAAGAGTTGTATACAATGCAACCAGAAGGTTTTGTCGATCCAAAAGGTGCTAACAAGTGTGCAAACTCCAGCAATCCATTTATGGATTGGTGCAATCCTCTCGGAGTTGGAATATATGCTTTAATAATGTGATCAAAGCATATGGTTTTATACATACTTTTGGAGAAGCCCGTATTTACAAGAAAGTGAGTGGGAGCTCTGTAGCATTTCTAATATTATATGTGGATGACATATTGTTGATTGGAAATGATACAGAATTTCTAGATAGCATAAAAGGATACTTGAATAAGAATTTTTCAATGAAAGACCTCGGTGACGCTGCTTACATATTGGGCATCAAGACCTATCGAGATAGATCAAGACTGTAAGTGCATCTAGTGCCCCTTAGTGATTTTGGTGTATTGAAGACTTATAGGTTAAGGAACTAATGCGTTTGTGAGTGTACACAGGTTTATAAGTCTATGAGGAGTTCGATATTTACAGAGAAAGTCGACCCCTAAAAATGAAGTTCTTCAACTGAAGACTTTGGATTTCTGAAGACTTTGAAAGTGAAGAAATTGGTGTAACCTTGAAGACTTGGCAATCATTCGAGGAACATGAAGCATGAAGACTTTTGTTTTCGTAGTTTCATTTTCTCTTTCTTGAGTCATAGGAAACACCGTACTGTTAAAGGGGGTCGAGGAAATACTAAGGAAAAATTTCCATGTGATGCTCAACTCAAAATCCTACACCTACCAATCCCTTTGAGTGAAGCCATTGGAAATCTCATACAGTTCAGTCATATTCTTCAGTGACAGAGACGAAGTTCTTCTGGTCTCTGAGGAATTTGTTCTGACTGAGGAGTTAGGAATTTGCCAGTGCGAATTGCCTACACAGTGAGGAACATGATAGCCCTGAGGAATTTGTGAGTCAAATATTCCGACCGTTGTTGTGCTATACGCCAGCTGTCCCAAAATATCTACCCACCTAACGGTCATATCAGACAAGGGCATTTATGTCTTATCATGTCGGGCTGCTCACTAGGCTATAAATAGCCTCCCCCTACAACCACTAGCTGGTTGGCTGCTCCAAGAGAAACTGACACTTGTCATTTGAGAGCATCCCATCCTCCGAGGACTTTGAGTGAAAATCATTAAGTGAGGAAAACCCAAACCCAACACCTACAAACCCCAAAGTGATTGAGCATCACTGAAGAGATTGATCCTGCGTGGATCTGATGCTTGTTACCTTTGAAGACTGTGCTTCTTCGAGACGGTTGGGCGTCATGGTCTAGAGCATCTAAGAGGAATTGTGGATCGCTGAGTGACCTAGTCTATGAAGGTTTGGAAGTCACCTGAAGACTTACCACGAGTGTTTGGGAGAGGTCTATGTGACCTTAGCTCAAGGAGAATACGGTGAGGACTGTGTGTTCGGGACTGGGTGTCCTCGAGTTTAAATACTAAGCCGCTCCAACCAGACGTACAACTGAGACAACAGTTGGAACTGGTCTACCAAATCATTGTCTTCACCAAGCTTACTGGTTCTATTTCCTCAACTCTTTCATTTCCTCATTTCTGTTGCTGTGTGCCTGTTCATATCTGTTTGAAGACTTTGACTGAAGACTTTCTCAATTTCCTCAGTTCAATTTCTTCAGTCTGTCTCTCTTTTGTCTGTGTTATCATGTGCTTACGCTTTCTGTACTCTGTGCTTGCCTTCATTCCATTATGATGACCATGCTTGTGTTCTGTTATGTTTACATTTGAGTACTTATCCCACTGCAAGTAGTTTCTTCATTTAGGAATTTCCTCACCAGCAAATTCCTCAGTGAAGAATTCATAAAAATCGCATATTCACCCCCCTCTAGTCGATATAACGCACTTTCAAAGACGCTTAATTGGACTTTCACAAAGCACATACCTTGATAAAGTTTTGAAGAAGTTCAAAATGGATCAGTCAAAGAAAGGGTTCTTGCCTGTGTTACAAGGTGTGAAGTTGAGTCAGACTCAATGCCCGACCACTGCAGAAGATAGAGAGAAAATGAAAGTCACTCCCTATGCTTCAGCCATAGGTTCTATCATGTGTGCAATGCTGTGTACCAGACCTGATGTGTGCCTTGCTATAAGTATAGCAGGGAGGTACCAAAGTAATCCAGGAGTGGAGCACTGGACGGCGGTCAAGAACATCCTGAAATACCTGAAAAGGACTAAGGATATGTTTCTCGTTTATGGAGGTGACAAAGAGCTTGTCGTGAATGGTTACGTCGATGCAAGCTTTGACACTCATCCGGATGACTCTAAGTCACAATCTGGATACGTATTTATATTGAATGGTGGAGCTGTCAGTTGGTGCAGTTCCAAGCAGAGCGTCATGGCGGGATCTATGTGTGAAGCGGAGTACATAGTTGCTTCCAAGCAGCAAATGAAGCAGTCTGGATGAAGGAGTTCATATCCGATCTAGGTGTTATACCTAGTGCACCGGGTCCAATGAAAATCTTTTGTGACAATACTGGTGCAATTGCCTTGGCAAAGGAATCCATATTTCACAAGAGAACCAAACACATCAAGAGACGCTTCAGTTTCATCTGTCATCAAGTCGCGGAGGGAGACATAGAGATTTGCAAGATACATATGGATCTGAATGTTGCAGACCCGTTGACTAAGCCTCTTCCACGAGAAAAATATGATCGGCACCAAGACTCCATGGGTGTTAGAATCATTACTTTGTAATCTAGATTATTGACTCTAGTGCAAGTGGGAGACTGAAGGAAATATGCCCTAGAGGCATTTATATTTCCTTATATCATGATATTTATTATTCATGCTAGAATTGTATAACCGAAAACTTAGTATGTGTGTGAATATATAGACAATACATAGTGTCCCTAGTATGCCTCTACTTGACTAGCTCGTTAATCAAATATGGTTATGTTTCCTAACCATAGACATGTGTTGTCATTTGATGAACGGGATCACATCATTAGGAGAATGATGTGATGGACAAGACCCATCCGTTAGCTTAGCATTATGATCGTTACTGTTTTATTGCTACTGCTTTCTTCATGACCTATACATGTTCCTCTAACTGTGAGATTATGCAACTCGCGAATACCGGAGGAACACCTTGTGTGCTATCAAACGTCACAACATAACTGGCTGATTATAAAGATGCTCTACATGTGTCTCTGAAGGTGTTTGTTGAGTTGGCATAGATCGAGATTAGGATTTGCCACTATGTGTATCGGAGAGGTATCTCTGGGCCCTCTCGGTAATGCTCATCACTATAAGCCTTGCAAGCAATTTGACTAATGAGTTAGTTGAGGGATGAAGCATTACGGTACAAGTAAAGAGACTTGCCGGTAACGAGATTGAACTAGGTATGATGGTACCAACGATAGAATCTCGGGCAAGTAACATACCGATGACAAAGGGAACAACGTATGTTGTTATGCAGTTTGACCGATAAAGATCTTCCCAGAATATATAGGAGCAAATATGAGCATCCAGGTTCCGCTATTGGTTATTGATCAGAGATGTCTCTCGATCATGTCTACATAGTTCTCGAACTTGTAGGGTCCGCACGCTTAATGTTCGATGATGATTTGTATTAAGAGTTATGTGTTTTGATGATCGAAGTTTGTTCGGAGTCCCGGATGAGATCACTGACATGATGAGGAGTCTCGAAGTGGTCGAGGCATAAAGATTGATATATTGGACGAAGGTATTCGGACACCGAAATAGTTTCAAGACGTATCAGATAAGTTTCGGAGTACCGGGAGGTTACCGGAACCCCCCGGGGGACTAATGGGCCTTCATGGGCCTTAGTAGAAGAGAGGAGGCGGCGGCCAGGTGGAGGCATGCTCCCCCCCAAGCCCAAACCGAATTGGACTAGGGGTGGGGGACACGGCCCTCCTTTCCTTCTTCTCCTCCACCTCTTTCCCCTTCTCCCCTTCTTGGAATAGGAAAGGGAGACCAACTAGGATTGGGAATCATAGTTGGACTCCCCCTTGGCGCGCCCCCTCTAGGACGCCAGCCTCCTCCCCCTCCTCCTTTATATACGGGGGCAGGGGGCTCCCCAAAGTACATCAATTGTTCTTTGCCGTGTGCGGTGCCCCCCTCCATAGTTTACCACCTCGGTCATAGCATCGTAGTGCTTAGGCGAAGCCCTGCACGGATCACATCATCAACACCATCGCCACGCCGTTGTGCTGACAGAGCTCTCCCTCGACCCTCTACTACATCAAGAGTTCTAGGGACGTCATCGTGCTAAACGTGTGCTGAACACGGAGGTGCCGTACGTTCGGTACTTGGATCGGTTGGATCGTGAAGACATTCGACTACATCAACTGCGTTAACTAACGCTTCCGCTTTAGGTCTACGAGGGTACGTGGACACACTCTCCCCCTCTCATTGTTATGCATATCCTAGATAGATCTTGCATTATCGTAGGAAAATTTCTAAAATTGCATGCTATGTTCCCCAACATCTACTGATACTCATGATGATGCTAGTACCTTTCTTGATGATAATGTGCGACTAGGTGAATTTCTTGATGAACAACTTGCTCGAACTAAAGCTTTTGAGAATGCTTAAACTGATGAAATTATTGAAACTGATGAAGAACTTGAAACTGAAAATCTTGAAACACCTATTAGATCTATTTATTCTAGATATGAATTGCCTAAGATACCGTAAGATTATGTTATGGATGAGGAGACAACTAGAGACTTTCTTGCTTGCAATGATAGGGATGATATTAAGAAATTATTATGCAAATTGAAAGAAAAATCCTTGATTGCTAGAATGAATGTGATCCTAAGTTTGCTACTTCACCTATCTTTGTTGATGATAAGGATTATGAATTCTCTATCGACACAGAGTTAATTACTTTGGTTGAATTTGATCCTTTCCATGGTTATGAAACTAAAACAGTTGTGGCACACCTTACTAAGTTGAATGACATAGCCACCCTTTTTGCTCATGATGAGAAAATACGCTACTATTATATCCTTAAGTTATTTCTGTTCTCATTAAAGGGTGATGCTAAGACTTGGTATAATACTCTTGCTCCTAGTTGTGTGCGTTCTCTGAAAAATATTTTCCTGCTCATAAGAAACAAGTTGCCTAACTGGAAATATTTAACTTTGTGCAATTGAAGAAGAGAGTCTCCCACAAGCTTGCGGGAGGCTTCTCCAATTGCTTAATGCTTTGCCTGATCATCCTCATAAGAAAAATGAAATACTTGATATCTTCTATAATGGACTAACCGATGCTTCTAGGGACTTCCTAGATAGTTGTGCTGGTTGTGTTTTCAGGGAACGAACTGTTGAACAAGCAGAAAAATTATTGAATAACATATTAAAAATTAATGATGATTGGACTCTTCCCGAACCACTGCTTAAACCTACTCCGAAGAAGAAGGGTATCCTATATCTCAGTCCTGAAGATATGCAAGAGGCAAAGAAATCTATGAAGGAAAAAAGGTATTAAAGCTGAGGATGTCAAAAATTTACCTCCTATTGAAGAGATACATGGACTTGACACACCACCACCCAAGGTGGTAGAGGTTAACTCTCTAATGAAATTCAATGATAATGACAATCCTTATAATATGCATCCTAGTCAATGCCTTTATGAGTTTGATAATTATATTTGGAAGCAAGATCACTTCAATGCAAATGTTATGAAACAATTGAAATACAATTCTGATATGATTGCTCGCTTGAGTGACTTGTTATTTAGAATCTCAAATGATGTTATAGGTGTATGAAAGCATGCCTCTATGGTTCAAACTCAATTAGAACAAATTGCTAAATCGCAAAGAGAGTAATGACTAGAGGATGTAGAATGACTCGAGAACCACTTTCTCCTAAGGGACACCCAAAAAGAATTGAACAAGAATCTCAAAGAATTAACACTGATGCACCTAGTCCTTCTAAAAGTAAGAAGAATAATAAAAATGATAGGACTTTGCATACCTCTAGTGATCCTGAAATAGAAAAACCTCCTGAAAATGATAATGATGTATCTATTTCAGATGCTGAAACTCAATCTGGTAATGAACACTCACCTACTGATAATGAAAAGATAATGATGAGGTTCATGAAGACACTCAAACAAATAATAAAGAACCAGACAATGATGTTGAAATAGAACCAACTGTTGATCTTGATAACCCACAACCTAAAAATAAAAGATATGGTAAAAGAGACTTTATTGCTAGAAAACATGGTAAGGAAAGAGAACCATGGGTTCAAAAACCCATGCCCTTTCCACCTAAATCAACTAAGAAAAAGGATAATGAAGAATTTGAACGCTTTGCTGAAATGCTTAGGCCAGTCTTTTTGCACACTCGCTTGACTGATATTTTAAAGATGACCCCTTATGCAAAGTACATGAAAGATATCATCTCTAATAAAAGAACCAAAAGCTGAAATCTCCACTATGCTTGCTAATTACTCTTTTAAGGATGGTGTGCCTAAAAAATTTGGAGATCCGGGAATACCAACTATACCTTGCTCCATAAAAATAAATTATGTGAGAACTGCTTTGTGTGATTTAGGAGCTGGTGTTAGTGTTATGCCTTTTTGTTTATATAAAAGACTTGATTTAAATAAACTCACACCTACTGAAATATCTTTGCAAATGGTTGACAAATCAACTGCCATACCTACCGGTATTTGTGAGGATGGGCCCATTGTTGTTGCAAATGTTACTATCTTAACTGACTTTGTTATACTTGAGATGCCCAAGGACGATAACATGTCGATTATCCTTGGTAGACCCTTCTTGAATACTGCAGGGGTTGTTATTGATTGCAATAAAAGCAAGGTCACTTTTCATATCAATGGTAACGAGCATACGGTGCACTTTCCGAAGAAACAATTCCAAGTGAATCGTGTTAATGCTATTGAAAAATCTCTGACACTCACTATTGAAAGTTTTCAACTACCTCTACCTACTGCCAAAAACAAATATGAAATGCTTATTGTTGGGAACATGCATATCCCTGTTGAGGTAACTTAGTGTTTTACGAAAGTTCTTCGGTTTCACGCTAATCGAAAGTGGTTGTTAATAAGACTTGATCAACCTTATTAATGGATCATTTTTTAGAGGTATGAAGTTGATGAATTTAGTGAGCACTAACTTCTGTCTTTACCTTTTGTTTTATGTTTTTCTTATTTAAATAAAATAAAATGCTATGTTTTGTCTATTTTGTGAATTTTCCGTGCAATAAAAAAAATGACCCAAAAATAAAAGTTCTCAGAATGCTCTCAAAATTTAATACGATTTTTTCTGAATATTTAAGAATTTTTTATGAAAATAACATCAGACGAGGGTGCACCAGGTAGGCACAACCCACCTGGGCACGCCAGCACCCCTAGGCGCGCCCTGGTGGGTTGTGGTCCCTAGGTGAGCCCCCTCACTTATCTCTTTAGCCCATGTCATCACCTACCTCCAGAAAAAATTCACCATTGCTCTCTCTCTCTCTCTCTCTCTCGTGTTCTTGCTCTCAAACCCGCGGATTTCAATCTCTTTGCTCGAAGCTCCATTTTCAAAACTATTTTGGGGGATTGCTTCTTGGCATGTGACTCCTCCATTGGTCCAATTAGTTTGTGCTTTAGTGGTTTATATTTTGAATAATTAGCTACTCTTGGTGCTGCTGTAGATGAGCTTGCATGTTGAATTCTTAGAGTTCTAAGTAGTTTGAATGCTTGATCTGGCATCTATGCATCCCTATGAGTAGTTGCTATCAATCTTGTGAAGTTTTGTTGACAAAATTTTGTGGACTAAAAATTTCAGAATTCTATCCATAGGAAAAAGATGAGTTTCTTTAGGAAGTTTGCTTCCAAGAAAAACACCAAGGGGGTTATTGGGGAGTCATCGGACTCCACACACGGAGAATGGTGGAGGTGCAGCCGTGCGAATGGCCGCACAACCCATTCATGGATGGAGCTGGAATACGTCATGAGTTTGCACAATTTACTACTAATGCTGGCCTCACTGACTTCATCGCAGCTGAGTGTGAACAGTGTCATCTCCTCACAAATTCCTTTATGCAAAGTTTCCATTTTCTAAGTAGGAATAATCCCCCTGAGATGTAGTTTAATTTATATGATGAACCCCGTCAGATACCACTTACGGAATTTTGCGATATATGCTTGATCCCTTCTGACGAGGAAATAAGGGAGCCTAGGCCTGCAGAGTTTGAGGGCTTTTATCATACTCTATCAGTGGGAGATGAGAGAGGGGTGTCGAGTGTCACTGCCACTAGCTTGTATTTTCCTTCTATGCATTATTTTGCTCTATTCATTGCAAAGTGTTTACTTGCTAGAGAGAAGGTTGGTCACTCAGTGCTACAGATTTCGCTGTCTTACGTCGTGCACTACATGGCAATAGCACTTATAGCTTAGGAACTATTGTGGCACGTCGCCTTCACCTTAATAGGTCCAAGGGTAAAATTCATGGCGGTATTTATGCTACTCTCTTAGCGAGTCACTTTAACATTCAGATACGCCAGCATGATTATCCCTTGCCGAAGGTTTACTTAGATCGCCAGGCTATGGCACACCATCAGTTTATTGATAGTGAGAACACTACTATTGATATTCCTTACAACCTTGTTTTTAGTGTGATTACCCGTGATATTATTCTGTTGCCTGCACCTGCTTTGTTTGATTCTATTGCCAGAGGCGGATACATGATTATGCCAAAGGATATCGTCACCTATAGGAACAACCAGGCGGCGGCAGACGAGGAGCCTTGGGAGTGGGATGATGCTCAGGTGCCCGCTCCACGACACTTCAATGTAGGACCTGATGGCTACTTCGAGTGGTGATTACCAAGCTAGGCCAAAAGCCTAAGCTTGGGGGAGTACGTATGCCCATCGACATTACATTCATGTTTATACATTTCATTCCAATTTCGGTGTCCACACTTTTTCATTGTATTATCCATGCTAGATTTATTTTTCTCGCTTTCTTCTTGTGTGTTTGAAAAACTTTGAGAAAATAAAAAAAACATTTCCTGCTTCTTTTCGGGCTTTCTTTCTAGTTTAGTTAGTTGTAGTATTAAAAGAAAACCCAAAAATATTTCCTTGTTCTTCTTTTGCTTGTTGGGAGCTTTCCCGTGTAAACGGTTTTTTCTTGTTTTTGTTTTTCTTTTCTTTAATTTGCTTTCTTCAAGAAAAACTAAAAATTCCAAAAATATTTCAGTATGTTTCTCCGAATTTCTTTTCCTTTTATTGAGTCATACCATGGAAAAGGCCACGATGAAAATGTTGAGTGGCTCTCATATGCATTATTGTTGATCTAACAAAGAGCTCAAATTATCTTGTCTTCTCCTTTGAATAAAATGATTGCAGATTCCAGCTTAGTCCACAGCACTCTTGCACTATTATCATTTTCATATCGTTCGGTCGTGCAGGTGAAAGGCAATAATGACGATATTTAGTGAACTGGCTGTGGCAGAGAGAAGCAGTTGTGAACTCAACTTGTTCTGTTTTTGTAAATATGTTTAACCTAGTATCCATGATTCGGCCTATTATGATCAAACATGTTTGCAATGAAAATTAGATATTATAGTTTCTCATGACATGCTTGAGTAGCTAGGAGTGGATAATAATTTATCTTGGATGTCAACATTGCGTTAAAATGGTTGTGATGTAGTACGATGATACGGTATCCTCCTCTGAATGTTCGAGTGGCTTGACTTGGCACATGTTCATGCATGTAGTTGAATCAAAACCAACATAGCCTCTATGATATTTATGTTCATGGTGTCCATATCCTACTCATTCTAGTATCCAATGTTACTTATGCATAATGCATGTTCATGACCGTTTTCGCTCTCTAGCTGGCCGCTTCTCAACCTATTTGCTAGCCTTTGCCTGTACTAAGCAGGAATACTGCTTGTGCATCAAAATCCTAAAACCCAAGTTATTCCGGATGAGTCCATCATACCTACCTATACGCGGTATTACCCTGCCGTTCTAAGTAAATTTACATGTGCCACCTCTAAAAACTTCAAATAAATATCCTTTTTGTGTGCTTGGATTTTTCATAGAGCAACATGAGGTAGTTAGTATCTTCCATGCTAAGCGGGTTATTCTCATGATGAGTGTTTATTCACTCATCCTTGCACGAGAGGGGCGGTAATAGGGATTCCCAGTCCTGAATTTGAAATTGCAAATAATTAAACAAAACTCCCCCAGGACTGTTGTTGGTATGGACAGTACCCGTGGATTCGGTTAGCCGTGGAGTGTGTTTGTTGGTGGAGGGGGAGTAAACCTTTACTTTTTATCGCTTGGGAACCGCCACTAATGTGTTTATCATGGTGAAAGCACAAGTGCTCCCTGGGTGATTTTGCTAATTAATGTCAACATATCTCTTGTTGGACTAACACTTTTACCTAGTATGTTTCAGACAAGTTCAACAATGGAGTGGCATGGACTAATGGATGTGGAACGCCTTCAATATGCTAAGGACAAAGGATTGGCTCAAGCTCCAAGCACAAGACTCTACATTTTCTATTTTAGTGATCCAAGATCACATTGAATCTATAGGAAAACCAATACTATCAAGAAGGGAACGAGGTGTTGCTTAATGGCTTACTTGCTCAAAATGCTTAGTGATATGCTCCAAAGCCCTCAACTACTTTCTCACATCCACATATGTCCTAAACCAAAAAGTCAAACTAGGGCCCACCGATTCTTCCTATCCGGCGCCACCGAGTTCAGATGTCATAGTCATTGCCACAAACCCTAGCCAAATCGGTCTCGTCGATAGGGATCTCGGTCTCACCGAGATGGGATTGTAATCTCTCTGTTTCCCTTCGTACCATTTCGGTACCACCGAGATGAGCGATCGGTCCCACCGAGATTGCAATGTAAACTCCCTGTTTCCTTTTCGTAACATTTCGGTCCCACCGAAATGAGCGAACCGGTCCCACCGACTTTACCTAACCAACTCTCTAGTTAGCTTATTACCAAAATCAGTCCTACCGAGTTTGTGTAATCAGTCTCACCGAGATTATGTTATGCCCTAACCCTAACCATATCGGTCCTACCGAGTTGCATGTCGGTCCCACCGAAAATCCTAACGGTCACTAGATTTGTTAAATCGGTCTGACCGAGTTTCTCAATTCGGTCCCACCGAGATTGGAAAGTTGTGTGTAACGGTTAGATTTCGTGTGGAGGCTATATATACCCCTCCACCTCCTCTTCATTCGTAGAGAGAGCCATCAGAACATACCTACACTTCCAACTTACATTTTCTGAGAGAGAACCACCTACTCATGTGTTGAGACCAAGATATTCCATTCCTACCATATGAATCTTGATCTCTAGCCTTCCCCAAGTTGCTTTCCACTCAAATCTTCTTTCCACCAAATCCAAATCCTGTGAGAGAGAGTTGAGTGTTGGGAAGCCTATGATTTGAAGCACAAGAGCAAGGAGTTCATCATCAACACACCATTTGTTACTTCTTGGAGAGTGGTGTCTCCTAGATTGGCTAGGTGTCACTTGGGAGCCTCCGACAAGATTGTGGAGTTGAACCAAGGAGTTTGTAAGGGCAAGGAGATCGCCTACTTCGTGAAGATCTACCTCTAGTGAGGCAGGTCCTTCGTGGGCGATGGCCATGGTGGGATAGACAAGGTTGCTTCTTCGTGGACCCTTCGTGGGTGGAGCCCTCCGTAGACTCGCGCAACCGTTACCCTTCGTGGGTTAAAGTCTCCATCAACGTGGATGTACGATAGCACCACCTATCGGAACCACGACAAAAACATCCGTGTCTCAAATTGCGTTTGAATCCTCCAATCCCTTCCCTTTACATTCTTGCAAGTTGCATGCTTTACTTTCTGCTGCTCATATACTCTTTGCATGCTTGCTTGTTATGTATTGTGAGTGTTAAACTTGTGCCTAAACTCCACTTAAACTTAAAGAAGTTAAAAATTGCAACTTTTGGTACTTAGTGTCTAATCACCCCCCCCCCCCTCTAGACACCTCTTCTCGATCCTTTCAATTGGTATCAGAGCTTTGGTCTCCATTGCTTTGGTTTAAACACCATTGGAGGAAGATGGATGAGTCTACAATTGGGAGTCTTAGACATAGAGTGCCTATACTTGATGGGGAGTATTTTCATGAGTGGAAAAATGAGATGCTTGTCATTTTCAATCAATATCATTTGAACAAGTACATTGCTAGTCCTTGTGCACCTCATGATGACCCTATGCATCCTACCCTTGATGAGTCAATTGACATGATTCACAATCTTAGAACTGTTGAACTTATCACTAGAGGCTTGCCTAGAAACTTGATAGGATGTTTGCCTACTCTTAAGTGTGCCTACACCATATGGAAATTTCTTGAGGAACGCTTTCCAAATTATTCCTTGAAAAATCTAGATGAAATTCTCCATAAGTCTATTGTCTTGAGTAAGATGAATTCCAGTAATCTTATGTTTGGTGATTGTCTATTTGAGCTTACAAATCTTATGCGTGCCAAAGGAGATGTTGGAATTATTAGTGATAGTATTTCCGAAGCTATAAAAATTCATAAACAAGATCATTGTCAAACTCACTCTAATGAATCACCCTCTCTAGGATTTGATCTACCACTTGACAATGTTGAACATGGATACTATTATGAGGATGATGATAGTGACTTTGATCTTGATGATGCAATGAGACACTTTGGTCTTATGGCAAATCTTCGAAGATATATGGCAGGAGGAAAGGAATGGGTTCTTGATAGTGGATGTACCGATCACATGAGCGGAGATAAAGATATGTTTCGTGAGCTTGCTGAAAACGATGGTCCTCGAAAGTATGTCACTTTTGGTGATCACTCAAAGGGTAAGGTGGTTGGCCTCGGTAAGGTGGCCATATCACATGATAGCTCCATACAAAATGTCATGCTCGTTGAATCTCTTGGCTACAACTTACTTTCAGTATCTAGACTTGCTGATTTCGGTTTCAATGTCCTATTTACCGAAGTAGATTGCCAAGTGTTTCGTAGAGATAATCATAAAATGGTCTTTACCGGTGTACGTAGAGGTGATCTATACATTGTTGATTTCACTCAAAAGGCTCAACCTAGAACTTGCTTTATTGCTAAATCCTCTAAAGGTTGGTTATGGCATAGACGATTAGGTCATGTTGGCATGCGAAACCTTGACAAGCTTATTAAAGGAAATCATATCCTTGGCGTTAACGATGTCATATTTGATAAGGATAGACTTTGCAGCGCTTGTCAGGCAGGTAAACAGGTTGGAGGGAGGCATTCCGTGAAGAACATCATGACCACAAGGAGGCCACTCGAGCTACTTCACATGGATCTTTTTGGTCCCAACGCTTACAGAAGTCTCGGCGGAAATTCTTTTAGTCTAGTTATAGTTGATGATTTTTCAAGATTTACGTGGGTTTTCTTTCTCGATGATAAATCCAGGTTCAAAAGATCTTCAAAAACTTCACTAGGAAGGCCCAAAATCAATTTGAAGTGAAGATCAAGAAGGTTCGCAGCAACAACAGAACGGAGTTCAAGAACGCAAATGTGGACACCTTTCTTGACGAAGAAGGGATTTCACATGAGTTCTCGACTACGTACACACCTCAACAAATGGAGTTGTTGAGAGAAAGAACCGTACGCTCATCGAGATGGAGAGAACGATGCTTGATGAATACAAGACACCGAAGCACTTTTGGGCGGAAGTGGTTGAGACAGCTTGTCATGCAACAAATCACTTGTATCTTCACAAGCTACTCGGCAAGACAGCATACGAGCTTCTCACCGGTAACAAACCCCAAGTTGGATACTTTCGAGTATTCGGCTCAAAGTGCTACATTCTTGATAAGCATCGTCGTTCTAAATTTGCTCCTAAGTCTCATGAAGGTTTCCTACTTGGTTATGGCTCAAATTCTCACACATACCGTGTCTACAACAATTTCACCCGAAAGGTTGAAGAAACGGTAGATGTGAAGTTTGATGAATCTAACGGCTCACAAGTAGAGCAATTGCCAATTGATGTAGGAGACAAAGACCCCTCGGAAGCAATTCAAGACTTGTCTATTGGCAAGATTCGTCCAACGGAGGTGAAGGAGAGTACCTCGTCCGTCCAAGTGGAAGCTTCTACCTCACGACAAGGTGAACCAAGAGTTGATATGGAAGCATACACAAGTGGGACACACCAAGATGAAGAAAACGAGGAAGTGCACCAAGACGAACCTCAACAACCTCCTTCTCCACCACGATAAGAGAACGCCAACGCCAACAATGAAGAAGGCCAAGAAGAAGAACAAGATGAAGAAGATTTTCAACCAAGACCCAAGCAAAAGCTTTCACGAGTTCGAGCAAGAATTGCTAAAGACCATCCTGTCGAGCAAATCTACAAAGATATCCAAATCGGGAGAATCACTCGCTCTAAAACTCGTTTAGCTAACTTTTGTGAACACTATTCATTCATCTCTAGCATTGAACCCATGAAGGTTGAAGAAGCATTGTAAGATCCGGATTGGATAAACGCCATGCATGAAGAGCTACACAACTTTGAGAGAAATCAAGTTTGGACATTGGTTGAGAAGCCCGACAACAACCACAACATCATCGGTACCAAATGGGTGTTTAGCCACAAGCAAGATGAAGATGGACAAGTAGTTCGCAACAAAGCACGTCTCGTCGCCCAAGGCTACACACAAGTCGAAGGTATGGACTATGGTGAGACTTATGCTCCCGTTGCTAGACTTGAGTCCATTCGCATCTACTTGCCTATGCTAATCACCATGATATCACCTTGTACCAAATGGACATTAAAAGTGCTTTTCTAAATGGTGAAATAGTGGAGGAAGTTTATGTTAAACAACCTCCCGGCTTTGTTAATCCTAAGAAACCTGATCATGTTTACAAACTGCACAAAGCTCTTTATGGTCTTAAATAAACTCCTAGACCGTGGTATAAATGCTTGACCAAGTTCCTTATTGAAAAAGGCTTTGAAATTGGAAAAACAGATTCTACGCTTTTTACTAAAAGGGTCAATGGGGAACTATTTGTGTGCCAAATCTATGTTGATGATATTATATTTGGTTCTACTAACCCTCATTTTAGTGAAAAGTTTGGGAAGCTAATGTCGGAGAAGTTTGAGATGTCTATGATGAGTGAACTCAAATTCTTTATTGGTTTGCAAATCAAGCAAACTAAGGAAGGTACCTTTGTCTCTCAAACGAAGTACACCAAGGACTTATTCAAGAAGTTCAATATGCAAGAATGCAAAGGTATGACTACACCCATGCCTACTAGTGGACATCTTGATTTGACCAAAGATGGTGAACCGGTTGATCAAAAGGTTTATTGCTCTATGATTGGTTCATTGTTATATCTATGTGCTTAACGTCCCGATATCATGCTAAGTGTGTGCATGTGTGCACGATATCAAGCTGCTCCTAAAGAATATCATCTTAAGGTCGTGAAAAGGATAGTGAGATACTTAATCCATACACCAAATTTTGGCATTTGGTATCCTAAGAGGGCCTCATTCGATCTTGTTGGCTACTCCTACTCGGACTATGCCGGTGACAAGGTTGATAGAAAGTCCACTTCGGGTACTTGTCAATTTCTTGGTAGATCTCTGGTCTTCCAAGAAACAAAACTCGGTATCCTTATCCACCGCCGAAGCGGAATACATTGCCGTTGGTTCATGTTGTGCTCAATTACTTTGGATGACCCAAACTTTTAAAGATTATGGGATATACGTGAAACATATTCCATTACTATGTGACAATGAAAGTGCTATCAAGATTGCTCACAATCCCGTGCAACACTCTCGAACTAAGCATATTGAAGTCCGTCATCACTTCATTAGAGATCATGTTGCTAAGGGTGACATTAATCTTAAGCATATTCGCACCGAAAAACAATTAGAGGATATTTTCACCAAACCACTTGATGAGAAAGTGTTTTGCAGGTTAAGAGGTGAATTGAACATCATTGATGCTTCAAACTTGGAGTAGGAACTCCATTGGGTACATGCAAGACATGAGCTTATGACTAATCCTTGATATTTCTCTTATGATGATTATCTTATGTCTTGGATATATTTGCACCTTGCATGTTATCTAAACCATGTAGGTACTTGGATGAATCTAATTCCATGAGATTGTAACCTACTCACATCTTGAGCAATCTCTACATCACCAAGTCTCTACACAATGGTGGTTGAAGACAAGGAAGCACGGAACCATTCAAACATATCCTTTGACAAATTCTATGTTAAGCTTCATGGTTGTCATTTTGGATACACAAGTGCTCTTCCTTGCAAAAACTAACCCATGTAGGTAGATGAACTCAAATCCAAGTGGTGCTCCCAACTCTTGATGAGCTACATCAATCTTGAGCAACCCACACAAGTTCAACTACATGATCATGATCAACACCACCACCCAAGGTATGTTATTCCATCTAAGAGAAGCTTTACTCCAAGTCATGAGTCAAAGCAACTCGACAAGATGAGAATACATCAAGATGCTTAAACGAAAAATGGTAACCCCATTTTGAGCTTAAACGATGAGTATGACCTATGATCAAGTGAACTCACTTGACTCCTAAGTCAATATACTCTAACATAGGTGACTTTGTCGCCGACCAATTCTAGATGAAGTTCTCTTGTGTTCTTTTCTGTGCTCTTGCATTTATCTCTTGCATATTTGTTTCCCCTTTCAAAAAAACTTCATCTAGATTTCTTTTCTTTTCTATTTGTTCTGCATTCCCTGCATCCAATTCATTGCAAATCTTTCAGATAATTCCTTGCAAATCCTGCGATGAACTCGGTCTCACCAGTTTGATGCTTTTGGTCCAACCGAATCCTTTCGGTGCAACCGAAGCACACCACTCGGTGCCACCGATTTCACTACAGGAAAAACATTTTGCCATTTATTCCTGCATTACTCTAGATCCAGCTCCACTCAATGAATCTTGTCCTCTACAAGCATCACATTTTCCTTAGTGCTTTGTGTTGTGACTCAAGGACCAAACCCATTCATGACAAATACCAGAAGGCCCTTCTTGGAAATTGATGTCAAAGGGGGAGAGAGAGATCACATCAAAGCTTAATCATATCTCTAGGGGGAGAGAATACTCAAGGAGAGAGTAATCTTCAAGGATCCCAGGTGCTTGGTGTTCAAGAGGAGAGATGCCACATGTCTTCTTGAGGGGAAAGACATGTTCATATGTGTGCTTTTTTTTGCATTAGCTCTGTTCATTTGTTTCTTTGAGCTCTGATTTTCTGTTCCCTATCTTCTCCCAGTATCCCATGTTAGATTCAGGGGGAGCAAGACATCCAAGGGAAAGAAATTCTTTAAATTCATTGCACATCTTTACCTTCGGGGACATGTCTATGTTAAATGTGGTACTTAGTACTCACTCTCTTCATGTCATCCCAGTCTTGGTACTCTTGTGGTTTCTTTCTGTTTGCTCTAGCTAATAGGTGCATCTGTGTTATCTAACCTTATTTTCACAGGTTCATTCCATCCTAAGCCAACTCAAGACCACAAGGTAAGTATATGCATCACAATCATGTGTATGAGGTATTCTTGCTGATGTACATATTGTTTGCAAGAAGGACTCATGAGCATGAAGGTACATTTCCCACATTCACATATTTTGCTCTGATGCATATAGCCAAGATACATGTAACACATTGCCTACTCTGTCATGGTTATGCTCTCACATGCTTCTATATTCCAAATTCACATGATTGCATACATGTAGGGGGAGCCTATGCTTGTTACATGTCTTTCCAAAGCTTTACTTGCTATTCTTTCTATCTTTATCTGAAGCTTTGATGTATGTTGTCATCAATTACCAAAAAGGGGGAAATTGAAAGCACAAGTGCTCCCTGGGTGATTTTGGTAATTAATGTCAACATATCTCTTGTTGGACTAACACTTTTACCTAGTATGTTTCAGACAAGTTCAACAATGGAGTGGCATGGACTAAAGGATGTGGAACCCCTTCAATATGCTAAGGACAAAGGATTGGCTCAAGCTCCAAGCACAAGACTCTACATTTTCTATTTTAGTGATCCAAGATCACATTGAATCTATAGGAAAAGCCAATACTATCAAGAGGGGATGAGGTGTTGCTTAATGGTTTACTTCCTCAAAATGCTTAGTGATATGCTCCAAAGCCCTCAACTACTTTCTCACATCCACATATGTCCTAAACCAAAAAGTCAAACTCGGCCCCACCGATTCTTCCTATCCGGCGCCATCGAGTTCAGATGTCATAGTCACTGCCACAAACCCTAGGCAAATCGGTCTCACCGATAGGGATCTCGGTCTCACCGAGATGGGATTGTAATCTCTCTGTTTCCCTTCGTAACATTTCGGTACCACCGAGTTGAGCGATCGGTCCCACCGAGATTGCAATGTAAACTCCTTGTTTCCTTTTCGTAACATTTCGGTCCCACCGAAATGAGCGAACCGGTCCCACCGACTTTACCTGACCAACTCTCTGGTTAGCTTATTACCAAAATCGGTCCTACCGAGTTTGTGTAATCGGTCTCACCGAGATTACGTTATGCCCTAACCCTAACCATATCGGTCCTACCGAGTTGCATGTCGGTCCCACCGAAAATCCTAACGGTCACCAGATTTGTTAAATTGGTCCGACCGAGTTTCTCAATTCGGTCCCACCGAGATTGGCAAGTTGTGTAACGGTTAGATTTTGTGTGGAGGCTATATATACCCCTCCACCTCCTCTTCATTCATAGAGAGAGCCATCAGAACATACCTACACTTCCAACTTACATTTTCTGAGAGAGAACCACATACTCATGTGTTGAGACCAAGATATTCCATTCCTACCATATGAATCTTGATCTCTAGCCTTCCCCAAGTTGCTTTCCACTCAAATCTTCTTTCCACCAAATCCAAATCCTGTGAGAGAGAGTTGAGTGTTGGGGAGACTATCATTTGAAGCACAAGAGCAAGGAGTTCATCATCAACACACCATTTGTTACTTCTTGGAGAGTGGTGTCTCCTAGATTGGCTAGGTGTCACTTGGGAGCCTCCGACAAGATTGTGGAGTTGAACCAAGGAGTTTGTAAGGGCAAGGAGATCACCTACTTCGTGAAGATCTACCGCTAGTGAGGCAAGTCCTTCGTGGGCGGCGGCCATGGTGGGATAGACAAGGTTGCTTCTTCATGGACCCTTCGTGGGTGGAGCCCTTCATGGACTCGCGCAACCGTTACCCTTCGTGGGTTGAAGTTTCCATCAACGTGGATGTACGATAGCACCACCTATCGGAACCACGACAAAAACATCCGTGTCTCAAATTGCGTTTGAATCCTACAATCCCTTCCCTTTACATTCTTGCAAGTTGCATGCTTTACTTTCCGTTGCTCATATACTCTTTGCATGCTTGCTTGTTATGTATTTGAGTGTTAAACTTGTGCCTAAACTCCACTTAAACTTAAAGAAGTTAAAAACTACAACTTTTGGTACGTAGTGTCTAATCACCCGCGTCTAGACACCTCTTCTCAATCCTTTCACATGGAAGATACCGATAACTAATGGTCGCGAAGTAAACAAGAAGGGTGCATTTCTCAAAATTTCATTTACCTCTGTTTTAAAAAAAACTGAGCTCTGGCACCGCTGCAAATCACTGCTTCCCTCTGCGAAGGGACTATCTATTTACTTTTATGTTGTGTCATCACTTTCTCAAATAAGTGCCAGACCTGAGAGCACTATTTTTATCCTCATGCATTGTGTATAGCTAATGTTGGGTGCATCATGACTGGATCTTTTCTGCCATGAATTACAATGTTTAGTCGATGCTTGAACTTTGGAGGTGCTCTGCATTTATGTTTTGCGGTCTCAGAAAGGGCTAGCAAGATACCACTATTGTCATGTTATATCATGGTTGTTTTGACAAAGTGTTATCATTTGAGATATCTTATTATTGATCGCTAGTTGATTATGTCATTGATATGAGTTAATATAATTTTGAAGAGTCAGTGTCGACATGGTTAGTCATGATCTTTGCTGAAAACCTAGGTGCTATTTGAGCTTATTTATGTAAACAAGAGCAAAAGAGTTCATTAAAGTTTTTTTCTTTTTCACTTTCAGTTTATCAACTGAATTGCTTGAGGACAAGCAAGGGTTTAAGCTTGGGGTAGTTGATACGTCTTCGTCATATCTACTTTTCCTAACGCTTTTCCTCTTGTTTTAGACTCTAATTTGCATGATTTGAATGAAACTAATCCGGACTGACGCTGTTTTCAGCAGAACTGCCATGGTGTTGTTGTTTTTTTTGCAGAAATAAAAGTTCTTGGATTGGAACGAAACGTTGCGAGAATTTTTTATATAATAAAAGAGAATTACTTGAGGCAAGAACCACCAGAGGGGGGGCACCTGGGTGGGCACAACCCACCAGGGCGCCCCCTCCTGGCGTGCCCAGGTGGGTTGTCCCAACCTGGTGGCCCTACTGACCCTATCTCCGACGCTATAAATTCACATTTTCAGAGAAAAAATTGGGGAGAATGCATTATCGCGTTTCACGAGATGGAGCCGCTGCCACCTCTTGTTCTTCATCGGGAGGCCAGATCTGGAGTCTGTTTGGGGCTCCGGAGAGGGGGATCTTCGATCTTCATCATCATCAACCCTTCTCCATTGCCAATTCCATGATGCTCCCCACCGGGAGTGAGTAATTCCTTCGTAGGCTAGCTGGTCGGTGAGGAGTTGGATGAGATTCATCATGTAATCGAGTTAGTTTTGTTAGGGCTTGATCCCTAGTATCCATTAGGTTTTGAGATTGATGTTGCTATGACTTTGCCATGCTTAATGCTTGTCACTTTGGGCCCGGGTGCCATGATTTCATATCTGGACAAGCTTATGTTATCACCATTATATCTATGTTCTAGATCTGATCTTGCAAGTTATAGTCACCTATTACGTGTTATGATCCGCAAACCCCGGAGTGACAAAAGTCGGGATACTTTCCGGTGATGACCGTAATTTGAGGAGTTCATGTATTCACTATGTGTTAATGCTTTGTTCCGGTTCTCTATTAAAAGGAGGCCTTAATATCCCTCAGTTTCCATATGGACCCCGCTGCCACGGGAGGGTAGGACAAAAGATGGCATGCAAGTTCTTTCCATAAGCATGTATGACTATTTACGGAATACATGCCTACATTATATTTATGAACTGGATCTAGTGCCGTATCGCCCTAGGTTATGACTATTATATGATGAATATCATCCAACGAATTCACCGATCCAATGCCTACGAATTTCTCTTAGCTAAGTTACTACTGCTATCGTTACTGTTACACTTGCTACAAAATCATTGCTATCACTATTACTGTACTATTGATGTTGCTACTACTATCAAAATTATCATACTGCTTTGCTACTGATCACTTTGCTGCAGATAATTAATCTTCAGGTGTGGTTGAATTGACAACTCAGCTGCTAATACTTGCAAATATTCTTTGGCTCCCCTTGTGTCGAATCAATAAATATGGGTTGAATACTCTACCCTCGAAAACTGTTAGGATCCCCTATACTTGTGGGTTATCAGGGCGAAGTTGGTTTCTCGGCCAGTGTGTCAGTTTAATGGTGGTAGACGGACGAACGAACATCCCATTTGAATGCGGTAGAAATTTCTCACGCCCCTTCCAATAATGCATCTCCAGCATCAAACATGCGTGGATAACGGGGACCCGGTGCGGGCGGCGCTCTCGGCTAGCGAGTCGCTTCAGTGTCGATTCCAGTGAGAGGTCACTTCCACTCTGGACCGGTGTCAATGTGGAGCTGTCACTCTAGAATGACATGAATGCGGCAACCGCTTGGGGAGAGAATGTACGTGGGCGAGGGAGAGGGTTTTGGTCGGGCATGGTTGTCGGACGTGTGTGTGGTAGCGGTCCAGACCCCCGCAAAGCCCCCCCCCCCCCCCCCCCGGTTTGCTTCTGGTTCATAGGGAAAAGGATGTCTGAACCGGACCACGGATGGATACAGGACCATGTTAGATGGCAAAACACGTCCGGACCTTGCAGTCTGGATGGATGCAAGCAGTTTGAGGGTCCGTGTTGGAGATGTCCGTTTTATAAGCACTGGAGTGAGCCGAAGACATGCCGTCATCATCGCTCCTCCCTCACCAGAGCCGGGCAAACTTTTTGTAGTAGATAGTCGGGATTCGTCATGCTAAGGCCCCATAAGACCAGTGCACCAAAGCAACAACCATCGCCGATGAGGAAAGTCCTAGATCAGAAGGATCAAGCGAAGATCAGATCCAAATAGATCCTCCCAAGACCAACACCTGAATCTCGCGAGACCCGATGGAGACGTACCTCCACACGCCCTCCGATAATTCTAGATGCACCATCGGGACGGTGATGGAACGTGGGAGACATCATTCCTACTAAGGTACATTGTCGTCGCCACACAACCCCAACCAACACGTTGAATCTAACAAGAACGAGAACAGGATGTCGGGATCCCTCCCGCCGGCGGCGGGGGGGGGGGGGGGGGGAGATCCTCCACAGCTCGATGGCCCAGAGGCCATCAAAGATGGGATGGACACGTGCACACAACGTTTTCTTACTGACAATGTTGTTTGGAGTTTGTTTGAACCAACTCTCTTGGTTGATAATGCTGGTCACAGTGATCTAAGTTACTATTGGTGTCATATATATAACAACATATAGACCTTCGTTTATTATTTTGTAGAGTCATTTTTTATTAAAAAATACTATATGATGTTAACATATTATGTTACTCTATTTATCTCTCTCATCTTTAATTATTTGGCACATCATCTTTTTTGCCTACATGACATGCATGCTACTATCTATATTGCTCCCAATGATCAGTAGTTAACCAATAATGAGACCTTCACTGGCAGGCTGCGCAATGAAGACGTATGTGCTTCATTCTCCTCTTGCAGGCATTGCTTTCTCCCTTCATTCTCTTCAGTAGTCGAATGTAGCGCTTTCCAAGATTTGAGACTCTAGAAATGCCCTTCTCTTTAGGAATGCAGTGCATGCTCCTTCAGTAACCATTATGAACATTGTATCGAGAGAGGCGTTTTGGAGGCGAGCTCCATGGAGGCCTTTGTTTTCGAAAAATTCAAATTCAAACTTTTATGGTTCAAAAAATTCTGAAAAAATATGTGTGTATGTAAGGATGTAAACCCACATGTGTGTAAAAATTCATGATGAAATACCTTGAGTTGTGACCTGTAAAAAAGACAAACTCATGGCCTGGGAGGATGAATAGTATCATGTGTTAAAGAGCCCCAGATTTGTCTTTTTTGCACAGCCCTCGTTTCAATGTATTTTGAACTGAAAATTTACACACATGTGTGTTATGCCTTCATGTATATCTGTTTTTTTAGAATTTTTTAAAATGTAAACATATGAATTTCGATGAAATTTCAAATTTGAATTTGAAGGCCTCACCGGAGGCCGAGCTCCAAAAGGGATTTCCGCATTGTAACGGACTTTTACTTTGTGGTTATTCAGATTTAAATGCTAGTCAGAAGGCGTCTTCACAGCAATACCTTGCCTTGCGCTCTCGCACATCTCTGTAACTTTGCCCATGTGGCACTTTGAGTGATATATTTAGCTGGGACCCTCTCTCCCCCGATGATTGTTCCAAAAAAAATCGATCGCTCTTGTGTGCCGATTGACCATTGGTTGTCGTGTTGTCTTTTTTAGTACTCCCTCCGTCCCAAAATGTAAGACGTTTTTTAATTCATAGTGTCAAAAAACGTCTTACATTTTAGGACGGAGGGAGTATTATATTAGCATGTGCTCTTGAGTGGTAATTATGGTGGAGACTTGCATTATCTTCACACAGTAGTAGTGTCCATTTCATAAGGAAAACACATGGCATTTTTCACTTCCATGAACTCTTCTCTTTTTTTTTGCGGGGTTAAAGGGATTTCATTGCTCAACTAGGAGGGAGGTCTTCCATACAAAGTTGTGGTACATTAGCAGGACCCGAACTAATCTAGAGAGCCGTACGGGCTTCAACAAGACCCAAATTAGCTAGTCTATGACTTACAACATTTTGGTTCCTACTAATATGAGAAATTGAACTATCCCTTTCACCAAGAAGTTTCCTCACCATTCACCAACATTGCATTCATCAATCTGTCCATGGACTCTGACTGAATGGAAACTTTACAATCCATCTCAACATCAATCGGAAAGTCTAACCATTGTAGTGCAAACTTGAGCCCCTCTAGGCACGCAGCTAACTCAGGCCCAGTTCTTTTCGCCCGGGATTCTGCAGAATCAAGATTCTATAAAATTCTCCAAGAATCTGCTTCTCCCAGAATTTGGCATCGAGTTCTTTTCTGAGATTCCAGTTTGGGATTCTGAGAAGAGTTGTGTGTTGAAATGTCTGTAGTACCCCTTGACAGAAACTGTTTGATGAATTGTTAACACTGTGTTGTTTCAAACAATACCTAGTCAAATGTGAGTGAACTAAAAATAGAACAGTAGCACAGATTCACAGTACCGATATCACCTATGAGCCAAAGCCAATTTCCAGCAATAGCACCAATATACAGTAGCATTGACAATATCAACAAATTTTTTTAGCACGATCCATCCATCTAACAAATTAAAACAATCAATCCATCCATCCATCTGACAAATTGAACAATATATCCATCCATCCATCTAAGAAATTGACACATCGATTCATCTATCTATGCAATAGTTTTTGCATCTATCCAATTTAGCTAAAAAAAAGAACAGAGAGTTGGGAGAGAGAGGATGGATCGCCGTGGAGGAGTGGAGGAGCTGTTGATGTTTGGCTACAGCTTTGGGACGGAGGCGCCATCGGTAGCCGGTGCAGAGGGGCCCGACGGAAGCTTCCGGGTGTCCAGATGGCGGCAGATGGCAGAGGGGTAGAGGACCCGCAGAGGAAGCTAGACTCCGGCGCGAGTGGGGACCGGCGGCGGCGAGTACCTGGCCGGCGACGGCGAGGGCCACGCCGGCGGCGGAGATGTCCGGGACGGCGAACTGGGGCGGGCGGCGGCGCTGAATCCTAGCGGGCGGCCCTGCACGAGGTCGCTCAATGCGAACAGATGGGCATCGGTCGTGGGTGGCTCGGTGGCAGTATTGCCATAATAACATGCTACAACAGGGGCACTCTGTTAACTCCAAACGTTTTCTTTGGTGGGACTTGCCAAAATCCTGAGATTCTGGGAAAATCCAACTACTTTAGAGATTTTGGATTGCACTAGGATTCTGTAGAATCCTCTAAAGATTTTGGAGATACAATCCAGTTCTTTTGGCATAAGATTTTCCAGACAGAGATTCTCCATAATCTGCTGAAAAGAACTGGGCCTCAGCTTGCAATGGACTCGCACAGCTCAGGAGATTTCTGCATGCGGAGAAAACTATCCCACCGGTGCTGTCGCAGAGGATCATCCCGGCACCTGCCTCACCCGTCTCCTTGATGTAAGCGCCATCTACATTTAGCTTCACCCGGCCATGTACAGGAGGAGTCCATCTAGCAGCCTGAGTAGTAACCTTCTCATGTATTAAAACCAATGGGCGTCCCTCAACATCAATAGGAGTCTTTCCTTTTAACTGATCGGTTGCGGGGCCGTACTTGATGCCAATTAGCGAATATGCATAGCTCTGCAAGAATCGGCATGATACGTCCACTGGTGGTGGTGGCTTATCATGTACTATCTCATTACGTACATGCCAAGTGCGCCAAAAAATCATTAGCACACGCATGCGATCATCATCTCCATGAACTCTTCTCAAATAGCATAAACAAAGGCACGGCAACAACTGATTTACGCTTTTTTTTCGAATACACACGAATGTGTGTATCATTCATTAACAATTTATCACAAAGTTTCTTTGTAGCTCAAGCTACATGGAACCTCTTATCCTCAACCCTCCAACCTTGCTTTGAGATCCGTACTCTCCAACTAACTAACAACAAGAAGATTTCTCTTTTTTGTTTCTCGAAAACGAAATAACATATGAACTTCAAACTTTGCAGATCGAACAAACATTAGAACATCAATGTGTGAAAAACTTTCAGATTTTTTGGTCTGATATAAATATACAAAATGAGATTTTCTTTGAATAAAAATATTATTTCAAGTATTTAAAATGCATGAAAAAATCTGAAAGTTTTTTTCCTAGATTGTAGTTAGAATGTATTGTTGTTCTGCAAAAGTTAAAGTTCATATGTTGTGTCGTTTGAGAGAAACAAAAAAGACAAATGTGTCTGCACGGATCTTGATGCATAAATGGATAGCAAAGATAAGGGGTACCGTGTAGCCTGAGCTACAGAAAACCACACTCACAACTTATTTATGCATCGCATCA
The DNA here is from genome assembly GCA_963921465.1 of Triticum timopheevii. Taxonomy (NCBI): domain Eukaryota; kingdom Viridiplantae; phylum Streptophyta; class Magnoliopsida; order Poales; family Poaceae; genus Triticum; species Triticum timopheevii. The sequence goes on along the minus strand of OY997274.1, from coordinate 243,742,156 downwards.
TCGAATTTGAACACGGATACATGTTCATGCGAGTGTATAATTCAGCTCTCCAGTAGAAGACCTCTGTGGCCATCAAATTAAAGAGACGCAATCACACCTCAGAAGGCGAGACCAGAACCTCTCAGCTTCTCTTCAACGATGCAGTCCAGCTTCTTTGCCATCTCCTCAGTCAAGTGTGTCTTCCAGTCCCCGACCTTCCCAGCACGGAAGTAGGACGAATTCTCCATGGGCAACCCACCAATCCGATCGGACACTCCTGAGGAGTTGACCGGCAGGCTCTTCAGATTCTCGAAGCTACACAGGGCCACGACCTCCTTCACGGCTCCGCCGCTAACCTCCTCGTCGGTGAACGGGACGCGGAGGAACTCGGCGAGCATCTTGACGTGCTTGCCTGCGTCGGCCATCATGTCGTCGTACTTGAGGAAGAGGACCCTGTCGGGCTCCGCCACGCTCTGCTCCCAGTACCCGCGGACGTGGTCCCAGAGAGGACCGTAGAGAGAGAACCCCTCGCAGAAGAGCTCGAAGGTGGCGTCCATGTCGAGGGAGAAGTCGGTGCTCACCTTGTTCATGTAGTGCCAGCTGGAGACGAACACGTCCTTGGGCTCCCGGCACAGGTACACGACGCGGCAGCCGAGGGCGGAGATGCGCGGGGGCAGCAGCGACGGCGGCATGTGGGTGGAAAGGAGCCTCGGGGAGGGGAGGTTGTCAAGGCCGGCGACCGGGTGGACGTCGCGGTGGGGCAGCTCGAGGGAAGGCACGAGGTCCTGCGGGTGGGTGGTGAGCAGCGGGTGGGCGCCGGAGCCGACGGGGTGGCGGGAGCGGTTGGCGACGGCGAAGGCGAGCGCCTTGAGCCAGGTGGTGCCGCACTTGGGGAAGGTGGCGAGGACGACGTCGTCGGGGCGCGGCGCGAACTCGGACTGCAGGAGCGTGATGCTCGTCACGGCCCGGGGTGTGAGCCAGCAGCCTCGGTAGAGGAAGAATGGCTTCCACATCCCTTCCTTCTTCGGGAGCGTGGACAGGAGCTGCCCGTCTCCTTCCTCTGCGGCGTCATGGTTGTTCTCGGCCATGGCGGATGAGGCACGCAGCTAGCTAGAGTGATCGAGCAGGTGCGACCTTGCTCGGTATATATGGCAATGCATGTGTGGAGGGAGAGAGTAATGACGCAGACATATAAAATGTATTTTGAGCACCTAATGTACTTTCATTAGTTTGCATGTCCGGTGAGATGTCTGTGTCCTCGTGGTCATGGGTTACGTACCACGTTCTCTGGCAACCAAGGGACTGACAAGAGCATCCCCAGCAGATGATCCCAATTCACCCCAATAGGTTGAGACTACTAATATCACGTTCTGAATTATTAGGAGAGTTGCTTTTGCAGCTCTTCATTAAGCGGAACATGTCCTGAGCCATTAATCCCGGCACGCTACCGGAGCAGCCTTGGCCGTGGTGGTGGCCAGCAAGCTCGCCTGCGGCGGCCAGGACAGGCTTTCATGGAACTCAAGCATGAGACCAGCAGAAACCTACATCGGTTTAGTTGGGCCTTTCCCGGTTGTTGTGGATCCACAATCCCCTTTCTTCGCCTTCTTCACCATCAACATCAAGTCAGGCCCAACAAGATTGATTAATGGCCAAGGAATGAGGTTACTAGAATGTATCACAAGGAACAAAGGAAGCAACCCGTAAAGGACAATCGTGCCAAAGCAACATTAATTCTGCACTGCATTCTACCAATTCTTCTCTCTAAAATTCAACAACATGAAAAGATCTGCACACCAACACTATGCACTGCATTTTATAGCAAAATGGTAGCCACCAATGATTAACAGTTACTTTCACCACTGAGCATTTTATATCAGCAACTCACATTATCCGGGACAAGCATAGCAACCATCGGAACATCAAAACGGACACGCACTTGGCCTCTACACAAACTGAGCACAAGCATCATATCCACTCTTAGATACGTAGTACAGGAAGCCATGATTAGATGACCAACCCCAAACCAAATCCTAGAAATTGCATCGGCGGCCATGGGCACACAAAGCAACATAAGGGTGTTGAAGAAAAAAGAAAGCCAGTCAGGTCATATGGACAAAAATGCACTATGAAAGTCATTATTTTCCAGAGTATTTTATTTTCTTCACTCCTGTAATATTCAAACAGCCAAGTAAGATCTCTCAGTGAACAAAATGCAGAACAAAGGTGCTGACTAAATAAGTGGAAAAAGTCCATGGCTCTTTAGTCTTTAGATTATGTCACGGACTGACAAGGACCCGTGAGTTGCAGCTAACCAAAAACTTTAAAAAAATGTAGATAAATCAAGATTCGGTTGAACCATTGTGAATTTGCTATCAAGTAAACGAGACCTATAAACCATTGCCAGATTGCAAACAAATACGGCTTTGCTAAAACCAATAGCAGATTGCTCAAAGATAAATAAATGACACTTCATACAAGCAGACCAAGGTAAACATAAGATTAATCAAACGGTGTCAATACAGGGTGACCGCCATAGAATGCAGTCTGAACACTGCGTGATAACTACATGAGAATCCCCAACAGCAGCCCTAAAAATGCAGCTGTGCCCAAAAGAACTGCTTTTTAAGTCACTTGGGGGTCAAATAAAACGCCTCCAACAGCAGCGCTAAAGTATATGGTGCCCAAAAAAATTTAGGTCGTGCCCAAAAAATTGCTACAAGTGATGCAAATATACATCACCACTAACAGCTGCCCGAAAACCAAAAGGGCTGCAGCAGGAACCCCAACCACCCAAAGTGAAACTTCACCCCACAGCTGCCGTCGCGCCCAATTCCGACCGCCCTACGCCAATGGAGTCATACGAAGCAAGCCTTACCCCTGCACAGTGCAATGCAGAGGGACTGCGTCGAACCCATGACCTCTTGGCCCAAGTGGGCAGATCCTCCCCACTGCGCCAGACAGTCAAAAGATCATATAAACTCAATGGACCCAAAAATATCCTAAATCAAAAGGAAAGCAGCAATATTAGAAGTTTAACTAAGTGCACATTGTTCTATTTGACAACAGAGGTCTAATTGATAAAATGAATCAAAGCTGTCAAATTATTCTTTCATGCCAAAAAAAATTGAGGCGGAAGAGATTGGCACATACTGCACGATGTTTGAAACTACCAGATATGCAATGAGATGACTGCACAGTATGGCCATAGCACAAAGGCTAGATCCCAGGACAGACAGAGGAGAAAGGAGAGAGCAGGGACTCACCTAAGTAGTGGTAGCCGATGAGGCAATCGTGGGAGACCGGCGCTGAGATTACGGGGTGATAACCCCATTGTCTCATCGGCGCTGGAAGCAAGGTGGTGAATCATCATCATCCGAGACCGCGGCAACGACCACCAATCGTGGAAACGAGAGCTGCGGGTCTATGTGCACGTGACGCCATGACCAACCTGTTCACACGTCAAGATTAGTTGCTGCCAAACATCCCGGACAACGGGAGAGATAAATAAGGAACATTTCTTGATGGTTAGAACCTGAATCTAAACTCCCCCGCAAAAAAAAAAAAAGAACCTGAATCTAAACTATGCTGAGTTAGGGCAACTCCAACACGGATCACCAAATCGCCACTAAATGTCCGGACTGGACTGTTAGGACATTTTTTTACCATCCAACGTCGGTCACCAAATTTTTCCAGACCGGTCCAGATGTCCGAAATCCCACAAACCGGAACCAAACGTAGGGGAGGTTTGCAGGCGTCCTGACGTTCGCCGCGTCAGACTCCTACATGCCCGACCGTCCCAAGAACCCCACCCGGAGCATGCGGATTTGGACATTCCCACAACTGTTTAAGCGGGAAAGCCCACCCTTCCCACTGCCTCCAACCCAATTGCCAACACCCCCCCCCCCCCCCCCCTCCCCCTCCCCACCGTTCAGTCATCCACCACTACGATGGAGCCGGAGGACCCCGAGCGTGGTGACCGCCCGCAAGGCCGCGTCTGCGGAGCGCAACACCCACCCCCACAGGGCGAATAAGAAGGCGGGGGGTTCGTCGACGGCCTGTCAAAGTGCGCCGCCACCCTGGTGTCGTCCGGGCAATCGATGCCGTGGCCATCCCAGCTGAAGCCGCTCTACTACTACGCCTCCCAGCACCTCATTCCGCAGCAATCACCACACAACAGTCCACGTCCTCCTTCACCTCCGGCCATCGAGTCTCACCGTCGACCTCAACCTTCACGGAGTCGCAGTCACAGGAGCTTGTCCGATCGCGGATGGTGGCTGTGGACTGCTCGTCCGTCGATGTCCAATCAATGTTTGCCGGAATGCCTCGTCCAAGTGGGACAGCTGTAGCCGACGAGGCGATGATGAACATTACCCACGACGAAAGCGGCTAAGAAGACGAACAAGTGGATGACTCCTAGCCGTAGAAAAAACCACAGTCGAACACCCAACAGACGTGCACCCAACAGCCGGACATGGACCCGGATGAGCAGTGGGCACCGGGTGTCAACCCAAAGAAGAAGCAAAGGGACTAAATTTCTCCCCAGAGGATGAACTGTTGTGTGAGGCATTGGTTGGCCACTAGTAACGGAGCGTGGCATTTTGGCAGAGTGTGCATATTTGGTTTCACGAGCAAAAGCACTACAATCCCTACCACAAGGAAGTGATCCATCAGCGCAATTCAAAATCGCTCAACCATCAACGGTACAACATTCAAAGAGGGTGTCAACAAGTTTTGCGGCTTTTACAATCAAGTGAAAACCCAATGGCCAAGTAGCGCGGCAATCCAAGATCTCGTAAGTTTTGTGCCTAGTTGCTCTATGTGTTGGTCATTTCATTGATTTGCTCAATGTTGAACTTGTTGACCATCCATTGTCTTTCTTTGCTAGGTCGTGCGTGCACATTATATCACAAGATGGAGAAGAAGCACTTCATCTATATGCATTGTTGGTTGAAGTTGAATGGGCAAAGCAAGTGGACCGCCTTGATTGCCAATTCCATCAACGTCATGCTCAATGAAGATGAAGGTGGTGATCCAACCGTTCCAACACAAGATGGCTTGCTTCGGCCAAGAAGGTGATTAGGAACCAGGGAAGGAAGTGGGAGGAGAAAGAGAAGGGAGAAGGGGCGGCGGCCAAGATGACGAAGAAGTTTGAGGGCATCATGACGAAGGAGGCAAGTGTCGCCCACAATGAGGTGAAGGAGGGAAATAAGGGGAAGAGGTTTGGCATCTTCATGGAGATGCAAGACAAGAAGCTCAAGCTCCAAGAGAAGAAGCTTGAGATCAAGGCCGCTTCGGAGGACTCCAAAATGTTGTTCCTGAAAACGTCTGACTTGGATTCCGATGCGGCGAAGATTATCCAAACCGTGTGAGCATAGTGAAGCGCTTCGCGCAAAGTGAGGAGGCCGGACCAGCCAAAGAACGTTGGACTTGGATTCCGATGCGGCGAAGATTATCCAAGCCTACCGTGTGAGCATAGTGAAGCGCTTCGCGCAAAGTGAGGAGGCCGGACCAGCCAAAGAGTGAGGTCTTTGCCACGGACAGTTGGACTAGCAACTTTTGGAATCTGTAAAAACATATTGAAGATCCGGTGCTTTTTGCTTGTGATTGCATATGTTTGCAACTATTAAACGTATGCTTAAATTGGTATTGATCTAGATATGCATGTCAAATGGAGGAGGCCGAACCAGTGGCGGACATTTGGTGATTGTGGTTGGATGGTCTCCACCCCTATCCCTGTCCATGGACATTTGGTGAGGCCTGTTCTGGTGATCCGCGCTGGAGATGCCCTAGTCATTACTATATCTAAAAGCAGGTGTTTGAGTGTCCATCTAAGAGCACCAAATATATATGTAAATACCAACAGAAGATAAGCTACTCTCTAGTATTATATTATATGAATCTATGAACTGCACTGTAGGAATCTCAGAAACACCTATAGCATATCTATGACTAAATTTAAATAGATAAACCACAACCAAAGACCAAACATTGATGCTATTGTTCTTATCCCAAATTGATTGCTATCAAACAGTAGCATAGAATATCTCTCTCCACTTCATCATACATAGCAAATATAACCTGAAAACAGGGGCAGATTAGCACTGTTGAGACATCTAAGATTATTTAGCAAGCCTCAGTAAACAGTATCACTTCCCAAATTGTGGCATAAACAGATGTGATAACCATGACATCCAATTAATCAGAGCCTAACCGTTCACAAACCAAATCCATGGTCCTTAATAGAGAGCATATCACTAAGCCTGAACATGTCAACAGTAACATAGCACCATAGGCCAGAGAATAGCACCAAAGAGCACATGCACTACATCAACGACTCGGCGGCGAGAGCAGAGCACAGCATGGCCATAGCATGAAAGCTAGTTCCCATAGCAGACAGAAGAGGAAGGAGAGATAAGGGACTCGCCTAAGTAGTTGTAGCCGAGAAGGTAGTCATGGGAGCCCAGATCATCAAACTGTACGGATTGCTGGATGTTCTCGATGCCAAGCCCCTTCAGCTTGACAAACGACTCCGCGTTGCCCTTGAGTGTATCAAGTTCCCCAAGCCTGTAACAACCATGACTTCCAGGTTATTTTTTTATTATTATTTTAAATATGCTCTCTAGTGAACACAACACAAAAGAAAGGTGCTGACTGAATAGGTGAAAAAGTTCCATGGCTCTTTAGATTGTACAACGGAGCAACAAGGATCCGTGAGTTGCAAATAACCAAAAACCTTTACAATGTAAATAAACCAAACTTCAGTTGAAACATTGGCAATTTGCTATCAAGAAAATGAGACCTATAAAGCATTTCCAGATTGCAAATAAATACATCATTGCTAAAACCAATAGCAGGTTGCTCATAGATAAATCGCACTTCATACATGCAGACCAAGGTAAGCATAAAATCCTTCAAATGGCGTCTATACAGGGTGACTGTCATAGCATGCAAAGTGCCAGAGAGAGATTGAAGACTGCGTGATAACTACTTGAAATTACATGACTATGCATAGTTAGGAAGCTCATTCTCTTTTCAGACATCAATTAAGGTCGTACATAAAGATAGTTTAACAGTTAACATACGATCTTGCAAGTGCAGCAACTGGAGGTGAAATAGATGTTTCCTTGTATATTACAGGAGACACATGTCAACCTGAATTGAATCTCCAATTTGAAACTTAAGGTGCAGCAGGTGCAGTAAAAAATTTGTTCCTTCCATATCAAGTTCTACACCCTAGGCAGTAGCACACCAAGATCCTAAATAAATATCAAACCATGACAAATAGCGTAAAATAGCAAAAGGGCCTAATCACTACATGGGACAATTCATCAGCAAGATCATCACAATCACAAGACTGTGGTGGGCAGAAGACCACCACCACAGACAACATGACCACATAACCGAACCCTATGATTGGCTCGATAATCAGCAATGACTGAATGGCTAGATAATCTCAGGGCATAAGGGAGAGAGGGAGAAGACCAGGAATTCACCAGAACCAAGGAAGAGGCGACCACCGCTGTCATGAGGCTGTCATCGCCCTGCAGTGAAGAAGCTAAAGTAGCTGAGGAGGTAGCCCACCGAAACCCATTGTTGTTGAAATCACCAAGAAAGACGAAAGCAACCAAAATTCCTATATGCAGCAGCAGAGCCTAGGCATTGGCCTACAATCAAGAGCAACTAATCAAATCAAAAATCTCAAAGAATGCCATTATGGGATCAGGTTGGGTTTACATGCCTATAACAAAGAAATATAAGATACAGTTGTTTTTGCCATTCTGTGCAGCAGGCTATAATTAACATAGTGTGCTCTTACAAAAACCGCACGTTGTTTACCTAGTGTTGTTCACAAGCCAAGATGTCCACTGTTCATGGGCCAAAATATCCACAACTTCTAAATTGATAATACATGAGATACGTGGATCCAACGTACATACATGAATAAAACAAACAGGCTTCTAAACGGCAGCAAAACAAAAACTCGTTAAGATTACTCTTACAAACTAGATTCATATATTCACAAATACAGCAGAGATGTCAATTACAGTGAATAATCAGAAGACGCGGATAATAGCTTTAATGAACATCTATACAAATACATAAGGTGCTCTCTGCAGCAGAGAAAACAACGCTGTACATGCTCAAGCATACACTAATCAATCAAAATTATCCAACCTAAGGAAAAGATAATTTGTAGCTCTCTTAACTAACCAGGGGTAGCATAATGCCAAAAGAATGATATATGTCATAACTCAAACATATTCGTGAAAGGCAGAACATAATCCTACATAATCATGCATATAGGCAGCACAACATAGTAGCCACAGAATCTTGCAAAGCACAAATATTGTGACATATTTCATCAGCAAAAAGATTATCACAATAACAAGATTGTGGTGGCCAGAAGACCACCACCGCAGATCCAAACACCAAATCATCGGCTGGGTGACCTGCTCTACACTCGGCCACGGCCCGATGGCCGGACCATCACATACGGCAAAATATAATTAATTAGTGCTTATACTGTACACATGCAATCCTCCTCAGAAACCTACAACTAAAAATAAACACCAGCCATCGATAGCTTAATTAACAGTCTTAAATTAACCTTGGACTTTGAGTGGAGATTTATACTATTTGAGGGTTTGGGTAATGTGGTGGTATTTTTGCACACAAATGTCTAGGCTACTGAACTATGTGTGTTAAACAAAGCATGGCATATGCTTTTTGTTTAGATGATTGCTATTGTAGTTACACCTGTTGTTTTCAAAATGGATCATGCATCTTTCTGGGAAAATCCAAGTTATGCTAGTGTCACTTTCAAATTTCAGCTCATAATACATCTTTCTGAGAAAATCCAAGTTATTCTTGAACTGGAGGCAGCTGAAGAAGATCATGTGGAGGATCTCCATTGTTCCGCGACATGGCTTGGGTGGCAGATGGACACGGGCAGCTTGATGAACCTGAAATGACCTTGATCCAGCGATGAGAAGGCAAACTTGTCAGGAAAAAATGAAGATACAATCACTCTGAATCAGAATCTTAGATCAAAGATTGCAGAGCAAACATGGACTGAGGAACACAATCTATCTCTCAGTGAAGTGCTGCAAAACTGATTTTACGAAGAATATTTCTGACAGTGTACAATACTAAACTGAGCATTCAGCTATGACCATATATATTTTCATATCTAGCATTGTATATTTGCATCACAGACCATGACAACAGCCCAAAACACTAGAAATTGCAATTGCTTGATGGCCATGGGCACATAGAGCACGAGAGAACAGAGCACAACTATTCTAAATAATAATGCAGTAGCATCTGTGTCATGGAGAACAGGGCACACGGTAAAACTATGATGCCAGCATGGGGATACATAACAAGATGAAGATTGAAGCAGGGCGCTGTGATCTAATTACTTACACCTTGTTGAAGAGGTAGGCCTTGCCATGCTTGCAGCGAAACATCTGGTGAGGAAACAAGATGAATAAAAATGGAATAGGGATGTAGATGGAGATGGGAGACATAGGAGACCGAGACCTTGGGAGACAATGCGCTGGGCATAGGCAACGTCGGAGTCGCAGTGCTTGCAGCAGTAGATGGTGCCCGTTGGCGCACGACCCCGTCGATCACACACCCTGACCGATTAGTCTCGTCTTCTTCTTCCTCCTCCTCCTACTCTCTTTGTCTGGCTGGCTAATTGATATCTGCTTGCTTGCCTCCTCCAGGCTGGCGACCATTGTGTCATGCCAACGTCCCTCATCGACACCAAAAACATTGATCGTGTGGCTAATGTTTTCAAGTAGCTCATGTGATTATGAAATTTGGCTATTACCCAGTATCTAAAACTTTGATTGTATTGCTGCCGGCAGGAACAATAACTGTCTCGACAGGCACATGTCTAAACTTTGGGGATCTATTATTGCTCATGGTGTTGTACGTTATGAGCATTAAGAACTCGAGAAACATACATTTGTCAATATCAGCAACTCTACCCTGGAGGTCATCATCCATCTCCTTGGAAGCCCAGTCAAGTATATTCATTGTAGCGTCATCAAAAGCAACAGAATCTTCTCTGAGCTTCTTAGCCCACACAAGGGCTCGCCTTCCAAGACCTTGCTTACAGAAATGAGAAAAGAAAACATTAACTGTGATGGTGTTGGGTTGAAAAGCCATCTTAATCAGTTTACCAGTGAGAATCATAGCTCGATCAAGGACATCATTGCAAATGCCATCCATCAGTGTGTTGTATGTAACTGAATTAGGTGTGAAACCAACAGCAACAAGTTCATCCAGCAGTCTCGCTGCTCGATTCATCGAATGATTGTTGCAGAGGCTATGAATCCAAATATTATATGTGAAAATATCTGGATCACAGCCATCTGCAAGCATCTTGTTCATGAAAATCATGGCACCATTCATATCCTGGGCCCGGCAATATGCATTAATAATTGTATTGTATGTCACTACATCAGGAGTTAAGCCACTACTGCGCATGTCCAAGAAACGGTTATTCACCATATCCAACCTTCCTTCTCTGCAAAAACCATCAATCAGAATGTTGCTTGTGAAAACATCAGGAACAAGACCACTCTGCCTCATCTTCTGCTCTAGTTTCAGTGCTTTGGCCACATGGCCAACCCTACAAAACGCAGATATCAGAGAGTTGTAAGTAATATTGTTCGGAACAAGACCTCTTCTTGTCATCTCCACAAATGCCCGATAAGCCTCATTTACATGATCTAATCTGCAAAGGCCACTGATATATGCAGAGAAAGCGATAAAATCAGGCTGCCCACCAACTTTCACCATATCATCCCAGCATTTCAAGGCACCTTCTACATTACCAGACCTGAAGCATGAATCCATGTAAACGGTAAATGAGGTACCAACAGAATATCCCTTACTAATCATATGTTCTAGCAAAAGCTGTGCATCATCTAGTCTTCCTTGATTGCATAGACCCAGTATCAAGTAATTGAAAGTGGAGGATAAGGGTGCAAGGCCAATCTCTTTCATAAGTTTATATAACTCGAGAGCTTCTTCTTCAAATCCCTCCTTGCTATATGCAGCAACCAAAGCATTAAAACCTGCAACACTCACTGGAGCACCCTGGTCGATTGCACAACACACAAGCTGCCGGGCATCATCCAATCGTCCATCCCAACAAAGCCTACAGATCGTCATATCTATATTGTCTGCTGATATCTGTGAACCAAACATTTCATACAGATCCTGCTGCTCATGTGCTAAGTGCACGGTCTTTCCAAACTTGTAAGCTCCAGCAGAAAGAATGTTGAAGGTGCAGCAATCTGGCAGCAATCCCCTCTCTTTCATCTCTCTGTAGGCGGCATCAGCCTCATCCATCTTGCCAGTCTTTGCATACCCATCGATTAAAACATTGAAGGTGATTGTATTTGCTTCGACCCCCACCGCCACCATCTCATCGAACAGCCTCCTTGCCTCCACCATATTCCCATCACGGCACCGTACATTCACCAAAATGTTATACGTCACAACAGTCGGCTCGCACCCTGACTTGTGCATTTTTTCAAACAGCTCAAAAGCATCCCCTGCCTGCCCAAACACGCAATGTCCCTTGATCAGGATGTTATAGCTGCACGCATCAGGGATAACATGGAACCTCCACATGACACCAAGCAATCCCGCAGCTACAGGGACGAGCCCCATGTGGCATAACCCTAGGATCATGGCGTTGAAGATGGGGAGGCTCGGCCGTGGCCCCATCGCTGTCATTTCCACGAACACCTTCCACGCGGCCTGGACGTTGCCCTCGCGGAACAGCAGGCGCAGCAGCGTCGCGAGCGCGGAGAGGCTGGGCGTTTTCCCAACGCTGCGGATGCGTGCGAGCACGACGAGCGCCTCAGCCGGCATGCCGGCGGCGAGAAAGGCGTGGAGCGCGAGGCGGAGGGCCGCGTACGGGGCGCCGCCGGGCGAGGCGCACCAGGCGAGGAGATGCGGGGAGGCGGCCGGTAGGAGGGCGGCGAGGAGGAGGGATGCGAAGGGGCGCAGCGCCGGGGACAAGATGGCGAGACGGGAGGCGGCGGCGAAGCGGGCATGGAGCGGGGGGGTCTGGGAGGTGAGGGTGCGGAGAGCTAGGTGGCATTGCAGGGAGGACTTGAGGATGCGCGCGAGGTCGAGGATGGAGTCGCGGCGGAGGGAGGTGGGGAGGGAGAGGTGCCGGGGAGAGCCGGAGGGGAGGAACTGCGCCGCGGGGTCGTAGAAGGAGCAGAGATGGGATGAATTGGTGCCGCTGGTGGTCGTGGCGGAGAGTTGGTGGTAGGGGGATAAGGAGAAGAATAAATGCCGCCGCCGGGATGGTTTCGCCGCCGCGACGAGGTGGCGCATCGGGCGCCGGCGGCGGAGGAGAGTGGGAGAGGGAAAACTGAGGGCAGGCGGCAATGGCTTCCGCGCACGAGGTATACTGGTTGACTATGAACATGATGCCAACTCACTCACTGTGTACCGTTGGATTCAAGATGGAGCAACCAGATCGAAGCGAGTGGCCTTGCCGTGCGTCGTTCAAGGCTTTTGTCGTTTCCAAACAAAATGCATTTTTGTTTTTGATGTAGGTTGGCACATTATGGTTTTCCTAGAAACATAGAGCACGACATAGTTTCAAAATTAAGTGTTACTACGTCGAAACGTCTTACATTTAAAAACAGAGGATGTACAAAACATATGTCTACAACCTCTAAAAAATTTAAGTCAAACTTCGCAATGCACATGAAGACACTATTCACATATGGATTTGACTCTTTTTTTCTCAATGTGTATTTTAAGGAAATGCACATGGAGACACTATTCACATATGGGTTTGTCTTTTATTTCTCAATGTGTATTTAGAGTTTGGATCTGAATTTTTTAGGGGTGATAAGAGCATCTACAGCCGGACTTGGCAAATCCGCCCCCTCAAATGCCCGCGGACGCGCCAGGGCGCTTCTGCGGGCACTGACCGGGCACGCCTTATATTTTTTCTTCCACACTCGCGTACCTCATATCCGAAACCTCAAAACCATGCAATTCATGCAACACTACGTAAAACACACGACCAAAGAGCAATTCATCGGACTAGCCGGACAAAAGGAACATGATTCATCGGAGTTCAATCACGGACAGTGCAAATCCATACTACAAACTTATGGTAGATAAAATAAAAACAGAACGAGGAAGGGCGGAGGAAATCACCATTTCCCCGTCGGCGTCCTCGTGCCTGCGCCGGGGCCTGTCGTAGTTCTAAGTCTGACAGTAGAGTGGGGGGTAGGTTTGGAGAGGCAAGGTCCTAGCTATGGAGCAGTTGTAAACACAAGAGATGTACGAGTTCAGGCCCTTCTCACAGGAAGTAACAGCCCTACGTCTCGGAGCCCGGAGGCGGTCGAGTGGATTATGTGTATATGGATTACAGGGGTGCGAACCCTTTACACTGAGGAGGGGGTGGCTTATATAGTGCCTGCCAGACCCCTCCGGCCCTCAGTAATGCGGGGTTTAAAGTACATTAGGTCTAGGCGTTACTGGTAACGCCTCACATAAAGTGTCTTAAATATCATAAAGTCTACTTAACTACAGACCGTTGCGGTACAGAATGCTTCTTGACCTTCTGGTGGTCGAGTGAGTCTTCATGGTCGAGTCCTTCGAGTCCGTCGAGTGAAGTCTCTCTTGGTCGACTGGAAGGTAGTTTCTTCAGAGGGTGTCCTTGGGTAGGGTACTTAGATCAGGTCTATGACCCTACCCTAGGTACATGACTTCATCATTAGCCCCCGAATGGATTCAGGTTTGAGTGAGGAAGGAGTTGATATTATTTCCGACCTGCTTTTGCGTTTTGGATATGTATCGTCTTGGACCAATAATCTCTTCGTTGATAATCAGCAACTTTTCTTCAGTCGCCTTGATCCATTCTTTTCTTTCGTCGAGTGAACTTTTGAACTTATCAATCCCCGAGCGACGGATCGCAGGAAATCTCGCGCCTGACAGACCGATCTGCCGTTCGCGGATTTTGTGGGATACGAAATTTAGGGAAGCGCGCGAAGCGGGGCAGACCGCGACACTCGGATGGGATAGGGCATAGACGCCTCGATCCCCGCGCCACCTTTTTCGCCACGTATCGCGTATGCGCAACTGTTTCAGGATGTGATTGGATCGCCCGGGCCCGCCTGTCATCCACTCGGAAGTGTTCTTAAAAAGGCGCCCGATGAGGGCTTCTGTACAGTAACTCTCCATTCTCCCTCTGCCCTCTCTGCCTCCGCCCACTGCGCCCGCTCTCGCCTCCGCGCAATCGCTCCTCGCACACTTCATCGGCAGCCATGGTGAAGGAGAAGACGGCGGCGCTGGAACGCGCGAAGAAGGCGTCGGCGACGGGGAAGGCGAAAGGGAGAACAACCAGTCAGGGCGGGTCTTCGTCCAGATCTCGTCTACCGCACGGCTGGGTCCAAGGAGATTGGATCCGGTCGACTATCACTGAGAAGGATCTCACCGACATGGCCAACGACGGTCTGATCCCCCACGGAGCAGCCAGGCTCCCGGGGAACGAGTGGCAACGCCAGCCGGAAGAGGGTGAGTGTGTTCTACTGGCTACCCACGTCGACCGTGGGTTTTCTTTGCCCCCGAGTGTTTTCTTCCATGGTTTCTTGAACTTCTTTGGGGCGCAACTCCACCACTTCAACCCGAACTCTATCGCCTACCTTGCTGCCTTTGTATCCATGTGTGAGAACTTTCTGGGTTGCCGACCGCACTGGGGTCTGTTCAAGCATATATTCACGTGTCGCTCTCAGACCGTGAAGAAGGCGAGTCCAGATGACGATAAAACCAAGGTTATTCAGATGTGTGGAGGTCTGGGGATCCAGATGAGGAACAAGAGCACCTTCCCAACCATGACCCTTCCTGAGTCGGTCAGAGGCTGGCAGTCGACTTGGTTCTACTGCCAGAACAAGTCGACGCCGGGGCAGTCGAGTGGTCTCCCTCCGTTTACCATGGACCGAGCCAACAAACCCTCCTCTCTGAAGGTGATCCCGGAGGAGAAAGCCGACGTGAAGATGTTGATGGAGCGCGTAGTCCAGTTGGTTCGGGAAGGAGTGACGGGTATGGATCTCCTGGAGGTTTTTCTTAGGCGACGTATCCAACCTCTTCAGTACCGGGGCCATTGCATGTGGCTGTACTGCGGGACCGAAGATGAGACTCGGATCAATCCAGAAGCAGTCGACGACGCCACGCTGGAAAGGTGGATGGCCGCAGTCACTGGGAACAAGGATAACCCTCGTGCAGCCAGGAGGATTCCTCCACTCGACCATTCCAGCATTCCAGACAAGGTATGCCCACTTTACCTCCAATTGTATTCTTGTCATACTTATTCCGTTTTCACCGCAAATTGGTCGATTGATTTTTGTCTTGATGTTTGACAGGCCCTCACCGAATTGTACTCGATGCCCAGTGGAGCGCAGACTCCGACTGAGGAGGGGGAAGCGAGTGGGGGCGAAAGCCAGGAGGAGTGGGAATCGGATGCTGCTGAAGATGATGATGATGATGAGGAGGAGGAGGAGGAAGAAGAGGGGGGGGAGGAGGAGGAAGTCGCACCGCCTCGCACGGAGAGGCGGTCGAAGCTCATCCACGACCCTACGACTGAACGTGGTAAGGGGGTTGCGACTGTCGCGCAGTCGACCAAGCGCCCTCGAACCACTTCTCCGGCACCGACTGAGAAGGCTCCGAAGCAATCTCGAACGGTGCCGACGAAACCAGCAAAGATCTTGCCGAAGATGAAGGTGTCGATTCCCACCATATCAGGGTAAAAGTGTTATCTGAGTCCACTTGCTCTACACGAGTTTATTTTTGGTCGACTCATGAGTTAACCGACTGATTTTTGGAATTGCAGTGCTGCTACTTCTGATACCTCAGCCAGGGCCGACGATCATGAGATGGAGGATGCTGCAACCTCAAAACCTGGTACCACTCTCTTAATTCCGTTTTTTAGTCGATTGGCTCTTGGTCTCTAATTCTGATTCTTCTCTACAGCTCCATCCAATGTCGTCATCACCCTTCCTGACGACGACGAGGAGGAGGAACCACTGAAGCACAGGAGGAGCAGGAAAGCGTCTGCCTGCAGGGTGGCTCAGGATGTGACGGCACCCGAGACTCTGGTCGCGGAGGAGGTGAACACCACTCGGCACACCGTATATTTCGCGGTGCCGCTGACGAGTGCTCACCCCGCGTCGTCGAGTGCTGCACAGCCTTCCCTCTTCTCGACACACTACGTCCCAGAGGACCAAGCCAGTGCTGCAAAGGAAGCGATACGCCAGGCGGGAGTCATGATGGAGCAGGTGAAGGCCATCTGGGAGGCTAGCCAGGTAGCCTATGACGCCAGTTCTGCTCTTCAAAGCAACGTTCAGGTCAGCCGGTCATCGCCTGTTCTGTTAGGATATGTTTTCCGGAGTCCATAGTAGTCACCCACTGGGTGTGTCAATTGAAACTCCGGTTTTTAGCGGGGGCACACTGAGTGCACCCGCTGGGTGTAGTCCCCAAGGCTATGGTCGACTGCTGGCAATCGACCATAGGCTTTATAAGTTAAGTTTTTCCGTCATTCGACTAGGTCGGATGGATTTCTCAAACCGGTGGGGGCACGCTGAGTGCATCCACTGGGTGTAGTCCCCGAGACTGTGGTCGACTGCTGGCAGTCGGTTACAGTCTGAAGAATACGTCCTGTTGTTTTTTTTGGTCGACTGGTCGACTCTATCTTAATAGAACTAGTGGGGGCACGCTGAGTGCACCCACTGGGTGTAGTCCCCGAGACTACGGTCGAATGTTTGTATTCGGCTGTAGTCTTAGAAACACATGATTTTCTCTTATCCACTCGGAAGTGAATTATCCTTGACATTTTATCGATTGGTTCTTCATAGAAATCCTGCGACCTTGCGGCTCGTCATACCGAGCTGAAGAACAAGCATATTCAGCTCGAGCTTGATCTGAAGCTGGTCCAGGAGAATCTGGCGAAGGCGAAGGAGGAGACCAAAGGTACGTTCAGCGAGGTCTCGACGACTGCTTTTGTCCCTCATTTGTTTCAAAATTTGATCTTGCTGTGACTTTGCAGGCAAAGTGAGGGAGACCCAGAAGAAGAAAGACCTTGAGCTAGCTGAGAAGACCAAGCTCGCCGACGAGAAGTTAGCTTCCGTCACCAGGCTTGAAGAAGAAAACACTAATCTGAAAGCTACTCTTGCAATTGCCAACAAGGAGGTCAGTCGACTAAAAAGCGACAAAGCTGCTCTGAATGACAAGGCCAGTCAATTGGCTGGGAAGAAGAATGATTTGGAGGCCTATCTGAGTGGACTCGCCAAGAAGTTGTTCCTTATGCTCGAAGGTAATCCTTTGAGCCAAACAATCGTTTTACTGTGATCTTTCCATTTGACCATTGCCTTGACTCGGCGATTGTACTTGCAGAATTTTGCCAAAACTTTGAAGAGGAAACCAGTCGACTGGAACCAAACCTGGACCCTGTCAACTCTCCGGTGAACGATGAAGTTGCCATGAACGTGTTCCGACTTGAGTCTCGCGTTGCTGCTGTCGTGGACTATCTTGCAAGGCTGAAGGTCGCCACTTCCCGCATTGACACAACGCTCTGGCCCAGGGAGACGCTCCAAAATGACCTCGAGTCTTTGATGACTCGACTAAACACAGTCCCTGGTCGAGTGCAGGAGTGGAAGAAGTCCTCCGCTTGATGTGGTGCAGATGTCGCTCTGTGTCTGGCCCGAGTCCATTGCAAAGATGCACGAGAAGACAAGCTGGCGGCTCTTCGGGTGGCCAACACCAAGAAACATGACTTCCGGTCTTTCATGGAGACTTTCATCGCTGCTGCCACTCGGATCGCGGACGGAATTGATCTTGATGAGTTTGTTGCGCCTTCCAGCCCTCCACAGGAGGGGTAAAAAACTTCTTGAGCTCGATACTTTAAATTTGCCTCGGTATGCCGAGTGATTTTGTAACCGATAAATCTTAACAGGCTTAGCACCTGAGCACTTTCGGTTCCTTTAGGTATCCATCTGAACTTGGATTCGATGTTTGAATATGCTTGCATTTGGCTTGAAATGTCTTTTGCAGGTTTAAAGCGAGATGCTCACTGCAGTCGACTTATTCTTCAATTCACTTAGGCAGGCACTCGGCTACAGCTAAGCCTCTGAGTGGGAGGTCTGCTCATCACTCGGTAGGATTTTTAAAACTTAGGCGAACACTGGGCTGCAGCTAAGCCCCCGAGTGGGAGGTCTGCTCCTCACTCGGTAGGATTTTTATAACTTAGGCGAGCACTGGGCTGCAGCTAAGCCCCCGAGTGGGAGGTCTGCTCCTCACTCGGTAGGATTTTTAAAACTTAGGCGAACACTGGGCTGCAGCTAAGCCCCTGAGTGGGAGGTCTGCTCCTCACTCGGTAGGATTTTTATAACTTAGGCGAGCACTGGGCTGCAGCTAAGCCCCGGAGGTCTGCTCCTCACTCGGTAGGATTTTTATAACTTAGGCGAGCACTGGGCTGCAGCTAAGCCCCCGAGTGGGAGGTCTGCTCACCACTCGGTAGGATTTTTAAAACTTAGGCGAACACTGGGCTGCAGCTAAGCCCCCGAGTGGGAGGTTCGCTCCTCACTCGGTAGGATTTTTATAACTTAGGCGAGCACTGGGCTGCAGCTAAGCCCCCGAGTGGGAGGTCTGCTCACCACTCGGTAGGATTTTTTAAAACTTAGGCGAACACTGGGCTGCAGCTAAGCCCCAGAGTGGGAGGTTCGCTCCTCACTCGGTAGGATTTTCACGTTGTACTTGTGGCGTAGCTCAGAGGAGAGGATCGCAGTCGACCTGCACCTCGCCCTCCTTGCAACCGCACATTGTACTTGTGGCGTAGCTCAGAGGAGAGGGTCGCAGTCGACCTGCACCTCGTCATCCTTGCGAGCGCACATTGTATTTGTGGCGTAGCTCAGAGGAGAGGGTCGCAGTCGACCTGTACCTCATCCTCCTTGCGACCGCACATTGTACTTGTGGCGTAGCTCAGAGGAGAGGGTTGCAGCCGACCTGCACCTCGTCCTCCTTGCGACGACACATTGTACTTGTGGCGTAGCTCAGAGGAGAGGGTCGCAGTCGACCTGCACCTCGTCATCCTTGCGAGCGCCCATTGTATTTGTGGCGTAGCTCAGAGGAGAGGGTCGCAGTCGACCTGTACCTCGTCCTCCTTGCGACCGCACATTGTACTTGTGGCGTAGCTCAGAGGAGAGGGTTGCAGTCGACCTGCACCTCGTCCTCCTTGCGACCGCACATTGTACTTGTGGCGTAGCTCAGAGGAGAGGGTCGCAGTCGACCTGCACCTCGTCCTCCTTGCGACCGCACATTGTATTTGTACTTAGGCGAGTTCTTAGACTGCAGCTAAGCCCCCCGAGTGAAAGTCTGGCTTATCACTCGGTAGGATTTTATTAAAACTTAGGCGAGTACTTGGACTGCAGCTAAGCCCCCGAGTGGGAGTCTGGCTCACCACTCGGCAGGATTTTATTGAAACTTAGGCGAGTACTTGGACTGCAGCTAAGCCCCCGAGTGAGAGTCTGGCTCACCACTCGGCAGGATTTTATTGAAACTTAGGCGAGTACTTGGACTGCAGCTAAGCCCCCGAGTGGGAGTCTGGCTCACCACTCGGTAGGATTTTATTGAAACTTAGGCAAAATAGATTCGCGGCTAAGCCCCCGAGTGGGAGGCTGGCTCACCACTCGGTAAGGATTTTTTTACAAACTTAGGCGAAACGGATTCGCGGCTAAGTCACCCACTGAGGGGGAAATTTTTACTGAACAAATAAAAGTGACAAAAATCATTAGGGAAATTATGACACTATTATCTTGCAAAACATGGACTACAGAAGTACTTTTATTACAACTCATCCGAGTGAAAACTTAAGTGTAAAATGGACGGAGTAGTTCCGCGTTCCAAGCTCGGGGCTCGTCGATATTGTGCTTGACGTTGTAGAGACGGTACGCCCCGTTGTGGAGGACCTTGGTGACGATGAAGGGTCCTTCCCAAGAAGGAGCAAGCTTGTGTTGTTTCTGCTGATCCACTCGGAGAACCAAATCTCCTTCCTGGAAGGCTCGACTCTTCACGTTTCTGGCGTGGAAGCGACGCAAGTCTTGTTGGTAGATGGTCGAGCGGATCAGAGCCATCTCCCTTTCTTCCTCTAAAAGGTCGACTGCATCCTGCCGCGCTTGTTCAGCTTCAGTCTCGTTGTAAAGTTCAACCCGAGGAGCATTGTGGAGAAGATCACTCGGCAAGACTGCTTCAGCTCCATAGACCAAGAAGAATGGAGTTCTCTCGGTCGACCGATTAGGCGTGGTCTACAGTCCCCAAAGCACTGAGGGAAGTTCGTCGACCCATGCTCCAGCCGCATGCTTGAGATCACGCATCAGTCGGGGTTTCAACCCTTTGAGGATCAAGCCATTGGCTCGCTCTGCTTGTCCGTTCGACTGCGGATGGGCGACCGAAGCGTAGTCGACTCGTGTGCCTTGAGAGGTGCAGAAATCCCTGAATTCCTTCGAGTCGAAGTTCGACCCATTATCTGTAATGATGCTGTGTGGGACTCCATATCTAAATATCAGTTCCCTGATGAAGCTAACAGCAGTACCGGCGTCAAGGTTCTTGATGGGTTTAGCCTCAATCCACTTGGTGAACTTGTCGACCGCCACCAGTACATGCGTGAAACCGCTTCGACCTGTTCTCAAGGGGCCCACCATATCCAGCCCCCATACTGTGAAGGGATGGACGAGTGGTATGGTCTTCAGAGCTGACGCAGGCTTGTGTGACATATTGGAGTAGAACTGACATCCGTCGCACTTGTCCACTATTTCTTTTGCCATCTCATTTGCCTTTGGCCAGTAAAATCCGGCTCGGTATGCTTTGGCCACGATGGTCCGAGAGGACGCATGATGGCCACAGGTCCCCGAGTGGATATCATCAAGGATGATTCGACCTTCTTCTGGCGTTATGCACTTCTGACCAACTCCAGTCGCGCTCTCTCTGTACAACTGTCCTTTGATTACGGTAAAGGCCTTGGATCGACGGACGATCTGTCGAGCCTCTTCCTCATCCTCCGGGAGCTCTTTTCTCAGGATATACACGATATATGGAACTGTCCAGTCGGGAGTGACTACTAAGACTTCCATGACCAAGTCGACCACCGCTGGGACTTCTACTTCAGTCGGATCTGTGGCACTCTTGGGTTGCGGAGCTTCTTCGGTGAAAGGATCTTCTTTAACTGACGGAGTATGAATATGCTCCAAGAACACACCACTCGGAATGGTTTCTCTCTTGGAACCTATCTTTGCTAGATCATCAGCTGCTTGATTTTTCAGTCGGGGTATATGATGGAGCTATAACCCCTCAAACTTCTTTTCCAGCTTCCTCACTGCATTACAGTATCCAGTCATGGCTGGGCTTCTAACGTCCCACTCCTTCATCACTTGGTTGACCACCAAATCTGAGTCGCCATAAACCATAAGGCGACGGACGCCGAGTGAAATGGCCATGCGCAACCCATACAAAAGGGCCTCGTACTCTGCCTCATTGTTGGAGGAATCAAAGTGAATCTGGAGCACATATCTGAGCTTATTCCTCTGGGGGACACCGGGACAACCCCAGCACCGGAGCCATTCAACATCTTAGAGCCATCAAAGAACATGGTCCGATGCTCCGAGTGAACTTCAGTCGGCTGCTGTTGTTCAATCCACTCGGCGAGGAAATCTGCTATTGCCTCGGACTTAATGGCTTTCTTTGCCTCAAACTTGATATCAAGGGGAAGAAGTTCAATCGCCCATTTCGCCACTCGACCAGTTGCATCTCTGTTGTGCAAAATCTCTGATAGTGGAGCGTCGCTGACGACTGTGATGGAATGATCAGAGAAATAATGAGCAACCTTCTTCGTGGTCATGTATATCCCATACACAAGCTTCTGATAATGAGGGTATCTCTGCTTGGATGGAGTCAAAACTTTAGACATATAATACACTGGGCGCTGAACTTTGAAGGCTTTCCCTTCTTCTTCCCGCTCGACCGTAAGTACTGTACTGACGACTTGTCCTGTGGCTGCGATATAAAGCAACAGAGGCTCTTTGCTGATTGGAGCAGCAAGCACCCGCTGGGTGGAGAGCAGAGCTTTTAGCTCGGCAAACGCTGCATCAGCTTCTGGAGTCCACTCGAACTTGTCTGCCTTCTTCATCAGTCAGTAAAGAGGCAATGCCTTTTCACCGAGTCGTGAGATGAATCGACTTAATGCGGCCAAGCATCCAGTAAGCTTCTGGACATCGTGCACTCGCACGGGGCGTTTCATTCGGAGTATAGTGCCGATCTTTTCTGGATTAGCTTCGATTCCTCATTCGGAAACGAGAAAACCGAGTAACTTGCCACCAGGGACTCCGAATGTGCACTTTGATGGATTGAGCTTGATATCATACCTCCTGAGGTTGGCAAATGTTTCGGCGAGGTCAGTGAGCAGGTCGGAACCTTTTCGCGACTTGACCACGATATTATCCATATACGCTTCCACGTTCCGACTGATTTGAGTGAGCAAACACTTTTGAATCATTCGCATAAACGTGGCTCCGGCATTCTTGAGGCTGAATGGCATGGTGATATAGCAGAAGCACCCGAATGGAGTGATGAAAGCTGTTTTTATCTCATCAGGTCCGTACAGACGGATCTGATGGTACCTGGAATAGGCGTCTAGAAAAGACAATCTCTCGCATCCCGCGGTCGAGTCAACAATTTGATCAATGCGAGGGAGAGGAAAATGATCTTTTGGGCAGACCCGATTGATGTGCTTGAAATCAATGCACATTCGGAGTGAGTTGTCCTTCTTAGGAACCATGACGACATTGGCGAGCCACTCGGAGTGGTATATCTCTCGAATAAATCCTTCCGCCAATAGTCGAGCCACCTCCTCACCAACAGCTTTTCTCTTCTGGACGGCGGACCACCGAAGATGCTCTTTAACTGGTTTTGCTGATGAGTCGACTCTAACACGATGCTCAGCCAGTCCCCTAGGAACACCCGGCATGTCAGCTGGCTTCCATGCAAAAATGTCCCAGTTCTCATGGAGGAACTGGATGAGCGCTTCTTCCTATTTAGGGTCGAGTGTCGTGGAGATGTGAGTCGAAGCTGCATTGGGGTCGGTCGGGTGAATGTGGACAGGCTTTGTCTCACCGGACGACTGAAATGCTGACTCTGTGGCGGGCTTCTTGGCTCGCAGTAAATCACTCGGATCCGCATTTTGCTTATACTCTTCAAACTCGACCACTGTCACCTGGGAATCGGCAATCTTTGAGCCTTTCTGGAAACACTCTTCTGCCTTTTTCCGATCGCCAGTGACAGTGATCACTCCTTTGGGGCCGGGCATCTTCAGCTTGAGGTACATGTAACATGGTCGAGCCATGAACCGTGCGTAAGCTGGTCTCCCCAAAATAGCGTGGTACGCGCTCTGAAAATCCACGACCTCAAACGTCAACTTCTCCTTGCGAAAATTCTTTGAATCACCAAACACCACGTCCAGAGCTATTTGGCCGAGTGACTCGGCTTTCTTTCCTGGTATAACTCCATGAAAACTCATGTTACTGGTGCTCAGTCAGGACATCGGAATGCCCATTCCTTTCAGCGTGTCCGCATACAATAAGTTCAGTCCGCTACCACCGTCCATCAGCACCTTCGTCAGCCGAGTGCCTTCGACAACCGGGTCGACCACCAAAGCTTGCCTCCCAGGGGTGGCTATATGAGTTGGGTGATCAGACTGGTCGAATGTGATGGGTGTTTGGGACCATCTCAGATAACTTGGTTTCGCCGGGGCAACCATGTTCACCTCACGGTTAATAACCTTCAGTCGGCTCTTGCTTTCCACATCCAGAAAGATCATCAGAGTGGAGTTAACATGAGGATATCCTCCCTCACTGTCCTCTTTGTCTTCGGCTTTATCTGACTCTTTTTCCTTGTCCTTGGACTGTTTCCCTTGGAATTGCTGGATCAGGAGTCGACACTGGCGAGTGGTATGCTTCGGGTAGATGATATTACCCTCTTCGTCTTTCTTCGTGTGGATGTGGCACGGCATATCCATCACGTCATTTCCTTCTTTATCCTTCACCTTTTTGGGGTTCCAGGATCCTTTGGGTTTTCCTTTGAACTTGCCCTGAGTCACGGCCAGAGCCTCTCCAGGAGCTGCTGGTTCAGCCTTCCGCTTTTGCTTCCGACTGGTGTTTCCCTTCTCCGATTGACTCGGCTTGTACTTGCCGCTTCGGAGTCGGTCTTCCTCTTCGCCGTTGGCATACTTGGTAGCAATCTCCATCATCCAACTCAGGGTCATGTCTACGGTTCGACCAAATTTCAAACTCAATTCTCTGTTCTTAACACCATCCTTAAAGGCGCAGACTGCCTGATGATCAGACACGTTCTCCACGATATGATGCAAAGTGATCCATATCTGAATATACTCTCTGAGAGTCTCATTCGTCTTCTGCACACAGACTTGCAGCTCTGTCAATCCAGCTGGTCGCTTGCAAGTTCCTTCAAATGTTCTAACGAACACTCGGGACAGATCTTCCCAAGTGTAAATGCTGCTAGGAGGTAACTGATTCAACCATGCTCTGGCAGAACCTTCCAACATGAGTGGCAAATGCTTCATCGCCACCTCGTCATTCCCGCCACCAATCTGAACCGCCACTCGGTAGTCCTTAAGCCAGGTTTCAGGCTTAGACTCACCAGTGAACTTGCTTACTCCAGTTGCCAACCTGAAGTTGGGGGGAATCACCGCGGCTCTGATAGCTCTGCTGAAACATTCTGGACCAGAAACATGCACTCGACTGCTTGTGGGCGCATCCCTGTCGGGGCCGCCCCGATGAGCTCGGTTCCGGTCGACCAAGCCTTGCACGATGATGGATCACGCGTCGAAGCCTGGTTCCCGGGGGTCGACCGGAGCTCTTCGCCCCACACTGAGTTGACGCCTGTCATCCTGCTGCCGAGGAGCGTAAGACCCACCCCTCGGGGGGGGGGGGGGAGTGGGCACTCGACGCCTATCATCACGATCATGTTGGTCACCATACTGGTCTCGCCGATTCTCGCGTCCTTCACGCCGCGGAGACGATCTGGGACTGTGAGCCGACTGAATCGTATTCGCAACGACGGATCGACTATGAATTCTGTTGCGTGACCGCGACACGGCTGAATTCTGATCTCCTGCTGCCCAGAGCAAATCTCTGATCTGCATCAAGCCTCTGCCAGCTTCCGACTGAGAGGGCTGGATGGACTCTGCTATACGGGTTACAGCTGCTAAATTCTGAATCGGGGTTCAATATACCTGAGTCGGCGGGAAGAGTTGATGTCGATTGGCGTCGGGAACTCGTTGCCGCGCGCGCTCGTCGAGTGCTCGCTGAAGGTTCTCCAGACGAGCGCGTTCAGCCAAGTTGGCCAAACGTGCCTCCTCCAAGGCACGAGCCTCGGGCGTTTCTCCCGCGATGGGAGTATGCAGGGCATCCATGTTACTGCGGCGAAGTTCTTCCCTTTGCAGGGAATCAAGTGGCTCAGGCTGGTACTCTTCATGAACTTGAGCGGGGTCGCCTCCACCGTCTACCCCGTCCTCACGAGGGAAACCGGGTGGGCTGCGAGGCCCATTGGCCATCAAGACCTCCCGCCGCTGGATCACTGCTATCACACTCGGATGCAGTCTCTACGGAGCCAGTCGACAGATCGAACAGGCCATAGAGAGATTCGTCGGGCTCGATTGCCGCAACTTGGGTGGTGGCCGTCTGGTGTGCCACCGCGTGCCTCACCCACCACTGGAGTCTCGACCGACCAGAGCGCTTGCGCTGGCGGGAGACCGGGAGGGTGATCGATAGGGGAGTCGACCGATACGGGGTCGACGGTTGCCGCAGCAGAACGCCGCGGACACATGCGCGAAAATGCGTCGCACCACGGACGGGGAGCGCATCAACGTCGAGTGGAGCCTCCTGGAGCCAAGCGGAGTCGTCGGCGATGAAGGTGAGAGCGCCGAGACGGATCTCGCGACCCTCGACCAAAGCTCCACCAACGACCATGACGAAAGTAGTCGGAAGAATCGCAACTTCTCCAAAAATTGCTAAGACACCTGCCCCACGGTGGGCGCCAACTGTCGTGGTTCTAAGTCTGACAGTAGAGTGGGGGGTAGGTTTGGAGAGGCAAGGTCCTAGCTATGGAGCAGTTGTAAACACAAGAGATGTACGAGTTCAGGCCCTTCTCAAAGGAAGTAACAGCCCTATGTCTCGGAGCCCGGAGGCGGTCGAGTGGATTATGTGTATATGGATTACAGGGGTGCGAACCCTTTACACTGAGGAGGGGGGTGACTTATATAGTGCCTGCCAGACCCCTCCGGCCCTCAGTAATGCGGGGTTTAAAGTACATTAAGTCTAGGCGTTACTGGTAACGCCTCACATAAAGTGTCTTAAATATCATAAAGTCTACTTAACTACAGACCGTTGTGGTACAGAGTGCTTCTTGACCTTCTGGTGGTCGAGTGAGTCTTCATGGTCGAGTCCTTCGAGTCCGTCGAGTGAAGTCTCTCTTGGTCGACTGGAAGGTAGTTTCTTCTGAGGGTGTCCTTGGGTAGGGTACTTAGATCAGGTCTATGACTCTACCCTAGGTACATGACTTCATCAGGGCCAGCGCGGACACGAGGACCCAGCGGTGGCCGGGCACCACCTCCGGAGCATAGGGTGCTGGTGGTGGGCGACATACCTAGAGGAGCGGAACGGAGTGGCTGGAGCTACGCGCGGGGCGGAATGGTCGGCGACCTCACCGGCGCTGCGTCAATGGGCGCGGGGCGCTGACGAAGTGGATCCGCCACTGCCGGACGGTGATATTTGTGGGGCAGACGTGGGCTAGGTTGGGCCAAGCCGACTTGGCGGATGTGCCCGGACCGCCCCATATCCATCTCATATTTGGACTGGATATGAGGGGTGCCGATCAGTCCGGGCGTTTGAGGCCCGTTTAAGGCGCTCGGTTGGGTTGATTTTCCGTGACTGGTCAGCCTGCATGGGCATTTGAGACGTGTTTACGGCGCCTAGGTGTAGATGCTCTAAACACGTGTGTTATAAAAACTCATGAATTTTTTTTGATATTTTAAAAATTATAAAATAAATGGTAGCATGGGAGTATGTAAGGATTGGTATCACCATGTGCTTTCCTGCATGCAACTGCCATATGCACATATCTCAAAAGGTCAACTGAAGATTGGATTCGTTTTCCCCTCCCAATAAAAAGAATAATGGATTCATTAAGCTTTTAGATTAACTAGGGTAATGTTTATGCGTTGCAGCGGGATATAAATAGTAAGTTAGCTTCTCATTTACCTGCTCATATTAATGCCATTGTGTAAATAAATATTTATTTGATCGTACCCATGATTCACCATATATTTTGTTGAGAAATTTGATAAATAAATTAAAATGAAATTGGTTAAGAAGGTAAGTAAATTAAGGTGATTGATTATCATATAGAAAAGATTGGACCAAGAGATAGTGGAGAAAAAGTGAAACACGGGACATTACATTCCTCTGAAGTAGTATATAGAGAGTAGAGAAGACAAGGATATATTTAGAACTAGTAATGCAAATAAAAAATGCCAATAGAATAAAGAAAAGAACCTTCGGCACATATGAACCGGCAAAAACTCTTAACACCGGAAACGCAATGATGCATATGAAATCCGTTTCCAAAGAACTCGAGCTTGTCATGAAGATGACCACTAGCTCTAAAACCTCACATAGAGAAAAGTCAAATAAGAACCAAGAAAGATGATGCCAGGGATGCAATGGTTTGAGTTCTCTACGAATGATACGATCAAGCTACTCACTCGAGACCCCCCCCCCCTTGATAGTACAGCAATCGATTCTATAACACAGTCTCCCAACTAACGCCATGAGACTGGTGAAAGAAAACTTATCAAGGACAAACCTTTGCCTTGCACATAGTCCACTTGAGCTAGATGGTGACGATCTTGTCCTCCTCAAGTTGAATCACCTTTCTTGATTGCGCTGGCTCGATGAAGACTAGTAAATTGCTCCCCATACTGCACTATGGGTGAGCCACTCTTCAACACATCTTCACGAGTCCATTGTCACCACAATGGACAACAACCTTCAAGCACGTGATCGCTTCATGATGCTCAACTTGAACTTGCACAATGCAATCTTGAGGACGATCACCACTTGATGTCATCCTCCATGGGTTATATGGTATCTTCCTATTGATGCATGCCCATGGAAACATGCCTAACCCCATAAAGAACTCTTACTTAGAGCATGGGTTAGTACACAAAGCGTAAATGGACAACGCTTACCATACCATGGGATTACTCGATCCCTCTCGATACATCTTGTACGCTTAGTGTGTTGATCAACTTGATTCACTCTTTGACTTAGTCTTGATCAACCTTGTATCGTGCCTTATCTATGACCAGTCTTTGGATACTTCCTTGAGTAGCACCTTAGTCATCACAAAATCTCCATGAAACCAACAAATGGACTTCAAGAAATGCCTATGGTCAAACCCTTCAAATATAGCACAAGGCAACCATTAGTCCATAACGATTGTCATCAATTACGAAAACCACACATGGGGGCACCATGCTCTTTCAGTTGATCTTCACTCGGTATAATACGAAACTTCAGAAAGACACCATGCATGATCACTACTACTACTACGTCTGAAGCTCTACATAAATTGTCCATCATGATGCATCTTACTTTTATCCAATTTAACATTTTAAAGTATCAATTTCAGCGACCTATTTTGTACTGTGTACATTTCGCCACTTTCATAGTACGTCATGCATATAACCATGCAATCTTCTTAGTGCATCTAAAAAATGAAAATATATGTTTGTGTGTTACCAAATGTCCAACACCATGGATGCAAAT
This sequence comes from Triticum timopheevii, assembly GCA_963921465.1. Taxonomy (NCBI): domain Eukaryota; kingdom Viridiplantae; phylum Streptophyta; class Magnoliopsida; order Poales; family Poaceae; genus Triticum; species Triticum timopheevii. The sequence continues at coordinate 243,713,234 of OY997274.1, read as the reverse complement.
GATTCTTGTGATGGTATGCCACATCTTCTATAGAATGATAACATACTTGGTATATAAGCATTCAAAATCTTAATATACATGTTATTGGACAGTTAGTTGAAGGAAATTTGATGATGGCAGGATCATGGACTCCTTTTTTTGCGTGAAAACTTTCGATCTATTCATATTCAATCATGGACTCCTTTGCAGATCATGTTGGAAGTAAAAGATAGGAGTTTTATTAAAGAGGTCATTTAGTAAGTTTGAGAGGGTCCAAACCGGTCAAAAGTAGATATACGACCTGGTAATACTAATATCAATCAATTCGTTATATCCCTTGCAATCTTATTTTAATATTCATATTTTTTATAGGACTTGAGGATAACAGAAATTAATAATAATAATTATTATTACCCTGCACAGAATATTATTCCAACACACGATATTAAATGTGTAAGTGAAATCTTCTTCTATCGTATATAATATTATTTTTTAAATGTGTGTGCCCCTCTATTAATTTTTACAGTAAAACCTATGCAATATGTGATGAAATGATGTATAAAAAGAAACTATTTTAATTAAACTTGACACGATGCATTTTTTAACAAAAATGTGAATCATGAACTATATATTTTTACTCCAAGCGTCCAACACATATAATCGTCCTTGACCATAAAAAATCTAATGTAAAAAAACTCATGACTAACATGCATGAATTTATCAGGCCCCCTCTTCCCCATGAAAAAAGAGATGCATGACTTGATGAGGTGGTATCGCTTGCATGATAGATTAATGAAAAAGTTGCAAGTTATAAGTACATGTGTGACTTGCTGATGTCATGTAATTTTGATCGAATGGCTTTCAATAATCGAGATGACGTGGGAACACAGATGTGTAGAAAATATTGTAATGATACGAACCAATGTCCTCAAATTCCAATGCCCATCTGTCTTGGTTCTGGAAAGTAATATACTTTGCCGCTGGACATATCTTGTAAAGAGGTAAATGGTGTCCTCGCGTTGGAAGGCCAAATACATAAAGTCAGATGAAGAACCAAACAATAACGGTCAACCGATGAATAGATTCCCGCAAAAAAAACGATGAATAGAGAAGTAAATGACCTTTTAGTGAAATAACATAAAAGAAGAGAAAGAAAAGGAGACGTGGATTAACTGAGTTCGAGCTCATATGTGCCCGGGTAAACAGTAAAATCTGAGAAAATAGTAAAAAATCAAAACATTGTAGAAAAAAATTATGGCAAGACATAGAATGACATTCATGGAAGTCATGGCAAAAAAATCAGCACTCCAAAAATAAGTTTTTTGGTGCATCAATTTCTTTTTGCCACAACTTTCACGTATGTCATTTCATGATGAAATTTTGTAAGCAATGAAAAAAATTGTCAAAATAAAAATCAGTTTTTTTTTTAAATTTTACTGTTCACTGAAGCTTATACGAGGTCTAGGCACCACATACCCAACGAAGAGGCGGTATTGACAAAAAAGAAAGCACGCCCGGTGGGACTCGAACCCTCAATCACTTGATTAGAAGTCAAACGCCTTATCCATTAATTTTACTGTTCATACAAGGTCTAGCTGAGAAGGGCGCAACAAGACTCCAAGACGCTCCTATGCTTCGAGTTACATCCAAACTTGCCACTCCAAGCAGTCTAATACACAGGTCTAATAACATGCTTGTGCAGATTGACAACGGAATAAAATAGGAGCAGATGGATTCGTGTCTTCAAGGAATGCAAACCACACGTGAATAGGTGTAATCTGGGGTGAATAAAATTTCACTCTTAGGCGTCTCTATTGTGTTCGACGGATTTTGCACGAGCAGTTATATATGAATGAAAGGAAAAATAATTTATGCTCCACATAGCCAACGAAGAGGCGGTATTTTTGACAAAAAAGTAAGCACGCCCGGTGGGACTCGAACCCACAATCGCTTGATTAGAAGTCAAACGCCTTATCCATTAGGCCACGGGCGCTCTGTGCTAATACGCCCCACTCAACTCTAATTATCACCGTCTGACCAGTTTCTCGAACGCGCAATTCGACCCACAGAAGAAAAGAAAAGTCCATGATCCGATCACCCATCCATGAAGAAGACTTGTTGCAGGCTTGCAGCCAAAGCCCTTGCGTACGTCGAACAGCCTATCACGAGCTGGACCCAAAAAAAATCACTAGAGCCTCATTTGTTTGATAGGGCAGGAGAATCGTAGGAATAGGAAAGTCATAAAAAATGAGATGACATGTATCTCAAATCCTATAAGTAGAAATAGGAAAAGAGATGACCTTTAATTTCATTTTCATGGTAACACGTGTCTCATTTATATTATAAGGATTATAGTACAAGTCACGTACATACCGACCTGACAAAACTGAAAAGACAGCAGAACGCTAGCCTTTGCACACAGGAACACCAGCAAAGAAGTAAAATTAACAACAAGACTGAAGAATCCTCTGAGCTTGACAGCAATGCCTGTCATCTGCCTCTAGCACCACCATAGCAGCCATCAAAGGAGAAAATGAAGGAACACCTCCACACCCGAGTTCGACGCGGCTCCATCGCGGATATGCAGCTTTGCGGACCTCCAAGGTGGCTCACCAATAAAGGCGAAGCCATTGCCGTTGAATGAATCAGACCGGGGCAACACCCCGGACACGTCATCTAACTCCAGATATGGCACCCCCGCCCAACTAAAACGTTGGAGGAGGAAACCATACATGCCGGCCACGAACCCATATCCACCATCTTCCAGATGCTGTCGATGCATACCACAATCTGCATCTGCTCCTGGACTACCTCCCAAGCTCCACGCCGGCGCTGGAGCAAACACCGTCGCAATGGCGGAGCCTGAGGACACAGGTCCACCACGAGGATGTCGTCGCCGCTGCACCATCCTTACTTGAACAGTCTGGTTTCCAAATCCACCCAAAAGCGGATCGCCTCGTTGGAGAAGGATCCGAAGATTTATTAGTCGGCGCCACCATCGCCGTTGCCGAACCATGACGATGAACAACCCAAACTCCTAAGAAACTAATGCCTAAAACAATCCATATGCGTGGATCCGGTGACCCCCCTCACCACCGAAGACCGAGGTCGTCAGCGGAGGGGAGTCGCCGGAGGAAGGCGCCCGGGCGGCAGGAGGCGAGATCGCCTTTCTTTCTTCTCCTAGAAGAAAGAATGCGACCTGAAGCCACGGAGCCTGCCTCAGATGCCCTTTGATTCACATAGGATTTTTTCACTGAGTCTAGGCTAATGTTTATTTTCCTATGAAGACCTCATTTGGTTGAAGGATTTGTATAGAAAATTGTAGGAATAAGGATTTCACAGGAAAATTTCTTATAGAAGCATTCTGTTTGGAGGAAACACGTATGGGAATTTCATAGGAATATTATTCATTTCCTCTGTTTTTTGAGGAATCTACACATCCACTCAAAGCTCATTTTGTGTGTAGGAACGAGACAAGACAATTCCTTGGGGCTCATTCGGTTTGGAGAAAACTAAAACGTAGGAATTAGGATTAGTATAGGAATTTGATAGGATGACACTTGCCATCCTAAGAAATTGACTTGCCTCGTTCCTACGCGTAAAATGAGCTGTGAGTGGATGTGTAGTTTCCTCCAAAAACACAGGAAATAAGTAGTATTCCTACAAAATCTCTGTAGGCATTTCCTACAAACCAAATGCACATATAGGAAATTTTTCTCTGAAATCCTTGTTCCTATGTTTTTTCTATGAAAATCCTCCAAAACGAATGAGGCCTTAGCATGACACTTGTCATCTTATTAAATTCCTATACTACTCCTAGTTCCTACATTTTGGTTTCCTCCAAACCGAATGAGGCCAAAATGTGGAGGATAGGAAGGATTCCTCCACAGGAATAAGATTCCATTCCTACAAACCAAAGGGTTCTAAAGGATTTTTTCCTATAGAAATCCTATCCTATGAAATTCCTACAAGATTCCTCCAAAACCAAAGGAGGCCTAGACATGTAACTATGACGAGGGGAAAAGTGTGTTGCCTCGTGAAATCAATATCCATCATGTGTGATCTGTCACCCAAATAGACCTAGTTTTTTTATCTATTCATCATGCCATGACAGTACAAAGAACACAAAAATTACATTAGTATATATAGACCTTTGTGGAAGGCTAATGAGGGGTTAACTTCTAGACATGAGAAGGATGGAGAGCTCAGGTCAGGAAAACGTGCCCGTAGCCTAAGACACCCTGTCGCCGCCATGTCCACTGGCTCTGCCGCCATTTGTCCTTGTATTTCCAGAGTGGCTGTAACATGCAAGTCGTCTTTATATTTTTTACAGTTGAGTCCTTTCTCCTCGTTTGTTGTGGGTATTGGATTGACACTTTGTGGTCATCAAACTATTGTGCCTAATCTTGCAGGGGATGGCGTGGAGGACCGACTTCAAGAGATGGCCGTGATGACGGTGCAAAAGAAGGAATCGCTTATGTCCGCGGCCGACACACTCTGGTATGCTGAGGAGATCGAGCTGAACGTAGAAGCTTTAGTTGAGTGCCCGGGCCTGTCTAGATTAATGAAGTGACAGGTGTCTGACACTCTGGAAGGAGCGTGAATGACATTGACTCTCCCGAGGGCGCACAATTCTACTGCCTAGATCCATGAGATTGCCATCACCAAGCCCTCGGGTGTGGAACCTAATTTTCATTTTCCAGAGGTTCACATAGACGTGTAGGAAGTCGCCGAGCTATGCACCCTAGAGGATACCATTTGGCCGGTAGTTATAAGGAGCTTCGTATGCCGAGTTAGTCACACATATATGAAAATTTTCTCTTCATGATGTATATTTATTATGCCCCATGTGCCTTCTACATCTTGCATCGGTCCCGATTAGTGTAAGTAGCCTTTAGCTATAACTCTCTTTCAACCAAGCAACATTAAGGTGCCTGAGGTTGCATCAAGAAGTTCCTCTTGGAGGTCGCTACAACCAATGTTCGGTATGCGACTGCATCTGGGGCCAAGCTTTTGTCCGGGATGTCTTAGTACTATTTTGGGATACCTCACGATGGAAAGTAAGCAACCAAAGGTGACCAATAGGTTGATCTTGTTGTTCGATGCAGCCCCAGGTGCGGGAAGGTTAGTATTATGATGCAGCTCCCGGGTCTGGACATTTAGGGAGGTCTCGTTGATGCAACCTCCAAGATGGAAGGTCCACTTGCATGATGCAGCCCCCGGGTCTGGCTACGATGAGGTCATTTTGGATGCATCCCCTAAGTCTATCCCGAAGAGATCAATGTTTTGAGCGACTGAAATAATAAAGAAAATCACAAAACTCATTATGGAGTGGAACACATTTATTCATAATTGTCTGATCAAACTAAAAGCATAATTGAGGAATATAAGAAGTTCTTAAATGGATAAAACTACGCAATTGTGGTGGTGTACCACACGTGCTTGGTGGCGTTGCCGAATTTAAGAAACCGGGGTGCGACACCTTTCCTCCTAGTTTAGCCTGCGCCTATGGTAGTTATCTTTGTGGATTTAGCTGAGTATGTGGAGACCTTCATGTTCTCCCGAGCCGGTGGTGGAGTGGGATCGGCTCTTGTTTTCTTTGATGGAGCAACTTCCTCTAATTTTTTGGCCTTCTTTGTGTCGTCGACACCGAGGGAGGCAAGCTCTGCTTCGACGAGTTCAAGATTAGCCACCTCAAACTCGTGTGCATTCTTGGCAGCCCTGCTAACTGTAATCACCCCGTTTGGGCCAACTATTTTAAGCTTCATATAGGCGTCATGCGGGGTGGCCATAAACTTTGAGTACACATGCCGACCTAGGTGTTGGCGATCTTTGGGGTCAAGACTGTCGGTTTCCCCATGAAATACCTCGGCCTCCTCATCACCGTCACAAGAATTCGCCTGGTTTAGTTGCGGTTCATACTAGACATAATTACTGATAGACTTGTGGGTTGGAAAGGTCGCTTCATGTTGGTTGCAATGGACATGTGTTGGTTCGTTGTGTGTTTACTGTTATACTGACCTTTGCTCTTACGGTGTTGCATTCCCGAAAACGTTCTTCAAGGACATCAACAAGGTGTGATGTTGTTTCCTACTGGTGCATGAGAATGAGCTTTCTACCATCAGCTGCCAAGGTGAACTGGCCCAAGTATGCTCTCTGGTCTAACACGCCAGGGCTTGGCATTCACGACCTTGGTCGCTTCAGTCGGGCATTGTGTCTGTGTTGGCTTTGGCTCTCTTGGTGCCGCCTTGAGTTTGCATGGGCGGGCACTGAGCCCCCCCCCCCCCCCCCCGCGCGAAACCATTGACCGGGCACTCTTCAGGTCGACCAGCAAGGTATCTATCAGGAACGACAACACAACCACATTTTGGCAGTGCTCGTGGCTGTGTGACGCCTCCCTCTGTGCAGTCTTCCCCAACCTCTTCAAGCACACAAGAAGAAAGAACAGGACAGTATCAGCGGCTTCAAGGAACCACGGATGGGTTCAGGGTCTGTGCCATGGCAATTGAAGGAAATATGCCCTAGAGGCAATAATAAAGTTATTATTTATTTCCTCATATCATGATAAATGTTTATTATTCATGCTAGAATTTTATTAACCGGAAACATGATTCATGTGTGAATACTGTCGGCGTTCTGGGAACGGGGGTACCCAGACTTGCCTGCCTGCGGCCTGCGGCGTGGCTCAAGGAGTGGCCCAGTACGGCCCATCTTCATCAGCACATGCTCAAGACCCTTGCGAGGGGCCAAGCCTCGCGGGGCGGACGACAGGAGGCTTCCTAAGGCACAGCCTCGTCAGGCTGGCTCGCGAGGAGGCGGAGAGATCAAGGCGGGATACCTCACGAGGTGCCCGTGACGCAAGCCATGACAACCAAGGCCAGGCGGGCGCCGGCCTGCAGAGTCCTTGTTTCCCCTTTGGTGCAAAGGGGGCAAGCGCAGGCAAGGGTATCAAGCAAAGGCAACAATTTCGGTGCAACAAGACCAAGACCAGTAGGACAGCAGAACGAAGGTCATCGTGGAGCCCAAGCCAGCGTCGTCGTCAGGGTCTTTGGCAGGCGAGGACCAACTTTAGTCAGGATAAGTGTACTAGATGTTCCCCTTCAAAATGGCCAATTGTTTGCGCCCTTCCCGCTCAATATTTGGGAAGAGGCCCGGGGCCTTCGCCTATAAATAGGACTAGCCACCCACAGGGTAGGGGGATTGGATCCGCATGTGAGACACACAGAGAGAGGCGACTGAACTCCCCCTAGAATTTCATCGCACCAACCAAGAACAGACCCTCACGAGGCTGTTCTCCCCTTGTACTGTTCCTCATCAGCCCCAGAGGCAATCCACCACACCACAAACTGGAGTAGGGTATTACACCACAATGGTGGCCTGAACCAGTATAAATCTCGTGTCCCTTGTGGTGTTCTTTGTGTAGTTTAGATCTTGGCGAGGCGGTGAGACATGGGTAGGCTGGAGGTGTGATCTCCGCGTACACCCCAGTGTTCAAACCTTATGGGTCTGCCGGAACCCGAAATCCGACATTTGGCGCGCCAGGTAGGGGTGTGCCGGAATCTACCTTCCGTCGCCTCGTGTTTCACCGCCCGTCCCATCCATGTTAGACGCACGTCGCGCCCGCGCCGAGCGCCGGGCCGCTCTCGCCACTCGTGTCGCCCAGACGGCCGCCGTCGGCGGGCGCCCCCGCCGTCCCCCGTCGCCTGCCGTCAACGCCGCCACTGGCCCGACGGGGAACAAGCAGCAGGCGTCGTCCCTGCATCCTTCAGTGCGGCGAGAAGGCTGCACCGCTACCCCGTCGCTGACTCCGGCTGGCTCCTCGTCCCACGCCCGTCGCGCTCCTGCAGACGCGCACGCCGCGCTGCTCCTGGCGCGGGAGCTCCTGCACTACCGTCCCGTCGACGACCTCTACGACGAGTGGCTTGCCCGCATCACCGAGCTCGTCAGCGCCGTTGGGGGCTCCCCTGCACCATCCCTCTCATTGCACCGTGCCCCGCCCTGCACGGGCGACGAAGCTCCGGGGGCGCCTCAGCCGCCTCCCCCTCAAGAAGGCGCCTTGGCCCCAAGGCGCGTGGCCCCTGGGCGGAACCCACTCCGTCTGGCGCCAGCGCAGCAAGAGAAGAGCTGCCAAGAGATCCCTCGTCCCCAAGAAGCCGCCCGTGTGCTCCTCGCACCGGCCCGGCACGAACGCGCACCTGCTCCAGCGCATAAAGACCCCGCGCTGCACCTAGTTGCAGCACACAGGGGCCCACAAGATCAAGCTCTCCGTCACCAAAGGGCTCCCGCGGCCACTGCAGGCTGCCGTGCCTTCTCTGCCGAGCTGCGCAGCGTGGCTTGGCCGGGCAAGTTGAAGCCAGACCTGCCCCCGCGCTGCGATGGCACGGCTGACCCGGCTGAGTTCCTCCAGCTCTACGAGCTGGGCATCGAAGCCGCCAACGGGGATGAGAAGGTCATGGCGAATTGGTTCCCCATGGCGCTCAAGGACGGTGCCCGCACCTGACTCCTGAACCTGGCTCCTGGCACGATATCCTCCTGGGACGAGATGCGCACCCGATTCATCACCAACTTCCAAGGCACCCGCGACCGCCCCCCGGCCATGAGCGACTTGTGCCGCATCAAGCAGCAGCCGGGAGAGACCCTGTAGAAGTTCATCCAGCGCTTCAACAGCGCTCGCCTTAAGATCCCCAAGGTGTCTGAGGAGGCCATCATCTCAGCCTTCTCCGACGGCGTGCGTGACGTCAAGATGAAGGAGGAGCTCGCGATCCATGAAGACATGTGCACATCCCTGGAGCTGTTCAATCTGGCGACCAAGTGCGCTAGGGCTGAGGAAGGGCACCTTTCCCTCCTCGAGCTGCCAGCTGCTGACCCAGAAGAGAAGAAGCCCAAGGCCAAGGACGTGAAGCGCAAGGGGGCTGCCGTGCTTGCAGCAGAGCCAGACACCAAGCGAGGCAGGGATCAGCCTGAGTCATCCAAGGGCAGCCGATACTGCGTGTACCATGACCTCCACACCCACAACACCAACGAATGCCAAGAGCTCAGGGTCGTGCAAGACGTGTGTGCCGGCCGACGCCCCGAGCGCAGCGACAGGGGCTATGGCCGAGGAGGAGGAAGAGGTGGAGGACGATGGGAAGACCGTGGCCCTCGCCAAGGGTGGCGTGACCGACCTCGCGAGGACCGCTGGCAGGACCAGCCTCGTGAGGGAGGTTGGAGGGACCCACATCGCAAGGGGGGTTGGAGGGATCAGCCTCGCGAGGATCGCCCACAAGGAAATGCGGGCCTCCCTCCTCTGCCACCACAACCAAGGAAGAATGAAGACCATCACCAGTACGAGGGGGCTAGAGGCTTCCAAGAGCCACGCGCAATCACTTGCATCTTGGGTGGCGCACAAGCCCCGGCCTCTCAGTGCATCTTCAAGCAGTTTGCTCGCGAAGTGAATGCAGTCCTCCCCAAGCTTGAGGCCACACGTCCTCTCAGGTGGTCAGCATGCGCTATCACATTCAGCTCAGCGGATCAGCTCAAGTGCGCGGCCACAACAGGAGTCCTCCCGATGCTTTGTTCCCCAACCATCAGCAATGTGCAAGTCACCAGGACCCTCATTGATGGCGGAGCAGGGCTCAATGTCCTATCCGTCGAGACGTTCAACAATCTCCAAGTGCCATACAATCAGCTGCAGCCAACCAAGCCTTTCTCAGGAGTCACTGATGGTTCCACGGTTTCGATAGGGCAGGTCCGCCTTCCTGTTACCTTTGGGAAGCGCGACAACTACTGCGCCGATCTCATTGACTTCGACGTCGCTCACATCCGCCTGCCGTACAATGCCATCCTCGGGTACCCAGCCCTGGCCAAGTTCATGGCCGTGACCCATCACGGCTATAATGTTCTCAAGATGCCAGGAAGCGGTGGAGTCATCACTGTGCCTTGTGAAGAGAGAGACGCTGTGTGTTCTCTGGAACGTGCTTTCCAAGCCGCATCGATTGAAGACCCAGATCATAGGAACGGGAGGCCTCCCAAGGCTGCCCCTAAGAAGAAGAAGACATCACCTAGCCCGACCCCTCGGGAGGCAGGCCCCTTAGGGTCCGCGCCTGTTCAAGGGGCACCTCCTTCTGTCGCATAGGAAGGCGCGCCCGACGCCCTCCTCGAGCAGGGCTCGGGGGCTCTCTTTTGGAGGGCCATCGACTTTTCTAAGATCATGAGGGAGGCGCTCGGGCACCACTTGGAGGCATGCTTCAACGCACGTTTCCCTCAGGAAGGAGCAAAGCAAGGAGGGCCAAACCCTCAGGAATTCATCAGCGAGATCATTCAGGAGCTGCGGGAGTCAAGAGTCATGAGTGGTAGCCGCCGCTTGCCGCCGTAGCTCCCCATCCAGGCGAGGATGGTGGGCTGCGCGTCTGCATCGACATACCAGGACTCAACCGAGCCGCCTCTCAGGAGCGCCTCTGGCCCTCACGCGTGGGGCGCTGTGAAGGCCCACCCCACAACTACGTTCGCATGCCTTACGGCCTGCCGAACGCGGTTGTTGTGCGTCAGCGCCTCAGGAGGGGCATCTTGGAGGCTCAGGCGGTCAGGCATTCCGCAGTCCTAGCGGAGATGGAGATGGTCCGTGAGGAGCCGCCAGCGCCTCCAGAGCCTCCCGAGGCCCCTGGGCCTGGGGGCTCGTGAAGATCGTCTCCCGCAGCGCACGCCATCCGCTACTTCAGCATCCCTCCATCTTCAGCATCATCAGGTGACATCCTTCGAGTTTCATTTTCAGCTGCGAGCGCCCCCCAGGGCTGCATCATTCCCAGGCCGCATGGGTCCGTCCCTGTGGCATGTATCCCTTTAGTTCATGTTTTTAGCTTACTTTATCGCGGGCGCCCCTCGGGCTGCGTCATCCCCAAAGTCGTTCGGGCCCGACCCAGCGGTGATCGTCTCTTTCCGCGTCTATCTAAATGGATTTGCTCCTTCATGGCTAATGTGCTTGACCTAATCGCCCGCTCGATTGACACCAACTGATGGAGCTGCTCCCTCACGACACGACGCCTACGCATGGGTCCATCCCTGCAACATCGACAAACCTAGACGGCTGAGCTCTGGCCACGGCAACCCCGCAGGGCGCCACCTCACCAAGCCTTCAGTGCCTCGTCACCCTCCTAGAGCAACCAGCAGCTGGCCGGCAATTGTAACGGCAAACCCTCACTTTTCTCATGATGAACTCGCAGGATTGTTTTAAGGAGCAACGTCTGGTGAGGCCTCCGCGGCATCTCCTTCGCTCTCGTCCACGTGAACCGCTTGCACGTTAAAGGGGGGGGGGGGGTACCTGAGCATCACGACTCATGGGCTCTTACTGGCTCTCCAGCCCTCACCCTCTAGCCTTGTCCACGGCATCGCGACCTGGCATACCAGCGACGGCTGAGCCCGCTTGAGGGCCGGGACCTGAGGACGTAGAGCACGAAGGGGAGCAAAGGCGAGAGGGAAGAGGCACGTGGGGACCTCGCATGGCAACTCCTCGGCTGCCAATGCGCGGGCCCAGCGCCGCGCCAAGGAGTGGTTTCTGACCCCTGAGATAAGTCATCCTCCAAAAACACTAGCCGTCACAGCACCAACCTCGCACCTAATTGAGTCCCGCTTTGGCAACGTCGCGCTCCTTTCTCACCGAACGATGGCTGCTTGAGCGCTAAAGGGACCTCCTGAGCATCGCGACTCAGGGGCTCTTACTGGCCCCCGGGCCGCTCACTTCCTGGCCTTGACCACGACATCGCGACCTGGCATACCAGCGACGGCTGAAGCCTGCCTTGGGACCGGGACCTATCAGCGCAGAGCGTCAAGTCCTCGCGAGGTTTGAAAGGAGGAACTAAGCTAAGACGGGACGAGCATCCCTCACCACTTCATGATAAGGATCATATTAACAAATGGAACTACAAGCAACTTACAAACCCCCGCGGGGTGTGTTCTTTGATTCCTCGCAGGGAACAAAAGGAGCAGATCCTAAAGAGTGCTAGCTACGCGCGCCTCCGCAAGAGACACCATCATCAACAGTGGGCCGTCAGCCACCGGCGCCAACCCCATACAGATCAATGGCGACGGCGGCCCGACGAGCCCGCCCTGCTCCGGGAGCGACGCAAGCTCGGGGGCTCGTAGCTATCGTCGCTCGTCTCCAGGGTCGCGAGGAGCTCGGCGGAGTTGCTGGATCCTCTGACACCTCCGCCACCAGAGGAGCTGCTGGGGAAGCGGTTGACGAGCCTAGTCCTCGCCGCAGCAGGGCCCCGGCCGCCTTTCTCAGGGTAGCACTCCAGCCGGCGTCCCTCCGCGTCGAAGACCTTGAAGAACATCAGGGAGGCGCCATCGTACTCGAGGTGGATGGCGAGGGCGCCGCCCATCCTGCCGACCCGGGCGATCTCGCCCCAGCCACGGGTGAGGTAGACCCTGCCCGAAGCGACGACCTCGACCTCCGCTTCGGCCGCAGGGGCGCTGCAGTCAGCATGCTGCAGCCAAAGCTCGATAGGCCCCCTCGGTGGGATCTCGAAGGCGAAGGAAGGAGGGAGGCGAATCCAGGACCGAGGAGGCATGGTGGCGTGAAGCACGAGCTCACGAGAAGAGCCTTCGGCGTGAACTCCTGGAGGAACGACGCGCACCGCCGTGACCCACCGGCGGCGACGGCGCCTCTGGCGATGCCGCTCGGCGCCAGCACCTTCAGGGCCCTCGATCCGGGCGTACAAGGGCAGTGGGAATCCCGGCAGCGGCCGCTCGAACGATGGCCTCGACACCTCCTGCCAAGCACCTCCTTCCCCGTGGCAAGAGACGAGCCGTTTCTTCGGAGGAAGCGGGACAGGACTCTCTCGGGGGGCCTTCCCCTTCTCTTCAGTGGAAAACCGACGGATCGGTGCCATTGGTGCAGGGAGGAGCAAGGACAAAGAGGAAGACGAAGAGTAGCGGGAAGAGATGGACTGGAAGGGCTCACGCCGTTCCGTACATATAGCCGAGGGAGGCCAACCGTCGGCCTCCACGATCACAGGTAATCTTGACCCATTTTGCATGCAGGGACTTGTCAAGTCACGCGGTTACCGAGGCGTCGTGGGGGAGCCAGGACGCCCACGTCCAATCAACCTCCACACGGCGCCCAAGGCCGCAGGCTATTGGGGCCCGCGGCGCTTCGCACTTGCCTCTTCGCTTCTCTGCTAAGCCAAGTCCAAGTGCACCTTGGGCCCGGGGGCTACTATCGGCGTTCTGGGAACGGGGGTACCCAGACTTGCCTGCCTGCGGCCTACGACGTGGCTCAAGGAGTGGCCCAGTACGGCCCATCTTCATCGGCACATGCTCAAGACCCTCGCGAGGGGCCAAGCCTCGCAGGGCGGACGACAGGAGGCTTCCTCAGGCATGGCCTCGTCAGACTGGCTCGCGAGGAGGCGGAGAGATCAAGGCGGGGTACCTCACGAGGTGCCCGTGACGCAAGCCATGACGACCAAGGCCAGGCGGGCGCCGGCCTACGCAGAGTCCTTGTTTCCCCTTTGGTGCAAAGGGGGCAAGCGCATGCAAGGGTATCAAGCAAAGGCAACCATTTCGGTGCAACAAGACCAAGACCAGCAGGACGGCAGAACGGAGGTCATCGTGGAGCCCAAGCCAGCATCATCGTCAGGGTCTTTGGCAGGTGAGGACCAACTTTAGTCAGGATAAGTGTACTAGATGTTCCCCTTCAAAATGGCCAATTGTTGGCGCCCTTCCCGCTTAATATTTGGGAAGAGGCCCGGGGCCTTCACCTATAAATAGGACTAGCCACCCACAGGGTAGGGGGAGCGGATCCGCATCTGAGACACAGAGAGAGAGGCAACTGAACTCCCCCTAGCAGTTCATCACACCAACCAAGAACAGACCCTCGCGAGGCTGTTCTCCCCTTGTACTATTCCTCGTCAGCCCCAGAGGCAATCCACCACACCACAAACTGGAGTAGGGTATTACACCACAATGGTGGCCTGAACCAGTATAAATCTCGTGTCCCTTGTGTTGTTCTTTGTGTAGTTTAGATCTTGGCGAGGCGGTGAGACATGGGTAGGCTGGAGGTGTGATCTCCACGTACACCCCAGTGTTCGAACCTTATGGGTCTGCCGGAACCCGAAATCCGACAAATACATAGACAAACTTAATGTCACTAGTTTGCCTCTACTTGACTAGCTCATTAATCAAAGATGGTTATATTTCCTAACCATAGACATGTGTTGTCATTCGCTTAACGGGATCACATCATTAGGAGAATGATGTGATTGACCTGACCCATTCCGTTAGCTTAGCACTTGATCGTTTAGTATGTTGCTATTGCTTTCTTCACGACTTATACAAAGTTCCTATAACTATGAGATTATGCAACTCCCGTTTACCGGAGGAACACTTTGGGTGCTACCAAACGTCACAATGTAACTGGGTGATTATAAAGGAGCTCTACAGGTGTCTCCAAAGGTACATGTTGAGTTGGCGTATTTCAAGATTAGGTTTTGTCACTCCGATTGTCGAAAAGGTATCTCTGGGCCCTCTCGGTAATGCACATCACTATAAGCCTTGCAAGCAATGTAACTGATGAGTTAGTTATGAAATGATGCATTACGTAACAAGTAAAGAGACTTTCCGGTAACGAGATTGAACTAGGTATTGAGATACCGACGATCGAATCTCGGGCAAGTAACATACCGATGACAAAGGGAACAACGTATGTTGTTATGCAGTTTGACCGATAAAGATCTTCGTAGAATATGTAGGAGCCAATATGAGCATTCAGGTTCCGCTATTGGTTATTGACCAGAAATAGTTCTAGGTCATGTCTACATAGTTCTCGAACCCGTAGGGTCCGCACGCTTAACGTTACGATGATAGATATATTATGAGTTTATAGTTTTTGATGTACCGAAGGTTGTTTGGAGTCCCGTATGTGATCACGAACATGACGAGGAGTCTCGAAATGGTTGAGAAATAAATATTGATATATTGTAAGCCTATATTTGGATATCGGAATCATTCTGGGTGAAATCGGGATTTTACCGGAGTACCTGGGTTTACCGGACCCCCCCCCCTAGGGATTAATGGGCCTACATGGGCCCTAAGGGATAAGAGGAGGGCCGACCAGGGCAGACCGCGTGCCCCTCCCCCCTAGTCCGAATAGGACAAGGAAGGGGGGGGGGCGGCGCCCCCCTTTCCTCTTTCTCCCTTCCCCCTTCCTTCTCCAACAAGGCAAGAGGGGGGAGTCCTACTCCCGGTGGGAGTAGGACTCCTCCAGGCGCACCCCTAGGGGCCGGCCGCACCTCCTTCCTCCCTCCTTTATATACGGGGGCAGGGGGCACCCCATGACACACAAGTTGATCTTCGTGATCGTTCCTTAGCCGTGTGCGGTGCCCCCCTCCACCATATTCCACCTCGGTCATATCGTAGCAGTGCTTAGGCGAAGCTCTGCATCGGTAGAACATTATCACCGTCACCACGCCGTCGTGCTGATGGAACTCTTCCCCGACACCCTACTGGATCGGAGTCTGGGGATCGTCATCGAGCTGAACGTGTGCTGAACTCGGAGGTGACGTACGTTCGGTACTTGGATCGGTTGGATCGTGAAGACGTATGACTACATCAACCGCGTTGTTCTAACGCTTCCGCTTTCGGTCTACGACGGTACGTGGACAACACTCTCCCCTCTCGTTGCTATGCATCACCATGATCCTTGTGTGCGTAGGAAATTTTTTGAAATTACTACATTCCCCAACAGTGGCATCCGAGCCAGGTTTTATGCGTAGATGTCATATGCACGAGTAGAACACAAGTGAGTTGTGGGTGATACAAGTCATACTGCTTACCATCATGTCATACTTTGGTTTAGCGGTATTGTGAGATGAAGCGGCCCGAACCGACATTACGCGTACGCTTACGCGAGACTGGTTTCACCGTTACGAGCACTCGTGCTTAAAGGTGACTGGCGGGTGTCTGTCTCTCTCACTTTAGTTGAACCGAGTGTGGCTACGCCCGGTCCTTGCGAAGGTTAAAACAACTCTAACTTGACGAACTATCGTTGTGGTTTTGATGCGTAGGTAAGAACGGTTCTTGCTCAGCCCGTAGCAGCCACGTAAAATTTGCAACAACAAAGTAGAGGGCGTCTAACTTGTTTTTGCAGGGCATGTTGTGATGTGATATGGTCAAGACGTGATGCTATATTTTATTGTATGAGATGATCATGTTTTGTAACCGAAGTTATCGGCAACTAGCAGGAGCCATATGGTTGTCGCTTTATTGTATGAAATGCAAACGCCCTGTAATTGCTTTACTTTATCACTAAGCGGTAGCGATAGTCGTAGAAGCAATAGATGGCGTAAACGACAATGATGCTACGATGGAGATCAAGGTGTCGCGCCGGTGATGATGATGATCACGACGGTGCTTCGGAGATGGAGATCACAAGCACAAGATGATGGCCATATCATATCACTTATATTGATTGCATGTGATGTTTATCCTTTATGCATCTTATCTTTCTTTGATTGACGGTAGCATTTTAAGATGATCTCTCACTAAATTATCAAGAAGTGTTCTCCCTGAGTATGCACCGTTGCGAAAGTTCTTCGTGCTGAGACGCCACGTGATGATCGGGTGTGATAGGCTCTACGTTCAAATACAACGGGTGCAAAACAGTTGCACACGCGGAATACTCAGGTTAAACTTGACGAGCCTAGCATATACAGATATGGCCTCGGAACACGGAGACCGAAAGGTCGAACGTGAATCATATAGTAGATATGATCAACATAGTGATGTTCACCATTGAAACTACTCCATCTCACGTGATGACCGGACATGATTTAGTTGATTTGGATCACGTGATCACTTAAATGACTAGAGAGATGTCTGTCTAAGTGGGAGTTCTTAAGTAATATGATTAATTGAACTTAAATTTATCATGAACTTAGTACCTGATAGTATTTTGCTTGTCTATGTTTGTTGTAGATAGATGGCTCGTTCTGTTGTTCCATTGAATTATAATGCGTTCCTTGAGAAAGCTAAGTTGAAAGATGATGGTAGCAATTACACGGACTGGGTCCGTAACCTGAGGATTATCCTCATTGCTGCACAGAAGAATTACGTCCTGGAAGCACCACTGGGTGCCAGGCCTGCTGCAGATGCAACTGACGACGTTAAGAATGTCTGGCACAGCAAAGCTGATGACTACTCGATAGTTCAGTGTGCCATGCTTGATGGCTTGGAACCGGGTCTTCAACGACGTTTTGAACATCATGGAGCATATGAGATGTTCTAGGAGTTGAAGTTAATATTTCAAGCAAATGCCCGGATTGAGAGATATGAAGTCTCCAGTAAGTTCTATAGCTGTAAGATGGAGGAGAATAGTTCTGTCTGTGAACATATACTCAAAATGTCCGGGTATAATAATCACTTGATTCAAATGGGAGTTAATCTTCCTGATGATAGTGTCATTGACAGAATTCTCCAATCACTGCCACCAAGCTACAAGAGCTTTGTGATGAACTATAATATGCAAGGGATGGACAAGACTATTCCCGAGCTCTTCGCAATGCTAAAATCTGCGGAGGTAGAAATCAAGAAGGAGCATCAAGTTTTGATGGTCAATAAGACCACCAGTTTCAAGAAAAAGGGTAAAGGGAAGAAGAAGGGGAACTTCAAGAAGAACAGCAAGCAAGTTGCTGCTCAAGAGAAGAAACCCAAATCTGGACCTAAGCCTGAGACTGAGTGCTTCTACTACAAGCAGACTGGACAATAGAAGCGGAACTGCCCCAAGTTTTTGGCGGATAAGAAGGATGGCAAAGTGAACAAAGGTATATGTGATATACATGTTATTGATGTGTACCTTACTAATGCTCGCAGTAGCACCTGGGTATTTGATACTGGTTCTGTTGCTAATATTTGCAACTCGAAACAGGGACTACGGATTAAGTGAAGATTGGCTAAGGACGAGGTGACAATGCGCGTGGGGAATGGTTCCAAAGTCGATGTGATCGCAGTCGGCACGCTACCTCTACATCTACCATCGGGATTAGTTTTAGACCTAAATAATTGTTATTTGGTGCCAGTGTTAAGCATGAACATTATATCTGGATCTTGTTTGATGCGAGACGGTTATTCATTTAAATCAGAGAATAATGGTTGTTCTATTTATATGAGTAATATCTTTTATGGTCATGCACCCTTGAAGAATGGTCTATTTTTATTGAATCTCGATAGTAGTGATACACATATTCATAATGTTGAAGCCAAAAGATGCAGAGTTGATAATGATAGTGCAACTTATTTGTGGCACTGCCGTTTAGGTCATATCGGTGTAAAGCACATGTAGAAACTCCATACTGATGGACTTCTGGAATCACTTGATTATGAATCACTTGGTACTTGCGAACCGTGCCTCATGGGCAAGATGACTAAAACGCCATTATCCGGAACTGTGGAGCGAGCAACTGATTTATTGGAAATCATACATACTGATGTATGTGGTCCAATGAATATTGAAGCTCGCGGTGGGTATCGTTATTTTCTCACTTTCACAGATGATTTGAGCAGATATGGGTATATCTACTTGATGAAACACAAGTCTGCAACATTTGAAAAGTTCAAAGAATTTCAGAGTGAAGTGGAAAATCATCGTAACAAGAAAATAAAATTTCTACGATCTGATGTGGAGGAGAATATTTGAGTTACGAGTTTGGTTTACATTTGAAACAAAGCGGAATAGTTTCGCAACTCATGCCACCCGGAACACCACAACGAAATGGTGTGTCCGAACGTCGTAATCGTACTTTACTAGATATGGTGCGATCTATGATGTCTCTTACTGGTTTACCGCTATCGTTTTGGGGTTATGCTTTAGAGACGGCCGCATTCACGTTAAAATAGGGCACCATCAAAATCTGTTGAGATGACACCTTATGAACTATGGTTTGGCAAGAAAGCAAAGTTGTCATTTCTTAAAGTTTGGGGCTGCGATGCTTATGTGAAGAAACTTCAACCAGATAAGCTCGAACCCAAATCGGAGAAATGTGTCTTCATAGGATACCCAAAAGAGACTATTGGGTACACCTTCTCTCACAGATCTGAAGGCAAGATTTTTGTTGCTAAATTCGGATCCTTTCTAGAGAAGGAGTTTCTCTCGAAAGAAGTGAGTGGAGGAAAGTAGAACTTGATGAGGTAACTGTACCTGTTCCCTTGTTGGAAAGTAGTTCATCACAAGAACCGGTTCCTGTGACAACTACACCAATCAGTGAGGAAGCTAATGATATTGATCATGAAACTTCAGATCAAGTTGCTACTGAACCTCGTAGGTCTACCAGAGTAAGATCCGCACCAGAGTGGTACAGTAATCCTATTCTGGAAGTCATGTTACTTGACCATGGCGAACCAACGAACTTTGAGGAAGCGATGATGAGCCCAGATTCCACAAAATGGCTTGAAGCCATGAAATCTGAGATGGGATCCATGTATGAGAACAAAGTATGGACTTTGGTTGACTTGCCCGATGATCGGCAAGCCATCGAGAATAAATGGATCTTCAAGAAGAGGACTGACGCTGATGGTAATGTAACTGTCTACAAAGCTCGACTTGTTGCGAAAGGTTTTCGACAAGTTCAAGGGGTTGACTACGATGAGACTTTCTCACCCGTAGCGATGCTTAAATCTGTCCGAATCATGTTAGCAATTGCCGCATTTTATGATTATAAAATTTGGCAAATGGATGTCAAAACTGCATTCCTGAATGGATTTCTGGAAGAAGAGTTGTATATGATGCAACCGGAAGGTTTTGTCGATCCAAAAGGTGCTAACAAAGTGTGCAAGCTCCAGCGATCCATTTATGGACTGGTGCAAGCATCTCGGAGTTGGAATAAACGCTTTGATAGTGTGATCAAAGCATATGGTTTTATACAGACTTTTGGAGAAGCCTGTATTTACAAGAAAGTGAGTGGGAGCTTTGTAGCATTTCTGATATTATATGTAGATGACATATTGTTAATTGGAAATGATATAGAATTTCTGGATAGCATAAAGGGATACTTGAATAAAAGTTTTTCAATGAAAGACCTAGGTGAAGCTGCTTACATATTGGGCATTAAGATCTATAGAGATAGATCAAGACGCTTAATTGGACTTTCACAAAGCACATACCTTGATAAAGTTTTGAAAAAGTTCAAAATGGATCAGGCAAAGAAAGGGTTCTTACCTGTATTACAAGGTGTGAAGTTGAGTCAGACTCAATGCCCGACCACAGCAGAAGATAGAGAGAAAATGAAAGATGTTCCCTATGCTTCAGCCATAGGCTTTATCATGTATGCAATGCTGTGTACCAGACCTAATGTATGTGATACGTCTCCAACGTGTCTATAATTTTTGATTGCTCCATGCTACTTTATCTACTGTTTTGGACTATATTGGGCTTTATTTTCCACTTTTATATTAGTTTTGGGACTAACCTATTAACCGGAGGCCCAGCCCAGAATTGCTGTTTTTTTGCCTATTTCAGTGTTTCGAAGAAACAGAATATCAGACGGAGTCCAAACGGAATGAAACCTTCGGGAACATGATTTTCTCACCGAACATGATCCACGAGACTTGGACCCTACTCCAAGACGTAACAGAGACGGTCACGAGGGTGGGGGGCACGCCCCCTGCCTCGTGGCCCCCCTGTTGCTCCATCGACGTACTCCTTCCTCCTATATATACCTACGTATCCCCAAACGATCAGAATAGGAGCCAAAACCCAAATTACACCGCCGCAACCTTCTGTATCCACGAGATCCCATCTTGGGGCTTGTTCCGAAGCTCCGCCGGAGGGGGCATCCACCACGGAGGGCTTCTACATGAACACCATAGCCCCTCCGATGAAGTGTGAGTAGTTTACTTCAGACCTTCGGGTCCATAGCTAGTAGCTAGATGGCTTCTTCTCTCTTTTTGGATCTCAATACAATGTTCTCCCCCTCTCTCATGGAGATCTATTTGATGTAATCTTCTTTTTGCGGTGTGTTTGTTGAGACCGATGAATTGTGGGTTTATGATCCAGCGTATCTATGAATAATATTTGAATCTTCTCTAAATTCTATTATGTATGATTGAGTTATCTTTGCAAGTCTCTTCGAATTATCCTTTTTGGTTTGGCCAACTAGATTGGTAGTTCTTGCAATGGGAGAAGTGCTTAGCTTTGGGTTCAATCTTGCGGTGTCCTTTCCCAGTGACAGAAGGGGCAGCAAGGCACGTATTGTATTGTTGCCATCGAGGATAACAAGATGGGGTTTTTATCATATTGCATGAATTTATCCCTCTACATCATGTCATCTTGCTTAAGGCGTTACTCTGTTTTTAACTTAATACTCTAGATGCATGCTGGATAGCGGTCGATGAGTGGAGTAATAGTAGTAGATGCAAAATCATTTCGATCTACTTGTCTCGGACGTGATGACTATATACATGATCATTACCTAGATATACTCATAACTATGCTCAATTCTATCAATTGCTCAACAGTAATTTGTTCACCCACCGTAGAATACTCATGCTCTTGAGAGAAGCCACTAGTGAAACCTATGGCCCCCGGGTCTATTCTCATCATATCAATCTCTATTGCTTTATTACTTGCTTTGTTTTTACTTTGCCTTTTACTTTTCACTTTGCATCTATCTGTCAAAAATACCAAAAATACTATTTATCATCTCTATCAGATCTCACTCTCGTAAGTGACCCTGAAGGGATTGACAACCCCTAATCGCGTTGGTTGCGAGTAGCTATCGTTTTGTGTAGGTACGAGGGACTTGTGCGTGGTCTCCTACTGGATTGATACCTTGGTTCTCAAAAACCGAGGGGAATACTTACGCTACTTTGCTGCATCATCCTCTCCACTTCGGGGAAATCCAACGTAGTGCTCAAGAGGTAGCAAGAAGAATTTCTGGCGCCGTTGCCGGGGAGGCTCACGCAAGCAAGTCAACCATACCAAGTACCCATCACAATCCCTATCTCTCGCATTACATTATTTGCCATTTGCCTCTCGTTTTCCTCTCCCCCACTTCACCCTTGCCGTTTTATTCGCCCTCTCTTTCCCAATCTCCTCCTCTCTTTCCCGTTTGCCTTCTCCCGTTGCCTTGCTGTTTGCTTGTGTGTTGGATTACTTGTTGCCATGGCGCAAGATAATACCAAATTGTGTGACTTCTCGAATATAAATAATAATGATTTCCTTAGTACTCCGATTGCTCCTCTTAATAATGATGAGTCTTGTGAAATCAATACCGCTTTGCTGAATCTTGTTATGAAAGATCAATTCACCGGCCTTCCTAGTGAAGATGCCGCTACTCATCTAAACAATTTTGTTGATTTGTGTGATATGCAAAAGAAGAAAGATACGGATAATACTATTGTCAAATTGAAGTTATTTCCGTTTTCACTTAGAGATCGTGCTAAAGTTTGGTTTTCGTCTTCGCCTAAAAATAGTATTGATTCTTGGAACAAGTGCAAAGATGCTTTTATCTCTAAGTATTTTCCTCCCACTAAGATCATCACTCTTAGGAACGATATTATGAATTTTAAACAACTTGATCATGAGCATGTTGCCCAATCTTGGGAAAGAATGAAATTGATGCTTCGCAATTGCCCTACTCATGGTTTGAATTTATGGATGATCATACAAAATTTTTATGCCGGATTGAATTTTGCTTCTAGAAATCTTTTAGATTCGGCCGCGGGAGGCACGTTTATGGAAATTACGTTAGGAGATGCTACAAAATTGCTTGATAATATTATGGCTAATTATTCTCAATGGCACACCAAAAGATCTTCTAGTAATAAAGTGCATGCTATAGAAGAAATCAATGTTTTGAGTGAAAAGATGGATGAACTTATGAAGATGTTTGCTACTAAAAGTACTTCTCTTGATCCCAATGATATGCCTTTGTCTACTTTGATTGAGAATAATAATGAATCTATGGATGTGAATTTTGTTGGTAGGAATAGTTTTGGAAACAACGCGTATAGAGTGAATTTTAATCCTATTCCTTATCCTAGTAATCCTTCTAATAATTATGGAAATTCCTACAACAACTCTTATGGAAATTTTAATAAGATGCCCTCTGAATTTGAGAGTAGTGTTAAAGAGTTTATGAATTCACAAAAGAATTTTAATGCTTTGCTTGAAGAGAAATTGCTTAAAGTTGATGATTTGGCTAGGAACGTTGATAGAATTTCTCTTGAAATTGATTCTTTAAAACTTAGATCTATTCCTCCTAAGCATGATATCAATGAGTCTCTCAAAGCCATGAGAATTTCCATTGATGAGTGCAAAGAAAGAACCGCTAGGATGCGTGCTTCCAAAGATGCCTTTATTAAAGCGTGTTCTTCCAATTCCTATGAAAATCAAGATGAAGATCTAAAAGTTATTGATGTGTCCCCCATTAAATCTTTGTTTTGCAATATGAATCTTGATGAAACTGAATATGATCTTCCTTTACCTAGAAGGTGTTCTAAGAATTCGGAGTTTCTAGATCTTGATGATGAAATTGATGAAAGTGGGATTGAAAGAAATAAAAACCTAGATGTTGCTAAACCCACTATTTTGGATCTCAAGGAATTTAATTATGAAAATTGCTCTTTGATTGGTTGTATTTCCTTGTTGCAATCTGTGCTAGATTCTCCTCATGCTTATAGTCAAAATAAGGCCTTTACCGAACACATTGTTGATGCCTTGATGCAATCTAATGAAGAAAAACTTGAGTTGAAAGTTTCTATCCCTAGAAAACTCTATGATGAGTGGGAACCCACTATTAAAATTAAAATTAAATATTATGATTTTCATGCTTTGTGTGATTTGGGTGCTAGTGTCTCTACTATTCCCAAAACTTTGTGTGATTTGCTAGATTTCCGTGACTTTGATGATTGCTCTCTAAACTTGAATCTTGCGGATTCAACTATTAAAAAGCATATGGGAAGAATTAATGATGTTCTTATTGTTGCAAATAGGAATTATGTGCCCGTAGATTTTGTCGTTCTCGATATAGATTGCAATCCTTCATGTCCTATTATTCTTGGTAGACCTTTCCTTAGAACGATTGGTGCAGTTATTGATATGAAGGAAAGGAATATTAGATTCCAATTTCCCTTAAAGAAGGGCATGGAACACTTCCCTAGAAAGAAAATAAAATTACCATATGAATCTATCATGAGAGCCACTTATGGATTGCCTACCAAAGATGGCAAAACCTAGATCTATCCTTGCTTTCATGCCTAGCTAGGGGCGTTAAATGATAGCGCTTGTTGGGAGGCAACCCAATTTTATTTTTGTGTTTTTTTGTTTTTGCTTCTGTTTAGGAATAAATAATCCATCTAGCTTCTGTTTGGATGTGGTTTTATCTCTTAATTAGTGTTTGTGCCAAGTAGAACCTATAGGATAACCTACGATGATAGTTGATTTGATTCTGCTGAAAAACAGAAACTTTGCACGCACAAATATAATTTTGTTAAATCACAGAAGCGTGTTTTTGCGTTGATTCTTTTTGCTGCTGATCAATAGACAAATTTTCCAGGACTTACTATTTTGGTAGAATTTTTAGAGTTCCAGAAGTTTGCGTTAGTTACAGATTGCTACAGACTGTTCTGTTTTTGACAGATTCTGTTTTGCGTGTGTTGTTTGCTTATTTTGATGAATCTATGGCTAGTAAAATAGTTTATAATCCATAGAGAAGTTGGAATAAAGTAGGTTTAACACCAATATAAATAAAGAATGAGTTCATTACAGTACATTGAAGTAGTCTTTTGTTTTCTTTCTCTAACGGAGCTCACGAGATTTCTATTGAGTTTTGTGTTGTGAAGTTTTCAAGGTTTGGGTGAATTCTTTTGATGGATTATGGAACAAGGAGTGGCAAGAGCCTAAGCTTGGGGATGCCCATGGCACCCCCAATATAATCCAATGACACCAAAAAGTCAAAGCTTGGGGATGCCCCGGAAGGCATCCCCTCTTTCGTCCACTTCATCGGTAATTTACTTGGAGCTATATTTTTATTCACCACATGATATGTGTTTTGCTTGGCGCGTCTTGTATTATTTGCGTCTTTTCTTGTTAGTTTACCACAATCATCCTTGCTGTACACACCTTTTGAGAGAGCCATACATGAATTGGAATTTGTTAGAATACTCTATGTGCTTCACTTATATCTTTTGAGCTTGATAGTTTTGCTCATAGTGCTTCACTTATATCTTTTGAGCGTGATAATTTTTGCTCTAGTGCTTCACTTAGATCTTTCAGAGGACGGTGGTAGATTTGTTTTAAAGAAGCTATTGATCTCTCATGCTTCACTTAGATTATTTTGAGAGTCATTAACAGCATGGTAATGCGCTTAATGTTAAAATACTTGGTATTCAAGATATGTGAAACTTTCATTTGAGTGTGTTGAATACTAAGATAAGTTTGATGCTTGATAATTGTTTTGAGATATGAAGATGGTAATATTAGAGTCATGCTAGTTGAGTATTTGTGAATTTAAGAATACTTGTGTTGAAGTTTGTGATTCCCGTAGCATGCACGTATGGTGAACCGTTATGTGATGAACTCGGAGCATGATTTATTTGTTGATTGTCTTCCTTATGAGTGGCGGTCGGGGACGAGCGATGGTCTTTTCCTACCAATCTATCCCCCTAGGAGAATGCGCGTAATACTTTGCTTTGATAACTTCTAGATTTTTGCAATAAGTATATGAATTCTTTATGACTAATGTTGAGTCCATGGATTATACGCACTCTTTCCCATCCTTCCACCTTTGCTAGCCTCTCTAATATCGCGCACTTTTCACCGGTATCATACACCCACCATATATCTTCCTAAAAACAGCCACCATACCTACCTATCATGGCATTACCATAGCCATTACGAGATATATTGCCATGCAACTTTCCACTGTTCCGTTTATTATGACACGCTCCATCATTGTCATATTGCTAGCATGATCATGTAGTTGACATCGTATTTGTGGCAAAGCCACCGTTCATAATTCTTTCATACATGTCACTCATGACTCATTGCATATCCCGGTACACCGCCAGAGGCATTCATATAGAGTCATACTTTGTTCTAAGTATCGAGTTGTAATTGTTGAGTTGTAAGAAAAATAAAAGTGTGATGATCACCATTATTAGAGCATTGTCCCAAGTGAGGAAAGGATGATGGAGACCATGATTCCCCCACAAGTCGGGATGAGACTCCGGACGAAAAATAAAAAAAAGAGGCCAAAAAAAAGAGAAAGGCCCAAATAAAAAAATGAGAGAAAAAGAGAGAAGGGACAATGCTACTATCCTTTTACCACACTTGTGCTTCAAAGTAGCACCAAGATCTTCATGATAGAGAGTCTCTCATTTTGTCACTTTCATATACTAGTGGGAATTTTTCATTATAGAACTTGGCTTGTATATTCCAATAATGGGCTTCCTCAAAATGCCCTAGGTCTTCGTGAGCAAGCAAGTTGGATGCACACCCACTTAGTTTCTTTTGTAGAGCTTTCATACACTTATAGCTCTAGTGCATCCGTTGCATGGCAATCCCTACTCACTCACATTGATATCTATTTATGTGCATCTCCATAGCCCGTTGATACTCCTAGTTGATGTGAGACTATCTTCCCTCTTTTTGTCTTCTCCACAACCACCATTCCATTCCACATATAGTGCTATATCCATGGCTCACGCTCATGTATTGCGTGAAGATCGAAAAAGTTTTGAGAATGTCGTAAATATGAAACAATTGCTTGGCTTGTCATCGGGGTTGTGCCGGATTTAAATATTTTGTGTGGGGAAGATGGAGCATAGCCAGACTATATGATTTTGTAGGGATAACTTTCTTTGGCCATGTTATTTTGAGAAGACATAATTGCTTTGATTACTATGCTTGAAGTATTATTATTTTTTATATCAATATGAACTTTTGTCTTGAATCTTTCGGATCTGAATATTCATATCACAATTAAGAAGTTTTACATTGAAATTATGCCAAAGTATCACTCCGCATCAAAAATTCTCTTTTTATCATTTACCTACTCAAGGATGAGCAGGAATTAAGCTTGGGGATGCCTGATACGTCTCCAATGTATCTATAATTTTTGATTGATCCATGCTACTTTATCTACTGTTTTGGACTATATTGGGCTTTATTTTCCACTTATATATTATTTTTGGGACTAACCTATTAACCGGAGGCCCAGCCCAGAATTGCTATTTTTGCCTATTTCAGTGTTTCGAAGAAACGGAATATAAAACGGGGTCCAAACGGAATGAAACCTTCGGGAACGTGATTTTCTCACCGAACGTGATCTAGGAGACTTGGACCCTACTCCAAGACGTAACAGAGGCAGTCACGAGGGTGGGGGGCGCGCCCCCTGCCTCGTGCCCCCCTGTTGCTCCATCGACGTACTCCTTCCTCCTATATATACCTACGTATCCCCAAACAATCAGAACAGGAGCCAAAAACCTAATTCCACCGCCGCAACCTTTTGTATCCACGAGATCCCATACTGGGGCCTGTTCCGGAGCTCCGTCGGAGGGGGCATCCACCACGGAGGGCTTCTACATGAACACCATATCCCCTCCGATGAAGTGTGAGTAGTTTACTTCAGACCTTCGGGTCCATAGCTAGTAGCTAGATGGATTCTTCTCTCTTTTTGGATCTCAATACAATGTTCTCCCCCTCTCTCATGAAGATCTATTCGATGTAATCTTCTTTTTGCGGTGTGTTTGTTGAGACCGACGAATTGTGGGTTTATGA
Organism: Triticum timopheevii; assembly: GCA_963921465.1. Lineage (NCBI taxonomy): Eukaryota > Viridiplantae > Streptophyta > Magnoliopsida > Poales > Poaceae > Triticum > Triticum timopheevii. Next base: position 243,685,510 of record OY997274.1, on the reverse strand, counting down.
TCCAGCTTATCTATGAATAATATTTGAATCTTCTCTGAATTCTATTATGTATGATTGAGTTATCTTTGCAAGTCTCTTCGAATTATCCTTTTTGGTTTGGCCAACTAGATTGGTAGTTCTTGCAATGGGAGAAGTGCTTAGCTTTGGGTTTAATCTTGCGGTGTCCTTTCCCAGTGACAGAAGGGGCAGCAAGGCACGTATTGTATTGTTGCCATCGACGATAACAAGATGGTTTTTTTTATCATATTGCATGAATTTATCCCTCTACATCATGTCATCTTGCCTAAGGTGTTACTCTGTTTTTAACTTAATACTCTAGATGCATGCTGGATAACGGTCGATGAGTGGAGTAATAGTAGTAGATACAGAATCGTTTCGATCTACTTGTCTCGGACGTGATGCCTATATACATGATCATTACCTAGATATACTCATAACTATGCTCAATTCTGTCAATTGCTCAATAGTAATTTGTTCACCCACCGTAGAATACTTATGCGCTTGAGAGAAGCCACTAGTGAAACCTATGGGCCCCAGGTCTATTCTCATCATATCAATCTCTATCGCTTTATTACTTGCTTTGTTTTTACTTTTCACTTTGCATCTATCTATCAAAAATACCAAAAATATTATTTATCATCTCTATCAGATCTCACTCTCGTAAGTGACCGTGAAGGGATTGACAACCCCTAATCGCGTTGGTTGCGAATAGCTATCGTTTTGTGTAGGTACGAGGGACTTGTGCGTTGTCTCCTACTGGATTGATACCTTGGTTCTCAAAAACTCAGGGAAATACTTACGCTACTTTGCTGCATCATCCTCTCCTCTTCGGGGAAATCCAATGCAGTGCTCAAGAGGTAGCAATATGCTTAGCAATAAGTTTAGCAGGTGAAAGGATCGATATGTTGACTAGAGGGGGGGGGGCGTGAATAGGCAACTAACAATTTTTAAGCTTTTCTTTACCAATTTAAACTTTGCAACAAAATAGGTTGTCTAGATATGCAACTATGTGAGCAACCTATATGATGCAATAACAACTTGCACATAAGCAAGCAAGGGATACAACACAAGTAGGCTTGCAAAAGTAAAGGCACGAAATAACCAAGAGTGGAGCCAGTGGAGACGAGGATGTGTTACCGAAGTTCCTTCCTTTTAAGGGGAAGTACTTCTCCGTTAGAGCGGTGTGGAGGCACAATGCTCCCCAAGAAGCCACTAGGGCCACCGTATTCTCCTCACACCGTCACACAATGCGAGATGCCGTGATTCCACTATTGGTGCCCTTGAAGGCGGCGACCGAACCTTTACAAACAAGGTTGGGGCAATCTCCACAACAATTGGAGGCTCCCAACAACACCACGAAGCTTCACCACAATGGAGTATGGCTTCGAGGTGACCTCAACCGTCTAGGGTGCTCAAACACCCAAGAGTAACAAGATCCGCTAGGGATAATAGAGGGAATCAAATTTCTCTTGGTGGAAGTGTAGATCGGGGCCTTCTCAACCAATCCCGAGCAAATCAACAAGTTTGATTGGCTAGGGAGAGAGATCGGGCGAAAATGGAGCTTGGAGCAACAATGGAGCTTTGGGGGAAAGAGGTAGGTCAACTTTGGGGAAGAAGACACATTTATATAGTGGGGAAACAATCCAACCGTTACCCCACTGAACAGCCACGCACAGAGCGGTACTACCGCTTGGGCAGGGCGGTACTACCGCTCCCACCCAGCGGTACTGCCGCGCTGACGAGGAAGGCAGGGTCCTAGCCCTAGAGCGGTACTACCGCGGGAGTACGAGCGGTACTACCGCTTGCAGCGGTACTACCGCTTGCAGCGGTACTACCGCCACTACTGCCGCTACTAGTATCGTAAAACCCGACACAAAAAACATCGGTCTCGAGTCGAGGTGGTAGTAGCCCGAAACCACTGCGGTACTATGGCCGAAGACCACAAGCAGTACTACCGCTCGGGGAGCGGTACTACCGCTCTGGGAGCAGTACTACCGCTTTACGTGCTTCGGCGGTACTACCGCTGAGGACCGCGGTACTACCACTAGGACAGGACAGGGCAGGCACAGAGGGAAAGGCAGCTCCAATGAAGCGGAAGGAAAACATCGGGTGTGATACGGATGTGTACGTGTTGATTCCACCCTAGCCTTACCAAAGCGGATCCCCTCTTGATAGTACGGTGACTCCTACGAAACTAGTCCACCAACAAAGAAACGAAGGAGCTACACCGTCTTGAATAAAACACCGAGGGGAGGTAATCGTCTCGTGCCAATGGATGAATCTCTGAAAGAACTTAACGCACACGATTAGTCCGCAAAAGCATTGTCATCAATCACCAAAACATCTTGGGGATAAATATGCCCTTACAATCTCCCCCTTTTTGGTGGATTGATGACAATACAGGATTTGCACAAACATGAGAGATATAGGACAAGCGCAAAAAACCCACCGTCCTAAAATGTAGATGGGCTCCCCCTAGATGTGTGCTATCTAGATAAGTGCTTTGGACTGCACGGCACACATATTAGGATCAACGCTCCCCCTACATTTTAGAGACCAACCACCTAAGCAGGGTATATGAGAGTAACATAGATAACAGGATAAGCATGCAACTTATAAGCTAGATAGACATAGATAATGATACTTGAAAGATAAGGTAGCATATGTCTCACACCATATGACTGGAACTTAGGTCTCACTGATACAAACCAAACAAAGCAAACTGCGAGGAAAACACAAACACAGAAGACGGCAGACACAAAGCAAAAATCCCTAAACTCTCTCCCCCTTTGGCATCAAGACACCAAAAAGGAGAGGGAGTGTTGCTACGGCTCCAGGTGATAGCAATAGAGGGACACAAACATCAGATCTCAGCGGGATCATCTGCGCCACCGTCGTCGGTCGGGAAGTGCTCGGCATCAGAATCGGTCCACGGTCAGTGCTGTTGAATCCACTCCTCCTCCTCAGTAAGCTGGTCCTCAGATCCACTGTTAACTGTGGCACCCAACTGACGCATGAGCTCCTTGTGACGACCTCGGGCTTTCTTCTCAGCCACATGAGTCATGTACTGTCTGTGAGACTCCATCCAGAATAGCTTCTTCATCTTGAGCTTGAGCTTCTTTGCCCAAGAGGGCTCTGCCTCAGAAGGCACATAGTCATCATCATCATCCTCAGCCTCAGCCCTAGTCTCCTCCTCGGTCTCCATGGTAGTAGTAGACGAAGGACCTCTAGATTTAGGGACCTGAGTGCCCCAGTTGTCCTTCTTCCTCACACGCTTGATGTCGTGAGAAACCAGCTCTCCAGTCTCCAGCATCACCTTGGGATAGACACGAGCCCAGGCCTTCTCAATAAGCAGCATGATGAACGGACCATAAATTGGGCACTTGCGCTCGGAGATAGCAGATAACAGCTCAGACCACATAACATGAGAGATATCCAGGGACTCTCCGGTGTTCCGTTCCTTCTGACGTTGGCAGAAGAGAAGCATGTCCACGAGATAAGAATGAACCATATCCAGATTCCTGATACGAGGGAAAAGAGTCTCTCGGAAGACACGGTGAAGAATATTCAGAAAGGCAGGCAGCTCATATGTTTCCTTCTTCGTCTCAGGGTTGATCTTCAAAGTGCAGTAGGGCCATAGAGCTTGCTTGTGAGTGGAGGTGGTGTTGCGGTGTGGGCGAAAGCCGACAGGAGACTCAAGTCCTTGATCTTCCACCCCAATCAACTCCATGAATGCTTTCCACTTGACTGAAAGCAACTTTCCATTGGTCATCCAAGTCAGTGTCCTGTCCTCATCAGTCCCGAGATGAATCGTGGCATAGAATTGGGCCACAATATCAGCATCATAATCTTTGTTGAATTACATGACCCCAAGAATGTTCAGTTGAGTGCACATCTGAAGAGCTTCACCAAAGAATTCAGGATCCTTCTCCATATGGTCGATGTCGATGGAGTGCATGTTGACAAAGAGGTTCTTCTTGGCTTTGAGAACATCAAAGAAGATGGCAAACTGAAACCTGTTCCAGAACGGACGGTTGACCAAAGTGGGATCTTGGTCTGCCTCATACCGGTTGCGGCGACGCCTTGCCCAGAACTCCTTGGGTTGCACTTCTGGCACGGTTTTGCCAGAGGGCTTCGGCTTGACACCAGACTTCGTCTTGAGCTGAGGTGGAGGTGGAGCACTTGAGGAACCTCCTGCAGACTCAGTTGTGTGGTAACACTTGGACGTGGCACGACTGGGGTTGATACACCGAGCCTGATGCTCAGGAAGCTCATCACCTGGAACCACACACAAGAACACGCAAAAAACCAGAAAGAACGAGCATAAGCCACAGAACACAAGCAAAAAGATCACTGAGAGGTAAGAGTATGGTGGGAGCTGGTAGAGGGCGGTAGTACCGTGACCTGTGAGCGGCAGTACCGCTCCAAGCGGTAGTACCGCTCCACAGAGAGCGGTAGTACCGCTCCAGAGAGAGCGGTAGTACCACTCGAGACGGGGAAACAGTAGTTCCCTACTGTCGTGGTCAGATCCAGCACTACCATCCTACCAAATTCAAAAATACATCTACCAAACACCAATCCAAACTGCCTAGATGCCTTCTCCATCCTACTCGAGCCTAGATTTGGCCAAAAATCTAGAGCCACTATTGCCCCTAAGATGCTAGATTGGAAATCTAGACAAGAAGAGAGAGGGAACGGGGGCAATACCGGCATCCATGGCAAGAGGACAAGGTGGGGATCATCTCCACTAAAGGAAATGGAGAGGAACGCCCCGGAGAGGGAGATCCGCCGGAGCCCTCCCGCGGTGCCGGCTGCTGGAGAGACGAAAGAGCGAGGGGGCGAGCGAATGGGTATGGGGGAGAAGAAAACTCCCCTGCCCCCGATATAACCCCCTTCCCCCGCCTCGTAGCGGTAGTACCGCTGGTGGGCGGTAGTATCTTTCAAGTATCATTATCTATGTCTATCTAGCTTATGAGTTGCATGCTTATCCTGTTATCTATGTTACTCCATATACCCTGCTTAGGTGGTTGGTCTCTAAAATGTAGGGGGAGCGTTGATCCTAATATGTGTGCCGTGCAGTCCAAAGCACTTATCTAGATAGCACACATCTAGGGGGAGCCCATCTACATTTTAGGACGGTGGGGTTTTTGCGCTTGTCCTATATCTCTCATGTTTGTGCAAATCCCGTATTGTCATCAATCCACCAAAAAGGGGGAGATTGTAAGGGCATATTTATCCCCAAGATGTTTTGGTGATTGATGACAATGCTTTTGCGGACTAATCGTGTGCGTTAAGTTCTTTCAGAGATTCATCCATTGGCACGAGACGATTACCTCCCCTCGGTGTTTTATTCAAGACGGTGTAGCTCCTTCGTTTCTTTGTTGGTGGACTAGTTTCGTAGGAGTCACCGTACTATCAAGAGGGGATCCGCTTTGGTAAGGCTAGGGTGGAATCAACACGTACACATCCGTATCACACCCGATGTTTTCCTTCCGCTTCATTGGAGCCGCCTTTCCCTCTGTGCCTGCCCTGTCCTGTCCCAGTGGTAGTACCGCGGTCCTCAGCGGTAGTACCGCCGAAGCACGTCAAGCGGTAGTACCGCTCCCAGAGCGGTAGTACCGCTCCCCAAGCGGTAGTATCGCTCCCCGAGCGGTAGTACCGCTTGTGGTCTTCGGCCGTAGTACCGCAGTGGTTCCGGGCTACTACCGCCTCGACTCGAGACCGATGTTTTTCGTGTCGGGTTTTACGGTACTAGTAGCAGCAGTAGTGGCGGTAGTACCGCTGCAAGCAGTAGTACCGCTCGTACTCCCGCGGTAGTACCGCTCTGGGGCCAGGACCCTGCCTTCTTCGTCAGCGCGGCAGTACCACTGGGTGGGAGTGGTAGTACCGCTCTTCAGCGGTAGTACCGCCCTGCCCAAGCGGTAGTACCGCTCCGTGCGTGGCTGTTCAGTGGGGTAGCGGTTGGATTGTTTCCCCCACTATATAAAGGTGTCTTCTTTACCAAAGTTGACCTACCTCTTTCCCCCAAACCTCCATTGTTGCTCCAAGCTCCATTTTCGCCCGATCTCTCTCCCTAGCCAATCAAACTTGTTGATTTGCTTGGGATTGGTTGAGAAGGCCCCGATCTACATTTCCACCAAGAGAAATTTGATTCCCTCTCTTATCCCTAGCGGATCTTGTTACTCTTGGGTGTTTGAGCACCCTAGACGGTTGAGGTCACCTTGAAGCCATACTCCATTGTGGTGAAGCTTCGTGGTGTTGTTTGGAGCCTCCAATTGTTGTGGAGATTGCCCCAACCTTGTTTGTAAAGGTTCGGTCGCCGCCTTCAAGGGCACCAATAGTGGAATCACGACATCTCGCATTGTGTGAGGGCGTGAGGAGAATATGGTGGCCCTAGTGGCTTCTTGGGGAGCATTGTGCCTCCACAGCGCTCTAACGGAGACGTACTTCCCCTTAAAAGGAAGGAACTTCGGTAACACATCCTCCTCTCCACCGGCTCCACTCTTGGTTATTTCGTGCCTTTACTTTTGCAAGCCTACTTGTGTTGTATCCCTTGCTTGCTTATGTGCTAGTTGTTATTGCATCATATAGGTTGCTCACATAGTTGCATATCTAGACAACCTATTTTGTTGCAAAGTTTAAATGGTTAAAGAAAAGCTTAAAAATTGTTATTGCATCCTAACAATTTTTAAGCTTTTCTTTAACCATTTAAACTTTGCAACAAAATAGGTTGTCAAGATATGCAACTATGTGAGCAACCTATATGATGCAATAACAACTAGCACATAAGCAAGCAAGGGATACAACACAAGTAGGCTTGCAAAAGTAAAGGCACGAAATAACCAAGAGTGGAGCCGGTGGAGACGAGAATGTGTTACCGAAGTTCCTTCCTTTTAAGGGGAAGTACATCTCTGTTAGAGCGGTGTGGAGGCACAATGCTCCCCAAGAAGCCACTTGGGCCACCGTATTATCCTCACGCCCTCACACAATGCGAGATGCCGTGATTCCACTATTCGTGCCCTTGAAGGCGGCGATCGAACCTTTACAAACAAGGTTGGGGCAATCTCCACAACAATTGGAGGCTCCCAACAACACCACGAAGCTTCACCACAATGGAGTATGGTTTCGAGGTGACCTCAACCGTCTAGGGTGCTCAAACACCCAAGAGTAACAAGATCCACTAGGGATAAGAGAGGGAATCAAATTTCTCTTGGTGGAAGTGTAGATCAGGGCCTTCTCAACCAATCCCGAGCAAATCAACAAGTTTGATTGGCTAGGGAGAGAGATCGGGCGAAAATGGAGCTTGGAGCAACAATGGAGCTTTGGGGGAAAGAGGTAGGTCAACTTTGGGGAAGAAGACACCTTTATATAGTGGGGGAAACAATCCAACCGTTACCCCACTGAACAGCCAAGCACAGAGCGGTACTACCGCTTGGGCAGGGCGGTACTACCACTGAAGAGCGGTACTACCGCTCCCACCCAGCGGTACTGCCGTGCTGACGAGGAAGGCAGGGTCCTGGCCCCAGAGCGGTAGTACCACAGGAGTACGAGCGGTACTACCGCTTGCAGTGGTACTACCGCCACTACTGCCGCTACTAGTACTGTAAAACCCGACACGAAAAACATCGGTCTCGAGTCGAGGCGTTAGTAGCCTGGAACCACTGCGGTACTACGGCCAAAGACCACAAGCGGTACTACCGCTCGGGGAGCGGTACTACCGCTTGGGGAGCGGTACTACCGTTCTGGGAGCGGTACTACCGCTTGTAGTGCTTCGGCGGTACTACTGCTGAGGACTGCGGTACTACCGCTAGGACATGACAGGGCAGGCACAGAGGGAAAGGCAGCTCCAATGAAGTGGAAGGAAAACATCGGGTGTGATACGGATGTGTACGTGTTGATTCCACCCTAGCCTTACCAAAGCAGATCCCCTCTTGATAGTACGGCGACTCCTACGAAACTAGTCCACCAACAAAGAAACGAAGGAGCTACACCATCTTGAATAAAACATCGAGGGGAGGTAATCGTCTCGTGCCAATGGATGAATCTCTGAAAGAACTTAACGCACACGATTAGTCCGCAAAAGCATTGTCATCAATCACCAAAACATCTTGGGGATAAATATGCCCTTACAGCAGGGAGGTACCAAAGTAATCCAGGAGTGGATCACTGGACATCGGTCAAGAATATCCTGAAATACCTGAAAAGGACTAAGGATATGTTTCTCGTTTATGGAGGTGACAAAGAGCTAGTCGTAAATGGTTACGTCGATGCAAGCTTTGACACTGATCCGGACGATTCTAAATCTTAAACCGGATACGTGTTTATATTGAACGGTGGAGCTGTCAGTTGGTGCAGTTCTAAACAAAGCGTCGTGGCGGGATCTACATGCAAAGCGGAGTACATAGCTGCTTCGGAAGCAGTAAATGAAGGAGTCTGGATGAATGAGTTCATTTCCGATCTAGGTGTCATACCTAGTGCATCGGGACCAATGAAGATCTTCTGTGACAATACTGGTGCAATTGCCTTGGCAAAGGAATCCAGATTTCACAAGAGGACCAAGCATATCAAGAGACGCTTTAATTCCATCCGGGACCAAGTCCAAGGGGGAGACATAGAGATTTGCAAGATACATATGGATCCGAATGTCGCATTCCCGTTGACTAAGCCTCTTCCACGAGCAAAACATGATCAGCACCAAGACTCCATGGGTGTTAGAATCATTACTGTGTAATCTAGATTATTGACTCTAGTGCAAGTGGGAGACTGAAGGAAATATGCCCTAGAGGCAATAATAAAGGTATTATTTATTTCCTCATATCATGATAAAATGTTTATTATTCATGCTAGAATTGTATTAACCGGAAGCATGATACATGTGTGAATACATAGACAAACTTAATGTCACTAGTTTCCCTCTACTTGACTAGCTCATTAATCAAAGATGGTTATGTTTCCTAACCATAGACATGTGTTGTCATTTGATTAACGAGATCACATCATTAGGAGAATGATGTGATTGACCTGACCCATTCTGTTAGCTTAGCACTTGATCGTTTAGTATGTTGCTATTGCTTTCTTCATGACTTATACAAAGTTCCTATAACTATGAGATTATGCAACTCCCGTTTACCGTAGGAACACTTTATGTGCTACCAAACGTCACAACGTAACTGGGTGATTATAAAGGAGCTCTACAGGTGTCTCCAAAGGTACATGTTGAGTTGGCGTATTTCAAGATTAGGTTTTGTCACTCCGATTGTTGAAAAGGCATCTCTGGGCCCTCACGGTAATGCACATCACTATAAGCCTTGCAAGCAATGTAACTAATGAGTTAGTTACGAAATGATGCATTACGTAACGAGTGAAGAGACTGTCCGGTAAAGAGATTGAACTAGGTATTGAGATATCGACGATCGAATCTCGGGCAAGTAACATACCGATGACAAAGGGAACAACGTATGTTGTTATGCGGTTTGACCGATAAAGATCTTCATAGAATATGTAGGAGCCAATATGAGCATCCAGGTTCCACTATTGGTTATTGACCAGAAACAGTTCTAGGTCATGTCTACATAGTTCTCGAACCTGTAGGGTCCGCACGCTTAACGTTACGACGACAGATATATTATGAGTTTATAGTTTTTGATGTACCGAAGGTTGTTTGGAGTCCCGTATGTGATCACGAACATGACGAGGAGTCTCGAAATGGTTGAGAAATAAATATTGATATATTGGAAGCCTATATTTGGATATCGGAATCGTTCCGGGTGAAATCGGGATTTTACCGGAGTACCGGGGGGTTACCGGAACCCCCTCGGGGATTAATGGGCCTACATGGTCCCTAAGGGAGAAGAGGAGGGCCGGCCAGGGCAGGCCGCGCGCCCCCTCCCCCCTAGTCCGAATAGGACAAGGAAGGGGGGCGGCGCCCCCCTTTCCTCATTCTTCCTTCCCCCTTCCTTCTCCAACAAGGTAAGAGGGGGGAGTCCTACTCCCGGTGGGAGTAGGACTCCTCCAGGCGCACCCCTAGGGGTCAGCCGCACCTCCCCCTCCCTCCTTTATATACGGGGGCAGGGGGGCACCCCATGACACACAAGTTGATCTTCGTGATCGTTCCTTAGCCGTGTGCGGTGCCCCCCTCCACCATATTCCACCTCAATCATATCGTAGCGGTGCTTAGGCAAAGCTCTGCGTCGGTAGAACATTATCACCGTCACCACGCCATCGTGCTGACGGAACTCTTCCCCGACACCCTGCTGGATCGGAGTCCGGGGATCGTCGTCAAGCTGAACGTGTGCTGAACTCGGAGGTGCCGTACGTTCGGTACTTGGATCGGTCGGATCGTGAAGACGTACGACTACATCAACCGCGTTGTTCTAATGCTTCCGCTTTCGGTCTACGAGGGTACATGGACAACACTCTCCCCTCTCGTTGCTATGCATCACCATGATCCCTGCGTGTGCGTAGGAATTGTTTTGAAATTACTACGTTCCCCAACAACAATATCTCCGGGCTCACCCTGGAATTCAACAAGCTTTGCGGGAAGATCCAGGCGGTAAACATCGCGTTGTCCAAGGAAGCCCCGGACACGATCACGTGGAAATTTGAATGCTCCCACTAGTACTCATCGAGCTCGGCCTACCGCATGCAATTCCAAGGATCAACGGTAGCGGCATACACGTCCATCTTCCGGGCGGCTTGGGCGCCAAAAATGATGGAGATCTTCAGTTGGCTACTCCACCAAGAATGAAAGATCGAGGATGTCGCCTAGAGGGGGGGTGAATAGGCGCTTTAAAATAATTACGGTTTAGGCTTGAACAAATGCGGAATAAACCTAGCGGTTAATTTTTCAAGCACAAAACCTAAAACAACTAGGCTCACCTATGTGCACCAACAACTTATGCTAAGCAAGATAAACAACTATGTGATAGCAAGATATATGACAATGAACAATATGGCTACCACAAAGTAAAGTGCATAAGTAAACGGCTCGGGTAAGAGATAACCGAGGCACGCGGAGACGATGATGTATCCCGAAGTTCACACCCTTGCGGATGCTCATCTCCGTTTGGAGCGGTGTGGAGGCACAATGCTCCCCAAGAAGCCACTAGGGCCACCGTAATGTCCTCACGCCCTCGCACAATGCAAGATGCTGTGATTCCACTAAGGGACCCTTAAGGACGGTCACCGAACCCGTACAAATGGCGACCCTTGGGGGCGGTCACCGAATCCGTACACTTTGGCAACCTTTGGGGGCGGTCACCGGTACCCGTCAAATTGCTCGGGACGATCTCCACAACCTAATTGGAGACCCCGACGCTTGCCCGGAGCTTTACACCACAATGATTGAGCTCCGAACAACACCAACCATCTAGGGCGCCAAGGCACCCAAGAGGAACAAGCTCTAGGGTGTCCAAACACCCAAGAGTAACAAGCTCAAGGGTACCAAGCACCCAAGAGTAATAAGCTTCTCAACTTGTAACTTCCACGTATCACGTGGAGAACTCAAACCGATGCACCAAATGCAATGGCAAGGGCACACGGAGTGCCCAAGTCCTTCTCTCTCAAATCCCATCGAAGCAACTAATTCTAGGGAGGAAGATGAGAGGAAGAACAATAAGAAGAACACCAAGAACTCCAAGATCTAGATCCAATGGGTTCCTCTCACATAGAGGGGAAAGTGATTGGTGGAAATGTGGATCTAGATCTCCTCTCTCTTTTCCCTCAAAAACTAGCAAGAATCCATGGAGGGATTGAGAGTTAGAAAGCTCGAACAAGGTCAACAATGGGGGAAGACTATGAGCTCAAAGGATTAGGTTCAATGGGGAAGAAGACCCCCTTTTATAGGTGGGGAAAAAACCAACCGTTATGCTCACAACCCGCACAGAGCGGTACTACCGCTCCAAGGAGCGGTACTACCGCTAGGGCGGTAGTACCCCTTCGGAACACAACAACGAGGAGGCAAAAAGGACAGAAGAACCGTCAGAGCGGTAGTACCGCTTGACCTCACGGTACTACCTCTAGGGGTAGCGGTACTGCTGCTAAGGGTAGCGGTACTACTGCTTGCGAGCGGTACTAAAAAATTACATCCGGGCCAACCACCGCAGGACTTGGGACGAGTTTTTGGTCCGGAGCGGTAGTACCACTGTAGGAGCCGTGGTAGTACCGCTCTGGAGCGGTAGTAAAAAATTACATCCGCTCCAATTCGCGGTAGTACCGCTGCAGCCTTTTTAGAACACCAAAACTGCCACAACTTTTGCGAACGGACTCCGAATTCGATGAAACCAAGTTTGTTGGAAAGCTAGCAACAAGGGCTAACACAATCTTGAAAGAAATATCAATAAGAAACAAAATATAAAAGGCCCAAGAGAAAATGGTGAGAACCCTTCCTCTGATAAGACCGGTAAAACCTCCAACACCGAAAACATCATAGAAGACGCATGCGAACTCCGTTTTCGATGAACTCAAGCTTGTCATCAAGATGACCATAAACTCTAAGACTAACAAAGAGAACCAAACAAGAACCGAGAAACAAGATGGATGGATGCAATGGTTTGAGTTCTCTACTAACGATACGATCAAGCTACCAACTTGAGAGCCCCCCTTGATAGTACGGCAAACGATCCTATAACCGGTCTCCCAACTACCACCATGATACCGGTAAAATAGAAAACCTTTGCCTTGCACATGGTCCACTTGAGCTAGATGATGACGATCTTGACTCCCTCAAGTTGGACCACCTTTCTTGATTGCATTGGCTCGATGAAGACTAGATGATTGCTCCCCCATAGTCCACTATGGGTGAGCCACTCTTCGGCTCATCTTCACAAGTCCATTGTCACCACAATGGGCGGCAAGCTTCAAGCACTTGATCTCTTCGTGATGCATCACTTGAACTTTCACACCCCATCCTAACCCCACAAAGAACTCTCACGAAGACCATGGGTTAGTACACAGAGCATAATTGACAATGCTTACCATACCATGGGATCACTTGATCCCTCTCGGTACATCTTCTACGCTTTGTGAGTTGATCAACTTGATTCACTCTTGACTTAGTCTTGATCAACCTTGAATCTTTCCAACTCTCTTCATTTGGATAATGTCTTGAAGGTAAACATGAATGATCACACAATCTTCTTCTTCAAAACATGCTTGCAATAAGCTCAACACTCACATGACCAGTCTTTGGATAATTCCTTAATAGCACCTTGGTCAACTCATAAACTCCTTGAAACCAACACATGGACTTCAAGAAAAGCCTATGGACGAAACCTTCAAATATAACTCAAGGCAACCATTATTCCATAGAGATTGTCATCAATTACAAAAACCAAACATGGGGGCACCGCATGTTCTTTCAATCTCCCCCATTTTGGTAATTGATGACAATCACTTTAAAGAGAGTTTATACAAGGAGTTATGCATCACCATGCAATGCAACAACCAATGATGCATGAGAATGGGATGCAAATGCTTAGGAACCAAAACCAAAGCAAGGAGAAAATTCTGAAGACTTCTCCACAAAACTCTCTGGAACTCCTCCCCCATTGGCATCGATTGCCAAAATGGGTGAAAAGATTAGAAGGCCAATATAAAGAGTGTTCCTCCATAAATTGCGTATCTCTCAAAAAGAGAGTGGAATGCAATACACATATCCAATGGTAAATACTTGGAGGAAGACAAACTATATTGAGGCCCAAAGATAGCAAAAGAATGATATGCCACAAAGACATAACAAAGAGAGAAACAAGTAGTAGAGCAATCATAAGATACCAATTGAAGCAAGCAATCAAAGGATATTAATTGAACCAACTAGAAAGATCCTATGAGCCACAAGAATGAAGGATATTATGATATGAGCAAAGGAGTGTTCTAAAGAAACTAGAGAAGCTCCCCATGATTTGTGCACAACAAGAATTTTTGTATATGGATACAAAGTGCACAAAATAGGATCATAGCTCCCCCAAAATCAATAGAAACCCACAACTAGTGCAAGTGGGCAAATAGGAGACAAAGCCTAGCACTTGCAACAAGCACATGGTTGAGCAACATGTAAAAGTGGCAACTTAAGAATAGGCTCAACCAAAATGATGTGTGTGAGTCATGGCAAAGCACTTGAGAAGACTAAAATAAGGATGAGCATTAAGCATCAACATAGTCTTGGATAAATGAGATACACGGTGCAGGACATGTCCTGCCCACACACACCCAACTAGCAAATGGGTTCACAAGCTCACTAAAAAGATAACAACAAAGCTTGTGACAACCCATGGTGAAGATAGAAGATGAAAGTCTCATCAAGACGAGGGATACCAATTAAGATGGCAAAAGCCTCGTAAAGACAAGCATGAGGGAAAAAATCTTCACCACACAAGAGTGCATCAAGATGCAACGAGATAAGACACGCACTCAAGGCAAAAGCTTTCACGGAGCCACAAGAGAAATGACATAAGAAGGACAAAGTGGACGTGAAAGAAAGGATATCATTTAGAGATGTAATTTATCTCAAGTGTATAAGATTCCAGGTAGACGAAATCATGATGATATATATATATCTACAAAGAAGGATGTACACCCGAGATAGTTACAACATGAAGGAACAAGATATCCAAGAGAAAGTCATACATATACCAATAAGATATTTGCTTGGAAGCATAGCACATGGCTAGACACGGTCTTATTGTATATAAATGAACTCCTACCAAACAACCATCAAAGACATCACAACTAGCAATGTGAGATCATCGTTGAGATGCTTTGAGAAAGGAAACAAGTATCACAAGATGGAATGAATAGCATGCCAAGATGCAACCTACACAAGGTTGAAAGCAAGAAAATATTGCATGAAGAGATACTTGTTACCGAGATATCATTGGAAGGATGTAGTAGATACCAATTAAAGGTAGATAGTAGTTCATTGATCATCCTAGCTTGACTCCAATAAGCACATGGTGACACCACCTTCCTTGTGCATGAGCCGAGCATCCAACGCGTCTCCAATTGTTCCTAGAACAACAACACAAACAAAATGGTACCCAAACTCATTGGGACCAAGAGTTAGAAACACCAATATACATAGGACAAACTCCACATAAATAGGTGCATATAGATACGAAGATGAATTTCATGCACCTCTCATCCAATTTGAGACTTGGTGGAGTTTCCCTTATATATTGGGTCAAAGAAAGAAAGCATGCCAAAGATACTACATGAAGTTAATATGAATGCTCAAAACTTTCAAGAACCGAAACCAAATGAAAATGAAATGCAAGGAAAAAGGATACCAAATAGATAAATCATCACTTGGAAGATATCATTAAAGATACATCAAGGAATGAGATATCCATTAATACACACGAAATTAAAGATGTCAAACTCCCAAAGAGAGGATGGTTCCAAACAAACCAAGCTCTCAATAAAGTTTCATGATGGCACAAAGTACCAAAAATAAATGGCTTGCCTTCCACCAAAACACACTTGATGAGGATCACAAGATGAGCGTTTTAGAGAAAATAGGATAGCTCCCCCACGAGTTGTGCATTACATAGGATTTGCATTTGAATACAAAATGCACAAGGTGGGATCACCACTTTCACTATATCTAGAAAACACTAGACAAGAACAAGAAATAAACAAGATCCACAAGTGGTAGGGAAGACAATGGGAGTTAACACAAACTTGGCAAGAGATAAGGCAAATAAAAAGCAAATGCCAACGTGAAGATGATCAATAATTTCTACAACACATGAGTGAGTACCAATTGTCAAAAGACAAGAAGTATTTGGAAATAATTCCCGGTGGTAGATAAAAAGGATATCCGACATCATCTTCACACCAAACACAAGCAAATTGCAACTTGTAGAGCTAATATGCCACCTAGGAACAAGATAATTTACAATATCAATTCTAGGCGACACTATCTCAAATGTACACATTTTCTAGGCTAGTAATATACACATAGCATATTACTCCCCAATAATGTGATACCAATTAAAGATAAACAAGAGGCAAAATAACGATCCAACAAGAGATAATTAATGGACAATTTAGAATTTGAATTTCTCATGAGAAGACATACCACATAGCAACTAGATAATCTTGAAATATCAATACTAGATGGTATTACTCATGTACACACATTTATAGGATTGTGAGGTGCACAAAGCACATCACTCCCCCATAATGGATATTCCATTAATCTCTCACAAGAGACAACTAAGAAATAAACAAGATGCACTAAGGCTCAACGAACGACACACAAGTACATGATGTGCAAACCAACATACACAAAGGCAATTTGGAGACACATCATATACAAACACATGCAAGGAACAAAACCCAAAACATGCAAGGGGGCAAGTAACTTTCAATGTAAGCAATTTAAGTACAAGTTACTGCAAGGAGGCACATTGGATATAAGATATAGACTTGATGGTTCAATTTACTTGGCTTGAGACAATAAGAGTGATGAAGTCCCCTTAATTCTTCATAATGTAGCCAAGTCTCCAATGCCCTCCAACAACACCTATTGATCAAGTTTGAGCTTGTTGGTCCCCAACCAAGTTGGGTTCTAAAAGGTTAGTCACAATAGGCTTGGCAACCCAAATGGTTCTTTTCTTGACACCACCTTGAGTACCAACAAACTTGGCAAACACATTGCCAACCTTATCCTTCCCAAGAGAATAGATATCATCAATAGTAATTGGTTTGGATAAGTTACCACTAGTGCATGAAGAAGCGAGGTGACCTTTCTCACGACATAGGTAGCAACGTCTACTCTTCACTTTCTTCTCACTTGATTTCTCAACTTGAGAAGCATTAGCTCGAGTTTTCTTGGGAAGAGGCCTTTCTTCAACTTGAGGTTGAGCATGAGAGTGAACTTGTGGCCTCTTCCCTTGTTGCTTGTCACTAATGGGCTTCTTCTTCAATGGGCAAGATCTAACATGATGCCCTTCTACTTTGCACTTGAAGCAAACAATCTTGGCCGAATTCTTGACTTGTTCTTGGCCCTTCTTTTTGTTCATCTTGGTCTTCTTCTTCTTATTGGAGTTGAATCCAAGTCCACCTTTGTCATTGGGGGATTTTTTCACACTCAAGATATTGCTGAGTGTGGCCTTCCCTTAATGACACTTTTCGAAGTCTTTCTTCAAAGAAGTGACTTGGGCCTTGAGCTCTTTGATTTCCTCTACATGGTTAGTCGCAACGAAAGCACTAGAGGAAGTATAAGCTTCATTATTAGAGAAACAAGGCAAGGTAAGCAATTCATCACAAGATGTACCAATGTTATGCATGGATGAATCACGAGGACTAGCACAAGGCAATATAGAATTTTGACTAAAATTAGTGCTAGTATCCGCATGAGGCTCACTAGATGTTACCTTAGCAATCATGGCCTCATGAGATATCTTCAGCACATTATGGGATACTAGAAGATCATCATGAGAGCTTGAGAGCTTTTCATGGCTTTCTTCCAATTTCCCATAATTGCTGTTGGAGATATGCCATAGAGGCAATCATGTATGATGATATTTCCTATGTGTTTATGAATAAAGATAGTCCTTCGACATTATCAATGATGTGTATCAGCAAGTACGTGACTTGTTTGTGGGACTATGCATTGTATGATGACTGTCCTAAAAGGTCCCTAGTCGAAAGGGCTGTGTGGACGCGCAGTCGACCAGACTAGCATATGACACGGTCGATGGCTTGGTCTCACTAGCCATGGAGCATTGGATGCTAACCGGATAATATGGACTTGGAAAGGTCTGGCCGGATTCGAAGTAGTCGGATCCGAGTCAAGATAAGGTCCGAGTCGGACAGACCCAACTATGAGACGCAGCGATATGTCATCTGTGAGTCTCTAGTACAACATACGTTCTATGTCCTAAGACCTGAGCTGACGCATGTTCTTGGGATGGTGACATACTTGCTTTGGGCCGACCAAACGCTACTCCGTGAGTGGGTAGTTACAAAGGAAGGTTTCGGGTTTGTCCAGTCCCATGTTGTGAGACATGGTCGAGCAAGATGGGATTTGCCCCTCCGATCAGGAGAGATATACTCTGGGCCCCTCGTGTGATCCGACCAGGATAAGCATGGCCATGCGACAGGGATTATGAGATAATCCGATTTGTGGTCGGTATCACTGGAACGAGAAAGAGGTCGGGCTAGCACAAGGATGACAGTCTCGCCTTGAGCCCGACAACATATATCGTGAGGCAAAAGGAACAGAAGTGTGACACGTTGTACATGTTCGCCTAACCAGCTTCATAGTCTGCTTGGTGGTCGGCATGCCTTGCTAGAGGCCGCTACCAACCGTGCAGGTCGGAGGTGATCCGAACTGTGACCAAGCCGACTTGAACCTAAGGGGTCGCGCGCTTAAGGGAAGGAACCTACGAGGTCGGTTCGTAGGACACTGGTCGGATGTGATCCGAACTGGACTAGGAATGTGACCGAGTAGACTTTGGGCTTTAGGGTCCATGCGAGGCCCAAGTGTTGAGCCTGCGACGGACGCCTATATAAAGTGGAGGTGCAGCACACTCATGGGGTTGATCGCTTCGGCGCTACGACTAGGGTTTGCATGTGTTGCGAATAGCCATCTCCACTCGTCGCCGACTGTGTGATCGGACCTAGCAGTCCGCCGCACGGTGTTCCTCCTGCACGCGCAGATACCGTTAGGGGCAGTGCACTTGCGCCTCTCCGGCGAACTTGTACGTGGGATTGGACCACCGACTGTTCGAGGGAGATCGGACAAGGAGGAGACGATCCACGCGGACGCGCTGCCCCAACTCTTATTCTGCTGCACGGCATTGCGCGTCTAGTGGTAACGAACTGTGATCCACCTTCCGTAGCATGTTCTTGGTTGTTCTGCGTGTAGGAATTTTAATCTGCAGTCGACGCACCGTACCGCATAACCCAACAGTGGTATCAGAGCCTCTGCTATAGGATTTGGATTCAGATCGTATGCATATTAGATATGTGGAGGCGGCAGATGAGATCTGTTGTCGTTGATAAGATTGGCTATGTGCATGGTTGATGTGATCAACTGCACATGGGGATCGTTGAGGCTATGTTTTCTGTCAATCGGGATTGATGAGGTCGTGACACGATCTACCCCTACCGGTCGGTCATCCGCCATCAGGGTTAACAGTGAAACGTAAATCCGAATCGGATTTGTGATGATCGATATGATCGGTCAGATCAGAAAATTCAGCGTGAACGGAGTTCAGATGCGATCTGTGATTTCCGAAAACATGTGCGTAGCACCGTGTATTTCGTACCCGACTCACAAACCGATAGAATGCGATTCTATGCACAACTTTGTTTTGCAGGTTTGATGTGAATAGTATGGCTCATGTGTATTTGATGCATGTGTGTAATTTATACGTGGCCTGCGTGTCATGTTTGTCAGCCGGCAGGAGCCAAAGTGCTGTCATTATATTGTATAACGACCTGCGTGTTGACTTGTGATTCTCTATGTAAAATTCATTACTAGTTGTAGTAGTTGGATAATAGAGATCAGGTTGGTGGCTTGGCGTCCCGGCGTGACAAACAAGATGGAGTTCGTAGATGGTCATTGGAGTTGGAGCCGACCTGGAAGAACGTCCATGAAGGAGCCATACTATTTCACAATATATGTTTATGTGTGATTGTTATGCTTCTTTGGTTCTATGCATGTTAGAATGGAAGAATGATCCCTCATGAATATCAACCGAATTGCCATCCCCGCTGTTGCACCTTCGCACATCAAGTACGTCTAGTAGTGGGCTCATAAAATTGGGGTGCTGCTGGATGTCCTTGAACTGAAGGGTTCGTGTCGGACACGGACATGCACTGCATCAGGTTAACTTGACAAGGCTATCAAAATGGTTTTGGGCCTTGTGGCAAAGAAGGTTGGGAGCCGGGGTATGAGATACCTTCCCGACCGACAGGAGTCGTACAGAGATACGATTAGCAAGGAGTTGCTTACTGGATAGGTATGTTGGCTAGCAGTGATGCTAAAGCTCACTAGTCGCATGCGCTAGTCGGATCCTGAATCACTGAGAGTTTGCGAAGGGATGCCAACTTCAGTGGGAGTATTTCTATTTAGGCTAGAATTACTCTACATAAACACATTGCTTAGTGATTGCATATTTTCTGTTGTAGATCAATGGCACCACCTGCTCAACCCAACTTTGCATTGAAATCAATTCTGGAAAAAGATAAACTGAATGGAACAAACTTTACCACCTGGTATAGAAATCTGAGAATTGTTCGCAAGCATGATAAAAAGGAACATGTTCTAGAGGATCCACTTCCAGAGGAACCTGCTGATAATGCTAATGCCACAACTAAGAATGCCTACCAGAAACTCATTGATGAATCAACGGAGATCAGCTGTCTGATGCTGGCTTGTATGGATCCCAATTTGCAACAGCATTTCGAAAATGTTGAGGCTTACGATATGATCGAGAGTCTCAAGAGCATGTTTCAGACACAGGCTAGGACTGAAAGGTTCAACGTCTGGCGATCCTTGATGGATTGCAAGCTGAAGGAAGATGATCCACTGAGCCCACATGTGATCAAGATGATCGGATATGTGCAAGCTTTGGATCGTTTGGGCTTCCCGCTCTTGGATGAGCTGGCTACTGATGTTGTTCTGGGTTCTCTTCCGCCCAGCTATGGGACGTTCATCTCGAACTATCATATGCATGGCATGGATAAGAAGCTCACTGAATTGCATTGGATGCTCAAAGTGGCAGAGCAGGATATTAAGAAAGGCACGCATCAAGTGTTGATGGTGCAGAAATCGGCTAAGTTCAAGAAGAGTTGGTCCAAGAAAAAGGCTAAGGCAAAGGGCACGGAGACGGTAACCTCCGCCGCTACACCAAAGTCTGGACCGGACTCGAAGACCGTTTGCTTTCACTGCAAGGAGACCGGTCACTAGAAGAGGAACTGTAGCAAGTGGCTTGCAGAGCATGGCAAGAAGGTCGGAAATGCTTCTTCAGGCAAAGGTACACTTGTTGCATATGTTATAGACATTTACCTTGCTGACATACCTAGTAGCTCTTGGGTATTTTATATCGGATCAGTTGTTCATACTTGCAACTCGATGCAGGGGTTGGTAAGAACTAGGCGTGTGGCACAAGGGGAGATGGACATCAGGGTCAGCAACAAAGCAAGAGTTGCTGCGTTGGAAGTCGGCACGATGCAACTCCAGATTCCTTCTGGATTCATAATGGAATTGAATAATTGTTATTACATTCCTGCACTTAGTCGAAACATTATTTCTGCCTCATGTTTGATGAGTCAAGGTTATGAATTCAATTTAAAGGACAATGGTTGTTCGATATTTTTGAATGAAATGTTCCATGGCTATGCACCCATTGTAGATGGGCTATTTATATTGAATCTAGAACAGGGACCAGTCTATAACGTGAATGTCAAGAGGCATAAGCCAAATGAGATAAATCCGACATACTTCTGGCATTGCTGGCTTGGACACATTAGTCTGAAACGCATGAAGAAGCTCCATGATGATGGGCTCCTAACTTCGTCCGACTTCGGGTCATTCGAGACATGTGAATCATGCTTGCTCGACAAGATGACTAAGTCTCCTTTCGCAAAGAGTTGTGAGAGGGCGTCCGAGCTATTGGAACTTATATATAGTGATGTGTGTGGTCCAATGAGCACAACTGCCAGAGGTGGCTATCAGTACTTCATGACTTTTACCGATGACTTGAGTAGATATGGATATATCTATTTGATGAGGCACAAGTCAGAAACTTTTGAAAAGTTCAAAGAGTTTCAGAACGAGGTTGAGAATCAGCTCGGCAAGACAATAGAGCTTCTACGAACAGATCGTGGAGGTGAGTACATGAGCCAGGAGTTTGATGATCATCTGAAAAATCGAGGCATAGTACCTCAGCTCACACCTCCGGGTACGCCCCAGAGAAATGGCGTGTCACAACAGAAGAATAGGACCTTATTGGACATGGTCCGGTCTATGATGAGCAAATTGGATTTACCCTTGTCATTCTGGGGATACGCTCTAGAAACTGCAGCTTTCACACTTAATAGGGTACCATCAAAATCCGTAGACAAGACACCACATAAGATGTGGACCGGGAAGAGTCCCAGTTTGTCTTTTCTAAAGATTTGGGGTTGTGAAGCATTTGTCAAGTGACTTATGTCAGACAAGCTTACACCCAAGTCGGATAAATGCATATTCGTGGGATATCCGAGGGAAACCTTGGGATATAGCTTCTACAACTGGGAAAGAGAACAAAGTGTTTGTTGCTCGGAACGGGGTTTTCCTTGAGAAAGAGTTTCTCAGTCGGGAGGCCAGTGGGAGGACGGTCCAACTCGAAGAAATTCGAGGACCACTCGGGGACGGCTCGGCTAGTGATGTGATCATACCAGAGTCAGTCAGGGAACCCGTAGTGGAAGCGGCACCGGAACCACGGAGGTCGGAAAGATTGTGCAGAGTGCGTGATGTATTGTTGCTAGAGAGCGACGAATCGGCCACTGTTGGAAATATGCCCTAGAGGCAATAATAAAAGGATTATTATTACATTTCCTTGTTCATGATAATTGTCTTTATTCATGCTATAACTGTATTACCCGGAAATCGTAATACACGTGTGAATACATAGACCATAATACGTCCCTAGTAAGCCTCTAGTTGACTGGCTCCTTGATCAACAGATAGTCATGGTTTCCTAACTATGGACATTAGATATCATTGATAACGGGATCACATCATTAGGAGAATGATGTGATGGACAAGACCCAAATCCTAAGCATAGCACAAGATCATGTAGTTCGTTTTGCTAGAGCTTTTCCAATGTCAAGTATCTTTTCCTTAGACCATGAGATCGTGTAACTCCCGGATACCGTAGGAGTGCTTTGGGTGTATCAAACGTCACAACGTAACTGGGTGACTATAAAGGTGCACTACAGGTATCTCCGAAAGTGTCTGTTGGGTTGACACGGATCGAGACTGGGATTTGTCACTCCGTATGACGGAGAGGTATCTCTGGGCCCACTCGGTAATGCATCATCATAATGAGCTCAAAGTGACCAAGTGTTTGGTCACGGGATCATGCATTACGGTACGAGTAAAGTGACTTGCCGGTAACGAGACTGAACGAGGTATTGGGATATCGACGATCGAGTCTCGGGCAAGTAACGTACCGATTGACAAAGGGAATTGAATACGGGGTTGTTTGAATCCTCGACATCGTGGTTCATCCGATGAGATCATCGAGGAGCATGTGGGAGCCAACATGGGTATCCAGATCCCGCTGTTGGTTATTTCCCGAGAGCCGTCTCGGTCATGTCTACGTGTCTCCCGAACCCGTAGGGTCTACATACTTAAGGTTCGGTGACGCTAGGGTTGTATGAATATGAGTATGCAGCATACCGAATGTTGTTCAAAGTCCCGGATGAGATCCCGGACGTCACGAGGAGTTCCGGAATGGTCCGGAGGTAAAGAAATATATATAGGAAGTGATGTTTCGGCCATCAGGAAAGTTTCGGGGTCACCCGGTATTGTACCGGGACCATCGAAAGGGTCCCGGGGGTCCATCGGGTGGGGCCATCCATCCCGGAGGGCCCCATGGGCTAAAGCGGGGAGGGGAACCAGCCCATAGTGGGCTGGTGCGCCCCCCTTGGCCCACCCCCTGTGCCTAGGGTTGAAACCCTAGGGTGGGGGGGCGCCCCACTTGCCTTGGGGGGCACTCCACCCCCCTGGCCGCCGCCCCCTTGGGAGATTGCATCTCCCAGGGCCGGCGCCCCCCCTGGGGGCCTATATAAAGGAGGGCAGGGGGGAGGGCAGCCGCACTATGTGTCTTGGCGCCTCCCTCCCCCTGCTACACCTCGTCCTCCTCCTGCAGCAGCTTGGCGAAGCCCTGCCAGAGTTCTGCTGCATCCACCACCACGCCGTCGTGCTGCTGGATCATCATCAACCTCTCCTTTCCCCTTGCTGGATCAAGAAGGAGGAGACGTCATCCGCTCCGTACGTGTGTTGAACGCGGAGGTGCTGTCCGTTCGGCACTTGGTCATTGGTGATTTGAATCACGGCGAGTACGACTCCATCATCACCGTTCACTTGAACGCTTCCGCATGCGATCTACAAGTGGTATGTAGATGCAATATCTCTCCCATGACTCGTTGCTTAGATGAACTCATAGATGGATCTTGGTGAAACCGTAGGAAAATTTTTAATTTTCTGCAACGTTCACCAACAGTGGCATCATGAGCTAGGTCTATGCGTAGTTCTCTATTGCACGAGTAGAACACAATTTTGTTGTGGGCGTAGATCTTGTCAACTTGCTTGCCACTACTATTATTTTCTTGCTTCAACGGTACTGTGGGATGAAGCGGCACGGACCGACCTTACACGTACGCTTATG
Source organism: Triticum timopheevii (assembly GCA_963921465.1). Taxonomy (NCBI): domain Eukaryota; kingdom Viridiplantae; phylum Streptophyta; class Magnoliopsida; order Poales; family Poaceae; genus Triticum; species Triticum timopheevii. Next base: position 243,661,118 of record OY997274.1, on the reverse strand, counting down.
TGAGACAGGTTCCACCGACTGACATGCACTAGTTGCATAAGGTGGCTAGCGGGTGTCTGTCTCTCCCACTTTACTTGGAGCGGATTCGACGAAAAGGGTCCTTATGAAGGGTAAATAGAAGTTGACAAAATCACGTTGTGGTTATTCGTAGGTAAGAAAACGTTCTTGCTAGAACCCAATTGCAGCCACGTAAAAGATGCAACAACAATTAGAGGACGTCTAACTTGTTTTTGCAGCAATTGTCATGTGATGTGATATGGCCAGAAGTTGTGATGAATGATGAATGATATATTGTGATGTATGAGATCATGTTCTTGTAATAGGAATCACGACTTGCATGTCGATGAGTATGACAACCGGCAGGAGCCATAGGAGTTGTCTTTATTTTTTGTATGACCTGCGTGTCATTGAAGAACGCCATGTAAATTACTTTACTTTATTGCTAAACACGTTAGCCATAGAAGTAGAAGTAGTCGTTGGCGTGACAACTTCATGAAGACACGATGATGGAGATCATGATGATGGAGATCATGGTGTCATGCCGGTGACGAAGATGATCATGGAGCCCCAAAGATGGAGATCAAAGGAGCTATATGATATTGGCCATATCATGTCACTACTATATAATTGCATGTGATGTTTATTATGTTTATGCATCTTGTTTACTTAGAACGACGGTAGTAAATAAGATGATCCCTTACAACAATTTCAAGAAGTGTTCTCCCCTAACTGTGCACCGTTGCTAAAGTTCGTCGTTTCGAAGCACCACGTGATGATCGGGTGTGATAGATTCTTACGTTCACATACAACGGGTGTAAGACAGTTTTACACATGCAAAACACTTAGGGTTAACTTGACGAGCCTAGCATGTACAGACATGGCCTCGGAACACAGAGACCGAAAGGTCGAACACGAGTCGTATGGAAGATACGATCAACATGGAGATGTTCACCGATGATGACTAGTCCGTCTCACGTGATGATCGGACACGTCCTAGTCAACTCGGATCGTGTAACACTTAGATGACTAGAGGGATGTCTAATCTGAGTGGGAGTTCATTGTAATAATTTGATTAGATGAACTTAATTATCATGAACTTAGTCTAAAACCTTTGCAAATATGTCTTGTAGATCAAATGGCCAACGCTCATGTCAACATGAACTTCAACGCGTTCCTAGAGAAAACCAAGCTGAAAGATGATGGCAGCAACTATACGGGCTGGGTCCGGAACCTGAGGATCATCCTCATAGCTGCCAGGAAACAATATGTCCTAGAAGGACCGTTAGGTGATGCACCCGTTCCAGAGAACCAAGACGTTATGAACGCTTGGCAGTCTCGTGCTGATGATTACTCCCTCGTTCAGTGCGGCATGCTTTACAGCTCAGAACTGGGGCTCCAAAAGCGTTTTGAGCAACACGGAGCATATGAGATGTTCGAGGAGCTGAAACTAGTTTTCCAAGCTCATGCCCGGGTCGAGATATATGAAGTCTCCGACAAGTTCTATAGTTGTAAGATGGAGGAAAATAGTTCTGTCAGTGAGCACATACTCAAAATGTCTGGGTTGCACAACCGCCTATCCCAGCTGGACATTAACCTCCCGGACGAGGCAGTCATTGACAGAATCCTTCAGTCGCTCCCACCATGCTACAAGAGCTTTGTGATGAACTACAATATGCAGGGGATGGTGAAGACCATTCCTGAAGTATTTTCAATGCTGAAGTCAGCAGAGGTTGAGATCAAGAAAGAACATCAAGTGTTGATGGTCAATAAGACCACTAAGTTCAAGAAGGGCAAGGGCAAGAAGAACTTCAAGAAGGACGGCAAGGATGTTGCCGCGCCCGGTAAGCCAGTTACCGGGAAGAAGTCAAAGAATGGAACCAAGCCTGAGACTAAGTGCTTTTATTGCAAGGGGAAGGGTCACTGGAAGAGGAACTGCCCCAAATACTTAGCGGACAAGAAGGCCGGCAACACCAAAGGTATATTTGATATACATGTAATTGATGTGTACCTTACCAGTACTCGTAGTAACTCCTGGGTATTTGATACCGGTGCCGTTGCTCATATTTGTAAGTCACAGCAGGAGCTGCGGAATAAGCGGAGACTGGCGAAGGACGAGGTGATGATGCGCGTCGGGAATGGTTCCAAGGTCGATGTGATCGCCGTCGGCATGCTACCTCTACATTTACCTATGGGATTAGTTTTAAACCTTAATAAATGTTATTTAGTGCCAAGTTTGAGCATGAACATTGTATCTGGATCTCGTTTGATACGAGATGGCTACTCATTTAAATCCGAGAATAATGGTTGTTCTATTTATATGAGAGATATGTTTTATGGTCATGCCCCGATGGTCAATGGTTTATTCTTAATGAATCTCGAGCGTAATATTACACATATTCATAGTGTGAATACCAAAAGATGTAAAGTTGATAACGATAGTCCCACATACTTGTGGCACTGCCGCCTTGGTCACATTGGTGTCAAGCGCATGAAGAAGCTCCATGCTGATGGACTTTTGGAGTCTCTCGATTATGAATCATTTGACACATCCGAACCATGCCTCATGGGAAAAATGACCAAGACTCCGTTCTTCGGAACAATGGAGCGAGCAACCAACTTATTGGAAATCATACATACTGATGTGTGCGGTCCAATGAGCGTTGAGGCTCGCGGAGGATATCGTTATGTTCTCACTCTCACTGATGACTTGAGTAGATATGGGTATGTCTACTTAATGAAACACAAGTCTGAGACCTTTGAAAAGTTCAAGGAATTTCAGAATGAGGTAGAGAATCAATGTGACCGAAAGATAAAATTCCTACGATCAGATCGTGGAGGAGAATATTTGAGTCACGAATTTGGTACACACTTAAGGAAATGTGGAATCGTTTGACAACTCACGCCGCCTAGAACACCTCAGCGTAACGGTGTGTCCGAACGTCGTAATCGCACTCTATTGGATATGGTGCGGTCTATGATGTCTCTTACCGATTTACCGCTATCATTTTGGGGATACGCTCTAGAGACAGCTACATTCACTTTAAATAGGGCACCGTCTAAATCCGTTGAGACGACACCGTATGAATTATGGTTTGGGAAGAAACCTAAGCTGTCGTTTCTAAAAGTTTGGGGATGCGATGCTTATGTCAAGAAACTTCAACCTGAAAAGCTCGAACCCAAGTCGGAAAAATGCGTCTTCATAGGATACCCTAAGGAAACCATTGGGTATACCTTCTACTTAAGATCCGAGGGCAAGATCTTTGTTGCCAAGAACGGATCCTTTCTGGAAAAAGAGTTTCTCTCGAAAGAAGTAAGTGGGAGGAAAATAGAACTCGATGAAGTACTACCTCTCGAACAGGAAAGTAGTGCAGCTCAGGAAAATGTTCATGTGATGCCTACACCAACTGAAGAGGAAAATAATGATGATGATCAAGGTACTTCGGATCAAGTTGCTACTGAACTTTGTAGGTCCACAAGGACACGTTCCGCACCAGAGTGGTACGGCAACCCTGTCCTGGAAATCATGTTGTTAGACAACGGTGAACCTTCGAACTATGAAGAAGCGATGGCGTGCCCAGATTCCAACAAATGGCTTGAAGCCATGAAATCTGAGATAGAATCCATGTATGAAAACAAAGTGTGGACTTTGATAGACTTGCCTGATGATCGGTGAGTGATAGAAAACAAATGAATCTTTAAGAAGAAGACGGACGCGGATGGTAATGTTACCATCTATAAAGCTCGACTTGTCGCTAAGGGCTATCGACAAGTTCAAGGGATTGACTATGACGAGACATTCTCTCCCGTAGCGAAGCTGAAGTCCGTCCGAATCATGTTAGCAATTGCCGCATACTATGATTATGAGATATGGCAGATGGACGTCAAAACGGCATTCCTTAACGGACATCTTAAGGAAGAACTGTATATGATGCAGCCAGAAGGTTTTGTCAATCCTAAAGATGCTAACAAAGTATGCAAGCTCCAGTGATCCATTTATGGGCTGGTGCAAGCATCTCGGAGTTGGAACATTCGCTTTGATGAGATGATCAAAGCGTTTGGGTTTATGCAGACTTATGGAGAAGCCTGCGTTTACAAGAAAGTGAGTGGGAGCTCTGTAGCATTTCTCATATTATATGTAGATGACATACTCTTGATGGGAAATGATATAGAACTTTTGGACAGCATTAAGGCCTACTTGAATAAGTGTTTTTCAATGAAGGACCTTGGAGAAGCTGCTTATATATTAGGCATCAAGATCTATAGAGATAGATCGAGACACCTCATAGGTCTTTCACAAAGCACATACCTTGATAAGATTTTGAATAAGTTCAAAATGGATCAGTCCAAGAAAGGGTTCTTGCCTGTGTTGCAAGGTGTGAGATTGAGCTCGGCTCAATGCCCGACCACGGCAAAAGATAAAGAAGAGATGAGTGTCATCCCCTATGCTTTAGCCATAGGATCTATTATGTATGCCATGCTGTGTACCAGACCTGATGTAAACCTTGCCGTAAGTTTGGTAGGAAGGTACCAAAGTAATCCCGGCAAGGAACACTGGACAGCAGTCAAGAATATCCTGAAGTACCTGAAAAGGACAAAGGACATGTTTCTCGTTTATGGAGGTGATGAAGAGCTCGTCGTAAAAGGGTTACATCGATGCTAGCTTCAACACAGATCTGGATGACTCTAAGTCACAAACCGGATACGTGTATATGTTGAATGGTGGAGCAGTGAGCTGGTGCAGCTGCAAGCAGAGCGTCGTGGCGGGATGTACATGTGAAGCGGAGTACATGGCAGCCTCGGAGGCAGCGCATGAAGCTATTTGGGTGAAGGAGTTCATCACCGACCTAGGAGTCATACCCAATGCGTCGGGGCCGATCAAACTCTTCTATGACAACACTGGAGCTACTGCCCTTGCCAAGGAGCCCAGGTTTCACAAGAAGACCAGGCACATCAAGCGTCGCTTCAACTCCATTCGTGAAAATGTTCAAGATGGAGACATAGAAATTTGCAAAGTGCACACGGATCTGAATGTCGCAGATCCGTTGACTAAACCTCTCTCGCGAGCGAAACATGATCAACACCAGAACTCTATGGGTGTTCGATTCATCACAATGTAACTAGATTATTGACTCTAGTGCAAGTGGGAGACTGTTGGAAATATGCCCTATAGGCAATAATAAAAGGATTATTATTACATTTCCTTGTTCATGATAATTGTCTTTATTCATGCTATAACTGTATTACCCGGAAATCGTAATACACGTGTGAATACATAGACCATAATACGTCCCTAGTAAGCCTCTAGTTGACTGGCTCGTTGATCAACAGATAGTCATGGTTTCCTTACTATGGACATTAGATGTCGTTGATAACGGGATCACATCATTAGAGAATGATGTGATGGACAAGACCCAATTCCTAAGCATAGCACAAGATCGTGTAGTTCGTTTTGCTAGAGCTTTTCCAATGTCAAGTATCTTTTCCTTAGACCATGAGATCGTGTAACTCCCGGATACCGTAGGAGTGCTTTGGGTGTATCAAACGTCACAACGTAACTGGGTGACTATAAAGGTGCACTACAGGTATCTCCGAAAGTGTCTGTTGGGTTGACACGGATCGAGACTGGGATTTGTCACTCCGTATGACGGAGAGGTATCTCTGGGCCCACTCGGTAATGCATCATCATAATGAGCTCAAAGTGACCAAGTGTTTGGTCATGGGATCATGCATTACGGTACGAGTAAAGTGACTTGCCGGTAACGAGACTGAACGAGGTATTGGGATACCGACGATCGAGTCTCGGGCAAGTAACGTACCGATTGACAAAGGGAATTGAATACGGGGTTGTTTGAATCCTCGACATCGTGGTTCATCCGATGAGATCATCGAGGAGCATGTGGGAGCCAACATGGGTATCCAGATCCCGCTGTTGGTTATTGCCCGAGAGCCGCCTCGGTCATGTCTACGTGTCTCCCGAACCCGTAGGGTCTACACACTTAAGGTTCGGTGACGCTAGGGTTGTATGAATATGAGTATGCAGCATACCGAATGTTGTTCGGAGTCCCGGATGAGATCCCGGACGTCACGAGGAGTTCCGTAATGGTCCGAAGGTAAAGAATTATAAATAGGAAGTGATGTTTCGGCCATCGTGAAAGTTTCGGGGTCACCCGGTATTGTACCGGGACCACCGGAAGGGTCCCGGGGGTCCATCGGGTGGGGCCACCCATCCCGGAGGGCCCCATGGGCTGAAGTGGGGAGGGGAACCAGCCCATAGTGGGCTGGTGCGCCCCCCTTGGCCCACCCCCTGCGCCTAGGGTTGAAACCCTAGGGTGGGGGGGGGGGGGGCGCCCCACTTGCCTTGGGGGGCACTCCACCCCCCCTGGCCGCCGCCCCCTTGGGAGATTGCATCTCCCAGGGCCGGCGCCCCCCCTGGGGGACTATATAAAGGAGGGCAGGGGGGAGGGCAGCCGCACCCTGTGTCTTGGCGCCTCCCTCCCCCTGCTACACCTCGTCCTCCTCCTACAGCAGCTTGGCGAAGCCCTGCCGGAGTTCTACTGCATCCACCACCACGCCGTCGTGCTGCTGGATTGTCATCAACCTCTCCTTTCCCCTTGCTGGATCAAGAAGGAGGAGACGTCATCCGCTCCGTACGTGTGTTGAACGCGGAGGTGCTGTCCGTTCGGCACTTGGTCATCGGTGATTTGAATCACGGCGAGTACGACTCCATCATCACCGTTCTCTTGAACGCTTCCGCACACGATCTACAAGTGGTATGTAGATGCAATCTCTCTCCCATGACTCGTTGCTTAGATGAACTCATAGATGGATCTTGGTGAAACCGTAGGAAAATTTTTAATTTTCTGCAACGTTCACCAACAGCCATATATGCGGAAGCGATGGTGAGCCCAGATTCCGAGGCATGGCTGGATGCCATGAGATCCGAGTTAAAGTCCATGGATGAGAATCAAGTCTGGGACTTGGTTGATCCGCCGCCTGGCGTAATGGCCATTGGTTGCAAATGGGTCTTTAAGAAGAAAACAGATGTGGATGGAAATGTTCAGATCTACAAAGCTCGGATTGTCGCTAAAGGTTATGGACAAGTTCAAGAAATTGACTACGACGAGACTTACTCGCCGGCAGCGATGCTGAAATCGGTGAGGATCATACTAGCTATAGCTGCATATTTCGATTACGAGATATGGCAGATGGATGTCAAAACGGCTTTCCTTCACGGAAATTTAATCGAGGACGTGTATATGATACAACCCGAGGGTTTTGTCAATCCGACTCGCACTAGTAAGGTATGCAAGCTTAAGAGATCCATTTATGGGTTGAAGCAAGCATCTCCGAGTTGGAACATTCATTTTGATGAGGTCGTCACTGGTCTCGGTTTCATCAAAAGCGAAGAGGACTCTTGTTTATACAAGAAGTTAAGTGGGAGCTCGATAGTGTTTTTGATCTTGTATGTGGATGACATATTACTGATCGGAAATGATGTTTCAATGCTAAACTCGGTCAAGGAGTCATTGAATGGCAAGTTTTCAATGAAAGACCTTGGTGAGGCAGTATATATTTTAGGCATTAAGATCTATAGAGATAGATCGAGGAGGCTGCTCGGCTTAAGCCAGAGCACGTACATAGATAAAGTGTTGAAGCAGTTCAACATGAGTGAGGCGAAGAAAGGGTTCTTGCCGCTCCCACATGGTATAAGGCTAAGCGAGACTCAGAGTCCTTCGACATTTGATGAGCGAAGCAGGATGAGTAGGATTCCGTATGCCTCGGCAATCGGATCCATCATGTATGCCATGATATGTACAAGGCCTGATGTTGCCTTTGCAATAAGCCTAACAAGTAGATACCAGGCCAACCCAGGTGAGAGTCACTGGGCAATGGTAAAGACTATTTTGAAGTACCTGAAAAGGACTAAAGAGATGTTCCTAGTTTATGGAGGTGAAGAAGAGCTCGTCGTAAGGGGTTACGCCAATGCTAGTTTCCAAACCAACAGAGATGATTGTCGATCACAGTCCGGATTCGTGTACGTCATGAACGGAGGAGCAGTGCACTGGATGAGTTCCAAGCAGGATACGGTGGCCGATTCTACAACAGAAGCCGAATACATTGCGGCTTGTGAAGCTGCAAAGGAAGGTGTTTGGATCCGGCATTTTCTGGATGATCTTGGTATTTTCCCAGCCTCGGTGAAACCATTGGACCTTTATTGTGATAATTCTGGTGCCATCGCACAAGCCAAGGAGCCGAGGAATCACCACAAGGTCAGACACATAGACCGGAAATATCACCTGATACGAAAGATCGTAAAGAATGGTGATGTAGAGTTATGCAAGATTCACACGGATGCAAATGTTGCAGATCTGTTGACTAAGCCACTTCCACAACCCAAGCATGAGGGGCACGTTAGAGCTATGGGCATTCGATGTCTATTTGATTGACTCTAGTGCAAGTGGGAGACTGTTGGAGATATGCCCTAGCGCCAATCATGTATGATGATATTTCCTATGTGTTTATGAATAAAGATAGTCCTTGGACATTATCAATGATGTGTATCAGCAAGTACGTGACTTGTTTGTGGGACTATGCATTGTATGGTGACTGTCCTAAAAGGTCCCTAGTCGAAAGGGCTGTGTGGACGCGCAGCCGACTAGACTAGCATATGACACGGTCGATGGCTTGGTCTCACTAGCCATGGAGCATTGGATGCTAACCGGATAATATGGACTTGGAAAGGTCTGGTTGGATTCGAAGTAGTCGGATCCGAGTCAAGATAAGGTCCGAGTCGGACAGACCCAACTATGAGACGCAGCGATATGTCATCTGTGAGTCTCTAGTACAACATACGTTCTATGTCCTAAGACCTGAGCTGACGCATGTACTCGGGATGGTGACAGACTTGCTTTGGGCCGACCAAACGCTACTCCGTGACTGGGTAGTTACAAAGGAAGGTTTTGGGTTTGTCCAGTCCCATGCTGCGAGACATGGTCGAGCAAGATGGGATTTGCCCCTCCGATCAGGAGAGATATACTCTGGGCCCCTCGTGTGATCCGACCAGGATAAGCATGGCCATGCGACAGGGATTATGAGATAATCCAGTTTGTGGTCAGTATCACTGGAATGAGAAAGAGGTCGGGCTAGCACAAGGATGCCAGTCTTGCCTTGAGCCCGACAACATATATCGTGAGGCAAAAGGAACAGAAGTGTGACACGTTGTACAGGTTCGCCTAACCAGCTTCATAGTCTGCTTGGTGGTTGGCATGCCTTGCTAGAGGCCGCTACCAACCGTGCCGGTCGGAGGTGATCCGAACTGTGACCAAGCCGACTTGAACCTAAGGGATCGCGCGCTTAAGGGAAGGAACCTACGAGGTCGGTTCGTAGGACACTGGTCGGATGTGATCCGAACTGGACTAGGAACGTGACCGAGTAGACTTTGGGCTTTAGGGTCCGTGTGAGGCCCAAGTGTTGAGCCTGCGACGGACGCCTATAGAAAGTGGAGGTGCAGCACACTCATGGGGCTGATCGCTTCGGCGCTGGGACTAGGGTTTGCATGTGTTGCGAATAGCCACCTCCACTCGCCGCCGACTTTGTGATCGGACCTAGCAGTCCATCGCATGGTGTTCCTCCTGCACGCGCAGATACCGTTAGAGGCGGTGCACTTGCGCCGCTCCGGGGAACTTGTACGTGGGATCGGACCACCTGCTGTTCGAGGGAGATCGGACGAGGAGGAGACGATCCACGCGGACGCGCTGCCCCAACTCTTATTCCGCTGCACGGCACTGTGCGTCTAGTTGTAACGAACTGTGATCCATCTTCCGTAGCATGTTCTTGGTTGTTCTGCGCGTAGGAATTTTAAGTTGCAGTCGACGCACCCTACCGCATAACCCAACAATTGCTACATAGCAACTCAAGTTGAGCCTGTAGCTCAACATTCACCTTCAAAATGGATGCTTCACAAGTAATAGAATTAGTAGCAAAAGCATCATCATTAACAACAAGAGGAGAAGGCAACTTGGCAAGCTCTTTTAAATAAGAAGCTTCAAGTTGAGCATGAGACTCGGTGAGTTTGATGAGCTCACCCTTGATGACCCTTGAGCCATTTTCGAGGTGCTCAAAATCCTCAAGGAGTCTAGCATGATCAACTTCAAGCTTAGCATTTTTAGTTTCAAAAACATTGGATACCTCAAGAGCTCTATCATGAGATTCCCTCACTCTAGATAATTCTAGAGCAAAAGTCTCCTCAAGAGATTCGGAGGTGGTTTGTTCATGTTCAAGAGCTTGAGATAGCTCCACGATCTCATTTGCGTAATCATGCTCATGAGCTTCCATTTTCTCAATGGTGACCTCATGCTCCTTTAGATGAGATTCCAACTCCTCAATGTATTTCTTGCCCTCAATGGCAATAGACATGATTTCCATGAAGTTGGAACGAGCAAGTTTATTTTTGTGAAGAGCTTTAAAAATCATTTCCCCCTTAATTTTTATGGAAGCAATATTATCATTCTCTTCATCATTATCCTCATCATCATTAGCATTAACATCATCATCAAGTGACATATTGGGGTTCAAAGTAGGAGATACCTTTGACGCCTTAGCCATAAGGCAAAAAGCAATAGATGATGATGTAGGATCCCTTGAGGCACCATTCAAGACCACATCTTGTTCCATGGAGTGTTGGGTTTCCTCTACATTGTTAGCACAACAACTAGAGGAAATACAAGCAGACTATGAAGCTGGTTAGGCGAACCTGTACAACGTGTCACACTTCTGTTCCTTTTGCCTCACGATATATGTTGTCGGGCTCAAGGCGAGACTGGCATCCTTGTGCTAGCCCGACCTCTTTCTCGTTCCAGTGATACCGACCACAAACTGGATTATCTCATAATCCCTGTCGCATGGTCATGCTTATCCTGGTCGGATCACACGAGGGGCCCAGAGTATATCTTTCCTGATCGGAGGGGCAAATCCCATCTTGCTCGACCATGTCTCGCAGCATGGGACTGGACAAACCCGAAACCTTCCTTTGTAACTACCCAGTCACGGAGTAGCGTTTGGTCGGCCCAAAGCAAGTATGTCACCATCCCGAGAACATGCGTCAGCTCAGGTCTTAGGACATAGAACGTATGTTGTACTAGAGACTCACAGATGACATATCGATGCGTCTCATAGTTGGGTCTGTCCGACTCGGACCTTATCTTGACTCGGATCCGACTACTTCGAATCCAACCAGACCTTTCCAAGTCCATATTATCCGGTTAGAATCCAATGCTCCATGGCTAGTGAGACCAAGCCATCGACCGTGTCATATGCTAGTCTAGTCGGCTGCGCGTCCACACAACCCTTTCGACTAGGGACCTTTTAGGACAGTCATCATACAATGCATAGTCCCACAAACAAGTCACGTACTTGCTGATACACATCATTGATAATGTCCAAAGACTATCTTTATTCATAAACACATAGGAAATATCATCATACATGATTGCCTCTAGGGCATATCTCCAACAGATGTATCCCGAAGTTCACACCCTTGCGGATGCTAATCTCCTTTTGGAGTGGTGTGGAGGCACAATGCTCCCCAAGAATCCACTAGGGACACCGTAATCTCCTCATGCCCTCGCACAATGCAAGATGTCGTGATTCCACTAAGGGACCCTTGAGGGCGGTCACCGAACCCGTACAAATGGCGACCCTTGGGGGCGGTCACCGAACCCGTACACTTTTGCAACCCTTGGGGGCGGTCATCGGTACCCGTCAAATTGCTCGGGGCGATCTCCACAACCTAATTGGAGACCCCGATGCTTGCCCGGAGTTTTACACCACAATGATTGAGCTCCGAACAACACCAACCGTCTAGGGCGCCAAGGCACTCAAAGAGGAACAAGCTCTAGGGTGTCCAAACACCCAAGAGTAACAAGCTCAAGGGTACCAAGCACCCAAGAGTAATAAGCTTCTCAACTTGTAACTTCCACGTATCACGTGGATAACTCAAACCGATGCACCAAATGCAATGGCAAGGGCACACGGAGTGCCCAAGTCCTTCTCTCTCAAATCCCACCGAAGCAACTAATGCTAGGGAGGAAGATGAGAGGAAGAACAAGAAGGAGAACAAGAACTCCAAGATCTAAACCCAATGGGTTCCCCTCACATAGAGGAGAAAGTGATTGGTGAAAATGTGGATCTAGATCTCCTCTATCTTTTCCCTCAAAAACTAGCAAGAGTCCTTGGAGGGATTGAGCGTTAGCAAGCTCGAAGAAGGTCAACAATGGGGTAAGAACACGAGCTCAAAGGATTAGGTTCAATGGGGAAGAAGACCCCCTTTTATAGGTGGGGGAAAAACCAACCGTTATGCTCACAGCCCGCACAGAGCGGTACTACCGCTCCAAGGAGCGGTACTACCACTAGGGCGGTAGTACCCCTTCGAAACACAATAACGAGGAGGAAAAAAGGACAGAAGAACCATCAGAGCGGTAGTACCGCTTGACCTCACGGTACTACCGCTAGGGGTAGCGATACTACTGCTAAGGGTAGTGGTACTATTGCTTGCGAGCGGTACTAAAAAGTTACATCCGGGCCAACCACCGCAGGACTTGGGACGAGTTTTTGGTCCGGAGCGGTACTACCGCTGTAGGAGCTGTGGTAGTACCGCTCTGGAGCGGTAGTAAAAAATTACATCCGCTCCAATTCGCGGTAGTACAGCTGCAGCCTTTTCAGAACACCAAAACTGCCACAACTTTTGCAAACGGACTCCGAATTCGATGAAACCAAGTTTGTTGGAAAGCTAGCGACAAGGGCTAACACAATCTTGAAAGAAATATCAATAAGAAGAAAAATAGAAAAGGCCCAAGAGAAAATGGTGAGAACCTTTCCTCGGATAAGACTGGTAAAACCTCCAACACCGAAAACATCATAGAAGACGCATGCGAACTCCGTTTTCGATGAACTCAAGCTTTTCATCAAGATGAAAATAAGCTCTAAGACTCACAAAGAGAACCAAATAAGAACCAAGAAACAAGATGCAATGATGCAATGGTTTGACCTCTCTACTAACGATACGATCAAGCTACCAACTTGAGAGCCCCCCTTGATAGTACGGCAAACAATCCTATAACCCGGTCTCCCAACTACCACCATGAGACCGGTAAAATAGAAAACCTATCAAGGGAAAACCTTTGCCTTGCACAGGGTCCACTTAAGCTAGATGATGACGATCTTGACTCCCTCAAGTTGGACCACCTTTCTTGATTGCATTGGCTCGATGAAGACTAGATGATTGCTCCCCCATAGTCCACTATGGGTGAGCCACTCTTCGCTCATCTTCACAAGTCCATTGTCACCACAATGGGCGGCACGCTTCAAGCACTTGATCTCTTCGTGATGCATTACTTGAACTTGCACACCGCATCCTAACCCAAAAAGAACTCTCACGAAGACCATGTGTTAGTACACAGAGCGTAATTGACAATGCTTACCATACCATGGGATCACTTGATCCCTCTCGGTACATCTTCTACGCTTTATGAGTTGATCAACTTGATTCATTCTTGACTTAGTCTTGATCAACCTTGAATCTTTCCAACTCTTTTCATTTGGATGATGTCTTGAAGGTAAACATGAATGATCACACAATCTTTTTCTTCAAAACATGCTTGCAATAAGCTCAACACTTACATGACCAATCTTTGGATAATTTTACTTAATAGCACCTTGGTCAACTCATAAACTCCTTGAAACCAACACATGGACTTTAAGAAAAGCCTATGGACAAAACCTTCAAATATAACTCAAGGCAACCATTAGTCCATAGAAATTGTCACCAATTACCAAAACCAAACATGGGGGCACCGCATGTTCTTTCAAAGAACTCCTCTGGTACAATGATCAGTAGTAGTGTAAGAAATTGCCAAATGGTTATTTTTTACAACCCCACAACATGGAAGCAACAGACCAGCATCAACTCTGCTGCCGACGATAATAGAAAATAGACCAAATCAATGATTATACCATTAACTTGGGAGCACAACTGCACCTTTAAGGAGGAAACACCGCGGTCAATGACGTGATGGCGGCCATTAGACGAGATCTAAGATCTATGGCGTGATGCAAAATGCCTTGAGACCCCTTTCAGGGATCTGACGTGAAAGACCGGCCTTGCACTGTTTCCAGCCTTTTTCCCTTTCTCTCGACTTTTTCTTTGATATTCGGATTATACTCTTTTTCTGGGAAATGTTACAAATCCAAGGTCAGTTTTTAAGCATTGCAAATAGAACGTTTTTATGAGCGAATAGGATATGTCATCTTGGTCATTTGGTTTGCCATGCTAAAAAAATTTGACGTTTGATTCATAGCGTAATCTTCTTTTTCAGTCTGTCCCTGCTTAATACTCTCTCCGTCCCAAAATAAATGACTCCATGAACCCAGCGACTGCTGGATCTTAAAAAAAGAAAAACACTTTTCCTGTTCGCGCCGCTACGTACAACAGAACTCAGCAGACTCGCAACCTTGCCTTCACAAGAATTGCACTAACCAAAACACCTCCATCGAAGGGTACACAAAGAGGACGAGAAATGCAAGAACAATTCTCGTTAGAAAGATAATTACAGATGAGGAATTTTGAGAAAGCCAAAAAAAAAAAGCGTAGGAGACTCCGGTTTAAACAATTAGAATCCACAGTGACGGTGGCAATGCGAAACCGACGTGTCAAACCAGTGAACCGGAGGTGTCTTGCTCCGCCGGCGGCGCGTGGTTCTGGCTGCCCCTCGCGAAGTTGCCGCTCCACGTGGACGTGGACGTCACGACCGTGCTCGACGTCGATCCCGCCGTCGTGGACATGGTGTCGAATCCTCCGTCCGTCGCCGGCCACACGAACGATGGCTTGAACGGCGGCACGGCCGGCGTCGGCATGGAGCGCAGCAGGATCTGCGAGATGGCCTGCGCCTTGGGCCGCTCGGCGGGCGTCGGGTGGCTGCAGGCCAGGCCCAGCATGAGCAGGCGCTCGGCGTCGTCCTCGTCGAAGGCGCCGTCGAGGCTGGGGTCGACGGCGTCGAGCGCGCGGCCGTCGCGGTGGAGGCGCCACATCCAGTCCACGAGGAAGTGGAAGCCGTCGATGTCGCAGCGCGGGCGGCGGCCGCAGACGACCTCGAGGATGACGGCGCCGAAGGCGTAGACGTCGGACTCGCGCGTGGCCTTCTCGGTGTGGAAGTACTCGGGGGCGATGTAGCCGACGGTGCCGTGCACGCCGCCGCCGGCCTCCTCCATGTAGGAGGTCTTGTCCGTCTCGATGGCGCGGGCCAGGCCGAAGTCGCCGAGGCGCGCAGTGAAGGCGGCGTCGAGCATGATGTTGGAGGCCTTGAGGTCGCGGTGCACCACACGCTGGTCGAACTGGTCGTGCAGGTAGTGCAGCGCCGACGCCACGCCCTGGACGATGCTGTACCGGAGCTCCCACCCCAGCGGCTGCCCCGGCCGCGACCCCGGCGCCGAGCTGAACAGGTGCTGGTCCAGGCTGCCGTTCGACATGTACTCGTACACCAGCAGCAGCTCGCCGTTGTCGTGGCTCCACCCTGCACCGTCCATCCACCCATGTTAATTACTACTCCCTCCGTTCCTAAATACTTGTCTTTCTAGGCATTTTAACAAGTGACTACATACGGAGTAAAATGAGTGAATCTACACACATACATCCGCATGTGTTAGTCATTTGAAATGTCTAGAAAGACAAATATTTAGGAACGGAGGGAGTACTCTTCATCTCGCACTCGCTATTTTTTTGTTGTTGTACAGTGATAATCTTGGACAAAATGTTTTAGATCATCAGATTCTTGTAACAAAAATGCGCGCTTATAGTCTAATCTATCTAACATTATGAATGCAGTTTTGCTAAAGCAAATCTAAGATGTATCATAAGTAGTATTGCACATCTAAGTCTTATACTATTATTGATCTTAAACGAAGATGTCATGTACATGTACTCCTACAAAGTTTGGATTACAGCATATGAACCTACTGTTAGAAATGTGGCCTTACCGAAAAAAAATTGTGCGTAATGCATTCTGACAAAAAAAGGAATATAGATCTTTTCTTTTTATTCTTTTATTATGAACCGAATAGATAGATCATGATGGACACTGCTTGTAATGAGGTGTATCCATGAAACCATCCTGTGTGATAATTGAGCAAGATGTCCTTTTTATTTAAAAAAGGGGCAAGATGATATTGTTAATTAAGCAGAATACAGACTGGGAAAGCTTGGTTGGTCTGTGTTTGACGCCATGAACGCATTCAAGCTGTAAAGTTCAGCTAAAGTGAAGGGTCAAAGCATTGTTGTGCAAGTGTGCCCATGCATCAAGCTCCTAGGAAACCGAGCAAACCCGGTTCAAATTGGCCTTTGTTAATGGCGACACCCCATGTGCAAGAATCACGTGTCGGAAAAACGATAAGCGAATAAAGAAATTATATACGCACTACTCCTACGACTAATAAATCAACAAGTTGTAAACCGCGCTGCGGCGGCGGCGGCGGCCGGAGGGGGGAGGGCTTACCGACGAGGCGGACGAGGTGCTTGTGGCGGAGGCGGTTGATGATGCTGAGCTCGGCGAGGAAGTCGTTCTGCCCCTGCGTGCTCGCCCGCGAGAACTTCTTCACCGCCACCTCCACCGTGGTCCCCGCGGCGGTCGGGTTGCTGTGGTCGTCGGTCACCGTGCCGCGGTACACCACCCCGTACCCGCCCTGCCCCAGCTTCATCCTCTCGTCGAAGTTGTCGGTCGCCTTCCGCAGCTCCCGGTAGTCGAACTCCCGCGGCCCGCCGGCGAGGCTCCGGATCATCGTCCCCGTGATGGCGCTGCCCTGGTCGCGGCCCACCTTCCGCCGCCTCACCACGCACATGTAGTACCCCAATGCGGCGGCGGCGCCCAGCGCGAGCACCGCGACGGGCACCCCGACGGCGAGTCCCAGCTTGAGGCCCTTGTTGTTCGGCTCGTCGAGCTTCTCCACCGTCATGTTCCACGCCAGCACGCAGTTGAGCTGGTACTTGGTACCCGTCGACGCGGCGAACCCGAAGTAGGACCTCTCGGCCACGGTGGCCCCGAGGTCCAGCGGCGCGGCGAGCACCGGAGACGCGGGCTTGGCGTCATCGACGTCGGCCATGTACACCCTTATGCGGCGGGCTTCGCCGTCGTAGTCGATCCAGACGTTGTACTTGGCGGTCTTGACCGGCGAGATCTCGATGCCGCGGGGCGTGAGCGAGGCGTTGGCAACGGAGACGACGCTGTTGACGTTGAGGCCGAGGTGGTTGTCGTCCGGGTCGTAGGGCTGCTTCTCGGTGTCGAGCTCGACGGCGACGACCTGGTTCGCGGCGTTGCCGTCGGTCGTCGCGTTGGTGAGGCCGAGGTACCCGCCGTAGCTGCCGGCGGGCGGCTCGCCCGCGGACGGCACGATGAGGAACGCGAACCCCTCCGCCGGCTCCGCGCCCGACACGCGGAAGACGTTGACGGTGAAGACGGTGCGGAAGGACGCGACCTTCTTGCCGCCGGCGCCGGCGCCGGCATTGCCCTTGCCGCCCTTCTCGAGGCGCCAGAGCCTGACCGGGGCGTAGTAGAGGACGCGGCCGGACTTGTTGGTGAGGAAGTGGGCGGCCTCGTTGCCCGTGTCCGGCGTGATCTGGAGCGCGCCCTTGGTGATTCGGCGTCGCCGACCACCGTCAGGTTTTTGCCGCGGTACTCGGGGTGGAAGTTGGAGAAGCTGAACGTGGTGAGGCTCCCCGCATCCAGACGATCCAGCGAGCCGCCATCGGCGGTGGCGTTGGTGGCGAGCGAAGTGGTGGAGCCTGAGCTGGAGGAGGCCAAGACGAGGAGGGACAGTAGTACGAGGAAACGCACGGCCATTAATGGCGAGCCAAGAAAGAGGCCGAGAGACGACCTCAACAGCGTTCGCGCCCGTGCGTTCAACTGGACTGGACGCCGTGCACTGCCCGAGCCGCGTCCGTATTTCTACCGGTTTCCCTGCCCCGCGAGATTAGATTCTGCCGCCGCCGGTTTAGATGGATGAATGGAAGAAAGGCGAAAGTCACAGGGAGAAAGGGGAAAAGGGTTCTCTCGCGGTCGCAAAGCGACGTTCACACAGGTGTCGCCTTGCGGAGAAGAAGCAGAGAGGAAGGCGCTGGCTTCCTAGCTTATCTCCTGCCCGAATTTCCCCGGGTCGCTTTCCCGTAATCTTTCTGAGGAGTTTGTAGAAATCGGAGTGGAGATCTCATCGGAGTGTTAGCATTGCTATTTCTTGCATGGTTTGGCCGGCGTGCCGGTGTTGTGGTAGTAAGTGTACTCTTTACTGGTAAGCTGAAAGTTGTCGACAACTATGGTTACGCTCGGAAAAGAATTATATGAGATCAGGTCTCACGGGTTAGCAGGTGAGACCCATCCTGATGAATGACATGTGGCATTCACAAATTACAAAACATCTACCCATCCTCCATCTAAAATCAGGGGGGAGAGATTAGATGCTTTGTGATTTGTGAATGTCACGTGTCATCCATCAGGGTGGGTCTCACCTGCTTTATATAAGACCTGGTCTCATATAATTTTTGCTGGAGCTTGAAGAATTTAGCGCCATGCTGATTCGGGAACTTTGGATCGTAGCTCAACTTGGCCGAATTTTACGGAAAGAAGCAAAGCTTTCAGTTTAGGGCCATGGGTTCCGTGTAGAGCGTTGTTAGGTAAGTAAGTCATCTTAGGTTGTGCATCGTGACCAAGGAGGAGGGGAAAACGAGAGACATTAATGTTTATTTGCTAATTAATATCATTGCATGCAATGCACTAACCACTACATGTCGTGTTTGTAGTCTCAAGTCATTAAAACACATGCACACCCCTCGTCTCTTATTGGTTGATATATCAAGAAATAAGAAACAAGGTAGAAGTTAATGCATCGCGCCTAAGTGTTTTGGGATTATTTGATTTTTATAAGATGACTTACACACCTAAACGGAGGGAGTATAATGCTTAACCGGAACAATAGGATAACGTAGACGGGTTGTAAGACTTTAAATATTATATTTTTTGATGAGTTGGCAAAGAGAGAAGAGAAGCGGGCTACTAACCAGCTGTAGCACGTGCTTCTAGGCACTTTATGACAGAGGAAGATGGGCCATGTATCAACAAAGTAGTATAAATTTATATGCATTTATTATACTTGCCGGATATAAGGCTGGCTATTAGATAATATGGCAAGATCATATAGCCAGTAGCTCTATTACAAATTTGTACTAAGTTCAAGACACTTATTTTGGGACGAAGGGAGTATTAAGCATGCTCTATTAGGGTCATGCGTTCCGTGTGGAGCGTTGTTTTTCGGAATTTTGGACTTGTTTTTGGGGAACTTTGGACTATGGTGCTACTACTGGTAGCATAATGATTAACCGGAACAAACTCTACGGCATCAAACCCTCTCTCTCATTGGTTCTCAAGAAGGAGAATGTGCTCTCACACGAGGAACGAAGGTGATGCTCCTTGTACTCTAGTAGTATACTGCTTAACCGGAATAAACTTGAGCACTCTGCGGCATCAAACCCTCTGCTTATTGGTTATGAGCAAGGAGGTTTGTGCTCCTCTGACCAAAGGAACGAAGGTGGATGTGGGTTACCCGGCCGTCCTCACCAACCTTCAATACAGTACAGTACCGCTAACCCATCATTGTTTCTTGTTTGTTTGTTTCTTTGTTCTTCGACAGCGTATCGCTGTCTGTTGCTGTACGTGAAACGGAACAAGGAGGAGACGGCAGATTGGTGTTGTTCACGGGTGGCTGCCGAACGGAGGGGCCGACCACGGGTCAACTGAAGACCGGACGAGGGTTTTCTTGCGCCGATCCTGACGCACTGACATGACGCATGCCACCAAACGTAACGGTGCCCAGCGACGATGAGCGACCATGGTCTCCGGCATTCCAAGAGCTTGGAGTAGAAACGAAATTGCTTAATGCATGATCCTGCTGCACGACATCAAAATCCAGCGGCCGGTGCCAGATGTATGCGCGCATGTGTGGCCGGATTTTAAACATCGTCTCATATTTTGTCGTGTGCAGAGCAGTTTCGCAACTGGAATAGTAACAAGGATTCGGATGGGGAGAAGAAATTACAGTTCAAGTGTTATAGGTCAGGATTTTCTATTCAGGGACTTTATGTTGTCCTATCAGTAGTCTGCACATGCACAGCTAGCCATGTCTCCGTGCCAACTTGAGTTGTTCAGGGCACTGCACTTTCTTTTCCTACTCCCTCGAAATGATCACTCCATCGTTCGACTTTGCAGTGTGAAGTCATGGACTACTACGCGAAACCGCGAGAATAATTGGGAATTGGGCGCAAAAGGGATGCGAGCTGGAGGCGTCATGACGAGCACCTTCGCAGACATGATAAGAGCGTGAAGCTCCGTTTAAAAAAAATAAGAGCGTGAAGCTAGCACAAAGCCACGAACCAGCTACCTAGCAAATGGTACAATCAAGTGCATCCATCGTGCAGCATGAACTCGTGGAAACCTGGAGGCAAGTGTGTTGACACCAGATTTTGGCATGATCAAAAACGTAATTAAGAAGGTCTCAAATGGAAAAATAATCAAATCGAGAAAGTTTCATATTTGATATTTGGGCCATAGCCATCCGATCTCATCTCTAAGGCCGAAGTTGTATTCGAAGTATTGAGATTTTATGTTCAGAACAGTATTCGGCTGATTACGCCCCCAAGCTGGCCTCTGATGGAAAAGGTTACAACTGCAAAGTTCTTCGTCTCGTCGAAACGGACGATTTTGATATAAGAATCGTCCCCATCCAAGTTCGTATGCAAAAGTTACAGCCAAAACTGTACGCTGGAGCACTGTATGGCCGGATCATCCGGACCGGGGTCCAGATCATCCGGTCGAGGGCCGAAAAATTGACCAAAACAACAGAAGCTAAAAGTTGAAGCCGGATGATCTAGATCAACTTCCGGATGATCCGGGTAAAGGCCGGACAATCCGGGCAATCGTCCGGGTGTCCGGACACGTTTTTCTGCTGCAGACTTTAGAAAACGGCACGAAACACCCTCAAGATAGTCTCGGATGAAAAAGTGTTCAACATGAAAGTTGTGCGTCTCGTCGAGTCGGTTGATTTGGATATAAAAAGCGTCCAGATCGGAGGTCGTATGAGGATTCTAGAGCCAAAACAGTGAGCTGCTGTCAAAAAACTGGGCTAGGCCGGATCATCCGGGCCTTGAGCCGGACATCCGGGCCGGGGGTCGTGAATAGTCCGTGTTTTATTAGGTTTTGATGATTTGAACGGCTAGGAAAGTCCTTTTCTTGTACGGGAAGTCCATCAGCCTCTTATATAGACAAGAGGTGACGGCCGATTGAAAAACAACACACAATCGATCAAATCATCTACCACTTTTTATCTTTTATCTTTTCTCCTTAACCCTAGTCCTTCTTCTTCCTCGTTCTTCGTCTGTTCTTCTTGTTGCAGGGCGGCAAACCTCGAGGCCCTAGGGGCGATCAGGTCGACCTAGGGTAGCCCATAGCCGCCGGGCGCCCTGACGGGGTCCCTCTCGGGCGTGTGGGGTTTCGGGTCATCAAAAGCGCCTGCCGGATTGTCTTGCGTACCGCGCTTTCGGACGGGTCTTCTTCGACGTGAGCTGCGGTGCATCACCCTCGACGTTGGAGGTACACGATGACGTGTTCGTGTGCGAACACACTTTTTGGCGACTCCGCTGGGGAAGAAGCTTTGAACGGTCTCCGGCCCGTTCTTGCTACGAAGAGATCGTCATCTAGGGTTTGCAATCTACAAAGGTAACATGAATACCCAATTCACTTATGTAGATGCAAATAATGCATATGTTGTTGCTAGATCGTCTAATGAGCATATTGTATCGGCTAGCCCTAGTTTTATCAATCATGCATCTAATTATGTGCAACAGCCGATTCAGAATAATCTTCATGCTTCAACTTCATATAATTTTAGCAACATGCAACATATGTATCCCAACTCCCATGCATCGGCAACCCCACAAATCTATATGACGATGAACAACATGATGAGTTCGGTTAATCATGTTGAGACACCCCATGTAGGAACTTCCAATAGTATGCAACAAAGTGTTTCAACTTTTTATTCATCGGCAAATAACTTGCAGTATGTTAATCCAAACGTGCCGGTGGATAGGGGAATTGGCCATGCTACTACTAGTTATTCGGCCAATTACCCTCAAACATCATATGCTACACCTCATGCTACGAATTTTTCGGCACCATACGCAATTGTAGATATTCGTGATTCGGCTCCGCACCTTCATGCTCATGGCCGAATAAGTGAGAATTCTACCAGAGCGCATGTGTCTTTACCTAGTAACGTAGCATATCATGTTGCCCCTGCACAATTACAGAATTTCGGCAACACACCATTGCCGAAAGCGTCTCAAAGTATTGGGGGGCAATCCGATGAAGATTGAGCTGAAATTGGTCGAAAAAAGCTTAAAGATAGACTAGCTGCAATGTTTGCTGAATTTAGACAAGAACAAGCAACCTTGCGAATCAAAGAAAGAAAGAGTGGTGATTCAGATAACAAAGTTAATTCGGTTATTAAAAAAGCCGAATCAAATAGTATGTGTATCGAATCTATCAAATAAAAAGAGGATGCCAAGGCATTGGAGAGTCATTCAAAAGTGGAACAAAGTATTATTCAAGTGATACAACCATCATGCTCTCCCAACGTAATTGAAGAGGTATGTCTAGCAAGTGACTTGCCTATCTTCCGATTTGGTCGCAACTTTATTGTCGATGCTTCTATAAGAAAAATTCTCATAAGTAATTTTGAAAGACCAATGAAGAAGGATAATTTACTTGTTAGCAACAAAAATTTTATAGACTATATCGGTCAACCCATTGCACCATTTATAAAGACCGATAATGACTTATTGTTGTGGCCAAAGCTTTCCCCGTTGCTTTATCTAAAGTTCATATCTAGTTGGGTAGCTTTGCTTATTTCTTACTTGGCTTGCACTTTGTCTCAATTGAGACATGTGTGTTCTAAATATTTTCGTATCGGAAGTTTAAAGCGAAGGTTAATTTCTTTTGAGAAGTCCGATGCTAATATAATATCTTATCCAAAGACACCGGAGATAGAGTGGAAAACACAATGTATAGCCGAATGGGAAGATTCCAAATCTGAACCATTCGTTTGCTTATCTTCAAAGCCGTTCACATAGCAAGATCGGCTAGAAAGCAAGAAGTTTACCTTCAATTCAAGCATGTGTGACCAAATATTTGATTTATTGCTGAAAAATAATTACATAAGAATTCTTGATCACTATGTCAAGCCATCAATTCAAGGACGAATGTATTGTAGGTTGCATCATTCGTTCAAACATAATTTTGAGGATTGCAATATGTTTCGTCAAATAATTAAATCGGCCATTGATAAAGGACGATTAAAATTTGTTGAGACACCAAGAGATGACCAGTCTATCCCGATTGGTCTCGATGGCAGAAAGTTTTTGCATCGGCTGCTTCAAGCCGATCCATTTAAAGAGGAGGTGAAAACTGCAGGTGATGGGGTCAAGCTTTCAAGTAAAGAAGTTGTTGAAGAGCATAATGAACATAATTTTGAGGGCGAGAATTCCATCGAAGCTACAATGAAGACGCCAAGGACTGGGGGGCAACAAGCAAATCCAATGATTGATGCAAGCACAACCAAACGAAACAAAGGCCGAAATAAGCGCAAGTGTAAGAGATCAAAAATCACCTTTGCTGAACTATTGGATAAATATCAAAAGAAGAGTGAAGAGAAGAATACTTATCGGCCAAATCATGCAAAGAAACCAAGATCACCCCCAAGGCGCAAATATGAGGATCGGTATTGGCAAAGTGCGAATTTTAATGCAACATATTCATATCCTTATTTTGGGCCGCCAATGCCAATGCCGTGGATGCCTCCCTATGCTCATATAGATCCATATCCATCATGGGACAGGTATGATACGAGGGCACACTCTCCATCTTATTTTAGACCATCTAACCAATATTATGCAACTCCGAGAAGATCAGCATTTGAACAATCACATGCTAAAGACCGTTTCGATCATAAGGAATCGGTCCAGTGCTCAAGGAATAGAAAGGAGGTGGTCAAGCATGTTTACCGCGTTAAAAGAGATGGTCGTAAGAGTGCTACTTCAGATTTGATCTCAAAAGAAAAAGAGCCAACTAAAATGTTGACATTGGCTACTAAAGGCAATGCGATGAAGCAATCAATTGCTGAGAGTTAATCAAGTGCCAAATCTGAAGGGAGAAAGTTGAGAGTGCCCAAGATAAAACAAGAATTGCCATTACTTCAAAGAAAATCGCAGCCGGGGTGCCCACTCGGCTTACCGTATTGGCAAAAAAAGAAAGTACAAAAGCTTAGTGCACAAGAACTTGAAAAGATGAACATGGCATGGGTTCCCAAAGGAAGTACTAAAAACAAGAATAACATGCAAGATTCCGTTGCAATAAGTGCGACAAAGGTGAAGAAAGAGAAGAGTGCAATCTTCGAACAACCAAGTCGAGGGTTTGCACATCAAAATCTTTGGTTCAAACAACATCCATATTCTTCAACTATGTCATTAATGCATATGCCATGGAATTCATCCTCGGGTATGACTGGTTACCCTCCGTGGACTTATTTTGACCCATGGATGCAATATAATTTCTTACATCATGAAAGGGTATTACCAAATCATTATATGTTCGATTAGCTTCATTTTTGTTGCTAATCTAAATAGCCAATATATACTTATCGTCCAAAGCACGTACAAAACGGCCGATGGAGTGTTGACATCGTGCTTAGAACAAACTTCGTGCAAGTTATTTTTCGGCACACAAGTTTTGCCGAAAAACAGGGGGGCATGTGTTGACACCAGATTTTGGCATGGTCAAAAACGTAATTAAGAAGGTCTCAAATGGAAAAATAATCAAATCGAGAAAGTTCCATATCGTCAAAAGGAGGATTTTTGATATTTGGGCCATAGCCATCCGATCTCATCTCTAAGGCCGAAGTTGTATTCGAAGTATTGAGATTTTGTGTTCAGAATAGTATTCGGCTGATTACGCCCACAAGATGGCCTCTGATGGAAAAGGTTACAACTGCAAAGTTCTTTGTCTCGTCGAAACGGACGATTTTGATATAAGAATCGTCCCCATCCAAGTTCGTATGCAAAAGTTACAGCCAAAACTGTGCGCTGCAGCACTGTATGGCCGGATCATCCGGACCGGGGTCCAGATCATCCGGCCGAGGGCCGAAAAATTGATCAAAACAACAGAAGTTAAAAGTTGAAGCCGGATGATCTGGATCAACTCCCGGATGATCCGGGTAAAGGCCGGACAATCCGGGCAATCGTCCGGGTGTCCGGACACGTTTTTCTGCTGCAGACTTTAGAAAACGGCCCGAAACACCCTCAAGATGGCCTCGGATGAAAAAGTGTTCAACATGAAAGTTGTGCGTCTCGTCGAGTCGGTTGATTTGGATATAAAAAGCGTCCAGATCAGAGGTCGTATGAGGATTCTAGAGCCAAAACAGTGAGCTGGTGTCAAAAAACTGGGCTAGGCCGGATCATCCGGGCCTTGAGCCGGACATCCGGGCCGGGGGTCGTGAATAGTCCGTGTTTTATTAGGTTTTGATGATTTGGACGGCTAGAAAAGTCCTTTTCTTGTACGGGAAGTCTATCCACCTCTTATATAGACAAGAGGTGACGGCCGATTGAAAAACAACACACAATCGATCAAATCATCTACCACTTTTTATCTTTTATCTTTTCTCCTTAACCCTAGTCGTTCTTCTTCCTCGTTCTTCGTCTGTTCTTCTTGTTGCAGGGCGGCGAACCTCGAGGCCCTAGGGGCGATCAAGTCGACCTAGGGCAGCCCATAGCCGCCGCACACCCTGACGGGGTCCCTCCCGGGAGTGTGGGGTTTCGGGTCATCAAAAGCGCCTGCCGGATTGTCTTGCGTACCGCGCTTCCGGACGGGTCTCCTTCGACGTGAGCTGCGGTGCATCACGCTCGGCGTTGGAGGTACACGGTGACGTGTTCGTGGAACATGATTTGTTTCGTTTTGCTAATTTTTGAAAGGATGATGGGTTTAGACTTAGAGCATCTACGTATGGGTGCCCCCAACCCGACTTAAATGCTTGGGTGAACGACCGGGTCACTGGCTGGTCACAAAAATATGGCCTAGAAGGGCTCTTTAAACGAGGCTCAAACGCCCGGGCTGACCGACACCTTTTATATCCAGTTTAAATATGGTCCAGATATGGGGCGTCCGCGCGCTTCCGCCATGTTGGACTGAGGATGTGGTTCCACACGGGATCGCCTGGAAACCCGTCGGTCCGACAGACATCTCCTTCGATGGGGGTGTGAACGTTGCGTGGCGCCGCTCCGATTCACCGCCCGAGGCCAAATCCGGCTATTTAAGGCTTTAAGCCGGCCGGCGTCCCCCAACCCTAGCCACATCCACCTACTCCCTCTCCACGCTGCCAACCCGAGCCTATCCACCACCTCTCTCTCGCTCCCCCGCTCTTCCCACGCCCTTCGGCTTCGTTATGATTCGACAAAAGAAGACCACCTATGCCATGCTCACGCCAAAGTGCTAGTTCTAGATTGAGCGGGAGATTCGGGCGAGGCGCGCCGCTTGCATCGCGACCGGCTTGGAAAAGAACCGAGTTGTGCAACTATTAGAAACTCTTTTGCGGCCCCTGGCCCATGGACACAACACTTTGCAGGTTAGCGTTCTTTGCGCCTCGCTTTAACCCACATACCAACGCCCCGGCAACTAACTGAGGGGTACCCCTTGTGGCAGCCCCTCAAAGGTCATTTTTGGTGGGCAGATATCCTGTGACTTGCAGGAGCCCATGGACATGGCGCTGTGCGGGGTAGCATTCTTGGTGAGCTCTCAATTGTCGTCACATGTTGTGTGCTATGCACTTTCTCAAGATTTTTTCTGTACATGTTTTCGTCCTTTAGATGGTTTTCTTGGTCTTCACCTGGTGTTACTGAAATTTGGAGAGAAAAAATTGAGCTAAAACGCAAAAATTTTCCTTCCGCGGAAGGCATAAATTTGCTTCTCGCAAAGGCACAATTGTGCCATTCGGAAAGGAAAAAAAGCGTGTTTGTTCTTCTTTCACAAGAGGCACATGTTTGCTTATTGTGGAAGCACGGGTTTGCTTCCAAAAAGAAAACACATATTTTTGCTACCGTGAGAGTCATGTGTTTGCTTCTCATGGAGGCACACGTTTACTTCTGCGAGAGGCACATGAAAAAAAATGTGTTTCTTACTTTCATGAGAGACACATATTTGCTTATTGTGCAGCCACAGATTTGCTTTCACAAGAGGCAAAAACTTTGCCTCTCGTGCTTCTACGAGAGGGATATATTTGCTTCTCATGAAAGCACAGATTTGCTTCCGCGAGAGGCACTAGGAAAGGGGGGAAATGTGAAAAGAGTTTCCGGCTCATTTTTTCTCTTCTGGTTTTCCCCTTTTTTGGTAAAAAAATCGTCAAAACCTATTAACATGTGGTCTAATTTTGAAGATCTCGATGTGAGAAATACAACGATGAAAATGGTTTGGGATTTGGACGCATGGTTTAAGAGGAAAAATAATTTAAATAAACAAATCAAAATAAATAAGAGGAAAACTTACATGTTGCGACAAATGACGCACATGCAGTGCGCTATTTATTGCTAATTAGGAAGATAGGGTTTGGCTCAGGGGCAAATCCTATTTAGCGATGCAGGTGCCGGTTACCGAAAAAGGCTTTCGCCCCGCTTTATAAATAAAGCAACCACCAAGCACAAAGTTCACAAAGTACGAGTCGCGAACACCCACACACACCGCCACCGCAGATAAGGTCTAACACACAAGCACACACACACAACAACTGGTTCAGCTGTGGGCACAACACAACAAGCCCAACACACAAGCACACACAAACACACGATGGCGAAGAGGACGCCACGGGGAAGATCTAATCCGGTTCCGGAGGTGGTGGAGGAAGCGGCGGAGCCAATAGGAGAGCCATCGCGCGAAGCTGGATGATGATGGAGGTGATGACGCCTCTCTCCTTGGAACGGCTAAGCGGCCGCCAAAGGCGGGCGCCGGTTAAGGTGCAAATTTCCTAACCGGCGCTTGCAGCAGCGTTAACTGGGCCGGCCCACTTAATTTTTCTTTCTCTGTTAAGACTCAGAACCGCATGGGTCGTAGTGAAACAAACTAACCATCTTCGATAGAGAGCGGCTTATGCTAGGTAGCTTCTTTTCTCTCATTAGTGCTTGGGAGTCCCAGTTTGTTTTTTTTTTCACCCGATTTTCGACGTTGGTTCCGTCGATTTTTTTACCCGGCATTCTTTCGTTTTTTCTGTTTTCATTTTCTCTTTGCTTTTTCTTTTTGTGTTTTTTGGTTCTCCCTATCTCTTTTTACTTTTCATATACGATGAACTTTTTAACAAATCGATGAACTTTTTTCAAAAATTGATGAACTTTATTTCAAATCAATGAAATTTTTTCACGTTCAATGAACTTTTTCCAAATTTGATGATTTTTTTTCAAATTTCATGAACTTTTTTGAAGATCAATGAACTTTTTACAAAATCCATCAACTTTTTTTGAAAATTTATAAACTTTTTTGAAAGTTGATGAACTTTTTTTAAGGTCGTGATTTTTTTGAATAAATGAACATTTTTTTCCTAATTTCGTGATTTATTTTGTATAAAATGGAATTTTTTCTAAGTCATGTTTTTTTAATAAATGCACTTTCTTGAGTAAGAATCAGGTTTTTTAAAATGTGCGTGCAATAAATAGTGTGGGTACAGTTTTTTTGCGCTGGTAATAGAGTTTTATTTCACAATCATAGGGTTACAATCAAGAAACAAGAGTTCCTCCACACATGGTGGACCTCGACCAAGCCATACAGCAGTAGTGCATTCCGTACGACTGTACGTAGCCAAACGATCTGCTACCCTATTTTGCACACGATTAGTTTCCATAGGAATAAAAACATCTAGCATAAGATGACGAATCTCAGCAACAAGGTGCCCATAGGCAGATCTTGTTAAGCTAGTACCAAATAAGGCGGAGAGGGCCGTCGAGGAGTCAGACTGGACGATGATAGGCTGCTCACAATGCTGGATAGCAAGCACCATACCCTGCATCAGCGCGTGTAGCTCCGCCTCGAGTGCCTCGTTACAGTTGAAAATGTAACGGTATGCAGCAAAGATAACACTCCCATCCTGCCTGCGCAAAACCATACCCGTTGCAGCTAACCCATCCGCCTGAGAAAAAGAGCCGTCGACCGATAAAGCAACTCGGTCCGACGGAGGTGGCGGCCATGGAAGGGGCGGAGGCATCAATTGTGCGGCCACCCGTTCCTCCTGCACCATGGGCATCTTGCCCTTAATAATCTCGTCTGTCGAAAACCTCCTGCAGAGATCCAGCGACTGCATGTAACTCTGCAAATACAAAACTGTAGCAGCAACCGTTGGCACTTCCGTCCCGTGCATTAAATCGGACCGAAGAGACCAAATTCGCCAAAGCAACATGATCACACAGTCCCTCATGAATTTATCACAGTTTGCAAGGACATTTAGCAGCCAATCTTTCCCAGTGTCTAGCAGCAATTCGTGCCGAGGTAGTCTCCATACCGACCTCATCTGCGCCCAAACCTCACGTGCATAATCACATGCAACGAGTGCATGGAAGCTGGTGTCCTTTTCCTTCGCGCATAGTGAGCATGAGTCTCTTGTGGATACATGACAATATTTCTTGCATGCATTAGTAGCCAGAGCCCCGGAGACCGCCTTCCAGGCTAAGATTCTCATTTTAAGAGGCACTCTCGCATTCCATATGCATCTCCAAACAGGTCGCTCTCCTAAGGGGTGAACACTCGACGCACCCACCGTCTCAGGGGCCACACCTAACGTCGCCAAGCGATATGCACCCCGGACCGTGAACTGTCCACTCCTCTCTAGGAACCAAGCTAGGAAATCTTGCCCGTAAAAGCTGCTCCTTCCAAGCACCATGCTCATCTAGAAAATCTGCCACCCAATGGAGGCGACAATTACCTTTCGGCGTGACTGGGCGAAGGTTGTGGCCTCTTGGGATCCAAGCATCTCTCCAGGTTTTGATTAAAGACCCATCACCAACACGCCAAATGATATGCTTCTTTACTAACTCAAGACCATGGGCAATCCCCTTCCACACTGCTGAAGAACTAGCAGGGAACACCGTGTCTAGGAGATTTCCGTGGGGGGAGTATTTAGCTCTAAGAAGTCTAGCACATAAGCTCTGTGGGCAGTCCAATAGACGCCAAGCCTACTTTGCGAGCAGGGCCTAGTTGAAAGCTCTCATATCGCGAAATCCCATACCACCCATTGCCTTGGGTAGCATCATTTTCTCCCAACTTAGCCATGCCATCTTCCTTCTACCATTCTCCACCCCCCACCAATACTGCCTCATCATCCGTGTTAATTCATCACATATAGAAGCCGGCAATTTGAAGACGCTCATGACATAGGCGGGAATGACCCACGCCACTGCTTTGATCAGAATCTCCTTGTTGCCCACAAACATATACTGTTCGCTCCAATCTATCAGTCTCTTCCTCAAACGCTCCTGGAGTGTTTCGAAACTTCTTTTATGCATTCTACCCTCAGGTACCGGTAATCCCAAGTATTTTGGTTCAAACACTTGCTGTAAAATTTCTAATAGGACCTTCACCTCATCCGCATCGCCGCGTCACAATTGTCCAAAAACAGGATGGAACACTTCTCTGGGTTAATAAGTTGACCCGTCGCTGAAATGTAAGTGTTCAACAAACCTTTGACAATGCTAGCTTGCTGGCCCGACGCCTCGAAGAGCAACATTGTGTCATCCGCAAAAAGCAAGTGGGATATAACTGGTGCACCCCGACAGATACTCACACCCCGCAAGTCACCATCCGTGACAGACTTGGAAATAAGAGCAGATAGAGCATCAATGACAAATAGCAAAAGGAAAGGAGACAATGGATCACCTTGTCGCAGGCCCCTCGAAGGGGAGAACACCTCAAGTAATTTCCCATTGAACTTCACCGAATATGTTACCGATTTAACGCATGCCATGATCCAGTTGATCCAAACAACAGAGAAACCCCACTTAACTAGGGCCTTCTCGAGAAAGTCCCAGTCCACTCGGTCATAAGCCTTCGATAGATCAAGCTTGTAAGCACATGCAGCTGGACTATTTTGCTTCATGGATTGAATATGATGAATACATTCAAATACTACGATAGAATTATCAGAAATCAACATCCTGGGGATGAAGGCACTTTAGTTCTCAGAAATAAGGTCCGCCAATAAAGGACGGAGGAGATTCACCAAGCACTTGGACACAATTTTGTAAACCACATTGCACAAACTTATATCTCCTTGAGTTCTTTAGGGAAAGGCAGTTTTGGAATCAGTACAATAGCAGTATCATTCACGCCCTCTGGCATGATTCCTGTTTTAAAGAACTCCAACACCGTCACTGTGATTTCACTCTTCAAGACCGCCCAGTTGCGTTGATAGAACCTAGCCGGGAATCCATCCGTGCCTGGTGCCTTCAACGGTCCTATTTGGAAGAGCGCATTGGCCACCTCCTCCTCAGAAAATGGTGCACATAACATGTCGTTCATCTCTTGGGAAACTTTGGGCAGTATATTCTCAAGAACTGACTCTGGTGTCAGGGTCGGGTCCTTCGTGAATACCTCCTTAAAGTATGACGTAGCCATCAGCTCCATATCGGAGGGGACCGAGCACCACGTCCAGTCGGCGCACCGTAGGCGCTGGATGTAGTTCCGGCGTGCTCGCCAAATGAAGGAAATATGCCCTAGAGGCAATAATAAAGTTATTATTTATTTCCTTAATTCATGATAAATGTTTATTATTCATGCTAGAATTGTATTAACCGTAAACTTAGTACATGTGTGAATACATGGACAAAACTTATAGTCCCTAGTATGCCTCTACTTGACTAGCTCGTTAATCAAAGATGGTTATGTTTCCTAACCATAAACATGTGTTGTCATTTGATGAACGGGATCATATCATTAGGAGAATGATGTGATGGACATGACCCATCCGTTAGCTTAGCATTATGATCATGTCAGTTTCATTGCTACTGCTTTCTTCATGACTTATACAAGTTCCTCATACTATGAGATTATGCAACTCCCGAATACTGGAGGAACACTTTGTGTGCTACCAAACATCACAACGTAAAAGGGTGATTATAAAGGTGCTTTACAGGTGAGGGAGTCCTGGATTAGGGGGTCCTCGGACGGCTGGACTATGTACTTGTGCCGGACTGTTGGACTATGAAGATACAAGATTGAAAACTTCATCCCGTGTCCGGGTGGGACTCTCCTTTGCGTGGAAGGCAAGCCTCGCAATTCGGATATGTAGATCTCCTTCTCTGTAACCGACTCTGTGTAACCCTAGCCCCCTCCGGTGTCTATATAAACCGGAGGGTTTAGTCCATAGGACAACAACAATCATAATCATAGGCTAGCTTCTAGGGTTTAGCCTCTACGATCTTGTGGTAGATCAACTCTTGTAATACTCATATCATCAAGATCAATCAAGCAGGAAGTAGGGTATTACCTCCATCGAGAGGGCCCGAACCTGGGTAAACAGTGTGTCCCCCGCCTCCTGTTACCATTAGCCTTAGACGCACAGTTCGGGACCCCCTACCCGAGATCCGCCAGTTTTGACACCGACATTGGTGCTTTCATTGAGGGTTCCACTGTGCCGTCACAGTAAGGTTTGATGGCTCGCCTTGTTGTCAAGGACAAAATCACCTTTGGGGGAGCCCTGGCTGTAGGCCAAACTCTCCGACTAGGTGGCTTCGTCATGACCGCCCGTTCGGCCGCCGCGCCAACGCTGACTTCTCAGGTCATCAAAAACAGCCTCCATGTCAGCTCGGAATTCACCGAGCAGATGGATCCAATGGAGCTATCCTCCCTGAACGAGATCTTGGATCGCATCGCCGCCCTGGGAGTCACTACAGACTATGATCGGATCGGGCTTAAACCCGACCGAAGGGAGATTAACTCTCCGTCGGTCACCCATCAGATAGCGGTGGTGGAGGAGCAATGCAGCGGTTCTTCCTCTATTTTGAGGATGAACTATGTCCGGATTCCCGAGCTCTCCGAGCCGGGTACCCGTCTACGGGAGGACATGGCCCGAGCTCTGAACCTAGAATCATATAGCGGGCCAAAGAAATTGGGCAACATCGCGGAGCCCGAACGAGCCCGAACTGCCTAGCTCGGAAGCTCCTCTACCCCTGGGTCTCAGATCGGGTCAGGGTTTGGACTTAAATCTACCCACCCACCCAGATACAAGTGATCTTTCCCACATTAGACAAGAGCCCCAAGAGACAGTACATCACTTCTGGGCCCGATTCTACCTTGTAATGAGCAAGGTCAAGGACTGTCACGAGGAAGACGCAATTTCATTCTTTTACAAAAATTGCACGGACAGGGGAATCCTCAACGCCATAAGTCTCCATGACATTGCACACTTCGCTAACTTGGCGGCCATAGTACAGAAGTACTGTGCGATGGAAAGCGCCTGGAAAACCTAAACAAAATTTTGGGATCCTTCGGCTCTCACTAAACCCCTCGTCCGAACTAAAAGGGTGCACTCTCGCAAGTCACCCGATCCAATTACAAAGAAACCAAAGCCCACTACAGGGTATGTAACCGTATTGGAGGGATGGATCAATGGGCCATGCAAAATTCATAGTACACCGAATACCATACCAGCACACAACCTTAGAGCATGTTGGATACTCCGGCAGGTGGCCAAGAGCGGCGAGGATCTCCTCATCAACAATACCGCAGAGCATCATCCCGCAAAAAATAATAATACAATATTGATAGTCTTCGAGACTTTCGCCTCAAATAATAGGCGCAAGCGAGCACTCTGCAGCCTTGCCGAAGTCTGCCACGTCGCAGCAATAAATCCATGGAACGACACGGCCATAACCTTTAATGCCAGTGACGAACCTCCATTCCGAACAGTCCGAGCACCAGCTGCTTTGGTCCTTAGTCCAATTGTGGACGGCTTCCGGCTTACTAAAGTACTCATGGACGGCGGCAGCGGATTAAACCTCATCTATGAGGAAACTCTCAACAAAATGGAAATAGACAAGAGCCGCATTGAGCAAAGCAGCACGACCTTCAGAGGAATCATCCCTAGTCGGGAGGCACGATGTGCGGGAAAAATCACACTAGATGTGGTATTCGGCACACCAGAGAATTATAGGTCCAAAGAAATCACATTCCAAGTGGCCCCGTTCAGTAGCGGATACCACGCCCTTTTAGGGCGGGATGCATTCACGAGCTTCCAAGCTATACCCCATTACGGGTACATGAAGCTCAAGATGCCCGGGCCCAATGGAACCATCACTCTAGCCAGTGATCTGGACGTAGCACTCCGTGCAGAAAATAAAACCGCCGCACTGGCCCTTGAGGCATTATCTGCAGCCCTCGTGGCCGAAGAACTAACTGCGCGGCGCTCCACAGTGGACAGGGACGACATGATACTCGACAAACGACCCAAGTCCACCTATTTCAAACCAATGGATGAAATAGTCAAATTCCAGGTCCACCCAACGGACCCTACAAAAACAATATCCATCGGGGCACATCTGAACCCCACAATAGACGCCGCACTGCGAGAGTTCTTGTGCGAGAATCGGGACATATTCGCCTGGCATCCTTCAGACATGCCAGGTATCCCACGCAGGCTGGCCGAGCATAGCCTAAACATACTAAAGGGATACAAACCGGTCAAGCAGACCCTTTGGCGTTTTTTAGAACCTAAGCGGCAAGCCATGGGAGAGGAGCTAGCCAAGTTACTCGAGGCAGGATTCATCAGAGAAATAAAACATTCAGACTGGCTAGCAAACCTGGTGATGGTACCAAAGAAGGACAAATCCTGGCGCCTATGTGTCGATTTCAAGGACCTCAATAAGGCTTGCCCCAAGGATCCCTTCCCCTTCCCCCACATCGATCAAATCATCGATGCTACCGCAGGACACGACTCATTGTGCTTCCTCGATGCATACTCTGGATACCATCAAATCAAGATGGCGGAGTCAGATCAAGCCGCAATGACATTCATCACACCATACGGCCCCTTCTGTTTTAACACCATGCCTTTCGGGCTAAAAAATGCCGGTGCAACCTATCAACGCATGATTCAGGCATGCCTGGAAAAACAAATCGGCAAAACAATGGAGGCAAACGTGGACGATGTGGTCATCAAAACCAGACACGTCGAATCTTTAATAGATGACTTGAGGCTTACGTTTGACAATCTCCGAACATATGACATCAAGCTCAATCCGGAAAAATGCGTTTTCGGCGTGCCTGCTGGAAAGCTCTTCGGCTTCATCATTTCCAATAGAGGAAATGAAGCAAATCCGGCTAAAATCCAAGCTCTGTCACAGTTGGCTACCGCAACAGACCTCAAGCAAATCCAGAAATTAACTGGATGCGTGGCTGCCCTAAGCCACTTTATCTCCCGATTGGGAGAAAATGCACTACCTCTTTATCGCCTTCTTTGATGCACCCAACACTTCGAGTGGATGGATGCAGCTAAGGCCGGACTGGAAGAAATAAAGGCCCTCTTGTCCAGCAATCCAATCCTGGCCGCGCCAAATATCGGCGAACCCATGCTGTTATATATAGCTGCAACACACCACGTTGTAAGCGCAGTGCTAGTCGTCGAACGAGAGATGGACGAACATAAGTTCCCGCTTCAAAAGCCGGTATACTACGTATTGATACGTCTCCAACGTATCTATAATTTTTTATTGTTCCATGCTATTATATTACCCCTTTTGGATGTTTATGGGCTTTATTTTACACATTTATATCATTTTTGGGACTAACCTACTAACCGGAGACACAGCCCATATTGCTATTTTTTTGCCTATTTCAGTATTTCGAAGAAAAGGAATATCAAACGGAGTCCAAACAGAATGAAACCTTTGGGGGCGTGATTTTTGGAACGAACGTGATCCAGAGGACTTGGAGTGCAAGTCAAGAAGCAGCCGAGTCGGCCATGAGAGGGTAGGGCGCGCCTCCCCCTATAGGGCATGCCCCCTATCTTGTGGGCCCCTTGGGCGGCCACCGACGTACTTCTTCCTCCTATATAAGCCTACGTACCCCGAAAACATCCAGGGAGCCAACGATACACAATTTCCACCACCGCAACCTTCCGTATCTGCGAGATCCCATCTTGGAGCCTTCGCCGGTGCTCTGCTGGAGGGGGAATCGACCATGGAGGGCTTCTACATCAACACCATAGCCCCTCCGATGAGTTGTGAGTAGTTTACCACAGACCTACGGTTCCATAGTTATTAGCGAGATGGCTTCTTCTCTCTTTTTGGATCTCAATACAATGTTCTCCCCCTCTCTTGTGGAGATCTATTCGATGTAAACTCTTTTTGCGGTGTGTTTGTCGAGATCCGATGAATTGTGGGTTTATGATCAAGTTTATCTTTGAGAAATATTTGAATCTCCTCTGAATTCTTGTATGTATGATTGAGTTATCTTTGCAAGTCTCTTCGAATTATCAGTTTGGTTTGGCCTACTAGATTGATCTTTCTTGCCATGGGAGAAGTGCTTAGCTTTGGGTTCAATCTTGCGGTGTCCTTACCCAGTGACACCAGGGGTTGCAAGGCACGTATTGTATTGTTGCCATCGAGGATAAAAACATGGGGTTTATATCATATTGCATGAGTTTATCCCTCTACATCATGTCATCTTGCTTGATGCGTTACCCTGTTCTTTATGAACTTAATACTCTAGATGTAGGCAGGAGTCGGTCGATGTGTGGAGTAATAGTGGTATATGCAGGCAGGAGTCGGTCTACTTGTTGGGGACGTGGTGCCTATATACATGATCATGCCTAGATAATCTCATAATTATTCGCTTTTCTACCAATTTCTCGACAATAATTTGTTCACCCACCGTAATACTTATGCTATCTTGAGAGAAGCCTCTAGTGAAACCTATGGCCCCCGGGTCTATCTTTTATCATCTTTGCTTCCAATCTACTTTTATTTGCACCTTTACTTTTTGCATCTATATTAAAAAAAATACCAAAAATATATTTATCTTATCATACTATCTCTATCAGATCTCACTTTCGCAAGTGGCCGTGAAGGGATTGACAACCCCTTTATTGCGTTGGTTGCGAGTTCTTTGTTTGTTTGTGTAGGTGCGTGGGACTTTTGAGGAGCCTCCTACTGGATTGATACCTTGGTTCTCCAAAACTGAGGGAAATACTTACGCTACTATTGTTGCATCACCCTTTCCTCTTAAAGGAAAACCAACGCAAGCTCAAGACGTAGCAAGAAGGATTTCTGGCGCCGTTGCCGAGGAGGTCTTCGCTCAAGTCAAGACATACCAAGTACCCATCACAAACTCATCTCCCTCGCATTTACATTATTTGCCATTTGCCTCTCGTTTTCCTCTCCGCGACTTCACCCTTGCCGTTTTATTCGCCCTCTCTTTCCCAATCTTCTCCGCTCTTTTTCGCTTGCCTTTTTCCATTTGCTCGTGTGTTAGTTCGTTTACCTTGTCATTATGGCTACTCCTCCTATCCTTATTATTACTCCCGAACATGAAATTCTCAATTTTCAGCAAAGGGAGGGAGAAAATTTAAAAGGTGCTTGGCACAGAATTTGCAATGCTCAAAATAGATCTGTTAGGAAGCTTTCTACTTCCGTTCTTCTCCACAATTTTTATGTAGGCATCACTCCTTGGAATAGATGTGTTCTTGATACTGTTGCCGGAGGTGATTTCTTGAGTAGCCATACGTTTGATGCTTATAATGCTATGTTAGATTTGTTTGGCCCACCACCTCTTTTGGTTAATGGAACTGTTTTAACTTTAGAACACGTTATGCAACGGCTTCATATTATTGAAAATAAACTTGCCACTGTTGAGTTGATTGAAAATTTGGATAAAAAGATTCATAATCATATTACCCAATATGGATCTAGGGTTGGAGTTACTTTGAAAAGTCTTAAAGAGAAAGAACCTATAGTTAATGAAAAAATAGATCTAGGTTCTGCTAGAATCGGTAAACTTGAGGATATAATTACCAACTTAGGTTCGGTGTTTTCTTCCATGAAAAACACTCCAAAACCCCCTACCAAAACTGCCAAGTTTATTTACGTTCCTAAAAATAAGGGTGAATCTTCTAGTAAGGGGGACGCGGATCTCAAATCCATAAGTGTTCATCCCAATTGTCTCTCCATTGTTAAGGAACCTTTTGCTACAAACGAATTTCTTGAATTTTTGCCTAAAGGTTTAATCATTGCTAAAAAGGGAGAAACCCCTAAAGATTGTAAATGCTCCATTGGGGAATTGAGTGCCAAAGCTGGCACTACTTAGATCTATCTTCGCTTTTATGCCTAGCTAGGGGCTTTAAACGATAGCGCTAGTTGGGAGGCAACCCAATTTTCTTTGTGTTTTTTGTTTTTGTTCCTGTTTAGTAATAAATCTTGCATCTACCTTCTGCTTAGATGTGTTTTTATCTTTTAATTAGTGTTTGTGCCAAGTAGAACCTATAGGATAACCTATGATGATAGTTGATTTGATTCTGCTGAAAAACAGAAACTTTGCGCGCATGAATTTAGTTTTGTTAAATCA
Source organism: Triticum timopheevii (assembly GCA_963921465.1). Taxonomy (NCBI): domain Eukaryota; kingdom Viridiplantae; phylum Streptophyta; class Magnoliopsida; order Poales; family Poaceae; genus Triticum; species Triticum timopheevii. The sequence goes on along the minus strand of OY997274.1, from coordinate 243,622,392 downwards.
CAGAAACGTGATTTTGCGTTGATTCGTTTTGATGCTGATCATTAGATAAATTTTCCAGGACTTCCTATTTTGGTAAGATTTTTAGAGTTCCAGAAGTTTGCGTTAGTTACAGATTGCTACAGACTGTTCTGTTTTTGACAGATCCTGTTTTTCGTGTGTTGCTTGCTTATTTTGATGCATCTATGGCTAGTAAAATAGTTTATAAACCATAGAAAAGTTGGAATACAGTAGGTTTAACACCAAAATAAATAAAGAATGAGTTCATTACAGTACCTTATGTGGTGGTTTTCTTTTCTTTCACTAACGGAGCTTATAAGATTTGCTGTTGAGTTTTGTGTTGTGAAGTTTTCAAGTTTTGGGTAAAGCTTTTATGGAATATGGAATAAGGAGTGGAAAAAGCCTAAACTTGGGGATGCCCATGGCACCCCAAGATATTCAAGAATAGCCAAAAGCCTAAGCTTGGGGATGCCCCGGAAAGGCATCCCCTCTTTCTTCGTTCATTGGTAACTTTACTCGGAGCTATATTTTTATTCGCCACATGATATGTGTTTTGCTTGGAGCGTCGTGTATTATATTAGTTTTTGCTTTTTAGTTTACCACAATCATCCTTGCTGTACACACCTTTTTGAGAGAAGCCTACTTGATTGAATTTGCTAGAATACTCTATGTGCTTCACTTATATCTTTTGAGCTTGATAGTTTTTGCTCTAGTGCTTCACTTATATCTTTTAGAGCACGGTGGTGACTTATTTTTGTAGAAATTACTAGTCTCTCATGCTTCACTTATATCTTTTTGAGAGTCTTTTAGAACAGTATGGTATTTGCTATGGTTATAAAATTGGTCCTAGAATGGTAGGCATCCAAGTTGGGTATAATAAAAACTATCATAGGAAGTGAATTGGATGCTATGATCAATTTGATACTTGATAATTGTTTTGAGATATGGAGGTAGTGATATTAAAGTCATGCTAGTTGGGTGATTATGAATTTAAAGAATGCTTGTGTTGAAGTTAGCAAGTCTCGTAGCATGGACGTATGGTTAAAGTTGTGTAACAAATTTGAAACATGAAGTGTACCTGGCTTGTGCATCCTTATAAGTGGCGGTCAGGGATGAGCGATGGTCTTTTCTTACCAATCTATCCCCCTAGGAGCATGCGCGTAGTGCTTGATTTTCGATGACTTCTAAATTTTTTGCAATAAGTATATTTGTCGTGGAATTGTCACGGCAGATGTCCTTAGTGTTAAGACTTAGTCGCGAGACCAACGCATCTATGTGGTAGCTTGAGAGGGGTTGATCGGGACGAGAGATGCAACACGCAAGACAAGGATTTAGACAGCTTCGGGCCCCGGGAAACATCATCCGGTAATAACCCTACATGCTGTTTATGGCTAGGTCTCATTATGATCATGAGAGAGTCGCCGATAAGTCGGTTCTTTGTGTCTAGCCCTAGAGATTGTTTCTTCTTTTCTGTCCCTCTTTGGGGAGCCCTGCCCCTCCTTATATAAGTTAGAGGGGCGGGTTACATGTGGAGTCCAAATAGGATTAGGACTAGCCTATCTTCTACTACAAGCCGGATACAAGTCCGGGTCTTGATTCCTTGTAAGGGAGATATTCCTCACGCCTTTCCTCTTAAGCCGGCCTACCATAACGTAAGCCGGCCTTCTGGGCCTTGAGCCTCCTGGGCCTCCGGGTCTTGTCGCTTCTCTGATCCGCTTGCCAGGTCACCCATAAGTCGCTAGGATCGGGCGGGTCATTAGTGAGTCGCCAAGTCCGGCCGGGTTACACCGCGGGGTATATCCCCGACATTAGCCCCCAAGTTTAGCTTGGATTTATCCATGGTAAACTTATGCTGCAAAATAAACACAAGAACAAATTTGACAGGTTGTGCTCCGGGTTAAGAATTCTTGTAAACCGGCATCTGAACATCCTTATGTCCTTGTCATTTCCTTCTTCTAGAAAATCTGGGTCAATAGACCAGCTTCACAATCAATTTACTTGTAGAAGAAATATTGTAAACAAATAATCCATTTGAGTCGGCTTCCAAAGCGCCGGCTTAAAAAAATAGGTCTTTAAATACTCATCTGATTTTCAACCGGCTTAAAGATGTAGATCTTGCCGAGTTATAATTTCCAAAATCTCCGGGTTATAAAAGACTGATGATGTCGAGTCATAATTGTTGTTGACACTGGGTCATGTAATTGATCTTCCTGATTTACTCAAAGCTGAGAATTTGAAGATGTTCCTTCTTTATATGCATAATACCTGTAGCCCTCAAGTCTTAAGAGGAGAACATAGTGATAACTTAAGACTTGCTTCAATATAAGTGTTGCAACCTTGAAGAAATCCTGGTTATTCATCTCAATCATTAGTCATAAACTAAATATTCCACATATGTAGCCCCCAAGTGCCGGGTTGTCATGCTTGCAGCAACCTGGGACTTGTAATTGCTTTATGCTCATGAAAGTTTCAACCAGTGTAACCCCCAAGGGCCGGGTCATTATGCAATAATGAGCAGGGAGTTTGTAGATATAACCATGTAAATTTGAACAGCAATGTGTAGCCCTTAAGGGCCGGCTTAGTAAAATAATACTGAGCTGGGACTTTGTATATAATTCATTGAAAATAATATCATATGATGTAACCCTCACCATGGGGATCGAACCAACGTCCATAAGGTTAAGAGCTTTGTACTCTACCAATTAAGTAGTGGACCTTTCAATATAATGGATTAAGACTTGTGTACCTTGAATTGTTGACAGGAGGAATTGGTAGCCCCCAAGGGCCGGCTCAGTACGATGTGATGAGTCGGGTCTTCAATGAGGTGAGCAAAAAATGACTTTGCATTAGCCCCCAAGTGTCATGGTGCATGCTTGCAGCGACATGAGACTTGCATATTTGATGTAACCTCAATTTGAATAATGTAGCCCCCAAGTGCCGGGTCGTAAGCCTGCAGCGACTCGGGACTATTCCTTCCATTGTAGAATAAATCATATCCATTAATAAAATAATAGCCATTACGCTGAAGTGACTTTGAAGACCTCCATCATAATATTGGCTATTGATAACCATAATAAGAATCTAGCCATGTTGGCTATTAAGGATTTGAATAATATAATCCGGTATGAAAACCTCAATCATTTAATATCATCATGAAAATCCAGCCAGTTTTGGCTATTAAAGATTTGAATACCTCATCGGTTGACAAGTAAATCCAGAGTTTAAATACCTGGCGGCTCTTGGCCGATGACGGCTTAATGCGCATTCATTGTAAGCCGGAATTTTTGTAACCCGGTGGCCTATAGCCCTTGAGAAAATCAATAATTGATAACCCTTTTGAGACATCAATTTCAGTGATGAGCTTGGACTGAAGCATTTATATAAGTCATAGTTCTGCAAATCCTGCACAGAGTTTAAACAGCATACGCCCTGGCGACTTAACGTCAAAAGCCAGGGCGGGTATTCACCCAAATGTAGTCTTATCCTGCAAACAAGTAGATCACAAGATCCCTATGATCCTTTGAATGATACCGCCAGTTTATGTGACCCGGACAGTGAAGTTGATAACTTAACTCTGTAAGAGCCGGCACATATGATATTTGTGAAAACTCAAATACTTGCGATTGTATAAAAACAGATAAAATTTTTGAGGCTTCTGATTCGAATACGATCAGTAAACCGTTCCAAAGGGGTTAAGCTAAGATTCGAATACGATCATATAGCCCCCAGTGGCGTTGGCGATGCCGATCAAAGTGGGTATCGACAGCTATGTTCTCTTTGGTTCGAATACGACCCATGTTTGAATAGGAAGCCCCCAAGTGACCTTAAGAGTTGTTTAGCAACGCTGATTCGAATACGATCCACGTCGATTCCCAAAGGGGTTGAGCTATGATTCGGATACGATCAAGAAGCCCCCAAGTAGGTTCAGCAGTTTGCTAACCAAAAGGGTATCGACAACTATGTTCTCTTTGGTTCGAATACGACCTATGTTTGAATAGGAAGCCCCCAAGTGACCATGAGAGTTTTGGCATTGAGCCGATCAAGAGGGTACTGATAGCTATGCCCTATGAGCAGGAAGCCCCCAAGTGACCATAATAAGATAAGCCGTAAGGCAGGATACTCATGTTTTGAACCGTGCATCCTGGCAGCAAGTTCTCTTTGGTAACCATTAATTTGTCTGAGATCTCGAACTTTGTGAGAGATTAATTCTTTTTGAATCGGAAATTCTTAAACTGGATATTGAGATCCTCAAAACTTTGTAAGGGACAAATTTACCTTGAGCCGGATGTTGAGCCGGTTTTGAGAGCTTCAAAGCTTTGCGAGAGAGAGATGTCTCTTGAGCTGTATTTTAAACCGGAATCTTCATTTTGAGCTGGAAATTTTTCTGATGGCTTTAAAATTTGCCAATAAAGCAGTAGCCTCCAGGGCCGGGTTATCTTCCCTTCAATGACCTGGAGTTCTTGAATTCTTTGAAACCGGCTAATTTTGCCGAGCCATACCATTGTAGCCCCCGAGTCTCAAGATGACTCGAAGAGTTGGCTTGATATTCTCCATATTTGACCATAGAAGAAGGTGTATATCATTGGCGTTGATAACGCGATGTGAATCCACAGAAGGTTTAGGTGACTGCAGTGGGTTATAAATGATCCCGTATGAACCGTGTCAGCAACTCGGCCAATGATTCCTTCCAACTGGTTGTTTGAAGTTAACCAAACCGCAGTGGCGGCGACTTGTGCGCCTGCCCATTGAGCCATCCAATGCAGACGGCGGCTGATAATACATGATAATTTGCCTCCAATTTGTTGGAAGAAAACCGGGCTTCCCAAGTAGTGACTTGCTCATACTCAATAAACAACTCATGCAGACAGGTGTGGCCCGATGTGTTGATGTAGACCAGGTCACAAGAGACGGACGGTAAAGACGACCGCAACATCTGAGACGACACAAACAGATGAACCGGCCGTGGCGTTGTAAGCTGGTGTGGACGGGCAAGTTGTCCTCCTTGTTGTAAGCCGGCGTGGTCAGGTGAGACGGCCACGACGTCGTAAGCCAGCGCGATCGCGAGAAACGGCCACGATGTCGTAAGCCGGTGCGGGAGTCCGTTGAGTAAGAACGACCACCTGATATGTTAAACCAAAAATTATCCACTGCGGAGTTGATGATTACCATGGTGAAGCTTGAAATTAATCACGGCCAAGTCGGTCACGGGAGTAGATAGATGAGTCGGCCGTGACATTGTAAACCGGTGTAGTCGCGAAAATCGGCCGCGGGGTTAGAAACTGCACGGATGCAGGCAAGTCGGCCATGGGCACGGACAATGAGTCAGTCGCGTGTGTTGAGGTAGTGGGGGTGGCAACTTGCGCAAGACGAGCGCTAGTGCAAAAATAATATTTTCCCATGCCCCTTTTGTGACACCTTTTTGTAAGGGATAGTGGTCCTGCGAAAAAATATCATAGACCAAGTAATTGTTCTTTGACAAACAATAATATGCGTTAATAAAACATATTTAGATGGATATCACCTGATTTTGCTCGGCCGACCGATGATCCATACGTAGCGCCCGTAGGTAACCTTTCGGTGCTGTTTACTGAATTCCGTTTGATCCTTATGTACATCCAAAGGATTTTTGCATTTAACCCCCTCGAGGGCCTTTTCAGAATTTGCCGCAGCTCCTTCTCACTTTTTTTTAGGATACTGCGTACAATTGCTATATCATCTTCAGTGGTACCACTTGCCCATAAAACTTGGGACGTGCATGTTCCTACTTCTGCAGTAGCATAGGAAAGACCCGGCTCGGCCAGGTGACACCGGGGCCGGAGTGACTCGGAGCGGAAATGGCAGAGACGGCCGGCGGCTCAAGGTGACGGCAATGGCTCAGTAGCAGAGTAGCAGTCAATGGACCTGGCGTTGCGCTAACAGAACAATCCACTTTGTCATATTTCTTGAGAATTGTATGAATAGCAATAGTACTAGCACTCTTCCTTCTTGAACCATGATTTGTTGATCATTTATGAAGCATTGACGTAGGTGCCATGTATACTGTTGCCATCAATATGCCAGAACTGTAGTCACAGGCATCTGAAAATTCATCGGGCGCCTCGAGGCAAGTTCGCGAGCGCGGATCATGGAGGAATCTGGGTCGTGGCCGGTCCTGTTTCCGGTTCATGGACGAGGAGGCGAGGCGAATCCATCCCCGCATCTTCTGGGTCGGACAAGGCTCGCAGGCGGAGACGGGGCCGGCTTCGAAATGAGCAGCGGCCTCGGGCGGTGATGAAGTGGCAAGGTGCAAGGGCGGCTCGGTCAAGCAGAGGTGAGGCCGCTCATCCTGGGCAGCTTGGTGCAGCCACAGCACAAGAGCCATGAGGCCGAAAAGGGCCGCTGCTGTGGCTTAGAACCGCGGTGAGGACGGCTCAGAACCGCGAAGAAGTAGTGCGGCTCGGCGCGGTTGGGTCGCGACCAGCGATTTGGAGGAATCTGGCGGCTCACAGGCAGCGACGACAGCCGGCGGCACGCAGGCAAAGACCACGGCCGGCGGTTTACGGCGGAACGACGCCATGACGACGCCTTGGAAACAGGCGACTTCACGGGTCTACGGTGGCGGCGGCGCCGCGGATCGAGAGGCCAACGGGCGGCTCATGTGCGAACAGTAGCTCGTACGCACGCTCGAAGACGGCCGCTGGCAGCTTGTGGAGACATCGGGCGGGTCGCGGCGCTCGGCGGCGTGCAGAGGCGGACAGACTCAGGGCAAAGACAACTCAGGGCCGGGGCGGCTCACCAGCGGAAGCTCAACGGCGGCCGGTGGAACGAGTCGAAGCCCTCGTCCCCATCCAATCCGGGTCGTGGTTGTTTTGATTTTTTTATGGACCAACCGTTCGACCAGGACTTTCCTTTCTTTGAGTATTTTCTCCGATCCAGCTCGTACTGCTTACTGATTGGTTTTGCAAAGTACTAGTCGCACTTGGTAGTTGATTTCCACGGGATTTTTTGCCTGTAACCCAGCAGCAGCTATTTTATGGAACTCGGCGGATCCAGCGGTAACTTTGGAATTTGTGACATACATGCAGTATATCAACTCTTTGTCGACCTCGGATTTGGCGTAGAAGCGGTTTCAACGGATCACCTTGTCACGTCTGGCGGCGTAGATGAAGGAACCCTAACCTTTTGATCTCAAACCTTGTGTTGTAAACTCCAAAGTTAATCATGATTCTGACCACAAACAATCTTTTCTTCATCTGATCAATAACGAACTTCTCGAATCCTGTGAGAGATCCCTTCAAGAACTCAACATCACCATGCGCAGGCCCCACGGTGGGCGCCAACTGTCATGGAATTGTCATGGCAGATGTCCTTAGTGTCAAGACTTAGTCGCGAGGCCAACACATCTATGTGGTAGCTTGAGAGGGGTTGATCGGGACGAGAGACGCAACACGCAAGACAAGGATTTAGACAGCTTCGGGCCCCGGGAAACATCATCCGGTAATAACCCTACATACTGTTTGTGGATAGGTCTCATTATGATCATGAGAGAGTCGCCGATAAGTCAGCTCTTTGTGTCTAGCCCTAGAGATTGTTTCTTCTTTTCTGTCCCTCTTTGGGGCCCCTCCTTATACTCCCTCCGTTCCTTTATTTAAGGTGCATTTTTTCCAGCTCGGTGACCAAGGCAGCAATTTTTGGAGCATCTGGGACAATACTACCCCTGGTATTAGCTTAGCGTTGGAAATCAATTAGGTGAGCTTCCACTGATTTGGCCGCTGCATGCAGATACACTGCCGGCCTTGCATGGCACATGCAATCCCCGTATCCCAAGAAATCAGCGATGCAAATAACTCTGTTGCCTCCTATAGGAAAATGAGCTCGCGCGGCAGAGAGAAAAAGGGAGGGAAGTCACTTGGCGCCAACAGAATGCAGATTTTAAAATATGTTCTCGTGTACAAAATGAGTCAACTCCCCATGGTTTTCTTCATTTCCCCCTTCTTCCAGTACTTGGCCAACAGAAAACATGGTTGATCTAGACTTGCATCCAGCACCTAATTGGGATTCAATTGAGGAGAACGAAGACCGGGCCTATGATCTTGGAGACGACTATGACTGGCTAGCTTCCGATGACTCCGACGACGGTATGTTCTTGTGCAATCTCACCTTTTTGCAGTAATACTAGCAGGATAATTTTTTATTGCGGGCTCCATGTAGAAGTTGAGCATTCCCTCCATGACGTCAATGGATGCGAGCATGATCGACTTCATGCCAGCAAAGAAGCCGACGATGAGGCGGACCTCCTTGAACACAGGCGAGCTGCTTCTGCGGAGCACGGGCGACTTGACGTACGCATGCCGGCGGAAGACGCGGGGCGCGGCCAACGCGCCGGCGGGCGTGGACGCGGGCACAGCCAAGGCGCAGGCGGGCGCGGACGCGGGGACGCGCGCGAGGCCAACATGCAGACGGACCCGGCCATGCAGTGGACGCAACGCAGGCTTCATAGGTATACGTACTGTATGTATTCCATACTCCTTGAACCAGATCATGTACTCCGGGGTAGTACTTGAACCGTTGTGTCACCATCTCTGCTCAGGTGGATCACCGAGGCGCTGGTGGACGAGGCCACACAGAGGATGGAATACAGTGCAAGCCGCCGGTGAATCCAGCGGAGAAGTGGTGGCCGGTGTCCTTTTGCACGATGTTTTCGCTCAGAAGTAGGAAGACCTTCTATCCTGGGGCGATCCGGCTTGGTACAACCAGGGCCTATCTCTTCGACAGCGAACATGTTCTTATAGATTCTCGTGCGTGCCGGACCGGTGAAGTATTCATCCAGGGAACGGTTGTCATGTTCCCTTGCCATCTTGCGAACATCACCACCGGTGACCAAGGAGTTGATGCGGCAGGTTCTATGTGCGCACACGACTCAGGCCATGGAGAAGATGCTGCTGGTGGATGCGATGGCTCGGAAGTGGAAGAAGCTGCCAGTATGCACGCGGGCCTCGGACGTGCTCGTGGTGCACATGATGTCGTGCTTAAATGCGTGCGTGCGGCGCTACTTGCTGGTCCTGTCGTCGGGCGTGGCCGTGGAGGTGACGACAATGCCGTCGGGGACGCCAGTGACGCTCGACGTGGTCGTCGACGCTTGGGCTTGGCTGGTCGCAGCAGAATGCGCCCGGCTCTGACGAAGTGGCAAGGCGGCCTTACCAAAGTTGTTCCATCTTCGCTAAATGGCAGCAGCAATGATGCAACCAGCCCTGCCGACGTTAACCAAGGTGACTGTACAGAAAGTGTTCCATCTTCAGTAAATGGCAGCGGCAATGATGCAACCAGCCCCGCCGGCAACGTTAACCCATGCATCCGTGTGGAGTTGAACAAAGGTGTTGTTCCAGAGAGTGACCCTGGAGTACAAGCTGAAGTAGCTGACACCGGCAGCAACAATGGTTAGTCTTCTGCATGAGTTATTTCTGTAGAGAATGTTAGTTCTTTTTAGCTGAAAGTAATTCAGTTCTTGTTCTGAATATTCTGTAGGCTCAAATGCTAATAAAAAAAAGAAGCGAAGATGGTACCCAGACCATCAAAAGCAAGAAATTTATGCTATGCTATTAGAGCGGACAAATCAAGGCGTACTAAACCAAGGGGTGGTTGACGAGGTGGCAGAGCTTTGTCAAGTTAATTACCGGACTGTTCAAAACATATGGTCGAGAGGCAAGAAAGCCGGTGGTATTCATGGAGTAGCAAACAAAAGGGTGAAAACTTGTGGCCGCAAGAAGATACCGTTTGATTCAGATGCCATAAAAAAGATTGAATTGAGCAAAAGAACTACGCTCAAAGATCTTGCTAATGAGCTTCAAATGGCGAAGACAACTTTATGGAGAAGGTTGAAGGAGGGCAGACTGAAGCGCCATACAAATTCAATTAAATCCACATTGACTGATGACAACAAGGTGGGTCGGATTCGGTTTTGTTTATCCATGTTGGATGAGCTAAGTGTGCCTGAAGAACCCAGATTTAAAGGCATGTACAATGTCATTCACATTGATGAGAAGTGGTTCTACCGCACTAAAGGTACCCAGAACTACTACTTGGCACCTGATGAAGAAGAACCCTATCGCAGCACACAGAGCAAGGGATTTATCGAGAAAGTGATGTTCTTGGCAGCAGTAGCAAGGCCTCGTTATGATGATCATGGTGTCATGACTTTTGATGGCAAGATTGGAATTTGGCCGTTCACATATCAGGACTTTGCAAAGAGGCGTAGCCCTTACCGAGAGAGGGGAGAAGAGGTAACCAAGGTTTTGCCGTCGGTGACGAAGGATGTCAGTAGAGATTATATGGTGAACAAGCTGCTACCTGCCATCAAGGCTTTGTGGCCGGCTTCGGAACGCGGACGCATAATATACATTCAGCAAGATAATGCAAAGACCCATATTGCTGTGAATGACAATGTGTTTTGTACAGCGGCACAGGCAGATGGATGGGATATTAGGCTTACATGTCAGCCGCCGAACTCACCTGATTTGAACATTCTTGACTTAGGATTCTTTGCTGCACTTCAGGCTCTTTTTGAGAAGATGTCCCCTGGTAAAATTGATGATATTGTTGCAAAGGTGAAAAAAGCATATGACACCTACCCGGCTGAGAGAAGCAACCGTATTTTTCTTACCCTTCAGTCATGCATGTGCGAGGTACTGAAGCAGAAAGGAGGTAACCGGTACAAGGTTCCGCACATGAGGAAGTCATTTCTGGCGGCACTCGAAATGCTTCCGGACGTAGTACCCTGCGATGCTGATGTTGTAATTGCTGCTATTGAAGCCCTTCCAGATGCTTGATGTACTTCTTGTGGCTTGTTATCAGTAATAATCTTAGCAACTTCGTTACTTATACAGTCATGAATTTAAACATACTCGTACTGTACTTGTAGCCTTATTCATAATCTCAGTGAACTTGTTCTTTGTTTTCTGATGCTTATTACTCCATGCCATCAAGTAATCTTAAAAGAACTTGTTGTTAATTTTTTTGGTGATTTTTATTACTCCATGACTTCGACTTATCTATTGCTTTGAGAGTAGAACATTGCAAGTAACAGTAACCAACAAAATGAGCTTCATTCATGCCAAAGTATGATGTCACTTAACAAACTCATGCAATAAAAAAAGACTTTGGGCACATTGACAATTTATGAAATCACACCAAATATTTAGTGCTAAGAGGAGAGTAGTTGCGTCACTGATTATGTGGTCATTTCTTCATCATCTTTGGATCATACGATGTCATCAAGGACTTCAGTATGAAATCCCTATATGATTCCATTCCTGGGGGTACCGAGTCCGCCATTGAATCCGGGGCATAAAATCGTTCCACACGCACTTCACTTGCTCTGGCAGCTTGCATTGCTTCAAACTCTGAATCGATGGTCTCGGCATCGCTATCGACCTCATCATTCTTGATGGCCTTGTCATCTACCGCGTTGCTCTTATCGTTCTCCTCGCCATATTGGTGCTCCCCTTGATCGACGCCTCCAGTTGTGTCGCTAAAAGTTAGAACAAGGCATGTCATACTAGTACATGTACAGATATGATGGATAAGAGCAAACGTATAAGTGGGACTAACCAAAAATCGGTGATGTTATTTGACATGACGGATATTCCGTACATACGACAAAGGACAGTGCGCCGAGCATTGCTTGACATGGCATGCTTGAAGAGGCCGATGCGGCGTATGGTTCGGACACCACGCAGTTCACGACCTCGTTGACGGTGGCGATTCCGGCCTTGGAAGAAGTTACAGACCGGATGTCGAGCAGCATGTGTGCGCAATAACCCGGCTTGTTGGACATCGCCGTTGTCGGCCGTGGCCACATCATGCAAAATCTGGTCGGCGAGCTTCACGTCGGACAACAGAGGCGACGAGTCCTCGGCGAGACACCGACCGTGGTCTTGCACCTCACTAAACAGGCCCAAGGACTCGTCCGTTTCTTCCACCTGACTGAACAGTTCCATAGCGGGATCATCCTCTTGGCTAAAAACATGCAGCAACGAGTTGAACCTATCTTCCTCTAGCATGAACGGATCCATGGTGGAAGAGAAAAGGCGTCCGTTCAGAAGTTTTGTTCGTGTGATGCTTTCTGTTCTCAGGAAAAGGCTTAGATCAGGTAGAGAAAATTGTTCTATACGCTCTCAAAGAGAAAACAATAAAATAATGGGATTGCATGGGATGGGAGGATATACATTTTCCTAATTAATGATGGTTCCCTTTTTTCCCAACAAAACGCATTAAGTGCTTGGCTTGATTTTAGCATCAGGAGGATAGCTACCATGTAGGTCGGCCGTGGAGGGGTAAAAGAGGGATTAAGTGAGATTACAACAAATACACCTTACATTGTGAAATTTTTGTAAAAAATGCACCTTAGATAAAGGAACGGAGGGAGTATAAGTTAGAGGGGCGGGTTACATGTGGAGTCCAAATAGGATTAGGACTAGCCTATCTTCTACTACAAGCCGGATACAAGTCCAGGTCTTGATTCCTTGTAAGGGAGATATTCCTCACGCCTTTCCTCTTAAGCCGGCCTACCATAACGTAAGCCGGCCTTCTGGGCCTTGAGCCTCCTGGGCCTCCGGGTCTTGTCGCTTCTCTGATCCGCTTGCCAGGTCACCCATAAGACGCTAGGATCGGGCGGGTCATTAGTGAGTCACCAAGTCCGGCCGGGTTACACCGCCGGGTATATCCCCGACAATATTTGTTCTTTTGACTAATGTTGAGTCCATGGATTATACGCACTTTTACCTTTCCGCCATTTCTAGCCTCTTCGGTACCGTGCATTGCCCTTTCTCACCTTGAGAGTTGGTGCAAACTTCGCAGGTGCATCCAAACCCCGTGATACGATACGCTCTATCACACATAAACCTCCTCATATCTTCCTCAAAATAGCCACCATACCTACCTATTATGGCATTTCCATAGCCATTCCGAGATATATTGCCATGCAACTTTCCACCGTTCCGTTCATCATCATGACATACTTTACTTTTGTCATATTGCCATTGCATGATCATGTAGTTGACATCGTATTTGTGGCAAAGCCAGCATGCATAATTTTTCATACATGTCACTCTTGATTCATTGCACCATCCCGGTACACCGCTGGAGGCATTCATATAGAGTCATATCTTGTTCTAGTTTCGAGTTGTAATTCATATGTTGTAATCAATAGAAGTGTGATGATCATCATTATTAGAGCATTGCCCAAAAATAAAAAAAGAAGAAAGGCCAAAAGAAAAAAAAGGAAGGCCAAAAAAAAGAAAAAAAGAAAAAAAAGAAAAAAAGAAAAAGAGAAAAAAAGAAAATAAATAAAAAGGGCAATGTTACTATCTCTTTTTCCACACTTGTGCTTCAAAGTAGCACCTTGTTCTTCATGTAGTGAGTCTCATATATTGTGCTTCAAAGTAGCACCATGTTTTTCATATAGTGAGTCTCATAAGTTATCTTTTTCGTACCAGTGGGAATTTTTCATTATAGAACTTGGCTTGTATATTCCTACAATGGGCTTCCTCAAATGCCCTAGGTCTTCGTGAGCACACGAGTTGGATGCACACCCACTAGTTTTCTTTTGTTCAGCATTCATTTATAGCTCTAGTGCATCCGTTGCATGGCAATCCCTACTCCTCATGCTGACATCAATTGATGGGCATCTCCATAGCCCATTGATTATCCTCGTCAATGTGAGACTTTCTCCTTTTTTGTCTTCTCCACACAATCCCCATCATCATATTTTATTCCACCCATAGTGCTATATCCATGGCTCACGCTCATGTATTGCGTGAAGGTTGAAAAAGTTTGAGATTATTTAAGTATGAAACAATTGCTTGGCTTGTCATTGGGGGTATAGAAGTTGGGAACATCTTTGTGTGACGAAAATGAAGCATAGCCTAACTATATGATTTTGTAGGGATGAACTTTCTTTTGCCATGCTATTTTGAGAAGACATGATTACTTTGATTATTATGCTTGAAGTGTTACTATTTCTTTTATCAATATGAACTTTTATTTTGAATCATTTGGATCTGAACATTCATGCCACAATAAAGAAAATTACATTGAGAATTATGCTAGGTAGCATTCCACATCAAAAATTTCTTTTTTATCATTTACCTACTCGAGGACGGGCATGAATTAAGCTTGGGGATGCTTGATACGTCTCCAACGTATCTATAACTTTTGATTGTTCCATGCTATTATATTACCCCTTTTGGATGTTTATGGGCTTTATTTTACACATTTATATCATTTTTGGGACTAACCTACTAACCGGAGGCCCAGCCCGTATTGCTGTTTTTTGCCTATTTCAGTATTTCGAAGAAAAGGAATATCAAACGGAGTCCAAACGGATTGAAACCTTCGGGAGCGTGATTTTTGGAATGAACATGATCCAGAGGACTTGGAGTGCAAGTCAAGAAGCAACCGAGGCGGCCACGAGAGGGTAGGGCGCCCCCCCCACAGGGCGCGCCCTCCTGTCTCGTGGGCCCCTCGGGCGGCCACTGGCATACTTCTTCCTCCTATATAAGCCTACGTACCCCGAAAACATCTAGGCAGCCAACGAAACACAATTTCCACCACCATAACCTTTTGTATCCGCGAGATCCCATCTTGGAGCCTTCGCCGGTGCTCCGCCGGAGGGGGAATCGACCACGGAGGGCTTCTACATCAACACCATAGCCCCTCCGATGAGTTGTGAGTAGTTTACCACAGACCTACGGGTCCATAGTTATTAGCTAGATGGCTTCTTCTCTCTTTTTGGATCTCAATACAATGTTCTCCCCCTCTCTTGTGGAGATTTATTCGATGTAAACTCTTTTTGCGGTGTGTTTGTCGAGATCCGATGAATTGTGGGTTTATGATCAAGTTTATCTTTGAGAAATATTTGAATCTCCTCTGAATTCTTGTATGTATGATTGAGTTATCTTTTCAAGTCTCTTCGAATTATCAGTTTGGTTTGGCCTACTAGATTGATCTTTCTTGCCATGGGAGAAGTGCTTAGCTTTGGGTTCAATCTTGCGGTGTCCTTACCCAGTGACAGCAGGGTTTCAAGGCACGTATTGTATTGTTGCCATCGAGGATAAAAAGATGGGGTTTATATCATATTGCATGAGTTTATCCCTCCACATCATGTCATCTTGCTTAATGCGTTACTCTGTTCTTTATGAACTTAATACTCTAGATGCAGGCAGGAGTCGGTCGATGTGTGGAGTAATAGTAGTAGATGCAGGCAGGAGTCGGTCTACTTGTTGCGGACGTGATGCCTATATACATGATCATGCCTAGATAATCTCATAATTATTCGCTTTTCTATCAATTGGTCGACAGTAATTTGTTCACCCACCGTAATACTTATGCTATCTTGAGAGAAGCCTCTAGTGAAACCTATGGCCCCCGGGTCTATCTTTTATCATCTTTGCTTCCAATCTAATTTTATTTGCATCTTTACTTTTTGCATCTACATTATAAAATACCAAAAATATATTTATCTTATCATACTATCTCTATCAGATCTCACTTTCGCAAGTGGCCGTGAAGGGATTGATAACCCCTTTATTGCGTTGGTTGCGAGTTCTTTGTTTGTTTGTGTAGGTGCGTGGGACTTTTGAGGAGCCTCCTACTGGATTGATACCTTGGTTCTCAAAAACTGAGGGAAATACTTACGCTACTATTGCTGCATCACCCTTTCCTCTTCAAGGAAAACCAACGCAAGCTCAAGACGTAGAACGTATCCATTGTCCTCACTCCATGCAAGTCACGGTACCCACATTATCAAAAGATAACATACGCGGTCTTCATGGCATCCTAGAAACTACGACACTACTTTCAAGAGTGTTCAATCACGGTGGCCTCTGAAGTACCACTCAACGATATAATAAATAATCGCGATGCCACGGGATGGATTGCTAAATGGGCTATCGAGCTCCTCCCGTTCGACATCATATATAAACCACGGCGAGCCATTAAGTCGCAAGTACTGGCTGACTTCGTCGCCGACTGGACAGAAGCCGAACTCCCTAAAGAGTACGACGCGTACTCCAATTGGATCATGCACTTTGACGGCTCTAAGATGCTGGCTGGTCTGGGAGCAGACATTGTCCTGACATCCCCCACCGGAGACACAGTCCAATACGTACTCCAAATATTATACACAGACTCCAATAATGCAGCCGAATACGAGGCTCTGTTGCATGGCCTTCGGATGGCAGTCTCCATGGGCATTCAACGCCTAGAAGTGTGTGGGAATTTGAACCTTGCAATATCTCAAATAAATGGAGACTTTGACGCCAAGGACCCAAAAATGGCGGCTTACCGCAATGTCGTCCTCAAAATGTTAGCTCGGTTCGAGGGGTTCGAATTCCACCATGTGGTCCGAGAAAACAATCAAGCGGCGGATATCCTCGCCCGCATCGGCGCTAAGCGCGACCCCGTCCCACCTAATATCTTCTTGGAAAGGCTGTTTAAGCCATCCGTCATGTGGGAAGGGGAGACCGGCAATAACAGTCTGGATCCGACCACAACTCGAGATCCCGAACACTTTGACGTAATCAGAGGCCCCGCCACTGAAATAACACCTTCAACCCACGTGATTATGGTTGTCATCGCCCCGTGGACAGAACCCTTCTTAGCCTACCTAAATAGGCAAGAACTCCCTGAGGACTAAAACGAGGCACGTTGCATTGTGCGGCGCTCTGAAGCCTACAAGGTTCACGAGGGAGAGCTTTATAAGAAAAGCGCTACCGGAGTACTCCAAAGGTGCATCTCTGAAGAGGAAGGACGACATCTTTTGGCCGAAATTCATGCTGTACTCGGCGGCTACCATGCCGCATCTCGGGCCCCTGTAAGCAAGGCCTTCTGTACAGGTTTCTACTGGTCGACAGCCCGAGCAGACGCACAGGACCTCGTCCAACATTGCGTCGGTTGCCAGCTTTTTGCAAATGAAAGCCATATGCCACCTACCGCTCTCCAAACAATCCCCATAACTTGGCCCTTTGCAGTTTGGGAGCTCGATATGGTTGGACCCCTTAAAGGAGGAAGCCATAAGAAAAAATACTTGTTGGTCATGGTGGATAAATTCACCAAATGTATAGAAGCCAAACCAGTTAAAACAGCCGAATCCAGACCAGTGATAGACTTCATATCAGGGGTCGTGCACCGTTACAGTGTCCCCCACAACATCATCACCGATAATGGCTCCAACTTCACAGCCGACGAGGTGAAAACTTGGTGCGGCAACATGGGCATCAAGCTCGATTATGCCTCCGTTTATCACCCCCAAACAAACGGTCAAGTCGAACAAGGAAATGGTATTATTATGAGCGGCATCAAACCCAGACTAGTGCGATCCTTGAAGGAATCAGATACGCACTGGGTTGAGGAGCTCGACTCCGTACTATGGGGGCTGCGGACCACGCTGAATCGCACTACCGGATACACACCATTTTTTATGGTGTACGGCGCAGAGGCGGTATTGCCCTGCGACATCATTCATGACTCACCTCGAGTGCACATGTACGAAGAGAGAGAAGCCGAGCTTGATCGGCAGGACAACTTAGATGCCTTGGAGGAGGAGCATGATGTCGCAAAAGCCCGCTCCGCATTCTATCAGCAACAGGCTCGAAGGTATCAAAGCAGAGAAGTACGGGCCAAAACTTATAACGTTGGCGAACTCGTTCTACGCCTACCGGAGAAGAAAAAGGACAAGCTCAAGCCCAAGTGGGAGGGTCCCTTCATCATTGATAAGGTTCTCACCGGAGGAGCGTACCGTTTGCGTGATGCATCTGATAATCGACTCGAGCCAAACCCATGGAACGCGGCCAGACTCCGAAGATTCTACGCCTAGTGCCGGACTATGTGTTCGTCTCCTTACCTCCACCTTTTTTAAGATCATATCTGCTTTCTTTCTTTCTTTCTTTCTTCCTTTTTCTTTATGGCATTAAAAGCTTAAAGTGTGTCTTGACTACACAATCTTGACGCGCCCTGCACGCTCATTATACCTGGGGGCTTCTTATACAGAAGCTTAAAATAATTATCTCCCGGGCTTTATGCCCATTACATATGTGTCGCTTCTCCATATGTACTTTTTTTTGCCATTATATGCATCGATATGACTTAAGTTTTGGACAAGCTGGGTTGCCTGGCTCCTGTGTTTATGCCCTACGTTCCCGTTAGTTCGGCTAGGGAATAAGGGGAGCACCTCTGCGATTGTTACTGCCGGATCAACCGGATGTGTACCTCAGACTGGGTGCAGCTGAAAGCTAGCGTTCTTAAGGGAATATTCGGTCGGTGAACAAAAGATGTTTCTTACCTATTACAATACATGCCCCAGATGTTTATATCCTGCGTCTCTTTTTGCAGTTCGGACATGCACATTAATGCATGCGTGCCCAGGGAAAGGAACCCTTAACGGAACTATTCTCCCTGGAAGATGTTTCTTACTATCCATGTAATATAACACAGCTAGTTGGGTACTTGTCTGTTCAAGCACTTATGACCCCTACGCCTGGTTTCCACGCGTACCTCGGTTTTTACATAACTGAGCGGGTATTCGGATACACTCTGGACTGCCGTGTCCGAAAAGGTCCACCATGACAAATAATTTACAATCCGGCTAGGGACAAAATATGTCATTTGAAGTACACGGTCACTTAGACTGACTAAATTCTTCTTCTATACCATCCAACAGGCTGCCTAGCCTACAATCCTGTTGGGAATACTTTGCGGCTAAACCTACCTGGTAATATACCAGACTAACGGGGATCTCTTTCCCATCTGACCCTACAGGTCTGACCTCGGCCATGTGATTCGGGTCAACCTTGGTGTACCGCGTTTCACCATGGCCCAGACTTCCCTCGCACCTTGTCGGCAGGACGATATCTTCCATAATCGGAAGCGCCGCCGTGCTCCCTTGAGCATCTCTACAAGCTCCTCCATGCCTCCTGGCAGGGAGGTGGATGGCCACAAGGCCTGGGCAATACCCTGCATCACCTGCCGACCTCATTCGTGCAGTTGTGAATGCTCTTGCAGAAGATCGCCTGCGGATCCGGGCATCTCCTATTTGGGGTGACCTGTCAGCATACCTACAGATATAACTCTGTTAGCCCATTTCTTCACCGAACTATATAAAGGTTCAATTGAGCACATACTAAAAATGCCGCGTCGAAGCCTCTTGTTCTCCTTCACGGAGTCTGCAAGCTGGGCCCGAACATCTCCCAGTTCAATGCCCAGCCGGGTATGGGCATCCTGGAGATCATTTTTCTCTCGAATAACCCGTGTAAGCACGCACTCGCTAGCCTCTAGCTGTTGTTGAGCATTTTGCTCATCCCCCGGTATGATCTCCGGATTACCTCCAGGATTGTATGCAGAATCTATTGTTAGATTTGCATGCATGCCGAATACTAACTGGTACATGTCATTACATTCTTTTCGACCAAGACAAGCATTACCAGATGAGGTCTTCTTGGGCTCCTCCATTCCGGCAACTGCGGCCCATAGCTGGGCTTTGCACTCCTCCAGCTCTTGAGACAACTGGGTATTCTTCTCCGTAAGAATCTATGCATACAATGATCCTTAAATCAGTTGTGGCAACTGTTTCAAGTCTCAGGGGCTACTGATATACATAATTATCAGATTTTCTTACCCGTATATCCTTTACATATTGGTCCGTGGCTCTAGCGAGGCCACTTTGAGCAGCTCGGATGTACACGTCTCCTGAATTGAAGGCATTGAACGCCTCTTCAGAGAAATTAGGGTCGCGGAGTACGACCCGTCGATGCTTGTGATTCATGGCGCTCTCCACTTCGGAATTCGTAGCGGACATTCTATCCGCATCCTCTGTAGGAGGACCGTCCGACGTTGTCCCCATGTTAGCCTCCGCCCCTGAGTTCGACTCTGGAGTCCGGCTGGTGGAGGCGTGGACGGCGGGCTCTCCAAACACAATCCGGCGAGCGTTTTTTCTGCCAGGGACCACAAACATTATTATATTTTAAAGACGATAATCACGGAGCAGGTTTTTAATCATACCTCTGCGACGATGTCTCGGTCCTGACCGCCTTCCTTTTAAGCCTACCCGGCTTCGGTGCTCCCTGTTGACAAGTCACCGCGGGTTTGGCATGGCGCCCTGACGGCCTTCCCTGTAAAACACAATACATGTGTGGTGGGTATGGCGCAAAGAAGGGATCCATCTCGGAGGTTAGGACTCCGGTTTTACTTACACATGATGCAGGGAGTAGGCCGGGATAATCAGCTATGATGGCCACTAAGGCACCGTCAGAGCTTAACTGGTAAAACGTCATGTCGACGAGCTCCACAAATATGTCCGGATCTTCTTCGAGTCCGGGGTCGAGGGCCCGGTCAGGGTCCTCTGGCTGTGGAGATGGGTTGTGCACCTCCCTCACAGCTTTCCGTAGTTCCTGCTATGAATTAGCGAGGTAAATATTTGTGATGAAGAAGGCAAGAATGAATGGAGTTGAGAAAAAGATAGCAGCTCACCCAGCTTGGGGGGTTGTACATGGAAAATCCATCCCGCGGCTTAATGCGGAGAAACTCCTCTTCTTCTCCTTTATACAAATTGGACAATATTTTCGCCAGAGCGGTGGCGGAGTCCGGACCTTTATGACCGCAGCGGGTGGCATCGTCTTCTCCGTTGAAGTGCCACATGGGTTTCCCCCGATACTGAAGTGGCTGCACCCCCCGCATTATGCATATTGACATAACCTCAATTATTGTCAATCCTGATTTGGCCAACGTTTTTATCCGGCCCATCAGATAAAGGACCTCTCTATTATCTTCCTCCTAGGGGCTCCGGGGACGCTAGCTGCGCTGTTTCTTCAGTGGGGCATTGGCAAACTCAGGAAGGCCTACCCGGATAGGGTCCGGAAGGGGGACGTCCTCTATATAAAAGCACTCCGAAGGCCAGTCTTCGGATGTCTTCTTCGGAGTGCTGGATAGGTATCTGGTTCCGGCGATGCGCCATACTTCAGCTTCGCCAACTTGGTATATTGATCCCTCCTGATTGCGAGGGACGAGGTAGAATAGCCTCTTCCATAGCTCGAAATGAGCTTCGCAGCCCAGAAATAGCTCGCAAAGGGCGACATAACCTGCGATGTGTAGTATGGAAGTGGGAGTGAAGTTATGCAGCTGGAGGCCGTAGTGCTCCAGGAGCCCGTGGAGGAACGGATGGATTGGAAATCCGAGGTCCCTTAGCAAGAAAGGGACGAGGCATACCCGCACCCCCCTGGATGGGTTGGGGAAACTCTCTGCTTGCTCCCCGCCATGGTAAGTGGCTAGTCCGGCTCGGACGGGGACCATATATGCAGGCGGGAGGAACCCCTGGGTCTGCAACTCCAACAATCGGCCATGGGATACAAAACACTTCTCCCAATCACCTGGCTTAGCGCTACGGGAGCGAGAGGAGGAGCTGCGGCGGCCGGCCATGATGGGATGACCTTTTTCGGGCGCGCTCTGATGAATCCTTGCTTGGGGAAGATGGTGTGATTTGGATCTGAGGATCCCTGTCTCATTAATAGATGATCTACTAACATGGTCAGGGTGGTAAATGTAAAAATGCCCTGACTTCTCGCATTCGCTTGACACGTGGAGATTGCCATTATTAAAGTACAGAAGCAGAGGAGTGCAACATTAATGGGAAGCCGGACACTACTCGTTACAACAGGTGCTCTGAATTTAGAGAAGAACCCGCCTTGCAATGCCGAAGACAATCTGCACGCCGGACTCATCGTCATTGAAGCCTTGTTTAGGGGCTACTGAGGGAGTCCTGGATTAGGGGGTCCTCGGACGGCCGGACTATGTACTTGTGCCGGACTGTTGGACTATGAAGATACAAGATTGAAGACTTCATCCCGTGTCCGGGTGGGACTCTCCTTTGCGTGGAAGGCAAGCTTGGCAATTTGGATATGTAGATCTCCTTCTCTGTAACCGACTCTGTGTAACCCTAGCCCCCTCCAGTGTCTATATAAACCAGAGGTTTTAGTCCGTAGGACAACAACAATCATAATCATAGGCTAGCTTCTAGGGTTTAGCCTCTACAATCTCGTGGTAGATCAACTCTTGTAATACTCATATCATCAAGATCAATCAAGCAGGAAGTAGGGTATTACCTCCATTGAGAGGGCCCAAACCTGGGTAAACATTGTGTCCCCCGCCTCCTTTTACCATTAGCCTTAGACGCACAGTTTGGTACCCCCTACCCGATCCGCTGGTTTTGACACCGACAATAGATATCTCCGAAGTTGTTTGTTGGGTTGGCATATATCGAGATTAGGATTTGTCACTCCGTGTTTCGGAGAGGTATCTCTGGGCCCTCTCCGTAATACTCATCACTATAAGCCTTGCAAGCATTGTAAGTAATGAGTTAGTTGCGGGATGAAGTATTATGGAACGAGTAAAGAGACTTGCCGGCAACGAGATTGAACTAGGTATTGGGATACCGACGATCGAATCTCGGGCAAGTAACATACCGATGACAAAGGGAACAATGTATGTTGTTATGCAGTTTGACCGATAAAGATCTTCGTAGAATATGTAGGAGCCAATATGAGCATCCAGGTTCCGCTATTGGTTATTGACCGGAGAAGTGTCTTGGTCATGTCTACATAATTCTCGAACCCGTAGGGTCCGCACGCTTAACGTTCAATGACGATTTGTATTGTGAGTTTATGTGATTTGATGATGATTTGTATGATGAGTTTATGTGATTTGATGACCGAAGGTTGTTCAGAGTTCCGGATGAGATCATGGACATGACGAGGAGTCTCGAAATGGTCGAGACATGATGATTGATATATTGGAAGGGTATATTCGGACACCGGAAGGGTTCCGAAGTGTATCGGGTATTTTTCGGAGTACCGGGAGGTTACCGGAACCCCCAGGGAGTCAATGGGCCTTAATGTGCCCTAGTGGAGATAGGAGGCAGTGGGCAAGTGGTGGGGCTCGCCCCCTAGGCCCAAACCGAATTGGTTTAACGTTTGGGGGCCGGCCCCCTTTCCTTCTTCTCTCCTCCTCCTTCCTCCTTCTCCTAATAGGAATAGGAAAAGGGGGGGGGGGCAAACCTACTTGGAGTAGGACTCCTCCCCCTTGGGCGCGCCTCCTCCTGGCTGGCCTCCTCCTCCCTCCCTCATTTATATACGTGGGGAGGGGGACACCCAAAGGCACAACAGACAATCTCTTAGCCGTGTGCGGTGCCCCCCCTCCACAATTTTACACCTTGGTCATATCATCGTAGTGCTTAGGCGAAGCCCTGCACCGGTAACTTCACATCATCTTCACCACGCCGTTGTGTTGACGAAACTCTCCCTCGACCTCAACTGGATCAAGAGTATGAGGGACTTCATTGAGCTTAACGTGTGCTGAACGCGGAGGTGCCGTATGTTCGGTGCTTGGATCGGTTGGATCGCGAAAACGTTCGACTACATCAACCGTGTTAACTAAACGCTTCCATTTTCGGTCTGCGAGGGGACGTGGACACACTCTCCTTTCTTGTTTCTATGCATCTTCTAGATAGATCTTGCATGATCGAAGGATTTTTTTTGAAATTATTGCGTTCCCCAACAGTGGCATCCGAGCCAGGTCTATTCGTAGATGTTTTATGCATGAGTAGAACACAAAGAGTTGTGGGCGATTATAGTCATTACTGCTTACCAGCATGTCATACTTTGAGTCGGCGGTATTGTTGGATGAAGCGGCTCAGACCGACATTACGCGTACGTGATACGTCTCCAATGTATCTATAATTTTTTATTGTTCCATGCTATTATATTACCTGTTTTGGATGTTTATGGGCTTTACTTTACACATTTATATCATTTTTGGGACTAACCTACTAACCGGAGGCCCAGTCCGAAATGCTGTTTTTTTGCCTATTTCAGTGTTTCGAAGAAAAGGAATATCAAACGGAGTCCAAACAGAATGAAACCTTCGGGAGCGATCTTTTTGGAACAAACGCAATCCAGGAGACTTGGAGTGGACGTCAAGCAGCAGACGAGGAAGCCACGAGGCACGAGGGTGCACCCACCCTCGTGGGCCCCTCGTGGATCAACCGACCTACCTCCTTTGCCTATATATATCCACGTACCCTGAAAACATCCAGGAGCACCACGAAAAACTATTTCCACCGCTGCAACCTTCTGTATCCGTGAGATCCCATCTTGGAGCCTTCGCCGGCGCTCCGCCGGAGGGGAA
Organism: Triticum timopheevii; assembly: GCA_963921465.1. Classification (NCBI taxonomy): domain Eukaryota; kingdom Viridiplantae; phylum Streptophyta; class Magnoliopsida; order Poales; family Poaceae; genus Triticum; species Triticum timopheevii. Next base: position 243,598,188 of record OY997274.1, on the reverse strand, counting down.
TCGAGCATGGAGGGCCTCTACATCATCTCCAAGGCCTCTTCAATGAGTTGTGAGTAGTTTACCACAGACCTTCGGGTCCATAGTTATTAGCTAGATGGCTTCTTCTCTCTCTTTGAATCTCAATACAAAGTTAAGATCTATTCCATGTAACTCTTTTTGCGGTGTGTTTATCAAGATCCGATGAATTGTGGGTTTATGATCAAGTTTATCTAGGAGAAATATTTGAATCTCCTCTGAATTCTTTTATGTATGATTGGTTATCTTTGCAAGTCTCTTCGAATTATTAGTTTGGTTTGGCCTACTAGATTTATCTTTCTTGCAATGGGAGAAGTGCTTAACTTTGGGCTCAATCTTGGGGTGTCCTTTCCCAGTGATAGCAGGGGCAGCAAGGCACGTATTCTATTGTTGCCATCGAGGATAAAAAGATGGGGTTTATATCATATTGCTTGAGTTTATCCCTCTAGATCATGTCATCTTGCTTAATGCGTTACTCTGTTCTTATGAACTTAATACTCCAGATGCAGGCATGAGTCTGTCGATGTGTGGAGTAATAGTAGTAGATGCAGAATCGTTTCAATCTACTTGTTGCGGACGTGATGCCTATATACATGATCATGCCTAAATATTCTCAAAACTATGCACTTTTCTATCAATTGCTCGACAGTAATTTGTTCACCCACCGTAATAGTTATGCTATCTTGAGAGAAGCCACTGCTACGTCTTGAGCTTGCGTTGGTTTTCCTTGAAGAGGAAATGGTGATGCAACAATAGTACAGTAAGTATTCCCCACAGTTTTTGAGAACCAAGGTATCAATCCGGTAGGAGGCTCCTCAGAAGTCCCACGCACCTACACAAACAAACAAGAACTCACAACCAACACAATAAAGGGGTTGTCAATCCCTTCAAGGCCACTTGCGAAAGTGAGATCTGATAGAGATAATATGATAAGATAAATATATTTTTGGTATTTTATGATATAGATTGGAAAAGTGAAGATGCAAATAAAAGTAGATTGAAAGCTTATATGATAAAAGATAGACCCGGGGGCCATAGGTTTCACTAGTGGCTTCTCTCAAGATAGCATAAGTATTACGGTGGGTGAACAAATTACTGTCAAGCAATTGATAGAAAAGCGAATAATTATGAGATTATCTAGGCATGATCATGTATATAGGCATCACGTCCTTGACAAGTAGACCGACTCCTGCCTGCATCTACTACTATTACTCCACACATCGACAGCTATCCAGCATGCATCTAGAGTATTAAGTTCATAAAGAACAGAGTAACACATTAAGAAAGATGACATGATGTAGATGGATTAACTCATGCAATATGATATAAACCCCATCTTTTTATCCTCGATGGCAACAATACAATACGTGCCTTGCTGCACCTGCTGTCACTGGAAAAGGACACTGCAAGATTGAACCCAAAGCTAAGCACTTCTCCCATTGCAAGAAAGATCAATCTAGTAGGCCAAACCAAACTAATAATTCGAAGAGACTTGCAAAGATAACCAATCATACATAAAAGAATTCAGAGGAGATTCAAATATTTCTCCTAGATAAACTTGATCATAAACCCACAATTCATCGGATCTCGACAAACACACCGCAAAAAGAGTTACGTCGAATAGATCTCCAAGAAGATCGAGGAGAACTTTGTATTGAGATTCAAAGAGAGAGAAGAAGCCATCTAGCTAATAACTATGGACCCAAAGGTCTATGGTAAACTACTCACAACTCATCCGAGAGGCCTTGGAGATGATGTAGAGGCCCTCCGTGATCAATTCCCCCTCCGACGGAGCATCGACGAAGGCTCCAAGATGGGATCTCGTGGATACAGAAGGTTACGGCGGTGGAAATACTTTTTCGTGGTCGCTTCTGATGTTTTCGGGGTACATGGGTATATATAGGAGGAAGAAGTAGGTCGGTGGACGCCCGAGGGGCCCACGAAGGTGGGGGCGCACCCAGCCCTAGGCGGTGCGCCAGGCACCCTCGTGGCTGCCTCGGTTGTTTCTTGAGTTCCACTCCAAGTCCTCTAGAGAACGTTTGTTCCAAAAAGATCGCTCCGGAAGGTTTCATTCCGTTTGGACTCCGTTTGATATTCCTTTTCTTCCACTGAAATTGGCAAAAAAACAGCAATACGGGCTGGGCCTCCGGTTAGTTGGTTAGTCCCAAAAATGATATAAAAGTGTAAAGTAAAGCCCATAAACATACAAAACATGTAATATAATAGCATGGAACAATCAAAAATTATAGATACATATCAAGCATCCCCAAGCTTAATTCCTGCTCGTCCTCGAGTAGGTAAATGATAAAACAGAATTTTTGATGTGGAATGCTACCTAGCATAATTCTAAATGTAATTTTCTTTATTGTGGCATAATTGTTCAGATCCAAATGATTCAAGATAAAAGGTTATAAAACATAAAAATAATAATACTCGAAGCATACTAACAAATGATCATGTCTTATCAAAATACCATAGCCAAAGAAAGCTTATCCCTACAAAATCATATAGTGAGGCCATGCTTCATTTTCATTACACAAAATACTCACATCATGCACAACCCCGGTTTCAGCCAAGCAATTGGTTCATACTTTTTAACGCGCTTCAGCTTTTTGAACTCTTTACGCAATACATGAGTGCAAGCCATGGACATAGCACTATATGTGGTATATGGTGGTGGTTGTGAAGAAAAAAAGGGAGAAGATAGTCTCACATCAACTAGGCGTATCAACGGGCTATGGAGATGCCCATCAATACATATCAATGTGAGTGAGTAGGGATTGCCATGCAACGGATGCACTAGAGCTATAAATGTATGAAAGCTCAACAAAAGAAACTAAGTGGGTGTGCATCCAACTTGCTTGCTCATGAAGACCTAGGGCATTTTGAGGAAGCCCATCATTGGAATATACAAGCCAAGTTCTATAATGAAAAATTCCCATTAGTATATGAAAGTGACAACATAGGAGACTCTCTATCATGAAGATCATGGTGCTATTTTGAAGCACAAGTGTGGAAAAGAGATAGTAGCATTGTCCCTTCTCTCTTTTCTCTCATTTTTTTATTATTTTTATTTGGTGGGCTCTTTGGCCTCTTTTTTTATGGGCTCTTTGGCCTGTTTTTTTTAAAGTCCAAAGCCTCATCCCGACTTGTGGGGGAATCATAGTCTTCATCATCCTTTCCTCACTTGGGACAATGCTCTAATAATGAAGATCATCACACTTTTATCTAATTTACAACTCAAGAATTACAACTCAACACTTAGAACAAAATATGACTCTATATGAATGCCTCCGTCATGTACCAGGATATGCAATGAATCAAGAGTGACATGTATGAAAGATTATGAAGGTGGCCTTGCCACAAATACGATGTCAACTACATGATCATGCAAAGAGCAATATGACAATGATGGAGCGTGTCATAATAAACGGAACAGTGGAAAGTTGCATGGCAATATATCTCGGAATGGCTATGGAAATGCCATAATAGGTAGGTATGGTGGCTGTTTTGAGCAAGGTAAATAATGGGTGCATGATACCGGCAAAAGTTGCGCGGCATAAAAGAGGCTAGCAAAGTGGAAGGGTGAGTGTGCGTATATCCATGGACTCACATTAGTCATAAAGAACTCATATACTTATTGCAAAAGTCTACTTGCCCTCGAAGCAACGTACTACTACGCATGCTCCTAGGGGAAGGGTTGGTAGGAGTTAACCATCGCGCGATCCCGACCTCCACTCATAAGGAAGACAATTAAAAGAGCACCCCATGCAACAAATTTGTCACACATCTTTTACCATACGTGCATGCTATGGGACTTGCCAACTTCAACACAAGTATTTCTCAATTTCATATTTACCCAACTAGCATGACTCTAATATTACAACCTTTATATCTCAAAACGATTATCAAGCATCAAATTGATCCTAGTGTTTAATGCACTTTCTATGATAGTTTTTATTATACCCAACTTGGATGCTCATCATTCTAGGACCAATTTATAACCATAGAAAATACCATGATGTTCCAAAAGAATCTCAAAATAATATAAGTGAAGCATGAGAGATCAACAATTTCTTCAAAATTAAGCCACCGCCGTGCTCTAAAAGATATAAGTGAAGCACTAGAATTAAAACTATCTAGCTCAAAAGATATAAGTGAAGCACATAGAGTGTTCTAATAAATTCTAATCAAGTGGGCTTCTCCCCAAAAGGTGTGTACAGCAATGATGACGGTGGAAAACTAAAAAGCAAAGACTAATATCATACAAGACGCTCCAAGCAAAACACATATCATGTGGCGAATAAAAATATAGCTCCAAGTAAAGTTACCGATAGACGAAGACGAAGAAGGGGATGCCTTCCGGGGCATCCACAAGCTTAGGCTTTTGGTTATCCTTGAATATCTTGGGGTGCCATGGGCATCCCCAAGCTTAGGCTCTTGCCACTCCTTATTCCATAATCCATCAAATCTTTACCCAAAACTTGAAAACTTCACAACACAAAACTCAACAGGAAATCTCATAAGCTCCGTTCGTGCAAGAAAGAAAAACCACCACATAAGGTACTGTAATGAACTCATTATTTATTTATATTGGTGTTAAACCTACTGTATTCCAACTTCTCTATGGTTCATACCCTTACATACTAGCCATAGATGTATCAAATAAGCAAACAACACACGAAAAACAGAATCTGTCAAAAACAGAACAGTCTGTAGCAATCTGTAACTCTCGAATACTTATGGAACTCTAAAAATCCTACCAAAATAGGAAGTCCTGGGAAATTTGTCTATTGATCTACAGCAAAAAGAATCAACGCAAAAGCACGTTTCTGTGAAGTACTAAAATTATTTTCGTGCGTGCAAAGTTTCTGTTTTTCAGCAGAATCAAATTAACTATCACCATAGGTTATCCTATAGGTTCTACTTGGCAAAAACACTAATTAAAGCATAAAAACACATCTAAAAAGAAGGTAGAATAAAAATTTATTACTAAACAGAAGCAAAAACAAAAAACATAAATAAAATTGGGTTGCTTCCCAACTAGCGCTATCGTTTAATGCCCCTAGCTAGGCATAAAAGCGAGGATAGATCTAAGTGGTGCCCTCTTTGGCACTTATATTTTTAATGGAGTTATGCTCAAGTCAGGGAGGCTCCTTGCATTTCCCTTCATGCTCGGAGATCTTTTGACCTAAGGCATCCAACCGCTTATTGCAAAGTGTAATCAAATTATTCATGCGGTTGATATTCCCACCAATATTCTTAAGTGGTTCAACAAATTTTTGCAATTCACATAATTTCTCTAGAATTTGGGTTCCTTCATGAGAGAAGGGTGATCCTTTTTGTAGGGGAAGTACTCCTACTATCCCCTTTATAATTTCATAAGCGAAACTAGGATCAACTTCAATAAAACCCCATTTTGCGGCAAAATCAAGGAGTTGTCTATGGGGTAAGGTTAACCCAACATAAAAATTGCAAAGTAAAATCTTGAAATCTCCTTCTATAGTGCAACTATGATAAGATTCTAACATCGTAAACCAATATCTTTTAAATTTTCTTCTTGTCTTTGCTTGAAGTGAAGAACTTCAAAGTCGGGAGACGAAGGGATAAAGACCGAGCTAGCCATAACGATGAGCACAAAAAAGGCAAGCAAACGAGAGAGGATATTGGGAAAGAGAAGATGAACAAAACAGCAAGGGTGAAGTGGGGGAGAGGAAAACGAGAGGCAAATGGCAAATAATGTGAGTGCGAGGGAGATGAGTTTGTGATGGGTACTTGGTATGTCTTGACTTGAGCGAAGACCTCCCCGACAACGATGTTAGAAATCCTTCTTGCTACGTCTTGAGCTTGCGTTGGTTTTCCTTGAAGAGGAAAGGGTGATGCAGCAATAGTAGCGTAAGTATTTCCCTCAGTTTTTGAGAACCAAGGTATCAATCCAGTAGGAGGCTCCTCAGAAGTCCCACGCACATACACAAACAAACAAGAACCCGCAACCAACGCAATAAAGGGGTTGTCAATCCCTTCAAGGCCACTTGCGAAAGTGAGATCTGATAGAGATAATATGATAAGATAAATATATTTTTGGTATTTTATGATATAGATTGGAAAAGTAAAGATGCAAATAAAAGTAGATTGAAAGCTTATATGATAAAATATAGACCGAGGGCCATAGGTTTCACTAGTGGCTTCTCTCAAGATAGCATAAGTATTACGGTTGGTGAACAAATTACTGTCGAGCAATTGATAGAAAAGCGAATAATTATGAGATTATCTAGGCATGATCATGTATATAGGCATCACGTCCATGACAAGTAGACTGACTCCTGCCTGCATCTAATAGTATTACTCCACACATCGACCGCTATCTAGCATCCATCTAGAGTATTAAGTTCATAAATAACAGAGTAACACATTAAGAAAGATGACATGATGTAGAGAGATAAACTCATGCAATATGATATAAACCCCATCTTTTTATCCTTGATGGCAACAATACAATACGTGCCTTGCTGCCCCTGCTGTCACTGGGAAAGGACACCGCAAGATTGAACCCAAAGCTAAGCACTTCTCCCATTGCAAGAAAGATCAATCTAGTAGGCCAAACCAAACTGATAATTTGAAGAGACTTGCAAAGATAACTTGATCACACATAAAAGAATTCAAAGGAGATTCAAATATTTCTCATAGATAAACTTGATCATAAACCCACAATTCATCGGATCTCGACAAACACACCGCAAAAAGAGTTACATCGAATAGATCTCCAAGAAGATCGAGGAGAACTTTGTATTGAGATTCAAAGAGAGAGAAGAAGCCATCTAGCTAATAACTATGGACCCGAAGGTCTGTGGTAAACTACTCACAACTCATCGGAGATGCCTTGGAGATGATGTATAGGCCCTCCTTGATTGATTCCCCCTCCGGCGGAGCGCCGGCGAAGGCTCCAAGATGGGATCTCGCGGATACAGAAGGTTACGACAATGGAAATAGTTTTTTGTGGTCGCTTACGATGTTTTCGGGGTACATGGGTATATATAGGAGGAAGAAGTAGGTCGGTGGACGCCCGAGGGGCCCACGAGGGTGGGGGGCACGCCCAGCCCTAGGGGGCGTGCAGGGCACCCTCGTGGCTGCCTTGGTTGTTTCTTGACTTCCACTCCAAGTCCTCCGGATCACGTTTGTTCCAAAAAGATTGCTCCCGAAGGTTTCATTCCGTTTGGACTCCGTTTGATATTCCTTTTCTTCGAAACACTGAAATAGGCAAAAACCAGCAATACGGGCTGGGCCTCCGGTTAGTAGGTTAGTCCCAAAAATGATATGAAAGTGTAAAGTAAAGCCCATAAACATCCAAAACGGGTAATATAATAGCATGGAACAATAAAAAATTATAGATACATTGGAGACATATCAGCCACTAGTGAAACCTATGGCCCCCAGGTCTATCTTCTATCATATAAGTTTCCAATCTACTTTATTTTGCAATCTTTACTTTTCCATCTATATCATAAAAATACCAAAAATATTTATCTTATCTTATTATCTCTATTAGATCTCACTTTTGCAAGTTACCGTGAAGAGATTGACAACTGCTTTTATCATGTTGGTTGCGAGGTTCTTGTTTGTTTGTGTAGGTACGAGGGACTTTTGAGGAGCCTACTACTGGATTGATACCTTGGTTCTCTAAAACTAAGGGAAATACTTACGCTACTTTGCTGCATCACCCTTTCCTCTTCAAGGGAAAACCAACGCAGTGCTCAAGAGGTAGCAAGAAGAATTTCTAGCGCCGTTGCCGGGGAGGTCGTCACTCAAGTCAATACATACCAAGTACCCATCACAAACTCATCTCCCTCGCATTACATTTTTGCCATTTGCCTCTCGTTTTCCTCCCCCCCACTTCATCCTTGCCGTTTTATTCGCCCTCTCTTTTCCGTTCGCCTCTTTTCTTTCGCTTGCCTCTTGTGTGCTTGTGTGTTGGATTGCTTGTCACGATGGCGCAAGATAATACTAAATTATGTGACTTTTCCGATACCAATAATAATGATTTCCTTAGCACTCCGATTGCTTCTCTTAATGATGCTGAATCTTGTGAAATCAATGCTGCTTTGTTGAATCTTGTTATGAAAGATCAATTCTCCGGCCTTCCTAGTGAAGAGTCCGCTACTCATCTAAATAACTTTGTTGATTTGTGTGATATGCAAAAGAAGAAAGATACGGATAATGATATTGTTCAGTTGAAGTTATTTCCGTTTTCACTTAGAGATCGTGCTAAAACTTGGTTTTCGTCTTTGCCTAAAAATAGCATTGACTCATGGAATAAGTACAAAGATGCTTTTATCTCTAAGTATTTTCCTCCCGCTAAGATCATCTCTCTTAGAAATGATATTATGAATTTTAAACAACTTGATCATGAGCATGTTGCCCAATCTTAGGAAAGAATGAAATTAATGATTCGTAATTGCCCTACACATGGTTTGAATTTATGGATGATCATACAAAAAATTTATGCCGGATTGAATTTTGCTTCTAGAAATCTTTTAGATTCAGCCGCGGGAGGCACTTTTATGGAAATCACTTTAGGATAAGCTACTAAAGTCCTAGATAATATTATGGTTAATTATTCTCAATGGCACACCGAAAGATCTACTAGTAAAAAAGTTCATGCGATAGAAGAGATTAATGTTTTGAGTGGAAAGATGGATGAACTTATGAAATTGTTTGCTAATAAGAATGCTCCTATTGGTCCCAGTGATATGCCTTTGTCTACTTTGATTTAGAATAATAATGAATCTATGGATGTGAATTTTGTTGGTAGGAATAATTTTGGTAACAATGCGTATAGAGGAAACTTTAATCCTAGGCCATTTCCTAGTAATTCCTACAACAACTCTTATGGAATTTTTTAATAAGATGCCCTCTGATTTTGAGAATAGTGTTAAAGAATTTATGATCTCTCAAAAGAATTTCAATGCTTTGCTTGAAGAAAAATTGCTTAAAGTTGATGAATTGGCTAGGAACGTTGATAAACTTTCTCTTGATGTTGATTCTTTGAAAATTAGATCTATTCCACCAAAGCATGATATCAATGAGTCTCTCAAAGCCATGAGAATTTCCATTGATGAGTGCAAAGAAAGAACCACTAGGATGGATGCTAAGAAAGATTGCTTTGTAAGAGCGTGTTCTTCTAGTTTCCATGAAAATAATGATGAAGATCTAAATGTTATTGATGTGTCCCCTATTAAAATCTTTGTTTTGCAATTAGAATCTTGATAATGATGGGACTGGAGATGAGTCTACTTTAGTTAAAAGGCGTCCCAATGATTCGGAATTTTTAGATCTTGATGCTAAATTTGGTAAAAGTGGGATTGGAGAGGTCAAAACTTTACATAGCAATGAACCCACTATTCTGGATTTCAAGGAATTTAATTATGATAATTGTTCTTTAATTGATTGTATTTCCTTGTTGCAATCCATTTTGAACTCTCCTCATGCTTATAGTCAAAATAAAGCTTTTACCAAACAGATTGTTGATGCTTTGATGCAATCTTATGAAGAAAAACTTGAATTGGAAGTTTCTATACCTAGAAAACTTTATGATGGGTGGGAACCCACTATTAAAATTAAAATTAAAGATCATGAATGCTATGCTTTGTGTGATTTGGGTGCTAGTGTTTCCACGATTCCGAAAACTTTATGCGATGTGCTAGGTTTCCATGAATTTGATGATTTCTCTTTAAACTTGCACCTTGCGGATTCCACTATTAAGAAACCTATGGGAAGGATTAATGATGTTATTATTGTTGCAAATAGGAATTCTGTGCCCATAGATTTTATCGTTCTTGATATAGATTACAATCTTTCATGTCCTATTATTCTTGGTAGACCTTTCCTTAGAACGATTGGTGCAATTATTGATATGAAGGAAGGGAATATTAGATTCCAAGTTCCATTAAGGAAAGGCATGGAACACTTCCTGAGGGAGTCCCGGACTAGGGGGTGTCCGGATATCCGAATTATCATCTTCAGCCGGACTCCTGGACTATGAAGATACAAGATTGAAGACTTCGTCCCATGTCCGGATGGGACTTTCCTTGGCGTGGAAGGCAAGCTTGGCGATACTAATATGTAGATCTGCTACTATTGTAACCGACTCTGTGTAACGCTAACCCTCTTCGGTGCCTATATAAACCGGAGGGTTTTAGTCCGTAGGACGAACAATAATCATACCATAGGCTAGCTTCTAGGGTTTAGCCTCTCTGATCTCGTGGTAGATGTACTCTTGTACTATCCATATCATCAATATCAATCAAGTAGGAGTAGGGTTTTACCTCCATCGAGAGGGCCCGAACCTGGGTAAAAACATCGTGTCCCTTGTCTCCTGTTACCATCCGCCTAGACGCACAGTTTGGGACCCCCTACCCGAGATCCGCCGGTTTTGACACCGACATTGGTGCTTTCATTGAGAGTTCCTCTGTGCCGTCGCCATCAGGAAGGATGCCCCGTCCCGTCTTTAAAGACGGCACTGTGGCTAAAGGAGCTTTGGCTATCAGCCAAACTCTCCGGATAGGCGGTTTCCTTGTGACCACCCGTTCGGCCGCCGCGCCGACGATGACTTCTCGGGTCATTCTTCACGTTAACTCGGAACTTGCTGAGCAGTTAGATCCGATGGAGCTCTCTTCCTTAAATGAGCTCTTGGATCGCATCGCCGCCCTGGGAGTCGCTACAGACTATGATCAGATTGGGCTTAAACCCGATCTGAGAGAGATTAACTCTCCCCAGGTTACCCACCATGTTGCTGTGGTAGAGGAACAATGCGGCGACCCTTCTTCTATCTTAAGGACTAGCTATGTCCAGATTCCTGATCTCTCCATGCCGGATTCCCGTGGAGGGGAGGACGTCACTCAAGCCCTGAACCTAAAGTCAGGCAGCGGGCTAGATTCATTGGACAGCATCCAAGAACCCAAGCTTCCAAGTTCGGAAACTTCTTGGCCCCTGAATTTTAGATTGGACGGGGTTCCGAATTTAATTCCACCCGCCCACCCAAACACAAGCGATCTATCCCAAATCCGGCAAGAGCCCACAGAAATAGTACACCATTACTGGGCCAGATTCCTCCTGGTCATAAACAGAATAAAGGATTGCCGTGAGGAGGACGCGATTTCATTTTTCTGCAATAATTGCACGGACAAGGGAATCCTCAACGCCGTAAGTCGTCGCGAAATCACATGCTTCGCTGACTTAGCGTCCATAGTACGAAAGTATTGTGCGATGGAAAGCGCCTGGAAAACCGAAATAAAATTTTGGGACAATCCGGCCCTGAATACAACCCCAGTCCGAAATAAAAGGGTGCATTATCGCCAGGCACCTGGGTTAAACACAAAAAAGCAAAAACCCTCTATAGGGCATGGAACCGCACTGGAAGGATGGCTCAATGGACCCTGCAAAATTCATAGTACAGAGGGTGCCACTCCAACTCATAGCCTTAGAGCATGTTGGATACTACGGCAGGTGGCGAAAAGTGGCGAAGAGCTTCTAACTCCAGAATACCAGCCCAAGGATACCAATACGGTATTAACAGTCTTCGAGACTTTCACATCAAATAATATGCGGAAACGAACACTCCGCAGCCTTGCCGAAGTCTACCAAGTAGCAACAATAAACCCATGGAGTGACACGGCTATTACTTTTAATGTCAGTGACAAACCTAAATTCCGAACAGCCCAAGCACCAGCCGCATTGGTCTAGTGGATGGCTTTCGCCTTACCAAGGTACTCATGGACGGTGGCAGCGGACTGAACCTCATTTACGAGGAAACCCTCTGAAGAAAGGAAATAGACTGGAGCCGCATTGAGCGAAGCAGCACAACCTTTAGAGGAATAATCCCCAGTCGGGAAGCATGCTGTACAGGAAAAATCACACTTGATGTGGTGTTCGGCATGCCGGATAACTACAGGTCTGAGGAGGTCATGTTCCAAGTGGCCCCGTTCAGCAGCGGATATCACGCTCTACTAGGGCGAGAGGCATTCACAATTTTTCAAGCTATACCCCATTACGGGCACATGAAGCTCAAAATGCCCGGGCCCAACGGAATCATCACTCTTGCTAGTGACCCGGACATAGCACTCCGCGCCGAAAATAAGACAGCCGCACTGGCCCTATAGGCACTATCCGAAGCCCTAGCGGCCAAGGAACTCACTATGCTGCGCTCCACGGTGAATAGGGACGATGTGATACTCGATAAGAGATCCAAGTCCACTTCCTTTAAACCAGCAGACGAAATAGTCAAATTCCAAGTCCATCCAACGGACCCTACAAAAACGGCCTCCATTGGGGCACAATTAAACCCTGATGTAGACGCCGCACTACGAGGATTCCTACGCGAAAATTGGGACATCTTTGCCTGGCACCCTTCAGACATGCCAGGAATCCCACGCCGGCTGGCCGAGCACAGCCTAAACATCATAAAAGGATTCAAGCCAGTCAAACAGGATCTTCGGCATTTCTCTGAACCCAAAAGATAGGCCAAGGGAGAGGAACTAGCCAAATTATTGGAGGCTGGATTCATCAGAGGTATAAAACATCCGGGCTGGCTAGCAAACCTGGTGATGGTACCAAAGAAGGACAAATCCTGGCGCCTATGCGTCGATTTTAAAGACCTCAACAAGGCTTGCCCAAAGGATCCCTTCCCCCTCCCCCGCATCGATCAAATTATCGACGCTACCATAGGACATGATTCATTGTGTTTCCTCGACGCATACTCCGGCTACCAACAAATTAAGATGGCAGAGCCCGACCAGGCCGCAACGACATTCATCACCCCATACGGCCCATTATGCTTCAACACAATGCCCTTTGGTCTCAAAAACGCTAGCGCAACATATCAGCGCATGATTCAGACATGTCTGGCAAACCAGATCGGCTAAACAGTGGAGGCATACATAGACAATGTGGTCGTCAAAACCAAGCACGTCGAAACTCTAGTAGACGACTTGAGGCTCATGTTCGATAATCTCCGAACATATGACATTAAGCTTAACCCGGAAAAATGTGTTTTCGGCGTACCAGCCGGAAAGCTCTTGGGCTTCATTGTATCCGGTAGAGGAATTGAAGCAAACCTAGCCATGATCCGAGCTCTGTCACAATTGGATATCCCAAAGGACCTCAAACAAATACAAAAATTGATGGGATGCGTGGCGGCTTTAAGCCGCTTTATCTCCCGTTTAGGAGAAAAGGCATTACCCATTTATCGCCTCCTCCGACGCACTGAACACTTCGAGTGGACGGATGCCGCCACGGCCGGACTTGAAGAAATAAAAGCCATATTGGCAACAAACCCGGTCCTGGCCGCGCCCAACATAGGCAAACCAATGCTATTATATATCGCGGCAACTCATCAAGTGGTGAGCGCGGTGCTCGTTGTCGAATGAGAAACGCTCGGACACAAGTTCCCCCTTCAAAAACCAGTTTACTACGTGTCCACTGTCCTAACTCCATGCAAGTCACGGTACCCGCATTATCAGAAGATAGCGTACGCGGTGTTCATGGCATCCCGGAAGCTGCGGCACTACTTTCAAGAGTGTTCCATAACAGTAGCCTCCGAAGTACCTCTTAATGACACTATAAACAACCGTGACGCGACGGGCCGGATTGCCAAATGGGCCATTGAGCTCCTCCCATTCGACATAACCTATAAGCCACGGCGAGCTATTAAGTCGCAAGTTTTGTCCGACTTCATCGCCGAATGGACTGAAGCCGAACTCCCTAAAGAGTACGACGCATATTCCAACTAGATCATGCACTTCGACGGCTCCAAAATGTTGGCTGGTCTGGGGGCTGGCGTCATCCTGACGTCCCCAACCAGAGATACGGTTCAATACGTACTCCAGATTATGTATACGGACTCCAACAATGCAGCCGAATACGAGGCCCTTCTACATGGCCTCCGGATGGCAGTCTCCATGGGCATTCAACGCCTAGAGGTGCGCGGGGATTCGAACCTCGCGATATCCCAAATAAATGGATACTTCGATGCATAGGATCCGAAAATGGTAGCTTATCGCAATGCCGTCCTAAAAATGTCAGCTCGGTTTGAGGGGCTCAAATTTCACCATATAGCCCGGGATAACAACCAGGCAGCAGACGTATTGGCACGCATTGGCACAAAGCGCGTTGCCGTCCCTCCCAACATCTTCCTAGAGAGGCTGTTTAAGCCATCCGTACTATGGGAGGGGGAATCCGGAAATAATAACCCGGACCCAACCGCACTGCCCGACACCGAACATTCTGACACAATCGGTGGTTCTGCCAACGAAGTAACATCCTCAGCCCACGTAATAATGGCAGTCATTGCCCCGTGGACGGAACCATTCCTAGCCTACCTAACCAGGCAGGAACTTCCCGAGGACCAAAACGAGGCCCGCTGCATAGTGCGGCGATCTAAAGCCTATAAGGTCCATGAGGGAGAGCTTTACAAGAAAAGCACAACCGGAGTCCTTCAAAGGTGTATCTTCGAAGAGGAAGGGCGGAACCTTCTGGCTGAAATTCATGCCGGACTTGGTGGGCACCACGCCGCAGCCCGGGCCCTTGTAGGCAAGGCCTTCTGTACAGGATTTTATTGGCCGACGGCCCGGGCAGATGCTCAGGACTTAGTCCAACGATGCGTCGGTTGCCAGCTCTTTGCTAATCAAAGCCACATGCCACCCACCGCCCTCAAAACTATACCCATAACCTGGCCCTTCGTGGTCTGGGGGCTTGACATGGTTGGACCCCTTAAAGGAGGAACCCACAAGCAAAGATACCTACTGGTCATGGTGGATAAGTTCACCAAATGGATAGAGGCCAAGCCTGTCAAGACAGCCGAATCCGGACCGGTGATAGACTTCATATCAGGGGTCTTACACCGTTACGGCGTCCCCCATAGCATCATCACTGACAATGGCACGAACTTTATGGCCGACGAGGTTAAACTCTGGTGCAAAAACATGGGCATCAAACTCGACTATGCTTCAGTCTATCACCCTCAAACTAACGGTCAAGTCGAGCGAGCAAATGGTCTAATCATGAGCGGCATCAAACCCCGATTAGTGCAGTCCCTTAAGGAATCTAACACGCACTGGGTAGAGGAGCTCGACTCCGTACTCTGGGGGCTGCGGACCACTCCAAATCGCACCACCGTATTTACACCATTCTTTATGGTATACGGCGCAGAGGCAGTTCTGCCCTGTGACATAATTCATGACTCACCTCGCGTGCGCATGTACGAAGAAAGAGAAGCCGAGCTCGATCGGCAGGACAGTTTCGACACATTGGAGGAGGAGCTTGACGTGGCAAAAGCCCGTTCCGCATTCTATCAACAGCAAGCTCGAAGATATCAAAGCAGAGAAGTACGGGCCAAAACTTACAATGTTGGCGTGTTAGTTCTACGCTTGCCGGACAAGAAAAAGGACAAACTCAAGCCCAAATGGGAAGGTCCCTTTATCATCCACCAAGTCCTGACCGGTGGAGCGTACCGTCTGCGAGATGCATTGGACAACCGACTCGAGCCGAACCCATGGAACGCAGCCCGTCTCCGAAGATTCTACGCCTAGCACCGGACTCTGAGTTCGTCTCCTTCCTCTGTCTATATTTTACATATTAGCTGTCTTTTGTTTCTCTCCTTCTCCCCCCTTTCCTATTACAGCCTTTGAAAGCTTGTTCGCGCATTGTTTGCACACACTTGACGCACTATCCGCGCTCATTGTACATGGGGGCTTCTTTAGCAGAAGCTTATTTATACGGGCTTCATGCCCAACACATGTGTCACACTTTCGCATGTACCTTTTATTCACCATTATATGCATCGATATGACTTAAGTTTTGGCCAAGCTGGGTTGCCTGGCTCCTGTGCTTACCCCTACGTTCCCGATTGTTCGGCTAGGCGGTAAAGGGAGCACCTCTGCGATTGTTACTGCCGGGTCAGCCGGATGTGTACCTCAGATTGGGTGAAGCCGAAAGCTAGCGTTCTTAAGGGAATATTTGGTCGGTGAACTAAAAGATGATTTCTTACCTATTTATTCATCTTCCCCCAGATGTTTTTCTACTTTTTTCGCAGTCCGAACATGCACTTTAGGGCATGCCTCCCAGGGAAAGGAACCCCTAACGGAACTATTCTCCCTGGAAGATGTTTCTTACTAACCATGTAATATAACATAACTAGTTGGGCACTTGTCTGATAAAGCACTAATGACCCCTACGCCTGGTCTCCACGCATGCCCCGGTTCTTATATAACCGCGAGGGTATTCGGACACACTCCGGACTATTGGGTCCCGAGGTTGAAGCGAAAAGGTCCGCTATGACAAACAATCTACAATCCGGCTAGAAGGCATTTTACATGTCATCTTAAATTACATAGTCAACTTGACTGGGCATATTCCTCTTCAATGCCATCCAGCAGGCTGTCTAGTTTACAGTCCTGTTGGGAATACTTTGCGGCCAATTCTACTTGGCCGTACACTAAGCTCACAGGAATCTCCTTCCCATCGGGCCCCGCAGGTCCGACCTCGGCCATGTGGTTTGGGTCAGCCTTCGTGTACCGCGTCTTCACCATGGCCCAGGCCTCCTTGGCGCCTTGACGGCAGGCCGATATCTTCCATAAGCGGAAGCGCTGCCGCGCTCCTTGAAGCCTCTCTGCAAGCTCTCCAAGGCCTTCGGGCAGGGAGACAGATGGCCACAAGGCCTGGGCGATGCCTTTCATCACCTGTCGAACTCGTTCGTGCAGTTGCAAGAGCTCGGGAAGAAGGTCACCTGTAGAACCGGGCATCTCCTCTGCAGGACGGCCTGTGAGCATACCTACAGACATAACTCTGTTAGACGACTTCCTGGCCGAACTATTTTTCAAAGTTCATTCAAGCACTTACTAAAAATGCCGCGTCGAAGCCGCCGATTCTCCTTAATGGAGTCAGATAGCTGGGCACGAACATCCTTTAGTTCCTCACCCAGCTGGGTGTTGGCATCTTGGAGATTATTTTTCTCCTGCCTCACCCTTGTAAGCACATTCTCGCCGGCCTTTAACCGGCGCATGAGCTGTTGCTTGTCCGGATCTATCCCCGCGCCATCTGCAATATTATTGTCAGACTTATACACACGCCACACTTCACAAATTACTTGTCTTTTGAAGCATATATTACCAGAGGGGGTCTCTTTGGCTTCCCCCGCTGTGGCTAGTGCAGCCTCAAGTTGGGCTTTGCACTCCTCCAGCTCCTGGGACAGTTGGGTATTCTTTTCGGTAAGACCCTGCACAACAAATGATCCTTAAATCAGTTATTCTAACTATT
Organism: Triticum timopheevii; assembly: GCA_963921465.1. Classification (NCBI taxonomy): domain Eukaryota; kingdom Viridiplantae; phylum Streptophyta; class Magnoliopsida; order Poales; family Poaceae; genus Triticum; species Triticum timopheevii. The sequence goes on along the minus strand of OY997274.1, from coordinate 243,580,866 downwards.
TCAAGTCTCGGGGGCTACTGGCATATATAACTATCAAATCTTCTCACCCGTATGTCTTCTACATACTGCCCCGTGGCTCTGGCTAGACCATTTTGAGCGGCACGGAGGTGCGCATCTCCCGAATTAAAGGCATCCAATGCCTCTGGGGAGAAACACGCGCCACGAAGAGTTGTCTGGCGGCGCTTGTGATTCATGGCACTCTCCACCTCGGAATTGGTGGCAGATAACCTGTCGGCATCCTCTGTTGGAGGAACATCCGACGCACGCCCCGTGTTCGCCTCCGCTTCTGGACCTGAGCTTTGAGCCTGGCAAGTGGAGGACTGATTGGCAACCTCTTCGGATACAGTCCGGCGAGCGCTCTTCTTCCTGAAAAGGCATGAGTGAAAGTGCGTTATATCGACTAGAGGGGGGTGAATAGGCGATTTTTATGAATTCTTCACTGAGGAATTTGCCGGTGAGGAAATTCCTTAGCGAAGATCTACTGGCAGCGGAATAAGTACTCAGAAGTAAGCATAACAGAATACAAGCATGGTCATCATGATGAAATGAAGACTAGCACAGAGTACAGAAAGCGTAATCACAGGATAACACAAGATGAAGACAAACAGACTGAAGAAATTAAACTGAGGAAATTGAGGAAGTCTTCAGTCAAAGTCTTCAAACACAGATATGAACAAATATTCAACACAGTAATGAGGAAATGAAAGAGTTGAGGAAATAGAACCAGTTAGGTTGGTGAAGACAATGATTTGGTAAACCAGTTCCAACTGCTATCTCAGTTGTACGTCTGGTTGGAGCGGCTGAGTATCTAAACTCGAGGACACGCAGTCCCGGACACCCAGTCACTAAGCACGCAGCTCAAGACACCCAGTCCTCATCGTATTCTCCTTGAACTAAGGCCACGCAGGCCTCGTCCAATCACTCGTGGTAAGTCTTCAGGTGACTTCCAAACCTTCACAGACTTGGTCACTCGGCGATCCACAATTCCTCTTGGATGCTCTAGACCTTGACGCCTAACCGTCTGGAAGAGGCACAGTCTTCAAAGGTAACAAGCGTCGGATCCACGCAGGATCAATTTCTTTAGTGATGCTCAATCACTTTGGGTTTGTGGGCGTTTGGTTTTGGGTTTTCCTCACCTGATGATTTTCGCTCAAAGTCCTCGGAGGATGGGTCACTCTCAAATGACAAGTGTCAAGTTCTCTCGGAGCAGCCAACCAGCTAGTGGTTGTAGGGGGCGGCTATTTATAGCCTAGGGAGCAGCCCGACATGATAACACATAAATGCCCTTCAATGATATGACCGTTAGGTGGATAGGATATTTTGGGACAGCTGGCGCGCAGCACAGCAACGGTCGGAAATTTGACTCTCAAATTCCTCAGGGCTATCATGTTCCTCACTGTGTAGGCAATTTGCACTGGCGAATTCCTAACTCCTCAGTCAGAACAAATTCATCAGCGACCAGAAGATCTTCGTCTCTGTCACTGAAGAAAATGATTGAGCTGTATGAGATTTCCAAAGGCTTCACTCGAAGGGATTGGTAGGTGTAGGATTTTGAGTTGAGCATCACATGGAAAATTTTCCTTAGTATTTCCTCGACCCCCTTTAACAGTATGGTGTTTCCTATGACTCAAGAAAGAGAAAATGAAACTACGAAAACAAAAGTCTTCACGCTTCATGTTCCTCAAATGAATACCAAGTCTTCAAGGTCACACCAATTTCTTCACTTTCAAAGTCTTCAGAATATCAAAGTCTTCAGTCGAAGAACTTCATTTTTAGGGGTCGACTTTCTCTGTAAATATCAAACTCCTCATAGACTTATAGACCTATGTACACTCACAAACGCATTAGTCCCTTAACCTATAAGTCTTCAATACACCAAGATCACTAAGGGGCACTAGATGCACTTACAATCTCCCCCTTTTTGGTGATTGATGACAATATAGGTTAAGTTTTCAACGGGGATCAATATATGAAGTGTAAATACTGATATTGAGGAATTTGATTGCAAGATATAGAAGAACTCCCCCTGAAGGTGTGCATAGTGAGGAATTTGCTTTTGAGGCAGTGCACATTTGAAGATTTGAATCATGGATATCTCCCCCTATATCTTGTAATTCATACACGCATTTGATATATAATATGAAGAATTTGAAATACATGATGAAATATGGTGCCTGATGTAATTCAGCATGCGTGCAATAATATTAACGAGGAGTAAGCATGCAGAATAGCACATCAAAAGTATCAGATCATAGTGCATCAAAAATCAGAGCACCATCCAAAAGTATCAGAGCATCATCGGGTTTAAGATTACAACTCGATCCAATAAAAGTTTCGGAAGAAGGAGAGTTGTAACTTAGAAAAAAAATGCCCTTTGTATAGACCCGCTTGAAGACTAACTCAGATTTCTCCCCCTTTGTCATCAAATGACCAAAAGGATCGAAACTGAGGACTAACGCCCCTGAAGAATTTCAAGTTGATGGAGGAGCGCCAGCATTGTCGGGGTTGTTTGTTGTAGCAGGGCCTACCGCAGTGTCGTCCAAATCTTCATACTCATCAGTGTCACGCGATGAAGAATAAGAGCTGGCCACCAGTGGAGGAACTTTGACCCTCTTGAATTTCTTCGGAGGAGGTGCAGACCAGTCAAATTCTTCCTTAAGACCCATAGTCTTCAGTTCTTCAGCGCTATAAACATGAGTGAGGACAGCCCATGTGCGGTTGAGGTTTTCATGAAGGTAGTAGTGGTTCTTCTTCGCTGCATTATGTGTTGAGGTCATATTGTGAAGAATTGCACCAAACTGGCGCTTTACCCATTTGTGATTGCGATCAACCTTCTGATGAAGACTGAGGAGTAACTCACGGTCAGTCATCACCCTGGGTGCTGTGGCTTGAGGATTTTGCTTGGCTGAGGTATTTGCGGCAGAGTCATGTGTGGCAGAGTCGTCATTGGTAGAGTAAGATGTAGCCAGGCGAAATTGACCATCCAATGGACGAATGCCTTCATCGATCACAGCAGCTGCCTTGCCTTTATCATCCGATGATGAAACTGTCCATTTGAGGACTTCAATGGGAGGCAAGTAGCTACCGTGGTTCAGAGTGTCAGCTTTGTAATTCAGTGAAGATCTTGCCCTTATGAATCTCATAATCCAAGGCGCATAGGGCTTCAGCTTGAATGGTGACATAGCAACATTGGCCAGAGTCCTCATGAAGAAATCATGGAAGTTGACGGGAACGCCATGAATGATGTTGAAAAGCATATTCTTCATGATGCCAACGACTTCTTCATCATTTGAGTCGTGGCCTCTGATAGGACTCATTGTCTTCGTTAGAATGCGATAGACAGTTCGAGGCACATAGAGTAACTCCTTGACAAGGAATTTGGTTCGTGGGGCCTGCCCTGGCTTCAAAGGCTTCATGAGCACTTGCATATAGTGATTTGTCAATTCAGGGTCATTGTAGATGCAACGTGCACTGTCTTGGGGAGGATCAAGAGGAAGGACACGAAGCAATTCAGGTGCCGGTGCCTTATAATGAGTGTTTTCAGTCATCCAATCCAGCACCCATGAATTGACATCTTCAGCGTCTCCGGTGATATGCAGTGTGGCGTAGAACTGAAGAATGAGTTCTTCATTCCAATCACAGATGTCAGTGAAGAAATTGAGTAATCCTGCATCGTGAAGAACACTAAGGACTCGCTCAAAGCATGGTAGAGATTCCATATCCACGTGAGGAATATGTTCATGATCGAAGATTTTGTCTTTGTCAAACAGCACTGAGGAATAGAAGTTGGCTTGACTAGCAGTCCAGAAACGCCTCTTCCTTATGCGAGCAGAGTCATAGGGGTTGTAGTCAGTGAAGAATACATGCTCGGAGAAGAAGTCCTCAGCCTTGAACTTCTGTTTGCTTGAGAACGGATTCTTCGGCTTTGGTAGAGGGGTGTTACTGAGTTGCAGTACCACCTCAGGAATCGCGAGCTCAGGTTCTTTAGGCTGAGGAATTTCTGGTTCCTCTTCTTGTGCAACCTGGGGATCAGCAGTAGCAGGTTCTTCAGCACTAGCGGCTAGAATATCTTCATGAACAGAGGGAGTGGGATGAGTTTCTTCAGAGCCCATTTGAACAGTTGTTGCCGGGGACTGAGGAATCTGTTGGATAGGTGTGAATAGAGGAGTATTGGGATGCTAACTTTCCCAAAAGTCATCATTCATCACAGGAGTGGTGCATCCAATATCCACATCTTCATCTTCATTTTCAATTTCCTCAACACCAGTCTCTTCAGCTGTGGACTAAGGCATAGGTGAGGAAATGACTGGCGTTGAAGGGATTGCGTCCACTTCAATTTCTTCATCGAGCTGCTCAGATGAACCAACAAAATGATTTTCTTCATCAGATCCGCTTGGGATCTTATAGTCTTCTCCAAAAGGAACAATTTCCTTTGATGACATGGAGGAAATTGGAACAGCATCAATTCGATGTTCAAGTGAGCTGGTCATTGGCTTCATTTTCTTCGCAGCCGAAGAATTTGACGCAGCTGATGCCTTCCTTTTCTTTACTGCAGCTCGCTCTGCAGCCTTGGTCTTCTTCACCTCATAGGCAGATGGAAGAATTGGAGTTGGTGTAGGCGCGGGAGGAGCTGAGGAATCTGGTTGATTTTCTTCAGGCGCAACTGTTGCAGTTGCCCTGATCTCTTCAGTTTCTTCAGGCGCACCACTAGTGGATGCCCTGGCAATTTCTTCAGCGGCTGGAATGGAGTCATCAGCCCTGGAACTAGCATTTTCATCAGCAGGCTGAAAGTCATCAGCAGTGCTGGCATGTTCTTCAGCAGGCTGAGCAGAGTCTGTAGCCTAAAGATTTTCTTGTTGCGATGGGGCTGCAACATTTGTGAATTTACTCATTAGATCGATGAATCTCACTTTGGCTCCTTGCCAATCAGCATAGTAGGCATCAAAGTCTTTGCTGAGGGCTTGAATTTCAAACTGAGCCTTGAGAAGTTCCTCAGGTGTCATTCTGACAACATTTTTCTTCAGGAGCTTCTCCTTTCTGTATTGAGCTTTCTTGATCTCTCTTGCCTTTTCAAACTTCCATTTCTCTTGAGTGATGAAAGGGGTCATCATGTGACTTTGACCAGGAGTTAGAGGAAGATCAGGCACTGGGGTGTTTGGATCCTTATGCCAAAGATCAATGTAATCGAGGATTTTCTTCGGATCCAAAAGCAGTGGCATAGATGTGCCTTTGGCTCTAGCGGCCTTCACTTGCCTGTCTCTGATGATTTCTACAAGTTCATCATCAGAAGCTTCATCATCAGACGGCACATGGAATGCGACCTGTTTCTTCCTTGGACTTGGCCGAGGACCGCGTCCAGCTGTTGCTTTAGTCTTCAATAGTGTGGGGCCTGATGAGGAAATCGGTGCAGCTGAGGAACTTGCTGAGACACCAGAGGCAATCGAGAAGCCCGTAGTCCTTTGACATGTAGCCAGATGCACAGGAGCTGAAGACTTTGAGGGAGCAGTAGCAGTGTGAGGAATTTGCCGTGAGGGCATCGCTGAGGAACTTGGCCGTGAGGGCGCTGCTGGTGAAGCACTTGGCTTATGAGCAGGCTTCTTTGGCATTGATTTCCTCAGTCTGACGAGGCCTTAGTAGCAGCAGCAGTGGCAGAATCCTCATTGAATTTCCTCACTGCCTCCTTGGCTTGCCTTGCCAATTTTGCTTGGCGCTTAGCCCATTCATCAGGAAAGTCCTCACCACGCTTGATGCTGGTGGGATTAGCTACTTGGCCAGGTGCCAATGAAGCTCTTGGGCATGGAGGATTTAAAGCGAATTTCTTCATATACTTTGGAGTAACATATCTGTACTCCCTCCACTCTCTTGCCCATCTCCATTCAATCTTCTGTATGCGCAACTTGCACTGATTTTTGGTTTCTTTGCCAAATTTTGCTTCATCAGGTGTGCAATAGCCAGCATAGATTTCATCAGGGATTTCGAAAGCAGTCATGACCTCAGGCTTCTTTCCTCCTTTCTGCGGTCTCTTACCGTCTGCCATATTCTTCAGATGAGGAATTTGAACAATTGAACACTCTGAAAAAGTATGCAGTTTTTCTTCGAGGAACGCTGCAAATGAGTTAAGTTGATGAGAACCTAGTGATTCAGCAGCGGACATGAGTACCTGTGAATAGAGTGTAGGTGCGAGGAATTTGAAGAGGTCATATGCGTTCTCAGAAGGTTTTTCGAAAAGAACAAGTTTTGAGGAATTTGACCAGATGAACCTTGAGGAATTTCACCAAGCGTTTTTTGTCTTAGGTTCCAGAGTTGTACAGATCAAAGATCCACACAATTGAGGAATCTTGAAGAAAATGATTGCTTAGAGAAATGGATCAAGAACATACAATGTGTGAGGTGTTTATATGTGTGAAGATTTGAAGAATAAAACACCTTTGAAGATTTTCAGGAAAGTTTGAGAATCAAAGTGAGTAATAAAAGTAACTTTTAATTACCCTAAGTAAGAACACGACGAACTGAGAAGAACGGATGCGAAGTTCGTCAGGTTAGATCTCCCACGCCCTAACTTGGCAGAGGAAGACAGCTACGGCGGCAGCGGAGTGAAGATTTCCACAACCGGCGCGAGTACGACGACGACGAGGTCGAGGCAGCGAAGCTCTTCCTCACCGGCGATGATGGAGTAGCGGCGGCGCTAGGGTTTGAGGAGCTCGAGCGAGAGATAGCGGTCGAGCGGAGTAAATGAAGTGAGGAAGGGGAGAGGGGTATTTATAGTCACGGTGAAAAACTGTTCCCCTGAAGATTTTGGGACGAACATGCCCCTGCCCTTTCTCCTTCACGCGACATGTGTCACCCACGTACTGTGTAGATGAGATCGTGTACGATCATGGGTGAATAAAATAATGCATCATGGGATGCGGAACGGTTTGAGCGGTAAAACCGAAAATTTGGATAAGATTTGTTTTAAAGTTTCGTTCGCAATTTCTTCAGCTGACAAGGACACAGTGAAGATTTTGAACGAGTTTCAAGTAGAACGCACATGAAGAATTTGTGAATAGATTGGATTGAGTATAGCATAGAGGGGGAAGGGTCCGATCACATTCACTTAGCAGAAAAAGCAACATGAAGAAATAGCCATAAGTGAATGCTGTAGAGGACATAAACTCATATATATATATAGCCAATGAAGAAAAACGACGGAAACAGTGAAGATTTTGCAAAGTTGAAGAATTTGAAAAACTGAAGAATTTCAAAAACTGAGGAAAAACTCAATTTGAAGATTTTCAACTTTTTGTGGTGGCGTGACCCACCGTATAAGAATGATGATTTCAGACACCGCGTACAATTGTCGTAGGGTTCTGAGAATCAAATTCTTCATTAACTTCTTCACACTTAGAGTGTTATTCTTCATTGATTGAAGTAAAACGTTTCTTCATGTGTTGCACATCTAAGTCATCAATTTTGCATAAGTGTTAGGATGTGTGTCCTTTTCAAAGAACATTTGAAGACTCTAAGATATTTAGCTCACACCGCAACTTGCTAAATCTTTTCTCATCCAAGGGCTTAGTGAAGATATCATCTAGCTGTTCTTTAGTCTTCACGTGCTCGATGGAGATGTCGCCCTTCAACACATGATCACGAAGAAAATGATGACGTATCTGGATGTGCTTTGTCTTCGAGTGCTGAACTGGGTTGTGAGCAATCTTGATGGCACTCTCATTGTCACAGAGGAGAGGCACATTCTCCATGTTGACGCCATAGTCCTTGAGGGTTTGCTTCATCCAAAGCAGTTGAGCACAGCAAGAGCCAGCAGCAATGTATTCAGCTTCAGCAGTAGACAGTGATACGCAGTTCTGTTTCTTCGAGGACCAACAGACCAAAGATCGTCCGAGGAAATGACAAGTGCTAGATGTTGACTTGCGGTCCACACGATCACCAGCATAGTCAGAGTCAGAATATCCAATGAGATCAAAAGCAGAGCCCTTGGAGTACCATAATCCTAGTGTTGGTGTGTGAGCTAGATATCGAAGAATATGCTTCACAGCCTTATGGTGTGATTCCTTCGGTGCAGCTTGAAATTGGGCACACATGCAAACACTAAGCATTATATCTGGCCTAGATGCACATAAGTACAATAAAGAACCAATCATGGAGCGGTATACCTTGTGATTGAAGTCAATACCATTTTCATTAGTGCATAGATGGCCATTCGTGGGCATAGGAATTTTGACGCCTTTGCAATCTTGCATGCCGAATTTCCTCAGTACATCTTTGAGGTATTTCTCCTGAGATATGAATATGCCATTGCGCTGTTGACGAATTTGAAGACCTAAGAAGAATTTCAACTCTCCCATCATAGACATTTGATATTCTTCACTCATCATATAGGCAAATTCATCACTATAACGTTGGTCAGTACAGCCAAAGATAATATCATCAACATATATTTGGCACACAAATAGTTCACCATCATAAGATTTAGTAAAGAGAGTAGGGTCGAGTGAACCGGGTGTGAAGCCATTCTTCACGAAGAATTCCTTCAATGTATCATACCACGCCCGAGGGGCTTGCTTGAGGCCATAGAGGGCCTTATTAAGTCTGAAGACTTTGTCAGGATTCTTTGGATCTTCAAAACCTGGGGGTTGAGCAACATATACTTCTTCCTCAAGCTTACCATTGAGGAAGGCACTTTTCACATCCATTTGATATAAGATGATATCATGATGGTTAGCATATGCAAGTAATATGCGAATAGCCTCAAGTCTAGCAACAGGTGCAAAAGTTTCATCGAAATCAATTCCTTCAACCTGTGTGTAGCCTTGAGCTACTAGTCGTGCCTTATTCCTCACCACACGGCCATTTTCATCTTGCTTGTTGCGGTAGATCCACTTTGTGCCAATGATATTATGCTTGCGAGGGTCTGGACGATTGACCAGTTCCCAGACATTGTTGAGCTCGAACTGATGTAATTCTTCTTGCATAGCCTGAATCCACTCCGGCTCCAGAAATGCTTCATCTACCTTAGTGGGCTCTGTGATAGAGACAAAAGCATAGTGCCCACAAAAGTTAGATAAATGTGAAGCTTTTGAGCGTGTGAGAGGACCTGGGGCTCTAAAGTCATCGATGATCTTCTCCACTTGCACTTATTTTGCAACGCGAGGATGAGCTAGTTGTCGCTGAGGAATTTGAGCATTTTCTTCAGCACCATTTTCCTCAGCATTTTCTTCAGGTGCATCAGCTTGACGTTCTTCATGAACTGGAATGAATTCTTCAGCAGATTCTTCAGTAGGAATGACATCCTCAGTTGCCTTGAACTTGATAGAATCCTCAGGTGCTGGTTCATCTAACACAGAAGGTAGGTGCTCTCTTTGCGAGCCATTAGTTTCATCGAACCGCACATCTACAGTGTCAACAATCTTGTGAAGAACAATGTTGAAGACTCTGTAGGTGTGCGAGTCCTTTCCGTAACCAAGCATAAAACCTTCATGTGCTTTCGGTGCAAATTTAGAGTTGTGGTGAGGATCTCTAATCCAACATTTTGCACCGAAGACTTTGAAATAACTCACATTGGGTTTCTTGTCAGTGAGGAGTTTGTAGGCCGTCTTCTTGAAGAATTTGTGAAGATATACTCTGTTGATGATGTGGCATGCAGTATCAACTGCGTCAATCTAAAAACGCTGAGGCGTTTTGTATTCATCAAGCATAGTGCGAGCCATCTCAACAAGAGTTCTGTTCTTGCGCTCCACGACGCCATTTTGCTGAGGAGTATAGGGAGCAGATAACTCATGAGTAATACCAAGTTCATCAAGATAGGCATCAAGACCGGAATTCTTGAACTCAGTTCCATTGTCACTTCTGATATGCTTGATCTTCACACCAAAGTTGGTTGAAGCCCTCGAGGAAAATCGTTTGAAGACTTCCTGCACTTCATGTTTGTAAGTAACAATGTGTACCCATGTATATCGAGAGTAATCATCAACAATGACAAAACCATATAGAGATGCATCATTAGTGACTGCTGAGTAATAATTAGGTCCGAAGAGGTCCATGTGAAGCAATTCGAATGGACAAGTAGTGGTCATGATAGTCTTCGCTGGATGCTTGGCCTTGGTCATTTTTCCAGCTTCACAGGCTCCGCACAAGTGATCCTTGAGGAATTTCACATTCTCAATGCCAATGACATGCTTCTTCTTCGCAAGCGTGTGCAGATTCCTCATGCCTGCGTGACCAAGTCGTCGATGCCATAGCCAGCCTTCTGAAGCTTTTGCAAGTAGACACACGGCTGGTTGTGGTCCTGTAGAGAAATCAACAATATACAAATCTCCTCTCCTAAAGCCTTCGAAGACTTTGGAATTGTCAGCTTCCATAATCACAACACAGCGATACTTGCCAAAGACAACAACCATATCAAGATCACAAAGCATTGAGACTGACATGAGGTTGTATCCTAAGGACTCAACAAGCATGAATTTGTCCATGTGTTTATCCTTAGAGATTGCAACCTTACCAAGACCCAATACCTGACTTTTGCCTTTGTCAGCAAAGATGATATGCTTCAGATGTGACGGTGATAAATGAGCATCCATCAATAGATTCTTGTCACCAGTCATGTGATTTGTACATCCACTATCGAGGACCCACTCAGTAGATTTGGGTTGATCATCCTGCAGATGAATTAGTGTAACTTACAATCTCATATGCTTCATCAGTGAAGAATATGATATCAAGTTCATCAGATGAATTTCATTAAGCAGTAAACAGATATAGCAGTATGAGGACGTGTGAAATGAAGGTTCATTTCATCGTGATTCGCATGCGTCCTTTCAGGCACTTTTGTCAGGTCCCCAGCAAATTCTTTAGACATTAAAGCACGTCTGGAGACCTGACCCTGCAGAAGAGATTAGTTCTTTTTCTTCACCACCCACATCTGGAGGGGTGGCAAAGAATTCATCACTCTGCGAGCACCATATGAGAAAGGTGGCAAAGATGCCAAACCATTTCGTTTCACATACGAGGGGTTAGGGTAAGCATATGAATAAGCAGAGAAATTCTTCGAGGACTTATGAACATAATGATTTGAAGAATAATGCACATATTCATAGCCCTTAGCTCTACCCTGCGAGACAGAGTTGTTAGCACGATGATAATCATATGAGGACTTTGATCCTTTTGAGGAATTTGATCCATGTGAGGAATTTGGCCCGTATGAGGACTTGGATCCATATGAAAAATTTGGTCCATATGAAGAATTTGATCTGGGGTTCCTGTTCTTCACTGGTGGTGTCATGAGGACATTCACCTGAAGACTTTCAAGGCACTTCTTTGGAACCCAGATTTTCTTCATAGGAGAACCATTCCTGCAGTTAGTGCCAACATATCTAGCAAATACTTCACCATTCTGATTTTTGAACAGTTTATAGTTGGAGTCAAATGACTCATCAGAAGAATGAGGAGATTCACATGTAAAGCCAGATAAATTAGATGGATCAACTGGAGGACCCTTTGCAGCAACCCATGAGGTTTTAGGGTACTGCTCAGGCTTCCAATATGTTCCATAAGCATTAAGTTTCCTCTCAAAGGCAATACCCTCTTTCCTAGGGTTTCTGTTGAGGATCTGCTTTTTAAGCACATCACAGAGAGTCTGATGCCCTTTGAGGCTTTTGTACATGCCTGTCATGTACAATTCCTTCAGCCCTGCATTGTCAGTGATACTAGCAATGTCCTCAGATGAGGAATTAGTGATAGCAGAGGCAGGTGAAGAATTTGTAACAGTTGAAGCATTTGAACATTCAGGTGAAGAATTAGCAGATTCACATTCAATGCACTTTAAGCATGGAGGAACAAATTCTTCCTGAGAAGCGCTAATTTGTTGAGCTAGTAATGAATCGCGCTCCTTCTGAAGATCTTCATAACACACTCTTAGCTTTTCAAGATCTTCCTTTCTTTGAAGAGATTCAGAAGAAAGCTTCTCAAGGTCTTGCTTTCCTTGAAGAAATTCATAAGAAAGTTTCTCATGATCAGATAAGAGAGTGTTATGATTACTTTGAAGGTTATCAAACCTAGACTGAAGTCTATGAAGATTTTCAGTCAGGGCTTTAGTGCGATCCATTTCTTCACCCAACATATCATCACTTTTGTCTAGCATGTTTTGAACCTTTTCAAAAGCCCTTTGTTGTTTTACAACAATCTTAGCAAGTTTAGAGTAGCTGGGCTTGAGATCCTCATCAGATTCATTTTCACTAGATTCAGAGGAGTTGTATTTGAGTACCTTTGCACCTTTCGCCATGAAGCAATAGGTGGGAGCATAGTCATCATTATCTTCATCAGGCTTGTCGGTGGAGTCAGTTTCTTCAGTGTTGAAGATGGACTTTCTAACGAAAGCAGTAGCGAAGGCCAGACTCGCCACACCAGATTCAGATTCTTCAGACGCCTCCTCTTCCTCGTTTTCCTCAGATTCAGCTTCAGAGTCCATTTCCTTGCCAATGAATGCCCGAGCCTTCTTGGAGCTGCTCTTCTTGTGAGATGAAGACTTCGAGGATTTTGATGACGAAGATTTTGACGATTTCTTCTTCTTCTTCGCATCATCAGAACTGTAATCCTTGTATTTCTTCTTCTTCATTTCCTTTTCCCACTAAGGACAATCTTGAATATAGTGACCAGGTTTCTTGCATTTGTGGCACAACCTTCTCTTATAGTCACTGGATGAGGAATCACTGCCTCTTGAGGATTTTCCAAAGCGACCACGTCTTGAGAACTTCTGGAATTTCTTCACGAGCAGTGCTAGCTCCTGGCTCAATTCTTCAGGATCACCAAGGCTACTACCAGAATCCTTACATTCAGAGTCAGACACAGCCTTGGCCTTCAGGGCACATGGTTTGCCATAGCTCGAACCATAGAGATCTCTCTTTTCAGCAAGCTGGAACTCGTGAGTATTTAGCCTTTCGAGGATATCGGCAGGATCAAGAGACTTGTAGTCAGCCCGTTCTTGTATCATCAGTCCCAGAGTATCAAATGAGGAATCAAGCGATCTTAACAGTTTCTTCACCACCTCGTGATCAGTGATGTCAGTGGCACCGAGGGCTTGAAGCTCATTTGAGATGTCAGTGAGGCGATCAAAGGTTTGTTGGACATTTTCATTGTCGAGTCTTTTGAAGCGGTTGAAGAGATTCCGAAGAACATCAACTCGAGAGTCACGCTGAGTTGAGACTCCTTCATTCACTTTGGACAGCCTATCCCAGATAAGCTTAGCAGTTTCCAAAGCACTCACTCTTCCATACTGTCCTTTACTCAGATGGCCACATATGATATTCTTCGCTTGAGAATCGAGTTGCTTGAATCTCTTCACATTGGTAGCGTTCAGTGAGGGTGTGACAGAGGGGACACCATTTTCCACAACATACCAGAGATCGTTGTCAATTGCCTCAAGATGCATTCGAATCTTGTTCTTCCAGTAGGGATAGTCCGTCCCATCAAAGGTAGGACACTCAGCCGAGACCTTGATCATACCTGCAGTCGACATAACTAAAACTCCAGGCGGTTAAACCAAAATCACACAGAACAAGGGAGTACCTTGCTCTGATACCAATTGAAAGTGCGTTATATCGACTAGAAGGGGGGTGAATAGGCGATTTTTATGAATTCTTCACTGAGGAATTTGCTGGTGAGGAAATTCCTTAGCGAAGAACTACTAGCAGTGGAATAAGTACTCAGAAGTAAGCATAACAGAATACAAGCATGGTCATCATGATGAAATGAAGACTAGCACAGAGTACAGAAAGCGTAATCACAGGATAACACAAGATGAAGACAAACAGACTGAAGAAATTGAACTGAGGAAATTGAGAAAGTCTTCAGTCAAAGTCTTCAAACACAGATATGAACAAACATTCAACACAGTAATGAGGAAATGAAAGAGTTGAGGAAATAGAACCAGTTAGGTTGGTGAAGACAATGATTTGGTAAACCAGTTCCAACTGCTGTCTCAGTTGTACGTCTGGTTGGAGCGGCTGCGTATCTAAACTCGAGGACACGCAGTCCCGGACACCCAGTCACTGAGCACGCAGCTCAGGACACCCATTCCTCACCGTATTCTCCTTGAACTAAGGCCACGCAGGCCTCGTCCAATCACTCGTGGTAAGTCTTCAGGTGACTTCCAAACCTTCACAGACTTGGTCACTCGGAGATCCACAATTCCTCTTGGATGCTCTAGACCTTGACGCCTAACCGTCTGGAAGAAGCACAGTCTTCAAAGGTAACAAGCGTCGGATCCACGCAGGATCAATTTCTTCAGTGATGCTCAATCACTTTGGGTTTGTGGGGGTTTGGTTTTGGGTTTTCCTCACTTGATGATTTTCGCTCAAAGTCCTCGGAGGATGGGTTGCTCTCAAATGACAAGTGTCAAGTTCTCTCGGAGCAGCTGTCACGCCCAAGATGCGACCCTATCCTAAAGGAACTCGAAGGTCCCATCAAGGATAGAAGCGCATCTTGAAGACGCTTTTGCAAGGTGGATATCATTACATCAACATTACATAATAGTGGGGATACATTCGATACATACAATGTCACATGAATACAACAATACAACATACAAGAACAACATCCGACTACGGATGAATCATAAACAGAAACTCAAACAATATCCACCCTGCTAGCCCAGGCTGCCGACCTGGAACCTATCCCCTGATCGAAGAAGCAGAAGAAGAAACTCCAAAACAAGCAACATCGCTCTCGCGTCATGATCATCGCATAACCTGTACCTGCAACTGTTGTTGTATTAATCTGTGAGCCACGAGGACTCAGCAATCCCATTACCATGGGTATCAAGACTAGCAAAGCTTAATGGGAAAGGAAGGGGTAAAGTGGTGAGGTTGCAGCAGCTGCTAAGCATATATGGTGGCTAACATACGCAAAAGAGAGCGAGAAGAGAAACAAGCGGAACGGTCGTGAAGCTAGCAACGATCAAGAAGTGATCCTGAACTCCTACTTACGCCAATCATAACAGAGAAACCGTGTTCACTTCCCGGACTCCGCCGAGAAGAGACCATCACGGCTACACACGCGGTTGATGCGTTTTAATTCGGATCTGGTTTCAAGTTATCTACAACCGGACATTAACAAATTCCCATCTGCCACATAACCGCGGGCACGGCTCTCGAAAGTTTATACCCTGCAGGGGTGTCCCAACTTAGCCCATGACAAGCTCTCGCGATCAACGAAGGAATAGACCTTCTCCCAGGAAGACCCGATCAGTCTCGGAATCCCGGTTTACAAGACATTTTGGCAATGGTAAAACAAAACCAGCAAGACCTCCCGCTATGCCGACAAGTCCCGATAGGAGCTGCACATATCTCGTTCTCAGGGCACACCGGATGAGCAAGACGTCGGGTTGGCATAGACCCTGGTTGCCCAGGGGGCGCCGGACATCGCTCGGTTCGGACCAGCACTTAGAGAAGCACTGGCCCGGGGGGGCTAAAATAAAGATGACCCTCGGGTTGGCCGACCCAAGGGAAAGGTATAGGTGGTGGTGAGGCAAATGGTAAAACCAAGGTTGGGCCTTGCTGGACAAGTTTTATTCAAAGCGAACTGTCAAGGGGGTCCCATAAATCACCCAACCGCGTTAGGAACGCAAAATCCGGGAACATAACACCGGTATGACGGAAACTAGGACGGCAAGAGTGGAACAAAACACCAGGCATAAGGCCGAGCCTTCCACCCTTTACCAAGTATATAGATGCATTAATAATATAAGAGATATTGTGATATCCCAACATAACCCTGTCCACCATGGAGAAATCTTCACTTCACCTGCAACTAACAACGCTATAAGAGGGGCTGAGCAAAGCAGTGACATAGCCAAACAACAGTTTGCTAGGAATGGTGTCAAAGGTTAGAGGTTCATGGCAATTTGGGAGGCTTGAAGAGCAAATGATAGGTAGCGCAGCAAAGTGATAGAACGAAGCAACTAGCATAGCAATGATAGTAGTGAGATCCAGGGTAGCGGTCATCTTGCCTGAAATCCCGCTAGGAAGAAGAACGAGTCCATGAAGAAGACGAACGGGAGTAGTCGAACGAATCCTCACAATCGCAACATTATCGGAACTAAGAAGCAACACCGGAAAGAAACAAACAACATGGTAAATGCACAAGCATAAACATGACATGATGCACAAACAAGTATGGTGCATGTCCAGCTTAATGAGGCATGGCAAGGCATGGCAAAGTGCAACAAGCAATACTACAAGTTAAGTGGAGCTCAATATGCAACGAGTTGCATATTGACAAAACACCACATCCAAATTATTTAGTTTAATCTCGTATAAGCTACCAAACAATATTAAATGTTGTTAAACATGGCAAGAGGTGAAGCATATGAAAACTACCTATCTAGGCAAGTTTAAATGAGGCCGGAACAACAAACAACAATTCCGGAAAAACCCCATGTGCATATTTTGAATTAGCTACTGTTCTGCCCTAAAACATATTTTAAAGTTGTTAAACAGGAAAATAAAGTGGACCATGTTAAACTAGGCATTTTTCCACCCCATTTACATATAAAGTTTATTTAAAACCGAGCTACTGTTATTTAGTTATGAAATAAATCATTTTAACATGTCATTTATGCAAATTTAAACAAACTGCATTTTAAATATTTTAAACATGGATGAAAATAGCATATTATGAAACTAGATGAAATTCTAAGCATTTTACATGTATAAATTATTTAAATATGATGCATGGTTAATTAGTTATTAGATGCATGAACATTAGGGGTTTTTCTGCAAATCTGTAAAACCTGGATAAATATCTAAAATCGCAGAACAGAAAAAAAACGGAACTGGGCTGAATCTGGCAGAACGGGGCTGGGGAAGCTGCTCACATTGCGGGCTGGGCCCGGTTGGGAGCAAAGGAGGAGAAGGGCCGGCCCAGGGGACGAAGTTGACCGGTCCACGCGAGCTGGGACGGGGTCAACACGGGCGAGCGGGGCAGAGGCATCGCCCTCCTCTGCCTGAACTGATGCTGCTCGATGCAGCGAAGGAGACCGGCGGCTGGAGGGGGTCTTGGAGCGGCGGGACTTGAAGGGGAGCGGCGGCGGGCTGCAGGGAAGGCCCGACGAGGTGGAGACGGGGCGGATCCGGCTGGCCGGCGTCGGGGTTCGCATGGGGTCGAGAGGAGGCATCGGGCGTGGAACGCGGGCAGCTGCTCGCTGGCCTTGGCGCGGGCCAACAGAGGGACTCGGCGTCGAGGAACGAAGGGGCTGGACGAGTCCGAGGCTCTTCGGTGCGGATCGGCCAGGAACCACGGCGGCGCAACGAGCGGGAGCTACGGGAGGCCATCCATGGCGGCACTGCGAAGACAACACAGAGGGAGAGCAGCGTGAGAGAAAGAAAACAGAAGCAGGAGGGGAAAGGGAGAAGGGCTGTCGGGGCACTCATCTGCTGGGGAGCTGCTTGCGGCCGACGGCGATGCAAGGTGGTTGAGGAGGGCGGCTGGCGTCCTCGGGAAGAACACCGGCGGGGAGGAAGGATGACTGCGGGGTGGCTGCGGCTCGGGAAGGAGGAGCTCGGGCTCCTGGCTTGCAAAAGAATGAGCGGCGCCATGTCCCTGTGCAGAGAACGAGAGAGAGAGACCATGAGAGAGTATAGAGATGGAGAGGGAAACGAAGAGAGAGGCAGGGGCACGACCTGCTGGAGCACGCTTGGGGAGGAGCAGGGGCACGCGAGGAGCTGCTGTTGGTCATGGTCGTCGGCAAGGACGAGGCCCCGGGCACGAGATCGGCGAGCGGTGCTGGTTCCTTGCCCAGGAGGAGGGAGGAATCGAAGGGAGCCATGAGAGGGCTCTGGTTGGTGGGGATCGATGGATTGGGGACAGGGGAGATCGAGCAGAGGAGTGGTGGCTGCGGGAAATCGAGGAGAAGGTGTAGGCTTGGCTGTTCGGGGTTGGACGATGAGGATCTGGGAGGATCCCGAGGAAGAGAGTGGCGGCGCGGGGATGGGATGGATGGGACAAGGTCCCTTGGTTTTAGGGTTAGAATGTTAATATAGGCCGGTGGATTAGGTTTGGCTTATCCGGTCCGTCCGATCGTAATCAGGCGGTTGAGAATAAATATATAGGGAGTCCAGATAAGAAAACGGAGATGTTTTATAGATGTTAGGGGATGATCTGAATGCAACGGTGATGATTGAGCGGTTCGGGTTCGGAGCAGTTTTCGGACGCGCACAAGAGGGGTTTGACAAAACGCCATGGAGACAAAGGGTTTTTGATGGGCTCAGAAAAGAGAGAGAAGAGAGCGGTCCGGTTGATCTGAGAGGGGTCAACAGAGACAAGGAAGAAGCGGCAACTACGAGCGAATGCAGGTTTTATGAAAACGATGCCGATGCAATGCGAATGATCACATGAGATGAGATGCATGACAAGAACAAAATGCAAAACAAAAGACAAAAACCCAACCACGAAGGAAATATCATATTGCATCTCCGGAAAAGGCAAGAGTTGGAGTTACGAATACGAAAAGTTTTATCCGGGGCGTTACAACACTCCACCACTACGAGAGGATCTCGTCCTGAGATCTAGGATGGCACCAGAGGTAAAAGGAAGAGGAAGATAAGAGGTAAACTAAGGTGCTTCTTTGACGAACGAGTGAAACCACGAACCATGAGAGGTTGAGCAATTTAAAAGAAAGAGTACAACAGAGATGAACGAGATTGCAAACAATCCGTTAGAAAAGAGGAACAAGGAGTATTACGAGAACTTGAAGGTTGCAAAGACATGAATCAAGAGTTTCACGAACGAAAAGAATATGACCACCTCGGTATAATGAGATAGCCAAGGAACAAGAATGACAAAATTTGGACAGCACTCGGTTAGAAAAGAGAAAAAAACTTGATGAGATGAAAAGATATTGAAGAGATGATTCAACACTCCGGTTAAATGGATAAGCAAGAAAAGAACACGATCCTCACAAAACGAGGTGATAGGTGAAGAGCACAACATCACAATGCCTCCGTAATGAAAGAATAGAAGTTAGACCGTTGGGATAAAGGGACGGAGAAGAAAATGACAACTTTTGCCACAAGTGAACTTGAAAAGCATCCTTGCAAAGAAGAATTGAACGGAGTTGTTGGAAAATCAACAACGAAAAGCACAAGCTTGTTATGGGCTTATGGCAAACATCTCAAAATGATGAGGTGACAACCGGCCACTAACAGAAACAATCGCTTGCTTGAGATCAACAAAGATAAGAGAAACTTCTTTCACCCAGAGGATAATTGGAGAACTTGGGTCATTGGTAAGCACCACAATTAGCAACATTCCTTCGGGAAGGCTTTTAGGTGAAATCTATACCAAGATAACTCCAACGAAGAGATTGATGGATTTAAAATACCTCATTCTTGACGACATATGAATCATGAAACATGAAGGAAATTGTCAAGAGTGACATAACACCATCTCAAAAGGTAAGATAGAGAGAATTGCACTTCGATGCAAGATGAAGAATGCTTGAACTCCTCAAAACAAAACATGTGTTGAGCACCATGTTTATTTTAGAGTGTAGCTTGGCGAGTCATAACTTCAAGAGAAATCTTGAAGAACAATTGAAGAATGAAAAGAATCCTTGATGAACCACCATGTAGAGCCTCCATGAAGAACTCCGGTAAACAAAAGGATGATAGAAAGAAAGAGAAGTTGACAACACAAGGTGAAGCCTTGCAATGATTTAGATGGAGCTTCGCGACGAGATAAAGCAGAAAACTTGGAACTCTGGAAAAGAAAAGATTAAGCATCTCGAACCGAGAAATGTGACATGATGAACAACTCTAGAAAGAAGAAACTAGATCACTTGGATGAAACAATAATAAGAATTACATTATGCGTATCCTTCACCAATTTAAATTGATGACAAGCAATGGACTTGGCATACTACTTATTCTTCTTGAGGTATTATGGATAGAGATAGCGCAAACTTGAGAAGGTATTCAACGATCCGCCGGTAGGATTCGGGAAGACGAATGAATCTATATGATAACGAAGGAAGAGAATTCTAGAACGAACCACCATAAAAATTGCAAAAGAGAGTAGCAAGGGCACAATTCACCGAAAAGAATTTGAAAACGAATGAAGATACTTGAAGGGATTTAGCTACAAGAGAACGAAGAGATCATGAACTGATTAGAGGGTATTTGAACGATGCACCGGTAAGATTTGGAGAATGATGGCTACACGTTGAGAATGAAGAATTATGACATGATGGCCTTCGGAGGAAAGAAATGGAAACAACTCATGAAATGCCCCGAATGGGTGAAAAGAATTCCCACAATAGAAAACAATTATGAGAGGATGGCATCAAACTTGAACTATGCATCTTTGGAAGAACGGGTAAGGATTTAAGAGGAACTCTTCTTCAGTCTTCAAAATTCGAGAATGACGACGAGAAACACCACCATGAATTGTTGAGATACTCCGGGAGAATTAAAAGTGGAAAGGTTGAGCCAAAGATGAAAGGAATTTGAAAACGACCTTGGAGAAGGCATGTGACTGATGAAAATTCATTCTTACGTCAAACATGAAAATGAATTTGAGAATCGCTCCTGATAATTCAAAGAGTCAAGTAAGATCCTGGGAAAAGACCTGGGGGTTAGGGCCCACTCAAAAGAAAACACCGTTGAACAATTGATTGAAAAGGTGGGATTGCACCGGTTGAATTAAATGACTTGAATGAGATAAGAGCCTCAAAATAACTTGAACGGATTAAGAATGGAAACATGATTCTTCTGAGATAATCTTAAGCACTCCGGAGAAGAAAATGAGGGAGGTGAATAATTAAGAGGTGCACCAAACATGACAAAGCAATTGACACGAGGAAAGGAATATGATCAGCACTGAAAGCTTGAATTGGATCCACCAAAGAAGAAAAAAAAGAACGAAGGATGATGAACTAGAAGCTCGTGAGCATCTTCACGAGGGATCACCGGATCAGAACATTGATTGAAAAGAGTGAAGTGACTTGACATGAATAAATGGATACTTGATTAAAATAAATGAGTCCTCGAAGAAAAGGGTGGGAGGGTGGGGAAAAACAAAGACAACTTGGGATGAACAAAACAAACACCGTTGAGAAAACTTAGAATTGATCTTGCGGATGGGGAGAATGATGGGATCATCTCGAAAAGAAGCGCACCGGTTGGAAAAGAATTAACATGACAACCTCAATGATCAAAAAGGATTAGTATTCACATAGCAATATGAGAACACCGTTTAGGAAAGGTATGGATTCAACATTTGACTTCGAAGCAACTCGAATACCACAAATAAAACAAAACAAAGGATTTGGCTTGCAGAATAAGCCGGAACAAACATATGATAGAGATTTCGTCCGAAGTTTTCGTGGTGGGGCCCACACGGGCTCGATCGTGCAGCACCATCATGTACAAGGCAGTGCACATGACATACGAAGTGTCCCCGAACCAGCATAGCCAAGGGTTCTTTAAGACACAATGAGACCACTGTAAAAAACGACCGTGGATTGGCGGACCACTAGACGTCGAACCCCAATCTCATATCATGCATCTGTCGAAAAGATATTCTAGGAGCTACTTGAATTCCCACCTATAAAACTCCCGAAACTTTCTGGTTAGGCAATCTGGTGTTGGGGATACAGGGGAAGCAATATATATCTCACCCAAAACTAACAATCCCTACATCCAGCTGTATGCATCCGTCAACACATAAGCAAGAAAACTCCGGAAATCGTGTACCTCAACCTTCGAAAAGCATCCGTTATACGAGCTATGGCAATACTCCTGAACTCCCCAGTACTGGGTGGCGTCGAGGTTACCTCACCAACAACTGCATAAAAGAGATTTTCGATGTCGGCAAAACTCAGGTATTCCAGAACTACAACGATAAAATTATGACGACAACACCTCGGAGCTCAACTCCTCGGGACACTGCCACAACCCCTAAATGTCAGGAGGCACCAAGAACAATGTTCTCATCATAAGAATATCGGAACGATTCCAAGATACCCGTGTGATCCAAAAAAAATTTAGTGAAATTTGAGGAGAGGAAAGACAAAACATCTATGTCAGGAGTCCTCACCAGAGCGACGAAGGGACTGAGGAGTAAAAAGAATCCTACTCTCCGATATATATATATATATATATATATATATATATATATATATATATATATATATATATATATATATATATATAATCCTTAGACTCAAAATAATTTTTCTTCTAGACTCAACAACGGCCAACAATCAAGGGGGCTCCTATGGTCGGTCGAGGCTCTGATTACCAACTTGTCACGCCCAAGATGCGACCCTATCCTAAAGGAACTCGAAGGTCCCACCAAGGATAGAAGCGCATCTTGAAGACGCTTTTGCAAGGTGGATATCATTACATCAACATTACATAATAGTGGGGATACATCCGATACATACAATGTCACATGAATACAACAATACAACATACAAGAACAACATCCGACTACGGATGAATCATAAACAGAAACTCAAACAATATCCACCCTGCTAGCCCAGGCTGCCGACCTGGAACCTATCCCCTGATCGAAGAAGCAGAAGAAGAAACTCCAAAACAAGCAACATCGCTCTCGCGTCATGATCATCGCATAACCTGTACCTGCAACTGTTGTTGTAGTAATCTGTGAGCCACGAGGACTCAGCAATCCCATTACCATGGGTATCAAGACTAGCAAAGCTTAATGGGAAAGGAAGGGGTAAAGTGGTGAGGTTGCAGCAGCTGCTAAGCATATATGGTGGCTAACATACGCAAAAGAGAGCGAGAAGAGAAACAAGCGGAACGGTCGTGAAGCTAGCAACGATCAAGAAGTGATCCTGAACTCCTACTTACGCCAATCATAACAGAGAAACCGTGTTCACTTCCCGGACTCCGCCGAGAAGAGACCATCACGGCTACACATGCGGTTGATGCGTTTTAATTCGGATCTGGTTTCAAGTTATCTACAACCGGACATTAACAAATTCCCATCTGCCACATAACCGCGGGCACGGCTCTCGAAAGTTTATACCCTGCAGGGGTGTCCCAACTTAGCCCATGACAAGCTCTCGCGATCAACGAAGGAATAGACCTTCTCCCAGGAAGACCCGATCAGTCTCGGAATCCCGGTTTACAAGACATTTCGGCAATGGTAAAACAAAACCAACAAGACCTCCCGCTGTGCCGACAAGTCCCGATAGGAGCTGCACATATCTCGTTCTCAGGGCACACCGGATGAGCAAGACGTCGGGTTGGCATAGACCCTGGTTGCCCAGGGGGCGCCGGACATCACTCGGTTCGGACCAGCACTTAGAGAAGCACTGGCCCGGGGGGGCTAAAATAAAGATGACCCTCGGGTTGGCCGACCCAAGGGAAAGGTATAGGTGGTGGTGAGGCAAATGGTAAAACCAAGGTTGGGCCTTGCTGGACAAGTTTTATTCAAAGCGAACTGTCAAGGGGGTCCCATAAATCACCCAACCGCGTTAGGAACACAAAATCCGGGAACATAACACCGGTATGACGGAAACTAGGACGGCAAGAGTGGAACAAAACACCAGGCATAAGGCCGAGCCTTCCACCCTTTACCAAGTATATAGATGCATTAATAATATAAGAGATATTGTGATATCCCAACATAACCCTGTCCACCATGGAGAAATCTTCACTTCACCTGCAACTAACAACGCTATAAGAGGGGCTGAGCAAAGCAGTGACATAGCCAAACAACAGTTTGCTAGGAATGGTGTCAAAGGTTAGAGGTTCATGGCAATTTGGGAGGCTTGAAGAGCAAATGATAGGTAGCACAGCAAAGTGATAGAACGAAGCAACTAGCATAGCAATGATAGTAGTGAGATCCAGGGTAGCGGTCATCTTGCCTGAAATCCCGCTAGGAAGAAGAACGAGTCCATGAAGAAGACGAACGGGAGTAGTCGAACGAATCCTCACAATCGCAACATTATCGGAACTAAGAAGCAACACCAGAAAGAAACAAACAACATGGTAAATGCACAAGCATAAACATGACATGATGCACAAACAAGTATGGTGCATGTCCGGCTTAATGAGGCATGGCAAGGCATGGCAAAGTGCAACAAGCAATACTACATGTTAAGTGGAGCTCAATATGCAACAAGTTGCATATTGACAAAACACCACATCCAAATTATTTAGTTTAATCTCGTATAAGCTACCAAACAATATTAAATGTTGTTAAACATGGCAAGAGGTGAAGCATATGAAAACTACCTATCTAGGCAAGTTTAAATGAGGCCGGAACAACAAACAACAATTCCGGAAAAACCCCATGTGCATATTTTGAATTAGCTACTGTTCTGCCCTAAAACATATTTTAAAGTTGTTAAACAGGAAAATAAAGTGGACCATGTTAAACTAGGCATTTTTCCACCCCATTTACATATAAAGTTTATTTAAAACCGAGCTACTGTTATTTAGTTATGAAATAAATCATTTTAACATGTCATTTATGCAAATTTAAACAAACTGCATTTTAAATATTTTAAACATGGATGAAAATAGCATATTATGAAACTAGATGAAATTCTAAGCATTTTACATGTATAAATTATTTAAATATGATGCATGGTTAATTAGTTATTAGATGCATGAACATTAGGGGTTTTTCTGCAAATCTGTAAAACCTGGATAAATATCTAAAATCGCAGAACAGAAAAAAAAAGGAACTGGGCTGAATCTGGCAGAACGGGGCTGGGGAAGCTGCTCACATTGCGGGCTGGGCCCGGTTGGGAGCAAAGGAGGAGAAGGGCCGGCCCAGGGGACGAAGTTGACCGGTCCACGCGAGCTGGGACGGGGTCAACACGGGCGAGCGGGGCAGAGGCATCGCCCTCCTCTGCCTGAACTAACGCTTCTCGATGCAGCGAAGGAGACTGGTGGCTGGAGGGGGGCTTGGAGCGGCGGGACTTGAAGGGGAGCGGCGGCGGGCTGCAGGGAAGGCCCGACGAGGTGGAGACGGGGCGGATCCGGCTGGCCGGCGTCAGGGTTCGCATGGGGTCTAGGAGGAGGCATCGGGCGTGGAACGCGGGCAGCTGCTCGCTGGCCTTGGCGCGGGCGAACAGAGGGACTCGGCGTCGAGGAACGAAGGGGCTGGACGAGTCCGAGGCTCTTCGGTGCGGATCGGCCGGGAACCACGGCGGCGCAACGAGCGGGAGCTACGGGAGGCCATCCATGGCGGCGCCGCGAAGACAACACAGAGGGAGAGCAGCGTGAGAGAAAGAAAGCAGAAGCAGGAGGGGAAAGGGAGAAGGGCTGTCGGGGCACTCATCTGCTGGGGAGCTGCTTTCGGCCGACGGCGACGCAAGGTGGTTGAGGAGGGCGGCTGGCGTCCTCGGGAAGAAGACCGGCGGGGAGGAAGGACGACTGCGGGGTGGCTGCGGCTTGGGAAGGAGGAGCTCGGGCTCCTGGCTTGCAGAAGAATGAGCGGCGCCATGTCCCTGTGCAGAGAACGAGAGAGAGAGACCATGAGAGAGTAGAGAGATGGAGAGGGAAACAAAGAGAGAGGCAGGGACACGGCCTGCTGGAGCACGCTTGGGGAGGAGCAGGGGCACGCGAGGAGCTGCTGTTGGTCATGGTCGTCGGCAAGGACGAGGCCCCGGGCACGAGATCGGCGAGCGGCGCTGGTTCCTCGCCCAGGAGGAGGGAGGAATCGAAGGGAGCCATGAGAGGGCTCTGGTTGGTGGGGATCGATGGATTGGGGACAGGGGAGATCGAGCAGAGGAGTGGTGGCTGCGGGAAATCGAGGAGAAGGTGTAGGCTTGGCTGTGCGCGGTTGGACGATGAGGATCTGGGAGGATCCCGAGGAAGAGAGTGGCGGCGCGGGGATGGGATGGATGGGACAAGGTCCCTAGGTTTTAGGGTTAGACTATTAATATAGGCCGGTGGATTAGGTTTGGCGTATCCGGCCCGTCCGATCGTAATCGGGCGGTCGAGAATAAATATGTAGGGAGGCCAGATAAGAAAACGGAGATGTTTTACAGATGTTAGGGGATGATCTGAATGCAACGGTGATGATTGAGCGGTTCGGGTTCGGAGCAGTTTTCGGATGCGCACAAGAGGGGTTTGACAAAACGCCATGGAGACAAAGGGTTTTTGATGGGCTCAGAAAAGAGAGAGAAGAGAGCGGTCCGGTTGATCTGAGAGGGGTCAACAGAGACAAGGAAGAAACGACAACTACAAGCGAATGCAAGTTTTATGAAAACGATGCCGATGCAATGCGAATGATCACATGAGATGAGATGCATGACAAGAACAAAATGCAAAACAAAAGACAAAAACCCAACCACGAAGGAAATATCATATAGCATCTCCGGAAAAGGCAAGAGTTGGAGTTACAAATACGAAAAGTTGTATCCGGGGCGTTACAGCAGCCAACCAACTAGTGGTTGTAGGGGGCGGCTATTTATAGCCTAGGGAGCAGCCCGACATGATAAGACATAAATGCCCTTCAATGATATGACCGTTAGGTGGATAGGATATTTTGGGACAGCTGGCGCGCAGCACAGCAACGGTCGGAAATTTGACTCTCAAATTCCTCAGGGCTATCATGTTCCTCACTGTGTAGGCAATTCGCACTGGCGAATTCCTAACTCCTCAGTCAGAACAAATTCATCAGCGACCAGAAGATCTTCGTCTCTGTCACTGAAGAAAATGACTGAGCTGTATGAGATTTCCAAAGGCTTCACTCGAAGGGATTGGTAGGTGTAAGATTTTGAGTTGAACATCACATGGAAATTTTTCCTTAGTATTTCCTCGACCCCCTGTAACAGTACGGTGTTTCCTATGACTCAAGAAAGAGAAAATGAAACTACGAAAACAAAAGTCTTCATGCTTCATGTTCCTCAAATGAATACCAAGTCTTCAAGGTCACACCAATTTCTTCACTTTCAAAGTCTTCAGAATATCAAAGTCTTCAGTCGAAGAACTTCATTTTTAGGGGTCGACTTTCTCTGTAAATATCAAACTCCTCATAGACTTATAGACCTGTGTACACTCACAAACGCATTAGTCCCCTAACCTATAAGTCTTCAATACACCAAAATCACTAAGGGGCACTAGATGCACTTACAATGAGTGTTATTATGCCTCCCGGGAATAAAGCTGGGGAGTAAGGTGACGCGCCATACCGTTGCACCGGAGTTTCGATCCGGACCGCACTTCTTTTTAGCCTGCTAGGCCGTGCTGCTCCTTGTTGGCCAGCCGCCGCGGGCTCGGGCTTCCACCTCAAGGGCGCCCCCTACAAAACACCATCGGTATACGGTGATCAAGAACACGCATGGATGGATCATTTTCAAAGTATCGGGACTTCGGTCTCAGTTACCTAGGAGGCGGGAAGTATTCCGGGGTAATCGGCCATGATGGTGACCAAGGCATTATCGATGCTCAGTTGATGGAAAACCCCGTCGATCAGCTCCACCGATATGTCCAGATCCTCTTGGGAGGTCGGATCGAGGAACCGTTCCGGATCCTCGGGTTGTGGAGGCGGGCTGTTTATATCCTTTATGGCCCGGCGCAGTTCTTGCGCCAAAATCACAAAATGAGATACTTGACTATGGGAGTACGGATCGGATAGGCAAAAATGAATGTCCGCTTACCCAGCTTGGAGGATTGTTCATAGAAAATCCGCCCTGCGGATTAATGCGGAGGAATTCCTCCTCTTCTCCCTTGTACAATGCAGACAAGATCTTCATCAGATCAGCGACCGATCCCGGCCCCTTACGGCCGCAGCGGGTGGCATCATCCTCCCCGTTGAAACCCCACATGGGGTGGCCTCTATACTGGAGCGGCTGCACCCCCCGCATAATGCATATGGCCATGACCCCGATCATGGTCAGTCCGGAATGAGCTAACAACCTTATCCGGCTCATCAGGTAAATGACGTCCCTGTCATTTTCCCTCTGAGGGCTCCGTGGACGCCAGCTTAGGCGTTTCTTCAAAGGAGCGTTATTAAACTCAGGGAGGCCGACCCGAACAGGGTCCGGCAGGGGGACATATTCTATATAAAACCATGCCGAAGGCCAGTCTTCGGACGCCTTCTTCGGGGTTCCGGATAGATATCCGGTCCCGGCAATGTGCCATAGTTCGGCTCCGCCCACTTGATATATCGACCCCTCTTGAGAACGGGGCACAAGGCAGAACAACTTCTTCCACAGCGCAAAATGAGGCTTGATGCCCAAAAACAGCTCGCAAAGGGCCACGAAGCCCGCGATATGCAAAATGGAGGCAGGCGTAAGGTTGTGCAACTGGAGGCCATAGAACTCCAGGAGCCCCCGGAGAAACGGATGAATTGGAAATCCGAGCCCTCTTATCAAATAAGAGACAAGGCATACCCGCTCTCCTTTGGAGGGGCTGGGGACGCTCTCCGCTTGCTTTCCGCCCTTATAGGTGGCGAGTCTGGCTCGAACCTGAACCATTAAGGCTGGCGGAAGAAATCCCTTGGTCTGGAGCGCCACTAGCTCACTGTGCGAGACGGAGCATCTCTCCCAATCTCCAGGCCGAGGGCTGGGAGGGTGAGAGGAGGAGCTGCGTCGATTGTCCATGATGGAATGGATTTTTGTCAGATGCGCTCTGATGAATGCTCGCGAAGGGAGGATGGTATGATTCGGATCTAGATCCTCGTCCCTTTTATAGGCAGCTCATCTGCGTAGCTAGGGGGATAAATGTAAAAATACCCTGGCTTTTCGCATTCGTTCGACACGTGGAAGATGGCCATTATTGGGCGTGGAAGCCGAGGAGTGCAATATTTACAAGAAGCCGGACACTATTCGACAGGTACACAGGATTTGGAGAAGAACCCGCCTTGCAATGCCGAAGACAATCTACGCGCCAGACTTATCGCCATTGAAGCCTGGTTCGGGGGCTACTGAGGGAGACCCGGACTAGGGGGTGTCCGGATAGCCGAATTATCATCTTCGGCCAGACTCCTGGACTATGAACATACAAGATTGAAGACTTCGTCCCGTGTCCGGATGGGACTTTCCTTGGCGTGGAAGGCAAGCTTGGCGATACGGATATGTAGATCTCCTACTATTGTAACCGACTCTGTGTAACCCTAACCCTCTTCGGTGCCTATATAAACCGGAGGGTTTTAGTCCGTAGGACGAACAACAATCATACCATAGGCTAGCTTCTAGGGTTTAGCCTCTCTGATCTCGTGGTAGATCTACTCTTGTACTACCCATATCATCAAGATCAATCAAGCAGGAGTAGGGTTTTACCTCCATCGAGAGGACCCGAACCTGGGTAAAAACATCGTGTCCCTTGTCTCCTGTTACCATCCGTCTAGACGCACAGTTCGGGACCCCCTACCCGAGATCCGCCGGTTTTGACACTGACACTTCCCTAGAAAGAAAGTCAAATTACCTTATGAATCTATTATGAAAGCCACTTATGAATTAAAAACCAAGGATAGCGATACTTAGATATATTCTCGCTTTTATGCCTAGCTAGGGGCGTTAAACGATAGCGCTTGTTGGGAGGCAACCCAATTTTATTTTTGTTCCTTGCTTTTTGCTCTGTATAGTAATAAATAATTCATATAGCCTCTGTTTAGATGTGGTTTTATGTTTTAATTAGTGTTTGTGCCGAGTAGAACCTATAGGATAACCTACGATGATAGTTAATTTGATTATGCTGAAAAACATAAACTTCTGTGCGCACGAGAATAATTTTAATAAAAATCACAGGAACATGCTTTTTAGTTGATTATTTTCGCAGTAGATCAATAGAAAAATTGCACAGGACTTCCTATTTTGGTAGGATCTTTAGAATTCCAGAAGTATTCTAAAGTTACAGATTGCCACAGACTGTTCTGTTTTTGACAGATTCTGTTTTTCGTGTGTTGTTTGCTTATTTTGATGAATCTATGGCAAGTATTGGGGGGTATGAACCATATAGAAGTTGGAATACAGTAGGTTTAACACCAATATAAATAAAGAATGAGTTCATTACAGTACCTTATGAGGTGGGTTTTCTTTCTTGAACTAACGGAGCTTATGAGATTTCCTGTTGAGTTTTGTGTTGTGAAGTTTTCAAGTTTTGGGTAAAGATTTGATGGACTATGGAATAAGGAGTGGCAAGAGCTTAAGCTTGGGGAATCCCATAGAACCCCAAGATAATCCAAGTACAACCAAAAGCCTAAGCTTGGGGATGCCCCGGAAGGCATCCCCTCTGTCGTCTTCGTCTATCGGTAACTTTACTTGGAGCTATATTTTTATTCATCACATGATATGTGTTTTGCTTGGAGCGTCTTGTAGGATATGAGTCTTTGCTTTTTAGTTTACCACATTCATCCTTGCTGTACACACCTTTTGGGGGAGACACACATGATTTGGAATTTATTTGAATAATCTATGTGCTTCACTTATATCTTTTGAGCTAGATAATTTTGCTCTAGTACTTCACTTATATCTTTTAGAGCACGGCGGTGGCTTTATTTTGTAGAAATTGTTAGTCTCTCATGCTTCACTTAAATTATTTTGAGAGTCTTTTAGAACAGCATGGTATTTTCTATGGTTATAAAATTTGTCCTAGAATGATGGGCATGCAAGTTGGGTATAATAAAAACTATCATAGGAAGTGAATTGGATGCTATGATCAATTTGATGCTTGATAATTGTTTCGAGATATAGAAGTAGTGATATTAGAGTCATGCTAGTTGGGTAATTGTGATTTAAAGAATACTTGTGTTGAAGTTGGCAAGTCCTGTAGCATGCACATATGGTAAAAGTTGTGTAACAAATTTGTTGCATGGGGTGCTCTTTTGATTGCCTTCCTTATGTGTGGAGGTCGGGATCGCGCGATGGTTAACTCCTACCAACCCTTCCCCTAGGAGCATGCGTAGTAGTACTTTGCTTCGAGGGCTAATAAAACTTTTGCAATACGTATATGAGTTCTTTATGACTAATTTGAGTCCATGGATTATAAGCACTCTTACCTTTCCATCATTGCTAGCCTCTTCGGTATCGTGCATTGCCCTTTCTCACCTGGAGAGTTGGTGCCAACTTCACCGGTGCATCCAAACCCCGTGATACGATACGCTCTATCACACATAAACCTCCTTATATCTTCCTCAAAACAGCCACCATACCTACCTATTATGGCATTTCCATAGCTATTCCGAGATATATTTCCATGCAACTTTCCACCGTTCCGTTCATCATGACACGTTTCATCATTGTCATATTGCTTTTGCATGATTATGTAGTTGGCATCGTATTTGTGGCAAAGCCACCTTCATAATTTTTCATACATGTCGCTCTTGATTCATTGCATATCCCGGTACACCGCTGGAGGCATTCATATAGAGTCATATCTTGTTCTAGCATCGAGTTGTAAATAAATAGAAGTGTGATGATCATCATTATTAGAGCATTGTCCCTTATAAAAAAAGAGAAAGGCCAAGAAAAGGCCCAAAAAAAGAGAAAGGCAAAAAAGGCCCCCCAAAAAAGGGGGACAATGTTACTATCTTTTTCCACACTTGTGCTTCAAAGTAGCACCATGTTCTTCATATAGAGAGTCTCTTATGTTGTCACTTTCATATACTAGTGGGAATTTTTCATTATAGAACTTGTCTTGTATATTCCAACGATGGGCTTCCTCAAAATGCCCTATGTCTTTGTGAGCAATAAAGTTGGATGCAAACCCACTTAGTTTCTTTTGTTGAGCTTTTATACATCTATAGCTCTACTGCATCCGTTGGATGGCAATCCCTACTCCTCATGTTGACATCAGTTGATGGGCATCTCCATAGCCCATTGAATAGCCTCGTCAATGTGAGACTTTCTCCTTTTTTGTCTTCTCCACAGAACCTTCATCATCATATTCTATTCCACCCATAGTGCTATATCCATGGCTCACACTCATGTGTTGCGTGAGAGTTGAAAAAAGCTGAAGCGCGTTAAAAAGTAGGAACCAATTGCTTGGCTGAAACCGGGGTTGTGCATGATGGGAGTATTTTGTGTGATGAAAATGAAACATAGCCTAACTATATGATTTTGTAGGGATGAACTTTCTTTAGCCATATTATTTTGAGAAGGCATGATTGCTTTATTAGTATGCTTGAAGTATTACTATTTCTTATGTCAATATAAACTTTTGTCTTGAATCATTTGGATCTCAACATTCATGCCACAATAAAGAAAATTACATTGAGAAATATGCTAGGTAGCATTCCACATCAAAAATTCTGTTTTATCATTTACCTACTCGAGGACGAGCAGGAATTAAGCTTGGGGATGCTTGATACGTCCCCAACGTATCTATATTTTTTTATTGTTCCATGCTATTATATTACCCGTCTTGGATGTTTATGGGCTTTACTTTACACTTTTATATCATTTTTGGGACTAGCCTACTAACCGGAGGCCCAGCCCGAATTGCTATTTTTTTTTTGCCTATTTTAGTGTTTCGAGGAAAATGAATATCAAACGGAGTCCAAACAGAATGAAACCTTCAGGAGCGATCTTTTTGCAACAAACGCAATCTAGGAGACTTGGAGTGGACGTCAAGTAGCAGACGAGGAAGCCACGAGGCAGGAGGGCACGCCCTAGGGGGGTGGGCACGCCTCCTACCCTCGTGGGCCCCTCATGGCTCAACCGACCTACCTCCTTCGCCTATATATATCCACGTACCCTAAAAACATCCAGGAGCACCACGAAAAACTATTTCCACCGCCGCAACCTTCTGTATCCGCGAGATCCCATCTTGGAGCCTTCGTCGGTGCTCCGCTGGAGGCGGAATCGACCATGGAGGGCCTCTACATCATCTCCAAGGCCTCTTCGATGAGTTGTGAGTAGTTTACCACAAACCTTCGGGTCCATAGTTATTAGCTAGATGGCTTCTTCTCTCTCTTTGAATCTCAATACAAAGTTCTCCTTGATCTTCTTGGAGATCTATTTGATGTAACTCTTTTTGCGGTGTGTTTGTCGAGATCCGATGAATTGTGGGTTTATGATGAAGTTTATCTATGAGAAATAATTGAATCTCCTCTGAATTCTTTTATGTATGATTGGTTATCTTTGCAAGTCTCTTCGAATTATCAGTTTGGTTTGGCCTACTAGATTGATCTTTCTTGCAATGGGAGAAGTGCTTAGCTTCAGGTTCAATCTAGCGGTGTCCTTTCCCAGTGACAGTAGGGGCAGCAAGGCACGTATTTTATTGTTGCCATCGAGGATAAAAAGATGGGGTTTATATCATATTGCTTGAGTTTATCCCTCTACATCATGTCATCTTGCTTAATGCGTTACTCTGTTCTTATGAACTTAATACTCTAGATGCAGGCAGGAGTCGGTCGTTGTGTGGAGTAATAGTAGTAGATGCAGAATCGCTTCGATGTACTTGTTGCGGACGTGATGCCTTTATACATGATCATGCCTAGATATTCTCGTAACTATGAACTTTTCTATCAATTGCTCGACATTAATTTGTTCACCCACCGTAATACTTATGCTATCTTGAGAGAAGGCACTAGTGAAACCTATGGCCCCCGGGTCTATCTTTTATCATATAAGTTTCCAATCTACTTTATTTTGCAATCTTTACTTTTCCATCTATATCATAAAAATACCAAAAATATTTATCTTATCTTATTATCTCTATCAGATCTCACTTTTGCAAGTTACCGTAAAGGGATTGACAACCCCTTTATCGCGTTGGTTGCGAGGTTCTTGTTTATTTGTGTAGGTACGAGGGACTTTTGAGGAGCATCCTACTGGATTGGTATCTTGGTTCTCAGAAACTGAGGGAAATACTTACACTACTTTGCTGCATCACCCTTTCCTCTTCAAGGGAAAACAAACGCAGTGCTCAAGAGGTAGCAGTACGCTTATGCGAGACTGGTTCTACCGACGCCTTCGCACATAGGTGGCTGGTGAGTATCTGTTTCTCCAACTTTAGTGGAATCAAGTGTGGCTACGCCCGGTCCTTGTTGAAGATTAAAGCACACTTGGCGAAAAATTGTTGTGGTTTTGATGCGTAGGTAATAACGGTTCTTGCCAGAAGCCCATAGCAGCCACTTAAAACTTGCAACAACAAAGTAGAGGATGTCTAACTTGTTTTTGCAGGGCTTACTGTGATGTGATATGTCCAATGCATGATGTGATATAATTTGTTGTATGAGATGATCATGTTTGTTAACAAAGTTATCGGCAACTGGCAGGAGCCATATGGTTGTCTCTTTATTGTATGCAATGCAATCGCCATGTAATTGTTTTACTTTATCACTAAGCGGTAGCGATAGTCGTAGCAACAATAGTTGGTGAGATGACAACGATGCTACGATGGAGATCAAGGTGTCACGCCGGTGACGATGGAGATCATGATGATGCTTCGATGATGGAGATCATGAGCACAAGATGATGATGGCCATATCATGTCACATATTTTGATTGCATGTGATGTTTATCCTTTATGCATCTTGTTTTGCTTAGAACATCGATAGCATTATAAGATGACCCCTTACTAAATTTTAAGGTATAAGTGTTCTCCTTGAGTATGCACCGTTGCTACAGTTCATCGTGCCGATACACCACGTGATGATCGGGTGTGATAAGCTCTACGTTCACATACAATGGGCGCAAGCCAGTTTTGCACACGCAGAATACTCGGGTTAAACTTGACGAGCTTAGCATTTGCAGATATGGCCTCGGAACACTGAGACCGAAAGGTCGAGCGTGAATCATATAGTAGATATGATCAATATAGTGATGTTCACCATTGAAAACTACTCCATCTCACGTGATGATCGGACATGGTTTAGTTGATTTGGATCACGTGATCATTTAGATGATTAGAGGGATGTCTATCTAAGTGGGAGTTCTTAAGTAATATGATTAATTGAACTTTAATTTATCATAAACTTAGTCCTAATAGTATTTTGCAAATTATGTCGTAGATCAATAGCTCGCGTTATAACTTCCCTTTATTTTTTATATGTACCTAGAGAAAAATAAGTTGAAAGATGACAGTAGCAATGATGCGGGATGGGTCCATAATCTGAGGTGTATCCTCATTGCTGCACAGAAGAATTATGTCCTTGATGCATTGCTGGGTGACAAACCTATTGCAGGAGCAGATGCAGACGTTATGAACGTTTGGCTAAGTTCAATATGATGACTACTTGATAGTTTAGTGCACCATGCTTTACGGCTTAGAATCGGGACTTCAAAGACGTTTTGAACATCATGGACCATATGAGATGTTCCAGGAGTTGAAGTTAATATTTCAAGCAAATACCCGAGTTGAGAGATATGTAGTCTACAACAAGTTCTATAGCTAAAAGATGGAGGAGAATAACTCAAGCAATGAGCATGTGCTCAGATTGTCTGGGTACTACAATCACTTGAATCAAGTGGGAGTTAATATTCTAGATAAGATAGTGATTGACGGAGTTCTCTAGTCACCATCACCAAGTTACTGGAACTTCGTGATGAACTGTAGTATGCAAGGGATGACGAAAACGATTCCCGAGCTCCTCGTGATGCTGAAATCAATGAAGGTAGAAATCAAGAAAGAGCATCAAGTGTTGATGATTGACAAGATCACTAGTTTCAAGAAAAGGGCAAAGGGAAATAAAGGGAACTTCAAGTAGAATGACAAGAAAGTTGTCACTCCCATGAAGAAGCACAAAGCTAGACCAAAGCCTGAAACCGAGTGCTTCTACTGCAAAGGAAATGCTCACTGGAAGCAGAAATGCCCTGAATATTTGGTAGATAAGAAGGATGGCAAAGTGAACAAGGGTATATTTGATATATAGGTTACTGATGTGTACCTTACTAGTGTTTATAGTAGCCCCTGGGTATTTGATACTTCTTCAGTTGCTAAGATTAGTAACTCGAAACAGAAGTTACAGAATAAACAGAGACTAGTTGAGGGTGAAGTGACGATTTGTGTTGGAAGTGGTTCCAAGATTGATATGATCATCATCGCACACTCCCTATACTTTCGAGGTTAGTGTTGAACCTAAATAAATGTTATTTGGTGTTTGCGTTGAGCATAAATATGATTAGATCATGTTTATTGCAATACGATTATTCATCTAAGACAGAGAATAAATTGTTATTATGTTTACATGAATAACACCTTCTATGGTCATACACCCAATGTTGATGGTTTATTGAATCTTGATCGTAGTGATACACATATCCATAATATTGATGCGAAAAGATGCAAAGTTGATAATGATAGTGCAACATATTTGTGGCGCTGCCGTTTGGGTCATATCGGTTTAAAGCACATGAAGAAACTCCACAAATATGGATTTTTGGAATGACTTGATTATGAATCATTTGATGCTTGCAAACCGTGCCTTATGGGCAAGATGACTAAAACTCCGTTCTCCGGAACAATGGAACGAGCTAGTGACTTATTGGAAATAATAGATACCAATGTATGCGGTCCAATGAGTGTTGATGCTCGTGGCGGGTACCTTTTTTTTGACCTTCATAGATGATTTGAGCAGATATGGGTATATCTACTTAATGAAACACAAGTCTGAAACATTTGAAAAGTTCAAGGAATTTCAGAGTGAAGTGGAGAATCATCGTAACAAGAAAATAAATTTCCTACGATCCGATCGTAGAGGAGAATATTTGAGTTACGAGTTTGGCCTTCATTTAAAACAATGTGGAATAGTTTCACAGCTCACGCCACATGGAACACCACGGCGTAATGGTGTGTCTGAACATCGTAACCGCACTTTATTGGATGTGGTGCGATCTATGATGTCTCTTACCAGGTTACCACTATCGTATTGGGTTATGCATTAGAGACAGCTACATTCACGTTAAGCAGGGCACCATCAAAATCCATTGAGACGACGCCTTTTGGAACTATGGTTTGGCAAGAAACCAAAGTTGTCATTTCTTAAAGTTTGGGGCTGCGATGCTTATGTGAAAAAGCTTCAACCTGATAAGCTCAAACCCAAATCAGAGAACTGCGTCTTCATAGGATACCCAAAGGAAACTGTTGGGTACACCTTCTATCACAGATCCTAAGGCAAGATATTATTGCTAAGAATGGATCCTTTCTAGAGAAGGAGTTTTTCTCGAAAGAAGTGAGTGGAAGGAAACTAGAGCTTGATGAGGTAATTGTATCTTCTCCTGAATTGGAAAGTAGTTCATCACAGAAATCAGTTCTAGTGATTCCTGCACAAATTAGTGAGGAAGCTAATGATGATGATCATGAAACTTCAGATCAAGTTACTACAGAATCTCGTAGAGGTTTTCCAGAGTATGGTCCGCACCAGAGTGGTACGGTAATCCTATTCTGAAAGTCATGTTCCTAGACCATGATGAACCTGCGAACTATGAGGAAGCGATGATGAGCCCAGATTCTGCGAAATGGCTTGAGGCCATGAAATCTGAGATGGGATCTATGTATGAGAAAAAAGTGTGGACTTTGGTGGACTTACCCAATGGTCGGTAAGCCATATTAAATAAATGGATCTTGAAGAGGAAGACGGACACTGACAGTAGTGTTACTATCTACAAAGCTTGACTTGTCGCCATAGGTTTTCGACAAGTTCAAGGTGTTGACTACAATGAGATTTTCTCAACTGTAGCGATGCTTAAATCCGTCTGAATCATGTTAGCAGTTGCCATATTTTATGAAATATGGAAAATGGATGTCAAAACTACATTCCTTAAATGGATATTTCTTAAAGAAGAGTTGTATATGATGCAACCAGAAGGTTTTGTCGATCCTAAAGGTACTAACAAGGTGTGCAAGCTCCAGCGATCCATCTATGGACTTGTGAAATCATCTCGGAGTTGGAATATACGCCTTGATGAGTTGATCAAAGCATATAGTTTTATACAGACTTGAAGTGAATCCTATATTTACAAGAAAGTGAGTGGGAGCTCTGTAGCGTTTCTAATATTATATGTGGATGACATATTGCTGATTGGAAATAATATAGAATTTTTGGATAGCATAAAGGGATACTTGAATAAGAGTTTTTTAATGAAAGACCTTGGTGAAGCTGCTTACATATTGGGCATCAAGATCTATAGAGATAGGTCAAGACGCTTAATTGGACTTTCACAAAGCACATACCTTGGTAAAGTTTTGAAGAAGTTCAAAATGGATCTGTCAAAGAAAGGGTTCTTGCCTGTTTTCCAAGGTGTGAAGTTGAGTAAGACTCAAAGCCCAACCACGCTAGAAAATAGAAAGAGAATGAAAGTCATTCCCTATGCCACAGACATAGGTTCTATAAAGTATGATGTGCTGTGTACCAGACCTATTGTGTACCCTTCCCTGAGTTTGGAAAAGGAGTACAATTTTGATCGAGGAATAGATCACTGGACTGCGGTCAAGATTATCCTTAGTGAGGACTAAGGAAATATTTCTCGATTATGGAGATGATAAAAGAGCTTGCCATAAAGAGTTACATCGATGCAAGCTTTTACGCCGATCCATATGACTCTAAGTATCAATCTGGATACATATTGAAAGTGGGAGCAATTAGCTAGAGTAGCTCCGTGTAGAGCATTATAGACATAGAATATTTGCAAAATACATACGGCGCTGAATGTGACAGACCCGTTGACTAAACTTCTCTCACGAGAAAAACATGATCACACCTTAGTACTATTTGGGTGTCAATCACATAGCGATGAGAGCTAGATCATTGACTCTAGTAAACCCTTTGGGTGTTGGTCACATGACGATGTGAACTATGGGTGTTAATCACATACAAATGTGAATATTGGTGTTAAATCACATGGTGATGTGAACTAGATTATTGACTCTAGTGCAAGTGGGAGACTCAAGAAAATATGCCCTAGAGGCAATAATAAAGTTATTATTTATTTCCTTAATTCATGATAAATGTTTATTATTCATGCTAGAATTGTATTAACCGGAAACTTAGTACATGTGTGAATACATAGACAAAACTTATAGTCCCTAGTATGCCTCTACTTGACTAGCTAGTTAATCAAAGATGGTTATGTTTCCTAACAATAGACATTTGTTGTCATTTGATGAACGGGATCACATCATTAGGAGAATGATGTGATGGACATGACCCATCCGTTAGCTTAGCATTATGATCGTGTCAGTTTCATTGCTACTGCTTTCTTCATGACTTATACAAGTTCCTCATACTATGAGATTATGCAACTCCCGAATACCGGAGGAACACTTTGTGTGCTACCAAACGTCACAACGTAAAAGGGTGACTATAAAGGTGCTCTATAGGTATCTCTGAAGGTGTTTGCTGGGTTGGCATATATCGAGATTAGGATTTGTCACTCCGTGTTTCGGAGAGGTATCTCTGGGCCCTCTCGGTAATACTCATCACTATAAGCCTTGCAAGCATTGTAACTAATGAGTTAGTTGTGGGATGAAGTATTACGGAACGAGTAAAGAGACTCGTCAGCAACGATATTGAACTAGGTATTGAGATACTGACGATCGAATCTCGGGCAAGTAACATACCGATGACAAAGGGAACAACGTATGTTGTTATGTGGTTTAACCGATAAAGATCTTCGTAGAATAGCCAATATGAGCATCCAGGTTCCGCTATTGGTTATTGACCGGAGTCGTGTCTCAGTCATGTCTACATTGTTCTCGAACCCGTAGGGTCCGCACGCTTAACGTTCGATGACGATTTGTATTATGAGTTTATGTGATTTGATGACCGAAGGTTGTTCGGAGTACAGGATGAGATCATGGACATGACGAGGAGTCTCAAAATGGTCGAGACATAATGATTGATATATTGGAAGGGTATATTCGGACACCGAAGGGTTTCGAAGTGTATCGGGTATTTTTCGGAGTACCGGGAGGTTACCGAATCCCTCCCCCCCCCCCCCGGGGAGTCAATGGGCCTTAATGGGCCCTAGTGGAGATAGGAGGCAGCGGGCAAGTTGTGGGGTGCGCCCCCCTAGGCCCAAACCAAGTTGCTTTAATGTTTGGGGGGCCGCCCCCTGTCCTTCTTCTCTCCTCCTTCTTCCTTCTCCTAATAGGAATAGGAAAAGGGGGGAGCCAAACCTACTTGGAGTAGGACTCCTCACCCTTGGGCGCGCCTCCTCCTAGCCGGCCTCCTCCTCCCTCCCTCCTTTATATACATGGGGAGGGGGGCACCCAAAGGCACAACAGACAATCTCTTAGCCGTGTGCGGTGCCCCCCTCCACAGTTTTACACCTCGGTCATATCGTCGTAGTGCTTCGGCGAAGCCCTGCGCTAGTAACTTTATCATCATCGTCACCATGCCGTCCTGCTAACGAAACTCTCCCTCAGCCTCAATTGGATCAAGAGTATGAGGGACGTCATCAAGCTGAACGTGTGCTTAACGCGGAGGTGCCATACGTTCGGTGCTTGGATCGGTTGGATCGCGAAGACGTTCGACTACATCAACCACGTTAACTAAACGCTTCCGCTTTCGGTCTACGAGGGTACGTGCACACACTCTCCCCTCTCGTTGCTATGCATCTTCTAGATAGATATTGCGTGATCGTAGGAATTTTTTTGAAATTACTGTGTTCCCCAACACCAAACAGCCTGCCGGTGGAGGTAAGAGGTGTTTCTTTCCCCTTCCTTAAGCCAAGTAATGCGTGAGCGCTGCAACCAAAGCATCTCCTCCCGGTACAATAACTCATCTAGCTTGTACATTTTTGGAGGTATGGCCACTGTATCTGCGCCATGAAGTTGCATGTCCGCCAATTTAGCCCGCAGATTTTCAATCTCCGTGATCACATGGCCAAAATTCTCCTTGCTCCAAGCCAGAATCTTATGCATCATCTCTTTCATAGCATCCCGAACCGCTCCGAGGTGCCCGTGCAGTTTACTCTTACGCCATGT
Source organism: Triticum timopheevii (assembly GCA_963921465.1). Classification (NCBI taxonomy): domain Eukaryota; kingdom Viridiplantae; phylum Streptophyta; class Magnoliopsida; order Poales; family Poaceae; genus Triticum; species Triticum timopheevii. The sequence continues at coordinate 243,540,016 of OY997274.1, read as the reverse complement.
TTCAGCAATCACATCTCCCAGACTGGGGTGCCACTCCCACATTATCTCATATCTTGGACTGACTTTTGTGTGCCTTGGCTCCTCATGTGCGAGCCGAATCATTAGTGGGGCATGATCTGAGTAGGAGGTGGCTAGGTGTGTTACTTGCGCGAACGGGAACAAATCCCTCAACGCCTTCTCTGCGCATGCTCTGTCCAGCCTAACCCGCACATTCCTCTCACCCAGCTGCCCATTATCATATGTAAACGGGGTTCCAGAAAAGCCCAAATCCATGAGTTCGCAGGTTTCCAAACAATCTCGGAAAAGGAGCATCTGATTTTCAGATCGTTGCGACCTAGAGAAGTGTTCATGTTGCCACATAGCCTCGTTGAAATCCCCACAGACCAACCACAGATCAGGTGACACCGCTCGAAGATTTGAGAGGGCGCTCCACATGCGATGACAATGTTCCACCCGCGGTTCTCCATACACAGAGGTAGTTCTCCATGTCTTATCATTAGCACCATCAACTATTCTCACATCTATATAACGTGCACAAGAGTCTAACACAGTTACTTTCAGATTCTCATACCAATATAACGCTAGCCCCCCACTGAGGCCATCACTTGAAACACCAACAAATCCTTTCATTTGTAATCTCCACTTCAATTTATCCATCTTACTTGAGGCTTGATGAGTTTCTGACAGAAAAATCAGCCCCGGGGAATTGGCTTTTGAGAGGGCCAAAACCTCACGAACTGTCCGGCGGTCCCTCCCCGCCCCCCCCCCCCCGGCAGTTCCAGATTAAGGTACTCATTGGGCCCGGCAGTCCTCCTTGAGGGAGGCCGCCGATTTCTCTTCAGACACATCCTATGAGTTAACCCTTGCTCTCTTGCTGTTCGAACTGTTAGTTGGTGAAGTGTACTCACCACCATCTTCCCCCAAACCTTGAGTCAGCGCCAATGTAACCGGCACGGTCCCCTTCTGTTTTTCCACCGCTTCCAGCTCCATGGCCAGCCGTTTCCGAGCCACTGGATCCACCTGCATGTTCCTGGCTCCATGCTTCGAAGGGCTGGATGCCGTGTCAGCTAGCTCTGGGTCCAGGGTCTTCGGCACTTCCTTCTCCTTCGTTGGTGTACGCTGATAATGCTTCTGATCAGAGCTATGACCAAACTCCTCCTGCCTAAGTTTGTTCGGCCCATCTGCATAAAGCCAAGGTCCAAATTTCTTCTCCTTATCCTGATGAACCCCGGAGCCACACTCCTTATAGTCATGCCCAATTAGGCCACACACGCTGCAGAAGTGAGCTAGTTTTTCATAGCGAACTAAGAACACTTGCCTTTCCTTTCCTCTGACAATGCTTACAAACTTTGTGACGGGTTTCCGGATGTCATGCCGAACCCTAACCCTCACATAATCACCACGTGTATTCCCGTTCAGCCTCATCTCCAGGATATCCCCAGAGTTACTCAACAAAGATTCCACTATATTCTTCTTGCAAAAACCATCGGGTAGCTTGTGAATTTGAAGCCAAATCGGCATAAACAGCATGGGCACTTCCTCCGCCTTCGTGAAACCATCATACGGGGCCATAAGCACCACCATATTCCTGAAGAGCCATGGCCCCTGCTCCACCATGCGCTCCTAGTCGCCAAGGCAAGCTGCCTGCACCACGAAAACGTTTGGCCCGACGGGTCTGAACCTCACGGGTTTCACCGTGTTCCATGCAGCACGCATGTCTTTGTAGAGCACCGTCAGGTTGAAGGTTTTTTCCGTATGAACCCTAGCCAGGGCTATCCAGCGCACTCCTTCGTTAACCGCCGGATCATCCTCCTCTATCACTAGATCACCAATATCTTTGTCTTCCAGATGGATTTGATCCATGAAATCACCCAGATCCGATTCTTTGGCGGCACCGCTGCCACCGCTGGTCCCGGATAGTGCATCGGCCACCGGATCCATCACCGCTTGGAGAGAAGGCACGCACAACCCACCGGGGTGAGACGCGTAGGTCGAGATCATGCGAACCCTACGTAGGGATATCGGCGGTCGGTTGGGGGACTATCAGGTGATGGGATCACCAGAGAGGAGAAAAACCCTAGCCTTGGTGTAGGGGAAAAAACTCAGGAAGATTTCAACATAACAATGAGTGGACTCCATTATTTAGTGCGGGTACAGTTGTTCATAAATATTTTCGCGCTGCAAAGAATCAATAGCTTGTAGTAACCTTTTTTCTAAATTGATGAACATTCTTGAAAGTCGACGAACTTTTTTTAAAATCAGTGAACTATTTCCAAATTTGATAAGCTTTTTTTAGAATCCATGAACTTTTTGTTCAAAACTAGTGAACTTTTTTTAAATCGGTAATTTTTTTCAAATTTGGTGAAACTTTTCAAACTTTTTTATCTTTTTTCAAATTCTATGAACTTTTTTCTAGTTTGATGGATTTTTTTTGAAAATATTTCTTTTAAATCCGACGAATGTTTTTCAAAATCGCTGAACTTTTTGTCAAAATTGATGAACCTTTTCTAAAATTTGGTGAACAATTTTTTAAATTTGATTATTTTCCTTTTCAAAATCTGTGAACATTTTTCAAATTTGATGAACTTTTCTTGCAAAACCGATGAACTCTTTTTGGAAAATTGATGAACTTTTCCAGGTTTGTGAAATTTTCTTCCAAAATGCAGAACTTTTTTCAAAATCACGATCTTTTTTCCATATAATTCAAAAATATTAAGTGATACAATAGATGAATGGTTATGTGCAATAAAATAGCATCGCAGCCTTCTCATTAGGTATTTGCCTCTTGTACTAACCAACAATTGGCAGTAGCTCGGTTGGCAGTGGCAATTGTACGTGAACTCGGTGTTGTGAGTTTGATGTTGGGAAACGTAGCATACAATTTCAAAAAAATTCCTATGCTCATGCAAGATCTATCTAGAAGATGCATAGCAACGAGAGGGGAGGAATGTGTCCACGTACCCTCATAGACCAAAAGCGGAAGTGTTTGCTTAACGCGGTTGACGTAGTCGAACGTCTTCTCATTCCGACCGATCGAGTACCGAACGTACGACACATCCGAGTTCTACACATGTTTAGCGCGATGACGTCCCTCGAGCTCTCGATCCAGCAAAGGGTCGAGGAAGTAGATGAATTCCGTCAGCATGATGGCGTGCTGGTGGTGATGTGATCCACGCAGGGCTTCGCCTAAGCACCGCGAGAATATGACCGGAGGCGTAAACTTGGGAGGGGGGCACCGCACAGGGCTTGGAACAATTGATGTGTGTTCTAGGGGAGCGCCCCGGTATATAAAGTAGGGAGGGAGAGGAGGTCGGCCCTAGGCGCGCCCCCAAGTAGGAGGATTCCTACTTGGGGTCCTAGTAGGATTCGCCCCCCTTCCTTTTACCGGAGGGGGAAAGGGGGAAGGAGAGGGAGAAGGAGAAAGAAAGGGGGCGCCGCACCCTCCCCTTGTCCAATTCGGACTCCTCCCTGGCGGGGGGGGGGGGGGGCGCCACCCCCTTGTGGGCTGGTGTGCCTCCCTCCTGATAACCCACAAGTATAGGGGATCAATTGTAGCCTCTTTCAATAAGTAAGAGTGTCGAAGCCAACGAGGAGCTAAAGGTAGAACAAACATTCCCTCAAGTTCTATCGACCACCGATACAACTCTACGCACGCTTGATGTTCGCTTTACCTAGAACAAGTATGAAAATAGAAGTACTTTGTAGGTATTTTTGGATAGGTTTGCAAGATAATAAAGAGCGCGTAATAAAAAGTAGGTGCTATTTAGATAAAGAAGCAATAAAGTTAGCATAGCGAGTATGGAAAAGTGCTGGTAGGAGTTGCAAGATTGTCCCTAAGCAATTGACTACGTTACTAGACCGATAGCAAGTTTTATGTGGGAGAGGCCACTGCTAGCATGTCATCCCTCACTTGGAATTCTATGCACTTATGATCGAAACTATTAGCAAGCATCCGCAACTACTAATGTTCATTAAGGTAAAACCCAACCATAGCATTAAGATATATTGGTCCCCCTTCAATCCCGTATGCATCAATTTCTATGCTAGGTTGAAGCTTCTGTCACTCTTGCCCTCCAATACATAGTCCTATCAACATACAACTAACCCTATGGTGTGATCCACACGCGCGCTCATATGATGGGCACCAAATGACAGCCACATGACCACAAGCAAATTAAACCAATCATAGCAATTCACCAATTACCGAAAGGACAACGAAAATCTACTTAGACATCATAGGATGGCAACACATCATTGGATGATAATATGAAGCATAAAGCACCATGTTCAAGTAGAGGGTACAGCGGGTTGCGGGAGAGTGGACCGCTGTAGATATATGGGGGAAGGTGATGGAGATGTTGGTGAATATGACGGAGGTGATGGTGTAGATCACGGTGATGATGATGGCCCCGGCGGCATTCCAGCACCGCCGGGAGAGAGGGGGAGAGAGCCCCCCTTCTTCTTCTTCTTCTTCTTCTTCTTCTTCTTCTTCTTCTTCTTCTTCCTTGTCCTTCTCCCTAGATGGGAGAAGGGTTTCTCCTCTGGTCCATGGTCTCCATGGCGTGGGAGGGGCGAGAGCCCCTCCAAGATTGGATCTGTCTCTTAGTCTCTCTCTGTTTCTGCGTTCCAGATTCTGCCCTTTCACCGTTTCTTATATTCCCGGAGATCCGTAAATCCGATTGGATTGAAACTTTCAACACGATTTGTTTCCCGATATTAGCTTTCTTGCGGCGAAAGAAGGGCAACAACCACCTTACGGGGTGTCCACAAGGGTCAGGGGCGTGCCCACCCCCCTGGGACGCACCCTCCTATCTCGTGGGCCCCTCGAGCATCGTCTCGCGTTGATTCTTCTTCCCAAAATTCATATATATTCCAAAAAAATTCTCCATCCGTTTTTATACCGTTTGGACTCCATTAGATATGGATTTTCCATCAAACAAAAAAACATGCAACAAACAGGAACTGGCACTGGGCACTGGATCAATATATTAGTCCCAAAAATAGTATAAAAAGTTGCCAAAAGTATGTAAAAGTTGTAGAGGATCGGTATGGAACAATCAAAAATTATAGATACGACGGAGATGTATCAGCATCCCCAAGCTTAATTCCTGCTCGTCCTCGAGTAGGTAAATGATAAAAAAGATAATTTTTGATGTGGAATGCTACCTAGCATAATCTTGATCATGTAATCTAATCATGGCATGAATATTAAGACACGATGATTCAAAGCAATAGTCTATCATTTGACATAGAATTTAATACTCGGGCATCCCAACAAACAATCATGTCTTTGAAAATATCAATGCTAAAGAACGTTATCCCTACAAAATCATATAGTCTTGTATTCTCCCTTTTCTTAACACTAGGTACCCCTTATGCCATCCCGGTGTCAGCCAAGCAATTGGTTCATACTTTTTAACGCGCTTCAGCTTTCTCAACCCTCACGCAATACAGGGGCCAAGCCATGGATATAGCACTACAAGTGGAATAGAGTATGTGGTGGAGGTTGTGTGGAGAAGACAAAAAGGGAGAAAGTCTCACATCGACGCAGCTAATCAATGGGCTATGGAGATGCCCATCAATTGATGTCAATGCCAGGAGTACGGATTGCCATGCAACGGATGCACTCGAGCTATAAGTGTATGAAAGCACAAACTGAAACTAAGTCGGTGCGCATCCAACTTGCTTGCTCATGAAGACCTCGAGCATTTGAGGAAGCCCATCATCGGAATATACAAGCCAAGTTCTATAATGAAAATTCCCACTAGTATATGAAAGTGATAACTCAAGAGACTCTCTATATGAAGAACATGGTGCTACTTTGAAGCACAAGTGTGGTAAAAGGATAGTAACATTGTCCCTTCTCTCCTTTTCTCTCATTTTTTTATTTTCTCTTTTTTTTATTTTTTTATTTTTTGGTGGGCTTCTTTGGCCTCTTTTTTTATTTGGGATTTTTTTGGCCTCTTTTATTTTTCATAAAGTCCGAAGGCTCATCCCAACTTGTGAGGGAATCATTGCTTCCATCATCCTTTCCTCACATGGGACAATGCTCTAATAATGATGATCATCACACTTTATTTACTTCCAACTCAATATTACAACTCGATATCTAGAACAAAGATATGACTTTATATGAATGCCTCCGGCGTTGTACCGGGATGTGCAATGATCTAGCGTAGCAATGATATCAAAAAACGAACAAGCCATGAAAACATCATGCTAGCTATCTTACAATCATGCAAAGCAATATGACAATGAATGCTCAAGTCATGTATATGATGATGATGGAAGTTGCATGGCAATATATCTCGGAATGACTATGGAAATGCCATGATAGGTAGGTATGGTGGCTGTTTTGAGGAAAATATAAGGAGGCTTATGTGTGATAGACCGTATCGTATCACGGGGTTTGGATGCACCGGCGAAGTTTGCACAAAACTTCGAGGTGATAAAGGGCAATGTCGAACGTTTGCTTCCAACTAGAAACGAGAAACAAAACTATGTTGTGGGTATGAAGAGGATAATTGTGCATGATATCGGAGCTAAAACATAAAAGTAGGTGTTGTTCTCATAAAGTTCGAATATATTACTAAATATTATAAATAGCGAGTGTGGAATAATGATGGATTAGTGTGCGGACTTATCCTAGGCAATCTATTGTATACATAAGGCAAACAAGCCATCACGTTCATCCACATGTATTAGATTATCTTGATCGTCAATTTTATACATTAACGGTCAAGATCTAAAAAAGTATAGCGTTACATACAAATATAGTTGTGTGCAAACAATTTGGCATGACACATAAAAACATGTGGACACATCTTTCATCGAAGTCGCATATTTTTTGTATTAAAAAAGAAGATTAAAACATGAAAAGTTTTAGGTACAACAATTGTCATGTAAAATAGACACGTTCAACCACATGAAAGTATGTCAAGGAAGCGTTTTGTTGTAATCTGGCACGTACCAACATGGGAGTAAATTAAAGAGATTGTCCACGAAATTGGAAAGAAAAAAATCGGCTAAAGGTTTCCTAATCTCCTTACGACTTTTTCTCTAAAAAAAAGGACACCACATAACACTCGGATTTATCTCCTTATTATAAGCAAAAGAAGATTTAATATGAAACGGTTGGAAAGGAAAAAACGACCAGAGTTTCCTAATATTATTCAGAAATTAAATAAGGAAACAAATATTCGGATTTATCTCCTTATATAGGCAAAAAAATATTGGCTATGTATTTGAAAAAGAACTTAGGCTAGAGAGTTGCGTACTATGATTATAGGAAATTAATACGATAGAAAAGGAACGGCAAGGATTAACCCGTTGGGAGTAAAGATATTTCAACGGTAGAGATTCATCATGTATAAACTCAATCTGTTCCAAAAGAAAAAAAAATATCATATTGTTTAGCAATAAAAGCTTCCGAAGAAAAAAAAAATCACCATCCCAGCGTCCCACTCCCATACGACACCAAAATCTGTTTAGAAATAAAAGATTCCAAAGAGAAAAGCGTACCAAATAAGTGTACGCGTTTCAGTTTAACTGGCTTACATATGCATTTGGCATCACGTCCACATAAAATAAAATATCGACACTATTTATCTTGACGTTGAAAAGATATAAACATCACGTACAACAATATAATTGGTCCTAACAGGCAATCATGTCACGTGTGAACAGGTAGGATCGGTCCACTGTTAAAAGAAGGTCGTATCGATCCCGACAAACATAGCTAACACAAGCATATGTCACTGTTAAAAAAAAAACAAGTCTGTATCGCCAAGTATCGCAGCAGTAGCATCCATATCGAAAAAAGGCAACAATTACGTTACTTTTTTTTGCGAGGACACGATGGCTACATCGATGAGGTCACCAGCTTCTTGCTTTTCTACTTCCATTCTTTCTACTCCCTCCGTTCCTAAATATAAGTCTTTTTAGAGATTCCAATAAGGAACTATATATGAATGTATATAGACATATTTTGAAGTATAGATTCACTCATTTTGCTTCGTATGTAGTCACTTATTAGAATCTTGAAAAAGACTTACATTTAGGAACGGAGGAAGTATCTTATATCCGGCTGTGCATGTTAGGGAAGACAATCTATAACTAAGTCTATATGCGAGCGTGAGGATGAAATGAAAACGACATCAGATACATTTTTAATGTATCAAAATATTTTCAAAAAGTATTTTTTATGTCTGTGTTTTCAAAATTTTCTCCAAAACAATAAATGGAACAAATTCATGGGAGATGTTATTCAATTGGAATAGGTCCAATTTTTTCCCATTAAAAGAAAGGAGACTCCAGTCATATCTATCTATCACCTATTCTTGGTCTTAATTTAACGATAAAGCAAAACAAATTACTAAATCCTATAGGATCTTAGTTGTGAATAGGCCTACCAAGCTTGCATATCCACATCAATCTTACCAATGGTAAGTGAAAGACACTCAATGTAATAGTAATTTAGATCCAATCGATATAATCTCGGGAGTCCGAGGGATGATCTGGAAGATCTGGGCTCCGGGCAAGATCAACCCTTTGACTCTAATCACTTGATCACCCTTTGTAACACCTCCCTCTGCTAAATCAATGGAAACCAACAACTGCTGGACAGTTTCAAAAAAAAAGATATAATCTCGGGAGAGTTTGGAGGACCAGGTCAAAAGAACCTGTGGTACTTTGTATATCTATGGGACGACCATACTATGTACATCTACAATAATTCTCCCCAATTAAGCAGTATTGTTTTCAGAATTTAAATGTATATGTTTTTGATAGGTTTTATCAAACAAAGGCGTTCCTAATGCATATATACGATCAATTTAAGCATCCTTACAGAATATATCCAATTTTGAGATTTTCATATAAAACATATTTTAATATTTTTGTATAATTCATTATTATGACAAAACTACATTGATACTTGATGGCACACCATAGAAATGAATCATGCCAGTGAAATAAAAAAATTCAATCATATACATTTTAAAATGTGAAGAAATGTTTTAAAAGCCAAAGTATGATTATAATGTGGAGATAATTATGGAAACTTCCTAAATCTCTCTCTCTCTATCTCTCATCATGCCCATGTTTTTTATCATCCTATAAATTTCAACACAATTGAAATAATATTAAATTAGTTAATGTGTTGCGTACATACTCCCTCTGTTCCTAAATATAAGTCTTTGAAGAGATTCCATTATGGACCCTATACGGAGCAAAATGAGTGAATATGCACTCTAAAATGCATCTATATATATCTGTATGTGGTTCATAGTGAAATCTATACAAAGACTTATATTTAGGAACAGAGGGAGTACAACATTTGTTACTGTAGCGACAACACCCTTTTGCATCGTTCATGTGTTATTCATTGTGGTTGGCACAAATAGCACACTTGGATAGACAATGATTGCGATTCTCATACATGTATTTAAATTTTCTGTGCGCTGTTTGTCATGTTTTTGTATGTGTATTACCTTCATCTCATCTTTGTTCTAATCATGCCCACCCCTTTCCCCTTACTTTCAAATCCATGAATGGCGCCATGCATACTGATACATCTAAAACATGTTTCATCTTGGTCATCAACAGAACTGTGCATACATCGAAAAACTAAACACATCTATTTAGAACAAATAAGGAGCTAATATTTGGTGTGATTCGTTTCTTAAGATCTTTGTGCTTTAGCGGCATCATTTTCTTCCGCTCGCACATATATAAAGCATTGACATGCATAATGGTGATCCTTATACTGTTATACATGCATATAAATTTCGAGCGTTTCTGTGATCTTCTCCTTTGCTTCAAGCGATTCTGGGTTGCCATGCTTTCCTTTTCAAGTGTAATTTTCTCATCTCCATTCTACTTCTTTCTTGAGCGGCGTTTTGGCTCCTAGGTGCATATGCACCCATTGTCGAAATATACATTTCGAAAAGTTGAAAAATCCGGAACAAAAATTCCACATGTATATCCGGACATTTTATGTGCATTCACAAGGTTTCAGTGAAAAACGACTTTTTTGTGGCTTGTGTAAAAAAGATAAAGAAATGCCTCGTGAATAGTTAGAATGAAGCATCAGAAATTGTCTTTTTTACACAAGCCACAAAAAACATCGTTTTTCACTGAAACCTTGTGCACGCACATAAAATGTCCGGATATACACGCGGGATTTTTGTTCCGAATTTTTTAACTTTTCGAAATGTGGATTTCGACAATGGGTGCATATGCACCTAGGAGCCAAAGGCAATTACCGTTCTTTATACCTCTTTTCCTATAATGTCAAACCATGTATATTGATAAACCTATTGCATACTTTCTCTTGATGATAGTATAGAAGCGACTAAGTGCTCATGCCTCTGAAGTATTGTTTTCTCTTTTCCTCATTAACATAGGTGGCTCATAAATTTGTGTTGGACATGTGGCCCTCACGATTGTGCGGTGCATGATATCATGACTTGCTGGGTATCTCTCCTGCCACAGATGTTGTGGTGGATCCTGCAGGTGTTTAAGAAGCACTACCAAAACATGGAGCGGTGAAACCGGCAACTACCATGCTAGCGACAACATCGCTGGTGCAGCACCCATGGTAATCCATTTGGTAATAAGGCTTTGTCCTACATACCCTAGACTAATTTACGTGCTTGTGCTATATGGCCGGTGCAAAGTACAGTCCTATTCAGTGTTGACATGATGATGTATGCATGATATCAGAATTTTTTCTTGCATGCATCTTCATGACGTGCTATATGACCTCCCCATATTTCTTTAGGTTATTTTTCTGAAAATAATTGACTTATGTGTACTGCCAATGATAGTTTTTTTTTGTACATAACTAATATTGTGCGTACCATTTTCAACTTTTAATCTCACTCGTTATAATTAGAATCAACGAATTAAATATTTTTACCCCAGTGGACGAATGTGGTGGCTCATTGTCTTTTTTTTAAATAATACAATAGATAGATAATAGATTTTTGAATTGTATAATGTAGTTCTATTATATCCATCTAATAAGAGTATAAATATTACAATTGGAATTTAACTACTTATCAATGTTACACGGATTTATTCTAAAAGAAATTCTAATGCTTTCTCCTTTTTTTATTTCATATATAAAATTTATACTTATTAATATATATTTTGCCTAATTTATTAATATGGTAAGAGCTATCTTTTTTTAGATGCAAGAGCTATCTATCAACCGGATGTATGTATCAGCCTTCTAAGCGCAACGAAGTATTTGAAAAAGAACTTAGGCTAGAGAGTTGCGTACTATGATTATAGGAAATTAATACGATAGAAAAGGAACGGCAAGGATTAACCCGTTGGGAGTAAAGATATTTCAACGGTAGAGATTCATCATGTATAAACTCAATCTGTTCCAAAAGAAAAAAAAATCATACTGTTTAGCAATAAAAGCATCCGAAGAAAAAAATCACCATCCCAGCGTCCCACTCCCATACGACACCAAAATCTGTTTAGAAATAAAAGATTCCAAAGAAAAAAGCGTACCAAATAAGTGTACGCGTTTCAGTTTAACTGGCTTACATATGCATTTGGCATCACGTTTCGTCCACATAAAATAAACCCAAAGTCTAAAAAGTGGCCGGCCACTAACTGACCGAAACGGGCGGCCGGTCCGTGGCCGTTCGATCGCGCGAGCGATCGCTCCCAGATCCGCCAGGTGCCACCTGGTCTGGATTGGTCGCGCACCGCGGTCGTGGGCGGTTTTGTCCGCATCCGGACGTGGGAGGCCCACCTGTAAGTGGTAGAGGAGAGGGTAGTGGGGGTCGTGGGCGGCGGTTTTCGAAATCTGCGCCTGAAATCCCTCGCCGCAGCGTGCTCTCTCTCCCGTCCTTCCTTCATCGTCTTCCTCCTCGCCATCCTCTCCACCGAACGGGGCGTGGCGGGCGGAGTGCTTAGATTTGACGGCGGCTTGCGGGTGGTTCTCCTCGCCGGGGAATCGCTGGTGCTCCTCACCGCCGGAGGTATGCTCTCCCTCCACTTCTACGTGCTTCTCCTCCCTTTCTCTATCTCGCGGAGCGCGGATGGTGCCGAAATGCGAGGGGAATGCTCTCTAGGGTTCGGGAACGGCGCGAACTACCCCCGCTTATCTTCGATTTTGGTCACGTTGAGTTCCGTTCTCCCATCTCACAGCACGCGCCCAACGGTGGTCGGGATCTACAAGGTGGCCTGAAATCCCTCGCCACAGCGAGTTCTCTCCCCATTCCGTCTTCGTCTTCCTCCTCGCCATCCTCTCCACCGAACGGGGCGTCGCGACGGAGTGCTCAGTTTGGCGACGGCTTGTGGGTGGTTCTCCTCGCGGGGGAATCGTTGGAGGCGTAGTTCACGGCATGGGGGTGGCTGGACAGGGTCAACGTGTAGTCCCCGTTTGCGCGATTTTAGGGCGATTTGGCTGTTTACTTCATGTTCCGTTCAATTTTGCAGAGATTTGAGATCTGTTCATGATTCTTAGTTATTCTGTAAGTTGTATTAGATGTGCGCAATGTTGTGTGCAATGCATTGGCTGATTTCGTAGTTGGTGTTCAGAGATTTAAGTGGTTAGTTGCACAAAATTCTCCTCAGTTGGCTACGTCCATATAGTACTTGGCTGTCCATATGCTCTGTAGTTGCAGCAGTTGTTTTGGTCAGTTGGCTCACTGTTTTTGTGTGCAATGCATTGGCTGATTTCGTAGTTGGTGTTCAGAGATTTAAGTGGTTAGTTGCACAAAATTCTCCTCAGTTGGCTACGTCCATATAGTACTTGGCTGTCCATATGCTCTGCAGTTGCAGCAGTTGTTTTGGTCAGTTGGCTCACTGTTTTTGTATTAGGTGGTTGTCTATACTGTGTTCAATTGCACAAGTTGCCTGCTTGGTTGGCTGCATCACTTTTACTAAGTTGGCTATTCATATGTTATACACTTGTGCCAGTTGCTCTACTTAGTTGGTTTTACTTAGTTGCATATGTTATACACTTTTACTAGTTGGCTGTTCCCCCCTCTGCTGTGTGCAACTAGGGACTCTTGTTTGTACAATTTTAGCACCAATGCTTGCCAATTTTCCAATATAATCTACCCAATCGACCAGCGTTGTGGTGGCTGTGGTGGTTTATGTGTTATTCTCCTGCTTTGTGCAACTAGGACCCCTTGATTTTGTGCAAATTAGTACCAATACTTGCCAATTTTCCATTTTAATTTTTCTCAATGTGCAAGTCTTTTGTTGTGGATGTGGTTGTTTTCATGTGTCTCCCTTCATGTTCAACTAGGGACGCTTTTTTCAGAATAAGTTATCTCACTGAGCTTGTTGTCTTTACTTAACTTTTTTCTGTCTAGGTATTACTTGTCACAGTTGGCAAGTAATAATTAGGCAGAAAAAAGTTAGTTGGCTTATTTGATGTCCAGTTTGCACAAGTTTTACTGCCCAGTTGGCTGCATGATTGTAGTAGTTGGTTGTCCACATCTTCTAACTATGTTTTTTTGTTGTATTTCCTGCCGCAGGGCAAAAATGGTTATAATAGGAGGAGATGCGGGTGGCAATGAAGGAGATGTATTTTTATTCACTTTTTTTCTTTTGTTTTTGAGTTGTTTTTCAACTTATGCATGTATGCTAATGTCTTTTTTTCATGTTTTCTTTTGGTTGCCTAATCAGCGTTCTGGAAGTCAGCATCTTCGCCGGAACTCGAAGCGTCCTGCTAATCGCCAGCCACGACCTGCGCAGAGTGTTGAGCAGGGAGAGGATGTTGAGGTAAGTGGCATGTTGATGACACAAGTCCATTTTTTTGGTTTTGTTTGGGTCATATAACATTTTTTTATTTTTTCCCATGCTCATGTTTTTTTCTTAGGATGCTGATCAGTTCCGTGTTGTAAAGCGGACTAGACGTGCAACACTTGGCAAGGGAGCTGAGTCATCTTCTAGGGTAAGTAAAATCTCAAATATAAGTGTTTTTCTCGCCTTTTTTAGATAGTGATGAAATTATGCAGCAGTTCGGAACACTATTTTTGTTTTTAGTCTGTCAATAACAACCTTTTGTAGTTGACATCTCTAGTCATTTTGATTTAAATACAGTTGACATTAGTTGGCATTAGTTGGCATCTTGTAGTTCACTAGTTGGCATCTTTTCATAGTTGACATCAGTGGTCATTTTTTTGTGCAGGCAACAGTTGCTGGAGAAGTTGTCGCATCTTCCGCAGCAGATGCTGAGGTATGTGGGTTTTTTGTGTGTTTTTATGAGCTATTTGAATAGTTCTTTGCAAACCTTTTTTTAGTTACTGTTTTTCTTGTGTTGCAATATCATTTCTTATTGTTGCACATACACTAGAACTTTTTGTAGCTATCAGGTCTCGTTCTTTTTTTATTTGCTGTTTTATTGTTGCACATTCAGTTGCACACTGGCAGTCTTTGCAGTTGTCCTCATGAGCTTTATTAGTTGCACAAATACATCATATTAGTTGGCATGATCCATTTTATGAATATATAGCTCATTCTAATACTGATCCAAATGATGATTGCTAGTTTTTTTTCATTCTTGTTTTTTCTCTTGTGTTTAATGTTTGTGTAATGCTTTCATTTTCTAATCAACAGGGCAGCGGTGAAGGAGTTGAGGTGGCTCCAGGGGAAGATGTGGAGCGACCATCACAAGCAGGCAGGATAAGGGCATCACCAGCGCGCTTTGCAAATTTCAACGCCTCTCTAACTCCACTACAGAAATCAGAGCTAGTTTCGAGGTCGGTCGGGGGGCTATTGAACTTATCAGACACACTTCCAACGGACCTCACTAAGTTCCTGGTGCAGTCCTACCAGCCACAGACCTCTGAAATGGTTTTCCCAGGAAGGGAAAGGATCCGTGTCGATGCTGACAGTGTTCAGAGGGTATTTGATCTCCCAAACAAGGGTCCAAAAGTCAGATATTTAGTTGACAAGGATGCCACTAGGAGATTCAGACAGGCTTTCAACATAACTGGAAATTCTCATCCCCAGATCACTACATGGCTCAAGATGATTGAGCATATGGCTGGAAGAACGGATGACACATTCTTTATGGCCTGGCTTGCGGTTGCCTTCAGCACCTTTCTAGCACCAACCACGGCCTTGAAGCTCAGCCCAAAGTGTTATGGACTTGTGCTAGATCATCAAATGCTAAAGAATACAAACATCTGCCTCTTTGTAGCAGAACACATTAACGAAGCTTTCCGGAACATGGACCAGGAGAAGCAAACTGTTTGCTGCTGCTTGTATCACTTGATGGTTAGTGAAAACGACCACTTTTTTTCCATCTGTTCCTGTTCTTTCTGTGCAGTTATAGTTTGCTGAAATTCTCATAACAATAACTGAACTTGGCTTTTTCTTTCGTTTGGGTCTGGTGCAGATACTATACCTTGATGCGCTCGTACATGACATCCTAGTAAGCAATTGCGCGATACGATCGAATGCATGGGATAGTACTCTAATTGCCAAGGTGATCAAGAAGGATACTATCTCTCCTGGTGTGTTCGGCAAATTACAAGTGAGTTCTTTTTTGTTTTTTTCCAACAGTGTCTTCCTTCTATGTTCTTTTGATGTCTGGTCACTCTTTTTGGAAATTGCATAGAAAATTGTCATCAGTTGGCACAACAATGCATGTAGTTGCACAGATTATAGCTTTAAGTTTGGCAATCTGCACACATGTTCATTTTAAATTGGCACACCATCTTTTTTAAGTTGCACAGTTTTACTAATCTTGTTGCACAGATGTGTTGCAGCAGTTGGTAGGAACTTTTTTTTAGGTGCCATGTGTGTTGCACAGTTTTTGTGTCTTTGTTCAGTTGCATATATGTATAGTTGAATTTGTCTACCCTAGTATCTTGTTGTAGTTGCACAGGTTGTAATGTGTGGTTTCATTCAACACACAAATCTATTTTGATAACCTTGTTATTTTCTGTTTCTCTTTTTTTTTTTCACATCAGCTTAAAGAGGAGTATAGAGGCACGGAGCAGACACCACTGTTTGGTGGAATTTTGCAAGCTGAAGCATTTGTGGCATCCAAGTTACCAATAACATACAATCCGCAGGTTAGTGTTTTGCATACAGAAACTTGTATCACTTACCAATATTTTTTCTATTGGCTGGGATGTATGTTCAGTTGGACATGTATAACTTTTGTAGTTGCGAAAATTCAGAATTTAGTTGGCTGTGATGTATGTTCAGTTGCACATATAAGCTTTTGTAGTTGCACATGTTCTTTTGGATAGTCAAAGTGTTCATTTACAACCATTGTCATCAACTTTTGGCAGAAATGCATGGTTTTTACTTTGTGCCACAGTGCATGTGTAGTTGGCTAGAATCATGTTTTTAGTTGGCCAGAAAGTGTGTATTAGTCGTTTTTGCTTATCACATCATGGTTAGTTACAGACATTTTTACTTTTTATTATTTTTTCTAACTGAATCAGTACTGAATCTTTTTGTGTTGATGTAGAAAAAGGCAAAATTTGCGAAAGTGGTCAATGAGCTATGCAAGGCTGTAACTGAACAGGTTGGCACCTTCATTGAAGAAGTTGCCAAGATTGATGACGAGGAACCAGATATTGATCCTTACGTACAGCAGCCATCAATGCAAACTGGGGCATCACGCCGTGCTCCAAAAAGAAAGAGACGGCGGTCAACTATACAAGAAGAAGAAGAATTTGTTAAGGATGATTCAGAAGAAGATGAGGAAATGGAAGCAGCGATAGATGCTGACGACGATGAGGAGACAGATGCGGATGAATCAGAGGAGGAGGACAAGGATGAGGATGACAATGAAGAAGATGCAGAGGAGGAGGAGGAGGATGAGGAGGAAGAGGAGGAGGAGGAGGAGGAGGACAAACAAGAAGAGGACAAAGGAGAGGAGGAGAACAAGGAAGAAGATAGTGATGCAGAGGAGGAGGAAGAAGAAGGTGAGGCCAGAGAGGGGGACGGGGACAAAGGGGCAGCAGTTGATGGCAGTGAGAGGGGAGAAGACAAAGGCGCAGCAGCTGATGGCAGTGACAGGGAAGAAGACGAGGATGAAGAAGACGAGGATGATTATGGTGATGATAAAGGGGGATCCAATGGAGGCAGCGACAGCAGTGATGACGATGATGATGACAACGCCCCTGGTTCTGGTGGTACAGGTGGCAACACATCCAGGAGGACTAGCACTCACGCCACCCCTGCGAGCAGCAACAATTCATTGAGTAGCAGGAGCACACTACAGATGTTGATTGACAAGACTTGCTGGAAAGACAAGGATTTGCCAAAGTCAAAGAAAAATGACGAAGCAGAGTCTCAGGACAACATTGATATGTTCAAGCTCTGCAACTTGAAGCCAGCTTTGCCAACCACCTTTCCCGTGCCAGATTTCAGCGACAAAGATATGTGTGAGAAGATCAACTTTGCCATTGACAAGAGCCTGTTCTTATCAACTGCTGCTGAAAAGAATCAAATTGACATGGAGGAAGCAGGAAAGGGTCTTGACTGGGTTCATTCAAAGGAAAAATACAAGGAATATTTAAAGCAGCTCCCAGACCTAAGCTCCAGCAAGAGCAAGGCAGCATCCACGGCAAACCCTCACGTGGTCCAGAAGTGTAAAGCAGTTTCAATGAAGAAGAATCTGCAGTTGCCTCAAACCAAGGAGAAGATGGTGAGTGCAGATGCTGAAGTAAATATGGTCAAGGAAGCTGTGCTTCAAACTGATATGCCAACAGTAGTGAGCAGAGAGCCAACCAATGTCAGAGAAGTTCAACAGATTAAGGGGAAGACTCCCCTTTCAACAGTCCCACCAAAACCACCTAAGCAGAAGATTGTCAAGTTTGCCAGGGGCGCAAAGGGGGAACAGGCCACAAAAGATTTGGGGTTCAGAGATGAGAGAGAGCTGCGAGCCACAGCCATTGATGCAGGGGTGCCAAGTTCTACCAGGTTGCTGCCAACTCAGACTGGAAAGATGCCAACTACAGATACCTGTGTGCCAACTGATGTGTCAGTTAGCAGTATGGTCACAGTCAAAACCACCACAGCTGGTCAGGAAGGCACCACTACAACTGTAAGTCCCAAGGTGCCTACTGATAGAGATGCTTCAATGCCAAACACAGAAGGAGGTGATCCAACTATCAAAGTGCCGTCCCCAAGAGCTGTCTTTCAGCAACCATTAACACAAGAGGAGGTGTTCGACATTATAAGTAGGTGCAAGCCTCCAAGGCCGCCAACTACAACACTATTGCGAACCAAGTCAGTGAATGATGCACCCGTGTTTGTGCCGCAAGGAGATGCCCTGGTCCTTGAACCCTTACGAAGATCAAACTCTTATCATGGTGACGGGTTCTGCGATGCACCATCTTTTGACCTCGGCATAGATGGTGATGCTCCAGCACCTGCTCCAGCAGTAGATACAGCGGAAGCCGGTGTGATTAGCATCGATGAGTGTGAGTTAGACCCAGCAGCTGTGAATGAAGGATGTGATGCTGCTGATGCTGGCAAGGCAATAGCTCAAGAACTAGATGTTGGTTCACCAGAGAATTGCCACACCCCGATATGCGCAGAACCAGAACTTGGCACGAGCAGTTCTTCGGGGCCACCTCTTGCACGAAGACAGAGGAGGGTAAGAAGGCACGCAGCATCTCAAAGGTCTCCATTCATCGACTACAACAAGAACAAGACTTTCAGCACCAATGAGGTAGTGAACAAGCTTTACGCTGCCCTCTTGTATTGGGTCAGGCATCACAAAGGAGCAAATGATGGAGCTACCAGGTAAACTAACTCCCCACAGCCTACATACATATCTTTTTCAGTTGCATAGCACCAGCCACTTAGTTGCATAGAAAGCATAGTATGTTGCACAGAACAGGGCTTTTAGTTGCACACTGTTCTTTTTTCATTTTCATGCACTTTTTTTTTGCTGCTGCGACCCTTCGAGCTAACTTGTCGTTTTATTGCTTTCAAAAAAAATCAGCCCTGAGATAATCAGGTATGGTGCTTTCTACATTTCTTTAAAGGAGTTAGTTGATTCGATGAAGCCGGTTCAATGGTTGTCAAAAATTGTTATTGAGACTAGAATCTTACACATCATGGATAACTTACCAGAAGGGTCAAAGAAGGTTGTTATGCCACTGAGGTTTTCTGTAAGTTTTTCCAAAACCTTCTTTTTACCCTCATCTTTGTTCTGTAGCACTTTTTCGTTGACCATTTGAGGGAGGCCTTTCACCTACTAAGGAGTTTTGAGACATGTTTTATAATCTCTGCAGATAAATTTACAGCAAGGGATCCACAATGTGAATGAGATGAACAAGAAGTTTGATTACAATAACCGTCTCGACAAGAAAGACTTGGTGAGTGTTGTGCCCACATCATCAATCTTTTTTTAGTTGGCACCCACAACATGTCCAGTTGCACATGACACATCTGTTAGTTGGCAGATACTTGTTGCAACCCGTTTTTAACTTGACCAAGTCTTTTACTGTTTTTCTTAGCTACATCTTGTATTTGTGTCTGAAATCGTTCACGCTTGCAGGTCATGCTACCAGTGCTCGAGTGCGCAGATGTAACCGATAAGGACAGAGGGAGGCATTATTGGGTCTTCAGTGTCAACTTGAGGGACGGACGCTTCGAAGTTCTTGATTCAAGCAGGACGCTGGACAACATTGAGCTGATGAACAACGCCTCTACCATTGCGGGGGCAGTACGCCAGCTATGGAGGAAGCATTACCCAAAGTTCAGCATCGAGCACTTCCAGATTATTGACATTGACGTACCGAAGTAGCTTGGCAAGTAAGACAATAAGCATTTCATTCCTTCTCAATCAAATACAATCATTTTGTAGTTTTTAAATTTTTCTACATGTGCAATCTTTAGTATTTTTAAGACACAGTACTAGTCTTCAATCTGTTTTATCATTTTTATGAGTTTCTAATGGATTATCTAGCTAGTTGCAGAGTGGCGCATAAGTAGTTGCACAGTGGCACATAATGAGTTGTAGTAGAACACAAGCAGTTGCACAGTAGGACATAAGTAGTTGCACAGAGTGCATTACCTTTATTTGGTTTTAATTTTATGTGACAATTTTTTTTGCCCATTTTTTGCAGTAATGAGTGTGGGTTGTTCGCACTGCTTAACGCCACCGAGTGGAATGGTAGCCAACTGCCCAACTACGACCCCAAGGAAGTACTCAACATCAGGAAGAAGCTGACGTATGATTGGGTCACCAGCGTGCACAACACCGCCCCATGGAGGAAGTTGCTGAGATACGACAAGGAGTAGGTCAGTACTATTTTTTTCTGCTCCATGGAGGAAATTTTTGGTTTGTACAATTTTATTAAGTAGATTTTGTAGTTGCACACTGCTAGTAATTGCATTTGCAACTCAATATCATCACTTTTGTTGATACATTAGGAGCACTGGATATACAATTGTTCAACAACTAAATATTTAACCAGTTGCCAACAAAGGCACAAATAGCAACTTTTTTTTACACAATGCATGAACTAATTCAAGCAGCATAAATTAGATAAAGAGGAATCATAGATGCTGAATGTGTCCACTTGGTCCCAACATTGCTAAAAAAGACATCATTATTTTCCTTTTTTGTTCCAAAGTTACAAATGAGGAAACAGAATCACAGGAGCCTCTGTGGACACACACCAGCAGTGTGCTCTGTAGATTGGCACTGGCTGCATTTGTTTTTCTTCTTTGGGTGTAGCTCCAGCGCCGATTTGTACCGTCGACTCTTTGCCCTACCCTTTGTAGTAGACCTTGGAGGATCCCTGGGCACAAAATCATCAGAAGCTTGTGCAAGGGATGCAGCCTCCAACGGGGCAGTAGGACTGTCACGATCACCTGTGTAATAATCATATAAAAAGTTTAGTATTTTTGTTATTGTGCAACCAGCACTGATGTTCTGTGCAACCACACAGTACATTTTGTGCAACTAACTGGTTGCTGTGTGCAAGTTAAGTTGAAAAAACACCTGTAGTAGCACGGCCTGTCATGGTACTTGGATTGTAGTCGCCTATGGGAAGAACATGAAAAACAAGTTAGATTTTTAGCTTGATCCTCAAACTAACACAGCGCACGCAACTAGGCAGCATGTTTCTGTTCAACTGGGCACTATGATATGTGCAACTAAAGTCACTCACCCTAGTTTTTGTTTTGGAGTCGGTGAAGGTACTAACCTGGGTTATGAGCCCCCCGAGTCCTGCCTGTAGGTCCATTGGGAGTAGCACAAAGGGCACTGCTAGTTGGGCCTGGCGGGGGAGGAGGTCTTTGAGGGTTGGCATCACCTATAGGCAGAACAGGATAAACAAGTCAGTTGTGTTTATCTTTTTGATGCTCGAACTAACACAGCATGCGCAACTAGGTAGCCTGTTCGGTGCAACTGAGCACCATGATGTGTGCAATTGGAGTTACAGACCTAGTTTGATGGGGAGTTGGGGGAAGGTAATTACCTAGACGACGAGCCCCCTGAGTGCTGCCTGTAGGGCCATTGGGAGGAGCATGCGGGGGAGGAGGTGGCGGAGGATGCCGTGTACAGCCAAGAGGGGGAGGAGGTCCTTGAGGGTTGACATCACATATATGCGTAACTGGAAAAATAAGTTAGCTGTGTTATCTTGATGCTTGAACTAACACAGCGTGTGCAACTAGGCAGTATGTTCTGTCCAAGTGGCTACCATGGTGTGTGCAACTGGGCACAATGATGTGTGCAACTGAAGTTACACACCTAGTTAGATCAGGAGTTGGGGCAGGTAATTACCTGGATGATGAGCCCCCTGATTGCTGCCTGGAGGTGGAGGAGGTCCTCGAGGGTTGCCATCATCTGATGGCCCCGTTGCAGCAGTCGGTTTTTTCTTTTTCTTGGACTTGTTCAGGTGGCCGATCTCGGTACGTGCTGCACGCATATGCTTGTATACAATAGCTTGTGCTGGATCAGAACCACTCGCAAACTTTGCTAGTTTCCGAAAATCGTATATCATGTTCCTCTCCCTTATCTGCTTCTTTGATTGAGGAGGCATTTCATCCGGTTTCTCATAACCAGTCCCTGGCGCACTAGGTACAGCAGTAGGTGTCCACCGTCTTAGCAGGTACCTTTCCGGTATGACATCAACGCCAACATGGGTGAACACCTTGAGGATGTGGCAACAGAGGATGCCGTCCTTGTCCATTTTACAACACTCACACAAATAGGAACCCTCCTCCACCCTTGCCTGCACCAAGTAGTTTCGAGAACCATATTTCGCAACAAATTCCTGGTTCTGTCTAAGCTCAAACGCATCAGCACCAACTTGGAATGCATTATAACGTCCAATCAGCTCAAACTCTTCTCTAAACTTGCGGTAAAGGTCTGTAGTATAGGTTTTGTAAGCTTGCTTCTCTATTGGGAAGTTGGACCACAACTCAATCTCAAGGTGTTGTGTCTTGTAATCATTGCAGCCTTCCTTGGCAAGGATGTGGTTCTGTATTTTTTCATATTGCTTGACGAAGTTCAACATTGAGTTGTGTGGGTTCACATATCTTTTGAGGACGGCGTTGAACCCCTCACTACACTGTGTAGACTGGAGGAAGGGAAAGAACCTGTGTTTGAAGTAGCACGGCACCCAAGTTGACCTGTATTCGTACAACTTCTCAAAGTGCGTGTGTGCCATAGCCTCATAGTTCATCATTAACCCAGCCCAATTCTGCTCAAACTCATCTATAGTGAAGCTGAAGTCAACACACTTGTTGAAATCATCAGAGAGTCCTGGATTCCGGCACAGCAACCAACCAACCTTTTCCTGAGCCTTTTTCATGATGTGCCATCGATAACAACGGTGCACGGTGGTTGGAAAGATGCTCTGTATTGATTGCCTCATCGCACCATCCTGATCGGTGATGAAGTTGTCAGGAGGTTTGCCATCCATAGCCTTTAGGAATGCTCCAAAGACCCAATCAAAGCTCGATGCCAACTCCTGCCTCACAAACGCGCAACCCAGCATGAAAAATTGGCCATGTCGGTTTATTCCTATGAAGGGCGCGAACGGCATATTGTACAAGTTGGTCATGTAGGTGGTGTCAAACGATATGCAATCGTGGTATGCCTCCGCATAAGCTTTTCGAGCTAAGCCATCCACCCAAAATATGTTGACAACTCTGTCCTCTTCATCATATTTCACCTTATAGAAGAAGTCTGGATCGGTTTTTTGTATATCCTTGAAGTGCGCAATTGTCTCAATCAGATCACCCTCCTTTGTGTCATCTCTACGGAAACTTGTACAAAGATTTGTTATTGCCTTTGGTCCGAACGGCACCATCATCTCAGATCCATAGAACTCTGCCATTACATGCATCATTCGTCCTGCATAATACAAAAAACAAACAGTATATCCTTTTTTTAGTTGCACAAATGCGCACATCCAGCTGCACAGTAATAGGACACGTGTTGGCACAGAAGATAATCACAGGAAATGGACACCTAGCTGCACCTTTTTAAAAACACTTTGCAGTTTTGGCATACAGGACATTGTGTATTTGCACAGTAAGACAATCTAGTTGCACAAGAAGCACCCAAAGTGATATATAAAAAGCATGGGAAGTTGGACATCAGTTGCATAGTTAAGCCATTTCAGTTGCACAGTAGTACCATAACAGTTGCACACTGGACTACCTAGAGGGAAACTTAATTCTTCAAGGGATATAGAAAAACACCACACCTGTAGTCAAGTTGCAGTTATACAAGATGCGCAGAAACTCCTTTTCATCAGGTGAGATGCCTTGGTGGGATCTCAAGTATTTGGACAATGAAGGTTTGTTCACGAGCGGATGATTGTGGTCACGAACAAAGTGCGTCACCTCCCATCGCCCATCTATCAGCTTCACCAACATTTTCGCCTTGCATTCAGTCTGCTTTATTGTCTCACGTTTGCGCTTCTTCTTCTTCTTACTAGTACCAGCATCCTCTTCAGCAAATATTGGAGGTTCTTCTTCCATCTCCTCATCACTGTTAACAGATGTTGGATCTGGAATAGGGTCCAGGTAAGGAGGAGCCTCAGCTCCTCCATCATCAGCTTTGGGCTTCTTGAACTTGTTGCAGCAAAACTGTTGTTTTATCAATTCATTGGTGCGGGGTGTCCGTCTAGAGGTGTTCATCTTGATAGAGAAACCCATCCGTAGTGCGTAACTGTTGTAGTGATCCTTAGCAATTTGAAGGCTGTCAAACCTCATGCCAACATAGGGTTCCATAGGTTGAGAACCAGCCTCATCCTCTCCTTCTTCTACTTGCACAGCTCTGTCAAAAGCCCCAGCTTCTAGCTCAGTCCTGGCTGGACCAGGAACATTTGCCTCGGTTCCTGTGTCATCAAGAGTATGGCTCTCTGACTGCAAAGACACCACTACAGGGGCACCACGGGCTGATGATTGGCCTGCCACATTGTCATGGCCCATAGGGTTACCATCACGACTTGCCTGTGTGTAGTAAACAGATCGACCATTTTCTGTGCAGTTTCCTTGTTGTATGCTGGGTTGCTGCTGATCCATATCATGAGGAAGCTCATTGAGATCTGGAGGCAACTCATTGAGATCAAGCATTTTTCTCTTGTTTTTGGATGCTGCCACACACTCCCTGCACATATATAAAAAAGAAGAAATTGATGCCATCAGTTGGTAACCACAGAAAAACTGTGTTTCAAACAACCTAAAAGCAACATGACCATAGCATAATCTTTTATTATAACAGTTATGAATTTTTTTGTTTGCACAGAGTTGTTATGTTAGTTGCACAGTTTGCAATAAATAACTGGCAAGAGCATGACTTCTTTTTGCTACAGAGTTTTTCTTACCTTTTCCCTTTTTGTTTTGTTGCATTGATCTGTAGGTTTCCGTTTCGCAAGGAGCTCTTTTCAGATTTTTTCTGCACATAATTGGATGCTACATTTGAGAAGGAAAATCCAGGTGAAAGAAGAAAGAAGAAAGAAGAATTGGAGGACAGATTATAGTTATATGTTTTTCATCGCCGTTTATGTTTCTAGATCTGGTATATTTGAACATATTAATATGGTTTGCAATAGGTGTGGGACCAGAATATATGTGTGGGACAAGATTTTATGTGTGTGAATATGTTAATATGGTTTGTGGCTTCATTAGCCATGGACAAAAGTTCCTATGTTTTTTCTGTTGCACTACAGATTTCTGGTTTTTGCTAGAATAGACGTCTCAATTTCCAGGATTTCCACTTGGCCAGCATACATATTCAGTTGGACATTCAATGCTTTTAGTTGGCTAGAATAGATGTCTCAGCTGGCCAGGTTGCATTTTTTCAGTTTGTGGCCAACATGCATGTTCAGTTGGACAGTTAATGCATTCAGTTGGCTAGAATAGATGTCTTAGTTGCCTAGAATAGATGTCTTAGTTGGTCATTAGTTTTTGGCCAACATGCATGTTTAGTTGGCCAGAAAACATGTTTTTTATTTCCACATATACTACATTTTTTCCAAAGTGTTCACTCAGAAACATGTATTGCCAAATATATGTTTAGTTGGCAGGATACATGTTTAGTTGGCCAGGATACATGTTCAGTTGGCTGGGATGCATGTTTTAGTTACACATTTATGAATTTTTCGTTGCACATGTTCAACAAAGCATTGGGCAGTCAATTTTTTGTTCATTTTGCAAATAATAACTAGAAGTTGGCTTTAATCATGTTTTAATTGGCCAGAGAACTCGTTTTTAGTTGGCTTGTTTTAACACATCTAGGTGGTAGTTTTTGGCATGTTTAACACATCCAGCATGTTTAACATCTGGTGTGATGTGCCAGATTCACCTCTTTTTTGAAGCAGATTCTCCATGGATCCATGGAGAAGGGGGAAGTGAAGAGATGCAGAGGGGGCTTACCTGCTCGATCTTACTGCTAGGTATGGCTCTGACCACCCTGCCCTTTAGATCTTGAAGCAGCTCCTTCTACTTTGGGGCTCCCATAGCGGCTGTGTAGGAGGAGGAAGAAGGGCTGGGGGCGATTGCGTTTGGATCTATTTCTGGCGTGCAGAAGAAGAAGAAGGCAGCGTCGGTGGGGCTGAGGCGTGGGGGCGAGCGATGGCGTGGATTCTGCAACCTGGGCAGATCCTCCTTCTTTCGTGAGGAAGAAGAAGATAGCCAGGGCGCAGTTTGGCGAGGAGGGTGCACGTGATCCCGCGGGGCATGGTTTGGCGAGGAGGGTGCACGTGATCCCGCGGCCAGCTGGCGGGCGGGGCAGTTGCCTTTTTCGCTCCGACGGGCGGGGACCAGGTGGACCACGTGGGCGAGCGGGGGACTGTTTCCTCTTTCGCTCGAGGGGGGACCAGGTGGTTTCCTTTTTCGGGTGGCCGCTGACTAGCGATCCCAGGGCGGCCGGCCGCCCACTAGACGCGCCCTAAAATAAAATATCGACACTATTTATCTTGACATTGAAAAGATATAAACATCACGTACAACAATATAATTGGTCCTAACAGGCAATCATGTCACGTGTGAACAGGTAGGATCGGTCCACTGTTAAAAGAAGATCGTATCGATCCCGATAAACATAGCTAACACAAGCATATGTCACTGTTAAAAAAAACAAGTCTGTATCGCCAAGTATCGCAGCAGTAGCATCCATATCGAAAAAAGGCAACAATTACGTTACTTTTTTTGCGAGGACACGATGGCTACATCGATGAGGTCACCAGCTTCTTGCTTTTCTACTTCCATTCTTTCTACTCCCTCCGTTCCTAAATATAAGTCTTTTTAGAGATTCCAATAAGGGACTACATATGAATGTATATAGACATATTTTGAAGTATAAGTTCACTCATTTTGCTTCATATGTAGTCACTTATTCGAATCTTGAAAAAGACTTACATTTAGGAACGAAGGAGGTATCTTATATCCGGCTGTGCATGTTAGGGAAGACAATCTATAACTAAGTCTATATGCAAACGTGAGGATGAAATGAAAACGACATCAGATACATTTTTAATGTATCAAAATATTTTCAAAAAGTATTTTTTATGTCTGTGTTTTCAAAATTTTCTCCAAAACAATAAATGGAACAAATTCATGGGAGATGTTATTCAATTGGAATAGGTCCAATTTTTTCCCATAAAAAGAAAGGAGACTCCAGTCATATCTATCTATCACCTATTCTTGGTCTTAATTTAACGATAAAGCAAAACAAATTACTAAATCCTATAGGATCTTAGTTGTGAATAGGCCTACCAAGCTTGCCTATCCACATCAATCTTACCAATGGTAAGTGAAAGACACTCAATGTAATAGTAATTTAGATCCAATCGATATAATCTCGGGAGTCCGAGAGATGATCTGGAAGATCTGGGCTCCGGGCAAGATCAACCCTTTGACTCTGATCACTTGATCACCCTTTATAAAACCTCCCTCTGCTAAATCAATGGAAACCAACAACTGCTGGACAGTTTCAAAAAAAAAAGATATAATCTCGGGAGAGTTTGGAGGACCAGGTCAAAAGAACATGTGGTACTTTGTATACCTATGGGACGACCATACTATGTACATCTACAATAATTCTCCCCAATTAAGCAGTATTGTTTTCAGAATTTAAATGTATATGTTTTTGATAGGTTTTATCAAACAAAGGCGTTCCTAATGCATATATATGATCAATTTAAGCATCCTTACAGAATATATCCAATTTTGAAATTTTCATATAAAACATATTTTAATATTTTTGTATAATTCATTATTATAACAAAACTACATTGATACTTCATGGCACACCATAGAAATGAATCATGCCAGTGAAATAAAAAAATTCAATCATATACATTTTAAAATGTAAAGAAATGTTTTAAAAGCCAAAGTATGATTAATAAAATTAATCACTATAAAAAAATCTAGCCGCGCAAATGCGCGGGCAACACCGCTAGTTGTTAACAAGACCGGTAGTCGTCATTGCAATTTCATATGAGGGAGAGGCATAAGCTAACATACTTTCTCTTCTTGGATCATATGCACTTATGATTGGAACTCTAGTAAGCATCCACAACTACTAAAGATCATTAAGGTAAAATCCAACCGTAGCATTAAAGCATCAAGTCTCCTTTATCCCATACGCCAGAACCCCCTTACTCGGGTTTATGCTTCTGTCACTCAAGCAACCCACTATAAGCGAATCATGAACGTATTGCGACACCCTACAACGGGAATCCCTCACGCTTGCGCGACACGGAGGGCACAATAGGACAGCACCAAAATAAAACATACAACTCGTACTAATCTAGATCATCAATCAACCCAAAGACAAAAGATATCTACTCAAAACATCATAGGATGGCAACACATCATTGGATCATAATATGTGGCATAAAGCACCATGTTCAAGTAGGGATTACAGCGGGGTGCGGGAGAGTGGATCGCGTAAAAGAGATGAGGATGGTGATGATGATGGTGATGTTGATGAAGACGATCACCGCGGTGATGATTCCCCTCCCGATGGCACTCCGGCGCCACCGAGAGAGAGGAGGAGAGGTCCTCCCCCTTGTGCTTCCTCCTCCATGGCCTCCCCTTGGATGGGAAGAGGTTCTCCCTTTGATCCTTGGCCTTCATGGCGATGATGGCCCCTTCGGGATCCTCCTCCATGGCCTCCGATGATGATGGCCCCCTCCGGCAGGGTGCCAGTGAGGGCCTAGATTGATTTCTCATGGCTACAGAGGCTTGCAGCGGCGGAACTTCCGATCTAGGTTAATTCCCAAAGGTTTCTGTATTTATAGGAGGGGATAGCGTTGATTTCAAGTCAGGGTGGTCTCTGGGCTGTCCACGTGGCAGGGGGCACGCCCTAGGGGGGTGGGCACGCCTCCCACCCTCGTGGGCAGCCCGGGACTCTTCTGGCCCAACTCTTCCACTCCAGGGGCTTCTTTTGGTCCATAAAAAATCATCAAAAATTGGCACGTCAATTGGACTCCGTTTGGTATTGCTTTTCTGTAAAACTCAAAAACAAGGAGAAAACAGAAACTGGCACTGGGCTCTAGGTTAATAGGTTAGTCCCAAAAATCATATAAAATAGCATATAAATGCATATAAAACATCTAAGATGGATAATATAATAGCATGAATACTTCATAAATTATAGATACGTTGAAGATGTATCAGCTCCTAGGGGGGAGGTTGGTAGGAGTTAACCATCACGCACCCCCGACCTTCACGCAAAGATAAACAATCAAAATACAATACACGCCAGTTTGGTAGTTAGGATACCATACGTGCATGCTTCGGGAATCACAAACCTTAACACCAATATTCTTACTAAACACAACCATTTACTAGAACCTCCCACATATTATCATCTCTATATCGCAAAACTATTGCAAGGAATCAAACATATCATATTCAGTGATCTACAAGTTTTATGTAGGATTTTATGACTAACCATGTGAATGACCAATTCCTGTCATCTCTCTAAGTAGATATAAGTGAAGCAAGAGAGTTTAATTCTTTCTACAAAATATATGCCCATGCTCTAACAAATATAAGTGAAGCAAAAGAGCATTCTACAAATGACGGTTTTCTATGTGAAGAGAAACAAGCAATCCAAACTTCAAATGATATAAGTGAAGCACATGAAGCATTCTATAAAGCCATACTCAAAAGATTTAAGTGAAGTGCAATGAGCATTTTATAAATAAACCATGGACTATCTCATACCAGCATGGTGCATAAAAGAAAAGTTAAAACTAAATGCAAAATACACTCCAAGACTTGCACATATCGCATGAACGAAACGAATCCGAAAACATACCGATACTTGTTGAAGAAAGAGGGGATGCCTTCTGGGGCATCCCCAAGCTTAGACGCTTGAGTCTCCTTTAATATTTACTTGGGGTGCCTTGGGAATCCCCAAGCTTGAGCTCTTGCCTCTCCTCCTTTTCCTCATATCGAGACCTCCTCGATCTTCGAACACTTCATCCACACAAAACTTCAACAGAAAACTCGGTAAGATCCATTAGTATAATAAAGCAAATCACTACTCTAAGTATTGTTGAAAACCAATTCATATTTTGTTTTTGCATTGTAGCTACTGTAATATAACTTTTGCATGGCTTAATCCACTGATAGAAAATCGATAGTTTCATCAAAACAAGCAAACTATGCATCAAAAACATAATCTGTCTTAAACAGGACAGTCTGTTGTAATCTGAACATTCACCATACTTATGGACCCCAAAAATTCTGCCAAAATTAGAAAAAATAAAAAATTTGTATATAAAGACGGTGCAAAAAGTTTCATAACCGTTTGACGTTCTAGTAAAAAACTAAAAATCGCGCACTGCAGCCAAAGTTTCTGTCCTACACCGCACAAACCAACAAGCATTGTAAACATCCTAAAGGCAAACCTTGGCACATTATTTTTATTATATAAAATTTATAAAAGCACACAACAGAAATAAATGACTCTCTAAAACTTCCTGGTTGTCTCCTTGGCAGCGCTTTCTTTAAAGCCATTAAGCTAGGCATATAGTGCTCAAGTAATGGATCCACCCGGATCCCAAGGTATATCAAAGCCAATTTTAATTAACAATTATTTGTGATTTAGTAGTGAGCACAAAGTAACATATATCAAGCAATGACGAAGTCTAACTCTCTTCCTATGCATCGGCATGTCATAAAAGAACAATTCATGCACACCAAGTAAAGGCCAATGCATAGTATAAGCAGTTTCTTGTAATTCTATCGTGTTAGAAACATAAAGAGGCGGAGATGTAGTTCCTCTCTCATAATAATTGCAAGTTGGAGCAGCAAGCACATGCATATTATATCTATCAAAATCATCATGTGCAACGGTAAAATGCAACCCATCAACATAATCCTTAATAAGAGCAAACTTCTCCGATTTAGTGTACTTTGGAGAATTCAAAAAGATAATAGAACTATTATGTGTGGGTGCAATAGCAACAATTTCATGTTTAACATAAGGAACTATAGCAAGTTCATCTCCAAAAGCATCATTCATATTGGCATCATGGCCACAAGCATAGCAAGCATCATCAAAAAGGGATATTTCAAAAGAATCAACGGGATCATAACAATCATCATAGCATTCATCCTTCGGTAAGCACGAAGGGAAATTAAACAATGTATGAGTTGAAGAGTTACTCCCATTAGAAGGTGGGCACGGGTGATCAATCCGCTCTTCCTCCTTTTGTTCTTTGCTCTCCTCCTTATCTTTTTCATCCAATGAGCTCACAGTTTCATCAATTTGTTCTTCCATAGATTCCTACAAAATATTAGTCTCTTCTTGGACAACGGAGACTTTCTCAATAAATTCATCAATATCATAATTGTATTTATAATTCTCATAGAAATATTTAAGGATAGCTAAATTTTTAGGGCTGTAAGCAGCATCATAAAGATTTTCACACACTTTAAACAAAGATTCAATTTCATAAGCACCCATAAAAGCAACGAATTCTTCTATTTGTTACACATCATAGTAATCATATATACCATTAGCATAAGAAGCTAAGGTTTTATTATCATTAAATTTGCATGAAAATGGAAGGTGTGGAGCCTTTATCCTAGAGCAACAAGTATAATCATATCTCAAGCACAGTTCCCGAGCATACCAATGCAACATATGAATTTGATCCCATAATAGTTTCCCTTTTTGAGTCAAGCGATAATACCTAAAGTATTCACGTTGATCCAATGTTACTCCCATTATAAAGTTGAATGGGGTTTTCTCGGGATTATCAAAGTAGTACATAATATCTTTCACATAATGAGCATCGAGGGTTTTAGGAGGTTCCCCATCTCCATGAGTAGCAAGTACACCTAATTTTTTTGGTATTTCGTGTTCCATATCCATAACTAAAAATAGAAAACAACTTAGAACAGCAAATAAAAATTACTTAGTGATAAAGCAAACAAGCACACACGAGAATATTCACCCCACGCTATAACTCCCCGGGAGGGGCACCAGAAAAAGGTCTTGATAACCCACAAGTATAGGGGATCAATTGTAGCCTCTTTCGATAAGTAAGAGTGTCGAACCCAACGAGGAGCTAAAGGTAGAACAAATATTCCCTCAAGTTCTATTGACCACCGATACAACTCTACGCACGCTTGACGTTCTCTTTATCTAGAACAAGTATGAAACTATAAGTACTTTGTAGGTATTTTTGGATAGGTTTGCTAGATAATAAAGAGCGCGTAAATAGAAAGTAGGGGCTGTTTAGATAAAGAAGCAATAAAGTTAGTATAGCGAGTATGGAAAAGTGGTGGTAGGAGTTGCGAAATTGTCCCTAAGAAATTGACTACGTTACTAGACCAATAGCAAGTTTTATGTGGGAGAGGTCACTGCTAGCATGTCATCCCTGACTTGGAATTCTATGCACTTATGATTGGAACTATTAGCAAGCATCCGCAACTACTAACGTTCATTAAGGAAAAACCCAACCATAGCATTTAGATATATTGGCCCCCCTTCAATCCCGCATGCATCAATTTCTATGCTAGGTTGAAGCTTCTGTCACTCTTGCCCTTCAATACATAGTCCTATCAACATACAACTAACCCCCATGGTGTGATCCACGCGCGTGCTCAGGTGATGGGCACCAAAGGACAGCAACATGACCACAAGCAAATTAAACCAATCATAGCAATTCACCAATTATCGAAAGGACAATGAAAATCTACTCAGACATCATAGGATGGCAACACATCATTGGATAATAATATGTAGCATAAAGCACCATGTTCAAATAGAGGGTACAGCGGGTTGCGGGAGAGTGGACCGCTATAGATAGATGGGGGAAGGTGATGGAGATGTTGGTGAAGATGACATAGGTGATGGTGTAGATCACGGTGATGATGATGGCCCTGGTGGCATTCCGGCGCCACCGGGAGAGAGGGGGAGAGAGTCCCCCTTCTTCTTCTTCTTCCTTGTCCTTCTGATGGGAGAACGGTTTCCCCTCTGGTCCATGGTCTCCATGGCGTGGGAGGGGCGAGAGCCCCTCCGAGATTGATCTATCTCTCTGTCTCTCTTTGTTTCTGCGTTCCAGATTCTTCCCTTTTACCGTTTCTTATATTCCCGGAGATCCGTAACTCCGATTGGATTGAAACTTTCAACACGATTTGTTTATGGATATTAGCTTTCTTGCGGCGAAAGAAGGTCATCAACCACCTTATGGAGTGTCCACGAGGGTCAGAGGCGCGCCAACCGCCCTGGTGTGCGCCCCCTTCCTCGTGGGCCCCTTGAGCATCGTCTCGCATTGATTCTTCTTCCCAAAATTCATAAATATTCCAAAAAATATCCCCGTCTGTTTTTATCCCATCTGGACTCCATTTGATATGGATTTTCTGCGAAACGGAAAAACATGCAACAAACAGGAGCTGGCACTGGGCACTGGATCAATATGTTAGTCCCAAAAATAGTATAAAAAGTGGCCAAAAATATGTAAAAGTTGTAGAGTATTGGCATAGAACGATCAAAAATTATAGATACGACGGAGACGTATCACCTCCTATGGCCCATATGGCCTATATCTTTCCCCGGGGGGTTCCGGTAACCCCTTTGGTACTCCTATATGTACCCGATACATTCCAGAACCCTTCCGGTGTTCGAATACTACCTTTCAATATATCAATCTTTACCTCTCGACCATTTCGAGACTCCTCGTCATGTTCGTTATCTCATCCGGGACTCCGAACAACCTTCGGTCACCAAAACACATAACTCATATAATACATATCGTCATCGAACGTTAAGCATGCGGACCCTACGGGTTCGAGAACTATGTATACATGACCGAGACACCTCTCTGGTCAATAATCAATAGCGGAACCTGGATGTTCATATTAGTTCCCACATATTCTACGAAGATCTTTATCGATCAAACCGCTATGTCAACATATGTTATTCCCTTTGTCATCGGTATGTTACTTGCCCGAGATTCGATCGTCAGTATCTTCATACCTAGTTCAATCTCGTTACCGGCAAGTCCCTTTACTCGTTCCGTAATGCATCATCCCGCAACTAACTCATTAGTCACATTGCTTGCAAGGCTTCATATGATGTGCATTATCGAGAGGGCCCAGAGATACCTCTCCGATACTCGGAGTGACAAATCCTAATCTCGATCTATGCCAACCCAACAAACACTTTCGGAGATACCTGTAGAGCATCTTTATAATCACCCAGTTACATTATGACGTTTGATAGCACACAAGGCATTCCTGCGGTGTTCGGGGGTTGCATAATCTCATAGTCGGAGGAATATGTATTTGATATGAAGAAAGCAGTAGCAATAAAACTGAATGATCCTAACGGATGGGTCTTGTCCATCACATCATTCTCCTAATGATGTGATGTCGTTCATCAAATGACAACACATGTCCATGGCTAGGAAACTTAACCATGTTTGATCAACGAGCTAGTCAGGTAGAGGCATACTAGGAACACGGTGTTTTGTCTATGTATTCACACATGTATCAAGTTTCCGGTTTAATACAATTCTAGCATGAATAATGAACATTTATCATGAATAAATAAAATATAAAATAACAACTTTTATTATTGCCTTTAGGGCATATTTCCTTCATTCGAAACCCGTGGGCAGTAATTTTTGTTGGCGAGATTTTTGCGCTCGTTGGACTGGACGTCTCTTGGGCTGGCCCAGCACCGGACGCTGCAGGCGCCAAGAGCTCAAACGGGCGCCTGTAGCACCGATAGGAGCTCCCCGACTCAGGTGCAAGGGTCACCGCACCTGTTATGGTGCAGGCCCAATCAATGCTTGCCACATATGCTTGTAGGCCCATGCTATTAATTATTAATTCTTTTAATCCTTCTTCGTTTCGGACTCTCCATTCGCTCTTCAATTTCACGATGAACTCCGCCGGATTCAGACAACACACAACAGCATATGCTTGATCGTCAGCTTCTTTAACTTGTCATCACCCCAACCTTTGAGACTAAAATGTGTTGTATTTTTTTATGGACATGTGCTTAGAGCATGCAGGCACTCCTAAATGCCATCGACTTTAGTACACACTCCTCGATGCCATTGATCAAATGAGATCTATAACATTGTTTTCTCATCGTGCCCAACTCCGACCGACGAGTACTTTTGAGCATCCGATGGGAAAGATTCTTCAGCAGGTTAGCAAGCATGGCGAATGGTCCTCGAGCAGGCACTCACCGTGACCAATGGAGTGTTAAGATAGATCTAGCGTGTCGTGTACACATACCCTGTACGTATGTAATTGTACATGTTGATTATTATATAAAGGAAGACGTGGAGAGGCTTTGCCCCACGGAAAACCCTAAACCCTATTCTCAAACTGGGTATTAGAGCCTACCCTAGCCGCCGCCGCCTCTCCTCCCGCCGCCGCCGCCGCCGCAGTTCCCTCGCGGCCGCCGCGATGTCCAACACGCCGGCATCCGCGATGACCCCCTCCTCTGCGCTCACGCTCACCACCCCCTCCGCGCTCGTCCCGATCGCCCCTGTCATCGCCCCACCCGCCGCGACGGCTCCCACACCCGTCCTTCCGCCCATCGCGGTCTCGCTTGACCGCAGTAACTTCATGCTCTGCAGGGCTCTTGCCCTCCCCAACTTCGCCGGAGTGCGCCTCCACGGCTTCCTTGATGGCTCGGCCACCGCGCCGCCGCCGACCGTGACGACAGGCACCGGCGAGGCCGCCCACACTGTGTCCAACCCCGACTACGAGAAATGGTGGACGCTGGATCAGAAGTTTCTCGGGCATCTCCTCGGTTCGATGAGCGTGGAGATCTCCGCGCAGCTCATTGGCTGCAGGTCGGCCGCCGCCGCCTGGGCGGCCGTGCATACCATGTTCGCCGCCGAGAACAGCGCCGGCGTGCGCAACCTCCGACGCCAGATTCAGGCGCTGCGCAAGGGAGATCGTCCCGCCGGCGAGTATATGCAGAAGGTCAAGGCCCTTGCTGACTCGATGGCCGTCGCCGGCTCTCCTCTTCGCGATGATGAGATCATCGACTACATGCTGACCGGGCTCGGCTCGGCGTTCAACCCCATCGCCGCCTCCATGAACTTCGCGGGCGTGCCAATCATGTTCCCCGCGTTCTACTCCAGCGTTCTCCACTACGAGGCCCTTCAGCAGCAGCAGTCCGAGCACGAGGATTGGCAGTCCTCCGCCAATGCCGCATCTCGGCCGATCTGCAACAACACTTCCGGCCGAGCCTCCGACTTTGGCCGCCCCTCTGCCGGTTCCCTCCCGCCCAGCTCGTGCGGCTATGGCAACAGCCTGGGAAACACCCCTGGTCGTAACAACAACGGCGGCAATAGCCGCAATGGAGGAGGAAACGGAGGTGGCAACGGGGGTGGTCGCAACCGCCGCTGGCGTCCCCGGTGCCAGATATGCAAGAATTGGGGTCATGAGGCCGGCGACTGTCACAGCCGTTATGATCATGACCACCGCGCCGCCAACTCTGCGTCCACATCCTCCTCCCATGAGCCGCCGCACTGGATTTTGGACACCGGTGCGACGGACCACCTGACGAATGATCTTGATCGTCTGCACTTCCACGAGCGCTACGGCGGGAAGGATCAAGTGCAAGTGGCAAATGGTGCAGGTTTGTCTATTTCGCATATTGGTCATTCCACTATACCTGGTTCATCCCTTCGTTTACGCAATATTCTTCGTCTACCACATATTCATCAACATCTCCTATCCGTTTACCGTCTTGTCCTTGACAATGATGTTTTTGTGGAATTTCACCCTTTCTTTTTCCTTGTTAAGGACACGGCCACGAAGAAAATCCTTTTTCACGGTAGATGTCATGGTGGACTCTACCCCATCCCGTTTAGTCGCGCGTCGTCATACTCCACCCGCCAAGCGTCTCTCAGTGTCAAGACCACCCCGTCCCAGTGGCACCAGCATCTCGGTCATCCATCGAATAATATTGTTCAAACCATTGTTAGGAATAATGATTTAGTGTGTTCTTCTGAAAGTCAGACTTCAGTGTGTGATGCTTGTCAGCGTGCTAAGAGTCGACAATTGCCATATAATTTATCTCATCATGTTTCCACTATGCCTCTTGAGTTAATTCATTCTGATGTTTGGGGGCCTGCTATTGCCTCTTCTGGAGGTTATAAGTATTATGTGAGATTTGTTGACGATTATTCATGTTTCTCTTGGATTTATCTCCTCAAGCACAAGTCTGACGTCGAGCAAGTGTTTTATGCTTTTCAGGCTCATGTTGAGTGTCTTCTCCACACTAAAATCATAGCCGTTCAGTCGGACTGGGGTGGCGAGTACCACCGACTGCACCGATATTTTCAACACACTGGGATTTCTCATCGTGTGTCTTGCCCGCACACCTCTTAGCAAAACGGGATTGCTGAAGGCAAACACCGTCATCTTGTCGAAACAGGTCTTGCCTTGCTCGCTCATTCTTCTCTCCCATTGCGTTTTTGGGATGAAGCGTTTCTTACTGTGTGCTATCTCATTAACCGCATGCCTACACCTGTTCTCCAACACGATACACCCATATATCGTCTCCTTAAGGTGCAACCCGATTACAAGTTTCTTCGCACTTTTGGGTGCGCTTGCTGGCCCAGTTTGCGCAAATATAACGCACATAAGCTTGCCTTTCGTTCCACCATGTGTGTTTTCTTGGCCTATAGTCAGATGCATAAGGGTTACAAGTGTCTTGACCGTTCCACGGGACGTATCTACATCTCTCATGATGTTGTTTTCGACGAGTCTGTTTTCCCTTATGCCACCCCTATTTGTCTACTGACACGCCCGTTTCAGGCCATGTTGCTCCTGTGCAGGAACCTCCGGCGGCTCCATCTCCGACGGTAGCGGTGCATGGCGCATGCACGCCTCCTGCCCACCGCCCCCACGTGGCCGACGCGTCGCTCTCCCTGGCGACCGACGTGCATGGGACATGCATGTCTCCCCCTTCGGCTGCAGCGCCGCCCGACCCACCTGGCCCGTCGGCTGCCACGTCGCCCGGACCGACTGGCCCATCTTCGCCCCCGTCGGCTTCTTCACCTGGCTCCTCGGCGGTTTCTTCGCCGCGCGCTGACCCGCCGTCATCTGCTATGGTGATCGAGGATGCTGCTCCATCGTCGCCGCCACAGCTCGCGTCGCCTTCTGTCGAGGGCAGTCCTGCCCCCTCGACCGCGACGCCTCCAGCTGCACCTGCACACACCATGGTCACGCGCACCCGAGATCATACTCGCCGTGCTCTTGTCCCTACCGATGGGACCATCCGATATGATCCCCGTTGTCGTGCGTTCCATGCGGTGCCTGTCTCTCATCGTGATGCTCTCGGTGAGACTGCCTGGCGTACAGCGATGATTGATGAGCTTGCTGCCCTTCACCACAACAAGACTTGGGTTCTTGTGCCTCGACCGCGCGGCGTCAATGTGGTTGGGAGCAAGTGGATATTCAAGACCAAGCACCGTCCAGATGGCTCTGTTGATAAGTACAAGGCTCGACTGGTAGCTCGTGGTTTCACCCAGCAGCTTGGCATTGACTATGGTGATACGTTCAGTCCGGTTGTCAAGCCGGCCACCGTTCGACTGGTTCTTGCATTGGCTGTGTCTCGCAGTTGGAGTCTTCGGCAGATTGATGTCAGCAACGCCTTTCTTCATGGGTATCTCTCCGAGGACGTCTATATGCAGCAGCCACCTGGCTTTGAGGATGCTCGATTTCCCTCTCATGTGTGCAAGCTTCAGTGCGCTCTCTATGGACTAAAACAGTCACCTCGTGCATGGTATGCTCGGCTCAGTGCTCGTCTTTTCCAGCTGGGTTTCGTCTCCTCCAAAGCAGATACATCACTATTTTTCTTCCGCTATCGTGATGTTCAGATCTATATGCTTGTCTATGTGGATGATATCGTCATTGCCGGATCCTCACCACGAGCTATTGATGGTATCGTGATGTTCACTCCCTTGCGGCCAGTTTTCCTATCGAGGACCTTGGGCCGTTTGAGTACTTTCATGGTCTGGAAGCGTCCTACAATTCAGGGGGGATGACATTGACTCAACGCAAGTATACCTTGGATCTTTTGCATCGTGTGAGTATGGAGAATTGTAAGCCTACTTCCACACCGTTGTCTACTTCCGATCAGCTTGCACGAGTGTCTGGACAACCTCTTAGTACCAATGATTCTTTCCGGTATCGCAGTGTTGTTGGTGGACTGTAGTATTTAACTCTCACTCGTCCAGATATCTCGTTCGCAGTGAACAAGGTGTGCCAGATTCTCTCACACCCACCGATGTTCATTGGGAAGCTGTTAAGAGGATTTTGCGCTATGTCAAAGGAACGTTGCACACAGGGCTGAAGTTTCGCAAGGCTGTTTCGACTAGCATTAGTATCTTCACTGATGCAGATAGGGCAGGATGTCCTGATGATCGTTGATCCACTGGAGGTTTTGTTGGAAATATGCCCTAGAGGCAATAATAAATTGGTTATTATTATATTTCTTTGTTCATGATAATAGTCTTTTATTCATGCTATAACTGTATTATCCGGAAATCGTAATACACGTGTGAATACATAGACCACAATATGTCCCTAGTAAGGCTCTAGTTGACTAGCTCGTTGATCAATAGATGGTTACGGTTTCCTGACCATGGACATTGGATGTCATTGATAACGGGATCACATCATTAGGAGAATGATGTGATGGACAAGACCCAATCCTAAGCCTAGCACAAAGATCGTAGTTCGTATGCTAAAGCTTTTCTAATGTCAAGTATCTTTTCCTTAGACCATAAGATTGTGCAACTCCCGGATACCGTAGGAATGCTTTGGGTGTACCAAACGTCACAACGTAACTGGGTGGCTATAAAGGTGCATTACAGGTATCTCCGAAAGTGTCTGTTGGGTTGGCACGAATCGAGACTGGGATTTGTCACTCCGTGTAAACGGAGAGGTATCTCTGGGCCCACTCGGTAGGACATCATCATAATGTGCACAATGTGATCAAGGAGTTGATCACGGGATGATGTGTTACGGAACGAGTAAAGAGACTTGCCGGTAACGAGATTGAACAAGGTATCGGTATACCAACGATCGAATCTCGGGCAAGTATCGTACCGATAGACAAAGGGAATTGTATACGGGATTGATTAAGTCCTTGACATCGTGGTTCATCTGATGAGATCATCGTGGAACATGTGGGAGGCTGTTGGTTATTGACCGGAGAGTCATCTCGGTCATGTCTGCATGTCTCCCGAACCCGTAGGGTCTACACACTTAAGGTTTGGTGACGCTAGGGTTGTAGAGATATTAGTATGCGGTAACCCGAAAGTTGTTCGGAGTCCTGGATGAGATCCCGGACGTAACGAGGAGTTCCGGAATGGCCCGGAGGTAAAGAATTATATATAGGAAGTGCTATTTCGGCCATCGGGACAAGTTTCGGGGTCATCGGTATTGTACCGGGACCACCGGAAGGGTCCCGGGGGTCCACCGGGTGGGGCCACCTGCCCCGGGGGGCCACATGGGCTGTAGGGGGTGCGCCTTGGCCTACATGGGCCAAGGGCACCAGCCCCAAGAGGCCCATGTGCCAAGAGAAGAGAAAAAGGGGAGAGTCCTCAAGGGGGAAGGCACCTCCGAGGTGCCTTGGGGAGGATGGACTCCTCCCCTCCTTGGCCGCACCCTTTCCTTGGAGGAAGGGGCAAGGCTGCGCCCTCCCCCTCTCCCTTGGCCCTATATATAGTGGGGAAAAGGAGGAGCAACCATACCTAAGGCCTGGCGCCTCCCTCTCCCTTCCATGACACATCTCCCTCCTCCCGCACCGCTTAGCGAAGCCATGTTGGAATCCCGCTACTTCCACCACGCCGTCGTGCTGCTGGATCTCCATCAACCTCTCCCTCCTCCTTGCTGGATCAAGGCATGGGAGACGTCTCCGTTCCGTACGTGTGTTGAACGCGGAGGTGCCGTCCGTTCGGCACTAGGATCATCGGTGATTTGGATCACGACGAGTACGACTCCATCAACCCCGTTCTCTTGAACGCTTCCGCTTAGCGATCTACAAGGTTATGTAGATGCACTCTCCTTCCCCTCGTTGCTAGTCTCTCCATAGATAGATCTTGGTGACACGTAGGAAAATTTTGAATTTCTGCTACGTTACCCAATAGTGGCATCATGAGCTAGGTTTATGCGTAGTTTCTATGCACGAGTAGAACACAAAGTAGTTGTGGGCGTTGATTTTGCTCAATATGCTTGCCGTTACTAGTCTTATCTTGATTCGGCGGCATCGTGGGATGAAGCGGCCCGGACCAACCTTACACGTACTCTTACGTGAGACCGGTTCCACCGACAAACATGCACTAGTTGCATAAGGTGGCTGGCGGGTGTCTGTCTCTCCCACTTTAGTCGGATCGGATTCGATGAAAAGGGTCCTTATGAAGGGTAAATAGCAATTGGCATATCACGTTGTGGTTCTTGCATAGGTAAGAAACGTTCTTGCTAGAAACCCATAGCAGCCACGTAAAACATGCAAACAACAATTAGAGGACGTCTAACTTGTTTTTGCAGGGTATGCTATGTGATGTGATATGGCCAAAGGATGTGATGAATAATATATGTGATGTATGAGATTGATCATGTTCTTGTAATAGGAATCACGACTTGCATGTCGATGAGTATGACAACCGGCAGGAGCCATAGGAGTTGTCTTTATTTATTTATGACCTGCGTGTCAACTTAAACGACACGTAATTACTTTACTTTATTGCTAACCGTTAGCCGTAGTAGTAGAAGTAATAGTTGGCGAGGCAACTTCATGAAGACACGATGATGAAGATCATGATGATGGAGATCATGGTGTCATGCCGGTGATGATGATGATCATGGAGCCCCGGAGATGGAGATCAAAAGGAGCAAAGTGATGATGGCCATATCATGTCACTATTTGATTGCATGTGATGTTTATCATGTTTATACATCTTATTTGCTTAGAATGACGGTAGTAAATAAGATGATCCCTTACAACAATTTCAAGAAGTGTTCTCCCCTAACTGTGCACCGTTGCTACAGTTCGTCGTTTCGAAGCACCACGTGATGATCAGGTGTGATAGATCCTTACGTTCACATACAACGGGTGTAAGACAGATTTACACATGCAATACACTTAGGGTTAACTTGACGAGCCTAGCATGTACAGACATGGCCTCGGAACACGGAGACCGAAAGGTCGAGCATGAGTCGTATAGTAGATACGATCAACATGAAGATGTTCACCGACGTTGGCTAGTCCGTCTCACGTGATGATCGGACACGGCCTAGTTAACTCGGATCATGTAATCACTTAGATGACTAGAGGGATGTCTATCTGAGTGGGAGTTCATAAGATGAACTTAATTATCCTGAACATAGTCAAAAGGATTTTGCAAATTATGTCGTAGCTCACGCTATAGTTCTACTGTTTAGATATGTTCCTA
Organism: Triticum timopheevii; assembly: GCA_963921465.1. Lineage (NCBI taxonomy): Eukaryota > Viridiplantae > Streptophyta > Magnoliopsida > Poales > Poaceae > Triticum > Triticum timopheevii. Next base: position 243,497,627 of record OY997274.1, on the reverse strand, counting down.
GAGAAAAATTATTTGAAAGTTGATAGTAGCAATTATGCGGACTAGGTCCGTAAACTGAGGATTGTCCTCATTGCTTCATAGAAGGCTTATGTCCTTAATGCACCGCTCAGTGTGCTGAACCTCGAACGTTGTATGTGGATGTTGCGAACATCTGACATACACATTTTGATAACTACGTGATAGTTCAGTTAAACAGTTTAGAGTTGAGGCACCAAAGATGTTTTTTGAAACGTCGCGAAACATATGAGATGTTTCGAGGGCTGAAATTGGGATTTTAGGCTCGTGCCCACGTCAAGAGGTATAAGACCTCCGACGATTTTCTTAGCCTGCAAACTAAGGAGAAAAGCTCAATTGTTGAACTTGTGCTCAGATTGTCTGAGTACAACAATCGCTTGAATCAAGTGGGAGTTAATCTTCCAGATGAGATAGTGATGTTTCTCCGAAGTCATTACCACCAAGCTGCTTGAGCTTCGTGATGAACTATAATATATCAGGGACATATATGATGATCCTTGAGATATTCGCGATGTTTGACACCACAAAAGTAGAAATCAAGAAGGAGCATCAATTGTTGATGGTTGGTGAAACCACTAGTTTCAAGAAGGGCAAGGGCAAGAAGGGATACTTCATGAAACGGCAAATCAGCTGCTGCTCTAGTGAAGAAACCCAAGGTTAAACCCAAACCCGAGACTAAGTGCTTCTGTAATAAGGGGAACAACCACTGGAGCAGAATTACCCTAGATACTTGGTAGATGAGAAGGCTGGCAAGGTCGATAGAAGTATATTGGATATACATTGTGTTAATGTGTACTTTACTAGTACTCCTAGTAGCACCAGGGTATTAGATACCGGTTCGGTTGCTAAGTGTTAGTAACTCGAAACAAAAGGCTACGGAATAAACGGAGACTAGCTAAAGGTGAGCTGACGATATGTGTTGGAAGTTTTTCCAAGCTTGATATGATCAAGCATCGCACGCTCCCTCTACCAAAGAGATTGGTGTTAAACCTAAATAATTGTTATTTGGTGTTTGCGTTGAACATAGACATGATTGGATTATGTCTATCGCAATACGGTTATTCATTTAAGGAGAATAACGGTTACTCTGTTTATTTGAATAATACCTTCAATGGTCTTGCACCTAAATTGAATGGTTTATTGAATCTCGATCGTAGTGATACACATGTTCATGCCAAAAGATAGTAATGATAGTACCACCTACTTGTGGCAATGCCACGTAAGTCATATTGGTATAAAACGCATGAAGAAGCTCCATGTTGATGGATCTTTGGGCTCACTCGTTTTTGAAAGGTTTGAGACATGCGAACCATGTCTATTGGTGTATATGCATGAAGAAACTCCATGCAGATGGACCGTTTGAACTCACTTGATTTTGAATCACTTGAGACATGCAAATCATACCACATGGGCAAGATGACTGAAAGCCTCGGTTTCAGTAAAATGGAACCAGAAAGCAACTTGTTGGAAGTAATACATTTTGATGTGTGCAGTCCAATGAGTGCTGAGGCATGTAGTGGATATCGTTATGTTCTTACTTCACAGATGATTTCAGTAGATGTTGAGTACATTTACTTGATAAATCACGAGTCTGAATTATTGAAAGGTTCAAGTAATTTCAGGGTGAAGTTGAAAGATCGTCGTGACAAGAGGATAAAAGATCTATGATATGATCATAGAGATGAATATCTGAATTACGAGTTTGGCACATAATTAAGACATTGTGGAAATTGTTTCACAACTAATACAGCCTGGAACACCATAGTGGGATGGTGTGTCCGAACATCATAGTTGCACCCTATTGGATATGGTGCGTACCTTGATGTCTCTTATCAAATTACCACTATCGTTCATGGGTTAGGCATTAGAGACAACCGCACTCACTTTAATAGGGCACCACGAAACTCCGTTGAGACGACACCGTATGAACTATGGTTTGGAGAAACCTAAGCTGTCGTTCCTTAAAAGTTTGGGACTGCGACGCTTATGTGAAAAAGTTTCAGGCTAATAAGCTCAAACCCAAAGCGGATAAATGCATCTTCATAGGACACCCAAAACAGTTGGGTATACCTCCTGTCTCAGATCCGAAAGCAATAAGGGATTGTTTCTAGAATCGGGTCCTTTCTCGAGGAAAAGTTTCTCTCGAAAGAATTGAGTGGGAGGATGGTGGAGGCTTGATGAGGTTATTGAACCGTCTCTTCAACTAGTGTATGGCAGGGCACAGGGAGTTGTTCCTGTGGCACCTACATCGATTGAAGTGGAAGCTTATGATATTGATCATGAGACTTCGGATCAAGTCACTACCAAACCTCGTGGGATGACAAGGATGCATACTACTTCAAAGTGGTACGTGATCCTGTCTTGGAAGTCATGTTGCTAGACAACAATGAACCTACGAGCTATGGAGAAGCGATGGTGGGCCCGGATTCCGACGAATGGCTCAAAGCCATATAATCCGAGAAAGGATCCATATATGAAAACAAAGTGTAGACTTTGGCAGAACAGCTCGATGGTCGTAAGGCTGTTGAGTGCAGATGGATTTTAAAAGGAAGACAGACGATGATGGTAAATGTCACCATTAAGAAAGCTCGACTTGTCGTTAAGAAGTTTCCGACAAGTTCAAGGAGTTGACTACGGTGAGACTTTCTCACTCGTAGCGATGCTAAGAGTCTGTTGGAATTATATTAGCAATTACTGCATCATTTATGAAATCTTGCAGATAGGATGTCAAAACATTGTTTCCTCGATGATTTTTCTTGAGGAAAGGTTGTATGTGATACAACCGGAAGGTTTTGTCAATCCTGAAAGATGCTAATAAGTATGCAAAGCTCTAGCAATCCTTCTAAGGACTGGAGTAAGCATCTCGGAGTTGGAATGTATGCTTTGATGAGATGATCAAAGATTTTGGGTTTATACAAAGTTCATGAGAAACTTGTATTTCCAAAGAAGTGAGTGGGAGCACTATAGAATTTCTGATGAGTATATGTTGTTGACATATTATGGATCAGAAATGATGTAGAATTTCTAGAAAGCATATAGGGTTATTTGAAAGGTGTTTTTCAATAGAAAGCCTGGATTAAGCTACTTGAGCATTGAGCATCAAGATCTATAAGGATAGATCAAAACGCTTAATAGTACTTTCAAATGAGCACATACCTTGACATGATCTTGAAGGTGTTCAAGATGGATCAGTCAAAGAAGGAGTTCTTGCCTGAGTTGTAAGGTATGAAGTTAAGACTTAAAGCTCGACCATGGCAGAATAGAGAGAAAGGACTAAGGTCGTCCCCTATGCATAAGACGTAGGCTCTACAGTATGCTATGCTGTGTACCTCACCTAAAGTGTGCCTTGCCATGAGTCAGTCAAAGGGTACAAGAGTGATCCAAGAATGGATCACGGGACAGCGGTCAAAGTTATCCTTAGTAACTAGTGGACTAAGGAATTTTCTCGATTATGGAGGTGGTAAAGGGGTTCGTCGTAAAGGGTTACGTCGATGCAAGCTTAACACCTATCCGGATAGCTCTGAGTAGAGATACCGGATACGTATAATGGAGCAACAATTTAGAATAGCTCCAAGTAGAACAGTTATTTGGAATAGCTCCAAATAGAACGTGGTAGCTGCATCTAGGAGATGACATAGAGATTTGTAAAGCACACACGGATCTGAAAGATTCAGACCCGTTGACTATAACATCTCTCACAAGCATAACATGATCAAACCCAGAACTCATCGAGTGTTAATCACATGGTAATGTGAACTAGATTATTGACTCTAGTAAACTCTTTGGGTGTTAGTCACATGGGGATGTGACCTTGAGTGTTAGTCACATAGCGATGTGAACTGGATTATTGACTCTAGTGCAAGTGAGAGACTGTTGGAAATATGCCCTAGAGGCAATAATAAATTGGTTATTATTATATTTCTTTGTTCATGATAATAGTCTTTTATTCATGCTATAACTGTATTATCCGGAAATCGTAATACACGTGTGAATACATAGACCACAATATGTCCCTAGTAAGCCTCTAGTTGACTAGCTCGTTGATCAATAGATGGTTACGGTTTCCTGACCATGGACATTGGATGTCATTGATAACGGGATCACATCATTAGGAGAATGATGTGATGGACAAGACCCAATCCTAAGCCTAGCACAAAGATCGTAGTTCGTATGCTAAAGCTTTTCTAATGTCAAGTATCTTTTCCTTAGACCATGAGATTGTGCAACTCCCGGATACCGTAGGAATGCTTTGGGTGTACCAAACGTCACAAGGTAACTGGGTGGCTATAAAGGTGCATTACAGGTATCTCCGAAAGTGTCTGTTGGGTTGGCACGAATCGAGACTGGGATTTGTCACTCCGTGTAAACGGAGAGGTATCTCTGGGCCCACTCGGTAGGACATCATCATAATGTGCACAATGTGATCAAGGAGTTGATCACGGGATGATGTGTTACGGAATGAGTAAAGAGACTTGCCGGTAACGAGATTGAACAAGGTATCGGTATACCGACGATCGAATCTTGGGCAAGTATCGTACCGATAGACAAAGGGAATTGTATACGGGATTGATTAAGTCCTTGACATCGTGGTTCATCCGATGAGATCATCGTGGAACATGTGGGAGCCAACATGGGTATCCAGATCCCGTTGTTGGTTATTGACCGAAGAGTCATCTCGGTCATGTCTGCATGTCTCCCGAACCCGTAGGGTCTACACACTTAAGGTTCGGTGACGCTAGGGTTATAGAGATATTAGTATGCGGTAACCCAAAAGTTGTTCAGAGTCCCGGATGAGATCCCGGACGTCACGAGGAGTTCCGAAATGGTCCGGAGGTAAAGAATTATATATAGGAAGTGCTATTTCGGCCATCGGGACAAGTTTCGGGGTCATCGGTATTGTACCGGGACCACCGGAAGGGTCCCGGGGGTCCACCGGGTGGGGCCACCTGCCCCGGGGGGCCACATGGGCTGTAGGGGGTGCGCCTTGGCCTACATGGGCCAAGGGCACCAGCCCCAAGAGGCCCATGCGCCAAGAGAAGAGAAAAAGGGGAGAGTCCTCAAGGGGGAAGGCACCTCCGAGGTGCCTTGGGGAGGATGGACTCCTCCCCTCCTTGGCCGCACCCTTTCCTTGGAGGAAGGGGCAAGGCTGCGCCCTCCCCCTCTCCCTTGGCCCTATATATAGTGGGGAAAAGGAGGAGCAACCATACCTAAGGCCTGGCGCCTCCCTCTCCCTTCCGTGACACATCTCCCTCCTCCCGCAGCGCTTAGCGAAGCCCTGTTGGAATCCTGCTACTTCCACCACGCCGTCGTGCTGCTGGATCTCCATCAACCTCTCCCTCCTCCTTGCTGGATCAAGGCATGGGAGACGTCTCCGTTCCGTACGTGTGTTGAACGCGGAGGTGCCGTCCGTTCGGCACTAGGATCATCGGTGATTTGGATCACGACGAGTACGACTCCATCAACCCCGTTCTCTTGAACGCTTCCGCTTAGCGATCTACAAGGGTATGTAGGTGCACTCTCCTTCCCCTCGTTGCTAGTCTCTCTATAGATAGATCTTGGTGACACGTAGGAAAATTTTGAATTTCTGCTACGGTCCCCAACAGGTTTTGCCATCTATGTTGGACCGAACCTCATTTCTTGGAGTTCGAAGAAACAACCAACAGTGTCGAGATCCAGTACAGAAGCCGAGTACAAAGCCTTGGCGAATGGAGCTGCTGAGGCCATCTGGGTAGAGTCACTACTCAAGGAGCTTGGAGTATCTCAGCAGCGAGTTCCTGTTCTATGGTGTGATAATTTGGGGGCCACATACCTGACTGCCAACCCAGTTTTCCATGCGCGTACTAAGCACATCGAGATTGATTTTCACTTTGTGCGCGAGCGTGTTGCTTCTGGAGCTCTTGAGGTCAGGTTCATTTCTTCTAATGATCAGCTGGCTGATGTATTTACTAAACCAGCCACCCGACAGATGCTAGACCGTTTTAGTACCAATCTAAATCTTGTACAGAGTAAAAGTTTAGATTGAGGGGGAGTGTTAAGATGGTCTAGCGTGTCGTGTACACGTACCCTGTACGTATGTAATTGTATATGCTGATTATTATATAAAGGAAGACGTGGAGAGGCAGCTGTTGAATGGACAAGAAGGGAAAAGGATTTGCAGGTTTGCAATAGCAGCAGTGAAGAGTGAATAATCGACATGGAAATTGGAGAGAGAATGGAGATTCCGAAACGAAAGGGATTAGAGGAGGATTAAGAGAATTAATAATGAATTGCCGAGGCCTACAAACATAACATGGAACGCATGGATTGGGCCTGCATCATAATAGGTACGGTGACCCCTGCACCTGAGCCAAGCCCTGAAAGATAGGAGTGACCTTTGCAAGGAGTACCTCTTACCTTAACTAATGATTTCGCCCGTTTAGTGACGGAGGAAGGTGGATGTCCGGATGTGATGACCCATAGGCCCATCTCTTGTTTGTACAGAGCAAGGCAGAAAGCTCAGTTTAAATCGAGCCCATCATCAGTTGGTTGAAACTTGGAAGTTCAAAAATCACCTAAAAAAAGTGGAAGTTCAAAATTCAATGCTTCTTTTTCCAGGATGAAGAGGTAGTCTGTGATCGAATGTTCATTTCATCACTAAAAAGGATGTTCATTTAAAAATCAAGCTAAGCATGTGATCGCATTCTCTTCGAAAAGAAATGATAGATGTGGCATGTACAGAAAGTAATGTTACATGCTGGATCAACACGATTCTCCACTTCTCCTCTCTGCAATGTCACAACCTTTTTTGCATCCGCATTACTCATGCAACCAAAATCAATAACCTAAGCATACCGGTTTACGACAACAAAACCAATAACCAAAGCATATTAACAACACCAGCCTCACTTCTGAAAATCATAAGACTAGCTATCTGATACACGTGAGACACATAGGCTTCACTTGCACTTGTCGATCTGCAATGAACCAGACCATATGGCTCTGCAAGGCTAATATCTCTTGCTTGCCAGAGCAACACGTATCTCTCATTCCCTAGCTTGAACAAACTAAGGAAGAACAATGTATACTACTACTGAGCACGTAATATCTACATATATTTACATTTACTGTGATTACCTTTCGCTCATGGCCAGTTTTACAGTTTACGTATGTTAACTTCGTCACCGGCCGGAGGACAGCGCGGGGAAGTACTCCTGGCTGTTGTTTGGTGCCGACGGCGGCTGCCGGAAGCTGTCGTAGGATGTCTCCTGCGTCGCGCGCGTCGACGAACCATTGCCTGTGCCGGTGAAGCTGCCACCGCTGCTCGTCGTCATCTCGATGTCGCTCAGGCTGAAGTGCGCCGCTCCCCCTTCCGGCGGCCACACGAAGGTCGGTTTGAACAGCGGCACCTCCGGCGGCGGCGCCTTCTTGGACACGATCTGCAGCACCTCCGGCATGGTGGGCCTGTCCCCGGGGTTGGGGCTGCTGCACGCCAGGCCGAGGAGCAGCAGCCTGGCGGCCTCGTCGGCGTCGTACCCCGCCGTGCCGAGGTCCTGGTCCACCGCCCCGACCAGCGCGCCGCGGCCGTGCATCCGCCACACGAAGTCCACCAGCAGCGGGCAGCTCGCGTCGCCGAGCAGCGCGGTGCGGCCCGTGACGACCTCCAGCACGAGCGCGCCGAAGGCGAACACGTCCGTCTGGCTCGTGGCCTTGTGCCCCACGGAGTACTCCGGCGCGATGTACCCGCGCGTGCCGGCGACGCCGATGTCGGTGAAGGAGCTCCGGTCGAAGTCGATGACGCGGGCGAGGCCGAAGTCCCCGAGGCGGGCGGAGAAGGACGCGTCCAGCATGACGTTGCTGGCCTTGATGTCGCGGTGGAGCACCGTGCGGCCGTACTCGTGGTGCACGTAGTGCAGGCCCGAGGCGACGTCGGCGACGATGCCGTAGCGGCTCGCCCAGCTGAGCGGCGCCGCCCGCTGCTCCTGGGCGCCCCCGCGCCGGAAGAGGTGCTGGTCGAGGCTGCCGTTGGGCATGTACTCGTACACCAGCAGCAGCTGCCCTTTCTTGTAACACCAACCTGCACCAAAAATGCAAGCACACGTTCAAAACCATCACCTAACCAATAATCTATTTTTGTTGCACGTTGGTCGTAGAAAAATTCAAAGAGACAAATATAGCTACATTTGATAAGTCACGTTTCGTGTAACAACTAACAAGTGACAATGCTACGTTTGGTAGCGCGTTAACGATTGCATAAACGCGTTATGATCTGAATAGAGTACTGGCATCAACCATTCTGCAGCAAAACTAACTAGAGAATGGTTGATTAGGACTAAACCATCATTTTCCTAGTCAAGTCTCGGCTGATAAACAATGATCATGTAATTAAGTGAGGGATTCATGCACATACCAATGAGGGGCACGATGTTTTTGTGGCGAAGGCGGTTGATGATGTCCACCTCCTTGACGAAGTCCTCGACGCACCTGGCATCATCCCGGATGAACTTCTTCACGGCCACCTCCGTCGCCTCCGTCTGGCCGTGCTCGGCAGGGAGCGTCCCCTTGTACACGACGCCGTACCCTCCTTTCCCCAGCCGCAGCCGCTCGTCGAAGTTCTTGGTCGCCTTCCTCAGCATCTCGTACGAGAACTCCCTCGGCATCCCCGGGAGGTGGCTCAGCGTGTGCCCCAGCCGCGTCTGGCTCCTCTCTATCTTCCGCCTCGCCCGCGACATTCTGGCCAGGAAGAAGGCGGCAATGGCGATGGCGACCACCGCGATGGACCCGAAGACGGACGAGGATTATCCACTCCTTCTTCTCCTTCTTGGGGAAGGTCTCGATTGACATGCTCCACTCCAGGATACAGTTGAGCTCGAAGGTGGTGCCCGTGGAAGCCGAGAAGCCGATGTACGCCTGCTCGGGGACGTGCTCGCTGAGGTCCAGCGGGCTGGTCAGGACGGGGATCGCCGGCTTCGGTTTCCCCTTGCCGCCCATGTACACCGTGACACGCCGGCCCACGCCGTCGTACTCGATCCAGACGGTGTAGTTGGCAGACGTCTGGGCGTTCGTGGCGATGGTGATGTTGAAATCGGCGAGGTTGGCCGTGGCGTTGGACACGACGCTGCCGATGTTGAGGCCGACGTGGTTATCGCTCGGGTCGTGGCTCTGGTTGAAGGTGTCGAACTCGATCGCCACGAAACGGTTCTTGGACGGGCCGGCGGCCTGCAGCGTCGCGTTGGTGAGGCCGAGGAACCCGCCGTGGCTGCCGGGAGGCGGCTTGTCGAGCGAGGGCGCGATGACGAACGCCAGGCCCTCGCCGGGGACAGCCTTGTCGTAGAACACGTTCATGGAGAAGGTGCTGTTGAGCGACACGACACGGACACGCCGAGCCTGTGGCTGCGGCGCACGGCCGGTGCCGGTGCCGTTGCCGCCACCGGGGATCTCGATGTCGTCGTCGGGGAGAGTGTGCCAGATCGTGAAGGGCTGCTTGAGGAGGACGGAGCCGGACTTGTTGACGAGGTAGGCGTCGTTGTTGCGGGTGTCCGGCGTGAGCTGGAGCGCGCCGCCGTTGATGCTGGCGTCATTGAGCACATGCAGGGTGGCCGAGTCGCTCCGGTCGAAGGAAGCGTACGGGCCGTAGTTCCTCACCACCACCTGCTTCTCCAGCTCCCGCAGCGGCCGCTGCTCCCTGGCGCTGCAGACGAAGGCGGCGCAGAGCCAGAGAAACAGCACGGCGACGAGGAAGCTGGCGCCGAAGCGCCGGGGAGAGTCGTGGCACGCCATGGTGGAGAGAGCGAGTGCGTTTGTGTGACTGGATCGGGTGAGGGAGGGAGGATCCACGGTGTCGCCCCTGCGGGCTCTATATATGTTGCGGCGTAGGTGCGAGTTGGTGGTGCGGGCCGGGGAAAGGGAAGGCGCACGGGAAATTCCTCCCTCCCTCCCTGCCGATCACGGCGAGACCGGGAAGGCGGAGCTCATGGCATCGTCGGGGAAACGTGGAGTACAGCGACGGCGTACGGTCAGTTGACATATTTAAATGCATGTGTGGGAAATGGCGGGGTGCCCGGTCTAACTGTAGAGTTTCCCAGCTTTTTCTGCGCGTCCAAAAAACATCACTGCTCCCTCCGTTCCTAAATAATTGTCTTTCTACAGATTTCAACAAGTGACTACATACGAAGCAAAATGAGTGAACCTACACTCTAAAACATGTCTACATACATTCATATGTTGTGGTCTATTTGGGATGGCTAGAAAGACAATTATTTGGGAACGGAGGGAGTAGAATTGTGTCTCGCGGTATGGATGGTTTCAGTCATTGTTTTGAAAAGAATTGTCTATTATAAAAATTCACGGGAAGTACAAAATATCTAAAATATAATAAAATTACATCAAGATTCCGGACCATCAAATGACCACTACTACCGGCAGAGTGACCCGCTGTTGCCGCTCCTCTACCGGAGCCAACTTGACCTTTATTATGGTGGCACTTTCAAAGACCAGTGCCCTAGATTGAACCTTAGATATGAAGCATCTGACATCAAATCATGTTATATGTCGAGAAATTCTAACCTCACTGCACCAAGGAGATGGCAGGACTGTACGTCGGAGCTCCGTCGATTACGTCTGAACTGACGAACTCGAGGGGTATCGAAGTCCGAAAGACAAAGTTGAAAAAGAAGCGCCGCACATGCGAGGACAAAAACCATAATCTAAAGTACTAACCGAAGCGGAGGCACCGAGACTCCACTTCTCCGGCGCCAGTCGCCGGAGCGGCATGCAGAGGAGAGGTGAATTCATGGGCTCGCCAGTGCGATAGAGAGGATTAACCTAGCTGTCTAGGGTTAGGAGAGAAAGTTGTATGAACGCCTCATGGTTCTAGTCATATTCGCGAACAGACATCGCGGTCGCCGTCGCTTGTGCGTGGGATCCTGCATGTTACGACGACGTAGGCAGGTGAGGTCCCGCTGAGGTGATCCAGGCACACCCTGCCTCGATCTGTTTGGAGCTTTGCCCATGACCTGAACATACACGCCCAGCCGGTCGTCGCCGTCTTTTTGTTTAGCCACGGCTAGCTCGGATGCGTGTGAACCCGCGCTGAAATGGGGTAGTGCCTCCGCTCCGAGGCTTGAATTTGAATAGTGTCTATTTTTCTTTTCTACTCCCTCTGTTCCTAAATATTTGTCTTTCTAGAGTTTTCAACAAGTGACTACATACGGAGCAAAATGAATGAATGTACACTTTAAAATATGTCTATATACATCCGTATGTGGTAGTCTATTTGAATCTCTAAAAAGACAAATATTTAGGAACGAAGGGAGTAGCACGGAACTGGTGCTACATTGCTATCCTTCAACCATCTACTATCCCTGGAACTAACTTATTCAACTTTTATATAGTATGAACTTTTGGTGTATTCGGAAATTTCTTGTCCTTCCAAGAAATTAGATTTGATGAATCAAGGCCACTCCGCACGCAAGTTTGACTCGCGTCGCGTGGGATGCCGTCGAAGTCGAACAGTGTCTGTCTTCTTCCAATATGTGGTCAGCGTTTGCCATTTAATCCGATCCTGCCGTCACTAGGAACATACATATTTGAAGATTATTGAATTCTGAATATGTATTAGGGCCTCAAAGGGCTGTTTATATAAGGTACAAAACTTGGGGGCCAAGGATAGTAGAGATAGATTACAATTTGAACTACCAAATATACAAACCGAATATATACTCTAATACCCCCCCGCAGTGTCAACATCAGGTGTAACAATGTTGAGACTGGAGCGAATGCCAGTGAATGCTGCAGTGGGGAGCCCCTTGGTGAAAATATCAGCAAATTGCGCAGTGGTAGGAACATGAAGCACACGGACCTCGCCAAGAGCCACTTTTTCCCGAACAAAATGAATATCAATCTCGATGTGCTTGGTGCGTCGATGCTGAACAGGATTGGACGCCATGTAGACTGCAGAAATATTGTCGCAATAAACAATAGTTGCACGCTCGATTGGTCGATGGAGCTCAACCAAAAGCTGACGGAGCCACACCGCCTCGGCCACAGAATGAGCAACAGACCTGTATTCAGCTTCTGCAGACGATCTGGAAACTGTAACCTGCCTTTTAGAAGACCAAGAAACAAGATTGTCACCCAAATAAACACAAAAGCCGGATGTAGATCGTCGAGTATCTGGACAACCCGCCCAGTCTGCATCAGAATAAACTGTCAAGCTTGTTGGAGAGGAAGAATTAAGGAGAAGACAATGATCAATAGTGCCTTTGAGATACCGAAGTATTCTCTTGACATGAGAATAATGAGGAACACGAGGATCATGCATATATAAGCACGCTTGTTGAACAGAATAAGATATATCAGGATGAGTGAGTGTGGCATATTGGAGAGCACCAGTGATACTGCGATATAGAGTAGGATCAGAAAAAGGTTCACCGTCGGCCGACAACTTGGTACCAACGTCGACCGGCGTACGACATGGTTGACAGTCAGTCATCCCTGCACGAGAGAGCAAGTCAAGAATGTACTGGCGTTGAGAGAGAAAGAGTGTAGATGAAGTGCGGGAGACAGTGATCCCAAGAAAGTGATGAAGAGGACCGAGATCAGTCATGAAAAATTCACGATTAAGAGAAGATATAATGTGTTGTAAAAAGGAATCAGAAGAGGCAGTGAGAATTATGTCATCAACATATAAGAGAAGATAGGCAGTATGGGAGGAGGAACGAAAAATGAAGAGAGATGAATCAGATTTAGACGCGGTAAAACCTATTGTGTGAATAAAGGTGGTGAAGCGATGAAACCAAGCACGAGGAGCTTGTTTAAGACCGTACAGAGATTTGTGAAGAAGACAAACAAAATTAGGAGAAGAGGAATTCTCAAAACCCGAAGGTTGTTGACAATAAACAGTTTCATTGAGAGTGCCATGGAGGAAGGCATTTTTAACATCTAACTGATGGATCGGCCAAGAGGAGGAGACAGCGAGACTGAGAACAACACGAATGGTACTAGGTTTTACAACTGGAGAAAAAGTCTCATCAAAATCAACACCGTGTTGCTGAGAAAACCCACGACAAACCCAACGAGCTTTATAACGAGCAAGAGTACCATCAGCATGAAATTTGTGATGGAAAACCCATTTGCCGGAAACAACATTGACACCGGGTGGTTTGGAACGAGAGTCCAGGTGTTATTTTGCTGAAGAGCATGAAACTCATCACGCATAGCAGAGTGCCAAAGAGGATCGAGAAGAGCATGTTTATAAGATGTAGGAATAGGGGAGATAGTGGGAACGGCCGTGAGGTTAAGACGTCGTGTAGGGAGGTGAAAGCCACGCTTACCACGAGTGCACATGAGATGATCATTGGTCGGAGGTATTATAGGAACGGCATTAGATGGAAGAGGCGGTGTGGAGGAAGAAGAGGAAGAAGGAGAAGCAACAATAGGGGAGATGGGCGTGGGAGGAGAGGAAGCTGCTGTCAAGGGAGGAGTGGGGGGCGCGGAAGGCTGTGGTGAAGGAGAAGTGGGCGGTGCAGAAGGCTGCTGTGGAGGCATGGAAGACTGATGCGGTGGTGGTTGTTGCTCCGAGACAATAGAGGTAGGAGCTAGACGAGGGAGGAGAGGAGATGAAGAACAAACAGAGGAAGGTTGGGTTGTGGATGATGTTTGTGTGGCAGCGTAGGGAAAGGTATATTCGTCAAAGACGACGTGACGGGAAATAATGACACGGCCGGATGAGGGATCAAAGCAGCGAGAGCCCTTATGATCATCGGAGAGACCAAGATAAATGCAGGGTAAAGAGCGAGGTTCTGGTTTATGAGAAGTGGTAGAAGTGATGTTGGGAAAACAGAGACAACCAAAAACGCGAAGGGAAAGATAGTCGGGATGGGAAAGAAAGAGGGATTGAAAGGGAGTGTAGAGAGGACATGTTTTGGTTGGTCTAATATTGAGAAGAAGTGTGACAGTGCGTAATGCTTCAACCCAAAAACGGGAAGGAAGAGAAGCTTGAATAAGCAAGGTGCGAAGAATATCATTGATGGAACGAAGAGAGCGTTCTGCTTTGCCATTTTGAGGAGATGTATAGGGACAAGAAAAACGAAGAAGTATGCCGTGAGAAAGAAAGAAAGTGCGATTGCGAGTATTATCAAATTCTCGTCCATTGTCACATTGAATAAAGCGTATTGGAAGATCAAAGTGGGTTAGAACATATTGACGAAAATTGAGAAAAATTGGGTGTACATCGGACTTGGCTCGGAGAGGAAAGGTCCAAACATAATGGGAATAATCATCAAGAATTACAAGATAGTATTTGTAACCAGAAACACTAGGAATTGGAGAGGTCCATAGATCACAATGGAGCAATTCAAAAGGAAAAGTACTAATAGTAGAGGATGTACCAAAAGGTAGTCTAACATGTTTGCCACATTGACATGCATTACAAAGAGAGGAATCATGAGGGACACTAGAACTAGGGATACAAAATTCCTGTAACAATGATGATAGTGTAGCTTTATTAGGATGACCAAGCCGACGATGCCATAGATGAACTGATGCAAGCATGGCGCGAGGAGTGGAAGTGGGGACGCCATGAAGAGGATAAAGATCGCCGGTGCTATTGTACCGAGCTAGAACCTCCCCCGTTGTCAGATTCTTCACAGATAAACCAAAGGGGTCAAAGGCCACAATAACTTGATTATCGATGGTAAACTGACGAACGGAGATAAGATTAGTAATTAAGAATGGGACTACAAGAATATTACGTAAAAGAAAATTGTTAGAAAAATAGGGGATGTAAGAATCACCGGTGCAAGAGACAGGAATAGTAGAACCATCACCGATGGTAATGGAAGAAAAAGAAGAAGGGAAACAAGCTGACAAAAAAATTCATAGTTGAAGACATATGCGTAGATGCACCAGAATCGAAAATCCAATCCGTACCTTCGTTGTTGAGGGTGAAATTGTTCATGGCGGCGATGAAAGCAGCCTGATCCCAGCTCGGCGATGTGGTCGTAGGAGAGGGAGCAGGCATGTTCATTGGTGCATGCTGCCCGTATGCGTACGGTAACGGAGCCGAAGGAGCACCGGGCGCATAGGGAACCAGGGCGTAGCCGGGCGGAAGCACGGGGGCGCCGGGCGTGGTCGGTGTAGTAGTGGCGGTGTAGACGTGAGCCGGCGGTCGGGGTCCGAGGAGACCAGGGGAGCCGGTGGCAGGACGATGGCCCGGGCTCCAGGCGCCCGTGTATGCTGGAGGAGCGCCGTAAGGAGACGGAGCAGACCAAGGCATGGGCCACGCCTGAACCAGCCCGGTCCAGGATCTTGCTGCTGGTGCCATGCCGTTGGAGTAGATGCTGGTGTAGACGATGATGATGATGACGGCGAGGAGCTGGCGGAGCGAGGCTGGGGCGGCCGGTAGACGGGATTCTTGCTGCGGTAGTTAGGGCTCGGGCGCCAGCCTGGAGGCGGCTGGACAGGGGCCGACGACGAAGTGGATGGAGCTGGCGCCGAAGACTTGGTTGTGGCGTGAAGGGCATATTGGTGGTGGGTAAGGGAACTAGGGTTGAAGGTGGAAGAAGAGGCAGATGGCGGTCTGGCGGCGTTGAACTCGGCCGCGGTAAAGAGAGGCCGCGCCGGAAGAGGTGGAGGGGACGGCGGAGAGGCCATGTGGAGAAGATAACCTAGGCGACGGATACTATGAAGATTATTGAATTCTGAATATGTATTAGGGCCTCAAAGGGCTGTTTATATAAGATACAAAACTTGGGGACCAAGGATAGTAGAGATAGATTACAATTTGAACTACCAAATATACAAACCGAATATATACTCTAATAATATTCCCTTTGACTATTGCTCTGCGGCTTCAGTGCTGTCCTGCATAAGATGTTGCATTGACCATCTGGGTTTAAGTGATAGGAATTACACCGGTGATGAGCGCATGTTCTTGCGGTTAAACTTTATTGCCACCGGTATCCACCATATACCAATCTTTAGGGGCGCCATGTCGAAATGTTCAGTTGCACAACTAGCATTGTTATTAGACAAGTGCCTCCTATGTTTCAGTCTAATTTTTGTCTAACCCTTGCTTTCTCAAAAAAAAAAGGTCTAACCCGTGCAGATCTTGACAACGTTATTCCATGGAGGTTGCGTATACATAATTTAAGTACAAGATTATCCTTGCAGAACACTCAAATCCTATCGAACCTGCATGGGACTTCCTCTTTTAAGAAAAATGCATTGGACTTTCTCTGGCTTTGAGTTTATCCAGGATTGTCAAGTCTTGACCATTGAAATAATCCCTTCACATTAATCCCTTTTCTTTAGTCTTACGTCAATTTCCGTGTGATGTCATAGCATACGCTGACAGCACGCACGTATTAAAATACTTGCGCGAAGTTTCCTCTGAAATTTGGAGATAATGTGTAATTTATTCACGTTGATAAGACATAGATTGCTCCTAATTGTTGTTGGCTTGTTCTTCGTAAAGGTATATCCCATCATTTCAGGGATCATACTCATGTTCTCTATAACAAAGCAGGAGGGTTGCAGATTTTTCTGGCCAGGCTAAACATGCATTGTACAGAAAATGGAACAGGAGTACAGGAATCAGCCGGCCTCCTCAATGTAAAATAAGGAGCTTCGTCCATTTCGGCCGGCAAGCGCAGGTAGTCAAGTCGTCCAATCGTCCGATTCGGTGGTAGTAGGCCGATGCAAGGAACCCTCCGGAGTCTAAGTCCCTCGGCGAATCACAGAACACATGGTCAATGGTCTGTATTTCTCTCTACATTATACTAGTATTATACTGTTACTGTAACAGTTTGGACGACATGCTAGCGATGTGTAAGTTACATACTTGTCATATATATCTCCTAAACGCGTCTTGGAATAAGCACAATGGCGCAGCAGGAGGGCAACAGGATTTCTAACAAGAACCTGATGGGGACTGAAAGAAAATAGAATTGGCATTCGAACAGCTGTACCCCCTCCAAAAGAACGTAAAGTAGTGATCTAAACGCTCTTATATTTCTTTACGAAGGGAGTACTTAGTAAAAATTACTGTTACCGTCGCTTGTACGTCGTCGGAAGATAAAATGTTGCTATCATCTGGGCGCTGGTTACACGCATATCAATAATCCTACACGCACGGACGATTACGGGGCTTTACTTAATCTTTCGAACTAACTAATCTCTCCCCCCCCCCTCCCACGATTTTTAGTGGGGTGGGTCCCGCCTCATCCCCAACTTTCAATCCCAAATCCCCACCTCAACCAGTCCATTGATCCCGTAAATTTTTTCCCCGTGAACCTAGCATGCGCGTTAGCAATACCTGGCACCTTCAGCAGGCCTCCCTGGAAATAAGTTCTAGCTCTCTTCCAGAATAACAAGTTGATGCTTGGGTAATGGCTTGCCAAACTAATCCACAAGTTAGTTTTCTATCTATACTATGGGTTGCAACAGGTATAAATATTGGGAGTTGATAAAAATCTGACGTCGGATTTTAAAGATTTGGGGGCGAACGTTCTTATGGACCTTTGATTCAAAACACGGATCTTAAAGCTAGCAGATTAGCTAGGTGAATGGTTTCTTTTTGTTCGGAACACCATCGTATCGTCGCGAACGTTTTTTCTCCCAGTCTCATCCCATCCCCCCCACCCACCCACCACCTTATCCATTCACTCACTCTCACCGCATAGGATGGAGGGAGAGAAAACAAAGGAGGTGCGACAGCGCGGCAGCTCACCGACGGTGGCTGGGCTGGCGACGTGCAGGGGGGGAGCGAAAAGCGGCGGGAGGCTTGAGGATGCTGGCGCTGCTCAGGAGCTCCTCTCCCGCATGAGCTCGAGCGTGGAGGTGGTAGACCCGACGGTCTCCTCCAAATCGACGGCGCCGACTCACGCCACCAAGCGGGGGCATCCGCCCGATGACCTCCAGCGTCCTCGAGCGCTGGGAGAAACATGGGCAGGTCGGCGGCTCGAGCACGTCCATTCCCCGGTGACGTTTGTCCCCGCCGTGGATCCCGTCGCTGGGCATCCATATGCCCCGCCACCTTTCTTCCCGGTGGCGCCGCCAAGGTGCCTCAGGAGGGGGAGTGCAGAGGGGCAGAAGTATTATGATGCCCCCGTTTATAATCATGCACTAAGCATACATGCATCATGCATGATCACGAACGGTGACTCACGTCAATATCACAACACAACTCTACGACACAAATTAACATAAATCTTTATATTACAAACCAGGGCCACGAGGACCCATATTACATCAGTCATGAAAGCAAATAATATCTGAGTACAAACATAGTTAGACAAGTTTTCCTTTAAGAAGGCTGAGCAAAACAACGACACTAGATTGGAAGGCAAGACCTCCTACCTGCGACCTCCGGACTAATCATGGTCGTCGGTCTCCACGTAGTAAGCACCGTTGGGGTGACCTGCATCCGCGGTGCTACCAGCTGTTGCAGCAACCGGGTCGAATGAAAAGAGTAGCAAGGCAACAGTGAGTGCTCATCCAAAGTACTCGCAAGACTTACATCAGATCTATACTATACATGCAGCGGTATCAAAGGAATGGTACTAGACATGCAGCGGTATCAAAGGAATGGTACTAGACATGCGGCGGTATCAAAGGAATGGGGTAATATATGTGGACTATACAGCAGAAATGCCAAAATATGGGGGAGAAGCTCATCCTATTGAATACTACATCTTTCAGAAGTAGAAGAGAGGAGCATATCTAGTATCAACTTGTACATACATATAGTAGTAACCTGCCCAGAGATCTTCTCATCATCTCCCTGAAGAAAGTGATCGCCGGGTTTATCTGTCTGTTATCTGAGTGTGTTTTAACAAGTATTCGATTTTAGTTGTAAGAGGTCGGGATACAACTCCAAGTTGTCATGTTACCGTGGACACGACTATTCGAATAGTTTAACTTCCGTGCAGGGGTGCACCACATTTCCTGATACACTCGATTACCTCTAGCCAGACACACTTTTCTTGGTAATGCCTGACGTCGGATAATTGACACAGCTAGTCCTACCTAGGCTCTCCGGAGAGGTCAAGGCCGGGCAACCCCGGCGCTCCCGTAGGCCACGGGCCGCCAGGCCTGGGAGGGGGGGGGGCAGCATCTTCCATGGGGACGATGGAGCAAGGGAAGAGTGTGGTGTGGTCGATGAAGAAACGAGAGCTTCGACAAGCCCCTACCTGGCGGGCCAAATGTCGAAATCGGGGCTTCGCGGTCAACAAGGTTCAAACTCTGGGGCGTGTACAAAGGATCTCGCTTCACCTGGACGCTCAGCTTGCTACGCCCAAGGCTTGACCTCCATGAATGTGCGTGATTGAAGAGAGGGGAAGCACACAGAGATTTACCTAGGTTCGGGCCACCTTGCAGTGTAAAACCCTACTCCTGCTTTTGGTGGATTGGCCTCAGAGGAGGTTGTGGATGAACTAGTATAGTGGGTGAGCAGCCTCGCGAGGGCTCTGGTGATGAGGATGGGTCGATCCTCTCTATGGTGGAGGCTAGTCTATATTTATAGCAGCCTTGGTCCTCTTCCCTCATTGCATAGGTGGGAAGGGATCCCACAACGGCCAATTTTGAAAGGGGACTGGAAGTAAATCTTATCCCGACGAAAGGTGGTCTTCGCCTAAAAAGCTTATGGCCATGACGTAGCGGTGGGCTCGGCGATGACATCCGTCCTACCGAGCTCATGGACGTGGTCTCATTGCACCGAAATGCAAACTTTTGGGGCCTACCAAAGAAGAAACTGTCCCTTCTGCACCCGCTGGCGCCCGCCTGGCCTTGGTCTTCATGGCTCACGTCATCGTGGCCTCCTGAGGCGGGGTACCTGCATAGAGATCTCCGCTCCTTGGGAGGCAGGCCTGGGGAGCTGCTCCTTTGGAGATCT
Organism: Triticum timopheevii; assembly: GCA_963921465.1. Classification (NCBI taxonomy): domain Eukaryota; kingdom Viridiplantae; phylum Streptophyta; class Magnoliopsida; order Poales; family Poaceae; genus Triticum; species Triticum timopheevii. The sequence continues at coordinate 243,477,742 of OY997274.1, read as the reverse complement.
TGGCGTCGCTCTCCTCGCAAGGCCCAGGGGGTCCTCGCGAGGGCCTTGCTCACGTAATTTTACATCTGGGCTGCGCCGGGTCATCGATGGGGCCACACGTTGGGCCGCAGGCAGGCAAGTCTGGGTACCCCCGATCCTAGAATGCCGATAGCAGCAAATCCCAGTCTCGGTCCATGCAACCCAACAAACACTTTCCGAAATGGGACAATTACATTTGAGCCCCTAGTTGTGTCACACTTGTTTGATTCACCCCTAAATTTAAAAAACTCTTGTTCCTGTCCAAGCTCGTTTGCTCCTCTTATGCTTTTGCTCTTTGACCGTTTGACCGTCACTTTGAAAACTTCATAACGAATTCGTACTAACTCAGAAAAATTCAAATAATATATCAAAATGTTTGGAAAAACATCACCTATATCTGCATGTCATTTAAATTCATGAAAAAGTGCTAGAAAGACCCCATCTCAATTTGAGCTCATGTGATATCAGCATGAGTAGTAAAATCTAAAAAAATTGAGAACAAATTCAAAAAATTCTGACTTCTTTTAGTGGAAAATATTGACAAATGTTTTGAGTGATTGCAAAGTGTCATCAAGGAAAGATATTCATGGAAGTCATGGCAAAAAACAAAATTGATGTTTCGAAACAAAATATTTTGGAGTGCTGATTTTATTTTTTGCCGCGACTTCCACAAATGTCATTCCGAGATGAAACTTTGCAATCGCTCAAAACATTTATCAATGTTGCCACTAAAAATTTTCAGAAATTTTTAATCCGTTTTCAATTTTTTTGGATTATACTATTCATGATGACATCATATGAGCTCTGATACGTCTCCGTCGTATCTATAATTTTTGATTGTTCCATGCCAATATTATTCAACTTTTATATACTTTTGGTAACTTTTTATACTATTTTTTGGGACTAACATATTGATCCAGTGCCCAGTGCCAGTTTCGTCTGCTGCATGTTTTTTGTTTCGCAGAAACCCAATATCAAACGGAGTCCAAACGGGATAAAAACGAATGAAGCTTATTTTTGGAAAATATAGAAAATTTGGAAGGAAAATCAACGCGAACCAGTGCCCGAGGTGGTCACGAGACAGGGGGGCGCGCCTGCCCCCCTGGGCGCGTCCCTACCCTCGTGAGCCCACCGTAAGGCGGCTGATGCTCTTCTTTTGCCGCAAGAAAGCTAATATTCAGAAAAAATTCACGGCGAAGGTTTCAGGCCAATCGGAGTTACGGATCTCCATATATACACGAAACGATGAAACAGAGCGAGAACAGAACGCAGAAACAGAGAGATAGATCCAATCTCGGAGGGGCTCTCGCCCCTCCCACGCCATGGGAGCCAAGGACCAGAGGGGAAACCCTTCTCCCATCTAGGGAGAAGGTCAAGGAAGAAGAAGAAGAAGGGGGACTCTCTCCCCCTTGCTTCCGGTGGCGCCGGAACGCTGTCGGGGGCCATCCTCATCACCGCGATCTTCACCAACACCTCCATCATCTTCACCAACATCTCCATCACCTTCCCCCATCTATATTCAGCGGTCCACTCTCCCGCAACCCGCTGTACCCTCTACTTGAACATGGTGCTTTATGCTTCATATTATTTTCCAATGATGTGTTGCCATCCTATGATGTCTGAGTAGATTTTTGTTGTCCTATCGGTGATTGATGAATTGCTATGATTGGTTTGAGTTGCATGTTTTATTATTGGTGCTGTCCTATTGTGCCCCTAGTGTCGCGCAAGTGTGAGGGATTCCCGCTGTAGGGTTTGCAACATGTTTATGATTTGCTTATGGTGGGTGGCGTGAGTGACAGAAGCATAGACCCGAGTAAGTAGGTTGTTTGCGTATGGGGTAAAAGGGGACTTGATGCTTTAATGCTATGGTTGGGTTTTACCTTAATGAATATTTAGTATTTGCGGACTCTTTCTAGAGTTCCAATCATAAGTGCATATGATCCAAGTAGAGAAAGTATGTTAGCTTATGCCTCTCCCTCAAATAGAATTGCAATAGTGATTACCGGTCTAGTAACATAGTCAATTGCTTAGGGACAATTCCACAACTCCTACCACCACTTTTCCACACTCGCTATATTCACTTTATTGCATCTTTATCTAAATAGCCCCTAGTTTATATTTATGTGTTCTTTATTATCTTGCAAACCTATCCTAGCACACCTACAAAGTACTTCTAGTTTCATACTTGTTCTAGGTAAAGCGAACGTCAAGCGTGCGTAGAGTTGTATCGGTGGTCGATAGAACTTGAGGGAATATTTATTCTACCTTTAGCTCCTCGTTGGGTTTGACACTCTTACTTATCGAAAACTTTTGTGACCCCGTATACTTGCGGGTTATCAAGACCTTTTTCTGGCGCCGTTGCCGGGGAGTCATAGCGTGGGGTGAATATTCTCGTGTGTGCTTGTTTGCTTTATCACTAAGTAATTTTTATTTGCTGTCCTTAGTTGTTTTCTATCTTTAGTCATGGGTAGGAAACGCAAAATAGCAAAAAAATTAGTTGTACCTACTGCTCCAATGGTTGAAGAACCACTCAAAATCTATCACACTACTGAAGCTTTTTACTTGGATCATCTTGGATCCCTATGTGCTCATGCTGAAACCCCAACTAGCTTAGTTGAGGGCAAATCTTTAGATGAGCATGCTTGTTATGTGCGACACCGTATATCTGAAAAAGGGAAACTATTATGGGATCAAATTCAATGTTTGCAATGCTATGCTTGGAATTTATGTTATCTATATGATTTTACTTGTTGTTCTGAAAACCCTAAGAAACACCTTCCTGACCAATGTGAGATTAGTGATAATGGAATCGTATCTTTGTATGCTAAGGGTGTTTATAATTACTATGATGTTCAACAAATTGAAGAATTTGTTGCTTTTAAGGGTGCTTTAGAAATTGCTTCTTTGATTGAAAAGTATGATGCTACTCTTTACAATTCTGAAAGTTTTGCCATACTTGAATATTGTTATGATATTTATGCTTCTAATGCCTATGTTAAACCATATATTGAGAAATTCTCCGCTGTCCAAGAAGAGACTAATATTTTGCAGGAAGCTATGGAAGAAGAAATTGATGAAACTGTGAGCTCATTGGATGAAGAAGATGATGAGGAGAGCGAAGAACAAAAGAAGGAAGAGCGGATTAGCTACCTATGCCCACCTTATAATGAGAGCAACTCTTCAACTCATACATTGTTTAATTTCCCTTCGTGCTTACCGAAGGATGATTGCTATGATCCCTTGAATTTGTTTGAAATATCCCTTTTTGATGATGCTTGCTATGCTTGTGGCCAAGATGCCAATATGAATTATGCTTATGGAGATGAACTTGCTACAGTTCCTTATGTTATGAATGAAATTGTTGCTATTGCACCCACGCATGATAGTCCTATTATCTTTTTGAATTCTCCCGACTACACTATATCGGAGAAGCTTGCACTTATTAAGGATTATATTGATGGGTTGCCTTTTACTACTACACATGATGATTTTGATGAATATAGTATGCATGTGCTTGCTGCTCCTACTTGCAATTATTATGAGAGAGGAACTATATCTCCACCTCTCTATGTTTCCAACATGATAAAATTGCAAGAAACTGTTTATACTATGCATTGGCCTTTACTATGTGTGCATGAATTGTTCTCTTATGACATGCCGATGCATAGGAAGAGAGTTAGACTTCGTTGTTGCATGATTTATGTTACCTTGTGCTCACTACTAAATTACAAATCATTGTTAATTAAAATTGGCTTTGATATACCTTGGGATCCGGGTGGATTCATTACTTGAGCACTAAATGCCTAGCTTAATGGCTTTAAAGAAAGCGCTGCCAGGGAGACAACCCGGAAGTTTTAGAGAGTCATTTATTTCTTTTGAGTGCTTTCATATAGTTTAAAAACAACAAAAATAAAAAGGGGAACCCAAAACTTTTTCAAAAAGAAAAGTGAAAGTGAGAAAGACAAGCATTGTTGAAGTGGGAGAGCTCCTTGAACTTTGTTCATGCTCACGAAAACTTTGTGAATCTTGATTACAGAAACTTTTAAACAAAAATAATTATCCCCTTGTACAATTCCATTGTATTATAAAAATAATGTGCCAAGGTTTGCCTTTAGGATGTTTACAATGCTTGTTGGTTTGTACGGTGCAGGACAGAAATTTTGGCTGTAGTGCGTGATTTTACATTTTTAACTGGAACATCAAATGGTTCTGATTCCTTTTGAACTGTCTTTATATACAACTTGTTTATTTTTCCTAATTTTGGTAGAATTTTTGGGGTACCAGAAGTATGGTGGATGTTCAGATTTATACAGACTGTTCTGTTTTTGACAGATTCTGTTTTTGATGCATAGTTTGCTTGTTTTGATGAATCTATCAATTTATATCAGTGGATTAAGCCATGAAAAAGTTATATTACAGTATACACAATGAAAAAAACAAAATATTCATTGGTTTCCAACAGTACTTAGAGTGGTGATTTGCTTTATTATACTAATGGATCTTACCGAGTTTTCTGTTGAAGTTTTGTGTGGATGAAGTGTCTAAACGAGGAGGTCTCGATATGAGGAAAAGGAAGAGAGGAAAGAGCTCAAGCTTGGGGATTCCCGAGGCACCCCAAGTAAATATTCAAGGAGACTCAAGTGTCTAAGCTCGGGGATGCCCCGGAAGGCATCCCCTCTTTCTGCAATAAGTATCGATATGTTTTCGTATTCGTTTCGTTCGTGCATTATGTGCAAGTCTTGGAGCGTCTTTTGCATTTAGTTTTCACTTTTCTTTTATGCACCATGCTGGTATGAGATAGTCCTTGGTTGATTGATAGAATTCTCATTGCACTTCACTTAAATCTTTTGAGTATGGCTTTATATAATGCTTCATGTGCTTCACTTATATCATTTGAAGTTTGGATTGCATGTTCCCCTTTACATAGAAAACCGCCATTTGTAGAATGCTCTTTTGCTTCACTTATATTTGTTAGAGCATGGGCATATCTTTTGTAGAAAGTTAAACTCTCTTTCTTCACTTATATCTATTTAGAGAGATGACAAGAATTGGTCGTTCACATGGTTAGTCATAAAATCCTACATAAACTTGTAGATCGCTGAATATGATATGTTTGATTCCTTGCAATAGTTTTGCGATATAAAGGTGGTGATATTAGAGTTATGCTAGTGGGTGACTGTGGATTAGTAGAAACACTTGTGTTGAGGTTTGTGATTCCCGTAGCATGCACGTATGGTGAACCGCTTTGTGATGAAGTTGGAGCACAATTTTATTTATTGATTATCTTCCTTATGAGTGGCGGTCGGGGACGAGCGATGGTGTTTTCCTACCAATCTATCCCCCTAGGAGCATGCGCGTAGTAATTTGTTTTCAATAGCTTGTAGATTTTTGTAATAAGTATATGAGTTCTTTATGACTAATGTTGAGTCCATGGATTATACGCACTCTCACCCTTCCATCGTTGCTAGCCTCTTCGGTACTGTGCATTGCCCTTTCTCACCTTGAGAGTTGGTGCAAACTTCGCCGGTGCATCCAAACCCCGTGATATGATACGCTCTGTCACACATAAGCCTCCTTATATCTTCCTTAAAACAGCCACCATACCTACCTATCATGGCATTTCCATAGCCATTCCGAGATATATTGCCATGCAACTTCCATCATATCATATATATGACTTGAGCATTCATTGTCATATTGCCTTGCATGATCGTAAGATAGCTAGCATGACGTTTTCTTGGCTTGTCCATTTTTTTGATGTCATTGCTATGCTAGATCCTTGCACATCCCGGTACACCGCCGGAGGCATTCATATAGAGTTATATCTTTGTTCTAGATATCGAGTTGTAATATTGAGTTGTAAGTAAATAAAAGTGTGATGATCATCATTATTAGAGCATTGCCCCAGTGAGGATAGGATGATGGAGACTATGATTCCCCCACAAGTCGGGATGAGACTCCGGACTTTACAAAAAAATATATAATAGAGGCCAAAGAAGCCCAAATAAAAAAAAGAGGCCAAAGAAGCCCACCAAAAAAATAAAAAAAATAAAAAATGAGAGAAAAAGAGAGAAGGGGCAATGTTACTATCCTTTTACCACACTTGTGCTTCAAAGTAGCACCATGTTCTTCATATAGAGAGTCTCTTGAGTTATCACTTTCATATACTAGTGGGAATTTTCATTATAGAACTTGGCTTGTATATTCCAACGATGGGCTTCCTCAAATGCCCTAGGTCTTCATGAGCAAGCAAGTTGGATGCACACCCACTTAGTTTCAGTTCGAGCTTTCATATACTTATAGCTCTAGTGCATCCATTGCATGGCAATCCCTACTCCTCACATTGATATCTATTAATGGGCATCTCCATAGCCCGTTGATACGCCTAGTTGATGTGAGACTTTCTCCTTTTTGTCCTCTCCACATAACCCCCATCATCATATTCTATTCCACCTATAGTGCTATGTCCATGACTCACGCTTATGTATTGCGTGAAAGTTGAAAAGGTTTGAGAAACGTCAAAAGTATGAAACAATTGCTTGGCTTGTCATCGGGGTTGTGCATGATGTGAATATTTTGTGTTGTGAAGATGGAGCATAGCCAGACTATATGATTTTGTAGGGATGAGCTTTCTTTGGCTATGTTATTTCAATAAGACATAATTGCTTGGTTGGTATGCTTGAAGTATTATTGTTTTTATGTCAAACGATAGACTATTGACTTGAATCACTCATGTCTTAATATTCATACCATGATTAGACATATGATCAAGATTATGCTAGGTAGCATTCCACATCAAAAATTATCTTTTTTATCATTTACCTACTCGAGGACGAGCAGGAATTAAGCTTGGGGATGCTGATACGTCTCCGCCGTATCTATAATTTTTGATTGTTCCATGCCAATATTATTCAACTTTTATATACTTTTGGCAACTTTTTATACTATTTTTTGGGACTAACATATTGATCCAGTGCCCAGTGCCAGTTCCTGTCCGCTGCATGTTTTTTGTTTCGCAGAAACCCAATATCAAACGGAGTCCAAACGGGATAAAAACAGACGGAGCTTATTTTTGGAAAATATAGAAAATTTGGAAGGAAAATCAACGTGAACCAGTGCCCGAGGTGGTCACAAGGTAGGGGGGCACGCCTGCCCCCTGGGTGCGCCCCTACCCTCATGAGCCCACCGTAAGGTGGTTGATGCTCTTCTTTTGCCGCAAGAAAGCTAATATTCGGAAAAAAATCACGGCAAAGGTTTCATGCCAATCGGAGTTACGAATCTCCATATATACACTAAACGGTGAAACAGAGCCAGAACAGAACGCAGAAACAGAGAGATAGATCCAACTCAGAGGGGCTCTCACCCCTCCCACGCCATGGGAGCCAAGGACCAGAGGGGAAACCCTTCTCCCATCTAGGGAGAAGGTCAAGGAAGAAGAAGAAGAAGGGGGACTCTCTCCCCCTTGCTTCCGATGGCGCCGGAACGCCGCCGGGGGCCATCATCATCACCACGATCTTCACTAACACCTCCATCATCTTCACCAACATCTCCATCACCTTCCCCCATCTATATTCAGCGGTCCACTCTCTTGCAACCCGCTGTACCCTCTACTTGAACATGGTGCTTTATGCTTCATATTATTTTCCAATGATGTGTTGCCATCCTATGATGTCTGAGTAGATTTTTGTTGTCCTATCGGTGATTGATGAATTGCTATGATTGGTTTGAGTTGAATGTTTTATTATTGGTGCTGTCATATTGTGCCCTTCGTGTCACGCAAGCGTGAGGGATTCCCGCTGTAGGGTTTGCAATATGTTTATGATTTGCTTATGGTGGGTGGCGTGAGTGACAGAAGCACAGACCCGAGTAAGTAGGTTGTTTGCGTATGGGGTAAAAGGGGACTTGATGCTTTATTTCTATGGTTGGGTTTTACCTTAATGAATCTTTAGTATTTGCAGACGCTTGCTAGAGTTCCAATCATAAGTGCATATGATCCAAGTAGAGAAAGTATGTTAGCTTATGCCTCTCCCTCAAATAGAATTGCAATAGTGATTACCGGTCTAGTAACATAGTCAATTGCTTAGGGACAATTCCACAACTCCTACCACCACTTTTCCACACTCGCTATATTCACTTTATTGCATCTTTATCTAAACAGCCCCTAGTTTATATTTACGTGTTCTTTATTATCTTGCAAACCTATCCTATCACACCTACAAAGTACTTCTAGTTTCATACTTGTTCTAGGTAAAGCGAACGTCAAGCGTGCGTAGAGTTGTATCGGTGGTCGATAGAACTTGAGGGAATATTTATTCTACCTTTAGCTCCTCGTTGGGTTCGACACTCTTACTTATCAAAAACTGTTGCGATCCCGTATACTTGCGGGTTATCAAGCTCAAATTGAGATGTGGACTTTCCAGCACTTTTCTCATGAATGTAAATGACATAAAGATATAGATGATGTTTTTCTAAACATTTTGATATCTTATTTAATTTTTGTCTATGTTAGTACGAAATCATTGTGAAGTTTCAAAGTGACAGCCAAACGGTCAAAGGGCAAAAGCATAAGAGGAGCAAACGAGCTTGGGCAGAAACAAGTTTTTTTTTAATTTAGGGGCAAATCAACATGTAGTGCACCTTTATGATCACCCAATTATGAAGTGATGTTTGATAACCCACCAAGCATTGTTCTGGTATTCGGGAGTGGCATGATCTCATGGTCTAAGGAACAGATACTTGACATGAAGAAAGTTGTAGCACATAAACTAAGTGATACGATTTGATGCTAAGCTTATAGTTGGGCTGTCCATAACATCATTCTCCTAATGATGTGATCCCTTATAAAATGACAACTCATGTCTATGGTTAGGAAACCTTAACCATCTTTGATCAATGAGCTAGTCTAGTAGAGGCTCACTAGGGACCCGACGTTGTGCTTTGTCTTCGAGTGCTGAACTAGGTTGTTGGCAATCTTGATGGCGCTCTCATTGTCGCAGTTGAGTGGCACATGCTTCAGATGGATACCTTAGTCTTTGAGAGTTTGCTTCATCCATAGAAGCTGAGTGCAGCATGATCCAGCAACAATGTATTCAGATTCAGCAGCGGAGAGAGATACACAATTCTGCTTCTTTGAAGACCAACATACAAGAGATCATCCAAGAAAGTGAAATGTGCCTGATGTGGACTTGCGATCAACCTTGTCACTAGCATAATCAGCATATGATAATCCAACTAGATCAAACTCTGAGCCCTTTGGATACCATAATCCTATTGTTGGGGTGTAAGCCAAATATCGAAGAATTCGCTTCACAGCTAAGTGATGCGATTCTTTTGGTGCCGCTTGGAACCGGGCACACATGCAAATGCTAAGCATTATATATAGCCTAGATGCACATAAATATAGTAAAGAACCAATCATGGAGCGACATACCTTTTGATCGAACTCTTTACCATTGTCGTCGGGGCCCAGATAACTTTTGGTTGGCATTGGCGTCATGTATCCTTTGCAGTCTTGCATTCCAAACTTCTTCAGGCAATCTTTGAGGTATTTTCTTGTGATATGAAGATGTCATTTCTATGCTGACGGATTTGAAGACCGAGGAATTTTTTTAGCTCACCCATCATGGACATCTGGTATTGCTCTTGCATCATGTGCCCAAACTCATCACTGTATCTCTTGTTAGTGCAGCCGAAGATAATGTCATCCACATAGATTTGGCACACAAACAGTTCACCATCATATGTGTTCGTGAAGAGTGTAGGATCTAGAGAACCAGGTTTGAAGCCTTTGCTCTTTAGGAAGTCTTTGAGTGTGTCATACCAAGTGCGAGGAGCTTGTTTGAGGCGATACAGTGCCTTGTTGAGCTTGTATACCATATCAGGATGTTTTGGATCTTTAAATCCAGGTGGTTGTGTAACATACACTTCTTCAATCTTGCCATTGAGAAAGGCACTCTTGACATCCATTTGGTACAGTAGAATGTTGTGATGGTTGGCATAGGCTTGCAGTATGCGAATGGCTTCAAGCCTAGCCACAGGAGCGAATGTTTCATCAAAGTCAATCCCTTCTACTTGAGTGTAACCTTGAGCAACTAGATGAGCCTTGTTTCTGACAACTTGACCATGGTCATCTTGTTTGTTGCGATAGATCCATTTGGTGCCTATGATATTGTGCTTGTGGGGATCAGGACGCTTGACCAATTCCCATACATTGTTCAGCTCGAACTGTTGAAGCTCTTCTTGCATAGCTTGAATCCATTCAGGTTCCATGAATGCTTCAACAACTTTCTTGGGTTCAGATATAGAGACAAATGCATAGTGCCCACAGAAATTTGCTAGTTGTGTTGCTCTAGAACGAGTGAGTGGACCAGGTGCATTGATGCTATCAATTACCTTCTCAATCTGTACTTCATTTGCAACACAGGGATGAACTGGATAGAGATTTTGCCCTTGCAGATCGTTGTCTTCAGCTTCAGCATTGACTTCAGGCTGAGCATTGTCTTCGGGTTGATTTGGTGCAATGATGATTTTTTCTTTAGCCCGAGCTTCCGAAGGTATGATTTCTCCAGTACCCATCAGCTTGATAGATTCACTAGGTGGGACTTCATCTAGCACATTTGGCAGGTGCTCTCTTTGCGAGCTGTTAGTCTCATCGAACCGCACATCCACATTTTTAACTACTCCCTCCGTCCCAAAATAAGTGTCTCAACTTTATACTAGCTCTAGTACAAATTTGTACTAAGCTCAAGACACTTATTTTGAGACGGAGGGAGTACTTTATAGTGAAAGAGGTTGAAGACTCTGTAGGAGTGCGAATCCTTTCCGTGTCCAAGCATATAACCTGCATGTGATTTCGGTGCAAATTTTGAAGTGTGATGTGGATCCTTGGTCCAGCACCTAGCACCAAATACTTTGAAGTAACTGATGTTTGGCATCTTACCAGTTAGTAGCTCATATGATGTCTTCTTTAGAAGCTTGTGTAAATAAACACGGTTGATGACATGGCATGCAATATCAATGGCTTCAGGCCAGAACTTCCTTGGAGTCTTGTACTCATCAAGCATCGTCCGAGCCATCTCAATGAGGGTTTTGTTCTTGCGCTCCATGATGCCATTCTGCTGAGGTGTGTAAGGAGCTGAGAACTCATGAGTGATGCCCAATGTATCAAGATAAGTGTCGACCCCGGTGTTCTTGAATTCTGTGCCATTGTCACTTCTAATGTGCTTGATCTTGATGCCATAGTTCGTCATGGCATGATTGGCGAATCGTCTGAAGACGTCCTGCACTCATTCTTGTAGAGGATTATATGCACCCATGTATATCTTGAGTAATCATCAACAATGACGAAGCCATAGAGACAAGCAATGGTAGTAAGAGTAGAGTAGTGGGCAGGGCCGAATAAGTCCATGTGAAGCAGCTCGAAGGGACGTGGTGTCGTCATGATTGTCTTCGAGGGATGCTTGGCCCTAGTCATCTTACCAGCTTCGCAAGCACCACATAGATGATCCTTCTTGAACTTGACGCCCTCTATGCCCACGACATGCTTCTTCTTCACGAGAGTGTACAAGTTCCTCATGCCAGCATGTCCTAGCCTCCGATGCCAGAGCTAGCACTCTGAAGCTTTTGCTAGCAGACATACGACCAACTGTGGTCCTGCTGAGAAATCTACCATGTACAGATCATCTTTTCGATGCCCTTCAAAGACTTGAGATTTGTCAGATTCCATAAGCACAAGGCAACAATATTTTACAAATATCACAATCATGTTCAGATCACAAAGCATTGAGACAGACATTAAGTTGAAACCAAGGTATTCAACAAGCATCACTCTATCCATGTGCTGATCCTTTGAGATTGTAAGTCTACCTAGACCCAATACCTTGCTTTTACCAGTTTCAGCAAATGTGATGTGACTTTTGTTAGACGGACGTAGGGTTGAATCCATTAGAAGACTTCGATCACCAGTCATGTGGTTAGTGCATCCACTGTCCACAATCCATTCTGAAGCCTTTGGTGTCATAACCCTGTAGTATAGTTTGGGGGATAGGCTTCACCAAGGGTATTGTGAAGCATAAACATTTGACGAACAAGCGGATTATGAAAGTTCAGATCTTGGTTAGGATAAATAGGATGATTGTCAAGGAATCCTGGGACAAGATATATAGTAAGACCATTTGGACATTTTATCTTGCGTCCCACAAGATGTTTAAGGTCCCCAGCATAAGCATCAGACGCCTTTGATTTCTGGCTGGAGACCATTCCCTGCAAAAGAGAGTTAATTTTTCTTAACCACCCACATCTTCAGGGGTGGCTTAGAAGCAATGAGTCTAAGTGCAGCATCTGAGAACTTCGGCTTTGGAGCCCTAGCAAATACCCTTGCAGGAGGTGAATAATACTCATAAGAATAAGCAGAAAAGTTCTTGGTCTTATGAACATAGTGGTTTGACGAAACACACTCATATTCATAAGTCTGAGTATGGTTTCCTTGCAAAACATTGGCAGGGTGACTCCGGTGAGTCCTCTGTCTGTATGAAGCCTTTGGACCATATGAAGCCTTTGGTCTAGGATTTGTCTTCTTTCCAGGTGTTGTCATGATGACATTCACAAGAAGATTCTCAAGACAACTCTTAGGTACCTAGATCTTCTTAAAAGGTGGTCCATTCCTGCAGTTAGTACCGATATACCTGGTAAACACTTCACTATTCTGATTCTTAAACAGTTTATAGTTTGCATCAAAGGATTCATCAATGATAACCGGGTTAGCACAAGTGAAGCCAGATAAGGTAGATGGATCCACTGAAGGTCCCTTTGCAGCAACCCATGTGGTTTTGGGGTACTCCTCAGGCTTCCAGTAAGAACCATCAACATTCATTTTCCTCTCGAACCCAACACCCTCTTTCCTAGGGTTTCGGTTCAGAATCTGTTTCTTGAGGACATCACATAGTGTCTGATGCCCTTTGAGACTTTTGTACATTCCTGTCTCAAGCAATGTCTTCAACCTGGCATTCTCATCAGCTATAGTAGTGGTATCCTCAGCAGAGGGGTTAGTTACCACATCATCAGTTGAAGATATTGCAATAGTAGCAGCAGTAGAACATTCAGCCATAGAGACAATATTATCACGCTCAAGACATTTTAGACATGGTGGTTCAAATCCTTCCTGAGCGGAACTGAACTGTTGAGCGCGGAGTGACTCGTTCTCCTTTTGAAGATCTTCATGAGACGATCTCAAGTTCTCAAGCTCTTGCTTCCTTTGAAGATAATCATAGGAGAGCTTTTCATGAGTAGTTGAGAGTGTTTCATGACGACTTTCAAGTTCCTTGTACTTAACATGAAGATTCTTAATGTCTTCAATTAAGGACTAAGTTTGGGTCATTTCCGCGTCCAACAGATCATCGCTTTTCTCTAGCAACTTTTGAATATGTTCCATAGAATTCTGTTGTTCAGTTACAATTTTAGCAAGTGTGCTGTAGCTAGGTTTAGATTCACACTCAGAGACATCTTCACATGATGTTTGAAAGCAAGCATCGCGTGAGTTTACCTTGGCACCACATGCCATGAAGCAGTAGGTGGGAGAAGAGTCATCCTCATCCTTAGCATCAGTGTTGGTGAAGAGGCCATTGTCTTCAGTGTTGAAGATGGACTTGGTGACATACGCTGAAGCTAGAGCCAGGCTTGCCACGCTGGAATCAGATTCCTCTTGAGACTCCACCTTTGTCTCCTCAGATGTAGACTCCTCCTGTGAATCCATCTCCTTGCCAACAAACGCACGAGCCTTGCTGGATGAGCTCTTCTTGTGTGATGAAGACTTCGACGAAGACTTGGAAGAAGACTTTGAGGATTTCTTCTTCTTCTTGTCATCAGAATCATGTTCCTTGCTCTTCTTCTTCTTGGTCTCATTGTCCCATCGTGGACACTCAGACATGTAGTGACCAGGTTTCTTACACTTGTGGCATGTTCTCTTCTTGTGATCATGAGAGGAAGCTTCATTGTTTTTAGAGCTGGATCTTGAAGACTTTCTAAAGTCTTTCTTCTTAGTGAACTTATGGAACTTTTTCACAAGCATAGCAAGCTCCTTTCCAATGTGTTCAGGATCCCCAAAACTGAAGTTAGATTCTTCTTCAGATGAGGAAAAACCTTTGCCTTCAAAGCGCGAGTTCGGCCATAGTTGGGACCATAGATATCTCTTTTCTCAGATAGCTGGAACTCATGTGTGTTGAGCCTCTCAAGTATGTCAGACGGATCGAGATTCTTGAAGTTAGGGTGTTCTTGAATCATTAGAGCCAGGGTGTCGAATGAGCCGTCAAACGATCTCAGAAGCGTCTTGACGATTTTGTGCTTGGTGATCTAAGTGGCGCCAAGTGCATGAAGCTCATTTGTGATGTCAGTGAGGCGATCAAATGTGAGCTGGACATTCTCATTGTCATTTCTCTTGAAGCGGTTGAAAAGATTGCGAAGAACACTAATCCTTGAATCTCTCTGGGTTGAGACGCCTTCGTTGACCTTGGAGAGCCAGTCCCAGACTAGCTTCATAGTTTCCAGAGCACTCACACGACCATACTGTCCTTTGGTTGGATGACCACAGATGATGTTCTTGGCAGTCGAGTCCAGTTGAATGAACCTCTTGACATCAGCAGCAGTGACACCTTCACCGACCTTGGGAACATCGTTCTTGACGACATACCAGAGGTCGATGTCAATGGCTTCAAGATGCATACACATCTTATTCTTCCAGTAGGGGTAGTCAGTGCCATCGAAGACAGGGCACGCAGCGGAGACTTTGATTATCCCTGCAGTCGACATAGCTAAAACTCCAGGTGGTTAAACCGAATCACACAGAACAAGGGAGCACCTTGCTCTGATACCAATTGAAAGTGCTAGTTATCGACTAGAGGGGGGTGAATAGGCGATTTTTATGGAAGTCTTCAAAACACGAGGGCTTTGAAGAAAAATAGGAGCAATGAACCTATTGATATGCAGCGGAAGGTAGACTACATTAGGCAAGCCATAGTCAAGTAAGCAATGAAGTGAAAGCACGAAGACTATCAGCAGCTAGGTAGTAAGGATCGGGATGGAAGATAGTATGAAGCCAAACAACAACAGTGTTCACACAGTGAAGACAATCAGATCATGTAGGGAGGCAATGACTTCACGAAGACAAACTGTAAGTAAAGAGAGGTAAAGGATAGAACCAGTTGCTTGGAGAGGACAAGGATTTGTTGGACCAGTTCCAGTTGCTGTGACAACTATATGTCTGGTTAGGGAGGCTGAGATTCAACTCAAAAGACCGAGTCTTCACCTTATTCCCCTTGAGCTAAGGACACTTAGTCCTTGCCCAATCACTCTGGTAAGTCTTCAAGGTAGACTTCCAAACCTTCACAGACTTCATTCACCAGCAATCCACAATGACTCTTGGATGCTCAGAATGCGACGCCTAACCGACTGGAGGATTCACAGTCCTCAAGTGTAACAAGTCTTCAGATCACGCGGACAGAAAGACTTCAGTGATTCCCAACACTCTTTGGCTCTGGGTGTTTTGGGATTTGTCCTCGCAAGGATCTCTCTATCAAATGCTTCAGAGGTGGGTTGCTCTCAAACGACAAAAGCCGTGCACTAACTCTGAGCAGCCACCAATTTATGGTGTAGGGGGTGGGCTATTTATATCCAGGAGGCAACCCGTCCTGATTTGTCCAAAATGACCCTGGGTCACAAAGGAACTGACACGTGTCCAACGATCAGATTTCAAACACACGCGACAGCTTGACTTGGGCTACAAGTAAAGCTGACTCATCCAGCTCTGGATAAGATTTGCTCTCATTATCTTCACTCAAATACATAGGATTTGATTGAGCACCACATCAGTCACTCTGACTTTGTTCACTTGGACCCCACTTAACAGTACGGTGGTTCCTATGACTCAACAAAGAAGAAAAGGAAACTACGAAACAAGTATGTCTTCGCACTCCATAGTCTTCATGCGATGTCTTCTCATGTCATAGTCTTCAATGTGAATATCTTCACAGACCACCATTGTCTTCAATGTCTTCCCACATTTTTAGGGGTCATCTCTGGTAGGTAAACCGAATCAGTATGGGACTACTACCTGTGTTATCCTGCAATTCTCACAAACAATACTCCAAAACCAACTAGGGGTGGCACTAGATGCACTTACACCATCTTGATTTTGTCATAAAATCGTCATGTATGTACATGCATGACAGAAAACTTGACCTACTGTGACAAACACGTACCATCACGGAAGTGTATTTTTTTGTAGTGTTTGCAATGTTGATTTGTATTCAATGCTATATATTTTCTGCTAATATTAGCAGAATAACTATTCTGCACACCACTTTCGTACTGCACGCTGAACGCAAGTGTACGTCATTCTTTGAACCAAGTGTGTTGCAGTACTCACACGAGTGAACTTCTCGCCGGAAAAAACTGCACACGTTATTTTTTCGGTATTGTTTTCGCTCTAGTTTTTTTACCGTTTATCGGAATGAGGCGTGTAATATACCATTGAAAAGCTATGGATTAAGCGCAACTTCAACATGTTGAACACTTTTCGAGATTCCACACGGTTTAAGAGCACTTTTGAAAATGGTGTGGCGGATGACGAGTGGTAGCGAGCATTTTTTTTGCGTTTTTTCTAAACCGCTCGTCGGAATGAAGCAAATGATACGTCGTTGGATAGATATAGTCGAGGCGCATCTTTTTCATATATAAATCTTTCTCTAATTCATTACGGTTTAAGTGCAGTTTCAAATTTGCTAAATCACGGAATTCTTTTTTTTTTGAATTTTTAGCAATTTTCGTATTGTTTTCACTCCAGTTTTTGAACCGTTTATCGAAACAAGGCATGTGATACGCCGTTGGAAAGCTATGAATGAGGCACAACTTTCATATGTTGGAATGTTTTTGAGAATCCTTATGGTTTCTAGTTAATTTTGAAAATCGTACGGCTGACGACGAGAGGCAGCAGCCGTTTTTTGTGAATTTTTCACAAACTGCTGGTTGAAATGATTCAAATTATACGCCGATGGAAATATATCGACGAGGCACAACTTTTTCATGTAGAACACTCTCTCTAATTCTTTAAAGTTTAAAAGAAATTTCAAATTTACCGAAATGTGAACACTGTTTTTTCGCGACCCAAAATCGTCGTATTTACTGCATCAGACAGAAAACCGTACTGCTTTCCGACCAAAAACTGCACTCCATCAGACCGACAAGTGCACTTCAAATTTTTTTTTGTGGGACGTAAATTTTCCCAAACGAGGTAGCAAACCGCACTTCTTTAGACTGAAACCCGCACTGCATCAGACAGACTAGTGCACTGCATCATTTGCTTTTTGTGGGACATAAATTTTCCTAAACGAGGTAGCAAACCGCACTTCTTTAGACTAAAACCCGCACTGCATCAGACGGTCAAGTGAACTTCATGATTTATTTTGTCGAACGTAAATTTTTCTCAGACGAGTTTTTGTTGTCTTTTCTTTCAATTTTTTGCGAACGAGAGTGTATCGCAGAGAGGAGGCAAGTGAACCGCGGCATATATCAAAGTGAACCTCATTACTATCTTTGTTGTTGTGCTAAATTTTCACACTTTCATTTTGGGTGAGTGAATGGCATCATTCTCAAAAGTGAACCACATTGGAGGACAAAACGCACTGCAATTGTTGCTGTAGTCCGTTAAGACACACGAAAGAAATTGCACTTCATATAGTAGGGGTAATGAGCTGCTACACGTATCTCTTCAAACAAATTTATTCAAGACATGGGTGCTGCACTGCAGATGGGAGACTAGCGAACTGCTCCAAAACACACCCGAGTTTTTGATAGCACAAAGAGATGACGGAACACAACAAAAGAATTGCAAAATAAGATGCATCAGGGGGCTATCAAACTGCACGATGCTAGCTGTCGAATCACACGTATGCCGCCAATGAGCTACACGGCTCCCCCTATGCCTCCCGACCGGCGACGCCCAGCTACTGGCCACCACTAGCACCAGCCTCCTCCACAGCTATTGGCTGCACCAGCACCGTTGTGAGGCGCGCACGAGCATAGTCGAACCCGGTGAAGTACACTTTTGTAATTATGAGAGCGGCCGTGAAGAGTGCTGGGCGGCGCGGTAGGGAGCCTAGCCGACGGGGCCCGTAGCGGCTGGATTCGATGGGATACGTTGTGCGGCGGCCGGGTCGTCGTTGTTGCAGTCCACCTCGTCGCGCAACGGGACTTCCCCCCTGCTAGGTGGAGTCAACGCCCCCCAGCTGTCAGGTTGAGGAGGAACAACGGGGCAGAGATGGGAGAACGGAGCCGCCAGGATCCCGTGCTAGACGGCAGCGCCCCAGCCCGGGGTCGGAGGAGGGAGGCGGAGGTACGAGCGTGACAAGGGGAGCCGAGCTCGTGGGGGGGCAGCAGCGTGCCCGTTTTCGGCCTTTTGCTGCTCAATTCTGGCAGGCCTGACCGGATCCAACACCAAGGACGCGTGGGGGGTCATGGCGAGGTGCGCCGGCAGCGGTTAGTCAAGGGTGGGGTGCAAGCCGCGATGGGGGGAGCGCGCACCACCGTGTGATGGGGGTCGGTGTGGGGGCGCCACAGCCGGGGTGGGAGGTGTAAGGGGGTGGGGCGCCGCCGAGCGGTAGGAAGTGGTCGGGGTGGTTGTGCGGCGATGCTGGGAGGGAGATGGAGCAGCGTGATTGGGAAGGGGAGATCGTGGGGAGTGGAGGAAGGAGCGGGGACATGAGAGAGAGGTGGGTGGTGACGAGAGGATAAGGTGGGGGAGGTGGGGTGTTATTAGTTTGTAGCTACGGGCCGCTCGTTGGTGTTAGCAGAATAAGGGTTTGGTGTGCAGAATAAGACTCTAGAGGGTGTTATCATAATAGACCCACCCTATATATATGTATATATATATGTATATATATATATATATCTCTGTGTGTGTGTGTATGTGTGTTCTGTCCTCTACAACATTCACTTATAGCTTTGTCTTCAAGTTGCTACTCTTCCGACCTAAGTGAACGTGATTGGACCCTGACCCCATCTGTGCTACTCCCTCAAATTCTCTCTATCTAGTCATATGCATTCTGTTGACACGTGTCGAATGTCTTCAATGTGTCCTTGTCAGCCAAAGATACAGATACACACATTTAAAACTGATTTTAATGACTTATCTTTTTGCCTGAAAACTGGAGAAGCTGAAACGACCACCCGACAATCTAGGCGCGTGTGGGAACATGGCTCAACTCTCGATAAGTTGCATGCACACCACATTTCCACCAGATGTGAACCGCCAGGGGCACCTGCGTAATTGTGTTGTGCCGCCCTCCTCCTTATAATTACTTCCACCCGTGCAGTCATTATCGCTTCTCCCAACTTGCCGTCTCGCTCGAACCCTAGTGCCACCGCTAGCTTCCGTCACTGCCGGAGTCGAAGCGCTTAGCTGCCACAACTCCTCCAACGACGTCCTCACGCCGGCCGTGAACCTCGTCTTCCCCGCCGTCGCCATAGGTGTCTTCCGCCACCAAGTTAGGGCACGGGAGATTGAACTGCTCGGCATCCGTTCCGCCTCGTCTAGTAGTTCTTCAAGTGGTAAATAAACTTGCCTTTTTACTGCTTTTTCGATCTGTTGCATCCATCCACTTCACCAAAAGTGGTTTGTGATCTTCCAAATCTAGATCTTTCTATTTATGAATCTCATATCTTGCAAGTATGTTCACTTATGCCCACAACTAGTTAGATTCCTCACTTTTACTTATTCATGGATTCATAAAAATCTGGAACAAACTCACTTCAAATAAGAGAATGTCTTCACGATATGAGGTCAATGTCTTCAAACTGATTTATCTTCAAAATCTTCTGAGAATGCATATGACCTCTTCCCCTTCCCTCACATCTCTAATGATGTCACAGGTACATGTCCGTGGGGGAACCCTTGGTTCTCATAGTCTGCATTCATTTGCAGAGTTCTTACAGCGGCACATTGAATCTCCTGAAGCCAGTTCTTGTCTGACCAGTCGTCGGAAGCCATTCCCTATCTTGAAGCCTTTCAGTCTGAATATAATGGCAACTGAAAAATCTGCAAGGAAAGGTGGCAGGAAACGCCGTGGCAATACTTCTCTGGATTTGCCTCCAGATCTGTATGAACTTTACAAGTTTGATCCTGAGGAGAACTACAATCAGTGCAATTCATGAATCCAATGGATCAAAAGATATTGGGCAGAGGAATGGTTCAAGTATCACTCTGTGACTCATGAGTATGCGGAGAAGAATGCTACCAAGCGCCCATGGGGCGATATTCTCTATAAAAAACTGCAACATCAGACGAAGGCTGATGCCATTGTTCAAGGATTCTATCCATGCATGGTCCGAGAACCTCCGCCTAACAATGCCGACCCATCGTCTCTTAGATGGTGTCGCGACGATGATCTGTTCAAGCACAACTATCTGTTTGCAAAGGAGTCAGCTGCCAAGAACGAAAAAGCATTCAGACTCAACTTTAACCCTGGTCCGTCTGCTCCAAGGCTTGATGGCACACGTGACGCCAATCCTAATGTCATCGGTCCCTTCAATGGCTTCGATGGTCTTCTCTCCCATGTTGCAGCTCAAAGGGCCACATTTGATCAATCTGCTGATGAGGCTGACTCTAAGGATGCTCCTGTGCCAAATTATGAGAAGGCCATTGTTGAGCTGAAGAACAAGATAGATTATGAGAAGGCACAGTTCAACAAGCATGTGGCCAAGATCAGTGTTGCTGATGTGCCAAATTTCAAGCAGATGATGCATGACCTCAAGGACCAGTTCAAAAAGAAGTGTGAAGAAGCCAAAGGCTCACGCGAGTGCATGAAGTACTATGCGTAGAAGTGTGTGCAAGCGCACAATGAGGCTGAGAAGAGAAAGGCACTTGGGTGTCCTGGCATCGACCCCAAGCTTGCTGCCAAGAAGGGCAAGAAGTCTGCTGAAGCCAAACCCGACGCTCCAAGGCAGGAACGACCGAGCATAGTCTTCCCTGCCAGCATGACTGGCTCAAAGCCAAAGGTCGCCTCAGAAACTTCTGAGCAAAATAAAACTCGGCAAGCTGAGGCTGAAGCCCGAAAGAGGAAGCTCCACGACGCCCCTGACGCTGCTCCCTCCAAGAAAAAGTTGAAGTCAAAGGCTTCAAGGAAAGAGTGTGCTGGTGCTCAAGCGCCGCTGAACATCGAACCAATCTCTGTTGCTCTACCGTCCTCTACCAACCATGAGTGCTGTCTAGTGATCCATGAGCCTGCTTCCACAGAGGCTCCAGAAGATGAAGAAATTCCAGTTGCTGATCCCATCACAGCTGAAGACATTGGTCATGAAGACAATGTTGTTGATTATGTAGTTCTTCCTCGACTTGAACCCAATCCGGTATCATCGCCTGCTCCCATGAGCAGTGAACTCATAAGCATTGGTGGTCCCACAACACCAATTGCGCAAGATGATTTTTGGGAAGAGCAACACCCAAACACCCCCTGCATAAAGTTATTCCCCATACTCCACCATCTCAAGTCACCACCCTAGTGCTTGATGATGATTACATGGAACAGAGCACTCCCTCTCTGAAGGCGTCACCCTCATTTCGAAGGCTTCGCAAAGGCCTCAGGCCACAGGTCTCCATGACAAGCATTCCAGAAGAGGATGTGCAACCAACTAGCTCAGTAGCATGTCAAGTGTTCCCTGACGCCATCCCTTCCGAGACCGCTCATGAGTCTGAAGCAAAGGTTGCTGAAGACATTCCAATTGCATCAGTCGATGAGGACAAAGAAGATGATCGTGAAGTCATCCCCCTACTAGTGAAACTGTCGTGCAAGAAGAAAAAGTAATTGTGCCCAACCCTCCTGTCATTGAATCCATGGAAGTTGAAACCAATGTGGCTGCCACGACCAACACTACTAAAGTCAATGACTCTGTCATGGCTGAAGACAATGTGGAGCCTGAAGTCAATGCTGCAACTAAAGATATAGTGCAGCCAATTACTTCCAATGTAACTGTCCCTCCACCGGTGCCACACACTATGGAATGAGCTTACAATCGTGGTGAGTTGGTGACTGTCAGATGGCCCATTATGGTACCACCCATTGCTCCAGGCCCTCAGTACAATTATCATGTGGAGCAAAGGCCTCAAACTCAGAAGCCAAAGCCAAGACTGCCAAGGCTTACAAGTGCTGCAACAACCCAAGGCTCGTTAAGTGTTCTCAGCTTCAGAGAGCACAACACATTCTTTGACAGTGCCAAGTACCCATACAGGAAGCCCAAGATCTCCTCTGACAGGTTTGGAGCCATTAGAAACGAAGCTATTACTCATACATTCTATACAACCAAGACCGGATTTTTCCTCATAAGCATTTGGATTGTGATGCTATTGCTAGGCTGCCTTTCCTTGAAGAGGCCCTTGACTTCTTCAGAGACGTTGGGCTACTGCCATTTGTGACTGACAAAGAACACTAGAACAAAGTGCTTCTGCTACAGTTTTATGCCACATTGCACATTTGAGGCTACAACAGGGATATGAAGACTTGGATCCTTGAGTGGATGACATGTGACGTCCATCATGAAGAAAAAACTCAGGACATCATTGAGCTTACTTCCCTGCCCACTCCTGATGAGTTGTATGAACCAGGTTGTCAGCATTATGAAAATGAACTGCAGAGCATCTTTCAAAAGCCAGAGCCCAACATGAGCCAGATGCTGAGCATGATGAAGCCCTTTCCCCATGAAGCCGAATACCCCAAGGAGTTCTTTGTCCAGGACCTTGAGTACTTGCCCCGCACAGTATATCATATTCTGAGGTGTACTCTATGGCCTATCAAAGGAAACTCTTCTGAAGCCAAACTCAAAGGCGCCATGAAGACATTCGTCTTCTATATCATCAATGGCATCAGATTCAATACCCAAGATTTCTTCATCCGACAGCTTGCTGCTTCTGGCATTGATCTCTTTGGACTAATGTTTTATGCCCCCTGGATTATGTGCTTGATCAAGTTTCATTCCACTGTCAACTATCAACCTTCATCATGCAATCACATTGTATTCTTGCCTGAAGTTGACATGTCTTATGAAGCTATTTACACTGAGCCAGCAAAGAAGCCACTCCACTTGCAAAATGCAGAATATCAAAGCTTCACTCAGCCAATTGAAGGCATTCATGTACCAAATTCTGCTACTCCTGCTTATCCTCTGGCTGGCAACTTGCGTTTGTGTAAGTGCATCTAGTGCCACCCCTAGTTGATTTTGGAGTATTGACGACAAACCTGGTTGAGGGACTAATGTGTTTGTGAGAATTGCAGGATAACACAGGTAGTAGTCCCTCATTGATTCAGTTTACCTACCGAAGATGACCCCAAAAAAGTGTGAAGACATTGAAGACAATGGTGGTGAAAGTGCAACTATCCCTAGGTGGTTTTGGTAATTCATAACAACATATAGCTCATTGAGCTAATGCTATTCCAAGACTATTATTTCAGGAAAGCTCAATTAATGGCATGGCATGGATGATGAAAGTGGATCCCTCAAAATACTAAGGACAAAGGATTGGCTCAATCTCAAAATCTCAAGACTCTTCATTTTATATTTTAGTGATCCAAGATCACATTGAGTCTATAGGAAAAGCCAATACTATCAAGGAGGGATGAGGTGTTGCTTAATGAGCCTCTTGCTTCATGTGCTTTGTGATATGCTCCAAAACCCTCAACTACTTTCCACATCCACAAATGACCTAAACTCAAAGCCAAAATCGGTCACACCGATTCTTCCTATCCAGCGCCACCGATTCCAAAAGTCATAGCCACTGCCACAAACCTTAAGCAAATCGGTCTTACCGATAGGGATCTCGGTCTCACCGAGATGGGATTGTAATATCTCTGTTTCCCTTCGTAATGTTTAGGTCTAACCGAAGTGAGCGATCGGTCCCACCGAGATTGCAATGTAAACTCTCTGTTTCCTTTTTGTAACATTTCAGTCTCACCGAAAAGAGCAAAACGGTCCCACCGAGTTTACCTGACCAACTCTCTGGAAAGCTTATTACCAAATCGGTCTCACCGAGTTTGTGTAATCGGTCTTACCGAGATTACGTTATGCCCTAACCCTAACTGAATCGGTCTCACCGAGATGCATGTCAGTCCCACCGAAAGTTACTAATGGTCACTAGGTTTACTAAATCGGTCCGACCGAGTCTGTTGAATCGGTCCCACCGAGTTTGGTAAACTGTGTGTAACGGTTAGATTTTGTGTGGAGGCTATATATACCCCTCCACCTCCTCTTCATTCATGGAGAGAGCCATCAGAATGAACCTACACTTCTAACTTACCATTTCTGAGAGAGAGCCACCTACTCATGTGTTGATGCCAAGATTTTCCATTCCTACCATATGAATCTTGATCTCTAGCCTTCCCAAGTTGCTTTCCACTCAAATCTTCGTTCCACCAGATCCAAAACCTTTGAGAGAGAGTTGAGTGTTGGGGAGACTATCATTTGAAGCACAAGAGCAAGGAGTTCATCATCAACGCACCATTTGTTACTTCTTGGAGAGTGCTGTCTCCTAGATTGGCTAGATGTCACTTGGGAGCCTCCGACCAGATTGTGGAGTTGAACCAAGGAGTTTGTAAGGGCAAGGAGATCGCCTACTTCGTGAAGATCTACCGCTAGTGAGGCAAGTCCTTCGTGGGCGACGGCCATGGTGGGTTAGACAAGGTTGCTTCTTTGTGGACTGAGGGAGTCCTGGACTAGGGGGTGTCCGGATAGCCGAACTATCATCATTGGCCGGACTCCAAGACTATGAAGATACAAGATTGAAGACTTCGTCCCGTGTCCGGATGGGACTTTCCTTGGCGTGGAAGGCAAGCTTGGCAATACAGATATGTAGATCTCCTACCATTGTAACCGACTCTGTGTAACCCTTGCCCTCTCCGGTGCCTATATAAACCGGAGGGATTTAGTCCATAGGATGAACAACAATCATACCATAGGCTAGCTTCTAGGGTTTAGCCTCCTTGATCTCGTGGTAGATCCACTCTTGTACTACCCATATCATCAATATCAATCAAGTAGGAGTAGGGTTTTACCTCCATCGAGAGGGCCCGAACCTGGGTAAAAACATCGTGTCCCTTGTCTCCTGTTACCATCTGCCTAGACACACAGTTCGGGACCCCCTACCCGAGATCCGCCGGTTTTGACACCGACATTGGTGCTTTCATTGAGAGTTCCTCTGTGTCGTCGCCCTTAGGCTCGATGGCTCCTTCTGTCATCAACAATGACACGGTCCAGGGTGAGACTTTTCTCCCCGGACGGATCTTCGTATTCGGTGGCTTTGCACTGTAGGCCAATTCGCTTGGCCATCTGGAGCAGATCGAAAGCTACGCCCCTGGCCATCAGGTCAGATTTGGAAGTTTGAACTACACGGCAGACATCCGCGGAGACTTGATCTTCGACGGATTCGAGCCAGAGCCGAGCGCGCCGTACTGTCATGATGGGCATGATCTAGCTCTGCTGCCGGACGGTGCCCTGGAGACCGCACAAGAGTCCGCTCCGACCCTTAACTCGGAGCTGACTACGCCGATCGAGGATGGGTGGCTAGACACCGCCTCGGGGGCTGCTACCTCTATAGCGATGGAGCCGAATACCGACCATGTCCCTTGTGAAGCTCGTGACTCCGAGGCGCCGGACTCCTTGCCGGACTCCGAACCTCCCGCGCCCCTACCAATCGAATCCGATTGGGCGCCGATCAAGGAGTTCACCGCCGCGGACATCTTTCAGCACTCGCCTTTTGGCGACATCCTGAATTCGCTAAAGTATCTCTCGTTAGCAGGAGAGCCCTGGCCAGACTACGGTCAGGACGGTTGGTATGCGGACGACAAAGAAATTCAAAGCCCATCCACCACCCACTTTGTAGCCACTATCGACGATCTAACCGACATGCTAGACTTCGACTCCGAGGACATCGACGGTATGGACGACGATGCCGGAGACGACCAAGAACCAGCGCCTACGGGGCACTGGAAAGCCACCTCGTCATACGACATATAATGGTGGACATCCCAAAGGATGGGAATGGCGATGGAACAGCGGAGGAAGACCCCTCCAAGAAACAGCCTAAGCGCCGGTGCCAGCGACGCCGCTCAATCCCGCCACACCAAGAATGGAGATTCCGGAACCGGAGACAATAACACCCCGGACAGTGCCGATGACAACCCCCTCCAGCAAGATTCAGCACAGGAGCACGGAGAAGCCAGCCCTCACGAGAGAGCGGCAGATGAAGAGGTAGAGGACGATAATTACATGCCTCCCTCCGGAGACGAGGCAAGCCTCGACGACGATGAATTCGTCGTGCCTGAGGATCCCGTCGAACAAGAGCGTTTTAAACGCAGGCTTATGGCCACGGCAAGCAGCCTCAAGAAAAAGCAGCAACAGCTTAGAGCTGATCAGGATTTGCTAGCCGACAAATGGACTGAAGTCCTTGCGGCCAAAGAGTACGAGCTTGAACGCCCCTCCAAAAGCTACCCTAAACGCAAGCTGCTGCCCCGATTAGAGGAGGAAGCATATAAACCCACATCACCAGCGCACAATATGGCCGACCGGCCACCTTGTGGCCGCGATAGAGAGGCCTCTAGGCCTTCCACTAAAGCCGTACCCCGGCATCGCTTGAAAAGCACAAAGCCACGGGGGACTGCGCCGGACTTACGAGACATATTGGAGTATAAGGCAAGACAATCAAGATCGATCTATGGATCGTGTGGGCGCCCTATGATGCGCGAGGATGACTGTCGCGCCGGATACAGCAACTCCGGCCGGGCCGAACACAGTAGACAAAGCTCGCTTGAGCTACATCGTGATATAGCCCAATATAGAGGCGCCTCACACCCACTATGCTTCACAGATGAAGTTATGGATCATCAAATCCCCGAAGGGTTCAAACCCGTGAACATTGAATCCTACGATGGCACAACAGACCCCGCGGTTTGGATCGAAGACTATCTCCTTCATATCCACATGGCCCGCGGTGATTATCTTCACGCCATCAAATATCTCCCACTCAAGCTTAAAGGACCAGCTCGGCATTGGCTTAACAGCTTGCCAGCAGAATCAATTGGGTGTTGGGAAGACCTGGAAGCCGCATTCCTTGATAACTTCCAGGGCACATATGTGCGACCACCAGACGCTGATGACCTAAGCCACATAATTCAGCAGCCAGACGAATCGTCCAGACAATTCTGGACACGGTTCTTAACCAAGAAAAATCATATCGTCGACTGTCCGGATGCAGAGGCCCTCGCAGCCTTCAAGCATAACATCCGCAACGAGTGGCTCGCCCGGCACCTAGGACAGGAAAAGCCGAAATCCATGGCAGCCCTCACATCACTCATGACCCGCTTCTGCGCGGGAGAGGACAGCTGGCTAGCCTGCAGTAACAACCTCAACAAAAATTCTGGCAGTCTGGATACCAAGGACCGCAATGGCAGGTCGCGTCGCAACAAGCACAAACGCCGCATTAACGGTGACAATACTGAATATACGGCAGTCAACGCCGGATTCAGAGGCTCCAAACCCGGTCAGCGGAAAAAGCCATTCAAAAGAACTACTCCGGGTCCGTCCAATTTGGACCGAATACTCGACCGCTCGTGCCAGATACACGGCACCCCCGAAAAGCTAGCTAATCACACCAACAGGGATTGTTGGGTATTCAAGCAGGCAGGCAAGTTAATTGCCGAAAACAATGACAAGGGGCTGCATAGCAATGACAAGGAAGAGACCCGGCCGCCGAACAATAGAGGACAGAAGGGTTTCCCCCCACAAGTGCGGACGGTGAACATGATATACGCAACCCACATACCCAAAAGGGAGCGGAAGTGTGCACTCAGGGACGTATACGCGATGGAGCCAGTCGCCCCGAAGTTCAATCCATGGTCCTCCTGCCCGATCATGTTTGATCGAAGGGACCACCCCACCAGTATCCGCCATGGCGGATTCGCCGCATTGGTTCTAGACCCAATCGTCGACGGGTTTCACCTCACTAGAGTCCTGATGGACGGCGGCAACAGCCTGAACCTGCTTTATCAGGATACAGTGTGCAAGATGGGCATAGACCCCTCAAGGATTAAACCCAGAAAGACGACCTTCAAAGGCGTCATACCAGGTGTAGAGGCCAATTGTACAGGCTCAGTTACACTGGAAGTGGTCTTCGGATCCCCGGATAACTTCCGAAGCGAGGAGTTAATCTTCGACATAGTTCCGTTCTGCAGCGGCTATCATGCACTGCTCGGATGAACCGCGTTTGCAAAATTCAACGCGGTGCCTCACTACGCATACCTCAAGCTCAAGATGCCAGGCCCTCGAGGAGTCATCACGGTCAACGGAAACACCGAACGCTCTCTCCGAACGGAGGAGCATACAACGGCTCTCGCGGTAGAAGTGCAGAGCAGCCTCTTAAGGCAATTCTCGAGTCCGGCTATTAAGAGACCGGACACCACCAAGCGCGCCCGGAGTAACCTACAACAAGACCACCTGGCACGTTCCGAGCACACGTAGCAATGCGGCCCCAATCCCAGCCCTTGCAAAATTGCAAAACTAGTACTCCGCGTACATCACTACGCTCTGGAGATACCATGGGCATAGGGGGAGGGGCACGACCACGGTAGGCCCAGAGTGCGGCTCAACCACACCAGGGGCTCCCAAGAGTGTCATCCTTCTTCTTTTCTTCAGGACTCCGCTTACCAGAGGCCCTGTCCGGCAGTAGACCTGCCGAACTAACGATGCAACAGCAAGGGAAGAAGAAAGGCCACGCCGAGTATCCAGGTGGTCTCCATTACGAGCATTATACCAGTTTTATACACCATTCCGCAGCCTACCCCTGGAGGGGGACATCGTAAATAGTTCCATCCCTTGCTTATCGCACTATTTGTATCATTCTGAATTCATGATAGTACTTTTTGAATAAACAATGCATGCTTTTTGCCTACCACTGCATTCCTTTCTTATACATATGTTCATCTATGACATGTTGCATCCGTACACTTTGGTACGGCTAAATACACCACGGGCTTAAGTTCCCCACATTATGGTGTGATAAGTCTGAACACTTTCACAAGTGCGGCACCCCGAACTTATAGCATTATATGCATCGACTCCGAATCATGTCTTGGGTCAATAGTTGGGTTTGCCCAGCTCCCATGTTTTGGTACCTTATGTTCCGTTATATTGGCTAAGGTAGTGCTGGGAGAACCACGGCGATTGTGCCCCAGTTGAGCTAGGCGAGCACCTCAGTGGAGAAAGCTAAAACTAACCGTCATGATGAGGCGAGAGCCGGTCACTGTTCGAGAGGTTTTTTCGAGTCCCTAAAGACTTATGCCGCTTAGAGCGAGGAACCGGCTTCGTATGGCCCAGGCGTGGATAGCGCCCCGAATTCGGCCTTCCGAACTCCAGGGGCTTCGCCGAAATTTAAAATTATAGAATTCTATGGCTAAGTGAGAGTGTTCAAGCATTATAAGTCCGGTTGCCTCGTTCGTTGTGTTGAGCGCCTCCCTAGATGGACCCAAAAATGGGAACAAGAGCGCTCAAGTTTATCCCAAACACCCCAGCACTCGTGGCATGGGGGCTGAAGCCAACGACTTGCCATCTCTCAGATTTGATAAACGGCCGCACAGAAGGTAATATTTTAAATTAACAAGCGTTGCTTAGTGCATATGAACAAAGTTTTCAGCGCACAAGATAACAAAATGCGAGTCTACTCAAATATTACATCTTTGGAGCACTCACCCGCAATAATGCGGGCACCCTTCAGGACACCCTTATAATACATCTCGGGTGTGCGATACTCCTTGCCCGGCGGTGGAGCGTCTGTCACAAGCTTCTCAGCGTCCATCCTGCCCTAGTGCACCTTAGCACGGGCAAGGGCCCGATGGACACCTTCAGTGCAGGCGGAGTGCTTGATGACTTCAACCCATGGACAAGCGTCCACCAGCCGCCGCACCAGGCCGAAGTAGCTCCCAGGCATGGCCTCTTTGGGCCACAGCCGAACTATTAGGCCCTTCATGGCCTGTTCGGCCACCTTGTGGAGCTCGACCAGCTGCTTCAGCTGGTCGCTAAGGGGCACCGGATGTCCAGCCTCAGCATACTGAGACCAGAACACCTTCTCCGTTGAGTTCCCCTCCTCGGCTCTGTAGAAAGCGGCAGCATCGGACACGCTACGGGGCGGATCTGCGAACGCTCCTGGAGAGCTCCGAATTCGGGTAAGTAACAGGTAATTCACTTTTACATGCTTGCTTTGCATGAAGAATGCCTTACCCGCCGCTATTTTCTTCAACGCCTCGATTTCCTAGAGGGCCTTGTGGGCTTCGGCCTTAGCGGCTTTGGCACTCTCAAGAGCCGACGCAAGCTCGGACTCTCGAGTCTTTGAGTCACGCTCCAAACTCTTGTGTTTTTCCACGAGAGCCTAGAGATCTTGCCGTACCTCCACCACCCGTGCCTCCTGCTTCTCTCGCCCGGCGCGTTCCGCGGCCACATTGCGTTCGGCCGCAGATACCGCCTCCTTTAGGGTCGCCACCTCGTTCGTAGCCCCTGGAGTACCCACGTTATCCTTGTCATTCCTCTTGCAACCAAATCCTTTTCTGTAAGGTACAACTTTAATAAGGTGTTACTCACCTTCCTTGTCCTCGAGCTGCTTCTTGGCACGACCGAGCTCGTTCTCGGACCGCTCGAGGCTCTGCTTCAAGGCACCGACCTCCGCAGTCAGTGCGGCAGAGGTCAGTAGCGCAGCCTGCATTCCCATATTGACATATTTTTGTTAAGACTCATGCGTATATCTTTTTAGATCCTCAGTCCTGCTTTTCTTTCCGAACACCGAACCGAGCATCAGGGGCTACTGTCTATGCGGTACTATTTTACATATCTTAAAATTCTTACCTCAAAGCCTGTTAGAAGGCTGCTGCAGGCTTCGGTCAGCCCGCTTTTGGCGAGCTGAACCTTCTGCATCACCGCACTCATGACAGTGCGGTGTTCCTCTTTGATGGAAGCGCCGTTGAGCGCCTCCAGCAAGTTATTCGGTGCCTCCGGTTGGACGGAGGCCGCTGGCGTCACAGTCTTGCCCTTCTTATGAAGGGGCCGCCCGCCGGACTCTGGAGCCACTGCAGGTTCCGGTGCGGAGTCCGGTCCAAAGTCCGGGAGGTTGCCCTGCGGCACCTCCGAGGCCTCCTCCTCCTGGTGGGTCCCTTTCTATGATCCCACCTCGGCGTCATCGGCGTCACGGGGGGAGGAGGCGGTCAGAAGTGAAGTGCTATCCACATCCGACATGCCCAAGGACCCGCTCGACGAAGTGGGAAGATCGTCCTTGGGCGGACTACAGGGTTGTATGCGGCATTAGAAAGACACCATGCGACAAAAAGAAAAATTATGAGTTATTCAGGAGTCCAGATACTTACGATCTCGCCAGGGGCTTGGCCCTTGAGGGCCACTCCTCGTCGCCGTCGCCGGCGTTGGCAGAACAGTCCGGGGGAAGGGTCCTTCCCTTCTTGGACCCTTCGGCCTCCCTCGTTGGGGAGGCCTTCCTCTTCTTCTCTCCCCCCATTGGGGGAGAGGCCCCTTTCTTCTCCTCCTCGTCCTCATGGGAGGAGTCCGCCTCGGAGTCATCGGATGATGAATCCGATAACACCTGACGCCGGGAACTCCTCCGGGTTCCCGTGGCCTTCTTCTTGGCCTTCTTCTCTGGCACCACGTAAGGCGCCGGGACCAGTAGCCTTGTCAAACAGGCATCCGCTGGGTCTTCTGGAAGGGGAGCCGGACAGTTAACCTGTCCGGACGTCTCCTGCCAGGCCTGTTAAAGGTATTGGGAGTTTAGATCCCACATAGAGTCAAACTATGAAATGCGAGTGTCCCATAAAGGATAACATGGTTTACCTCGCCAGCCGGACGCTGCGAGCTGAATCCGCGATCTTCGGTAGCGGATGCGGAGCCTCGGCGCCCTTGAACAGCACCTTCCAGGCATCTTCGTACATAGCCTCGAAGAGCCCGCTCAAGGTCCGGTGCTGTGCCGGATCAAACTCCCACAAATTGAAGTCCCGCTGTTGGCAGGGGAGAATCCGGCGGATGAGCATGACCTGGATCACGTTGACAAGCTTGAGCTTCTTGTTCACCAGGGTTTGGAGACAGGATTGGAGTCCGGTCAGCTCTTCCGAACTACCCCATAGCAGGCCCTTCTCTTTCCAGGAAGCGAGCCGCATGGGGATGCCAGATCTGAATTCAGGGACCGTTGCCCATTCAGGGTCACGCGGCTCAGTGATGTAGAACCACCCCGATTGCCACCCTTTGATGGTTTCCATGAAGGCGCCCTCGAGCCAAGTGACATTGGGCATCTTGCCCACCATGGTGCCTCCGCACTCCGCTTGGCTGCCCTTCACAACGTTCGGCTTGACATTAATGGTCTTGAGCCACAAGCCGAAGTGGGGCTGGATGCAGAGGAAGGCCTCGCACACGACGATAAACGCCAAGATGTTGAGGATGAAATTCGGGGCCAGATCATGGAAATCCAGGCCATAGTAGAACATGAGCCCCCGGACAAAGGGGTGGAGTGGGAAGCCCAGTCTGTGGAGGAAATGGGGAAGGAATACCACCCTCTCATGGGGCCCGGGGGTGGGGATGAGCTGCCCCTCATTGGGGAGCCGGTGCGCGATGTCGCTGGACAAATATCCGGTGCTGCGCAGCTTCTTGATGTGCCCCTCCGTAACGGAGGAGGCCATCCACTTGCCTCCCGCTCCGGACATGGTTGGAGAAGGTTGAGGTGAGATGTGCGGACTTGGGCGCTGGAGCTCGGGTGCGCGAAGATGGAAAAGCAAAGGAGGAAGAAGGCATAGGTAAAAAGTTGGATCCTTATCCCCTTATATATGGGCGGACGAAACTATGCGTCCCCACCAGCCTGGTAAAACTCGCTTATCTCCCAAGCGCCACAATCAATGGCGCGGTTGGGTTACCCACGTCCGTATTGATGGGAATCCCGGAATAAGGGGAACACGATCTCTACTTTGACAAGACATGCCAAGGAAACCGCTTCGCTAAACGCGCTGAGGTGGTATGACAAAAACGATTCGAGTAAACGCTTGGCCGTGGTGTGACGTCACGCCATGAAATACGTGAGCAGATTGAAGTTGTGTAAATATTATTCTCTCTACGGTGGTATGTGGAATTTATTTTGCAGAGCCGGACACTATCCTGGTGTTCACGATCTTCTATGAATTATTCGGAGGAGGAATCCGCCTTGCAATGCCGAAGACAATATGCACACCAGACTCGTCGTCATTCAAGCCTGGTTCAGGGGCTACTGAGGGAGTCCTGGACTAGGGGGTGTCCGGATAGCCAAACTATCATCATTGGCCGGACTCCAAGACTATGAAGATAAAAGATTGAAGACTTCGTCCCGTGTCCGGATGGGACTTTCCTTGGCGTGGAAGGCAAGCTTGGCAATACGGATATGTAGATCTCCTACCATTGTAACCGACTCTGTGTAACCCTAGCCCTCTCCGGTGCCTATATAAACCGAAGGGTTTTAGTCCATAGGATGAACAACAATCATACCATAGGCTAGCTTCTAGGGTTTAGCCTCCTTGATCTCGTGGTAGATCCACTCTTGTACTACCCATATCATCAATATCAATCAAGCAGGAGTAGGGTTTTACCTCCATCGAGAGGGCCCGAACCTGGGTAAAAACATCGTGTCCCTTGTCTCCTATTACCAACCGCCTAGACGCACAGTTCGGGACCCCCTACCCGAGATCCGCCGGTTTTGACACCGACATGGACCCTTCATGGGTGGAGCCCTCCGTGGACTCGCGCAGCCGTTACCCTTCGAGGGTTGAAGTCTCCATCAACGTGGATGTACGATAGCACCACCTAGCGGAACCATGCCAAAAACATCCGTGTCTCCAATTGTGTTTGAATCCTCCAAACCCTTCCCTTTACTTTCTTGCAAGTTGCATGCTTTAATTTCCGCTGCCTATATACTCTTTGCATGCTTGCTTGAATAGTGTGATGATTGCTTGACTTGTCCTAAAGTAGCTAAAATCTACCAAACTCTAAAATTGGGAAAAGGTTAAGTTTTTATTGGTCAAGTAGTCTAAACACCCCCCCCTCTAGACATACTTCAAGGTCCTACAAGTGGTATCAGAGCTTTGTTCTCCATTTGCTTTGATTTCCATAGCTTTTGGTGTCATAGCCTTGGTTTCACAACCTAGGAGAGTATGGCGTCTAGCGAGGGAAATTATCACCGTAGAGGTCCTTACTTTGATGGTACTAATTTTGCTAGTTGGAAGTGTAAGATGAAAATGCATATTCTCGGACATAACCCCGCCGTTTGGGCAATTATTTGTATTGGCTTGCAAGGTGAATTTTTCTATGGGAGAGAACCGAACCGTGAAGCTAATGCGGAAGAATTGAAGATGCCGCAATACAACGCTCAAGCTTGCGATATCATCTTCAACGGATTGTGCCCTGAAGAATTCAACAAAATCAGCCGTCTTGAGAATGCAAAGGAAATTTGGGATACTTTGATTGATATGCATGAAGGTACCAAATCCGTCAAGGAATCCAAGTTGGATGTGCTCCAAAGTCAGCTTGACAAATTCAAAATGAAGGATGGTGAAGGTGTCGCTGAAATACTCTAGGCTTGCTCTTATCACAAATGAGATTGCCGGCTTAGGGAGTGAAGAGATGACCGACAAATTCATCATCAAGAAGATCGTAAGAGCATTGGATGGAAAGTATGACACCATATGCACATTGATTCAAATGATGCCAAACTACAAAGATCTCAAGCCAACGGAAGTCATTGGAAGAATTGTTGCTCATGAGATGTCACTCAAGGATAAGGGGGAACTTCACAACAAGTCAAGTGGTGCTTACAAAGCCTCAAGTGAAGCCCCCACATCATCAAGTGAGAAACAAACCTTCAATGAAGAATTGAGCTTAATGGTGAAAAACTTCAACAAATTCTACAAGAGTAGAAGCAAAGAAAGAAGCTCCAAGTCAAGGTCTTACAATGACAAGAGATCTTCTAGTCGAGAGCGCAATTGCTACAATTGTGGGAGACCCGGACACTATTCCAATGAGTGTACGGCACCCTACAAAAGAAGAGAAGACTCTCCAAGAAGAAGGAGCAAAAGAGAAGAATCACCACCAAGAGAGAGGAGGAGTAGAGATGATCGTTATGAACGAAGACCCTCATGGAGAAGCAAGGATTCGGAAAGGAAGGACAAGTCATCAAGGAGCTACACAAAACGAAGACATCAAGCTCATGTTGGTGAATGGGTATCTGGCTCCGACTCCGACAATCACTCCGAGAGAAGCTATCACTCCGACTCCGAATATACTCAAGATGAAGGTGTTGCCGGTCTAGCACTTGTGTCAACCAACTCCTACGACATATTTGATTCACCAAATGAAGGTGTTGGAATATGCTTCATGGCCAAAGGTCCAAAGGTAACACATCCTGAGTATGTTGATTTCAATAGTGATGAAGATGACTTGCTTGTGGATGATGATTTACTTGTTGACAACTCTAGTGATGAAAACTATGATGAAACGTCAATTAATCATGCTAATCAAGATAAAACGAATGATAATGATAAGGAGAAGATTGAGCTTCTAACTAAAGAACTAAACACTCTTAAGTTAGCTCATGAAACTATCTACAAAGATCATCGAGAACTTTTAAGGGCTCATGAGAAGTTACGCTTTGAAAAGCTCAATCTAGAGCAAGAGCATGAGTTATTAAAAGCAATCAATGATGATCTCCGCAAGAAAAGTTCTTCTTACATTGCCAAGCGTTTACTCTTATCTACTTACATGCCTCAAGTCAAGTCTAGTAACAAGTACAAGAAAGATACTTCCTCTAGTAGTAACAATAATAATGTCAAATCCAATATTGTTGCTTCTAGTAGTTCTCTTGATTCCACTAATGATTCTCTTAGCCAAGTTACACTTGAGCAAGAAAATAGCTTATTGAAGGGAATTATAGAGAAAGGTGCTTACAAGAGCCTTGCCGGGAGTAAGCAACTCGAGGAAATTGTGCGCAAGCAAGGAAGGCACCGGAAGAATCAAGGTGTTGGTTTTGAACGAAAGTTCAATGCCAATGGAGTTGAGTGGGAAGAAGATCAATACCCCAAGACGAAGTTTGTTCCTCAACAAGAAAGTATGATCCTACTTCCTTCAAGGGAACACAAGCTCAAGATGATCTTCCACCACAAGACCACAAGAAAAAAGGCAAGGACAAGCTTCAAGAAGAGATTGATGCATTTGAAGAAGCACCTAAAGCCTCGTTCAAGTGGGTTCCCAAGACTACGTCAAGTTCTACTTCATCAAGTACAACTACAACTCCAAGGATTCCCATCAAGATGATGTGGATCCCAAAGAAGAAGAACTAGAGAGTTCTTGAGGGTGACTCCACCAACACTCTTCACTCATATCATTATGGCAAGAACAAGTGCAATCAACTTCCACATCTTGCACTAGTTCAAGGAGTCACAAACCCTCATGTTGGTAAGGAAAGGGACAAGGTAAGTTGAAAGTGCAACTCTCTCCAAATGATTGCTCCAAATGATCTACATCAACATTGAGCATCTACATCTTCAACACCTACATGAAGTCATCATCGACAAAACCCAAGGTTAGTTCATCCCTCCAAGGGGGGATCTCACATCTAGGGGAGCTTAACTCTAAGAATTGAGTCAAAGCAACTCTAATGGTGTGAACACATCAATGCATTATGTAAAAGTGGTAACCCCACTTGAGCTTAAACGATGAGTATGACCTATGATCAAATGTTCTCATTTGACTCCTAAGTCAATATACTCATATATAAATGACCTAGTCATCGCCCATTGCTTGATAGATGCTAGAATTGGTTGTGCGTGCTTTGCCACATATTTCATTTGCCATTTTATTGTGTGAGCATGTTGGTGCATATCTTACTCATTCAAGGACATCCACTTGTTGTTTTAATTGTTTGGGTTCTTTTCTTTTTGCCAAGTGGATGGACAAGAATGCCTAAGAACCTTCTTTTGCTATCTATGCTTTTCTCGTCTCAAACTCTATTCATTCTACATCACAAAATTTGATCAAGTCAGATTCGAACCACTCTGTGTGAGGAGCACTCGGAGTCCCCGATTCGTCATAGACTTAAACTTCCAAAACCTCTTTGTGACTCTCGGTCTGACCAATTTCTCCATTTCGGTCCTACGAAGATCATTAAGTTGATATGAGTTTTCCATCTCGGTGCAACCGATTTGAACTCTTCGGTCACACCGATTTGCTGTAACTGTACACAGTTATGCATCTCGGTGCCACCGAGTTGTTCCACTCGGTCACACCAACAGGGTCGGGCTATATATAGTCATGGGCAATTTTTTGGAAATTTCTCCGAAACCCTTCGCCCGCGCAATAGCTCGCTCTGCCATCGAAGGTCTCTGGATCGTCTCCTTATTGCCAGCAGCCTCCTGTCGCTGGTCTCCACCGCCGTCAACGGACTTCGCCCCTGCCGTTGCCGCCGTAGTGAGTCCACCGCCAAGTTAGGGTATGGACTCAATCTTTGTGCTATCCACGTCTGATTCCTAGCACATTGTAATCTTATTGAATCTTGCCACGATTGAAACACTTCTATCCAGCCAAAATAGCCCGTAGATTAGATGAGATTCAAATTTTTAGGGTTAGGTTTCCGCCGAAACCATCTCGGACCCACTGAGTTGAAAAACTCGGTCTCACCGATTTGTCTTATGCCATTGCCTAGTGACTCTCGGTCTGACTGAGAATTACTAATCGGTGCGATCCAATTTGAGGATTTTGTGAAACCCTAGCAGTCTCGGTGCCACCAAACTGTGACTCGGTCCAACCGAGTTCATTAGTTTAGGTTCCAAAAACTGCTTCGGTATCACCGAGTTTGGAAATCGGTTGATCCGAAATGCTTTCTGTGGAAAACTAAAACTGAATTTTTGAATCATTCTTTTGCAAAAATCTCTGCATTTTGTGATGCTCATCTATTCTATCTCATCTATAACTCTTCACAGGGTTAGCAGTCAGCTTTTGCAGCATGTCAGATCAGAGTGACAGCCAGAACAGGTCAGGAGAGCAGATGGACTTGAGTGAGGGCACTAGTCCCTCAACTACAGATGAAGGGAGCAGAAGCACTCCTAGCAACCTGCCCATGGCTTCTACAAGGCAGAGAAAGAAAAGAACATCAGACTCAGAGGATGAGGATTACAAAGCTCAGGAAGATGAGGTGAATTCCAAGAAAGTGGTGCTCAAGAAGGAATATGGCTCTGCACATAGCACTAAGCCTGGACTGAAGAAGAAAGTTCCTGCCAAGAGGACACCAATGCCTAAAGCCAGAAAGTCCACTCAAGTGCCAGCTCAGACAGATCCCAAAGAGGCACCTGAGAAGAAAGTCACTTCTTCCAAACCTCAGAAAGTTCCCACTGGAGAGACAATGAAGTTCACAATTGAATCAGAGGATGAAGGTGGTCAGGACAAGAAAAAGAAGAGAGCAAGAACCACAACTGCCAAGGTCCTTGGAAAGCCCTCTATGAGAAGGGATGCTGAAGAGGAAGAGGATGCTGCACCAGCACCTAAGGCACCCAAGCTTATGGGTGATGCAATCAGATCAGGGGCTGCAACATCTAAGCCCAAGGAAGCACCCCAAGCTGCCTCCAAGGCCAAGCAAGTACCAAAGAGGAATACTAGGAGTATTCCAGCTGCTGAGAAGAACAAGGCCCCAGTGCCCAATGTTGCTGAAGAAGAAGATGAAGAAGGACATGTCCTAAGGAAGCTCAAGCCCAAGATACCAGACCACAATGATGCCCATCCTGTGGCTGAGGACATGAGGATCAGGAAGGATTCAGGGCTGAGGCTGTGGAGGATGGAAGATCCATATGCATCAAGGAGAAGAACTACTGTTGACTACAGGTTCCATACAAAGGAACAACAGGACTTCTATGAGACAATTCTGTTGGACAAGAAGCCCATAGTTTGTGACATGAGGTGGGTCGACTGGACCTACATCAAGGATAATGAAGAGCACTATCCTCGAGTGCAAGAGAGCTTTGTTGCTTGTGGAGTTGCTGATTTTGTTGGACAAAAGTTCACCCACCGGAATGATGAGCTTATCATGCAATTCTACTCCACAGCACACTTTTACCCAGATGGAAAAATTGTTTGGATGTTTGAAGGTACAAGGTACCAATCCACTGTTGAAGAGTGGGCAAGTCTGATAAATGCCCCCAAGGAAAATGAGGATGACCTGGATATCTATGCAAAGAATAAGATGGATCACAATTCAATGGCTCACATGTACAAGGGGATCCCAGACAAGACAGTTGAGACTCACAAGTTTGGATCAGTTCACTTTCTGCTGTCAAGGTTGCCAACCATCAATTGGATTCTGAGACATACTTTGTTGCCCAAGTTTGGTGACCATACCATGATCAGAGGGCATGCCATCAACATGTTGCATGTGTTTGATGTGCCACAGAAGTTCAAAGTCATGAGCCTGATGATTGAAACCATTAAGAGGACTGCAACAGATCAGAAGAGGAGCTGTGGATATGCCCCTCAGATTCAGGAATTGATAAACTCAAAGATGGGCACAGGGAAATATCAATTGGATAAGGAACATTTTCCACCTTTATCCAGACTTTGAGGACAATGAGGTTGTCATGAATGAGAAAGATCCAACATCAGTTCAAGCTCAGGAGAAGAAGGAGAAGGCAAAGAAGGAGAGGGCTGCCATGATGCCAACTCAAGAGGAGGCATCAGAATATTTCTTGAAGACCAAACAGGAGCAGCTTGGTTATTTGATAGCATCTACACTGAGGATTGAGAAGGGACTGGCCACCCTCACTCAGAATCAGGAGAGCCTGGAGAGAATCATGGAACTCAAATTCCATGACCTTGATGTCAAGGTAACTGACATACAGTCAGTTGTGGAGCAGCTACAGGATGATATGCAGGAGAGGCAGAGCAAGACTACAACAAATGTGTTTGCCAGAGTGCCCAGAGCCCAGAGGTCAGTTGCAGTGCCAGTGACAGACACTAGAGCAACAATTTCAGCACCAGCTACTGCCCCTTCAGTTCTAGTGCAACCAGCTCCAGCATCCACTCCAGCACCCTCTACATCAACTGAAGCCTTCGTCCTTGGAGTCATCAGGACACCTCCACCAGAACATCAAGCCTGAGAGTTGATCTAGCACTATGTATTTTCTATGAACTTTTTGGTAACTTGTTGCCAAAGGGGGAGAAAAATGTATAGATCATAGGCTTCGAGAGAGAGAGAGTGTTTCTTTTGTTCTCTCTTGCTTTATTTGGTGGTTTAAAACTTGTTTGCTTTGATCGTTTGAGATACTATGCTTGTGAGACATTGATGATCATGTGTTTGATCATAAGCTACACTTATGCATGCTTGATATTATCCTATCTATCTTATGTGATCATTCACTTTGCTTGGTGATGAGTGCATGTATTCAATGTTTATTATTTTGAGCGCTCCACCAAGATGTATGTGACATGGAATAGTAACCCATGATCCTAATTCATTGTGCATTTGCAGTCCAAAGCAAATCTTAAACTATGCACAAATTTAGGGGGAGCTCTTGCTTATCACATACTTCTCAAAGCGACGATGTCATTCAATCTTATTATCATTTGTCGAAGCTTTGATCTATATGTTGTCATCAATTACCAAAAAGGGGGAGATTGAAAGTGCAACTATCCCTAGGTGGTTTTGGTAATTCATAACAACATATAGCTCATTGAGGTAATGCTATTCCAAGACTATTATTTCAGGAAAGCTCAATGAATGGAATGGCATGGATGATGAAAGTGGATCCCTCAAAATACTAAGGACAAAGGATTGGCTCAAGCTCAAAATCTCAAGACTCTTCATTTTATATTTTAGTGATCCAAGATCACATTGAGTCTATAGGAAAAGCCAATACTATCAAGGAGGGATGAGGTGTTGCTTAATGAGCCTCTTGCTTCATGTGCTTTGTGATATGCTCCAAAACCCTCAACTACTTCCCCACATCCACAAATGACCTAAACCCAAAGCCAAAATCGGTCACACTGATTCTTCCTATCCGGCGCCACCAATTCCAAAAGTCATAGCCACTGCCACAAACCCTAAGAAAATCGGTCTTACCGATAGGGATCTCGGTCTCACCGAGATGGGATTGTAATCTCTCTGTTTCCCTTTGTAACATTTCGGTCTAACCGAAGTGAGCGATCGGTACCATCGAGATTGCACTGTAAACTCTCTGTTTCCTTTTTGTAACATTTCGGTCTCACCGAAAAGAGCAAATTGGTCCCACCGAGTTTACCTGACCAACTCTCTGGAAAGCTTATTACCAAATCGGTCTCACCGAGTTTGTGTAATCGGTCTTACTGAGATTACGTTATGCCCTAACCCTAACTGAATCGGTCTCACCGAGATGCATGTCATTCCCACCGAAAATCACTAACGGTCACTAGGTTTACTAAATCGGTCCGACCGAGTCTGTTGAATCGGTCCCACCGAGTTTGGTAAATTATGTTTAACGGTTAGATTTTGTGTGGAGGCTATATATACCCCTCCACCTCCTCTTCATTCATGGAGAGAGCCATCAGAATGAACCTACACTTCCAACTTACCATTTCTGAGAGAGAGCCACCTACTCATGTGTTGAGGCCAAGATATTCCATTCCTACCATATGAATCTTGATCTCTAGCCTTCCCAAGTTGCTTTCCACTCAAATCTTCTTTCCACCAGATCCAAAACCTTTGGGAGAGAGTTGAGTGTTGGGGAGACTATCATTTGAAGCACAAGAGCAAGGAGTTCATCATCAGCGCACCATTTGTTACTTCTTGGAGAGTGGTGTCTCCTAGATTGGCTAGGTGTCACTTGGGAGCCTCCGACAAGATTGTGGAGTTGAACCAAGGAGTTTGTAAGGGCAAGGAGATCGCCTACTTCGTGAAGATCTACCGCTAGTGAGGGAAGTCCTTCGTGGGCGACGGCCATGGTGGGATAGACAAGGTTGCTTCTTTGTGGACCCTTCATGGGTGGAGCCCTCCGTGGACTCGCGCAGCCGTTACCCTTCGTGGGTTGAAGTCTCCATCAACGTGGATGTACGATAGCACCACCTATCGGAACCACGCCAAAAACATCCGTGTCTCCAATTGCATTTGAATCCTCCAAACCCTTCCCTTTACTTTCTTGCAAGTTGCATGCTTTAATTTCCGCTGCCTATATACTCTTTGCATGCTTGCTTGAATAGTGTGATGATTGCTTGACTTGTCCTAAAGTAGCTAAAATCTGCCAAACTCTAAAATTGGGAAAAGGTTAAGTTTTTATTGGTCAATTAGTCTAATCACCCCCCCTCTAGGCATACTTCAAGGTCCTACAGGTGGTCTATGAAGCTATTCACGTTGAAGACTATGACATGAGAAGACATCGAGTGAAGACTATGGAGTGCGAAGACTTAGTTGTTTTGTTGTTTCCTTTTCTTTTTTGTTGAGTCTTAGGAACCACCGCACTGTTAAGTGGGGTCCAAGTGAACAAAGTCAGAGTGACTGAAGTGATGCTCAATCAAATCCTATGTCTTCGAGCGAAGACAATGAGAGCAAATCTTATCCAGAGTCGGATGAGTCTGCTTTACTTGTAGCCCAAGCCAAGCTGCCACGTGTGTTTGAAATCTGACCGTTGTGACACGTGTCAGTTCCTTCGTGACCTAGGGTCATTTTGGACAAATCAGGTCGGGTTGACCAGTGGCTATAAATAGCCCACCTCCTACACCATAAATTGGTGGCTGCTCAGAGTTTGTACATGGCTTTTGTCGTTTAAGAGCACCCCACCGCCAAAGCTTTCGAGAGAGAATCCTTGCAAGGACAAAGCCCAAACCACCCAGAGCCCAAAGAGTGTTTGGCATCACTAAAGTCTTTCTGTCTGCGTGATCTGAAGACTTGTTACACTTGAGGACTGTGAATCCTCCAGCCGGTTAGGCGTCACATTCTAAGCATCCAAGAGTCATTGTGGATTGTCGGTGAACAAAGTTTGTGAAGGTTTGAAAGTCTACCTTGAAGACTTACCAGAGTGATTGGGTGGGGACTAGGTGTCCTTAGCTCAAGGGGAATAAGGTGAAGACGCGGTCTTCTGAGTTGAATCTCAACCTCCCTAACCAGATGTACAGTTGTCATAGCAACTGGAACTGGTCGAACAAATCCATGTCCTCCTGAAGCCACCGGTTCTATCTCTCACTTCTCTCTACTTACAGTTTGTCTTCGTGAAGTCATTGCCTGCTTGCATTATCTGTTTGAATTCACTGTGTGACTACCTGTTCTGATTGGCTTCATACTATCTTCCATCCTAATCTTTACTACGTAGCTGCTATTAGTCTTCGCGCTTTCACTTCATTGAATACTTGACTATGGCTTGTCTAGTGTAGTCTACCTTCCGCTGCATATGAATAGTGTCGTTTCTATTGTGTGTCTTCGAAACTCCCATGTTTCGAAGACGTTCATAAAAATCGCCTATTCACCCCCCCTCTAGTCGATAACTAACCCTTTCAATTGGTATGAGAGCAAGGTACTCCCTTGTTCTATGTGATTCGGTTTAACCACCTGGAGTTTAGCTA
Organism: Triticum timopheevii; assembly: GCA_963921465.1. Classification (NCBI taxonomy): domain Eukaryota; kingdom Viridiplantae; phylum Streptophyta; class Magnoliopsida; order Poales; family Poaceae; genus Triticum; species Triticum timopheevii. The sequence continues at coordinate 243,434,071 of OY997274.1, read as the reverse complement.
TGTCGACTGCAGGGATAATCGAAGTCTCCGTTGCGTGCCCCATCTTCGATGGCACTGAATAGGATGCGCATGCATCTTGAAGCCATTGATGTCGATCTGTGGTATGTCGTCAAGAATGGCGTTCCCAAGACTGGTGAATGTGTCACCCCTGCTGATGTCAAGAAGTTCATTCAACTGGACTCTACCGCCAATAACATCATCTGTGGTCATATGACCAAAGGACAGTATGGCCGTGTGAGTGCTCTGGAAACATCGAAGCTAGTCTGGGACTGGCGCTCCAAGGTCAATGAAGGCGTCTCAACTCAGCGAGATCAACGGATCAGTACTCTCCGCAACCTCTTCAACCGCTTCAAGAGACATGACAATGAGAATGTCCAGCTCACATTTGATCACCTCACTGGTATCACAAATGAGCTCCAAGCACTCGGTGCCACTGAGATTACGAAGCATGAAATAGTGAAGACACTAATGAGATCTCTTGACAGCTCATTTGACACCTTAGTCCTGATGATACAAGAACGCCCTGACTTCAAGACACTCGATCCGTCTGACATACTTGAGAGGCTCAACACACATGAGTACCAGCTATCTGAGAAACGAGATATCTATGGCCCCAACTATGGCCGAACTCGCGCTTTGAAGGCAAAGGCTGCTGCTTCCTCATCTGAAGAAGAATCTGACTGCAGTTCTAGTGATCCTGAAGACATTGGAAAGGAGCTTTCTATGCTTGTGAAGAAGTTCCAAAAATTCACCAAGAAGAAAGGCTTCAGAAAGTCTTCACGATCTAGCTCAAGGAATGATGAAGCTTCTGCCTATGACCACAAGAAGAGAACCTGTCACAAGTGCAAGAAACCTGGTCACTACATCTCAGAGTGTCCACAGTGGGACAATGAGAAGAAGAAGAAGAGCAAAGAATATGATTCTGATGACAAGAAGAAGAAGAAATCCTCAAAGTCTTCTTCCAAGTCTTCATCACATAAGAAGAGCTCATCTGGCAAGGCTCATGCTTTTTTTGGCAAGGAAATGGATTCAGAGGAGGAGTCTTCTTCTGAGGAGGCGGAGGTGGAGTCTGAGGAGGAGTCTGACTCTGGTTTTGCGAGTCTGGCTCTAGCTACAGCCTACGTCGCCAATTCCATCTTCAACACCGAAGACAATGGCTCCGTCACCAACGCTGATGATAATGACAAAGACGACTCGCCTCCCACCTACTGCTTCATGGCACGTGGTGCCAAGGTGAAATCATGCGATGCTTACTTTCAAACATCAAGTGAAGATGACTTTGATGGTGAATCCAAATCTAGTTACAAAATACTTGCTAAAATTGCAACTGAACAACAGAAAGCTATGGAACATACTCAAAAACTGTTATACAAAAGCATGACCTGTTGGACGCGGAAATGACCAAGTCTCAGTCCTTAATTGAAGATATCAAAAAACCTTCATGTTAAGTACCAGGAACTTGAAGGTCAACATGAATCGCTCTCAACTTCTCATGAAAAGCTTTCCTATGATTATCTTCAAAGGAAGCAGGAACTTGAGAAATTGAGATCGGCTCATGAAGGTCTTCAAAAGGAGAACGAATCACTTCGCACTCAACAGATCAGTCCCGCTCAGGAAGGATTTGAACCACCATGTCTAAAATGCATTGAGCGTGATAACGCTACCTCTGTTGCTCAATGTTCCACTGCTACTAATATTGCAATATCTTCAACTACTGATGTGGTAACTAACCCCTCTGCTGAGGATACCACTACTATAGTTGATGAGAATGCCAGGTTGAAGACGCTGCTTGAGACATGGATGTACAAAAGTCTCAAAGGGTATCAGACATTATGTGATGTCCTCAAAAAGCAGATTCTGAACCGAAACCCTAGGAAATAGGGTGTTGGGTTCGAGAGGAAAATGAATGTTGATGGGTCGTACTGGAAGCGTGAGCAGTACCCCAAAACCACATGGGTTGCTGCAAAGGAACCTTCAGTAGATCCATCCACCTTGTCTGGTTTCACTTGTGCTAACCCCATTATCATTGATGAATCCTTTGATGCAAACTATAAACTGTTTAAGAATCAGAATGGTGAATTGTTTGCCAGGTATATTGGTACTAACTGTAGGAATGTGCCACCTATGAAGAGGATATGGGTACCCAAAAGCTGTCTTGAGATTCTTCCAGTGAATGTCATCATGACACCTCCTGTGAAGAAGACAAACCCCATACCAAAGGCTTCATATGGTCCAAGAGCTTCATACAGACCGAGGACTCATCTGAGTCACCCTAACGTCAATGTTTTGCAGGGAAATCAAACTCAGACCCATGAAATATGAGCGTGTTTCCTCAAACCGCTATGTTCATAGAACTAAGAACTTTTCTGCTTATTCCTATGAGTACAATTCACCTCCTGCAAAGGCTATTTACTAGGACTCCAAAGCCGAAATTCTCAGATGCTGCACTTAGACTCATTGCTTCTAAGCCACCCCTGAAAATGTGGGTGGTTAAGAAAACTTAACTCTCTTTTGCAGGGAAAGGTCTCCAGCCGGAAATCTAAGGCATCCAAAACTAATGTTGGGGACCTTAAACATCTTGTGGGGCGCAAGATAAAGTGCCCAGATGGTCTTACTATGTACTTCATTCTAGGATTCCTTGACACTCATCCTATCTATCCTAACCAAGATCTGAATTTCCATGTTCCACTTGTTCGTCAAATGTTTATGCTTCACAACTCGCTTGGTGAAGCCAATCCCCCAAACTGCACTGTAGGCTATGACACCTTGTGCTTCAGAATGGATTATGGACAGTGGATGCACTAACCACATGACTAGCGATCAAAGTCTTCTGATGGATTCAACGCTACGTCCATCAGACAAGAGTCACATCACATTTGCTGACACTGGTAAAAGCAAGGTATTGGTTCTAGGTAGAGTTGCAATATCAAGGGATCAGCACATGGATAAAGTGATGCTTGTTGAATCCCTTGGTTTCAACTTAATGTCTGTCTCAATGCTTTGTGACTTAAACATGATTGTGCTATTTGGAAAATATCGATGCCTTGTGCTAATGGAATTTGATAAGTCACTAGTCTTTGAAGGATATCGGAAAGATGATCTGTATATGGTAGATTTCTCAGCAGGACCACAGATGGCCATATGTCTTCTAGAAAAAGCTTCAGAATGCTGGCTTTGGCATCGAAAGCTAGGACATGCTGGCATGAAGAACTTTCACACTCTTGCGAAGAAGAAGCATGTCGTGGGCATCGAAAGCGTCAAGTTCAAGAAGGATCATCTATGTGGCACCTGCGAAGTTGGAAAGATGACCAGGGCCAAGCATCCCTCGAAGACAATCATGACTACATCTCAACCCTTCGAGCTACTACACATGGACTTATTCGGCCCTACTGACTACTCTACTCTCAATGCTACTGCTTGCCTCTATGGTTTTGTCATTGTTGATGATTACTCTAGATATACTTGGGTGCATATAATCCTCTACAAGACCAAAGTGCAGGATTTCTTCAGATGCTTTGCCAAACGTGCCATGACGAACTATGGCATCAGGATCAAGCACATCAGAAGCGACAACGGCACTGAGTTCAAGAACACCGGCCTCGACCTCTATCTGGATACTCTGGGTATCACTCATGAGTTCTCTGCTCCTTACACACCTCAGCAGAATGGCATCGCTGAGCGCAAGAAGAGAACTCTTATTGAGATGGCCCGAATGATGCTTGATGAGTACAAGACTCCATGGAAGTTCTGGCCTGAAGCCATTGACACAGCTTGCCACATCATCAACCGTGTTTATCTTCACAAGCTTATGAAGAAAACATCCTATGAACTCCTAACTAGTAAGAAGCCAAATGTAAGCTACTTCAGAGTATTTGGTGCTAGGTGCTGGATCAAGGATCCACATCACACGTCAAAATTTGAACCGAAAGCACATGAAGGTTTTATGCTTGGTTATGGAAAGGATTCACACTCCTACAGAGTCTTCAACCTCTTTCACTATAAAGTGATTGAAACTGTGGATGTGCGGTTCGATGAGACTAACGGCTCGCAAAGAGAGCACCTGCCAAATGTGCTAGATGAAGTACCTCCAAGTGAATCAATCAAGCAGATGGGAATTGGAGAGATCATACCTTCTAAGAATCAGACTGAAGAAGAGCTTATCATTTCTGCACCTAATCAACCTGAAGACAATGCTCAGCCTGAAGACAATCCCCCAAATGATGACATTGATCAGCAAGAGCAAAATCTTCGTCCTGTTCATCCTTGTGTTGCAAATGAAGTTCAGATTGAGAAGATAATTGACAGCTTGAATGCACCTGATCCACTCACTCGTTCAAAAGCAACTCAAAGAGCAACACAACTAATTAATTTTTGTGGGAATTTTGCATTCGTCTCAATCTCTAAACCCAAGAAAGTCGATGAAGCCTTCAAGAAACCTGAATGGATTCAAGCTATGCAAGAAGAGCTTCAACAGTTCGAGCTGAATAATGTGTGGGAATTGGTCAAGCGTCCTGATCCTTGGAAGCACAATATCATTGGCACCGAATGGATATATCGCAACAAGCAAGATGAGCATGGACAAGTCATCAGAAACAAGGCTTGTCTCGTTGCACAAGGTTACACTCAAGTGGAAGGAATTGACTTTGATGAAACATTTGCTCCGGTGGCAAGGCTTGAATCCATTGGCATACTGCTAGCCTATGCAAATCATCACAACATCCTTCTGTATCAAATGGATGTGAAGAGTGCTTTTCTCAATGGAAAGATAGAAGAAGAAGTATATGTCGGACAACCTCCTGGCTTTGAAGATCCAAAACATCCTGATATGGTATACAAGCTCAACAAGGCACTCTATGGCCTCAAACAAGCCCCTTGTGCTTGGTATGGTACGCCCAAAGACTTCCTGAAGAGCAAAGGCCTCAAACCTGGTTCACTAGATCCTACACTCTTCACAAAGACATATGATGGTGAATTATTTGTGTGACAAATCTATGTGGATGACATTATCTTTGGCTGCACCAACAAGAAATACAGTGATGAATTCTGTCACATGATGCAAGAGCAATATCAGATGTCCATGATGGGCAAGCTGAAGTTCTTTCTGGGTCTCCAAATCCGTCAGCAACGCAACGAAATCTTCATATCTCAAGAAAAATACCTCAAAGATTGCCTGAAGAAGTTTGGAATGCAAGACTGCAAATGATACACGACGCCAATGCCAACCAAAAGTCATCTGGGTCCCGACGACAATGGTAAAGAGTTCGATCAAAAGGTATACCGCTCCATGATTGGTTCTTTGCTTTACTTATGTGCATCTAGGCCAGATATAATGCTTAGTGTTTGCATGTGTGCCCGATTCCAAGCGGCACCAAAGGAATCACATCAGTTAGCTGTGAAGAGAATTCTTCGATATTTGGCTTACACCCCAACATTAGGATTATGGTATCGAAAGGTCTTAGAGTTTGATCTATTTGGATTCTCTGATGCTGATTATGCTGGTGAAAGGTTGATCGCAAGTCCACATCATGCACATGTCACTTTCTGGGACGATCTCTTGTCTGTTGGTCTTCAAAGAAGCAGAACTGTGTATCTCTCTCCACTGCTGAATCCGAATACATTGCTGCTGGATCTTACTGTGCTCAGCTTCTTTGGATGAAGCAAACTCTCAAGGACTATGGTATCCATCTGAAGAATGTGCCTCTCTACTGCGACAATGAGAGTGCCATCAAGATTGCCAACAACCCAGTTCAGCACTCGAAGACAAAGCACATTGAAATTCGTCATCACTTTCTCAGAGATCATGCTATGAAGGAAGATATTGATATCATTCACGTCAAGACAGAAGAGCAAGTGGCTGATATCTTCACAAAGCCGTTGGATGAGAAAAGGTTCTGCAAGTTGCGGTGTGAGCTAAATATCTTGGAATCCTCAAATGTCCTGTGATTAGGCACAGATCCTAACATTATGCATTTTTATGACTTAGATGTGCAACACACGAAGTAATGTATATCTTCAACCAATGAAGACATACACTCTAAGTGTGAATACATTAATGCGAAATTTGACTTTGGAGCGCCATGATAATTGTGCGCCGTGTCTGGGTCTAATACTTCCTATAGGGTGGGTAACACCACCACCAAACTTTTGTTTGAAGTGTTTCTCTTGGCGTTATATTTGCAAAGTCTTCATATTTGATTTATCTTTATCCCTGGCTTATATTCAATATATATATATATATATATATATATATATATATATATATATTTGTGTTTTGTCCTCTACAACATTCACTTATAGCTATGACTTCGTGCTGAATCTTTTGATCTAAGTGAATGTGATCGGACCCTAACCTATCTATGCTTCTACCTCAACTATATCTGTCCAAATCAGATGCATTCTATTGAAAACTGTCGATTGTCTTCACTAAGACCTTGTCAGTTGAAGTCAATTGGACAAACATTTATATCTGTTTTTAATGCTATATCCTTATTGCCTGAAAGCCGGAGAATTCGGAACGACCACCCCGACCAATCCAGGCGTGCGTGGGAACATGGAACAACTTCCAAGGTGTTGCATGCTTGCCACGTGCCCTTCAGATGTGAACCGCTAGGGGCACCTGCATAATTGCGCTGTGCCGTCCCTTTTTGTAGGATCTTGAAGTATGTCTAGAGGGGGGGGGGGTGATTAGACTACTTGACCAATTAAAAACTTAACCTTTTCCCAATTTTAGAGTTTGGCATATTTTAGCAATTTTAGGACAAGTCAAGCAATCATCACACAATTCAAGCAAGCATACAAAGAGTATATAGGCAGCGGAAATTAAAGCATGCAACTTGCAACAAAGTAAAGCAAAGGGTTTGGAGAATTCAAACGCAATTGGAGACATAGATGTTTTTGGCGTGGTTTCGATAGGTGGTGCTATCGTACATCCACGTTGATGGAGACTTCAACCCACGAAGGGTAACGGTTGCGCGAGTCCACGGAGGGCTCCACCCACGAAGGGCCCGTGAAGAAGCAACCTTGTCTATCCCACCATGGCCGTCGCCCACGAAGGACTTGCCTCACTAGCCGTAGATCTTCATGAAGTAGGCGATCTCCTTGCCCTTACAAACTCCTTGGTTCAACTCCACAATCTTGTCGGAGGCTCCCAAGTGACACCTAGCCAATCTAGGAGACACCACTCTCCAAGAAGTAACAAATGGTGCGTTGATGATGAACTCCTTGCTCTTGTGCTTCAAATGATAGTCTCCCCAACACTCAACTCTCTCTCAATGGGTTTGGATCTGGTGGAAGGAAGATTTGAGTGGAAAGCAACTTGGGGAAGGCTAGAGATCAAGATTCATATGATAGGAATGGAATATCTTGGCCTCAACACATGAGTAGGTGGTTCTCTCTCAAAAATGGTAAGTTGGAAGTGTAGGTTTAGTCTGATGGCTCTCTCCACAAATGAAGAGGAGGTGGAGGGGTATATATAGCCTCCACACAAAAACTAACCGTTACACACAATTTACTAAACTCGGTGGGACCGATTCAACAGACTCAGTCGGACCTATATAGTAAACCTAGTGACCGTTAGGATTTTCGGTGGGACTGACATGCAACTCGGTGAGACCGATTCGGTTAGGGTTAGGGCATAACGTAATCTCGGTAAGACCGATTACACAAACTCGGTGTGACCGATTTTGGTAATAAGCTTTCCAGAGAGTTGGTCAGGTAAACTTGGTGGGACCGATTTGCTCTTTTCGGTGAGACCGAAATGTTACAAAAGGGAAACAGTGAGTTTACATTGCAATCTCGGTGGGACCGATCGGTCACTTCCTTTAGACTGAAACGTTATGAAGGGAAACAGAGAGATTACAATCCCATCTCGGTGAGACCGAGATCCCTATCGGTAAGACCGATTTGCCTAGGGTTTGTGGCAGTGGCTATGACATTCAAACTCGGTGGCGCCGGATAGAAAGAATCGGTGTGACCGATTTTGGCTTTAGGTATAGGTCATTTGTGGATGTGAGAAAGTAGCTGAGGGATTTGGAGCATATCACTAAGCACATGAAGCAAGAGGCTCATTAAGCAACACCTCATCCCTCCTTGATAGTATTGGCTTTTCCTATAGACTCAATGTGATCTTGGATCACTAAAATATAAAATGAAGAGTCTTGAGCTTTTGAGATTGAGCCAATCCTTTGTCATTAGTATTTTGAGGGATCCACTTTCATCATCCATGCCATGCCATTCATTGAGCTTTCCTGAAATAATAGTCTTGGAATAGCATTAGCATAATGAGCTATATGTTGTTATGAATTACCAAAACCACCCAGGGATAGTTGCGCTTTCAATCTCCCCCTTTTTGGTAATTGATGACAGCATATAGATCAAAGCTTCGACAAATGATAATAAGATTTAACAACATCGTCGCTTTGAAAAGTATGTGATAAGCAAGAGCTCCCCCTAAATTTGTGCATAGTTTAAAATTTGCTTTGGACTGCAAATGCACAAGGAATTAGGCTCATGGGTTACTTTTCCATGTCACATACATCTTGGTGGAGCGCTCAAAATGATAAAGATTGAATACATGCACTCATCACCAAGCAAAGTGAATGATCTCATAGGATAGATAAGATAGTATCATCAAACATGCATAAGTGTAGCTTATGATCGAACACATGATCATCAATGTCTCACAAGAATAGCATAGTATCTCAAGCAATTAAAAGCAAACAAGTTTAACCACCAAAGCAAAGCAAGAGAGAACAAAAGCAACACTCTCTCTCTCTCGAAGCCTATGATCTATACATTTTTCTCCCCCTTTGGCAATAATTTACCAAAAAGTTCATAGAAAATGCATAGTGCTAGATCGACTCTCAGGCTTGATCTTCAGGTGGTGGTGTCTGGATAACTCCAAGAACAAAGGCTTCAGTTGAAGTAGATGGAGCTGGAGGAGTTGATGCTGGAGCTGGTTGCACTGGAGCTGTAGGGGCTGTAGCTGGTGCAGATGATGTTGCTCTGGTGTCTGTCACTGGCACTACAACTAACCTCTGGGCTCTAGGCACTCTGGCAAATACATTAGTGGTTCTTTTGCCCTGCCTCTCCTGCATGTCATGCTGCAGCTGCTCCACAACTGACTGAATCTCAATTACTTTGACATATAGATCATGGAATTTGAGTTCCATGATTCTTTCCAAGCTCTCCTGGTTTCGAGTGAGGGTGGCCAATCCCTTCTCAATCCTTAGAGTTGATGCTATCAAGTAACCAAGCTGCTCTTGCTTGTTCTTCAAGAAATACTCAGATGCCTCCTCTTGAGTTGGCATCTTGGCAGCCTTCTCTTTCCTTGCCTTCTCCTTCTTCTCTTGAGCTTGAACTGATGATGGATCATTCTCATTCATGACAACCTAATTGTCCTCAAGGTCTGGATAGATAGGAAAATATTCCTTATCCAATTGATATTTGCATGTGCCCATCTTCGAGTTAATCAACTCCTGAATCTGAGGGGCATATCCACAACTCCTCTTCTGGTCTGCTGTAGTCCTCTTAATGGTCTCTACCATAAGGCTCATGACTTTAAATTTCTGTGGCACATCAAACACATGCAACATGTTGATTGCATGCCCTCTGATCATGTTGTGGTCACCAGACTTAGGCAATAGAGTGTGCCTTAGGATCCAGTTGATAGTTGGCAGCCCTGACAAAAGAAAGTGGACTGATCCAAACTTATGTGTCTCAACAGCTTTGTCTGGGATCTCCTTGTACATGTGTGCCATGGAATTGTGGTCCATCTTCTTCTTGGCATAGATGTCCAAGTCATCTTCACTCTCCTTTGGGGCATTGATCAGACTTGCCCACTCCTCAACAGTTGACTGGTACCTTGTACCTTCAGACATCCAGACTATCCTCCCATCTGGATAGAAGTGTGTTGTGGAGTAGAATTGCATGATAAGTTCATCATTCCAGTTGGTGACCTTTTGCCCAACAAAATCAGCAACTCCACAAGCAACAAAACTGTCTTGCACTCAAGGATAGTGTTCTTCATTATCTTTCATGTAGGTCCAGTCGACCCACCTCATATCACACACTATGGGCTTCTTGTCCAACAAGATTGTCTCATAGAAGTCCTGCTGTTCCTTTGTATGGAACCTATAATCAACAACAGTTCTTCTCCTTGAGGCATATGGATCTGTCATCCTCCATAGCCTCAACCCCGAGTCCTTCCTGATCCTCATGTCCTCAGCCACAGGATGGGCATAATTGTGATCTGGTATCTTGGGCTTGAGCTTCCTTAGGACCTGCCCTTCTTCATCTTCCTCATCAGCAACATTAGGCACTGGGGCCTTGTTCTTCTAAGTAGCTGGAATACTCCTGGTATTCCTCTTTGGTGCAAGCTTGGGCTTGGGGGCAGCTTTGGGTGCTTCCTTGGGCTTTGATGTTGCAGCCCCTGATCTAATAGCATCACCCATAAGCTTTGGTGCCTTGGGTGCTGGTGCAGCAACCTCTTCTTCCTCTTCAGAGTCTCTCCTCATAGAGGGATTTCCAAGAACCTGGGCAGTAGTGGTTCTGGCTCTCTTCTTCTTCTTATCCTGAGTAGCTTCATCCTCTGATTCAATGGCAAGCTTCATAGTTTCTCCAGTGGGAACCTTCTTGGGTTTGGAAGTTGTGACTCTCTTTGCAGGTGCCTCTTTGGGTTCAGTCTGTTCAGGCACTTGGGTGGATCTTCTGACTTTTGGCATAGGTGTCCTCTTGGCAGGAATCTTCCTATTGAGGCCAGGTTTAGTGTTCTTTGCAGAGCCATACTCCTTTTTGAGCACTACTTTATTGGAGGTAGCCTCATCCTCTTCTGCTCTATAATCCTCATCTTCAGAATCTGAGGTTCTTTTCTTCCTCTGCCTGGTGGCAGCTTTAGGCAGATTGCTAGGAGTGCTCCTGCTGCCTTCATCAGAAGTGCTTGAGGGACTAGTGCCCACACTCATCTGAACCTGCTCTTCTGACCTATTCTGGCTGTCACTCTGGTCTGACATGCTGCAAACACTAACTGCTGACCCTGTGAAGAGATATAGATGAGATAGAGTGGATGAGCATCACAAAATGCAGAGATTTTTGCAAAAGAATGATTCAAAAAAACAGTTTTAGTTTTCCACAGAAAGCATTTCGGATCAACCGATTTTCAAACTCGGTGATACCGAAGCAGTTTTGGAACCTAAACTGATGAACTCAGTTGGACCGAGTCACAGTTTGGTGGCACCGAGACTGCTAGGGTTTCACAAAGTCCTAAAATCGGTCTCACCGATTAGCAATTCTCGGTTAGACCGAGAGTTACTAGTGCAATGGCATAAGCCAAATTGGTGGGACCGAGTTTTTTCAACTCGGTGGGTCCGAGATGGTTTCGGCGGAAACCTAACCCTAAAATTTTGAATCTCATCTATTCTAAGGATTGCATTGACTGGATAGGAGTGTTTCAATCATGGCAAGAATCAGTAAGAACACAATGTGCTAGGAATCAGACGAGGATAGCACAGTGATCGAGTCCATACCCTAACTTGGCGATGAACTCGCTACGGCCGCAACGGCGGGGTTGAATTCCGTTGACGGCTGTGGAGACCAGCGACAGGAGGCGGCTAGCGACGAGGTGACGATCCGGAGACCCTGGAGGCAGAGCGAGCTATTGCGCGGGCGAAGAGGTTCAGAGAAATTTCCAAATTTTTGCCTGTGACTATATATAGCCCGACCCTGTCGGTGTATCCGAGTGGAACAACTCGGTGGCACCGAGATGCATAACTGTGTACAGTTACAACAACTCGGTGTGACCGAAAAGTTCAAATCGGTTTCACCGAGATTGAAAACCTAGATCGACTTAGTGATCTCGGTGGGACCGAAATGTAGGAACCGGTCAGACCGAGAATCACAAAGATGTTTTTGGAAGTTTAAGTCTATGACGAATCGGGGACTCCGAGTGCTCCTCACACAGAGTGGTTCGAATCTGACTTGATCAAATTTTGTGATGTAGAATGAATAGAGTTTGAGACGAGAAAAGCATAGATAGCTAGAGAAGGTTCTTAGGCATTCTTGTCCATCCACTTGGCAAAAAGGAAAAGGAAGCCAATAAATCAAAACAACAAGTGGATGTTCTTGAATGAGTAAAATATGCACCAACATGCTCACACAATAAGATGGCAAATGTAATATGTGGCAAAGCATGCACAACCAATTCTAGCATCTATCAAACAATTGGCGATGACTAGGTCATCTATATATGAGTATATCGACTTAGCCATTGATCTGTCAACAGACGATGAGTGCGGTGATGGTGCTCTTGAGCAGCTGATTAAGAGCAAGCAAGAGGCGGAGATCTTCAATGATATGCCCCTCCTCGATGTGAACATACTTGACAACTTCATTGATGAGTGGTTTGACAACCCAAATCTCAGCTTTGATGATCTTCAGCTCCCGATTGGCATCAACGTCGCCTTCCAAGGCGCAATTGCTCCTGAGCTGGCTCTGGCTCAGCGAATTGTTGAATTGAAGAACAAGATTGACTATGAGAAAGAGCAGTTCAAGAAGCATGTGGCCAAGCTCAGCGTGGCTGATGTTCAAAACTTCAAGGTGATGCTGCATGACCTCAAGGAGGCATTTCGCAAGAAGCGCGAAGAAGCCAAAGGTTCACGAGAGCGCATGAAGAATCTTGCTGCCAAGTGTGTACAAGCTTACAATGAAGCTGAGAAGCGCAAGGCGCTTGGGCGTCCTGGCATTGACCCCAAGCTGGCTGCCAAGAAGAAGAAGAAGCCTACTGTGCCCCCAAACTGAAGCACCAAGGCGGGAAGAACCTCACATTGTCTTCCCTGCCAGCATGACAGGCTCGAAGCCTAAGGTCCCCATAGTGGCTTCAGAACAGAAGAAAACTAAGGTAGCAGAAGCCGAAGCCAGAAAGCGCAAAATCAAGAACACCACTGATGATGCACCACCCACCAAGAAGAGAAAGACTAAGAAGAGAGATCGGGCTGCTCTCAAAGAGCCCCTTGTTGTCGAGCCCATTGCTTTTTCTCATCCTGCACCTGAAAATCAAGAGCGTCAGTTGATAGTTCATGAGTCTGCTTCCACAGAGGCTCCTGAAGCTGAAGAAGATCCAGCCGTTGACCCCATCACGTTTGAAGACATTGGTCCCCAAGACAATGTAGAAGATGATGAAGTCCTTCCTCAGATTGAGCACCCAACGGTATCATTGCCTGTTCTCATGAACAGCGAGCTCATCAGTATTGGTCGTCCTTTGACGCAAATCTCCCAGGATGCCTCATGGGCAGATCGCCCCCAACCACCAACACCAAGTCAAGACTCACCCAGTACACCCCGTCCTCTACCAGCGCAAGTCACTAGCCCAATAGTGAACGATGACAACTACATGAAGACTACAACATCACCAAAAGCATCGCCCGTGTTCCAATGGGTTCGCAAAGGCCTAAGGCCATCAGTCTCCATGACAACCATCACAGAAGAAGATTCAAACCAATCCAGCTCAGTGGCACATCAAGTGTTCCCTGAAGAAACTCCCTTTGTGACAGTTCCTTCGTCCGAAGCCAATGTTGCTGAAGACAATCTGGCTGCATCAGCCGATGAAAGAGAAGAAGAAGAGCGTGTTGCTACTCCCCCTACCAACCAAGAAGTTGTTCTCGAGGAGAACGTGTTTGTGCCCGACCCTCCAGCTACTCAAGTGGAGGTTGAAACTCCTGAGGTGGCCACCAACAACTCTACTGAAGCCAATGACGTTGTCATGGCTGAAGATAATGTGGCGCCTGCAATGAACACTGTGCATGAAGGCAATGATGCACCTGCAATAAATGTGTAGTCTGACGCCCTTGCAAATGCTACTGCTCCAGTTCCGCCACCAAGGCCCCATACGATTGAGCAAGCATTCTACCAAGGTGAGCTTGTCACTGTCAGATGACCAATTCTGGTTCCTCTACCTGCTCCCGGACCTCAGTTTGACTATCATGTGGAGCACAGGCCTAAGGTTCAGAAGCCAAAACCAAGGATGCCAAGGTTTCCAGGCACTGCATCTGCGCCAGGATCGTTCAATGTCAATGGCTTCATTGCACACAACACCTTCTTCGATAAAGCCAAGAACCCATATTCCAAGCCAAGAATATCATCTGATCGGTTCTGGAGTTATCTGCAGCGCAGCTACTACTCATGTGTTCTATACAATCAAGGGCGCATATTTCCTCATATGCGTCTTGATTCCGAAGCCATTACTGGTCTTCCTGCTTAGAAGAAGCCCTTGACTGTTTTCGAGATGCTGGCCTTCTCCAGTTTGTGACAGATAAGGAGAATTGGAATGAAGAGCTTCTGCTGCAACTCTATGCAACCCTCCACATTCGCGGCTACAACAGGGATCCAAAGACATGGGTCCTCGAGTGGATGACAGGCAATGTCCATCATGAAGCCAAAGCTCTTGACCTCATTGAGCTTACTGGCCTATCCACTCCAGGTGAACTCTATGAACCTGGTTGTCAGCTTCACCACAATGTGTTGGAAAGTATCTTTTAGAAGCCAGAGCCCAACATGAGCCAAATGGTGAGCATGATGAAGCCACTGCCCTAGGATGCTGAATATCCCAAGTAATTCTTTGTTGAAGACCTAGAATATCTGCCCCGCACCATCTATCACATTATCAGGCGAACTCTGTGGCCTATCAAAGGACATTCTTCCTCAGCCAAGCTAGAAGGTGCAATGAAGACATTGGAATTCTATATTGTCAATGGCACCAGCTTCAATGCTCAGGATTTCTTCATTCGCCAATTTGCTGCATCTAGCTCAGACATATTTGGTCTTAAATTCTATGCTCCTTGGATTATGCGACTGATCAAGCTTCACTCTGCGATTGACTATCAGCCCTCTGCACGCAATCATCTCATATTTCTGCCAGAGGTTGATATGCCCGTCGAAGCCATCTACCCAGAGCCTGCCAAGGAAGCACTACATCTTCACAATGCAGATCATCAGAGTTTCTCCCAGCATGTTGAAGGTGTTCAGGTTGCTTCTCGTGTTTATCCTCTGGCCGGCAACACTCGCAGTGCACGCACTGAAGCCATAGAAAGCACTATTGCTCCAAGGCCTCGGAAGCGATCTCGTGTGCTCAATGACCGAGAGCTTCTCGTGGCCTGATAACCCACAAGTGTAGGGGATCGCAACAGCTTTCAAGGGTAAAGTATTCAACCCAAATTTATTGATTCGACACAAGGGGAGCCAAAGAATATTCTTGAGTATTAGCAGTTGAGTTGTCAATTCAACCACACCTGGGTAACTTAGTATCTGCAGCAAAGTGTTTAGTAGCAAAATTGGTATGATAATAAAGGTAACGGTAGAAAAAGTAAAGATAATTGTTTTTGGGTTTTTGTAGTAGTTGTAACAGTAGCAACGGAAAAGTAAATAAGCGAAGAACAATATGTGAAAAGCTCGTGGGCAATGGATCAGTGATGGATAATTATGCTGGATGCAATTCCTCATGTAATAGCTATAACATAGGGTGACACAGAACTAGCTCCAATTCATCAATGTAGTGTAGGCATGTATTCCGTAAATAGTCATACGTGCTTATGGAAAAGAACTTGCATGACATCTTTTGTCCTACCCTCCCGTGGCAGCGGGGTCCTTACGGAAACTAAGGGATATTAAGGCCTCCTTTTAATAGAGAACCGGAACAAAGCATTAGCACATAGTGCATACATGAACTCCTCAAACTACGGTCATCACCAAGAAGTATCCCGATTATTGTCACTTCGGGTTGTCGGATCATAACACATAATAGGTGACTATAGACTTGCAAGATAGGATCAAGAACACACATATATTCATGAAAACATAATAGGTTCAGATCTGAAATCATGGCGCTTGGGCCCTAGTGACAAGCATTAAGCATAGCAAAGTCATAGAAACATCAATCTCAGAACATAGTGGATACTAGGGATCAAACCGTAACAAAGCTAACTTGATTACATGGTAAATCTCATCCAACCCATCACCGTCCAGCAAGCCTACGATGGAATTACTCACGCACGGCGGTGAGCATCATGAAATTGGTGATGGAGGATGGTTGATGATGACGACGGCGACGAATTCCCCTCTTCGGAGCTCCGAACGGACTCCAGACCAGCCCTCCCGAGAGAGATTAGGGCTTGGCGGCGGCTCCGTGTCATAAAACGCGATGAAACTTTCTCTCTGATTTTTTCTCCCGGAACGTGAATATATGGAGTTGGAGTTGAGGTCGGTGGAGGTCCAGGGGCCCCATGAGATAGGAGGCCGTGCCCTAGGGGGGGGGGGGGCGCCCCCCTATCTCATGGACAGCCTGTGGGCCCCCTGGCATTGATTCTTTCGCCAAAAATTCTTATTAATTCCAAAAAGTGCCTCCGTGGATTTCCAGGACATTCCGAGAACTTTTCTTTTCTACACATAAAACAACATCATGGCAGTTCTACTGAAAACATCGTCAGCCCAGGTTAATTTCATTCAAATCATGCAAGTTAGAGTCCAAAACAAGGGCAAAAGTGTTTGGAAAAGTAGATACGTTGGAGACGTATCAACTCCCCCAAGCTTAAACCTTTGCTTGTCCTCAAGCAGTTCAGTTGATAAACTGAAAGTGATAAAGAAAAACTTTTACAAACTCTGTTTGCTCTTGTTGTTGTAAACATGAAAAACTAGCATTCAAGTTTCAGAAAATATTATGAACTAACCATACTCACAATAACACTTAGCTCTCACAATTACTCATATCAATAACATAATCAGCTAGCGAGCCATAATAATAAAACTCGGATGCCAACACTTTCTCAAAATAATTATAACATGATATAACAAAATGGTATCTCGCTAGCCCTTTCTGAGACCGCAAAACATAAATGCAGAGCACCTTTAAAGATCAAGCACTGACTAAACATTGTAATTCATGGTAAAAGAGATCCAGTCAAGTCATACCCAATATAAATCAATAATAATGAATGCAAATGACAGTGTGCTCTCCAGCGGGTGCTTTTAATAAGAAAGGTGATGACTCAACATAAAAGTAAATAGATAGGCCCTTCACAGAGGGAAGTAGGGATTTGTAGAGGTGCCAAAGCTCGATTTTAAAATAGAGATTGAATAACATTTTGAGCGGCATACTATCACTGTCAACGCAACAACTATGAGATGGCTGTATCTTCCATACTATATGCATTATAGGCAGTTCCCAAACAGAATGGTAAAGGTTTATACTCCCCCAACCACCAACAAGCATCAATCCATGGCTTGCTTGAAACAACGAGTGCCTCCAACATACAACAGCCCTGGGGGAGTTTTGTTTAATTATCTTGATTTGCTTTGATCTTTTTTTGATCATGGGACTAGGCATCCCGGTTACCGACCCTTTCTCGTGAATGAGGAGCGGAGTCCACTCCTCGTGAGAATAACCCACCTAGCATGGAAGATATAGGCAGCCATAGTTGAAACATGAGCTGCTCGAGCATACAAAACAGAATTTCATTTGAAGGTTTGGAGTTTGGCACATACAAATTTACTTGGAACGGCAGGTAAATACCGCATATAGGTAGGTATAGTGGACTCATATGGAACAACTTTGGGGTTTAAGGAGTCTGGATGCACAAGCAGTATTCCCGCTTAGTACAGGTGAAGGCTAGCAAAAGACTGGGTAGCGACCAACTGAGAGAGCGACAACAGTCGTAAACATGCATTAAAATTAATTCACACCGAGTACAAGCATGAGTAGGATATAATCCACCATGAACATAAATATCGTGAAGGCTATGTTGATTTGATTCAACTACATGCGTGAACATGTGCCTAGTCGAGTCACTCAATTCATTTAAAGGAGGATACCATCCCATCATACCACATCATAATCATTCTAATAGCATGTTGGCACGCAAGGTAAACCATTATAACTCATAGCTAACCAAGCATGGCACAAGCAACTATAATCTCTAAATGTCATTGCAAATATATTTACTTCATAATAGCTGACTCGGGAATGATGAACTCATCATATTTACAAAAACAAGAGAGGTTGAGTTCATACCAGCTTTTCTCATCCCAATAAGTCCATCTATGTCATCATTATTGCCTTTCACTTGCACGACCGAACGATGTGTATAATAATAAGAGTGCACGTGCATTGGACTAAGCTGAATCTGCAAGCATTCAACTCAAGAGAGAAGACAAGGTAATGTGAGCTCTAAGTTAAATAAACAATCATGCATATAAGAGCCACTAAGCATTTTCAATATAGTCTTCTTGACCCCCAAAGGAAAGAAAAGAAAATAAAACTATTTACACGGGAAAGCTCCCAACAAGTAAGAAGAAGAATCTAGAAATCTTTTTGGGTTTTCATTTTAACTCTACTACAAGCATGGAACTTAAACTAACTAATTTTTTTGTTTTTTCTTAAGGTTTATCAAACACACAAGAAGAAAACTAGAAAAAGAAATTTAAACTAGCATGGATAATACAATGAAAGAGTATGAGCACCGACGACTAGTGTGTGAACATGAATGTAAAGTCGGTGAGAAATACGTACTCCCCCAAGCTTAGGCTTTTGGCCTAAGTAGGTCTAGTACCAAGGACCGCCACTACTCTTCCTAGTGTAATTGGAGGTGAAATCAGGATACCACTGGTTGGTCATCTCCGGATCCCACTGAACAGATGATGCACGATAAGGGTCCAGTTCAGGTTTCGGCTCAGGTTCAGGCTCTGGAGTGAAAGCTTGGGCTCGATGGTTGTTCACCGCTTCCGGCGTAACAAAAAAACTTACTGCAAGCAAATCAAACAACAGAGGCGCAAGCAAAATAATAATCTCAATGTGTTTCTTATTAAATCTAAGTTTATACAAGAGCATCTTTTCTTCGTTGTCAACAATAAACTTCTGTGCTACCATGCTCTTGTAATCTAAAATGTGAGAAGGCAATTTTATCTCATCCTCCTCATGGTGTCTAATGGGTATCTGAAAATGTTTAGCAAGACATGCAACATAGATACCTCCAAATATGGGGCCTTTTGTACGATTCAGGGCTAGCCGTTTAGCAACGACGACACCCATACTAAAAGTATTGTCTCCAAGCAAGGCATGTTGAAGAATGATAATACCAGGAACACTCAAGTTTCCACTATTTCCACGACTAATCAAGCATCTACTAGCAAATATAGCAAAATAGCGTAACACAGGAAAGTGTATGCTAGAGACCTTCGCCTCGGAGCCCTTCTTTGGCTCCTCTACAACAATAGTATTAACAAAGCCACCCACATCTTCACGATGGGGTTCCTCTAATTCTCCCTCATAAGGTATCCTAGATACCGTGCAAAAATGACGTAAAGACATTTCTTTGAATTCATCATATAAATGAAATGATACTGCAGGCGGTGACTTCTGAGGATAATAATAAAGGTTTTGCACGAAAGTATTGGTAAGTAAGAGATACTGATCGATTCGTTCATTGATGAAACCGGTGAGGCCTGCAGTCTCGATTAATCATAAAAGTCTTCATCAATTCCAGCTTCTTTCAAGAAATCCTCGCATGGCCATTCACACGACCGTACTTCCGCTAAGCGAGGAAGATTATAGTTGGTCTTTTCCTTCTCTTTGGCTTGTTTTTCCTGAGAGCTTTGGCTAGAAGAGCCTTTAAAGAGCCTCCTTAACATTTTCTGAAAATTTCTGAAATTTTAGTAACTTCACAATAAAAGTGAATAAAACTAAACAAGATTGATAGCAACTACTCCTACAAGTGCCTAGAGCCCATATCATGCATTAGAATTGCTTGGGACCTCAAAAATTTAACATGCAAGCTCAAGAACATGGTCACCTAAGCAGCAAAAATTTGCAATGAATAAAGCACTAGAACAAAAACTAATTGGACCAATGGAGGAGTCACATAGCAAGCAACAATCTCCCAAATCAGTTTTGTGAGCGGAGCTTTGAGCTAAGAGATCGAAAATCGCAGCAAAACGAGCTAGAACTCGTGCTTGAGCTGGATGGGGATTTTTTGGGTAGAATATGAAGTGTGTGGGTGCTGGCATAAGTGGAGGGGGGCCACTAGGGGCCCACGAGACAGGGGGGCGCGCCCTATAGGGGGGGGCACCCACCTCTCCCGTGGCCTGGTGCTTACCCCTCCTGCAGTGTTTTTAGTGCCTAAAATCCTCAAATATTCCAGAAAAAATCATACTAAATTTGCAGGGCATTTTGGAGCACTTTTATTTTTAGACTATTTTTTAATGCACGGATAATTCAGAAAACAGACAGATAATACTATTTTTGCTTCATTTAATCTAAATAACAGAAAGTAAAAAGAGGGTACAGAAGGTCGTGC
Source organism: Triticum timopheevii (assembly GCA_963921465.1). Taxonomy (NCBI): domain Eukaryota; kingdom Viridiplantae; phylum Streptophyta; class Magnoliopsida; order Poales; family Poaceae; genus Triticum; species Triticum timopheevii. The sequence continues at coordinate 243,413,738 of OY997274.1, read as the reverse complement.
CTTCTAGTTTCATCCATCTCGTGATCATCAAAATGAATCCACTAACAAGGTTGATCAAGTCTTGTTAACAAACTCATTCCGAATAACACGGAACCGGAGAAATTTTGAATAACACTAAGTTACCTCAACGGGGATATGAAAATCCCCAACAATAAGAATATCATACTTTTTCTTGACAGTGGGAAGAGGAAATTCAAAACCTCCAAAAATGATAGTTGGAACTTTTTCAATAGAATTGATGCTATGAACTTGAGATTGTTTCCTCGGAAAGTGTACCGTATGCTCATTACCATTAACATGAAAAGTGACATTGCCTTTGTTGCAATCAATAACAGCCCTTGCAGTGTTAAGAAAAGGTCTACCAAGGATAATAGACATACTATCGTCCTCAGGAATATCAAGAATAACAAAGTCCTTTAAGATAGTGACATTTGCAACCACAACAGGCACATCCTCACAAATACCGACAGGTATATCAGTTGATTTAGCAGCCATTTGCAAAGATATTTCAGTAGGTGTCAACTTATTCAATTCAAATCTACGATATAAAGAGAGAGGCATAACACTAACACCGGCTCCAAGATTACATAAAGCAGTTCTAACATAATTTCTTTTAATGGAGCAAGGTATAGTTGGCACACCCGGATCTCCAAGTTTCTTTGGTATTCCACCCTTTAAAGTGTAATTAGCAAGCATGGTGGAAATTTCATCTTCCGGTATCTTTCTTTTATTTGTAATGATATCCTTCATATACTTAGCATAAGGATTAACTTTGAGCATATCAGTTAAGCACATACATAAGAAAATAGGTCTAATCATTTCAGCAAAGCACTCAAAATCCTCATCATCCTTTGACTTGGATGGTTTAGGAGGAAAGGGCATGGGTTTATGAACCCATGGTTCTCTTTCTTTACCGTGCTTCCTAGCAACAAAATCTCTCTTATCGTAACATTGATTCTTTGATTGTGGGTTATCAAGATCAACAACAGGTTCAATCTCTACATCATTGTTTTTGCTAGGTTGAGCATCAACATGAACATTATCATTAACATTATCACTAGGTTCATGTTCATCACCTGACAGTGTTTCAACATTAGAAATAGAAATATCATTGGGATTGTCAGATGTGTCTACAGTAGGTTCACTAGAAGCATGCAAAGTTCTATCGTTTATATTTTTCTTCTTTTTAGAATAACTAGGTGCCTCTAAATTATTTCTCTGAGAATCTTGCTCGATTCTCTTAGGGTGGCCTTCAGGATACAAAGATTCCTGAGTCATTCTACCAGTTCTAGTAGCCACTCTAACAGCAAAGTCATTTTTATTATTTAATTCATCAAGCAAATCATTTTGAGCTTTAAGTACTTGCTCAGCTTGAGTAGCAACCATAGAAGCATATTTGCTAACGCGGTGAAGTTCATCTTTAACTCTAGCCAGATTATCGCTTACACGTCCTATCTCGAAAGCATTATTCTTTAACTCTCTACCAACATAAGCACTAAAACTTTCTTGTCTAGCCATAAAGTCATCAAATTCATCTAAGCATGGTCTATGAAATTTAGTAGAGGGTATTTCAACTTTATCATATCTATAGAGAGAATTTACCTTTACTACCTGTGTCGGATTATCAAGACAATGTGGTTCTTCAGGCGGTATATTAAGACCATGTATTTATTCAATAGGAGGTAAATTCTTAACATCTTCAGCTTTAATACCTTTTTCTATCATTGATTTCTTTGCCTCTTGCATATCTTCAGGGCTGAGAAATAAAACACCTCTCTTCTTTGGAGTGGGTTTAGGAATAGGCTCAAGAGTTGGATCAATTGGTTCAGGAATTACTTCAGGAACTGGCTCAGGAAGAGTCCAATTATTTTCATTAGTCAACATATTATTCAATAGTATTTCAGCTTCGTCGACTGTTCTTTCCCTAAAAACACAACCAGCACAACTATCCAAGTAGTCCTTGGAAGCATCAGTTAGTCCATTATAAAAGATATCAAGTATTTCATTTTTCTTAAGAGGATGATCAGGCAAAGCATTAAGTAACCAGATAAGCCTCCCCAAGCTTGTGGGAGACTCTCTTCTTTGATTTGCACAAAATTATATATTTCCCACAAGGCAGCTTGTTTCTTATGACCAGGGAAATATTTAGCAGAGAAGTAATAAATCATATCCTGGGGACTACGCACACAACCAGGAGCAAGAGAATTATACCAAGTCTTAGCATCACCCTTTAATGAGAACGGAAATATCTTAAGGATATAAAAATAGCGAGACTTCTCATCATTAGTAAACAGGGTGGTTGTATCATTCAACTTGGTAAGATGTGCCACAATAGTTTTAGATTCAAGGCCATAAAAAGGATCAGATTCAACTAAAGTAATAATTTCAGGATCAACAGAGAATTCATAATCCTTATCAGTAACACAAATAGGTGAAGTAGCAAAAGCAGGATCGGGTTTCACTCTAGCATTAAGAGACTGTTGGTTCCATTTAGCTAATAATTTCTTAAGATCATATCTATCATTGCAAGCAAAAAATTCCTTAGCAGCTTCTTCATTCATAACATAACCCTTAGGAACAACAGGTAATACATAATCATTGGGGGAACCTTCATCATCACTATCATCAATAATAGGTTCTTCAGTAATTTCATTCCCCCTAACTCTAGCGAGTTGTTCATCAAGAAAATCACCTAAAGGCAAAGTAGTATCACGCACAGAAGTAGCTTCATCATGCATAGCAGAAGTGGCATCATCAATAACATGCAACATATCAGAATTCATAGCAGTAGCAGGTTTAGGTGTCGCAAGCCTACTAATAACGGAAGGAGAATCTAGTGCAGAGCTAGATGGCAGTTCCTTACCTCCCCTCGTAGTTGAGGGCAAAATCTTGGTTTTAGCGTCTTTCAAGTTCTTCATAGTGATCAACAGATATAAATCCCAAGTGACTCAGGGAATAGAGCTATGTATCCCGGCAACGGTGCCAGAAATTAGTCTTGATAACCCACAAGTGTAGGGGATCGCAACAACTTTCGAGGGTAAAGTATTCAAACCAAATTTATTGATTCGACACAAGGGGAGCCAAAGAATATTCTTGAGTATTAGCAGTTGAGTTGTCAATTCAACTACACCTGGATAACTTAGTATCTGCAGGAAAGTGTTTAGTAGCAAAAGTGGTATGATAATAAAGGTAACGGTAGCAAAAGTAAAGATAATTGTTTTGGGGTTTTTGTAGTAGTTGTAACAGTAGCAACGGAAAAGTAAATAAGAAAAGAACAATATGTGAAAATCTCGTAGGCAATGGATCAGTGATGGATAATTATGCCGGATGCGATTCCTCATGTAATAGCTATAACATAGGGTGACACAGAACTAGCTCCAATTCATCAATGTAATGTAGGCATGTATTCCGTAAATAGTCATACGTGCTTATGGAAAAGAACTTGCATGACATCTTTTTTCCTACCCTCCAGTGGCAGCGGGGTCCTGACAGAAACTAAGGGATATTAAGGCCTCTTTTTAATAGAGAACCAGAACAAAGCATTAGCACATAGTGAATACATGAACTCCTCAAACTACGGTCATCACCGAGAAGTATCCCGATTATTGTCACTTCGGGGTTGTCGGATCATAACACATAATAGGTGACTATAGACTTGCAAGATAGGATCAAGAACACACATATATTCATGAAAACATAATAGGTTCAGATCTGAAATCATGGCACTCGGGCCCTAGTGACAAGCATTAAGCATAGCAAAGTCATAGCAACATCAATCTCAGAACATAGTAGATACTAGGGATCAAACCCTAACAAAACTAACTTGATTACATGGTAAATCTCATCCAACCCATCACCGTCCAGGAAGCCTACGATGGAATTACTCATGCATGGTGGTTAGCATCATGAAATTGGTGATGGAGGATGGTTGATGATGACGACTGTCGGTGTTAAAACCGGCGGATCTCGGGTAGGGAGTCCCAAACTGTGCGTCTAGGCGGATGGTAACAGGAGACAAGGGACACGATGTTTTTACCCAGGTTCGGGCCCTCTCGATGGAGGTAAAACCCTACTCCTGCTTGATTGATATTGATGATATGGGTAGTACAAGTGTGGATCTACCACGAGATCAAGGAGGCTAAACCCTAGAAGCTAGCCTATGGTATGATTGTTGTCCGTCCTATGGACTAAAACCCTCCAGTTTATATAGACACCGGAGAGGGCTAGGGTTACACAGAGTCGGTTACAATGGTAGGAGATCTACATATCTGTATTGCCAAGCTTGCCTTCCACGCCAAGGAAAGTCCCATCGACACGGGACGAAGTCTTCAATCTTGTATCTTCATAGTCTTGGAGTCCGGCCAATGATGATAGTTCGGCTATCCGGACACCCCCTAGTCTAGGACTCCCTCAGTAGCCCCTGAACCAGGCTTCAATGAAGAAGAGTCCGGCGCGCATATTGTCTTCGGCATTGCAAGGCGGGTTCCTCCTCCGAATAATTCATAGAAGATCATGAACACCAGGATAGTGTCCGGCTCTGCAAAATAAATTCCACATACCATCGTAGAGAGAACAATATTTACACAAGTTCAATCTGCTGACGTATTTTGTGGCGTGACGTCACACCATAACCAAGCCTTTACTCGAATCGTTTTTATTATTCCACCTCAGAGCGTTTAGTGAAGTGGTTTCCTTGGCACGTCTTGTCGAAGCAGAGACCGTGTCCCCTTATTCCGGGATTCTCATCAATACGGACGTGGGTAACTCAACCGCGCCCATTGCCCCGCCCCCTCCATCAAAGGCGAGTTCCAAACGGTCACAGGGACGGCTCTTGGTATTCTCCCCCTTTATAATGAGACCAAGGCTTGTCCCTTTCCTTCGATCCTCAATCGAATCCGCCCCTTCCCCCAGTTCCAACACCCAAGGCTCCAGATTCGGGCGCTTCAGACCTTCGACAATGTCCGGCTCCGACCTACAGGGCCGGTGGATGCCCACTTCCATCACGGCAGAAGACGTGCTAAAGCTGAGAGACGCCAAGTACCTAACCTACGAGATTTCGCATAGGTTGCCTGCCCAAGGGCAAGTCATTCCCGCTCCCGAGCTTGGTGAGAGCGTCGTGTTCGTCTCTCACATCCGTCGGGGTTTAGGCTTCCTGATGGACCCCTTCGTGAGGGGGCTCATGTTTTATTATGGGTTGGAATTCCATGACTTGGCTCCGGAGTCCATCCTCCACATCTCATCGTTCATTGTTGTCTGCGAAGCCTTCCTCCGCACTACCCCTCACTTCGGTTTGTGGCTCAAGACCTTCAGGCAGGCAGAGTGCAGAGGGGCAGTTATAAGTAAGAGGGCCGATGCTCCATGGCCCGAGGGCTCTTTTCAAGAGGAGCTCGGCTTGTGGCAATAGGAGTGGTTCTATATCACCGCTCCCAGGGGCAGCAGGCAGGTGCCGCCGCCCGCCTTTCGCTCGGGCCCTCCACAACGGCTGGCGTCATGGGTCAACAAAGGGCTTGACTGGGGGCCGTCCAAGGACGTACCAATATTGCAGGGCCGGATTTGAGACCTCCAGGAGAGGGAGATCATTCTGGTCGTAGTGACGCAGGTTATGTTGATTCGGCGCCTTCTGCCCTGCAAACGTCGCCTCCTCCATCTGTGCGAATTCAATCCAGAGAGACCGCGAGCTCTTCAACACTTCATGGGTACGACACCCGTGGAGATGTATAAACTGTTCTTCGGATCACAAGAGATGTGTCCGGACTTGACCGAGGACGCTGGCCTAAGCTGCAATCGCCTGGATACTCAAGTAAGTAGCCCTATGTCCGGACATACCGTACGTTTATTTATAATGGATTTGCCTTTTAACCAGCTATCCCTTGAATAGGAGTGGATAGCGCAAGCAAAACTGATACGGTGTCCGGCCCCCCTCCCGGAGACCACGCCGGATCCCGTGTTAGTCAAGATGCTGGAGGTTGCGCCTTTAGAAGAGGGCGAAGGGGAAAACAGGAAAACTACCGCCTCTGCTAAGGAGGCTCTCAAGAAAGGGGGGATCGAGAATCCCTCCCTCCAGGGGGAGAAGAGGACCGCTTCCGAAGATCCGGAGGCCAAGGCCTCAAAGCGGGGGAAGAAATCTTCACCGGAGGGTCCTGCGCTACGAGAAGCCCCGGCCGCACTATTTCCCCAAGGGAATCATCCCTCCAGCAAGCCGTAAGTAGAAAAAGGGGGGGTATCGTAATAAGGGACATCCCTGTTTTTATTTTTGAGGATAGCCGAAGTTCTTACCTTGTAGTTCAGATCTCAGCCCTTCCCAGCAGAGCTCATCTTCGGGGGATCTTCGTCCGGAGATGATGGAGAGCGAGACGCCTCCATCTGTCACGCCATCAGGTGGGGAGGACGACCCTGAGGTGTCGTCGTGGAGGGTCTGCCCGAGTCCGGCAGGGCCGGAGAGTTCGGCACCAACTGGCGTACGGCCGGAGGAGCTGAAGGATCTGCTCGAGAGGGCATCTATCTTAGAAGATCACCGTACATTAATGAGTATGGTGATTGAAAGGATTTCATTCGCTGAGAGCGGGTTGCATGAGGCCGTCAGAAGTTTACTGACGGGGTTTGAGCTACGTAAAAATGACATACCTTTTGACAGTTTTGCACATAGAGTGCGCCCTGTATAGATAGTAGCCCCTGAGACTCGGTACATTGTCAGAAGTGACGGCGTGCCGAGGATCATAATCTCAGTGTTAAGATGTCGCCGTTCCTATTCAGGGGACGGAGCGTTCGGTGGCCAGCCGGACTGATAGAGTTGCCGAACTGAAGCGGCAACTCGACGTTGCGGATGCGGACATCGCGCTGGTCAATAAACGACTTGACGAGTCACAAGGTAGGTGGTTTCTCTGCGGTCACCTGGTAAGGGAGCTGATGCCCATGCCTTACATCATGTATGCTTGATGCAGATGGTGCTGCTGCTATGGAGGGCCTTCGGGCAGAGCTTGCTCGAGCCAAGGAGCAAGCCAGAAAGAGTGATGCGGCTGCCTCTAAGGCAGCCGAAGAGCTAAAAGCCGAAAAGGCTGCTCACTTCCGAAGCAGGGAGGAGATGGCCGGAATGGCCGTGAAGCTGAAGGATGCTACCGACCGCTCTGCCGAAGCGGGGCAAGAGGACCTGAAGAAGGCCACCGCCGAAGCCAGGTATGTCCGCTCTGCGATGAGGGCTATAAAGGAGGAGCTGCATCAGGCCGGAGACATTGCGGCTGGAAAGCCCTTTCTGCTGCGTAGGAAATTCACTGATCCGAAGTATGCTCAGTTGGGCCAGTTGTGTGGTGCGGAGGATTCTTATCTGAATTTGGCGGCGAGTGCGGCAGACGCGGTCGTGCACTTCCGAAGCCAAAAGGATCACGAAATGGAAGAGCTTTTTTGGTCTCAATTCCATAGTCCGAGGCGTCCACTTCCGTTAACCGATCGGTTGGCTGAGTGGGCTGAGCTGAATAGGTTGTCCGGACTTGCCATGAAGGATGTGGTGGCTCATCTGTGGCCAGAAAGGCCCAAGCCGAAGAGTTATTTTGGCTTAGTGCAGCAATTCCTTGATGCGGTGCCGCATATCAAGGCGATGAAGCGGTCGGCATGCATAGAGGGTGCACGGATGGCTCTTGCCCGTGTCAAAACATACTGGGCAGAGATGGATGCCACCGACGTTGCATCCCGGGATTCGGACAGAAGCCGATTACCCGCCAAGCACTATTTTGAGGAAGTCCTGCAGGGCGCTCGTTTAATATAGTCGCACTGCTCGAAAAATGTTATGTTCAAATGACATGTATGATTTGTAAAACCATATTTATAATATAACGGCTTTTTATACTTGTGCGTTCAAGTATTGAAAGATGGCAGTCTTCGGCTTCGGCCCCCACGCACATGGTGCGGGGGTGTTTGCAAAAAAGCGCATTTTCACACTTAATCCAACGTCTTGGTCCTTTGAAGGAGGTGATAGCATAGCAAACTAGGCAACCGGACTATAATGCTTTATCACTTTCACTTAGCCATAGGAGTTCGATGGTGGGGCTACTATATAGCCCCTAGGGGCACCGCGCTCTCCGAACTCGGGGCGCGTGTGTGCCTGACCAGGAAACGGTCCTTCATCAAAGCGGAGGAATTCTAAATATTCCGGTAGTCGATCGAGTGGTTGACCAGTCTCTCGCTATATCATGACAGTCAGTTTTGGGCTTTCTCTACTGAGGTGCTCGCCCGGCCGAACCGGGGCACAATCGCAGTAGTTCTCCTGGTGCCGCGTTAGCCGATAGAGCGGAACGTAAGGCAGCAAAACACAGGAGCTGGGCAAACCCAACATTTGACCAAAGACATGATTCGGAGCTGATGCATATAAGGCCTAACTCGAGACGCCGAACACTCCCTGAGGTATTCGGTCTTTATGATAACGGCCAGAACAATGCCCTAAGCCCCTAGTGTCCAGGTACGTGTGAAAACTTCTGACGCGGCCGATGCCAAAATGCCAGCCTCCTCCTCGGTTATGGTAAGAAACCGGGGGATGTGTATCAACAAGAGAGAATAAAAAAGGTTTACGCAGGGTCTTAATCTAAAAAGAATCCTTGTAACGGGTCCCTACTGCACGTCTGCGCTTGTGTCTCCGTTGTGCTGTATCCTGGACGGGTGTAGCATGTTGTTCATCTGTAAAAAGAGAGGAACTTAGTTTGGAAAAATATCGTGCGAAAAATGTATTTAAGACAGAGTATGATTTAAAAGATGAATAAAATTGTGCTTTATTGGTTCTCATTGTTCATGCGTGCAGCCCCTTGTAAAGGGGTATGTGGCTAATAAGCCCCTTGTTTATTTGTACCAGACTCGCTTAACCGTGTCCGGGGTCTGAATGACCTATTTTAGGAGCTTTGATTAGCAAAGCCGTATTAGTGTGTGGCCGTCAAGGCAGTCTCACGTTCTTCCGCGGTCGAGGATCACTCGAAGTTTCCCTTCAATGAGATGAGACCGCGTGGACCGGGCATTTTAAGTGTAAGAGACGCGTAATGCGGTATTGCGTTAAAGCGGGCGAAAGCTTCGCGTCCCAATAGTGCTTGATGGATACTTTTGAATGGGGCAATACGGAAGATTAGCTTTTCGCGACGGAAGTTGTCGGATGAACCGAACACAACCTCTAGTAGTAAAGAGCCCGTACAATTGGCATAAGGGCCTGGCGTCACTCCTTTAAAGGAAGTACTGCTATGGTGAATTTTGGTATGGTCTATCCCCATTCTGCGGATGGTGTCCTGGTATAGCAGGTTTATATCACTACCGCCATCCATTAGGACTTGTGTAAATTGTAGTTCGTCGATTATGGGATCCAATATCAAAGCAGTCCCTCCTGCGTTTCGAATACTTCTGGAGTAATCCTGATGGTTGAAAGTAATTGGTTTTGACATCCAATTTCGGGACTCCGCTGGGGTGGACCGTGCGACGCGTACTTTAGTAGGTGTCGCACTATTTTTCCTTGTTATCACTTGAAGTGAGTTCACTGTTTTGACTTCTTGTGGGAAAGTCTTCTGTTTTCCGGCGCTCTGCTTGTGGGGTTCGTCATCGTCTTCGCTTGGTGTGTCGAGCCCCTTGTGTTCGGCGTTAAGTCGGCCGGACTGCTTGAAGACCCAACAATCTCTGTGGGTATGGTTTGCAGGCTTCCCGGGGGTACTGTGGATTTGACATATCCTGTCCAAGATTTTGTTTAGGTTGGATAGCTCGTCACTGTTGTCCTTAAGAGGCAGTGTTTTGTTGTTCGGCCGAGAGCTTTTGAACTCGGCATTGACCGCCGTGCTCTTTGGGCCATTTTCCTTAGTCCGGCGCTGATCTTTTCTGCGTCGTGGTTTCCCATTTCCATCCCTGACCTCGGATGTACTCGGGTCGCTGGTGCTGCATCTTGCCAGCCAGCTACCTTCCCCCGCGCAAAAGCGGGTCATGAGGCTTGTTAGCGCGGCCATTGTTCTTGGCTTTTCCTGGCTGAGGTGTCTGGCGAGCCATTCATCTCGGACATTATGTTTAAAGGCTGCTAAGGCTTCGGCGTCCGGACAGTCGACTATTTGGTTCTTTTTGGTGAGGAACCTGTTCCAGAATTTGCGTGCTGACTCTCCGGGCTGTTGAGTTATGTGACTTAAATCGTCTGCATCCGGAGCGCGGACATAAGTCCCCTGAAAATTTGCCCGGAATGCATCCTCAAGCTCTTCCCAACTTCCAATGGTATTCTCTGGGAGGCTTTTGAGCCAATGCCGGGCTGGACCTTCGAGCTTGAGGGGTAGGTATTTTATGGCATGGAGATCATCTCCTCTAGCCATATGTATGTGTAGGATGTAATCCTCAATCCAGACTCCGGGGTCTGTTGTTCCGTCGTATGCCTCTATGTTTACGGGCTTGAATCCCGCTGGAAATTCATGATCCAGTACCTCATCGGTGAAACATAGGGGGTGTGCGGCGCCCCTGTATTTAGGTGTACCGTTATTTTTGAACACTCGACGTGTTGTGTTGCTCCCTGGAGCCTTCTTTCTTGGCCCGTAGATGGAGATGACTGGGCCATCCTTTTTGCGAGGATCCTTATGTGGATCGTGTGCCGGCTTGTGTGCGGCGCCGCTTGCCGCTCTTTGCTTGCCATGTGGTCGTCTATCCGACCAGGCGGCCTCTTTGTTTTTTGACTATGGGGGCTCTTCGGCCGCCTCCTAAAATTCGGGCAACAGCCTGCGCTTCGGGTAGCTCTTTGCTTGGTGACTATCGCCGTATTTATCTGCGGTCTTGAGTACTTTGCTCCATCTCATTCTGAGTACGTCTTCCGCTGTTTTGAGCTTCCGCTTATGCTTCTTCAAACTTCTTGCAGTGGCGACGAGCCTTTTGTGAAGGTTCTTATGCTCCGGTGATGTGTCCGGCGTGAGATTGTCTGGACTGTTGTTTTCGCCGGGGATGGGTTGCTCGTCCAATTCATCCTGTTCAGACGGTTGCTTGGTGGCATGTTCGTCGTGCAGTGGTTCGCCCTGCTCTACGGCTGGGTCTGTATGGGTGTTGTTGTTATCGAGGCGGGACTTCGGGCGGTGCTTGCGTCGCCATTTTGGCTGTTTTCGCGGGAATTACCCTTTGCCGCATCCCGTTGTTCCTCGTTATCGCTTCCTTTTGGTGTATCCACCATGTATACATCGTGAGTTGAGGTGGTTTTTCAGTGCCCTGTGGGCGCTGGTTCTTGGTCATCTCCGGCATCGTCGTCCATACCGTCGATGTCTTCGGAGTCGAAGTCTAGCATGTCCGTTAGGTCGTCGACAGTGGCTACAAAGTGGGTGGTGGGTGGGCTTTGAATTTCTTCGTCGTCTGCATCCCAACCGTCCTGACTGTAGTCCGGCTAGGGCTCTCCTGATAACGAGAGATACTTTAGCGAATTCAGGATGTCGCCAAAAGGCGAGTGCCGAAAGATGTCCGCATCGGTGAACTCCATGATCGGCGCCCAATCGGATTCGATTGGTAGGGGCGCGGGAGGTTCGGAGTCCGGCGAGGAGTCTGGCACCTCGGAGTCACGAGCTTCACAAGGGACAGGGTCGGTATTCGGCTCCATCGCCATAGAGGTAGCAGCCCCTGAGGCGGTGTCTAGCCACCCATCCTTGATCAGCGCAGTCGGCTCCGAGTTAAGGGTCGGAGCGGACTCTTGTGCGGCCTCCAGGGCACTGTCCGGTAGCAGAGCTAGATCATGCCCATCGTGACAGTGCGGCGCGCTCGGCTGTGGCTCGAATCCGTCGAAGATCAAGTCTTCGCGGATGTCGGCCGTGTAATTCAAACTTCCAAATCTGACCTGATGGCCAGGGGCGTAGCTTTTGATCTGCTCCAGATGGCCAAGGGAATTGGCCCACAGTGCAAAGCCGCCGAATACGAAGATCTGTCCGGGAGAAAAGTCTCACCCTGGACTGGGTCGTTGTTGATGATCGAAGGAGCCATCGAGCCTATGGGCGACGACACAGAGGAACTCTCAATGAAAGCACCAATGTTGGTGTCAAAACCGGCGGATCTCGGGTAGGGGGTCCCGAACTGTGCGTCTAGGCGGATGGTAAAAGGAGACAAGGGACACGATGTTTTTACCCAGGTTCGGGCCCTCTCGATATAGGTAAAACCGTACTCCTGCTTGACTGATATTGATGATATGGGTAGTACAAGAGTGGATCTACCACGAGATCAAGGAGGCTAAACCCTAGAAGCTAGCCTATGGTATGATTGTTGTCCGTCCTATGGACTAAAACCCTCCGGTTTATATAGACACCGGAGAGGGCTAGGGTTACACAGAGTTCGTTACAATGGTAGGAGATCTACATATCCGTATTGCCAAGCTTGCCTTCCACGCCAAGGAAAGTCCCATCCGAACACGGGACGAAGTCTTCAATCTTGTATCTTCATAGTGTTGGAGTCCGGCCAATGATGATAGTTCGGCTATCCAGACACCCCCTAGTCCAGGACTCCCTCAACGACAACAATGAATCCCCCTCTCCGGAGCCCCGAACGGACTCCAGACCAGCCCTCCCGAGAGAGATTAGGGCTTGGTAGCGGCTCCGTGTCGTAAAACACAATGAAACTTTCTCTCTGATTTTTTTCTCCCCGAACGTGAATATATGGAGTTGGAGTTGAGGTCGGTGGAGGTCTAGGGGGCCCACGAGATAGGAGGCCGCGCCCTAGGGGGGGCGCCCCCTATCTTGTGGACAGCCTGTGGGCCCCTCGCATTGATTCTTTCGCCAAAAATTCTTATTAATTCCAAAAAGTGCCTTCGTGGATTTCCAGGACATTCCAAGAACTTTTCTTTTCTACACATAAAACAACATCATGGCAGTTCTGCTGAAAACAACGTCAGTCCGGGTTGGTTTCATTCAAATCATGCAAGTTAGAGTCCAAAACAAGGGCAAAAGTGTTTGGAAAAGTAGATACGTTGGAGACGTATCATGGCCTTGCATCAGAAACATGACAAGCATCACTACTGGCTAAAGCGTCAAATGCAAAGCCTCTTGGTGGATGTCAATCACATTCGCAATCTTGCCACCAAGAATGCCTTTGTCACTCATGAAACCTGTCGGAGGTCTTGGAAGAGTCTGACATTGCTCAGTGTTGAGGCTGATCTTCAGGACGATGGCTTCACCGAGAGATTCAAGTTCGACTCCACTCCTCCCAGGAATGCTGTCTTGCGTCGAACACCGTCTCCTGAAAATTCAGAGTACTCCTCCTCCGCAGCATCTGTTAATGCTAGAGTCCTGGATGACGCCGATGATGCTACTTCACCACCTCCAACCTCAGCGCGTATCGACACTGCACCAAGTTCTTCTGCACCACCAAACCTCAACGACGACCCTGCTGCTTCACCTCTTCTCATGGAAACGAGTAGCGACTATGTCTTCAAACCTTTTTGGTCCTTATTGACAAAAGGGGGAGAAGCATATGTTGATAGTCTTCAAGCGGGTCTATATGGGTTGTTGCTATACTTTTGCCTAGTGTTTACAACTCTCGCTTTTGATACATTTGGTTCTTTGAGTTGTAACACTTAAACTTGATGGTCGTCTGCTACTTTTTCTGCTATTCTGTGATGCAACGATAAATTCCGCATGTGCGATGATAAATCCCACATGAAGTCATTTCACAGACGTCCATTTTTCATTATGCATGTCATTATTCCTGTATATCTAATCATGGATGATGTATTGTCTTCATATGGTGAATAGGATCTCCACAAATACAACCTACCATGTGCATTTGCATTCCAACGCAAAACATTTATATGCACATCTTCAGGGGGAGCCTTTTTGCCACCTATGAAGACAATATCTTAATCCTTTACAATTTCACATACTTTTATCCCCGTTGAAAACTTCAACCAGTTTGTCATCAATCACCAAAAAGGGGGAAATTGTAAGTGCATCTAGTGCCACCCCTAGTTGGTTTTGGAGTATTGACGACAAACCTGGTTGAGGGACTAATGTGTTTGTGAGAATTGCAGGATAACACAAGTAGTAGTCCCTCATTGATTCGGTTTACCTACCAGAGATGACCCCTAAAAATGTGTGAAGACATTGAAGACAATGGTGGTCTGTGAAGCTATTCACGTTGAAGACTATGACATGAGAAGACATCAAGTGAAGAGTATGGAGCACGAAGACTTAGTTGTTTCCTTTTCTTCTTTGTTGAGTAATAGGAACCACCGCACTGTTTAGTGGGGTCCAAGTGAACAAAGTCAGAGTGACTGAAGTGATGCTCAATCAAATCCTAGGTCTTCGAGAGAAGATAATGAGAGCAAATCTTATCCAGAGTCGGATGAGTCTTCTTTACTTGTAGCCCAAGCCAAGCTGCCACGTGTGTTTGAAATTTGACCGTTGTGACACGTCTCAGTTCCTTCGTGACCCAGCGTCATTTTGGACAAATCAGGCTGGGTTGACCTGTGGCTATAAATAGCCCACCCCCTACACCATAAATTGGTGGCTGCTCAGAGTTTGTACATGGCTTTTGTCGTTTAAGAGCACCCCACCGCCGAAGCTTTCAAGACAGAATCCTTCCGAGGACAAAGCCCAAACCACCCAAAGCCCAAAGAGTGTTTGGCATCACTGAAGTCATTCTGTCCGCATGATCTGAAGACTTGTTACACTTGAGGACTGTGAATCCTCCAGCCGGTTAGGCGTCACGTTCTGAGCATCCAAGAGTCATTGTGGATTGCCGATGAACGAAGTCTGTGAAGGTTCGGAAGTCTACCTTGAAGACTTACCAAAGTGATTGGGCGGGGACTAGGTGTCCTTAGCTCAAGGGGAATAAGGTGAAGACGCGGTCTTCTGAGTTGAATCTCAGCCTCCCTAACCAGACGTACAGTTGTCACAGCAACTGGAACTGGTCGAACAAATCCCTGTCTTCCTGAAGCCACTGGTTCTATCTTTCACTTCTCTCTACTTATAGTTTGTCTTCATGAAGTCATTGCCTGCTTGCATTATCTGTTTGACTTCACTGTGTGACTACCTGTTCTGATTGGCTTCATACAATCTTCCATCCTGATCTTTACTACCTAGCTGCTATTAGTCTTCGTGCTTTCACTTCATTGAATACTTGACTATGGCTTGTCTAGTGTAGTCTACCTTCCACTGCATACGAATAGTGTCGTTTCTATTGTGTGTCTTCGAAACTCCCATGTTTTGAAGATGTTCATAAAAATTGCCTATTCACCCCCCCTCTAGTCGATAACTAGCCCTTTCAGATTGCCGCATCGTGCCAATACTGAAGCCACTGCCAGAATAATATCTCAAAGGCCTCATAAGCATCCTCGTGTCCTCAATGACCGTGAGCTTCTGGTATCTCTGTATCAAAAGCAAGATAGTCATCACAAATGGCTGAAGCGCAAAATACAGAGTCTTCTAGTTGATGTTAATCGCATTCGCAACTTGGCCACCAAGAATTCCTTCATCGCACATGAAGCCTGTCGGCGGTCCTGGAAGAGCCTCACACTGCTTTGCTCTTAATATGATCTTCGCAAAGATGGATTCACAAAGAAATTCAAGTTTGACTCCAAGCCACCGCAATCTGCAAGTTAGTGTCCAACACCTTCCATTGAAGATTCTGAGTATTCATCTTCGGCTGAAACTGTTGTTGCGAGAGTCCTCAATCAACAAGACGACACCACTTCACCAGCATTGGCTTCACCACGTCAAGATTCTTCACCAGGCCCGTCTGAACCACTGAACTCCAACATCAACCTTGCTGCTCCAACATCTTCTCCACCTAGGAACGAGTAGATACTCTATGTCTTCAAACCTTTTTGGTCCTTACTGACAAAAGGAGGAGAAGCATATGAGGCTGGTAGTCTTCAAGAGGGTCCATATGGGGTGGTTTCCTTATTTTTGCTAAGTGCTTACAACTCTTGTTTTGAAACAATTTTGCTCTTGAGTTGTAACACTTCAAATTGGTGGTCGTCTGCTACTTTTGCTGCTACTTTGTGATGTGATGATAAATTCCGCATGAAGTCATTCTGCAGACATCCATTTCTCATTATGCATATCATTATCTTCATTACTTCAATATATGCATGATGAATTGTCTTCATGATTGGAGAAGGTCTCCACAAAGCAAAACCTGCCATGTGCATTTGCATTCAAAGGCAAACTACTTATATGCACATCTTCAAGGGGAGCCTCTTTTAACCTATGAAGACAATGCCTATGTACCTGAACTTTCACATACTTTTATCCCTGTTGAAAACTTCAACCAGTTTGTCATAAATCAACAAAAAGGGGGAGATGTATGTGCATCTACTGCCACCCCTAGTTGGTTTTGGAGTATTGACGACAAACGTGGTTGAGGGACTAATGTGTTTGTGAGAATTGCAGGATAACACAGGTAGTAGTCCCTCATTGATCCAGTTTACCTACCAGAGATGACCCCTAAAGATGTGTGAAGACATTGAAGACAATGGTGGTTCGTGAAGACATTCACGATGAAGATGATGACGCGTGAAGACATTCACTTGAAGACTATGGAGTGCGAAGACATAGTTGTTCTGTAGTTTCCTTTTCTTCTTTATTGAGTCATAGGAACCACCGTACTGCTAAGTGGGGTCGAAGTGAACAAAGTCAGAGTGACTGATGTGATGCTCAACCAAATCCTATGTCTTCGAGCGAAGACAATGAGAACAAATCTTATCCAGAGCTGGATGAGTCAGCTTTGGTTGTAGCACAAGCCAAGCTGTCGCGTGTGTTTGAAAACCGACCATTGGACACGTGTCGGTTACTTAGTGACCCAGGGTCATTTCGGACATATGAGGGCGTGTTGCCACTTGGCTATAAATATCCCACCCCCTACACCATAAATTGGTGGTTGCTCAGAGTTAATGCACGGCGTTTGCCGTTTGAGAGCAACCCACCTCTAAAGCCTTTGAGAGAGAGAGATCCTTGCGAGGACAAAGCCCAAAACACCCAGAGCCAAAGAGTGTTAGGCATCATTGAAGTCTTTCTGTCCACGTGATCTGAAGACCTGTTACACTTGAGGACTGTGCATCCTCTAGCCGGTTAGGCTTCACGTTCTGAGGATCGAAGAGTCATGATGGGTTTCCCGTGAACAAGGTCTGTGAAGGTTTGGAAGTCTACCTTGAAGACTTACCTGAGTGATAGGGCGAGGACTAAGTGTTCTTAGCTCTAGGGGAATAAGGTGAAGATACAGTCTTCAGAGTTCAATCTAAGCATCCCAAACCAGACGTACAGTTGTCACAACAACTAGAAATGGTCTACCAAATCCTGGTCTTCACCAAGCAATTAACTAGTTCTATCCCCTACACTCCTTACTTTTCAGTTTGTCTTCGTGAAGTCTTTTCTTGCCTGCTTGATCCATTTGACTTCTTTGAGTGAAGACTTATATCTGTTTGGCTTCATACTGTCTTCCATTCTGATCCTATCTACCTAGCTGATGTTAGTCTTCGTGCTTTCACTGAACTGCTTGCTTGACTATTACTTGCCTAGTGTAGTTTACATTCCGCTGCATATCATATAGGTTCAGTTACCTGTTTGTCTTCAAGGCCCTCGTGTTTTGAAGACTTTCACAAAGATCACCTATTCACCCCCCCCCTCTAGTCGATAACTAGCACTTTCAAAGACAATATTACAAATTGAGATGAATAACATTACTTACGGATAAATGGTCAAGGAAGGTGTTAAACTCGGTATCGTATTTCTCATTCCTGTACTGGATCCACGTTGGGAGGATACGTGCATGACACCTAACGACAACGGCTGCCTCTGATACTAACTTGGCTGACTCTGTAGCATCACGTGGCCTTTTTAAACCTACCTCAAAATGGATCTCCATTCTTCCTCCTTTAGATTTTGTTAATCTGTCAAGCATTATCGTTGATGTCTGTTTCCGCTTGCGCCATGGTGCTAGTTCAACAACAAGTATGGAAAGTGTTGGTGCACATTAAACTGTGAGAGTACATATAAAGGAGCATGCAACTACAACTTGACTAGGTCAGGTACCGTCTTGGTGTTCATGCTCATGAGGTTCATCTGATCTTGCCAAGTCCTGTTGTGTCAGCAGTGCTTCAGAAGTAGTGTTAGGTGTGAAGGCAGCTTGGGAACTAGCCAGTTGTGGAGCAAACGAACGAGTAACTCGTTGAGATGTCGGTATAATTGAAGCGGATGATGCAGCTAGTGGAGCAGGTGATACTGTGTTTGTAGATTTAGCTGGTGGACTTGGACCTTCTACTGCACTATAAGTACCAGCAAAATCTCAAGGGCAGATCCTTTTCCATTGCACCCGATGAGTAACACCATTCCCTACTATATTCTTTTCCTTGATCTTTTTTGACTTTGCCATGTCAAGCCGTACCCACAACACAAAAGAATAAAACCGCTCTTCAGAACTCATTGATGCATGATACAGACAAGCAATACTTTGATGTAAGACAATCGTATGAGGATGGAATATGTTAGAAACAGGACGATGTGACATATTAAGAGCTATGATGTGTAAACTAAGCAGAAGGATTTTCAAGAAAATAGAAGTAATGCAAGCTAGACACCATGTGAAAGATGCAACCAATATCACTCTGCCAAGTTAAAAGTGTCTTGTCATAAGTAGCATTTTGAAAAATTAGAAGCAGTACAACCTAGAAATCAATGCAAGATGCAACCACTATCAAACTGTCATGTTAAAAGCATCCAATCATGAGTACTGATGTGGGATACACAACAACAGTACTTTGATGTAAGAACATGGAATGATAGATAGATGCAGTGTATTCTAGACACAGAAAGGCATGTCATATGCACATGTATAACGCATATACTTAGCAGGTGCAATTTAATCAAAATAGAAAAAAATACAGGCTAGACAACATATGGAACATGAAACCAATTATCACACTATAAACTTAGAGAAAGCACCTGCGATGGTGGAGTACGGGAGATGAACTCATCATGTAGACTTGGGACTTCAACTGCATTAGCAGTAGTAGTGGCAAATCTAGAGAGTCTCTGTTTGCGTTGGACCAGAGGACCACCAACATCCCCTAACTTACTCTTTTCCTTGCTCTTTTCTGATATCGCCTTATGAAGTCAAAACCACAAGAAGATGAATAAAATTATCTCTGCATAACTGGTTGATGCATGGTACAGATGAACACTACTTTGATGTAAGGCAATCACAAGATAGGAGGATGGAATATATACAAAAAAGATAGCATTGCATATTCACACGTACGATAGGAGGATGGAATGTGTATGAAAAAAGTAAGCAGAAGACATTTCAACAAAATTAGAAGAAATGAAAGCTAGGCACCATATGAACATGCATCCAATATCACACTATCAAGTAAAAGGTGTCTCGTCATAAGTGCCATTTCAAGAAATTAGAAGCAGTACAAGCTAGAAGATAGTGCAAGATGCAACCTACATCACACTCCCAAGTTAAATGTGTCTTATGGGTAAGTGATTGTTGCAGGTATAAGTTGTAAGCTATGCAGATGCAATTCAACAAAATCAGAAGTAATACAAACTAGACATCATACGGAACACGAAACCACATATAACAGTTCCAAGTTAGAGCAAGAACCTGTGATGGTGGAGTAGGGGAGATGTGGTCATCATCTACACAACTAAGTTGACTGTCCGGCGTTGTGTTGTCTTGCGAATCTTGTTGGGAGGATGGCAGAGTAGAATCTGTAGAGACCCTCCATTTGAGTTGCTCTGAAGGACCACCATCATCCACTGCCATACTAATTTCCTTCAGCTATATTGATTGTCCATTGTGAATTCAAAACGATAAGAAAAAGCAATAAAATTCGCTCTTCAGAACTCATTCGTGCATGATACTGATGAACTCTACTCAGATGAAAGGCAGACACATGATACGAGGATGTTAGATGTACGAAAATAGGACGGCGTGACATATTCACACCTATGATGGGGCAACTAAGCAGAAGGCATTTCAACAAATTAGAAGCACTGCAAGCTAGACACCATATGAAGGATGCAACCAATATCACTCTGCCAAGTTCAAACTGTCTGGCGTTTCAACAAATTAGAAGAAGTACATGCTAGAAATCATATGCAGGACGCAAGCAATATCACAGTGTCGACTTAAAGGTGCCTTATCATAAGTGACTGATGCGGGATATGCAAGAATAGTAGTTTGATGTAAGAACATGGTGTGATCAGATATAGTATGTTCTAGAAACAGGAACATGTGTCATATTCACATGCATTATGTGTAAAGTAAGCAGATGCAATTCAACAAGTTAGAAGCAATACAAGCTAGACATCATATGCAACATGAAACAACATATAATAGTGCCAAGTTAGAGCAAACACCTGTGACGGTGGAGTAGGGGAGATGTGCTCATCATCTACACAGATACGTTGACTGTCTAGCCTTGAGTTGTCTTGTGAATCTTGCTGGAAGGATGGTGGAGTAGAATTTGTAGAGACCCTCCGTTTCATTTGCTTAGAAGGAGCACCATCATCCAATGCCTTACCAATTTCCTCCCGCTTTATTGATTTTGCATTGTGAGGTCAAAGCAACAAGAAAAAGGAATAAAATTCACTCTTCAGAACTCATTCATGCATGATACTAATGAAAACTACTCTGATGAAAGGTAAAGTCCCCATATGAGGATTGAATATGTATGAAAAATTGGATGGCTTGAGATAGTCACACCTATGATGTGGTAACTAAGCAGAAGGCACTTCAACAAATTAGAAGCACTTCAAGCTAGACACCATATGGAATGTGCAATCAGTATCACTCTGCCAAGTTAAAACTGTTTCGTCATAGGTGGTGTTCATCAAACTAAAAGCACTACATGCTAGAAATCATATTCAAGACGCAAACCAATATCACACTGCCAACTTAAAGGTGTCCCATCATAAGTGACTGATGCAGGATACACAAGAAGAGTAGTTTCATGTAAGAACATGGTGTGATAGACAGATATAGTATGTACCAAAAACAGGAAGGCGTGGCATATTCACACGTATCATGTGTAAGCTAAGCAGATGTCGTTTACACTAAGTAGAAGCAATACAAGCTAGACACCATATGCAACATGCAACCAGATATCACACTGCCAAGTTAGAGCAAGCACCTTGGATGGTGGAGTAGGGGAGCGGAGACATGGAACTTGCAATGCACTAGCAGTACAAGGAGAATCCGTATAGATGCTCCATTTAAGTTGCTACAGAGGACCACCAACATTGCCTTCCTTACTCTTTACCTTCCACTTTTTTGATTTTAGCTTGTCAAGTCAAACCCACAAGAAAAAGGAACAAAATTTGCTCTTCAGAACTCGTTGATTCATGATACTAACGGATACTACTTTAATGTAAGGCATCTGCATGATAGGAGGATGGAATATGTATGAAAAATAGGATGGCATGACATATTGACATGTATGATGTATAAAGTGTAAACTAAGCACAAGGTGTTTGAACTAGTTAGAAGCAATGCAAGCTAGAAACCATATGAAAGATGAAACCAATATCACTCTGCCAAATTAAAAGGGTGGCCTCATAAATGTATTTGACCAAATTATAAGCAATACATGGCAACAGGATAGAAATAATATGCAATATGCAACGAATAAAGGTGTCTCATCATAAGTGATTGATGCAAGATACAAAAGAGAGGTAGTTTCATGTAAGAACATGGTTAACATATAGATGTAGTACGTACCAAAAATAGTAAGGCATGTCATATTCAAAGGTATAATGTGTAAACTAAGCAGATGCAATTTACCCTATTTAGAAGCATTACAAGCTAGACACCATATGAAACATGCAACCACATATCACACTGTGAAGTTATAGCAAGCACCTGTGATGGTTGTGTAGGGGAAATGTGGTCTTTAAGTACGGAGATACGTTCAATCTTCATTTAGGCTTGTTGTTTATTGAGAATCATGTGGGGAGGATGAAACTGCACTCTTTATAAGAGTAGCGCGTCTCATACTAACCCACATGCATGACTATCTCATCATAAGTGATAGATGCAGGACACACAAGAACACTAGTTTGATGTAAGAACATGGTGTGACAGGGAGATGTAGTATGTACCAAAAACAGGAAGGCGTGTCATATTCACATGTATAATGTGTAAGCTAAGGAGATGCAATTTAACAAATTAGGAGCAATACAAGCTGGGCACCATATGCAACATGCAACCAGATATCACACTGCCATGTTAGAGCAAGCACCTGGGGTTGTGGAGTAGGGGAGATGAGATTTGGAACTTGCACTGCAGTAGGAGTAGAAGGAGAATCTGTAGAGATCATCTATTTCGGTTGCTCCAGAGGACCACCGTCATTTCGTGCCTCCGTCCTTTTAGATTTTGCCTTGTCAAGTAAACACACAAGAAAAAGGAATGAAATTCACACTTCCAAATTTGTTGATGCATGATACTGACGAACACAACTTTTATATAAGGCAACCACATTGTAGGAGGATGGAATATGTACGAAAAATGGTAAGCAGAAGGCATTTCAATAAATTGGAAGCAATAAAATCTAGAAACCATATGAAAGATCTAACCAAAATCACTCTACCAAGTTAGATGTGTCTCATTATAAGTGGCACTTCAACAAATTAGAGGCAATACATGTTTGAAATGATATGCAAGATGCAACCAATATTACACTGTCAACTTGAAGGTGCTCGTCAGAAGTGATTGATGAGGGATACACAAGAAAAGTAGTTTGATGTAAGAACATGGTTAATAGAAAGACATAGTATGTACCTAAAACAGGAAGGCGTGTCATATTCACAGGTATAATGTGCTAACTAAGCAGATGCGATTTACCCTAATTAGAAGCATTACAAGGTAGACACCATATGCAACACACATATCACATTGCCAAGTAAGAGCAAGCACCTGCGATGGTGGTGTCGAGGAATTGCGATCATAAACTAGAGAGCTACATTGACTATTTTCATTTAGCCTTGTTGTTTCTTGAGAATCATGTAGGGAGGATGACACTGCAGTCTTTAAACGAGTAGCGTGTCTCATAGTAACCCACCGGGTGACTGTCTCATCATAAGTGATTAATGAGGGATACAAAAGAGCATTAGTTTGATGTACGAACATGGTTAATAGACATATGTAGTATTATGTATCAAAAACAGGAAGGCATGTCATTATCAAAGGTATAATGTGTAAAGTAAGCAGATGCAATTTAACCAAATTGGAAGCAACACAAGCTAGACACCATATGCAACATGCAACCACATTTGACAACACGAAGTTAAAGCAAGCACCTAGGATGGTTGTGTATGGCAATTGACATCATCAACTGTAGATCTACGTTTACTGTCTCCATCTGCTGACACTACACCCTTTAGAGTGCTGAAACGCTTAGTGCTTATCTTCGAATTACACTGAAGTGACTTCTATATTTTCTTTTGTGTATTCATCAACACTGTGTCAGAGTCTGAAATACCCATGCATAAATAGTAGTGTGAGTATGGGTGAAGTGTGTGCACAAGTAGTACATTGTAAAAGTAGCAGATAGCAGGTCGGTGAGAAATAAATGACGGGAGACATATGATAGCTCTACACCATGCATGGCACACGAAATTACTAGATTCTCGGAATTTGAAATATGAGCACATGGATGGCTGGGAAATGCAGATGCTCCTCCAGCACACCACAAGGTGTGGTCCTATGAAATTAACAGTCGACTGAAAACAAATAGGTTAGTCCATTTTTTCTGCATCGTCCGATGTACAAAGAACGGGCACATCACCTTCATCTACCTCCAACCAGTCAGTGTTGACGATCTTCCTCGAAACGCCAGCGACCACTGGCCCAGTCCCCTGCCTCCGCCCTCCCCTCGACATCACTTCACAGCCATGCTTGTCACCGCCCCCGGCCATCCCTTCAAGCCCCACCGACCTTCAGATCAGGCGCAAGCAACTCCTGCGCCCCACACCCCTATGATAGATAGCGATGCGTCGCTTCCCCGGCGAACAGGTGGACTAGGTGCTCTGCATGCCTAAGCAGGTGCTGCTTCTTTTAATTGCGAATCAATTGACCCTGAATTGATATCCAGGCGGGCTACTAACCTCTAGCCAAGGTGAAATAGTAAATGGGAGGAAACCTTGTGCATTTAGTATCACGAAGAAGATGCGGTAAGAAGTGCTCAACTAGTTTCTTTTGTGGGATGAATACGGTGTGAGCAGAGACATAAGATTTGCACGAATAAGCGAAGAGGAGTACCTCTTTCTGCTGGCAGTGTTGTGTCCTCCTTCTGTTTTTCCAACGATCTTCTTATGGTTTGCTAGAAACGAGAAGTTATGGAGGATGGTGGAGCCTTGGACGAACCCATGGCCAAGTTGTTGAGTGTGGTGCAGTAGTCGTCTGTCAGCGCTGGGGAACCAGATCCGAGGCAGCGAACGATGGCGTAGCGGGAACAGCTCCGATGCGGTGGATGGTTGCGACATTGGAGCGGCACCGGTGAGGCACAGGACGGTGTGGTCAAAATGGTTCTGGTGTGGCGCACGTCGGCGTCGGCATCATGGAGGCAGCTCTGCCTCGACTTCAGTTGCTAAGTCCTTGTGGGCGTTGTGGTTGTGGTTGCGTTGGACGACGATGTTGGGGTACTGGCTCCGGCATGATGGAGGAGAGTGGCGATGGATTAGGCGCGATGGGGTAGAGGATGGAGGAGGCTGGGTTTTCGTGGCTGGTGGCACTACAAGAAACATGTCAACTTGTGACCACCACTATTGGTCACTGAAAGGTCATTGTTTTCAATTTGTGACCTTTTTGTGACCAAAAACATAAGGTCAAAAGCTGAGGGTCGTTAACTGACTATAGCAAACTTCTCTGTGAGAAGGTCGTAGACGTTTACGACCAAAATATTCCTACTGTGGCGTTTTGGTCACTCGCAACCTCCCCAGGCCACGTAGGCATCCAGCGTGGCAAGCTGATGTGGCATAAGATTCAGCCCGGTCCAATTCAGTTTTCTACATGGGCCTAGCCCAACAATTCAGCCTTTTTAATGTATTTTTTCTCTCATATTAATTTTGGCTAGGTAGATGGGCCAAGCCCAACAATTAAGCCTTCTCATTTGGGGGCCGTGGCCTTTTCTGCTAGAAAGTTTTAGTTTTTTGTAATATAAAAAAGGTCCACTAGTCAAATGGGTCCCAGATGTCAGGTTCAGGTACGTGGGTCCCAGCTAGCAAGTTCATATTCTTCATATTTCAATTAACAGTAAATAAATAACCAGTATTTAAATTGGCACAAACAAAACACACACATAATACTCCAAATATTATCAGCCAGATTCAGTACAGAGCTCCTATTGTACAAATAACATATACAGTACTTTACAAGCTCTACACATAATAAGCTCTAACATATACAAGCTCTGCACGTGATACATTTACAATCTCTATACATATACAAGCTCTACAAGCTCTACAAGCTCTACAAGCTCTACAAGCTGCCCTGGTGTTAACCCTAGGGCTCTTCAATCTTCTTCAACATGGAGCTCCTTCGGTAGCGAGCACAAACTGGGCACCTGCACCATCACAGGAAGGCAATTTTAGATCATAAAAATGAATGTTCCAAGCACAGTTTAGAGAAAAGAACCAAGTAAATTTGCCCTCAATCATACAAACAAAGTTTAGAGAAAACCAAACATGAACAAGCACTTATTATGCAGTTTTTAAAGTTTTTAATACATTTATTTTCTATTAGCAAAACTGAATATGCTACTTCCTGATTGATGGCTTCATAATCTAGCTAGCTACACCAGTTTGCTCTCATGCAAAAATTAGAAAGAAAAAAAAGAACAACAAATAAATCAACACTGATTTCTCTAACACATACAGTAACTTGCTGATATAACTTGTATAACTTGTATATTTGTCGACAGAAAACGGGATGCAAAATCATGTTTCAGTCCAGATCAATCTATCATGAGAAAACATGTATAACTCCCACTAGAATTTTTTAATGCAGTTGCGAATTATCCGGAAAACTTGTGCACTTAATGATGGTTAGATCCATCTTACAGAATAGTCAGCTTCCAATATAAGTTAGGTACAGAACAGAATGTATAAGCACGAAGTAAGATAGGCCATGCATCAAACACAAAAATAATTTTACTAGGTAGCGGCATAGTAAGTTGGTTTTTACTAGGTAGCGGCATAGTAAGTTGTGACATTTAAAAAAACAGTAAGAAAACCAGCGGCGGCTGCTCCAGCCCACTACTCTCCTCCTGGACACCGCCGCTGTAAATTTAGCTAGCAATCATCAGCAGCAAGTACAGAGTAAACTGGGACTTTGTTGTAGCTACAGAAACTGAAACAACACACACATCATGGAATTTCATATCATAGCCAACAAATATTTTACCAGAGCACATGGTGTTCTTCTCTGTATTTTAGAAACATGCAAACAAAGGTTTCAGTAAAAACAAACAAGTGGAGTAGACAAATTATCAGCAAGAAATCAATGGCCAGATGAGCACCACCACAACAAATCGGCACTACCACTTGGTCATCGACGCAATGCCCAAGCAAGGAACCAGCTCACACACGCAAGATGATGATTGCATACATACAAATCATGTGCTGGCAGAAAAAATCCAAGCATGGGCTCATCTTCTCTCTCTGTTTGGTAACTAACAACCTAAATAAAATAAAATAAAAAACATGACTTGTTCATACAGATCCCTCTAAAATTCCTTGGGACAAGTGCATCACATATTCGTCAGCTTAGCAGCAGAAGTAGTGAGCACAGGAAGAGGGGGCGGAGATGGAGGAGCTACCTGCCGCGATCGCAATGGAAGCAGAGGAGCAGACCCCTCCTGCCCCTCCCCCACAAGCAGGATAGGGCTACCGGCTGGGCACGCCCCTACTCCTCCGCCTCCTCGAGCAGGAGACCCCCTTCCCCTACTGCTTCTTGGCGCGCCGCATCACTAGTCACCTCCTCATGCAAGAAGTACACAATAAATAGATAGACGATTAGTGAGGTACATTTTCACAGTAACAGAAGCTTAGAATTAACAGAAATACACACTCAAATGAAGTCACTAAGATACTTAAGTCCACCACATGGTGTAGAATTATGTGGTATATAATTGCAACACAGTGACTAAAGCATGCAGACCACAATGTTCAAAGCAGAAGCAAGCGGGCAGTATGAGCTACCTACTGGCAAATTATAAAACCTGAATCATATAGTATAAATGAATGAAGCACAAGCATGCAAACATGCATCTCATCACAACCTAAAACTAGAAACAGAACACCCTAACCACCACCAATTCTCTTCATAGTTGATGAGACGACATTTACCGTACATAAATATGGTGTAAAAAAGTAAGCAATATGATACTACTAATTTAGAGTGTGCAAACAGAAGGATTTTCTCCCCTCATGCTCTACCTACCCGCATCAGAGATTCACATTCTGAACGCTCACTGTCATCACACTAGGTTTCAGATTCTCGAACTTGCAACTAGCACAAGAGTGAATTTCATACATCATCAATACAACAGAGCAGCACTAACCAACACAAAGCATTACATCATATATGAGACAGACTACAAGAGGAACAGATCTGAAACCAGTAGGCATAACCCATCAATTTAGATTGAATGGGCACATCCTAATCTACACCATGGCTTGCTGACAACCCCACAAATAGGCTGCCCAATAGCAGAATACACACGAACCGGATCGGAGTGTTACCTTTGTTGTGGCCATGGATGGCATGGAGAAGAGGAGGAGGACGGCCACCGGATGCCTGGAGCAGGAAGAACAAACGAACACCTGTACTGCAGAATGAATTGTGAGGAAATTTGTCAAGGGGGAGGGCCGGAGCGGGGAGAGAGATTCATGGACGAGATCTGGGAGTACCTCAGCAGCCAAGTAGGAGCAGAGGACGACAACAGTCCGGCATCTCTTGTATAGCAGCGGAACATGAGCAAGGGGAGGTGAGGTGGGGTGGGGTACCGCGGCAGTGAAGAAGGTCTTGTCGCCGACCTCGGAGAGCACGGTCATGGCCAGCGACTTGGTGAGCCCCTGCAGCAGGAAGGAACCAAGTGAAAAAACAAGGTCAATTCAGTAACCTCCACCCGCGCCGCACAACTAGAAAGAGAGGAGAGAGGGGGAGGGAGGGGAGCTGACCCCGAGCAGAGACGGCGACATGGAGGCCGGCGGCGGAGGGAGGCGCCGATTCTGATCTTGGGGGTGAGGAGAGGATGTGCGGGGACCTTGATGAAGAACTTGGAGACGGCGGGGACCTTGACGACGAACCCTGCGGCGGGATCCCAGACCTAGTGGGCGGGGACGGCCTTGGCATCGGCGCCGGGGCGGGAGCGGCGGGTGGAGCAGGTCACGGGTGCGCCCCCGCGGAGCGAGACCCTCCTGGCCGCGGTGGCGTGGCCCTCGGCGCCACGGAGGCGGACGCCAAGAAGGGCAACCCCGCCGAGGAGGCAATGGCGAGGGCGGGTGAGGCGGAGGCCTTGAGCGCGAACGTCGACAGCGGAGGAAGGGGACGATGGACGAGGGGGGCTTGGATTGGATCTGGAGAGAATGGGTGCGGCGGCTGGCGGGGAGGAAGGGGAGGGGATCGAGAGGAGCTCTGCTGGATCTGGAAGGGGAGAGGAGGAGCAGAGAGCGAGGGAAAGAATGGAGGTGGGGGGGGGATGGAAAATGACCATAGGACAGAGCTAGGGTTTCGAGGACACATCCATGTTTGGTGCGGGCCGTTGGATCCAGGGGATCCGACGGTGATTTACCCATGATCCGCGTGAGAGGCCCCTGGACCAATCAGAACACAGTATACAGGTATGATATTTTGACCATTTAAATTGGTCATAATCGACTAAAATTATGTGCTAAATCATGTTAGCTATTTTATTATGACCTGAAAATTTGAAAAAAAAACTTTTTATTGTGTCAGCAAATTTGACTATTGTTTTCAGGAATAATCATAAACTGAAATAAGATAAATATTTTTTAAAGAGTTATGAGAAATGAGTCCTTCTAAATCATTTTTTTCATTTTTTGAGTGCCCGAAATGAGGTTTTATTGTGAAGGAACTACCAAATATTTGTTGCAAAATTGTACCAAATCAATTTTCCAAAAATACTAGGCCATATTTAATGCACAATTGACCAAATGGTTGGGTGTAAAAAGTTTTGATCCACCTCTGGTGAAAAAGACAAATTCCCGCCGATTCAGTTGGAAGCGGGTCGAATTTGAACTGTAGCTGCCTCATAGTTTGCTATTTATTTTTTCCAAAAATTATTTATAGTTACATAAGTACCTATTTAATCAGAGAAACACCAAAAAAATTCCAAGATTCAACCACTAGATAGGAACGGTCATTCCCGCCGTTTTGACCGCATTTTGAAACGGGCATAAAAAATTCAAAAAATTCAAAAAATTGGGAAACCTTCGCATTGTGTCATTATATGTGGCCAAGTTCCCGGGAAAAATAACAAACTTGTAATACGGCAATTATTTTAAAAAAGTGTTCTCAGAAACGAGCTATCACGTGTGGAGATCAATGACTTTCAAGCCAAATGATCAATCTTATGGCCACATTCATGGCATAGTTTGTTCAAATGATCTCATATTGTGCTCAAGGGTGAATCTTGGAATGGCAAACAATGTTGCCTAAGGAAGTTTTCATTTTCTTTGGACGAAAAAAACATTTTCCATTTTTTGAGTGCCCGAAAGGAGGTTTTTTTGTGAAGGATCTCCCAAATAATTGTTGCAAAATTGGACCAAATTATTTTTCTAAAATACTTGGCCATATTTAATGCACAATTGGCAAAATGGTTGGGTGTAAAAAGTTTTGATCCACCTCTGGTGAAAAAGACAAATTCCCGCCGATTCAGTTGGAAGCGGGTCAAATTTGAACTGCAGCTGCCTCATAGTTTGCTATTTATTTTTTCCAAAAATCATTTCTTTGTACATAAGTATCTATTTAATTAGAGAAACATCAAAAAATTTCCAAGATTCAACCACTAGGTAGGAACGGTCAAGCCCGTAGTTTTGACCGCATTTTGAAACGGGCATAAAAAATTCAAAAAAAATCAAAAAATTGGGAAACCTTCGCATTGTGTCATTATATGTGGCCAAGTTCCCAGGAAAAATAACAAACTTGTAATACGGTAACTATTTTAAAAAAGTGTTCTTAGAAATGAGCTATCATGCGTAAAGATTCATGGCTTTCAAGCCAAATGATCAATCTTATGGCCACATTCATGGCATAGTTTGTTCAAATGATCTCATATTGTGCACAAGGGTACATCTTGGAATTCCAAACAATGTTGCCTAAGGAAGTTTTCATTTTTTTGCACGGAAAATTCATTTTTCATTTTCCGAGTGCCCAAAAGGTGGTTTTTTGTGAAGGAACTACCAAATATTTGTTGCAAAAATGGACCAAATCAATTTTATAAAATACTAGGCCATATTTAATGCACAATTGACAAAATGGTTGGGTGTAAAAAGTTTTGATCCACCTCTTGTGAAAAAGACAAATTTCCGATGATTCAGCTGAAAGCGGGTCAAATTTGAACTGCAGCTGCCTCATAGTTTGCTATTTATTTTTCCAAAAATCATTTATAGTTACATAAGGACCTATTAAATCATAAATACATGGTTTGGTGGCGATACGTCGATGTTTGGACGGTGGCCGAGGGCCCCAACTCTAGAGCGCGTAAGCTCGCATGTCCGCCGCGTGGTCACCGCGTGACCGTGGCATTGCCATGTGTTCTGGGCGGCCTAGGCATGTCTAGTGGGTTGGGCACTCCCCAGGTAGGTGCTAGGAAGAAAATCACAACATAAGATTCTCACGAGGAGACCGATCGATGCTCAAACATGAATAAGCAGCCAAGTGTTTGATTTGCAGTACGGGAAATGCACATGGCTAATGGGCGTGAGTTTTGGTTGAGGATGATTAGTTACTAAGAAGACCGTCTTCACAAATTTTCACCTCAAAAGGAGGAGCCTAGGTGGTACTTGCTTTACAAAGTACCACACTGGACATAAATATGAATGTTGAAGCGGGGCTCAAAATAATGAATGGATTGAGCTAGCATTTGGTGGAGGATGGTTATTTGGGCATAGGAAAGCACTGTAGAAAATGGATACCATTTGGACATGCCAAAGTGGTACTTCCTTCACAAAGTGCTGCTCTGATCAGAATAGGAAAATGAATATTTTTGAGTTATTTTTGAACTAGGCAAGGAAGGTTTTTACATATTTGACGAAGATATGACCCAAAGAATTTATGATATTTTTTTGGGAATTTTGGGAATAACAGAAATATAGGTTGCTTCACAACCTAGGGCAAAAACCGCCACATGGACATGACACATAGGCAAAACTGATGAGGTGGCGCCTAGTCATCACAACCCACCACAATCTACAAGGCTATGACCATCTATATTGGTCATTAACAACTAGAAATAAGGCAGCGGACTAGCACTGTTTGCTTTGTGACCTTTTCGTGTAAGGAAATTACGACCTTTCTGACCAAAATGGTCGCAATGGTTTAGGGTTTGGAGCCCCTCGAACAGCTTTTGACCAATTGGTCTGAAATGGTCATAGATCTATGACCAATTCTTCCAGGGTCACTAACAAAAGGTCACTAGTTGACATATTTCTTGTAGTGTGGAGAGGGCATTTTGGCGCCCATGGAGTGTGAATGGGGAAACAGAGGGAGGGGTAACTAAGGGGGAACAATGTTTCAGTTTGGGACGTGCTTGTTTGAAATTTGGGGAAAGTTACAAACTTTGCCCCCATTTAAAATTTCGGACATATTGTGGGTGGGGGGTAGGACAGTAATCTCAGGTGTCCCAAATGGTGGGCGGGATAGCTTTCGGCCGAGCACATGGGTGTTTAGGTGCCCACGGCATATGAATGCTTCTCGGAGGCGGTTGAGACTGGCGTCTTGGTGAAGTTACAAACCTACCCCGGTTTAGACCTTTGGACATCGGGCCGATAGGCTACACAGGCCAGAGTCAGGACAGTAATTTCTTACCACCAAACATTAGTCCCGTGCGTTTTCGGGTGACTAGGGGCTTATTTGGCGCTTTGTTTAATATTTGGGAGCGGAAGCATTAACGTTTTCAGTTCTCTTGAATTGAATTTTCAGGATTTGTCAAACTTCACAAATCTTGACTCTTGAAAATCCTAAAACTATGATTACTTTGGAATGGAGGGGGTACATTTGAATATACATTGTACACGAGTATATATTAAAAAAATATGCAACTTACCTCAGTTCATGCATGGTTCCAGATATAATCTCCTTGGTTGCAAAAAAATAGTTAGACATGGACATGAATATATAGCATGTTCAAACGCACAACAAAGATTGATGCCCCCTTTTAGATCTGATTTACAAATGCCATTATCTCGGATTCCAATAGATGAATGCACTTCCTATGAATTCGAATCTTCGAAACCCCCTTTATGTTGAATTCAACATGTATTCTATTTCGTAGCTAGCAATTTGGAATGTATCCATGTAAGTGACAAATGTAGAAAGTGCTTCACACTAACAACATGGAGTGCACTAATTAATGTTTATATATGAATTGCAAAACAATGCATTGTCTGGATTTCAAACCACTCTCACTCTATGGATCGATAATATGAGATAAACACATGCACATGCTAGAGTTCAATAGAGTACGGGTGTCTGATAGACCGATGGTCGTTCATACGCAAATTCCAAAATTCATGATCTCATCCAAAAATAATAATGCCATTTATATTTTAATTTAATGCGTAGAACCGCCTTTTACACGTAGATGCACTATGCTTTGGCCCGTTCTCACACACGCGCTATATATCTCTCTATCTAACGCATAAGTGCACACACTTTATATAGATCGGCATTTCTCTCTCACACATGCTCACAATCTCTCCCGGGGTGTCAGAGTGTCTCACGCACACACTCTCTATATATCTCCCTCTCTCTTTCTTACTACTATGTACCACTCTTTTCACCTAATCTCAGTTGGACAACATTATTTCTCTCACATGCATATATACACACGCATATACACACACGCACGGTCTCTACTAGCCCACTATAGGCACATATATGGCCTACGTGTCTCCCGCACGCACATTATCTTTAGGCCTCTCTCGCACACATTCCCCCGCCCACACACACCTCAATCTTAGTAGTTGGAAGATATGATTCCATCTGATCATTCGGTAGGATATCCTAACTGTTAGGCTGGATGGTAATATGAGGCAAAGTTTTACCCAAGTCCGGGCCCTTGCAGTTGAGGAAAAAGCCTACTCCTGGTACTGTATATTTTTGATAGGGGTGTGTACAAAGTACACGTGAATACCAGGCATATTGCATGTGTGTATACTATCGACGAACTAGCCCCCGGGCTTCTATAACATACTCGGGGCCTAGGGTTACAAATCATATATAGTTGGCTTATCATCAGTGGGGATAGAGTCCTCCACGACTCTGGTAGCTTCGTCTTGTATGCCGAGTCCTCCACATGGGTCTTCGTATAATGCGTCTCGGTCCAACCTATGTGGTGCGGGATGGAACCAACCCATGAGTCCTCACGTTGACCCACCACAACTAGAAATAATGTGCCCACCACACCCCACACACAATCGGCCACTAAGAAAATAAGCATATACAATAGTACAATGTTATACATGAAAGTTAATTGCATGGTGCATCCAATAATATTTGTTCTGCATTATGAATGTCTATATTTTCTCCTAAAATATTAGTCATGGGAAAGAGAAACGAAGGGCATATCTCTCCTTGTCTCCACCGGACACCCCCTCTTTCTACACCACTTTCACACACGCACACAAATTATCTCTCGGCCCTCTAAAAGTATGCATGCCCCTGACACATTCACGTGTGATGATCACTGTATTTCAAGCAAAAGCGCTATACGATCACTGGACTTCAGAATATGCTCATTATGGTCACCGTATACATTCTCGTGGTGATCATACAGTATCTAGCTCATGATACGTCTCCATATTTTGTCGATGACACTGACGGTCATTGTATTTGATGTGTGCTCCTTATTTTTTTATGCCACTTATGGTCATTTTATTTGAAGCGAAAGCACAATATGGTCACTGGATTTCAGAATAAGCTCATCACGTTTAGCATATACATTGTGTGGTGCTAACCAACCTGTGGTTAGATGGTTAGGAGGACAGTGGTTTCCCCAGCCCACCAGGGTTAAAGTCCTGGTGCTCGCATTTATCCTGGTTTAATTTCAGTATTTTCTGGCGATGTGCGTTCAGTGGGAGGAGACGTTTCCCTCGTCTACGAGGAACCTATGGTGACTTCGTAAAATCTCAAGATCATATGCTGGCTCACTCTCTCGAATGTGCTCATAGGGATAGGGTCTGCGTGTGTGTGCTTATAGCGATGAGTGTTTGTGCGTATATAAGAGCGCTTGCATCTGTAGTGTGTTAAAAATACATGTCGTGATTATACGGTCACTGGCTCACCCGTACAACTCTGTATTTTGTTGATGACACGATCAATTAACCAGTCAAACATTCCACGTGGCGCAATTAGTGTTGCACCATCAGCACGCATAACCATGGGGCACACCTATCAGCGCGTATATGAAAGAAAGAAATGGTGGTTTGAGTCTGTACTGTGTTAATAAAATACATTTTATGGTGATCATACGGTCACTGGCTCACCATACAGCTCCGTAATTTGTTGATGACACGATCAATTGACCAGTCAAACGGTCCATATTTAGCAGCACACATTACCATCGGGCCCACCCATCAGCGCGTATATGAAAGACAAAAATGGTAATAAATTAGTTGTCAGTGGGGATTCAAAGTCATGAGACCTCTGGTTGGCTGCCTGCGCCCCCTAACCACAGCAGACAAGGATCGCCTTGTGATGATATGCTGAGCCAACCGTTTTAGTTGCACGCACGCACGAGCCACTTGGTGAATACAAACTCAACACACATGCAAACAAACATGCCTGCAACGCCCAGATGCATGCATGCAATACTCACACGTACCAATTTATCTACACATCAGTCGACTGAATCGACTTTTGGGTTAGTCGATTTTCAGGGGGGGTGAGGGAGTCCTAGATTAGGGGGAATCCGGACAGCCGGACTATATACATCGTCCGGACTATTGGAGCATGAAGGTACAAGACTCAAGACTCCGTCCCGTGTCTGGATGGGACTCTCCTTTGCGTGGAAGACAAGCTTGGCGATCCGGATATCGTATTTCCTTCCTTGTAACCGACTCCGTGTAAACCCTAGCCCTCTCTAGTGTCTATATAAACCGGAGAGGTTGGTCCTTAGAAGGCCTATCACAATTACAATCATAATCATCATAGGCTAGCTTCCAGGGTTTAGCCTCTATGATCTCATGGTAGATGTACTCTTGTACTACTCATATCGTCAGTATTAATCAAGCAGGAAGTAGGGTTTTACCTCCATCGAGAGGGCCCGAACCTGGGTAAACATTGTGTCCCTTGCTTCCTATTACCATCAGCCTGAGACGCACAGATCGGGACCCCCTACCCGAGATCCGCCGGTTTTGACACCGACATTGGTGCTTTCATTGAGAGTTCCTTTGTGCCGTCGCTACAAGGTTTGATGGCGCCTTCAATCGTCAACAACACGGTCTAGGGCGAGACTTTTCTCCCCGGATAGATCTTCGTGTTCGGCGGCTTCACACTGCGGGCCAATTCACTTGGCCATCTGGAGCAGATCGACAGCTACACCCCTGGCCACCAGGTCAGGTTCGGAAACTTGAACTACAGGCCGATATCCGCGGAGACTTGATATTCGACGGAATCGGGCCTATGCCAGGGGTGCCGGACAGTCACGATGAGCACGGCCTAGACCTGCTGTCAGATAGTGTTCGGGATATCACCCCCGCAGTAGCCCCGGACCTAAATCCGGAGCAGACTGCATGGCCCACGGATGGGTGGATGGACCCCACCCTGCAGGCCGCACACTCATCGGCGGCAGAGCCGAACACATGCCTCATTTCTAAGGAAGCCTGTGACTCCGGACCCCCGGACTCGTATCCGGTTGTAGGTTCCCGTCCATGCGCTCCCGAGCCCGCCGAGCCTGGTTGGGCTCCGGCAATGGAGTTTACCGCTGCGGATATCTTCCAGCACTCGCCCTTTGGCGACATGCTGAACTCATTAAAGTCTCTCTCTTTGTCAGGAGGATCTTGGTCGAACTATGTCCGGCTTAAGTGGGAAGCAGGCGATGAAGGAATTCACTGCCCACCCACCACCCACTTCATTGCCGCGGTCGATGATCTAACCGACGTGCTTGACTTCGACTCCGAAGACATCGACGGTATGGACGACGATGCAAGATAAGTATAGGAACCACCACTCACAGGGCGGTGGACAACCACCTCCTCATACGATATATATATGGTGGACACTCCGAAGGAAACCAATGGCGATGAGGCAACGAAGCATAACCCCTCAGGGAGAAAAACAAAGCATGGGCGTCATCGGCGCCGCTCCAAGCCCCGCCACAGCAATACCGACCCAGGAGATGAAAACAATCCGGATGGTGCCGAAGAGGAATACAACCCCGACCAGCCAGCCTTGGAGCAGGCCGAGCAGGCGACGGACGGATATCCGTAGGAGGACAACTACATGCCCCCCTCCGAAGACGAGATTAGCCTCGGCAATTCCGAATGCGGCGTGCCTGAGGATCCAGTGGAGGAAGTTCGCTTCAAGTGACGGCTTATGGCCACGGCAAGGAGCCTGCAAAGGAAGCAACAACAGCTCAAAGCTGACCAAGATTTGCTCGTGGACAGATGGACCAAGGTCATAGCCACCGAAAAATACAAACTCGACCGCCCCGACAAAGGGCACACACGGCATAATTCGCTACCCCAACCTAAGCAGGAGAACCCAAGGCACATACCCCAACGTCAACACACCACAACAATCCAAGACAATACGAAGGATATATGAAGAGGCATCCTCAAGCCTCAGTGCAATTGTCAGAAACATCAAGTCAGGGAAGTTGGTGCCAAATCCTGCAACTCCCAGTCCGGTCAGCGGACAAAGAACAGCTCAAGCCTATACGGCCCAAGCAACATACTCGATCAACCATGTGAAATTCATGGTACTCCTAGAAGAACGGCCAAGCACATCAATAGAGAATGTCGGATCCTCAAAACAAAGCGGTCGGTCGTGTGCCGGATACAATAAGGGGAGGAGTCCAACAACGGCAAAGTCAAAAGATCCTCCAGATCATAAAATTACGGCCGATCCCCCCCGGTCACATCAACCACAGCAATTCAATTGCAGTACTTCTAGACCTAATAGACCGGGGGCTTTATCTCACATAAAGCCCCCACGGGTATGAAATCACAAATAACATCTTCTAAAAGATGCCAGGTGCAAAGGCCAAGTTTTATTGGCCCACCACTCTAACGATTTTCTTCGGATCACCAAAAAATGCCACGCCAAAGAATAATTCTTCGGCACCTTCCCCTCATACGGTAATTTACCATATGCTAACGGTATGAACCACATTGACTAGATTCCATGTGGTAAAACCACTAGGCCAACACCGTGTGATATAATCACACCTATGGGCAAGGCCGAACCCCACCCTTAGAGCAGAAATCATACAGCTGCCGGAGTAGCGAGTCGTGCATGCCTATCAAAATTTTGATACGACAGCCAACTATCCAGACACCAACTGAGGAGTCTGCGCTACTTCACGGTATGACGGCTGGGCTAACCAGGGTCCGATCAGGAACCCTTGGACCAACCAAAAGAGGACGTTCAGCTGCCTCCAAGTATTTGCCTTTACAAACTAACTTTGACGCAGAACAGGATTGGCGACGTGGAATCGGCCCGGACACACAAGGGCAGGAACATGCGCGTAGAAGGCAGTCCGGATTCACATCGGATCCACTCACAGCCCCCTCCAGTCCGGCCATCATAGGTTCCGCCAAAAACACCTCTTTTCATAATCATAAATCATACTCATATGCATAGACATATCATCCTACTACAATGCATAGACTTAAATAACACTTACCGGTCGTCGTTTATCATCGACGCCTCTTTGCCAAAAACGGCAGCCACGCCTTGTGTTACGCCCGATTATGCCAGGGGCCTCACAGTACGGCGATAAAGTCCGACCACCTTTTCGGTCGCTCGGCACCCCGAACTTATAGCACTATATGCATCAGCTTCGAATCATGTCTTGGGTCATTGGTTGGGTTTGCCCGGCTCCCATGTTTTGGTACCTTACGTTCCGCCCCATCGGCTAAGATAGCGCTGGGAGAACTACTGCGATTTTGTCCCGGTTCTGCCGGACGAGCAGCTCAGTACAGAAAGCCGAAAACCGACTGTCATGATACAGCAAGAGCTGTTCAGCTGTTCGAGAGGTTGTAAAATCCTTAAAGATTTATTCCGCATAACACCATTATAAAATGCAGAGTGCGACGGATCGGTCTTCCGATCAGGCGCCAATAGAGCCCCTAGTTCGGCCTTCCGAACACTAGGGGTTGCGCCGACCATACTCGAATTCCTATGGCTAAATGAGAGTGGTAAAGCCCTATAGTCCGATTGCCTGGTTCGTGGTGAGGAACACCTCCTTAAAAGGACCCAACCATGGGATAAAGAGTGTTCAGGTATATCCCGAACACCCCCGTAT
The DNA here is from genome assembly GCA_963921465.1 of Triticum timopheevii. Taxonomy (NCBI): domain Eukaryota; kingdom Viridiplantae; phylum Streptophyta; class Magnoliopsida; order Poales; family Poaceae; genus Triticum; species Triticum timopheevii. Next base: position 243,375,073 of record OY997274.1, on the reverse strand, counting down.
TTCTTTCGTGGGGGTAGAAGCTGACGACTGGCCAACTCTCAGGATTTACATACACTAAACAGCCGCACAGGAAGAACAAATGTTCAAACAAAACAGGCAATAAATAATAAAAGTGCCATTATCCCGTATTACAAAGATCGGCATGAATGCCCTCAGGGAAATATAATGTCTTTAGTACACTTATCCGCCACAAGGCGGGCTCCCTTCAGTACACCTTCATAGTATAGCTCGGGCTTGCGGTGCTCCTTACCCTCTAGCGGCCCCTCAGTCATCATCTTCTCCGCGTCAAGCTTCCCCCAATGCACTTTTGCACGGGAAAACGCCATGCGCGCACCCTCTATACAGACTGATCGCTTAACAGCATCAAGCCAAGGACAGGCGCCCACAATCCGCTTCACGAGTCCAAAGTAACTACTTGGAATTGGCTCCGCGGGCTACAGCCGGACAACCAAGTCCTTCATGGCTAGTTCGGCCGCCTGGTGCAGTTCGACTAGCTGCTTCAGCTGATCAATAAAGGGCATCGGATAGTTCGACGCCAAATACTGCGACCAGAAATCCCTCTCCGCAGACTTCTTCTCCTCGGTCCGGTAGAATTGGGCGGCATCTGATATGCTGCGAGGCAGATCTGCAAACGCCCCTGGAAAAACAAGAATTCAGCTTGTTGCTTAGAGTTCTTCCCACTTTCATGTAAAAATGGCCTTGAATACAAAAGGCCTTACCAGCCGCTACCTTCCGGGCCTCCTGAATGTCCCGCACAGCACCTCGGGCTTCTTCCCGAGCATCCTCCGCGGGTTGGAGAGCTTGGGCGAGTTCGTATTATTTCCCTACTAGACTCTGCTCCAAGCCCTCGCTTTTCTTCACAGCCTCCTAAAGCTCTCGCTCAGCTGCGATGACCCTGGCCTCGTGTTTCTCACGAAGCGCCTGTTCGGCGGCAACCTTCTCGTTGGCATCAGCCACAACCTTCTTTAGTGCCTCATATTCGGCACTCGCTCCTAGAGCATACAATACAAATACTTTTCACTAGGCACAATTACTCATTCGTGCCAAATTCAAGACAATGTTTCAACATACCTTGCTTGTCCTCCAATTGCTTCTTCACACATCCAAGTTCCTCCTCAGCCCATTCCAGGCTCTGCTTCAGCCCGGACACTTCCGCATTATGAGCGGCCGTCTTCTCTGCAGACTCCTGCTTTCATACAAAGGGGCATACGTCATTAACAAAGGCTCCTGCAAAAGCAGAGGATTCGATCCCCTGCCCGGCTATTTCTTTCGCCGGACAGTGTATCAGGGGCTACTACTCATATTATGACGATTCCTCAAAGGTTTCTTAGAAAACATACCTCAAAGGCCTTTATAAGGCCAAGGCAGGACTCATTCAGCCCGCTCTCGGCGGACTGAATCTTTTCAACCACCGCACCCATGAGGGTCCGATGTTCATCGATGATAGACGCGTTTTTTAACGCTGACGATAGACCGCCTGGCAGCTCTGCTTGGACAGAGGTTGCCGGCGGAGTAGGCAAGCCTCCCACTGTCAAAGGTGGCTGCTCGCCCGATCCTGGAGCCTTAGAGGCCTCCAGGACCTTGTCCGGCTATGGTCCGAACCCGAGATCACCCCCATCGTCGACACGCCGGGGGGCCGCCGCCCCCGTGCATCCGGCCCCAGAGACATGCCTCCCCTGGTCCCGGTCTCCATGAGACGACACCTTAGTGTCGCGCCTGGACTTCGGGGTAGGGACCTTCGGAGGCGTCTCGCTCGCCAAAGCGTCCGAGCTCAGCGAATCCTCCGATGAGGATTGTCCGGCGCGAGACCTCGCCGGGCTGTATGAAATATACAGTTAAAACTACTGTACCCAAACGACCCGGGATGCATATGCGTGTTCGGATTTCGGATACTTACGACTTTTCCAGGGGCTTGGGCCTGGGATCCCACTCCGGGCTGTTATCGGTAGCTGTGGTGGATGCCTCTGGGTGGGAACCTCTCCCCCTCTTGGGCGATTTGGCCTCCAGGGACGAGGAAGCCGCCCTTTTCTTCCCACCTCCAGAGTGAGGCTCGTCCTCCTCTGCTTCCTCCTCTTCGTCTTTGGAAGAAGGAGCGTCGCAGGAGTCTTCAGATTTTGCGTCCGAAGCCTCGCAGCAACGGAGGCCACTCCGGGTCTTTTTGACCTTCTTGGAGGCCTCTTTCTTTGGCGCCTCGTAAGGCGCAGGGACCAGCATCTTTGTCAGAAGAGGTCCGGCCGGTTCCTCTAGAAGTGGGGCCGGACAATGTATTCGCTCCACCTTTTTTATCCACCCCTGGGGTCACAATAAAGCACGATAAAAATGTCTCCCTCGGGACGTGCCAACTGAAGCGTGGATGGACAGAGCGTGGCTATAACTTACCGGGCTTGCAAAATGGGATAATTGATACCCACGTTCCATGGCGGAGCCCGGCCATGACTTGCCGGACTTAAAGAGCACCTTCCAGATATCCTTGTGAGAGGAATCATAGAGCTCCCGAAAGGTTTGGTGCTCGGTTGGGTCGAACTCCCACAAATTGCAGGCTCGGCGCTGGCAAGGGAGAACCAGGCGAACTAACATCACCTGGACTACGTCGACGAGTTTGACGTCCTTGTCGACCAAACTCTGAACGCGCGTCTGGAACAGTGACAGCTCATCGGACGAGGACCAGTTCGGGCCCTTCTTGGGCCAGGACGTGAGTCGTAGTGGGGCTCCGGATCTGAACTTGGGAGCTGCAGCCCACTTATTGCTACGTGGTTCGGTGATATAGAACCACTTCTGCTGCCACTCCTTGACGGAGTCGTTGATGGCACCCGTCGGCCAAACGACCTTGGGCATCTTGCTCACCATGGCACCGCGCACTCGGCGTGCTCGCCACTCACCACCTTGGGCTTTGCATTGAAAATCTTCAGCCACAGGCCGAAGTGAGGCGAAATCCGAGGAAAAGCCTCACACACGACGATGAATGTCCAGATATTGAGGAAATAATTGGGGGAAAGATCATGAAAATCAATCCCATAGTAACACATGACTCCACGAACAAATGGGTGGAGGGGAAACCCAAGCCCGTGGACGAAATGGGGAAGAAACACGACTCTCTCGTGAGGCTCCGGAGTAGGGACGACCTGTCCCACTGGTGGGAGACGGTGGCCGATCTTGGCTAGGTACCCGGCCTCCCGGAGCCTCTTGATATCCTTCTCCTGGACGGTAGAGGCCATCCATCTGCCTCCTGCTCCAGATCCGGACATCTTTGGAAAACCTTTCTTCAATGAAAAGAAGAATGCTTGGGCGTTAGGGCTCAAACAGAGGGGAATGGGCTAGGAGAAGGAGAAGGCGTTGGTAAAGAGGAAGAGACCTTATCTCTTTATAGAGACGCTAAAAGCTTTTTGCGCCTCCCCACTTGCCTGGTGGAACCTGCTCGCTTCCCACTCGCCGTGATTAGCGGTGCGGTTGGATTACCTATACCCGTATTGATGAGAATCCCACAATAAGGGGACACGATCTCTGCTATGGCAAAACATGCAGAAGAAACCGCCTCGCTATATGCGCTACGGCTGGTTGTGGGAAAACGGTTCGAATAATGACCCGACCGTAATGACATGTCACGGGGTCAGCAGACTACATTTGTGAAATATCATTCTCTCTATGGTGGTATGCGAAGATCATTTTGCAGATCCGGACACGGTCTATGTTTTCGATAATTACTTTGGAGTATTTGGATAAGCAACCGCCTTCCAATGCCGAAGACAAGACTGCGCACCAGACTCATCATCATTGAAGCCTGGTTCAGGGGCTACCGAGGGAGTCCTGGATTAGGGGGTATCCGGACAGCCGGACTATTGGAGCGTGAAGGTACAAGACTCAAGACTCCGTCCCGTGTCCGGATGGGACTCTCCCTTGCATGGAAGATAATCTTGGCGATCCGTATATAATATTTCCTTCCTTGTAACCGACTCCATGTAAACCCTAGCCCTCTCCGGTGTCTATATAAACCGGGGAGGTTGGTCCTTAGAAGGCCGATCACAATTACAATCATAATCATCATAGGCTAGCTTCTAGGGTTTAGCCTCTATGATCTCGTGGTAGATCTACTCTTGTACTACTCATATCGTCAGTATTAATCAAGCAGGGAAGTAGGGTTTTACCTCCATCGAGAGGGCCCAAACCTGGGTAAACATTGTGTCCCTTGCTTCCTGTTACCATCAGCCTGAGACACATAGATCGGGACCCCCTACCCGAGATCAGACGGTTTTGACACCGACAGGGGGCTCGCCGGAGTTAAGGAAGAACCAGCCGCAGCAGGGAAGGGGGCTCACCAGAGAGGTACCCTACTATCTATCTTAGGGTTCAGGGTGGAGCGGTGGTCGCCGGTGGTGGGGTGATGGCGTGGGGATCGCCGGAGAAAAAAATCGATGCGGGGGGGGGGGGGCGCTAGAGGGATGGTCGGGGTGGCGGAGGACCGGCGGTGGGGAGTAGTTTTGGGGAGGGCGGGGCGGCGAGGCGGCGCGGGAGCGTAGCCAACTGCGGGTGGCGGGGACTGGCGGCTCGGCCGATGGTGGCTGGCGGCTCATGGGGTGGAGGTTGAAGATGAACTGTAGGCCCTTGATTTCGTATCCAACAGTTGGAAAATCGTTTCACCAGAGTTGAAAAAGTTAGTCGACTAACATGTAGCCTCACCCCGCACGTACACATGCACGCACACAACACACGCACGCATGCAGGCATGCAACACTGACACGTGCACATGCACTCACAAACACACGCACACACACACACACATGCATGCACACAACACTCTCACGCCTGCATGCACACAACACTCGACACAAGACACATGCTCAACCTATACGTGCATGCACCCTTTATTAAGGACATGGATTGTTACGGGTAGTAATCAATCTTATCCGCGATAAGCAGAACATTGATGTTTGCAACGGTCTTTATGAATCACAACATATTGAATGGGCTATCAACATATATATGAAAATTTTAAAATTCTCTTACAATATATAGTAGGCTTATCTACATGAAATAGATGACGTCACACTCAATGAACAATCATCTGTTTATGAGATGCCCGCTTCTGACCACACTGACCAACCAAAAGATCCTCTGCAGTGCGCTGCCTGCATTGGGTCACTGACATGCAGGCCAGGTACCCAACGAGCCCACCCATCAGTGGAAGAACGGCGCAGTGTCGTACGTCAGAGTCGAGGGCGCCGCTCGCTGCACGCCCGGCTAAACATGCCTCCTTGTCGCATTCAAACGCCTCCATGAAACCCGTGTGGAAGTTGAGAAACCCACTCTGGACACACGTCCATTCATCACCGGGCCAGCATTAAACGCAACGACGGCCGAGCTCCTCCCGTCCGCCGTCTATTAAATCTCCTATTTAAACGAGGCCAAACGTCAGCCAAGAATCGCACACCTCCTTCGCTCCCCTATCTCCTCCTTCACCATTTTGTCCACTCTTACAATGGCTTACGAAGAGTAGCCAGCTGGGTGGCCCACCGAGCCCGTCGGATACGAGCTATGCAACTCACTGATCCACCTCCCTCCCCTCGCCCGACGGAGCCAGTTGCCACCCCAAGCTGGCATGCGGTTCAGCAACTTGCCGCTCCAGGCCAGCTCGACGAGGAGCGGGGAGCTGCTCCACGCCGGCATGCTAGGGGCACGGGCATCGTCGCTGCCATCCATGCCGCCGCCTCGTACCGCGCCTCCCGTGTATGCGACCGCGTCTCCCGTTTCTTTGGACGAGACTCCCATGCCTGCAGCCGCGCCATGCAAGCAGAGATAGAAGCCGGGTGCGTGGAGAGTGACGAGTCGGTGGCCAGTGCCTCTGCGTCCGCTGCCATCATCGAGAAGTAGAACACAAGAGGCCGCCACCGCTTGGGTCCCATGAAGGCCACCGCGGAGGCGACGCCGGCGTACACAACAGGTGTCTTGCCGGATCCTTTTGTTGTGAGGACCTTCGTCGACCCCACATGGGCTCCACAGAAGCGGAGAAGCCCCCTTCAGACTCCATCTTGGGCATTAGGCAAACATGTCAGTTGAGCGGTGGGGAAATGAGTCGTCCTTTGCACTGAAGCATATACCTCCAGAGCTCCCAGCAATCCGGTGATCGTGCCGCCGGACATGAGGAAGACAAATGGTTGGCGAGCGACCATTTAGTCTAGTATTATTATACCTATGCTGTTCAGGGCTAGCACCGGTTAGTTGTTTTGAATGTAATGAAATCCGTCATGTTTGTATGAAAATCCGGTATTCTATATGAATTCCGTCATTGTTTATATGAAATATTGCTGTGTTTGCATGAATTTCTTATGGTTGGTTGAGTTGCTACCAGAATGTCTGCGGCTACGGTTGGATGGCGTAATTTGCGGATCGCCCGTCGGTCTGCGGCCGGCTCGAGCAGCGTGGTGGGACCAAAAAGCACAGCTCGTGTGAGCTCATGTCCAACGCGTGCGCTGGAGGATGCATGAGCACCCGAACTCTTCCTCGTTCATCGGTGGCAATGGCACGGGTGGACAAAAGGGTCGCCAATATTTTGGCTACCCTGGGCAAGATCCAAACAGCCCCTACCAGCCCCGCCCCTCCCAGCACATTCAAATCCCTCATTCGCCGTGAAATTTTGCCATGTTTTATTTTCATGGATATATTGTTGTGTGAAAACAAATTTAAATATGAATGAATAAACGGTGTCCGCGGTCTTCTGCGGGGCACAGTTGGATGGCCTCATGGTAGTAGTAGTGTAGAGTACTACTAGTACTACTCCTACTAGATAGTGAGTGTTTACTACTGTATCTACGTACTAATTGCAACACATGCATGTGTTAGCAGTATAATGACCATGTACGGATTTGATGGGAAGATTTGTGTAAGTTGGATGTCATATTATTGCTCTAACATGTGGTCAAAGTTAGCCTCCAAAACACATTTTATACCCTATATGGATGGAGGGAGTACATGCATTGCTGAGGTTTCTCTTAATCCTTGCATGCAACATTTTTATTGAAGCTTGAAATGTGAACATGTGAATAGGAGTGACTACTACAACCCTTCCAAAAGAACTGTAGTACTAATGGTATCGTACTCCTTAGAGGCTAGGGCCCACCATAGAGGCTCGTTAGAGTCTCTATACATTGTGGTTTTTTCATTTGATAAGAGGCAAACCATGTGGGGCCTACCTTAGAGGCACGGCTCTATACACTGGAGATCCTCTGTACATATTACTTTTGATGTGTCCCATCAACTCGCAGAACAAGGAGAAGCTTGCTTAGTACGTCATCTCCCCCGCCCACGGGCGCGGTGGCTCGCAGAGTCGCAGGACGAGGAGAAGCTTACTTACTACGCCTATGCCCGCTCCCTCACCCATGCGCGCGGTGGCTCGCAGGACAAGGAGAAAATTTTACTACTCCCTCCATTACTCCTCGTCCCTACATTGGTTAGAGAGATTATCATATTGTTTGAAATATATGTATTTTAGTAGTAGTAGTAGTAGTAGTAGTAGTAGTACAGTGGTACATAGGAGTAATACTACAACAATTTCCTTGGAGTCCATGGTGCAGCAAGCTACCCTAGTCTATGTTACTATTCCCACCTTTCCGGTTTATGGCTCAATTTCAAAATCTCTCCAATCAAGGTAGACGATGAGTGGTGGAATTAATTTCGTAGTTTGCACAAGTAATTAGTACGCTCATTTTTCTCAAGAAGTTATGTTTACTGGTGCATTAAATACAAAGAATGCATGCATGACCACTAAATTTCCATGAACTTCTACATGCATTGGTGAGTTTTCTCTTGATACTGCTCGCATTGGGTGATTTAATGCACCTCAAAATCCAAACATGTGATGGTACTACTAGTACTCCCTCCTTTCCGGTTTATAGGGCTTATTTCAATTTTTTTTCCAATTTAAAGGGCTCGTCTCCATCTCATTTTTAGTTTTTGAGGCACATTAAATCTTTGCATGCAAGAATTAAAAAGGAACACACCAATGCATGTAATGTTCCTACTCATCTAGTGGCCAAGCCTGCATGCACTGCAATTAATCCAAATTAATTCATGGGTTTAATTTGAGTAGTTTTGTAAAGTACGAGATAATTTCCTCCACTCACAAAATGCCTTGATTGATGAGATTTTAGATTTGAGCCCTATAAACCGAAAAGGAGGGAGTAGAATTGAGACTTATAAAATGAAAAAATAATTTTTTTTAGATGAGCCCTATAAACCGGAAAGGAGGGAGTAGTAAGTAGTACTACCTCCATAGTGGGTACGTACTCCGTAAAATCAGATTTTCCCAAAACTAAGTCGCTCAATGTTTATTTGCTTATTTCCCATCCTGCCTCGTTACCTCGAACAGACTATGCCAAACTCACTTGCCTGTCGCGCGGGAAAAGACCCGCCCTCGCCTTTCTTAGTCTGGGTTTGTATCGATGGATCGTGTGAAGCAGCAAAAACCAAGCCGTGTCTTGTACTCCTCCATCGTACTAAAAGAGTGGAGATGCTCGCTTTCATGAATTATGTACTTCCTCTAGCCGACATGTGGGACATATAGCAACCGGGTCGACGTGTCATGCACCAAATAACAGTGTAGAACAGCAGGGGGGACGCACCCCAGTTGTAGTGCCCCAGTAGTAGTAATGAGAAATGAGACGTCGAATCACAATGTCGCACCTTCCCAGACAGACAAAGCAACCATTATTTCACACTTCGCTGAATACGCTTCTCCATCATCTCCTTCGAGAAAACCACGTATTGCTTCTGCTATTGTTCTGCCTCAAGAGGGATGCACATCGCCTTGGTACATCATGACACGTGGGACCGCTTGACATGCCATGCTCCCCCGCCCACTGTCGGTGTCAAAACCGGCGGATCTCGGGTAGGGGTCCCGATCTGTGCGTCTAGGCTGATGGTAACAGGAAGCAAGGGGTACAGATGTTTACCCAGGTTCGGGCCCTCTCAATGGAGGTAAAACCCTACTTCCTGCTTAATTAATATTGAAGATATGGGTAGTACAAGAGTAGATCTACCACGAGATCGTAAACGCTAAACCCTAAGAGCTAGCCTATGATGGTATGACTGTAATTGTGATCGGCCTTCTAAGGACCAACCTCTCCGGTTTATATAGACACTGGAGAGGGCTAGGGTTTACATGGAGTCGGTTACAAGGAAGGAAACACAATATCCGGATTGCCAAGCTTGCCTTCCACACCAAGGAGAGTCCCAACCGGACACGGGCCGAAGTCTTGAGTCTTGTATCTTCACGCTTCAATAGTCCGGACGATGTATACAGTCCGGCTGTCCGGATACCCCCTTATCCCGGACTCCCTCAGTAGCCACTGAACTAGGCTTCAATGATGATGAGTCCGGCGCGCAGTCTTGTCTTCGGCATTGCAAGGCGGGTTCCATCTCCGAATACTCCAAAGTACCTATTACGACGGATAGTGTCCGGCATCCCATCAATGTTGTACTCCTCGGCTTCAGTGTCTCAATAATGACCACCTCCACGTGTCGAGCGAATGCAAAGAGTCGAGGCATTTTTGCATTTGCCACCCTCAATCCTCCGGGCTGACCATCTATTTGAAGGGACGGGGATTCTCAGATCCAAACCTCACTCTCCCTCCCTGAGCTAGCTTCCAATATAGCGCTCCGCGAAAAACCATTCCAACATGGCTGGCTGTCACAGCTCTTCTACTCGCCCTCCTCGTTCCAAGTCGGGGGATTGGGGAGAGTGTTCAGTTCCTCATAGCCATTTGATAGAGTTACAAACCCAAGGGTTTCTCCCACCGGCGTTCATGGTCCCTGTCCGAGCTGGAATAGCCACTTACGACGGAGGGGAACAAGCGGAGGGTCTCCAAATCCATCTCCAGAGGAGCGTATATGCCTCATCCCGCATCTGCTAAGGGGTGTCGGGTTTCCCATCCACCCGTTTCTTCGCGGGCTCCTGGAGTTCTACGGCCTCCAGTTGCACAACCTTACCCCTGCTTCCATTCTGCATATAGCGGGGTACGTCGCCCTTTGCAAGCTGTTTTTAGGCTGCGAACCACACTTCGGATTATGGAGGAAGCTATTCTGCCTTGTCCCCCACACCCAGGGAGAATCCCTATGCCAAGTGGGCGGGGCCGAAGTATGGTGCATTGCCGAGACCGGATACTTGTTCAGCACTCCTAAGAAGGCACTAGAAAACTGGCCTTCAGAGTGGTTTTACATTGATGACGTTCCCCTTCTGGATCCAGTCCGGACAGGTCTCCCCAAGTTTAGTAACGCCCCGCCGAGGGCACGCCTAAGCTGGCGCCCCCGGGGCCCTCAAGAAGAGGATACAAGGGAAATACACTTCCTGATGAGCAGGATAAAGTTACTGGCCAAATCCGGACTAACGATAGTCGAGGTCATGGCAATATGCACAAGGCGGTGAGTGCAACCGCTTCAATATCGGGGGAAGCCCATGTGGCACTTCAACGGGGAAGACGACGCCACCCGTTGCGGCCGTAAGGGTCCGGACTCCGCCACTGCTTTGGCAAGGATATTGTCCGATTTATACAAAGGGGAAGAGGAGGAATTCCTTCGCATTAAAACACGGGACGAATTCTCCATGTAAAACCCCCCAGAGTGGGTAAGTTGCCATTCCTTTCCCTGTTTTACTTACTTTAGCGTCCTTCTGCTAAGATTACCTGCATCGATGTTTCCGAGCAGGAACTGAGGAGGGCTGTAGAAGGAATCTTTAGCCCCTCCCCGCAGCCAGAGGACCCCGGAAGGGACCTAGATCCAGGACTCAAAGAAGATCCAGATATTACCGTGGAGCTTATCAACGTGGTATTTTATCAAGCGAGCTGGGATGGTGCCTCAGTGGCTATTACGGCCGACTATCCCGGACTACTCCCTATGTCGCGTGTAAGCCGAACTAAAAACCCTATCCTTCGAAGAGGACTCCCCTCAGGTATTATGATTTACCCTTGAGGCGTCGTGCTGTTTGCAGAGACGACGGTCGGAGCGCGGGGCCGAGCCCCTAGGGACTCGTCAACCACGGGCGTCTGGATCGGGCAGGCTCAAGAGGAAGGCGGTGAGGGTTGACACACCGCTGTAGAGGTAAAGTAATAACCTGTCATGCGATTTTGGTATTTGAAATATGACAGCGCCCTTTGTGTCTGGCAGGAAGAGGAGCAGCCGAACTATATCCGGGGATCCCGCCAATCACGCCTCCACCAGCCGAATTCCAGAACTGGCTTCGATGGCGGAGGCGGACACGGGGCCAGTACCGCATAGTTCTCCGAAAGAGGATGTGGATATGTGTTCGGCCACGAACTCCGAAGTGGAGACCGCCATGAATCACCGGCGCCGGAGGGTCGTGCTTCGGAACAACATCTTTTCCGAAGAGGCTTTTAATGCCTTCAATTCGGCAGACGCATACGTCCGAGGTGCTCAAGGCGGGCTTGCCCAAGCGACAAACCAGTACACCAAAGATATATGGGTAAGAAATTTTGACAAGTATGTATAGCAGTAGCCCCTGAGACTTGAAATAGTTGGAACAACTTGTCAGACTAATGGGCCACGGGTAGGCTAACACGAGTCCCAGAACCTTTCAAGACATCGGGGCAAGCTGCGCCCCTCGAGTCCCAGAGGCGACTCTAAGACGAGCCGAGTCCCAGAGGCGACTCTAAGATGAGCCGAGTCCCAGAGGCGACTCCAAGACACGCCGACTCCAGGCCGGCGACTCCCGAGGAGGCCGGCTGTAGGGAGTCGGCCTGCAACTCCAACCACCCCATTTAATGAGGGCAGGCATGGCCACAGTGCGCCGTACCGACGGAGATCTCCGTCCGGCGCGGTACTGTTGCCATGCCAGCCCTGACATCAGCCCCTGAGGGCAGGGCTCTGTGCCCACGACGGCCTGTCTGTACGACCTAGAGACGGTCGGCCCCGCCGGTCAGCAGGAGTGCCGAAGACGGCGAGAGCACCACAAAGACGGACCCGTTGGGAGTCGGCCCCCAGGAGTCGGCTGGCCCCTCCAACGGGCCCCACACGCCATTAACCAGACGCGACAAGGAATGGCAACAGTGATCGCCCGTCAGGCGGCGGCACTGTCGCCATGACCCCATGACCAAGCCAGCGTCATTAGAAGCACGGCTACAGTAATCCGCAGCCGGCAAGACCCGCCCGCGGAGGACAAGGGCTGACGCCCCCGTACCAGGCCAGTCGGCGGGCCCCAGTAGTCGGCGGAGAAGACGGCGGCCTGAGAGACAGACGGCTGGGACCCGCGCCCAGCCGGTTTACCATTGTACCCCTGGGGGTAGGCCTATATAAACCCCCAGGGCACCCATGCAAAGGGTTCGAATCCATTAGTACTAGACCAGATCATATAGGAAGGAGAGAGCTAGCCTTGCCTTCTCCTACCTCCAGAAACAGCTCAAGGAGCAACCTTGTACTCACTTTGCCTTAGTGATCATGCGGAGACCCCGCAGAGCAGCAGTAGGGGTGTTATCTCCACGGAGAGCCCCGAAGCTGGGTAAGATCCACCGGCGTGCATGTCTTCGCCTCATCCCGTTTCCAGGCACCGGCGATGTTTTACTCGCCCCCACCATGATAAGCCATCCTTTGGCATATGTCGCACCCAACCCCCGACATTTGGCGCCCACCATAGAGCTAGGTGCACCGTCGTCCGAAGATCTGTTCTGGATGGGAACCCTTTTCCTCCTTGGCGAGCGCAGCCAGCCAGGCTCGCCAGACGGAGTCTGCATCGACGCGCTACGCAGCGCTGAGGCCGCCTGCGCAGCCAGCTGCCTCGCCGAACTTGTCGGAGAGGTTCGCCTCTCCGACGAGCCTGCATCCGACGCAGGCATGGGCGGCCCCGAGAACCTCCTCGCGGGCTTCCTCGACCAACTCCACGTCACCGGCGAACCTGCCGTGGACCTGGAGTCCGTAGGCTCCACCGACCTGATGCTGGTCGACTCCGATGCCACGTCGCTCGATGCGTTCCCCACCAACGTGGTGGTCTACGACGAGCCACTCCCTCACGAGGAGAGCGGCGGAAGCGCCGTCACGGAGGTGCTCGTCATCAGTCATGATGAGAGTTCCGGTGAGGGAGCTCATGACCCACTCGACGCAGCTCTACAGGACCTGACTGCGCCTATTCCAGAAGACGCAGACGCCGAGACGCTAGAGGCACGCCGCCTTCAGATCATCGAAGGCGCGAAAAAGCTGGCAAGCGTGAGGCGCTTGTTAGAAGCCTACCAGCATGAGATGGATCGCGCTGTGGGTGGCTCGCCAGCTCCGACTGGGCCTAGCTGCCTAGGCGCGGTCCGGCAGCACGGCGCGACCATCACCAACCTGTTTGGGGTCAATCGCCCCATGTACGCCACGCCTGTGGAGAACATCCGCGCCGCCCAGGCGGCGACGGACGAGCTGAAAAACTTTGAAGGCGTAGAGCGCCGCATGATGACGGAGCGAGTCCAGTAGCTCCTCGATGCGGCTGCCGCGCAGAATGCAGCCGACAGCCGCACGGAGGCACCGCAGCAACCAAACGACGACTTGCCTCCCGCCGAGATCAAGGTGCGACATCTCGGACGACGATTGGCAGAGTCCGCGGAAGAAAAGACAAAGAGCCGGCTGTCAGCCAAGTCGGACTCGCATCACCATCGAGCGCGACCAAGACGGCCGCCTAAGAGCAGTGGAACGGTAGGGCGACTACCAGCCTCCCCCACCACGAAGAGAAAGGCGAGTCTCCCCGCCGCCCGTTGAGCATCCGACTCTCGGTGGCCGCCTTGGCTGCCGAGAGGGAGTCGGAGAAAATGACGCCTGCCACCGGATCGACCGACTCCACCGATCCCTGGCGCTGGAAGAAGAAGACGAGTTGGGTCCGCCTTGCTTCGGACCTTGCATCCGAGACGAGACCTTTCCCAAAGGGTTCACGCTCCCCCGAGACATGCCCAAGTACACCGGCTCCGTGAAGCCAGAGGACTGGCTAGTTGACTACTCCACAGCTGTCAGCATAGCAAACGGCAACAAGCGTGTTGCCGTGAAGTATGTTCCACTCATGCTCCAGGGCACGACCCGAACATGGTTGAACAGCCTGAAGCCTCGCAGCATCAACAGCTGGGTCGACTTCACCAAGGCCTTCATCTGCAACTTCACGAGCACATACAAGCGACCTCCCAAGCCTCGCCAGCTTTCCTTGTGCGTGCAAGGCCCCGACGAATCAACACGCGACTACGTCACGCGCTGGGCCGAGCTTCGGAACTCCTGCAAGGGCGTGCACGAGGTGCAGGCCATCGAATACTTCACCGCCGGGTGTAGAGAAGGCACCCTCCTGAAGCACAAGCTCCTCTGCGACGAGCCAGAGACCCTCGACGAGCTGCTGATCATAGCAGACAAGTACGCCACAGCTGACTCCTCCATGAAGACGGAGATTCAAGTTAACGCGGCTGGCAAAGTGGCCCCTCAGGCTCCCAGAACTCCGGCTGGAGACGCCAGTCGGCGACAACAACAGAACGACAACCAGCGCAAGGCCTCACAACCGACTTCCAGCAGTCGGCGGGTTGCGACAGTTGAAGACCAACAGCCGGAGGGGCAGCCCCCGAACAAGCAACAGAAAGGCGGCAAGTCCAACTGGTTGCCGACCTTCTCTTGCGAGCAGACTCTAGATGGTCCCTGCAAGTTCCAGAACAGCGCGAAGCCATCAAACCATACCACCCGAAAGTGCCACTGGCTCACCAGAATCGCCCAGGGAGATGGCCTCCTTCCTCCCCCGCCTGCTGGGCCGCCTCCGCCGCCGCCCCAGCAGCCGGCTGCCAGGCCGGTCGGCGCAATACGAGATGAGTACCCAGAAGAGCATGGAGCCTATGTGGTGTTTACCAGTGTGGCTAACGATCGACGCAGCAGGCGGCTGCAGCAGCAAGAAGTGAATGCTGTAGCATCAGATACTCCAGAATTTATGCACTGGTCCAAGAAGCCTATCAGTTGGAGCAGAGCTGATCACCCAAAGGTGATGCCGAATCCAGGCTCCTACGCCCTGGTTTTGAGTGCCACCTTGGCCACAGATAGGCGGGCCGCTCACTTTTCGCGAGTGCTGATAGACGGAGGCAGTAGCATCAACATCCTGTACAAGGATACCACGGAGAAGTTAGGAATCAAGCAAAGACAGCTCCAGAGCAGCCGGACTGTGTTCCACGGAATTGTACCTGGCCTTTCCTGCTCACCAGTCGGCAAGATCCGGATAGACGTCCTCTTCGGAGACAAAGATCATTTCCGCCGAGAGCCAGTTTGGTTTGAAGTGGTGGACCTCGAAAGCCCATACCATGCGTTGCTTGGCCGACCTGCTTTGGCCAAGTTCATGGCCATCCCCCACTACGCCTACCTCAAGATGAAGATGCCGAGTTCCAAGGGGATTCTGACCATAGCCGGCGACTACAGAAAGTCGTCTGCTTGCGCGGCTGAGAGCAGTCGGCTGGCTGAGTCCCTGGTAATTGCAGCCAATAAGCGACTCCTTGATCGGGTCGTGGCGATGGCCGGAAAGCAGCCAGAGATGTCGCCCGACCCCAAGGAGTCGGAAGCTGAGGGTTCGTTCAAGCCAGCCAAAGAAACAAAGAAGATACCCTTGGACCCGGAGCACCCAGAGAGGTACGATGTCATAGGCGCAAACCTCGACAGCAAATAGGAAGGCGAGCTCGTCGATTTCCTCCGTGAGAATCAAGACATCTTTGCATGGTCCCCTGAAGACATGCCAGGTGTACCGACGGAATTCGCCGAGCACAAGTTACATGTCCGACCTGATGTGAAGCCCGTCAGGCAGCCCTTGCGCCGCCTGTCAGAAGAGAAGAGAAGAGTTGTTGGAGAAGAGATAGCCCAGCTCCTGGCAGCCGGCTTCATTATGGAGGTGTTTTTCCTAGAATGGTTAGCAAACCCGGTCCTGGTGTTGAAGAAGAACAAGTAGTGGCGGATGTGCATTGACTACACAAGCCTCAACAAAGCTTGCCCCAAGGACCCCTTTGCTCTGCCAAGAATTGATTAGGTGATAGACTCCACAGCCGGATGCGAGCTGCTGAGTTTCTTAGATGCATATTTAGGATATCACCAGATCAAGCTGAACCCGACAGACAGACTAAAGACCGTCTTCATCGTGCCGTTCGGAGCCTTCTGCTACCTGACCATGACGTTCGGCTTGAGGAATGCTGGCGCCACCTTTCAGCGTTGCATGCAGAAGTGCCTCCTCAAGCAACTCGGCAGAAACGCCCACGTCTACATAGACGATGTGGTAGTGAAGACGAAAAGGCGTGGGACGCTTTTGGAAGACCTCAAGGAAACCTTTGAGAACCTGCGCCGATTCCAGATCAAGCTCAACCCTGAGAAGTGTGTCTTCGGATTACCCGCCAGCCAACTCCTTGGCTTCCTGGTCTCTGAACGCGGCATAGAGTGCAACCCTGTGAAGATCAAGGCCATTGAGAGGATGGAGGTACCCAGCCGACTGCTAGATGTGCAAAAGTTCACTGGCCGCTTGGCGTCAATCAGCCGATTCATCAGTTGGCTGGGCGAGAAGGCCCTCCCTTTGTACCAACTGATGAAGAAGACCACCTTTTTCGAGTGGAACCACAAGGCGGATGAAGCATTCCTCCAGTTGAAGAAGATGTTGACTACTCGCCCTGTGCTGGCGGCTTCGACTCCTAAAGGGCCCATGCTCCTGTACATTGCCGCCACCAGCCGGGTAGTCAGCACGGTCATTATAGTGGAACGCAAGGAGGAAGGCAAGGCGCTTCCTGTCCAGAGACCGGTGTATTACCTGAGCGAGGTACTGTCGACCTCCAAGCAGAACTACCCCCACTACCAGAAGATGTGCTATGGCGTGCACTTTGCCGCCAAGAAGTTGAAGCCTTACTTTCAAGAGCATCCAATCACTGTGGTTTGCACAGCCCCACTGGCCGAGATCATCAAAAGCCGAGATGCTTCTGGCCGAGTGGCCAAATGGGCCATAGAGTTGGCTCCCTACACCATCTACTACCAGCCCCGCACCGCCATCAAGTCGCAAGCACTGGCCGACTTCCTCGTCGACTGGGCCGAGACCCAGTACCTGCCGCCAGCGCCCGACTCCACCCATTGGCGGATGCATTTCGACGGCTCCAAGATGCGCACCGGCTTGGGAGCCGGCGTCATCCTCACCTCCCCCAAAGGCGACAAGCTCGAGTATGCGCTGCAAATCCACTTCGCCGCCTCCAACAACGTCGCCGAATACGAGGCGCTCATTCATGGGCTCCGGCTTGCCAAAGAACTCGGTATTCGCCGGATCCTATGTTATGGCGACTCCGACTTGGTGGTCCAGCAGTCATCTGGCGACTGGGACGCTAAAGACACAAACATGGCAAGCTACCGCTTCCTGGTGCAGCAACTCAACGGATATTTCAAGGGGTGCGAGTTCATTCACGTGCCAAGAAATGACAACGACCAAGCAGACGCCTGGGCGCGAGTCGGCTCCGCCCGCCAAGCGATACCATATGGCATCGCCCTTCGGCGCCTCCTCAGGCCGTCTATCAAGCCTTCACCAGAATCAGACTCCATCTTTGTGCCGGCTTCCCCCGAAGAAGTCGGATCCGACTCAAAAGCCCCAGCAGACGGCACGAGAATTCTTACAGACGGCTCCAAGAAAACCGCAGTCGAAGCCGGCCCGGGGACTTCAGAACCCGGCCCGGGGACTGCGGCAACCAGCCCAAAGACCCCAGAACTCGGCCCGGGGACTGCGCCAGTCGGCCCAGGGACTGCGCTAGTCGGCCCGGGGACTTCAGCGATCCAACAAGCGGCCGCGGACTCCAGCCCGCCGCCTCCCAACCCAGCCGCCCTTGCCCAAGTCGCACTGGTGGCAATCGAAGAAGTAGCAGCACCCTCGTGGGCACAGCCCATTCTCAAGTTTCTAGTGAGCAAAGAGTTGCCAACTGATGAAACCTTGGCTCGGCAAGTGCAACGCTGAGCAGCAGCCTACACCATAGTCAACAGAGAGCTGGTCAGGCGCAGCGTCACTGGTGTCTACCAGCGCTACGTCGAGCCAGAGCAAGGCCAAGCAATTCTCAGAGACATCCATCAAGGTGAGTGCGGCCACCATGCGGCTTCAAGGGCACTCGTCGCCAAAGCCTTTTGGCACGGTTTCTTCTGGCCAACTGCCCTAGAAGAGACCAAGGAATTAGTCCAAAAATGCAAGGGGTGCCAGAAGTTCCGCTCTAAGCCGCTTCAGCCGGCTTCTGCACTCAAGACCATCCCCATCGCCTGGCCCTTTGCGGTTTGGGGCCTAGACATGGTGGGACCATTCAAGACGGCACGAGGCAGCCTAACTCATCTACTTGTCGCGGTGGACAAGTTCACCAAGTGGATAGAAGCAAAGCCCATCAAGAAGTTGAATGGTCCGACTGCAGTGACTTTCATCGCCGACATCACGGTTTGGTACGGCATACCACACAGCATCATCACCGACAATGGCACAAATTTTGCCAAAGGCGCCTTGGCCCGTTTCTGCGTGACGCAGGGCATCCGACTGGACTTAGCGTCCGTTGCCCATCCGCAGTCAAACGGCCAAGTAGAGCGAGAAAACGGCCTCATCCTGTCCGGCATCAAGCCTCGACTGGTCGAACCACTTGAGCATTCGGCCGGCTGTTGGCTTGAGGAGCTGCCAGCCGTCCTCTGGAGTCTGCGCACAACTCCAAACAAGTCAACCGGCTTCACGCCTTTCTTCCTCGTCTACGGTGCTGAAGCAGTCATCCCGACGGACATAGAGTTCGACTCTCCGCGAGTCACCATGTACACCGAGGAGGAAGCAGAAGAAGCATGTCAAGACGGCGTCGATCTGCTGGAAGAGGGCCGGCTGTTGGCACTCAGCCGGTCTAGCATCTACCAGTAGAGCCTGCGCCGATACTACAACAGGAAGGTCAGGCCGAGAACTTTCCAAGAGGGCGACCTTGTGCTCCGACTGATTCAGCGAACAGCCGGCCAGCACAAGTTGTCGGTGCCTTGGGAAGGCCCCTTCATCATCAGCAAAGTACTGGGCAACGACTCCTACTACCTGATCGAAGCCCAGAAGCCCCGAGCACGCAAGAGAGACGACTCCGGCAAAGAGTCGGAACGGCCATGGAATGCAAATCTTCTCTGAAGATTTTATAGCTGATGCAGTATGTACCATGCTATCCTTTGTATTAAAGTACCGAGACTTCGGGCCCCCCGAGACGAGCTCGGGGACTGCCCTTTTTGTTATCTGTATGATAAGAATTATGCCTTCGAGTATGATACTCTTTGTTATGCCGCTTGGCACCGGGTTCGACTAGTCGGCTCGGGGACTCGCCGTCTTGTGCTATGAAATGCTTCCTGCAGTCGGACAAGTAGTGTGCGATGCCTAAGCCGTCTCCTGTCAGAAGCCGTAGTTCGCAGAGCGACTGTTGGTGGGCAGAGAGTAAGGAAGAATGGGAGCCCACACGAAAAATGGCTAAGGACTCAAAGCATAAACATAGCTCAAGACGGCTTCCAGCCTCTCTTCGCAAAGCCGACTCTTGAGTAGTTGGCTAGCCGCCTTCTATCCAACTTGTTAAAAGACTCTAAAAAAGGCCAAGTACTTGCCTTCCCTAAAATACCCAGCGGCAGTCCGCAGAGCGGTTGTCCGTCTGGCAAGGCGGTGACTAGGGGAAGGCGGCAAAGGAAAAAGCCCAAAGAGCGATGAGCAAGGAAAGATAGAATTCGGATAGATATTTACATAACATAGGCCCTTGGCCAAGTTCAAAATACACCTCGCGGGTGGAATTGTGAAAATTAACAAGTTCTTCAAAGACTATGAAAGCAGATAAAAGAAAGGCAAGACGGCAGCCTAAGTAGCGGCAGACGGGTTCGGAGGGTCGGAGGAGACGGCGGTGTCAGGTGCCGGGGCAGCCGGCTGGGCATTCTCGGCTTGATCGCCTCCGGTGGCAGCCGACTCGGTCGGATGCGGCTCATTGCTGGAGGCGCAGTCGAGCTGAGGCTGGTCGCCCCTTCTGGCGCCTCTGTCTCGCCTTCGTCCTCCGCCTCGCCTTCCTCCTCGGCGCTGGAGCCGATCACCTCTGCCGACTCTTCGTCGTAGTCCGGGTTCATCCCGAACCACTCTGGCGGCACCTCCTCGCCGTTTGCAGCCCGCTCAGGGATGAAGACGCTGGTGTCAGTATAATCGGCAATCGCCACCGCACGCTCGATGAGGGCGCCTTCCACAGCCACCACCTTCGCCTGGGCCTCTGACCGGAACACGGCCAGCCGGTCCAGGTCCAGCCCTGGATACCAAGCCTTGACGAATTCCAAGGCCCGGCGTGCTCCAGCCCGGGCCGAGGAACCCTTCCAAGTCTCAAGGCGGCCCGCCGCGACCTCCAGCCAGTCGGCGGTCCAACTGGTAGTGCATAAAACCGGCATGTCTGGCCACAGGCGGCAATCGCCTGAGCACCGGCACGTTGAAGCCGGCGTAGCAGCTGTGGGCCGGCCGCAGACGAGTCTTGATGCTCAGGAGCTGCTCGTCGATGGTCAGGGGGGCGTTGGTGGCGATCTCCGCGCCATTTTCCCTCCGCGCCTCGCGATCAACCTCAATGGCTCGATTGACCGCCTGCGAATGGCCAGGGAAGAAGTCTGCCAAACAACAAAGAAGCAAGACATAGAATCAGGAGTCGGCCTGACTTATAATCAGCGGCTCAAAGAAAGAAAGCAAAGAAACTCACCGTTGACGATGTCTTCAATCTCATGGAAGCCGGAGGTCAGCATCGCCTCCTTGTCAGTCCAGGAGGAGTGTCGCTTTCGAACTCGGCCAGGAGAGCGGTCTCTCTCTTCTCCGCCTCTTCCTGCGCCTTTTTGAGCAGCTCCTTCTGCTCTGCCAGCTGCGCAGCCAGCAGGTCAAGCTCTGTGGCAAGCTTACTGCACTCCTCCCCCTTGGCACGCAAGGCGGTATTGGCCTCGCCTAGCTGCCCCTGAAGAGCAGCATTGGCCTCCGAAGAACAAAGGAAAAAAGATGTTAAATCGTCAACAAAGAAGGTCGCCGGGAAGATCCGGCCCGACTGCTCAGCAGTCGGCCCAAATCTCGGGGACTACAGCCCGCGGGTGCGCCAGCACGCCCCCGCAAAAAAGAAGAAGGACTTACTTCGGCTCTCCGACAAGTCGGCAGTCCGCTTCCCCAGCTGCTCAACGTTGCGGTTGAAGGCAGTGACGCGGAGGTTGTGATATTCCTATAACAAGTATTTTAGAAAAAGACAAATATGAGGAACTCGCCAGATGGAGTTCCGGGCCGCCTGCTTAGCAGCCGGCCCGAAACTCGGGGACTACACCTAGTGGGTGCGCTGGCGCGCCCCCACAGGGAAGAGCGAGAAAAAACAAAGTCAAAAAGAAAACATATCCGGACGGCTGCTCGCGATGCCAGATGCGCCCTGGTGCAGCTCTGGAGGGCGTCGCCCTCAGCTCCTAGCTTCGCCTAGACGTCCAGGAGCGCCTGGTTCAGCGGGCCATTGCGGCCTCCTCGCACCCACCCAGCGGACGCGGCGCTCGTCGCCTTGGCGTCTGGGATGGTCGAGCTGGCGGCGCCGGCCTCCAAGGGGCATGGCGCCGAAATCGCCTTCTCAAGACGACGGCGAACTGGCGAGGCGACTTGAAGGAGCAGCTTCGCCACGGCCTCATCTTCAGTCGGTGGCACCGGTGGGCCCGCCAGCTGCTTGCCATGCGCGCTCCCAGACGGCAGCGGAGGCGGCGGTGGCGGTGCGGCCGTGTCCGACGTCGAGGCCTCGCCGCCATCCTTCTCCATGATGGGATCCTCCCCGCCGGCTTCTCCAGTCTGCCCCGTGAAGTCCGGGGGCGGCGGTGCTGAGTTCAGCGGGATGACGAGCAACGCCGACTGGCGATGCGTGGTCTCCTTAGCTCGCCGTCTTGCTGTGACGGCGGCTTCGGCCTCCTCCAGTTTCTTCTGGGCGGAGGTCGCCGCCTTCTCGGCCTCCGCCTTCTCCAGGCGGTCGGCGTCCTCCTCGTCGCGCTTCTCCCGCGCGTTTCGCTTCATCGCCTCCCGGAGGTCGGCGGCGGGGTCAATCCGCCGAGTATTGGCGGACGTCTCGGCTTACCCCATGACGGAGGGGACGGCGACCCGCTGAAGGGAAAGAGGGGCCCTGAAGCAAGAAAGGAATATAAAGACTCGGAAAAGATTCATCAAAAGAAAATAAGACGAAGGCAGAAAACACTTATGCAGAGACTAGTGGCGGCTTCTTCACCTCCTTGCAGAAGCGGTTGGCCTTTGCGACCGCCTCTTCCCGCTTTGTCGCGGCGGCCGCCCCCTTGAACTTCTTCGGCCGGCTGTCGAGCGAACTCGGCCCGACCCGGCACTTCTTCGCGCCGACTTGATCGGCCAAGCCGGCGGAGGAACTCGCGCCTGGATGGCCGGCTTTCTATTGGTGGCGCGGGACGACTTCCCCTTCGGCGTCATCATCAGGCCAGTCGGCGAAAGTGGCCGAGGGCCTGAAGCCGTCTCCCGCTCCTCCTCCTCCGCCTTCAGCGTCGGCCTCCATCGCTGCCGCCCCCAAGTCGAGGTCGTCGATGTTGCTCTCCGCTCGGTCAGGGACGAACTCACGGGGCGGTCCCGAGGCGCCGGCTGCTGGCTAAATAAGGGGGTTCTGACTCGAAGAAACCAAAATAAATCAGAAGTCAGACTCAGCTGCAAAAGGAAACAGAAGAACAAAGGGTACGACTTACCATAGGCGGGGGGTTGGCACGCGAGTACGGCTCCTTGCCGAACTGCCAATCTGCCGCGAGCTCCCAGTTTGCAATGTGGTTAACCATGTTTGCCACCTCCGCGTGGGGCATGTCCCTAGTGCACATCCGACTCGGGTCCCGGTGGTCGCTCATCTGACTGATCAGATGAGGTCGGCCTTGGAGAGAGAGGACTCGGCGCGCCACGAAGGCGGCCAGCAAGTCGGCTCCGACCAAGCCCTCCGACTGCGTCAGGACTCGGAGTCGCGCGACGGCGGCGGCACCAGTGGGAGTCAGCATCTTGACCCGGTGGGACCAGCTGGGAAGCCTTCCAGCCGGCGCGCAGGCTTCATAGGGCGGCAGATTGACCCAGTCGCCTTCTGGGGCGACGTTCTTCACGTAGAAGTAAGATCGCTGCCACATCTTCACCAACTTGATCAGCGGGATGGAGGGAAATGGATTGTCGGCGGTCGACCTTCGCATCGCGATGAAGGCCCCGCACTGGGCCGGCACGCCGGCGACGTGCGTGCCGAGTTTGGATTGGAAGAACTCTCCCCACAGCTCGATGGTGGGGAGAACGCCAAGAAAACCCTCGCACAGGGTGGCGAAGGCGGCCAGCAGCACCACCGTGTTTGGAGTGAGGTGGTGCGGCTGGAGCCCGTTGAACTCCAAGAAGGAGCGGAAGAAACTGCTCGCCGGCAGCCCCAGGCCGCGCATGAGGTGCGAGCGGAATATGACCCGCTCGCCCTCCTCCGGCGCCGGCCTTATTTCCCTCGCCGGCGTGGCACGGGCTCGCACCAAGTTCACACTGGGGAGTCGACGCGTCTCGCGGAGGAGCTCAATGAGGTCGTCGTCCACCTCAGAGCCGTCCCACACGCCGGAACGCATGGCAGGAGCCGCGGCGGCAAAGGAAGAGCTCATCGCTGCGGGTGCGGCGTGGTTCAGTGCGGCGACGGCAAGAAGAAGAAGGAGCAAGAGAATGCGGGGGAGCAGGGAAGAATGGGAGAGCGTGCTTCGCCGTCCCGCTCCCCCTCCTACTTATAGCCTCGTGGGCTGAGAAGCCGATGGGACGAGCGTGGGATTAACTGCGCGCAGGACCCCACGCCCCCCACGATTTACCCCACGAAGTTACAATGCGCAGTAATGACGTGGGAAACCCAACCGTCCGCACGGCCGCAACGGATCCGTTCACGTGCCGAGGCGCGGTAGTGGCAGGCCCCACCTGACGGCCTGTCCCGTCGCACGCGTGGGTAGGTAGACTGTTCCTGCCACATGGCGCCGCGCGACGGGGCCGTGGAGGGCAACCACGGGAAGCGTATCAGGCACGCCACCTGGTTCCCGCCGCGACTTTCAAACTCCTTGGGGGGGCAAGACGGCCCTCTGCGAGTCCGACTCCAGATAGTCGGCTTGAAGGAAGACGGCAAGCCAGGCCCAGATTCCACCACCAGAAGAATGAAACTGTTGAGGCCCCACGACGTATCACCCTCGGAGCCTCACCAGCTTTGGGGACTACTGTCGGAGTAATGGGCCACGGGTAGGCTAACCCGAGTCCCAGAACCTTTCAAGACATTGGGGCAAGCTGCGCCCCTCGAGTCCCAGAGGCGACTCCAAGACGAGCCGAGTCCCAGAGGCGACCCCAAGACAAGCCGAGTCCTAGAGGTGACTCTAAGACGAGCCGAGTCCCAGAGGCGACTCTAAGATGAGCCGAGTCCCAGAGGCGACTCCAAGACACGCCGACTCCAGGTCGGCGACTCCCGAGGAGGCCGGCTATAGGGAGTCGGCCTGCAACTCCAACCACCCCGTTTAATGAGGGCAGGCATGGCCACAGTGCGCCGTACCGACGGAGATCTCCGTCCGGCGCGGTACTGTTGCCATGCCAGCCCTGACATCAGCCCCTGAGGGCG
This sequence comes from Triticum timopheevii, assembly GCA_963921465.1. Taxonomy (NCBI): domain Eukaryota; kingdom Viridiplantae; phylum Streptophyta; class Magnoliopsida; order Poales; family Poaceae; genus Triticum; species Triticum timopheevii. The sequence goes on along the minus strand of OY997274.1, from coordinate 243,350,480 downwards.
GGGCTCTGTGCCCACGACGGCCTGTCTGTACGACCTAGAGACGGCCGGCCCCGCCGGTCAGCGGGAGTGCCGAAGACGGCGAGAGCGCCACAAAGATGGACCCGTTGGGAGTCGGCCCCCAGGAGTCGGCTGGCCCCTCCCATGGGCCCCATACGCCATTAACCAGACGCGACAGGGAATGGCAACAATGATCGCCCGTCAGGCGGAGGCACTGTCGCCATGACCCCATGACCAAGCCAGCGTCATTAGAAGCACGGCTACAGTAATCCGTAGCCGGCAAGACCCGCCCGCGGAAGACAAGGGCTGACGCCCCAGTACCAGGAAAGTCGGCGGGACCCACCACTCGGCGGGACCCAGTAGTCGGCGGAGAAGACGGCGGCCTGAGAGACAGACGGCTGGGACCCGCGCTCAGCCGGTTTACCATTGTACCCCTGGGGGGTAGGCCTATATAAACCCCCAGGGCACCCATGCAAAGGGTTCGAATCCATTAGTACTAGACCAGATCATATAGGAAGGAGAGAGCTAGCCTTGCCTTCTCCTACCTCCAGAAACAGCTCAAGGTGCAACCTTGTACTCACTTTGCCTTAGTGATCTTGCGGAGACCCCGCACAGCAGCAGTAGGGGTGTTATTTCCACGGAGAGCCCCGAAGCTGGGTAAGATCCACCGGCGTGCATGTCTTCGCCTCATCCCGTTTCCAGGCACCGGCGACGTTCTACTCGCCCCCACCATGATAAGCCATCCTTTGGCACATGTCGCACCCAACCCCCGGCACAACTGTTTGAACAATCAATTTGTGCATAGGTTCTTGTGGATAAGAATGAACAATTGGCTCGGGAGCTGGAGGAATGTAAGGCCCAGCTGAGGGACGCCATTGCCAAGTTAGAGGAATCCCAGAAGGCCTCCTCTGGTAACATTTGTCTCAATTGTACGCAGATGTACCAGTTAGTAAATGGCTAGTATGACTAGTCTAATAGAAAATTCTGCACACAATCCCGGGGTGAATCTGGAGGGCGTAACTGATGGCGACTCACATCTCAAAAGGCAGCTAAAGGCTGGCGAGCGCATCCTTACGCAAGTGAAGCAAGAGAAGGACAATCTTCAAGATGCCAATATTCGGCTGGACGTGGAATTAAAAGACATCCGCGCTCAACTGGCGGACTCCATGAAGGAGAACAAAAGTCTTGGACACGACATTTATGGTGAGTGCCCAGACAAACTGTATGCTAGTTCGGCGAGGAAGTATTTTGAAAGAATTTTGCTTGCAGGAATGTTAACGCGTCGCCCTGAAGAGGAGATGCCCACATCTGCAAGTGATTTACTGCAAGAACTTTCACAGTTGCACAAGCGAGCTCGGCGGGTGATGCACGGCATTGCTGAGGCCTTGTGGCCATCAAGCCTCCTACCGAATGGCATGGGGGAGCTTGCGGACCTGCTTCAAGGAGCCCGGCGGCGCTTCCGACTGTGGAAGATATCAGCATGCCGGCAAGGTGCAAGAGAAGCCTGGGCAATGGTGAAGTCGCGCTACACCAAGCTGGACCCGAACCATATGGCCGAAGTAGGACCGGCGGGGCCCGATGGGCAAGAAATTCCCGTAAGTCTGGTATATGACCAGGTAGCGTTAGCTGCAAAGTATTCTCAACAGGATTGTAAGCTAGATAGCCTGTTAGATGGTATAGAGGAGGAATATAGTCAGTCCAAGTGACTGTGTAATTTAATGGGCATAAGTAGCCCCTAGCCGGATTAAAATCATTTGTCATGGTGGACCTTTTCGCTTCAGCCCCCGGATCCTACAGTCCGGGGTGTGTCCGAATACCCGCTCAATTATACAAACCGGGGTATGCGTGGAGACCAGGAGTAGGGGTCATAAGTGCTTGAACAGACAAGTACCCAACTAGTTATGTTATATTACATGGATAGTAAGAAGCATCTTCCAGGGAGAATAGTTCCGTTAGGGGTTCCTTTCCCTGGGTATGCATGCGGCAATGCGCATGTCCGGACTGTTAACGATGGCGCATGATACAAGACTTCTGGGGATTTATGTTGTAATAAATGAATACGTATTTTGTTCACCGATCTAATATTCTCTTAAGGAAATTAGCTTTTGGCTTCACCCAGTTTGAGGTACACATCTGGCTGAACTGGCAGTAACAATCGCAGAGGTGCTCCCCTTATGCCCTAGCCGAATTAACGGGAACATAGGGCATAAACACAAGAGCCAGGCAACCCAGCTTGGCCACATCTTAAGTCATATCGATGCACATAATGGTGAAGAAAAGGCACATATGAAATAGAAACTCATATGTGATGGGCAAAAAGCCATTTGTGTAATTATTTTTAGCTTCCGTATAGGTCGCCCCTAGGTATTTCTTACACACATAGTGCGGCCGGAGTAATCCGGGAGTCCGCACTCTATTAAGTACTTTGTGTGAAGAGAAAAAGGGTCAAGAAAGGAAAAGTGGGGTGGAGCATAAGTAAAAGGGGGGAGTAAGGAGACGAACACTGAGTTCGGCGTTAGCCGTAGAATCTCCGGAGTCTGGCCGCGTTCCATGGGTTCGGCTCGAGTCTGTTATCGGATGCATTACATAAACGGTACACTCCTCCGGTGAGAACTTTGTCAATGACGAAGGGACCTTCCCACTTGGGTTTGAGTTTGTCCTTCTTCTTCTCCAGTAGGCGTAGAATGAGCTCACCAATATTGTAAGTTTTGGCCCGCACTTCTCTGCTTTGATATCATCGAGCCTGCTGCTGATAGAATGCAGAACGAGCTTTTGCGACGTCGCGCTCCTCTTCCAGGGCATCCAAGTTGTCCTGCTAATCTAACTCAGCTTCCTTCTCTTCGTACATGCATACGCGTGGCGAATCATGTATTATGTCGCAGCGTCGTACTGCTTCCGCACCGTACACCATAAAAAATGGTGTATATCCGGTGGTGTGATTCGGTGTGGTCCGCAGCCCCCAGAGTACGGAGTCGAGCTCCTCCACCCAGTGCGTATCCGATTCTGTCAAGGATCGCACTAGTCTGGGTTTGATGCCGCTCATGATGAGACCATTTGCCCGTTCGACCTGGCCGTTTGTTTGGGGTGGTAGACGAAAGCGTAGTCAAGCTTAATGCCCATTTTGCCGCACCAAGATTTCACTTCATCGGCAGTGAAATTTGAGCCATTATCAGTGATGATGCTGTGGGGGACACCGTATCGGTGTACGACCCCGGATATGAAGTCTATTACTGGTCCAGATTCGGCCGTTTTGACTGGTTTGGCTTCTATCCATTTGGTGAACTTGTCCACCATGACCAATAAGTATTTTTTCTTATGGCTTCCCCCTTTAAGAGGTTCGACCATATCCAGCCCCCAGACCGCGAAGGGCCAAGTTATGGGGATTGTTTGGAGAGTGGTGGGGGGCATATGACTCTGATTGGCAAAGAGCTGGCAACCGACGCAATGTTGGACAAGGTCCTGTGCGTCTGCTCGGGCCGTCGGCCAATAGAAGCCTGTACAGAAGGCCTTGCTGACTAGCGCTCGAGCCACGGCATGGTGTCCGCCCAGTCCGGCATGGATTTCAGCCAAGAGTTGCCGCCCTTCCTCTTCGGAGATGCACCTTTGGAGCACTCCGGTCGAGCTTTTCTTATAGAGTTCCCCTAATGGACTTTGTAAGCTTTAGAACGCCGGACAATGCAGCGTGCTTCATTTTGGTCTTCGGGGAGCTCCTGCCTAGTTAGGTAGGCCAAGAAAGGCTCAGTCCATTGGGCGATTATGGGCATGATTTCGTGGGTTGAATATGTTATTTCGGTGGCAGAGCCTCCACTTGTGTCTGATGGTTCGGAATCTGGGGGTGTGTTCGGATCCATGCTAGTATTGCCGGACTCCCCTTCCCATACTACGGATGGCTTGAACAACCTTTCCAGGAATATGTTAGGTGGGACAGGGTCGCGTTTAGCACCGATGTGGGCGAGGACGTCTGCTGCTTGATTGTTTTCTCGAGCCACATGCTGGAATTTGAGCCCCTCGAACGGAGCTGATATTTTAAGGACGGCATTACGATAGGCCGCCATTTTCGGATCCTTGGCATCAAAGTCTCCGTTTATTTGTGATATTGCGAGGTTCAAATCCCCGCGCACTTCCAGGCGTTGGATGCCCATAGAGACTCCCATCCGAAGACCATGCAACAGGGCCTCATATTCGGCTGCATTGTTGGAGTCTGTGTATAAAATTTGGAGGACGTACTGGACCATGTCTCCGGTGGGAGACGTCAGGACTACACCTGCTCCCAATCTGGCCAGCATTTTAGAGCTGTCGAAGTGCATGATCCAGTTGGAGTACGCGCCATACTCTTTAGGGAGTTCGGCTTCCGTCCATTCGGCGACAAAGTCAGCCAGTACTTGCGACTTGATGGCCTGCCGTGGTTTGTATATTATGTCGAACGGAAGGAGCTCGATAGCCCATTTAGCAATCCGGCCCGTAGCATTGCGGTTATTTATTATGTCATTGAGTGGTACTTCGGAGGCTACTGTAATCGAACACTCTTGAAAGTAGTGTCGCAGCTTCCGGGATGCCATGAAGACCGCGTATGCTATTTTTTGATAGTGTGGGTATCGGGATTTGCATGGGGTGAGGACCGTAGATACGTAATAAACCGGCTTTTGGAGCGGGAATTTGTATCCGTCAACCTCTCGTTCGACGACGAGCACTGCGCTTACAACTTGATGTGTTGCAGCTATGTACAGGAGCATAGGCTTGCCGATGTTCGGCGCTATTAGGACTGGATTACTGGCCAGTAAGGTCTTTATTTCATCGAGTCCAGCCGCGGCTGCATCCGTCCACACGAAGTTTTTGGTGCGCCGAAGGAGGCGGTAAAGAGGTAATGCCTTTTCTCCTAACCTGGAGATAAAGCGGCTCAAAGCAGCCACGCATCCGGCTAGTTTCTGGATGTGCTTGAAGTCTGTTGGTATAGCCAACTGCGACAGAGCTCGGATTTTTGCCAGATTCGCTTCGATTCCTCTATTGGAAACAATGAAGCCCAGCAGTTTCCCAGAGGGGACGCCGAAAACGCATTTTTCTGGATTCAACTTGATGTCGTATGTCCGGAGGTTATCGAATATAAGCTTCAAGTCGTCTATTAGGTTTCAACGTGTCTTGTTTTTATGACCACGTCGTCCACATATGCCTCCACTATTTTGCCGATTTGTTTTTCCAGGCATGTTTGAATCATGCGTTGATAGGTTGCGCCGGCATTCTTAAGCCCGAAAGGCATAGTGTTGAAGCAAAAAGTGCCATATGGCGTTATGAAAGTTGTTGCAGCTTGGTCAGACTCTGCCATCTTTATTTGATGGTATCTAGAGTATGCGTCGAGAAAACACAGCCAGTCGTGTCCAGCTGTGGCATCGATGATTTGATCGATGCGAGCGAGGGGAAAGGGATCCTTGGGGCAAGCCTTGTTGAGGTCTTTGAAGTCGATGCATAGGCACCAGGATTTGTCCTTCTTTGGTACCATTACCAAATTTTCTAGCCAATCCGGATGTTTAATATCTCTGATGAATCCGGCCTCAAGTAGCTTGGCTAGCTCTTCCCCCATTGCTTGTCATTTGGGCTTTGAGAATCGCCTTAGGGTCTATTTGACGGGTTTGTATCCCTTTAGTATGTTAAGGCTATGCTCGGCCAATCCACGCGGGATGCTCGGCATGTCCGATGGGTGCCAGGCGAAAATATCCCAATTCTCGCGTAAAAAGTCTCGTAGTGCGGCGTCCATTACGGGGCTCAACTGTGTCCCGCTGGAAGCTGTCTTCATGGGGTCCGTTGGATGGACATGGAATTTGACTATTTCGTCTGCGGTTTAAATGAGGTGGACTTGGGTCTCTTGTCAAGTATCACGTCGTCCCTGTCCATGGTGGCCCGTAGCGTTCGGCTACTAGGGCTTCGGATAATGCTTCCAGGGCCAATGCTGCGGTTTTGTTTTCGGCGCGGAGTGCAACGTCCGGGACACTGGCTAGAGTGATGATTCCCCAGAGGGTGGTGCCGGGCATTTTAAGCTTCATGTACCCGTAATGGGGTATGGCTTGAAAGCTCGTAAACGTGTCCCGCCCTAAAAGGGCGTGGTATCCGCTGCTATAAGGAGCCACTTGGAATGTGATTTCTTCGGACCTGTCATTTTCCGGGGTGCCGAATACCACATCGAGTGTGATTTTTCCCGCACACCGGGCTTCCCGACTAGGGATGATTCCCCAGAGGGTGGTGCCGCTTTGCTCAATGCGGCCTTTATCAATTTCCATTTTGTTGAGCGTTTCTTCATAGATCAAGTTCAATACACTTCCGCCGTCCATGTGTACTTTAGTGAGCCGGAAGCCGTCCACGATTGGGCTAAGAACCAGAGTGGCCGGTGCCCGGTCAGTCTGGAATCGAGGTTCATCACTGGAATTGAAAGTTATAGCAGTGTCGTTCCAGGGGTTTATCTTTGCCACATGGCAAATTTCGGCAGAGCTTCGATGAGCTCGCTTGCGCCTATTGTTTGAGGTGAAAGTCTCGAAGACAGTCAATACCGCATTGTGTTCGTTGGCGGGATGTTGTTCTGCTTTATGGCTTGCAAGAAGATCCTCGCCACTTTTTGCAACCTGCCGGAGTATCCAACATGCTCTAAGGCTATGAGTTGGTGTCATGTCCGAAGTACTGTGAAGTTTACATGGTCCATTGAGCCATTCTTCCAATACGATTCCCCGCCCTGGGGGGTGCTTTGGTCTCTTGGGGACAGGATCGGCCGACTTACGAGAGTTCGCCCGTTTAGTTCGGACAAAGGTCTTGGTGAGAGCCGTACTTTTTCCCAAAATTATGTTTGGGTTTTCCAGGCGCTTTCCATCGCACAGTATTTCTGTACTATGATTGCCAAATCCGCGAAGTGTACTATGTCACGGCGGCTTATAGCATTAAGGAGTCCTTTGTCCGTGCAGTTTTTGCAGAAGAGTAAGACTACGTTCTCCTCGCGGCTGTCCTTGACCTTGTTAAGCGCAAGGAGGAATCTGACCTAGTAGCGATGTACAGTCTCCTGGGGCTCTTGCCTGATGCGGGAGAGACGGTTTAAGTCCTGGTGGGTGTCGTTAGCTGAATCCGGATTCTGATCCGATCTAACACCTAGGGGCGTGGGAGGTTCCGAGCCTGACAGCTCGAGATCCGGAGTGCCGCCCAATTTCTTCGGCCCAATGCCCGGTTCTAGGTCCGGGACTTGGGTCATGTCTTCCTTTGAGCAGGCATCCGGCTCAAGGAGTTCGGTGATCCGGACATAGTTCGTCCTCAAAGTCGAGGGGCGACCCGTGTGTGGTTCCTCCACTACTACAATCTCATGGGTGGCCGACGAGGATCTGATGTCCCTTCGGTCAGGTTTAAGCCCGATCCGGTCATAGTCTGTAACGACTCCCAGAGCGGTGATGCAATCCAAGAGTTCATTAAGGGAGGAGAGCTCCATCGGATCTATCTGTTCGGCGAGTTCCGAACTGATGCGAAGGTTACGATTGATGACCCGAGAGGCCATGGTCGGTGCTACCGCCGATGGGGCAGCTATGATAAAGCCGCCAAGTCGGAGAGTTTGTCCTATAGCCAGAGCTCCCCCCGAGGTAATGTTGTATTTAACGACGAGATGAGCCATCGAGCCTTGCGGCAATGACATAGAGGAACTCTCAATGAAAGCACCAATGTCGGTGTCAAAACCGGCGGATCTCGGGTAGGGGGTCCCGATCTGTGTGTCTAGGCTGATGGTAACAGGAAGCAAGGGACACAGATGTTTACCCAGGTTCGGGCCCTCTCGATGGAGGTAAAACCCTACTTCCTGCTTGATTAATATTGAAGATATGGGTAGTGCAAGAGTAGATCTACCACGAGATCGTAAAGGCTAAACCCTAAGAGCTAGCCTATGTTGGTATGATTGTAATTGTGATCGGCCTTCTAAGGACCAACCTCTCCGGTTTATATAGACACCGGAGAGGGCTAGGGTTTACATGGAGTCGGTTACAAGGAAGGAAACACAATATCCGGATCGCCAAGCTTGCCTTCCACGCCAAGGAGAGTCCCATCTGGACACGGGCCGAAGTCTTGAGTCTTGTATCTTCACGCTTCAATAGTTACACTAGAATTGTTGAGAGATTGCACTAGCAAAACTATGGACCCTAGGCCTCATTTTCAAGCATTGCAATACTGTTTGTGCTCCGTTTTATCAATTGCTACCTTGCTGTTTTTTATTGTTCTTAATACAATAATCAATATATACTATCCATATTACACTTTTATCACCATCTCTTCGCCAAACTAGTACACCTATACAATTTTCCATCCTACACCTCCCACGGATTGATAAACCTTAGGTCATCCACTTGAGGGAAAATTGCTCCCGTCCTACATAACTCTGCGCTTGCAGGCCCAACACGTGTCTACAAGAATAAAGTTGTGTAGTAGAGATCAACCACGAAAATGATTCCACCACTCATCATCTACCTTGGTTGGTGAGATTTTTAATTGAGCCCTATAAACCGGAAAGGAGGCCCTCCATTTCACAATGTAGTGCGTCCGCGCTTCCCAAGATTCAACTTTGACCGTAAAATTAACTATCAAGATCAACTACGATGGGAGCAAAAATTATACCACTGAATTCGTATTTTCGATATGAATTTAGTGATATAATTTTTGTCCCCGCCGCAGTCGCTCTCATTGATTAAATTATGGTTAAAGTTGGATCTCGGGAAGCGCGGGCGCACTATATTGTGGAATGGAGGGAGTAGTACTATATAGCTAGTTAAATTCTCAACCTAGAACGACATGCATGCCCTGTAAACTGAGACGGAGGAAGTAGTAAAAATGAGATGATTTTACTGAGCGGTGGGTGAGGGAGTCCTGGATAAGGGGGTATCCAGACAGCCGGACTGTATACATCGTCCAGACTATTGAAGCGTGAAGATACAAGACTCAAGACTGCGGCCCGTGTCCGGATGGGACTCTCCTTGGCGTGGAAGGCAAGCTTGGCGATCCGGATATTGTGTTTCCTTCCTTGTAACCGACTCCATGTAAACCCTAGCCCTCTCCGGTGTCTATATAAACCGGAGAGGTTGGTCCTTAGAAGGCCGATCACAATTACAATCACACCATCATAGGCTAGCTCTTAGGGTTTAGCCTTTATGATCTCGTGGTAGATCTACTCTTGTACTACCCATACCCCTATTTTAACGTAAATGCAGCTATCTCTAATGTATAACCCTAAAACGATATTGGTAAATTGGTAAGAGACATCATTGATCGCACCATATCAAATAAAGTGCGGTTATGACGTTCGGACACACCGTTAAACTGTGGTGTTCCAGGTGGCATGAGTTTTTGAAACTATTCCACATTATTTTAACTGAAGGCCAAACTCGTAACTCAATTTTTCATCTCCACAATCAGATCGTAGAAACTTTATTTTCTTGTTACGATGATTTTCCACTTCACTCTGAAATTCTTTGAGCCTTTCAACTGTTTCAGACTTATGTTTCATCAAGTAGATATACCCATATCTGCTCAAATCATCTGTGAAGGTCAGAAAATAACGATACCCGCCATGAGCCTTAATACTCAGTAGCTTGTTCCATTGTTTCGGAGAACGGAGTTTTAGTCATCTTGCCCAAAAGGCATGGTTCGCAAGTATCAAATGATTCATAACCAACTGATTCCGAAAATCCATCTTTATGGAGTTTCTTCATGCGCTTTAAACTGATATCACCCAAACGGCAGTGCCACAAATAAGTTGCACTATCATTATTAACTTTGCATCTTTTCGCATCAATATTATGAATATGCGCATCACTATGATCGAGATCCAACAAACTAATTTCATTGGGTGTATGACCATTTGAAGGTTTTACTCATGTAAACAGAACAACAATTATTCTCTGACTTTAAATGAATAACCGTATTGCAATAAACATGATCAAATCATATTCCTGCTCAATGCAAACGCCAAATAACATTTATTTAGGTTTAACAGTAATCCTGAAAGTATAGGGAGTGTGCGATGATGATCATATCAATCTTGGAACTACTTCCAACACTCATCGTCACTTCCCCTTCAACTAGTCTCTGTTTATTCTGTAAATCCTGTTTCGAGTTACTAATCTTAGCAAGCGAACAAGTATCAAATACTCAGGGGCTACTATAAACACTAGTAAGGAACACATCAATAACCTATATATCAAATATACCCTTGTTCACTTTGCCATCCTTCTAATCCACCAAATATTCAGGGCATTTTCGCTTCCAGTGACCATTTGCTTGCAGTGTCAGCACTCAGTTTAAGGCTTTGGTCCAGCTTTGGGCTTCTTCACGAGAGTGACAACTTGTTTGCCATTCTACTTGAAGTTTCCCTTTCTTTACCTTTGCCCTTTTCTTGAAACTAGTGGTCTTGTCAATCATCAACACTTGATGCTCTTTCTTGATTTCTACCTTTGTCGATTTTGAAGGAAATATGCCCTAGAGGCAATAATAAAGTTATTATTTATTTCCTTATTTCATGATAAATGCTTATTATTCATGCTAGAATTGTATTAACCGGAAACAAGATACATGTGTGAATACATAGACAAACATAACGTCACTAGTATGCCTCTACTTGACTAGCTCGTCAATCGAAGATGGTTATGTTTCCTAACCATAGACATGAGTTGTCATTTGATTAACGGGATCACATCATTAGGAGAATGATGTGATTGACATGACCCATTCCGTTAGCCTAGCACTTGTTCGTTTAGTATATTGCTATTGCTTTCTTTATGACTTATACATGTTCCTGTAACTATGAGATTATGCAACTCCCGTTTACTGGAGGAACACTTTGGGTGCTACCAAACGTCACAACGTAACTGGGTGATTATAAAGGAGTACTATAGGTGTCTCCAAAGGGACATGTTGGGTTGGCGTATTTTGAGATTAGGTTTTGTCACTCCGATTGTCGGAGAGGTATCTCTGGGCCCTCTCGGTAATGCACATCACTATAAGCCTTGCAAGCAATGTAGCTAATGAGTTAGTTACGGAATGATGCATTACGTAACGAGTAAAGAGACTTGCCAGTAACGAGATTGAACTAGGTATTGGATACCGACGATCGAATCTCGGGTAAGTAACATACCGATGACAAAGGGAACAACGTATGTTGTTATGCGGTTTGACCGATAAAGATCTTCGTAGAATATGTGGGAGCCAATATGGGCATCCAGGTACCGCTATTGGTTATTGACCGGAAAACGTGTCTTGGTCATGTCTACATAGTTCTCGAACCCGTAGGGTCCGCACGCTTAACGTTTCGTTGACGATATAGTATTATATGAGTTATGCATGTTGGTGACCGAATGTTGTTCAGAGTCCCGGATGAGATCATGGACATGATGAGGAACTCCGAAATGGTCCAGAGATAAATTTTGATATATGGGATAATAGTGTTTAATCTCCATAAGGGTTGCGGAATTCACCGGAAGGGGTTCAGGATGTTTCCCGAAATGTTTGGGTACGAGAACACATTATTTGGGCCAAAGGGGAAAGCCCACAAGGTTTTTGGAAAGCGCAAAAGGAAGTTTTGCGGAATCCAGGGGCCAGACGCTAGGGTCCCTGGTGTCTGGGTCCAGTCGCCGGGAACCCTGGCGTCTGGCCCTGGAGTCTGAGAAGGACTCTTGCCTTTCGGGTGAAACCGACTTTGTGGAGGCCTTTACTCCAAGTTTCGACCCCAAGGCTCAACATATAAATAGAGGGGTAGGGCTAGCACCAAAGACACATCAAGAAACACCAAGCCATGTGCCGGCAACCCCGTCCCCTCTAGTTTATCCTCCGTCATAGTTTCCGTAGTGCTTAGGCGAAGCCCTGCGGAGAATGTTCTTCACCAACACCGTCACCACGCCGTCGTGCTGCCGGAACTCATCTACTACTTCGCCCGTCTTGCTGGATCGAGAAGGCAAGGACGTCATCGAGCTAAACGTGTGCAGAACTCGGAGGTGCCGTGCATTCGGTACTTGGATCGGTCGGATCGTGAAGACGTACGACTACATCAACCGCATTGGTAAACGCTTCCGCTTAGCGATCTTCAAGGGTATGAAGATACACTCCCATTCTCGTTGCTATACATCACCATGATCTTGCGTGTGCGTAGGAATTTTTTTGAAATTACTACGTTCCCCAACAGTGGCATCCGAGCCTAGGTTTTATGCATAGATGTTATATGCACAAGTAGAACACAAGTGAGTTGTGGGCGATACAAGTCATACTGCTTACCAGCATGTCATACTTTGGTTCGGCGGTATTGTGAGATGAACCGGCCCGGACCGACATTACGCGTACGCTTACGCGAGACTGGTTTCACCGTTACGAGCACTCGTGCTTAAAGGTGGCTGGCGGGTGTCTGTCTCTCTCACTTTAGCTGAATCGAGTGTGGCTACGCCCGGTCCTTGCGAAGGTTAAAACAACACTAACTTGACGAACTATCGTTGTGGTTTTGATGCGTAGGTAAGAACGGTTCTTGCTAAGCCCGTAGCAGCCACGTAAAATTTGCAACAACAAAGTAGAGGACGTCTAACTTGTTTTTGCAGGGCATGTTGTGATGTGATATGGTCAAGACGTGATGCTATATTTTATTGTATGAGATGATCATGTTTTGTAACCGAAGTTATCGGCAACTGGTAGGAGCCATATGGTTGTCGCTTTATTGTATGAAATGCAAACGCCCTGTAATTGCTTTACTTTATCACTAAGCGGTAGCGATAGTCGTAGAAGCAATAGATGGCGTAACGACAACGATGCTACAATGGAGATCAAGGTGTCGTGCCGGTGACGATGGTGATCACGACGGTGCTTCGAAGATGGAGATCAAAAGCACAAGATGATGATGGCCATATCATATCACTTATATTGATTGCATGTGATGTTTATCCTTTATGCATCTTATCTTGCTTTGATTGACGGTAACATTTTAAGATGATCTCTCACTAATTATCAAGAAGTGTTCTCCCTGAGTATGCACCGTTGCGAAAGTTCTTCATGCTGAGACACCACGTGATGATCGGGTGTGATAGGCTCTGCGTTCAAATACAACGGGTGCAAAACAGTTGCACACGCGGAATACTCAGGTTAAACTTGACGAGCCTAGCATATACAGATATGGCCTCGGAACACGGAGACCGAAAGGTCGAACGTGAATCATATAGTAGATATGATCAACATAGTGATGTTCACCATTGAAACTACTCCATCTCACGTGATGATCGGACATGGTTTAGTTGATTTGGATCACATAATCACTTAGATGACTAGAGAGATGTCTGTCTAAGTGGGAGTTCTTAAGTAATATGATTAATTGAACTTAAATTTATCATGAACTTAGTACCTGATAGTATTTTGCAAATTATGTTGTAGATCAATAGCTTGCGTTGTTGCTTTCATATGTTTATTTTGATATGTTCCTAGAGAAAATTGTGTTGAAAGATGTTAGTAGCAATGATGCGGATTGGATCCGTGATCTGAGGTTTATCCTCATTGCTGCACAGAAGAATTATGTCCTTAATGCACCGCTAGGTGACAGACCTATTGCAGGAGCAGATGCAGACCTTATGAACGTTTGTCTAGCTCAATATGATGACTACTTGATAGTTTAGTGCACCATGCTTAACGTCTTAGAATCGGGACTTCAAAGACGTTTTGAACGTCATGGACCATATGAGATGATCCGGGAATTGATGTTAATATTTCAAGCAAATACCCGAGTTGAGAGATATGAAGTCTCCAACAAGTTCTATAGCTAAAAGATGGAGGAGAATCGCTCAACTAGTGAGCATGTGCTCAGATTGTCTGGGTACTTCAATCGCTTGAATCAAGTGGGAGTTAATCTTCCAGATAAGATAGTGATTGACAGAATTCTCTAGTCACCATCACTAAGTTACTAGAACTTCGTGATGAACTATAGTATGCAAGGGATGATGAAAACGATTCCCGAGCTCTTCATGATGTTGAAATAGACGAAGGTAGAAATCAAGAAAGAGCATCAAGTGTTGATGATTGACAAGACCACTAGTTTCAAAAAAAGGGCAAAGGGAAAGAAAGGGAAACTTCAAGTAGAATGGCAAACAAGTTGTCACTCCCGTGAAGAAGACTAAAGCTGGACCAAAGCCTGAAACTGAGTGCTTACACTGCAAAGGAAATGGTCACTGGAAGCGGAAATGCCCTAAATATTTGGTGGATAAGAAGGATGGCAAAGTGAACAAGGGTATATTTGATATACAGGTGTTTGATGTGTACCTTACTAGTGTTCATAGTAACCCCTGAGTATTTGATACTTGTTCGGTTGCTAAGATTAGTAACTCGAAACAGGACTTACATAATAAACAGAGACTAGTTGAGGGGAAGTGACGATGAGTGTTGGAAGTAGTTCCAAGAATGATATGATCATCATCGCACACTCCCTATACTTTCGACATTAGTGTTGAACCTAAATAAATGTTATTTGGCGTTTGCGTTGAGCATGAATATGATTTGATCATGTTTATTGCAATACGGTTATTCATTTAAAGTCAGAGAATTATTGTTATTCTGTTTACATGAATAAAGCCTATGATGGTCACACACCCAATGAAAATAGTTTGTTGGATCTCGATCGTAGTGATACACATATTCATAATATTGATGCCAAAAGAAGCAAAGTTAATAATGATAGTACAATTTATTTGTGGCACTGCCGTTTGGGTCATATCGGTGTAAAGCGCATAAAGAAACTCCATAAAGATGGATTTTCAGAATCACTTGGTTATGAATCATTTGATGCTTGCGAACCGTGCCTTTTGGGCAAGATGACTAAAACTCCGTTCTCCGGAACAATGGAACAAGTTACTGACTTATTGGAAATAATACATACCGATGTATGCGATCCAATGAGTGTTGATGCTCGTGGCAAGTATCGTTATTTTCTGACCTTCACAAGATGATTTGAGCAGATATGGGTATATCTACTTAATGAAACACAAGTCTGAAACATTTGAAAAGTTCAAAGAATTTCAGAGTGAAGTGGAAAATCATCATAACAAGAAAATAAAGTTTCTACGATCTGACCATGGAGGAGAATATTTGAGTTACGAGTTTGGTCTACACTTGAAACAATGCGGAATAGTTTCGCAGCTCACGCCACCCGGAACACCACAACGAAATGGTGTGTCTGAATGTTGTAATCGCACTTTACTAGATATGGTGCGATCTATGATGTCTCTTACCATTCTCGTTTTGGGGTTATGCATTAGAGACAGCTGCATTCACGTTAAAAGGGCACCATCTAAAACCGTTGAGATGAGACCATATGAACTGTGGTTTAGCAAGAAACCCAAGTTGTCGTTTCTTAAAGTTTGGGGTTGTGATGCTTATGTGAAAAAGTTTCATCCTGATAAGCTCAAACCCAAATTGGAGAAGTGCGTCTTCATAGAATACCCAAAGGAAACTGTTGGGTACACCTTCTATCACAGATCCGAAGGCAAAGATATTCGTTGCTAAAAATGGATCCTTTCTAGAGAAGGAGTTTCTCTCGAAAGAAGTGAGTGGGAGGAAAGTAGAACTTGATGAGGTAATTGTACCTGCTCCCTTATTGGAAAGTAGTTCATCACAAGAACCTGTTCCTGTGACAACTACACCAATCAGCGAGGAAGCTAATGATAATGATCATGAAACTTCAGATCAAGTTACTACCGAACCTCGTAGGTCTACCAGAGTAAGGTCCACACCAGAGTGGTATGGTAATCCTATTCTGGAAGTCATGTTACTTGACCATGGCGAACCTACGAACTATGAGGAAACGATGATGAGCCCAGATTCCGCGAAATGGCTTGAGGCCATGAAATCTGAGATGGGATCCATGTATGAGAACAAAGTGTGGACTTTGGTGGACTTGCCCGATGATCGGCACGCTGTAGAAAATAAATGGATCTTCAAGAGGAAGACGGACGTTGATAGTAGTGTTACTATCTACAAAGCTCGACTTGTTGCAAAAAGGTTTTTGACAAGTTCAAGGTGTTGACTACAATGAGATTTTCTCAACTGTAGCGATGCTTAAGTCTGTCCGAATCATGTTGGCAATTGTCACATTTTATGAAATCTGGCAAATGGATAAACAAAACTACAGTCCTTAATGGATTTACTAAAGAACAGTTGTATATGATGCAACCAGAAGGTTTTGTCAAATCCTAAAGGTGCTAACAAAATGTGCAAGCTCCAGCAATCCATCTATGGACTGGTGCAAGCATCTCGGAGTTGGAATATACGCTTTGATAAGTTGATCAAAGCATATAGTTTTATACAGACTTGCGGTGAAGCCTGTATTTACAAGAAAGTGAGTCGGAGCACTACAACATTTCTGATAAGTATATGTGAATGACATATTGTTGATCGGAAATAATGTAGAATTATTCCGCAAAGCATAAAGGAGTGTTTGAAAGGAGTTTTTTCAAAGAAAGACCTCGACAAAGCTACTTACATATTGAGCATCAAGATCTATTGAGATAGATAAAGACGCTTGATAAGATTTTCAATGAGTACATACCTTGACAAGATTTTGAAGTAGTTCGAAATGAAACAGTCAAAGAAAGAGTTCTTTCCTGTGTTGCAAAGGTATGAAATTGAGTAAGACTCAAATCCCGACCACAGCAGAAAATAGAAAGAGAATGAAAGTCATTCCCTATGCATCAGTCATAGGTTCTATAAAAGTATGCTATGCTATGGACCAGACCTATTGTATACTCTGCCCTATTTGGGCAAGGGAGTACAATGGTGATCTAGGAGTAGATCACTGGACATTGGTCAAAATTATCCTTAGTGGAATAAGGATATGTTTCTCGATTATGGAGGTGACAAAAAGGTTCCTCGTAAAGGGTTACGTCGATACAAGTTTTGGCACTGATCCAGATGACTCTAAGTCTTAATCTGGATACATATTGAAAGTGGGAGCAATTAGCTATAGTAGCTCCGTGCAGAGCATTGTAGACATAGTATATTTGTAAAATACATACGGCACTGAATGTGACAGACCCGTTGACTAAGCCTCTCTCACGAGAAAAACATGATCACACCTTAGTACTCTTTTGGGTGTTATTCACATAGCGATGTGAACTAGATTATTGACTCTAGTAAACCCTTTGGGTGTTGGTCACATGATGATGTGAACTATGGGTGTTAATCATATACAGATATGAATATTGGTGTTAAATCACATGGCGATGTGAACTAGATTATTGACTCTAGTGCAAGTGGGAGACTGAAGGAAATATGACCTAGAGGCAATAATAAAGTTATTATTTATTTCCTTATTTCATGATAAATGTTTATTATTCATGCTAGAATTGTATTAACCGGAAATAGGATACATGTGTGAATACATAGACAAACATAACGTCACTCGTATACCTCTACTTGACTAGCTCGTCAATCGAAGATGGTTATGTTTCCTAACCATAGACATGAGTTGTCATTTGATTAACGGGATCACATCATTAGGAGAATGATGTGATTGACATGACCCATTCCGTTAGCCTAGCACTTGATCATTTAGTATATTGCCATTGCTTTCTTCATGACTTATACATGTTCCTGTAACTATGAGATTATGCAACTCCCGTTTACTGGAGGAACACTTTGGGTGCTACCAAACGTCACAACATAACTCGGTGATTATAAAGGAGTACTACAAGTGTCTCCAAAGGTACATGTTGGTTTGGCGTATTTCAAGATTAGGTTTTGTCACTCCGATTGTCGGAGAGGTATCTCTGGGCCCTCTCCGTAATGCACGTCACTATAAGCCTTGCAAGCAATGTAGCTAATGAGTTAGTTACGGAATGATGCATTACGTAACGAGTAAAGAGACTTGCCAGTAACGAGATTGAACTAGGTATTGGATACCGATGATCGAATCTCGGGTAAGTAACATACGGATGACAAAGGGAACAACGTATGTTGTTATGCGGTTTGACTGATAAAGATCTTCGTAGAATATGTGGGAGCCAATATGGGCATCCAGGTCCCGCTATTGGTTATTGACCGGAAAACGTGTCTCGGTCATGTCTACATAGTTCTCGAACCCGTAGGGTCCGCACGCTTAACGTTTTGTTGACGATATAGTATTATATGAGTTATGCATGTTGGTAACTGAATGTTGTTCGGAGTCCCGGATGAGATCATGGACATGACGAGGAACTCCGGAATGGTCCGGAGATAAAGTTTGATATATGGGATAATAGTGTTTGATCTCCGGAAGGGTTCCGGAATTCACCGGAAGGGGTTCCGGATGTATCCCGAAATGTTTGGGTACGAGAAAACGTTATTTGGGCCAAAGGGGAAAGCCCACAAGGTTTTTGGAAAGCGCAAAAGGAAGTTTTGCGGAGTCTAGGGGCCAGACGCCGGGAACCCTAGCGTCTGGCCCTGGAGTCCGAGAAGGACTCTTGCCTTTCGGGTGAAACCGACTTTGTGGAGGCTTTTACTCCAAGTTTCGACCCCAAGGCTCATCATATAAATAGAGGGGTAGGGCTAGCACCAAAGACACATCAAGAAACACCAAGCCGTGTGCCGGCAACCCCGTCCCCTCTAGTTTATCCTCCATCATAGTTTCCATAGTGCTTAGGCGAAGCCCTGCGGAGATTGTTCTTCACCAATACCGTCACCACACCGTCGTGCTGCCGGAACTCATCTACTACTTCGCCCGTCTTGCTGGATCGAGAAGGCAAGGACGTCATCGAGCTGAACGTGTGCAGAACTCGGAGGTGCCGTGCGTTCGGTACTTGGATCGGTCGGATCGTGAAGACGTACAACTACATCAACCACGTTGATAAACGCTTCCGCTTAGCGATCTTCAAGGGTATGAAGATACACTCCCCTTCTCGTTGTTATACATCACCATGATCTTGCGTGTGCGTAGGATTTTTTTTGAAATTACTACGTTCCCCAACAGATTTCAACATCACGAAGAGCTCAGGAATCGTTTTCGTCATCCCTTGCATACTATAGTTCATCACGAAGTTCTAGTAACTTGGTGATGGTGACTAGAGAATTCTGTCAATCACTATCTTATCTGGAAGATTAACTCCCACTTGATTCAAGCGATTGAAGTACCTAGACAATCTGAGCACATGCTCACTAGTTGAGTGATTCTCCTCCATCTTTTAGCTATAGAACTTGTTGGAGACTTCATATCTCTCAACTCGGGTATTTGCTGGAAATATTAACTTCAACTCCTGGAACATCTCATATGGTCCATGACGTTCAAAACGTCTTTGAAGTCCCGATTCTAAGCCGTTTAAGCATGGTGCACTAAACTATCAAGTAGTCATCATTTAGAGCTAGCCAAATGTTCATAACGTCTGCATCTGCTCCTGCAATAGGTTTGTCACCTAGCGGTGCATCAAGGACATAATTCTTCTGTGCAGCAATGAGGATAAACCTGAGATCATGGATCCAATCTGCATCATTGCTACTAATATCTTTCAACATAGTTTTTCTCTAGTAACATATCAAAAATAAACATAGGGAAGCAACAATGCGAGCTATTGATCTACAACATAATTTGCAAAGTACTACCAGGACTAAGTTCATGATAAATTTAAGTTCAACTAATCATATTACTTAAGAACTCCCACTTAGACAGACATCTCTCTAGTCATCTAAGTGATCACGTGATCCAAATCAACTAAACCATGTCCGATCATCACGTGAGATGGAGTAATTTTCAATGGTGAACATCACTATGTTGATCATATCTACTATATGATTCACGTTCGACCTTTCGGTCTCCGTGTTCCGAGGCCATATCTGTATACGCTAGGCTCGTCAAGTTTAACCTGAGTATTCCGCGTGTGCAACTGTTTTGCACCCGTTGTATTTGAACGTAGAGTCTATCACACCCGATCATCACGTGGTGTCTCAGCACGAAGAACTTTCACAACGGTGCATACTCAGGGAGAACACTTCTTGATAATTAGTGAGAGATCATCTTAAAATGCTATCGTCAATCAAAGCAAGATAAGATGCATAAAGGATAAACATCACATGCAATCAATATAAGTGATATGATATGGCCATCATCATCTTGTGCTTGTGATCTTCATCTCCGAAGCACCGTCGTCATCACCATCGTCACCGGCATGACACCTTGATCTCCATCGTAGCATCATTGTCGTTTTGCCATCTATTGCTTCTACGACTATCGCTACCGCTTAGTGATAAAGTAAAGCAATTACAGGGTGCTTGCATTTCATACAATAAAGCGACAACCATATGGCTCCTGCCCGTTGCCGATAACTCGGTTACAAAACATGATCATCTCATACAATAAAATATAGCATCACATCTTGACCATATCACATCACAACATGCCCTGCAAAAACAAGTTAGATGTCCTCTACTTTGTTGTTGCAAATTTTACGTGGCTGCTACGGGCTGAGCAAGAACCGTTCTTACCTACGCATCAAAACCACAACGATAGTTCGTCAAGTTAGTGCTGTTTTAACCTTCGCAAGGACCGGGCATAGCCACACTCGGTTCAACTAAAGTTGGAGAAACAGACACCCGCCAGCCACCTGTGTGCAAAGCACGTCGGTAGAACCAGTCTCGCGTAAGCGTACGCGTAATGTTGGTCCAGGCCGCTTCATCCAACAATACCGCCAAACCAAAGTATGGCATGCTGGTAAGCAGTATGACTTGTATCGCCCGCAACTCACTTGTGTTCTACTCGTGCATATAGCATCTACGCATAAATCCTGGCTCGGATGCCACTGTTGGGGAACGTAGTAATTTCAAAAAAAATCCTACGCACACGCAAGATCATGGTGATGCATAGCAACGAGAGGGGAGAGTGTTGTCCACGTACCCTCGTAGACCGAAAGCGGAAGCGTTAGAACAACGCGGTTGATGTAGCCGTACGTCTTCACGGCCCGACCGATGAAGCACCAAAACTACAGCACCTCCGAGTTCTAGCACACGTTTAGCTCGATGACGTCCCTCGAACTCCGATCTAGCCAAGTGTCGAGGGAGAGTTCCATCAGCACGACGGCGTGGTGACGATCTTGATGTTCTACCGGCGCAGGGCTTCGCCTAAGCACCGCTACAATATTATCGAGGAGGACTATGGTGGAGAGGGGCATCGCACACGGCTAAGAGATCAATTGTTGTGTCTAAAGGTGCCCCCCTCCTCCGTATATAAAAGGGGGGAGGAGAGGGCCGACCAAGGGGAGGAGACGCGCCCAAGGGGGGCAATCCTACTCCAAGTAGGATTCCCCCCTCTTTCCTATTCCAAGTAGGAGAGGGGAAGGAGGGGAAGGAGAAGGAGAAGGAAGGAGAGGGAGGAAAAGGAGGAAAGGGGGCCCGGCCCCCTAGTCCAATTCGGTTTGGGCTAGGGGGGCCGCGCACCCTGCATCCTCTCTTCCACCACTTGGCCCATGAGGCACATTGCTTCTTCCTCGTATTCCCGTAACTCCCCGGTACCCCCGAAAATATCCGAATCACTCGAAACCTTTCCGAAGTCCGAGTATAGTCGTCCAATATATCGATCTTTACGTCTCGACCATTTTGAGACTCCTCGTCTTGTCCCAGATCTCATCCGGTACTCCGAACTCTTTCGGTACATCAAAACTCATAAACTCATAATATAACTGTCATCGAAAGCTTAAGCATGCGGACCCTACGGGTTCGAGAACTATGTAGACATGACCGAGACACCTTTCCGGTCAATAACCAATAGCGGAACCTGGATGCTCATATTGGCTCCTACATATTCTACGAAGATCTTTATCGGTCAAACCGCATAACAACATATGTTGTTCCCTTTGTCATCGGTACGTTAGTTGCCCGAGATTCGATCGTCGGTATATCAATACCTAGCTCAATCTCGTTACCAGCAAGTCTCTTTACTCGTTCTGTAATGCATCCTCCCGCAACTAACTCATTAGTCACATTTCTTGCAAGGCTTATAGTGATGTGCATTACCGAGAGGGCCCAGAGATACCTCTCCGACAATCGGAGTGACAAATCTTAATCTCAAAATATGCCAACCCATCATGTACCTTCGGAGACACCTGTAGAGCTCCTTTATAATCACCCAGTTACGTTGTGACGTTTGGTAGCACACAAAGTGTTCCTCCAGTAAACAGGAGTTGCATAATCTCATAGTTGTAGGAACATGTATAAGTAATGAAGAAAGCAATAGCAACATACTAAACGATCAAGTGCTAAGTTAACAGAATGGGTCAAGTCAATCACATCATTTTCCTAATGATGTGATCCCGTTAATCAAATGACAACTCATGTCTATGGTTAGGAAACTTAACCATCTTTCATTAACGAGCTAGTCAAGTAGAGGCATACTAGTGACACTATTTTTGTCCATGTATTCACACATGTATTATGTTTCCGGTTAATACAATTCTAGCATGTAACATCCCAAATTTTCAATTTGGAATGTTATACATAGATCATCATTGCATATCATATTTTGTTGCATTGTCGGCTCGATCCTAGAAATTCTACGCAACTCAAGGACCCACGGAGAGAGTTGGGGATTTCGTTATTTTCTTATTTGAGTTTTCTCAAATTTTGAAAATAGGATCATTGATTTTATTTATTTTATCTTCAATTATTTCTACTAGCAAAATTTTAGAGAGGGAATAAAATGACTTTCCTAAAATAAAGAAATAACGAAGATTTAATAAAAATATCAAATAAGATTTATTTTGGAGTTTTTTGCCTTTTATTTGGATTTAGGAAAAATGCACGTTTTTCAAAATTGCATTTAGGCCCCAAATAAATGTTCATCTTGTCCGGCTTGATTTTATAAGCCGTAGAAAATTTATTTCGGGATTTTTGGAGTCCATTTAGTATTTCTTTTTATTTTTCTTCTGCGCGGAATTATTAAAAAAACGCGAACCGCCTTTGGGCCGTGCCCGAGCGGGACTCCGCTCGGGGGCACTTATAAATAGCGCCGCCCCGAGCCCCCCAGGCCCGTCAGCCGCCGCCGCCCCAGACCACTCGCCGCCGCCGCCGGCCCACGCCCCGCCCGAAACCCTAACCCTAATCCGCCGCCGCCGCCTGCCATCGCCGGAGCCGCCTCCGGACCCCGCCGCCGCCGCCGCCGACCCCGCCGCCGGGATTCACCGCCGCCTCGTTTTTCATGCCGCCGGTTTTCTCAAAAACCGAACGGTTTCTTCGGTTTTTTGGGGGTTTTTTATTAGATCGGGTTTTTTCGGTTTGGTTAATTAGCGAGCGTTCGCTCGTTCGTTCGTTTTAACGAACGTGTTTGTCAGATTAATTTAGTTAACAAACGTTCGTTCGTTAACCCGTTCGTCGTTTTTCTTTTTCTGGGATTTAATCCGCGATTTTTCTGATCGTGATTCCTGATCCGATTTTCGTTATAGTTTAACTTTTCGCTCGTTTATCAGAATCAGGCGATTCAAGCGCCTGGAGTTTCATCTCGAAACCCTCTTTCCAAATAATCAACTTAAACAAGTTTTTGCTTCTATAAAAATTGACTTAGATCCAGATTAGTAAAACGAAGCCGTTTTCTTTCGCCGTTTGACTTTCGTTGCTTTGTTTGATTTGATTCTTTTTGCAAACCGGAGTTCTTAAGTTGAAATTTCGGGTTAGATCTCTTATTCGAGTTTTACCTGTGCATTAGATGAGTACTTAATGTATGCTTGTTTGTTTGTCTGCGATAGAATACCCGGAGTGCGCCGCCTGTTACTTCGAGTCTCTAGGTTTCGCGGATCATCAGCAAGGCAAGTAACACTTTGATCATACCTTTTCTACTACCCAGTTTTATGCATTAGATCAATCCTCCAAACACTTCATGATTAGGATCTAATTAAATTGTGGGTTTTGGGAAAGTAGTTGAGGTAGTACCTATTACCTGTTTTATTATCAAACCCTTGGGAGTTACTTCTACGTTTGCTTATTATGTCATGCTATGCTAGTAGACGTGAATTGGGTGAGTGAATTTCCATGACAGATGTGAGATTGTTAATTAATGGTTTATTTAAGGTGGCAACTTAAACACACATCTGGGTGGATTGAGGCACCTGGTTTCCAGGACTTGCCTGTTTTTCTTTGGACCGCCGCCCAGGCTCAAAGGGATCATGAGATTATTCAAACTAGAAACTTCCGTGTGCAGCCACATGCTATTATGGGCTCTAGCATAGTTGACTAAGTCGTGCGAACTCTTACAGGGTAGACTAGCAGATGTAGGGGATGTAGGTTGGTACGGTCTACCCTCTACGTAAGGTACAAGCGCTTCTGAAAGACTATGTCTCGGTCATCCGTTTCTCAAACACCATGTAGTGCGAGAGACCAAACGGAGGAGATCGAGTCATGTGGGGAAAAGTGCGCAAACCTCTGCAGAGTGTATAAACTAATCATGGTTAGCCGTGTCCCCGGTTATGGACATCTTGAGTATCTAGTACTTGATTTTCCTGTGAATCTCATCATGTTACTTCTAATTAATATTGTTGGGAGGTTAATGAGTATTTTTAATTGGGATTGAGAATGCTGTCAACCATTCTCAACATTTAACAACCACCATGATAGTTAACTAAATTTATTCCTTTGCAGTAGGGAAAAATTGGCTTTACGCAAAACTGTAACCATAGAGCTTTTCCACCAGCCAAATATGCATGTAGTATAGCTTATTCCATTGTTATTCTCTATGTGTTACTTTGCCAGCATATTCCATGTGCTAACCCGTTTTCGGGCTGCAACGTTTCATGTTGCAGACTTTTCAGACGACGAGTAAGGTGCTTTTAGGTCGTGGTTCTATACTCAGTGATGCTGTTGGAGTTGATGGACTCGCTTATCTTCCAAGTCTTCCGTTGTTATCGTATTTTAGATGGCCTTAAGCCATATTTATTTCAATAAGTTCTCTCTTGAGACATTCGATGTAATAAGTGTGTGATTGCTACTCTGTTATAAATCCTCCAAGTACTGTGTGGTGTCAGCATTACTGGTCCAGGGATGACACTGAGCATAGAGATCAGACTGTTTGAGGTCTGGTCGCTACAAAGATGGTATCAGAACACACGCTGACTGTAGGACACGGCCACTAAGCTAAAGCCCTAGATCACTACTCTTTCTTCTCATTTCTGACTCCTCATCTTTTCTATTCTTTAGGATGGCGGATGCAAGGATCAAGTTCACACAACCAGATGAAAACTCACCTTTTTGATATCACTTGAAGGAAGCCACTAGATACCTGAACATAGGAGTACCAAGCTTCACCGGGACCTTCAACGCCACTTTACCCGAAGAGGAGCGCTGGAGGATTCAAGTCTACATTCCAGGAAGGACATTTGCACCAGTCACGGAGCCAATAGAGTTTACCTTTGATGCACCAACATGCAGCCTAGGAAAGAGCATGGCAGCTCACATCGCCATGGGACGAATTGGAGAAGTTTACCACAACGATCTCAAGAATACTATCTACCAGATTTGTGGGCGCCGAGATGAGCATTGGGAGATGATCACCACCAGGAAGGACAGATCAATCGCAGCTTATATTCAGGAGTTGAACCAACACATCCGACGCCAGGAGAATCAGATGTGCGCAGATATGGAGGATCTGCAGAAGGCTATGACCAAGATCAAGGAGCTAGAAGAAGAACTCAAGGCTACACGTAAAGATTATATGGAAGAAATCGTCACTCTAGTAAGACAGAATGGCGACCTTAAGGAGAAGATTGGAGTATTCATGGGAGGATCAACACCCAGAGGTGAAGAGGATGAACCTACTTGTCCAGATAATTATATCATCATCGACGACACCGACTCGGATCCTGACGACAGCGATGATGACTATGTTGATGAAGCTACAGCAGATATCATGAAATCTTCATCGGAGCAGTTTTTCTAGTTGACCACCATAGCAGTAGTAGATTTTTCCACCATTTAATTAGTTTTAGTCCAAGCACTTTTGTAACGATAGTTAGACCGTTGTATGCCCTTGCTTGAATTGATTGGAGTGATATTGTGTGTTTTTATCTCATGTGCATATGGGTAGTGTTATCTCACTAGACCTCATTCTATTCTTAACTCTCGTCTCTTCTTTAAACCCTCAGATGCCTCCGAGATGCGACCCCGAGTTTGTTTTCCCGCCAGAGATCACTCAGTTGATTCAGCAGTAGAATGCCTTGATTCAAACATTGGTACAGAACCAAGGCAACAACAACAACAACGACCCACCACCACCACCACCTGTTGACCATTTGGCTTGTTTCTTAAGGCTAAATCCGCCAGTGTTTTCCAGTAGCACCGAGCCGATAGTAGCAGATGATTGGCTCCGTAAGATAGGGAGGGAGTTGACCACTGCAGGATGTACAGATGGGGAAAAGGTGAAGTTTGCCGCACATCAGCTTGACGGACCCGCAGCAGCATGGTGGGAGAATTTTACAACCACTTACCCTGTAGACACTATCACATGGAATCAGTTTTAGCAAGCTTTTCGTACTGCCCATGTTTCAGCAGGAGCTATGGCCATGAAGAAGCGTGAGTTTCGCAACTTACGCCAAGGAGGACGGACAGTTGGCTAGTATGTGGATGATTTCAGTAAGCTAGCACGTTATGCCCCAGATGACGTTGCTACGGATGCAGCTAAGCAGGAGAAGTTTCTAGAAGGACTGAATGATGAGCTGAGCATGCAGTTGATGGTAGCCACTTTCAATAATTACCAGGAGTTAGTAGATCGTGCTCTTATGATTGAGGGAAAGCAGCAGCAGATTGACAATCGTAAGAGGAAGTATGGACAGGGGAAGTACAATTCTGGAGCTCAGCAGAAACCACGCTTTACCCCAAAGTCAGGAGAGCAATTTCAGCATACTCACGGAGGAGGCAGCTCGCACAATCATAATGGCACCAAGAATGGAAACGGGAATGGAGGAAGCAATGGACAAAGCCGCACCAACCCGTCAACACCATCCAAGGTAGACCTGAGCCATATCACTTGTTATAAGTGCCGTAAGACTGGGCATTATGCAAATGAATGTCTAGAAGCCCAAAATGGTAATGGCAAAGGAAGCTCAGGAAAGAAGCCGAACCCTTTCAACAGGGGGCAAGTGAACCACGTTATCGTGGAGGAGGTTGAAGCTCAGCCAGACGCAGTAATAGGTAAGTTTTTGGTTAAGACATTTACTGCAATTGTTCTTTTTGATACTGGTGCTTCGCATTCATACATATCAAGGGGATTTGTGGATAAATATAAACTACCAACCCAAGCCCTTAGGTCACCCATGCTAGTAACCTCACCCAGAGCAGAGTATATGGCTAGTATATGGTGTGATCGACTGCCATTAAGGATTGGACACCATGTATTTCCCTCGGACCTAATAGTTCTGGAATCGCAAGGTTTGGATGTGATATTAGGCATGGATTGGTTATTGAAGTATGGAGGGAATATAGATTGCGCCAGTAAGTCGATTTTGCTTACCACCCCTGAAGGAAGAAGAATCAAGTATGTATCACGACATGAGCCGAGAAGAGCACATGTAAATTCCTTATCAGGAGTTGTGCAGGAGGAAGTACCAGTGGTAAGGGATTTCCCCGATGTATTTCCAGAAGATTTGCCAGGCATGCCACCGGATAGAGACATTGAGTTCCTAATTGAACTACTGCCAGGCACTGGGCCAATATCCAAGAGACCGTACAGGATGCCAGCCCAAGATTTGGAGGAAATTAAGAAGCAAATTAAGGAGTTGTTGGACAAAGGTTTTATTTGCCCAAGTTCTTCGCCTTGGGGATCGCCAGTACTTCTAGTGGAGAAGAAGGATGGATCGTTAAGGATGGTTGTGGATTATCGCGGATTGAATGAAGTAACAATCAAGAACAAGTACCCACTACCGATGATCAACGATCTGTTTGATCGGTTGCAAGGAGCCAAGGTGTTTTCCAAGATCGGTTTGCGATCAGGGTACCATCAGTTGAAGATTCGGGAGCAAGATATACCGAAGACGGCTTTTACCACCAGGTACGGGCTGTATGAGTACACCGTTATGTCATTTGGTCTGACTAACGCCCCAGCCTATTTTATGAACATGATGAACAAGGTGTTTATGGAGTTTTTGGATAAGTTCGTCGTGGTGTTCATTGATGATATTTTGGTTTACTCGAAGAATGAAGAGGAACATAAGGAGCACTTGCGTTTGGTACTCGAGAAGCTCAGAAAACATCAGCTATACGCCAAGTTCAGCAAGTGTGAGTTTTGGCTGAAGGAAGTTGGATTTCTCGGACATGTTATATCTGGAGAAGGTATAGCAGTAGACCCCACTAAAGTTGCCACTGTGACAAAGTGGGAAGCACCAACAACAGTTGGAGAGATCAGGAGTTTCCTTGGACTCGCGGGATACTACTGGAGATTCATTGAAAATTTCTCGAAGATTGCGAAGCCTATGACAGAATTGTTGAAAAAGGATACCAAGTTCATTTGGACTGAGGAGTGTGAGGCTAGTTTCCAAGAGTTGAAGAAACGTTTGGTTACCTCTACAGTATTAATTCTGGCAGATCAGACCAAGGATTATGAAGTGTATTGCGACGCTTCACGTCGAGGACTTGGAGCAGTGCTTATGCAGGAGGGAAGAGTTGTTTCATATGCTTCACGACAGCTTAAGCCTCATGAGATGAATTATGCTACTCATGATTTGGAGTTAGCAGCTGTAGTGCACGCGCTGAAAACTTGGAGACATTTTCTCATTGGAAATCATTGTGAGGTGTACACGGATCACAAGAGTTTAAAGTACATCTTCACGCAGAAGGAGTTAAATCTCAGGCAGAGGAGATGGTTGGAGCTTATTAAAGATTATGATATGAGATTGCATTATCACCCCGGGAAGGCTAATGTTGTAGCAAACGCGTTGAGCCGCAAGAGCCATGTCAACACCCTAATGATCGGAGGTTTACCACAAGAATTAGCGGAGGAATTTCGGGAGCTATGTTTGGAAATAGTTCCGAGAGGCTTCGTAGCAGCATTGGAGATTCAGTCTACTTTGATGGATAAAATCAGAGAAGCTCAAAAGACAGATAAGGAAGTTGCTTCCATTAAGGACAGGATGAGCAAGGGAAAGGATAAAGGATTTCGTGAGGATGAGCACGATACCTTATGGTTTGAGGACCGTGTTTATGTGCCCAATGACCCGGAGATCAGGAAGTTGATTCTGCAAGAGGCACATGATTCACCATATTCGATTCACCCCGGAAATACCAAGATGTATTTAGATTTGAAGGAAACTTTCTGGTGGATCAGAAATAAGAAGGATATTGCAGAGTATGTAGCAGTTTGTGATGTATGTCAGAGGGTGAAAGCAGAACATCAGAAGCCAGCAGGATTGTTACAGCCATTGCCTATACCGGAATGGAAGTGGGATAAAACTAGGCATGGATTTCATCATGGGATTGCCCAGGACTCGTTCAGGCTATGACTCGATTTGGGTTGTAGTCGATCGTTTGACGAAGGTAGCTCATTTCATTCCAGTAAAGACTACCTACGGCAGTGCCAAATTGGCTAAGATATACATGACAAGGATTGTATGTTTTCTTGGAGTTCCGAGGCGTATCGTATCAGATAGAGGAACCCAATTCACCTCGAAGTTCTGGAAGCAGTTGCACGAAACATTGGGAACCAGGCTGGAGTTTAGCACAGCTTTCCATCCATAGACAGATGGACAGACCGAGAGAGTCAATCAGACTTTGGAGGATATGCTTAGAGCTTGTGTTTTGGATTATGGATCAAGTTGGGATGACAACTTGCCATATGCGGAGTTTTCTTACAACAACAGTTATCAATCCAGTTTGAAAATGGCCCTTTTTGTAGCCTTGTATGGAAGGAGGTGCAGAACCCCATTGTTGTGGGATGAAGTAGGAGATCACCAGTTGTTTGGACCGGATTTGATGAAGGAGTCTGAACAAAAAGTAAAGTTAATTCACGATAGGCTCAAGGTAGCCCAGTCAAGGCAGAAAAGCTATGCGGATTCAAAACGCAAGGGGACAGAATATGAAGTCGGAGACAGAGTTTATCTTCGAGTATCTCCGCTTCGAGGAGTTAAACGTTTTGGAGTTAAAGGAAAGTTAGCGCCACGTTTTGTGGGGCCATACAAAGTTTTGGAACGCATGGGAGAAGTAGCGTACAAGTTGGAATTACCTGAGGAATTTTCAGGAGTTCACGATGTGTTCCATGTTTGACAGTTGAAGAAGTGTCACGCAGAGATGGCTGATATACCACTAAGAGATACTGTGCCACTGGAAGCGATTCAGTTGAAAGATTATTTGACCTATGAAGAGAAACCAATTAAGATTCTGGAATATGCCAGCCGAATTACCCACAGTAAGGTTATCAAGTTTTGCAAAGTTCAGTGGAGCCACCACGCCGAGGAGGAAGCCACCTGGGAGCGAGAGGAAGATCTGCTCAAGGCCCACCCTCACCTATTTGCTAGCCAACCCGAATCTCGAGGGCGAGATTCATCTTAAGGGGGTAGGTTTGTAACATCCCAAATTTTCAATTTGGAATGTTATACATAGATCATCATTGCATATCATATTTTGTTGCATTGTTAGCTCGATCCTAGAAATTCTACGCAACTCAAGGACCCACAGAGAGAGTTGGGGATTTCGTTATTTTCTTATTTGAGTTTTCTCAAATTTTGAAAATAGAATCATTGATTTTATTTATTTTATCTTCAATTATTTCTACTACCAAAATTTTAGAGAGGGAATAAAATGACTTTCCCAAAATAAAGAAATAATGAAGATATAATAAAAAAATCAAATAAGATTTATTTTGGAGTTTTTCGCCTTTTATTTGGATTTAGGAAAAATGCGTGTAAATTGCATTTAGGCCCAAAATAAATGTCCATCTTGTCCGGCTTGATTTTAGAAGCCGGGGAAATTTATTTCGGGATTTTTGGAGTCCATTTAGTATTTCTTTTTATTTTTCTTCTGCGTGGAATTATTTAAAAAAAAAGCGAACCGCCTTTGGGCCATGCCCGAGCGGGACTCCGCTCGGGGGCACTTATAAATAGCGTCGCCCTAAGCCCCCCCAGGCCCGTCAGCCGCCTCCGCCCCAGCTCACTCGCCGCCGCCGCCGGCCCACGCCCCGCCCGAAACCCTAACCCTAATTCGCCGCCGCCGCCAGATCCGCTGCCGCCAGATCCGCCGCCGCCGCCAGATCCGCTGCCGCCAGATCCGCCGCCGCCGGACCCCCCCCCCCCCCGCCGCCGCCGCCGCCGACCCCGCCGACCCCGCCACCGAGGTTCACCGCCGCCTCGTTTTTCGTGCCACCGGTTTTTCTCAAAAACCGAACGGTTTCTTCGGGTTTTTTTCGGTTTATTTTAATAGATCGGTTTTTTTCGGTTCGGTTAATTAGTGAGCGTTCGCTCGTTCCTTCGTTTTGACGAACGTGTTCGTCAGATTAGTTTAGTTAACGAACGTTCGTTCGTTAACCCGTTCGTCATTTTTCTTTTTCTCGGATTTAATCCGCGATTTTTCTGATCGCGATTCCTGATCCGATTTTCATTTTAGTTTAACTTTTCGCTCGTTTATCGGAATCAGGCGATTCAAGCGCCTGGAGTTTCATATCGAAACCCTCTTTCCGAATAATTAACTTAAACAAGTTTTTGCTTCTGTAAAAATTGACTTAGATCCAGATTAGTAAAATGAAGCCGTTTTCTTTCGCCGTTTGACTTTCGTTGCTTTGTTTGATTTGATTCTTTTTGCAAACCGGAGTTCTCAAGTTGAACTTTCGGGTTAGATCTCTTATTCGAGTTTTACCTGTACATTAGATGAGTACTTAATGTATGCTTGTTTGTTTGTCTGCGATAGAATACCCGGAGTGCGCCGCCTGTTACTTCGAGTCTCTAGGTTTCGCGGATCATCAGCAAGGCAAGTAACACTTTGATCATACCTTTTCTACTACCCAGTTTTATGCATTAGATCAATCCTCCAAACAATGCATGATTAGGATCTAAATTCAATTGTGGGTTTTGGGAAAGTAGTTGAGGTAGTACCTATTACCTGTTTTATTATCAAACCCTTGGGAGTTACTTCTACGTTTGCTTATTATGCCATGTTATGCTAGTAGACGTGGATTGGGTGAGTGAATTTCCATGACAGATGTGAGATTGTTAATTAATGGTTTATTTAAGGTGGCAACTTAAACACACATCTGGGTGGATTGAGGCACCTGGTTTCCAGGACTTGCCTGTTTTTCTTCGGACCGCCACCCAGGCTCAAAGGGATCATGAGATTATTCAAACTAGAAACTTCCGTGTGCAGCCACATGCTATTATGGGCTCTAGCATAGTTGACTAAGTTGTGCGAACTCTTACAGGGTAGACTAGCAGATGTAGGGGATGTAGGTTGGTACGGTCTACCCTCTACGTAAGGTGCAAGCGCTTCTGAAAGACTATTTCTCGGTTATCTGTTTCTCAAACACCATGTAGTGCGAGAAACCAAACGGAGGAGATCGAGTCATGTGGGGAAAAGTGCGCAAACCTCTGTAGAGTGTATAAACTAATCATGGTTAGCCGTGTCCCCGGTTATGGACATCTTGAGTATCTAGTACTTGATTTTCCTGTGAATCTCATCATGTTACTTCTAATTAATATTGTTGGGAGGTTAATGAGTATTTTTAATTGGGATTGAGAATGCTGTCAACCATTCTCAATGTTTAACAACCACCATGATAGTTAACTAAATTTATTCCTTTGCAGTAGGGAAAATTTGGCTTTATGCAAAACTGTAACCATAGAGCTTTTCCACCAGCCAAATATGCATGTAGTATAGCTTATTCCATTGTTATTCTCTATGTGTTACTTTGCCAGCATATTCCATGTGCTGACCCGTTTTCGGGCTGCAACATTTCATGTTGCAGACTTTTCAGACGAGGAGTAAGGTGCTTTTAGGTCGTGGTTCTATACTCAGTGATGCCGTTGGAGTTGATGGACTCGCTTATCTTCCAAGTCTTCCGCTGTTATCGTATTTTAGATGGCCTTAAGCCATATTTATTTCAATAAGTTCTCTCTTGAGACATTCGATGTAATAAGTGTGTGATTGCTACTCTATTATAAATCCTCCAAGTACTGTGTGGTGTCAGCATTACTGATCCAGGGATGACACTGAGCACAGAGATCAGACTGTTTGAGGTCTGGTTGCTACATACATAGCATGAATAATAAACATTTATCATGAAATAAGGAAATAAATAATAG
This sequence comes from Triticum timopheevii, assembly GCA_963921465.1. Classification (NCBI taxonomy): domain Eukaryota; kingdom Viridiplantae; phylum Streptophyta; class Magnoliopsida; order Poales; family Poaceae; genus Triticum; species Triticum timopheevii. The sequence continues at coordinate 243,317,250 of OY997274.1, read as the reverse complement.
CTTTATTAGTGCCTCTAGGGCATATTTCCTTCAATAGCGGCAATTCTTTCTTATAAAACCTCTCATGTTAAAGTAGCAACCAATCCACATGTAAAGGTTCAAACAATGAATTCTCTTGAAACTCAACAATCTATGTTCTCAGTCACCAAGCAATTGCAATTCAACTTATTCAACAAAGTCTAAGTAAGAGCATATTCTTAGAACAAATGGCATCCATCAAACACAGAGAAAAATAGGGGCTTAATATTTTGCCTCCCAACTCATTTATCATAGAGATAACTGTCAACAATAATAAATCATGATCAAATATATTTGACTGGTCATAATTGTGGACTCTCTCTTATTTTAAAACTTTCAGATCTAAGTATTTTATTAAAACAGCAAGAAAAACAAAATAAAATGGCATTCCAATAATAGCACAACTCATGTGAAGAAGCAAAAACTTAGGCTCAACCGATACTAACCGATAATTGTTGAAGAAGAAAGTTGGGATGCCTACCGGGGCATCCCCAAGCTTAGATGCTTGAGACTTCTTGGAATATTATCTTGGGATGCCTTGGGTATCCCGAAGCTTGAGCTTTTGTGTCTCCTTAATTCCTTTTATATCACGGTTTCCCTAAATCTTAAAAACTTCATCCACATAAAACTCTACAAGAACTCGTGAGATAACTTGGTACAAATCAATGCAAAACCTTATCATTCTCTACTATAGCAAATCACTAAAATTATAATTTAACATTGCATACTAAATGCCTCTGCATATTTAATACTCCTATCCTCAAATAGAATCATTAAACAAGCAAACATATGCAAACAATGCAAATATAACAGCAATCTGCCAAAACACTACAGTCTGTAAAGAATGCAAGATTCATCATACTTCCCTAACTCCAAAAATTCATAAAAATTACCACACTGTAGAAAATTTATTATATCTTACTATGCAAAAAGTTTCAATATTTTATCACATTCTTATTTTTCTCGGGAATTTTTGCAACAGCATAAACATTCTGTTTTGAAATAGCAACTCATATACTTGCAAAATAAGCATGTGAAAAGCTATCCTTGACACTTTTATTGAAGTAAAAGATGCAAAACATTATTTTAAATAACAGAAAGAAAATCCTAGCAAAATAAAATGATGCTCCAAGCAAAACTCATATCATGTGAAGAATAAAAATATAGCCTCAAGTAAGGTTACCGATAATGTTGGAGACGACAGAGGGGATGCCTTCCGGGGCATCTCCAAGCTTAGCTGCTTGGATCTTCCTTGAATATTACCTTGGGAGTGCCTTGGGCATCCCCAATCTTAGGGTCTTGTCACTCATTCTCCTCATATCGATATCACACCCAAAACTTGAAAACTTCAATCACACAAAACTTAATGGAACTTCGTGAGATAGGTTAGTGTGATAAAGAGCAAACCATTCACTTTGGTTCTATAAAAGACAAGATTCATAATTTTTCTCGCACAATGCCTACTGTAGCCTATCATTTCCACAATTTATATTGAGCAATATAATCCATAGAAACTAGAAAACAAGCAAACTATGCATTGAAAACATAATCTGTCAAAAACAGAACAATCTGAAGTAATTTGTACTCCAACAATTCTTATGCTACTCCAAAAATTCTGAAAATTAGGACAACGTAGGGATTTTGTATTTATATAACATGTAAAAAATTTAGATCAGTTTATAAATTCCTGGACTAGGTGCAAAAGTTTCTGGTTTTGCACATAATCAAGTCAACTATCTTCCACACTATCCCAAAGGCTTTACTTGGTGCTTGATCAAAACAAAAGCTATACAACATGATTAATACAGTAGCCTAATCATGTGAACACACAAAAACAGTAGGTAAAAGTGTTGGGTTGTCTCCCAACAAGCACTTTTCTTTAATGCCTTTTAGCCAGGCATGATGATTTCAATGATGCTCGCATAAAAGATAAGAGTTGAAACATAACAAGAGCATCATGAAACACATGGCAAGCACATTTAAGCCTAACCCACTTCTTATGCGTAAGGATTTTGTGAGCAAATAATTTATGGGAGGAAGAATCTACTAGCATAGGAAGGCAAAGCAAACATAACTTTAAGATTTTCAACAGATAGAGAGGAAACGTGATAATATTGCAATTCCTACAAGGATATGTTCCTCGCTCATAATAATTTTGAGTAGCATCATGAATAAATTCAACAATCTAACTATCATATAAAGCATTCTTTTCATGACACAAAAGCATAGAAAACTTATTAACCTCCACATAAGCGAGTTGAGTGCCAAAACACATATCAAGTGAATCGATATAATACCCCATTATCACCATGGGTATTCATATGCAAGACATATATCAAGTGCTCTCAAATCCATAAAAGTATTCAATCTGATAAGACAAAATCTCAAAGGGAAAACTCAATTCATCACAACAAGATAGAGAGGGGAAAACACCATATGATCCAACTATATTAACAAAGCCCGCAATACATCAAGATCGTGACATCTCAAGAACACGAGAGAGAGAGAGAGAGAGAGAGAGAGAGAGATATTAAACACATGGCTACTGGTACAAACCCTCAGCCCTGAGGGTGGACTACTCCCTCCTCATCATGGAGCCCATAGGGATGATGAAGATGGCCTTCGGTGATGATCCCCCCCTCCGGCAGGGTGCCAAAACGGGCTCCTGATTGGTTTTTCATGGCTATAGAGGCTTGCAGCAGCAGAACTTCCGATCTAGGGTTACCCTGAGGGTTTTTGGAATATTTGACAATTTATAGGGCGAAGAGGCGGTGCGGGAGGCCACCGAGGTGGGCACAACCCACCAGGGCGCGCTAGGGTCCCCCAGGCGTTTCCAGGTGGGTTGTGCCCCCCTTGGGGCACCCCTGTGGTACTTCTTTGGCCCACTGAATGTCTTATGGTCCAAAAAAATCTCCAAAAAGTTTCGCTTCGTTTGGACTCCGTTTGATATTTAATTCCTGTGATGTAACAAAACAAGCAAAAAACTGCAACTGGCTCTAGGCACTATGTCAATAGGTTAGTCCCAAAAAATGATATCAAGTTGCTATAAAATGATTGTAAAACATCCAAGAACGATAATATAAGAGCATGAATACTTCATAAATTATAGATATGTTGGAGATGTATCAGTGGTTTGTAAAAGCACTCAATTAATGCACTCGTTTCCTCAAAGAATTGTGTTTACCAATGCATTAATTGCAATGCATGAATGCATGAAGTACATGCATTGGTCAAGTTTGTCATAATCCTTGCATGCAATGAATTAATGCACCTTGAAATCTGAGCATGTGATGGAAACAATCAAATTGAGACTTATAAAATGGGAAACCAATTTTTTTGAGATAAACCCTACAAACCGGGAAGGAGGGAGTATGTGATGAACAATATAAGTTTAGAAACTACATCCACTTAAGAATACAATGATATACTTTTGTGACATAGTAACTCATATTTAGTTAGTCAAATGGATGACCTAGAACTATGTGCATGCCCTATAAACTGAGACTGGGGAGTAGTATCTTTTTAGATCAATATAGTCGGGATTCACCAAGGAGCAAAACCAAGTGGTAGGTTGCTCCTGTCGTGTTGGCGTAGCAACTCAAGCAGGGTCAGTCCACACATGAAATGGCGGCACACTTAATAGGTCCCCTTTGGCCGACATGTGGCTCACCCACTGTCTTGTTCCACGTGTGATGCACCAAATTACAGTTTGGAGCAGCGGTTGAACTTGGAGGTACCCTGGTTGTAGCGCCGCAGTAGTAGTAAATGAGCGATGAGGGGTCAAATCACAAAGCCCCACCTTTCCCGCATTAAGCTGGACGGATGAAGCAACCATCCTTTCACTCTAGGGCGCAAGAGCATAAAGAAAAGAGAAAACCAATGATGCATGTGGCAGCTACCTAGGGCACCCTAGGGTAGGAGCCTCCACTACAAATCTGCTTCTCCCTCGTCCTCTTGAACAAACTGATGATGCGTGTGGCGGGTAGGGTTTGTAGGAGTACTACGGCATGCGGGGCCACGGCGTAGTAAACATGAGAGGGATTGAGTTTGGGTCGACGCCTTAACACGGGTGGGCTGCTTGTTTTCATGAGAACGAGGCAGCATTTTGGGTTCGGGGACCAGTGGAGATATACGTAGTACAAAAAATTGTGGACGTAGGTTCGACCAAAAGGCAATGACGCATGGGCCCTGCATTTTGATACCCGCGGCCGCGTGAAATTTGCTACTCCAAATAATGCATAAAAGTTCCTCCAAAAACATATATAACTAATGGGAAGTGAATGCATGCTTAAAATGAAAATGTAATACAAAGAGAAAAAATGAATTCCAGTTAAAAGAATGACATTTCTAGCAAAATATGAATATGGACTACATATGTGTGCATGTGACCAACACATACATTGTCAATACAAAATCTAACACAAGAAATAACTTATGAGTAACATGCACGAATTGATGATGTGGTGCTTGCATGCATAGAGTACAAAAACAATGTGATTTTGAATTGCATGCATCACGTGTTCTTGTGCCATAGTTGCATGTCCAGGAAAAAAAGCAACTAGTGGGTTCTACTAGCTATTTAGGAATAGAGCATATGCATACATGGAAGTTGTAGGGAAGAGATGACATGTCTCTCAATTCCCGTGAGTAGGGATTGGAAAAGAGATGTCATTTGGTTCACATCATAGGAACTTTTCTATTGAATTTAGAGATGACATGTATTTCAATTCCTATGAGGAGGGATTAGAAAAGAGATATCATTTGGTTCTGTTGGGATCTACAGTAGGGTGCGTCGACTGCAAATTAAAATTTTCCTACACGCAGAACAACTAGGAACATGCTACGGGAATGGATCACAGATCATTACCACTAGACGTGCAGTGCCGTGCAGCGGAAGTAGAGTTGAGGCAGCGCGTTCCCGAAGTCTCCTCGCGTTCCCGGAGTCGTCCCCTCCTTGCCGGTCTCCCACGTAGCCGATCGGATCCCGCGAACAGGTTCGCCGGAATGGCGCAAGTGCATCGCCTCAAACAGTATCCGCGCGTGCAGGAGGAGCGTTGTGCAGTGGACTGCTAGGTCCGATCACACAACCGGCGGCGAGTGGAGGTGGCTATTAGCAACACATGCAAACCCTAGTGACAGCACCGAAGCGAGCAACCGCATGAGTGTGCCGCACCTCCACTTTATATAGGCATCTGTCGCGGGCTCAACACTTGGGCCTCGCATGGACCCTAAAGCCCACAAGTCTACTCGGCCACAATCTGAATACAGCTCGGATCACATCCGACTAGTGTCCTCGGATTCGACCTCGTAGGTTCCTTCCTTAAGCGCATGCCCCCTTAGGTTCAAGCCGGCTTGGTCGCAGTTCGGATCACCTCTGGACTGCACGGTTGGTAGCGGCCTCTAGCAAGGCATGCCAAACACTAAGCAGACTATGAAACTGGTTAGGCGAAACTGTACAACATGTCACACTTCTGTTCCTTTGCCACACGATATATGTTGTCGGGCTCAAGGCGAGATTGTCATCCTTGTGCTAGCCCGACCTCTTTCTCATTCCAGTGATGTCGACCACTATCCGGATTATCTCATAATCTTTGTCGCATGGCCATGCTTATCCTGGTCGGATCACACGAGGGGCCCAGAGTATATCTCTCCTAATCGGAGGGGCAAATCCCATCTTGCTCGACCATGTCTTGCAGCATGGGTCTGGACAAGCCTGAAACCTACCTTTGTAACTACCCAGTTACGGAGTAGCGTGTGGTCGGCCCAAAGCAGATCTGTACCATCCCGAGTATATGCGCCAGCTCAGGTCTTAGGACATAGAACGTATGTTGCACTAGAGACTCACAGATGACATATCGCTGCGTCTCATAGTTGGGCCTGTCCGACTCAGACCTTATCTCGACTTGGATCCGACTATGTTGAATCCGACCAGATCCTTCCAAGTCCATATTATCCGATTAGCATCCAATGCTCCATGGCTAGTGAAACCAAGCCATCGACCGTGTCATATGCTAGTCTAGTCGGCTGTGCGTCCACACAACCCTTTTGACTAGGGATCCTTTAGGACAGTCATCATACAATGCATAGTCCCACAAACAAGTCACGTACTTGCTGATACATGTCATTGATAATGCCCAAGGACTATCTTTATTCATAAACACATAGGAAATATCATCATACATGATTGCCTCTAGGGCATATCTCCAACAGTCTCCCACTTGCACTAGAGTCAATCAAATAGACATCGAATGCCCATAGCTCTAACGTGCCCCTCATGCTTGGGTTGTGGAAGCGGCTTAGTCATCCAATCTGCAAAATTTGCATCCGCGTGAATTTTGCATAACTCTACATCACCATTCTTTACTATCTTTTGTATCAGGTGATATTTCCGATCTATGTGTCTGACCTTGTGGTGATTCCTCGGCTCCTTGGCTTGTGCGATGGCACCAGAATTATCACAATAAAGGTCCAATGGTTTTACCGAGACTGGGAAAATACCAAGATCATCCAAAAAATGCCGGATCCAAACACCTTCCTTTGCAGCTTCACAAGCCGCAATGTATTCGACTTCTGTGGTAGAATCGGCCACCGTATCTTGCTTGGAACTCATCCATCTCACTCCTCCATTCATGACATACACGAATCTGAACTGCGATCAACAATCATCTTTGTCAGTTTGGAAACTAGCATCAGTGTAACCCCTTACGACGAGCTCTTCCTCACCTCCATAAACTAGGAACATCTCTTTAGTCCTTTTCAGGTACTTCAAAATAGTCTTTACCACTGCCAGTGACTCTCACCTGGGTTGCCCTGGTATCTACTTGTTAGGCTTATTGCAAAAGCAACATCAGGCCTTGTACATATCATGGCATACATTATGGATCTGATTGCCGAGGCATACGGAATCCTACTCATCCTGCTTCGCCCATCAGATGTCGAAGGACTATGAGTCTCGCTTAGCCTTATACCATGTGAGAGTGGCAAGAACCCTTTCTTCGCCTCACTCATGTAGAACTGCTTCAACACTTTATCTATGTACGTGCTCTGGCTTAAGCCGAGCAACCTCCTCGATCTATCTCTATAGATCTTAATGCCTAAAATATACACTGCCTCACCAAGGTCCTTCATTGAAAACTTGCCATTCAATGACTCCTTGACCAAGTTCAGCATCGAAACATCGTTTCCGATCAGTAGTATGTCATCCACATACAAGATAAAAACACTATCGAGCTCCCACTTAACTTCTTGTATAAACAAGCATCCTCTTTGCTTTTGATGAAACCTAGACTAGTGACGACCCCATCAAAACGAATGTTCCAACTCCGAGATGCTTGCCACAACCCATAAATGGATCTCTTGAGCTTGCATCCCTTACTAGTGCTAGTCGGATCAACAAAACCCTCAGGTTGTATCATATACATGTCCTCGGTTAAATTTTCTTGAAGGGAAGCCGTTTTGACATCCATCTGCCATATCTCGTAATTGAAATATGCAGCTATAGCTAGTACGATCCTCACCGGCTTCAGCATCATTACCGGCGAGTAAGTCTTGTCGTAGTCAATTCCTTGAACTTGTCCATAACCTTTAGCGACAAGCCGAGCTTTGTGGATCTGAACATTTCCATCCACATCGGTTTTCTTCTTAAAGACCCATTTGCAACCAATGGCAGTTATGCCAGATGGCGGATCAACCAAGTCCCAGACTTGATTCTCATCCATGGACTTTAACTCGGATCTCATGGCCTCCAGCCATGCCTCGGAATCTGGGCTCACCATCGCTTCCGCATACGTGGTGGCTCATCGCTTTCTAGCAACAATACATCATGCACACTGCGCAATCTTTCTGACCTTCGTGGTTTCAGTGCCGCTTCCACTACGGGTTCCCTGACTAACTCCGTTATGATCTCATCACCAGCCGAGCCATCCCCAAGTGGTCCTTGAATTTCTTCGAGTCAAACCCTCCTCCCACTGGCCTCTCGACTGAGAAACTCTTTCTCAAGGAAAACCCCATTCCGAGCAACAAACACTTTGTTCTCTTCCCGGTTGTAGAAGCTATATCCCAAGGTTTCCCTCGGATATCCCACGAATATGCATTTATCTGATTTAGATGTAAGCTTGTCTAACATAAGTCGCTTGACAAATGCTTCACAACCCCAAATCTTTAGAAAAGACAAAATGGGACTCTTCCCAGTCCACATCTCATGTGGTGTCTTGTCTACGGATTTTGATGGTACCCTGTTAAGTGTAAAAGCTGTAGTTTCTAGAGCGTATCCCCAGAATGACAAGGGTAAATCCGATTTGCTCATCATAGACCAGACCATGTCCAACAAGGTCCTATTCCTTCATTCTGACATGCCGTTTCTCTGTGGCGTACCCGGAGGTGTGAGCTGAGGTACTATACCTTGGCTTTTCAGATGTTCATCAAACTCCTGGCTCATGTACTCACCTCCACGATCAGACCGTAGAAGCTTTATAGTCTTGCCGAGCTGATTCTCAACCTTGTTCTGAAACTCTTTGAACTTTTCAAAGGTTTCTAACTTGTGCCTCATCAAATAAATATATCCATATCTACTCAAGTCATCGGTAAAAGTCACGAAGTACTGATAGCCACCTCTGGCAGTTGTGCTCATTGGACCACACACATCACTGTGTATAAGCTCCAACAGCTCGGACGCCCTCTCGCAACTCTTTGCGAAAGGAGACTTAGTCATGTTGCTGAGCAAGCAAGATTCACATGCCTCGAACGACTCAAAGTCGGACGAAGTTAGTAGCCCATCATCATGGAGCTTCTTCATGCATTTTTGACTAATGTATCCAAGCCGGCAATGCCAGAAGTATGTCGGATTTATCTCATTGGGCTTATGCCTCTTGACATTCACGTTATAGACCGGTTCCAGTTCTAGATTCAATACAAAAAGCCCATCAACAATGGGTACATAGCCGTGGAACATACCATTCAAATAAAACGAACAACCATTGTCCTTTAAATTGAATTCATAACCCTGACTCATCAAGCATGAGGCAGAAATAATGTTCCGACTAAGTGCAGGAATGTAATAACAATTATTCAATTCCAAAATAAATCCAAAAGGAAGCTGGAGCTGTGTCGTGCCGACCTCCAACGCAGCAACTCTTGCTTTGTTGCCGACCCTGATGTCAATATCCCCTTGTGCCACACGCCTAGTTCTTACCAGCCCCTGCATCAAATTGCAAATATGAACAACCGATCCGGTATCAAATACCCAAGAGCTACTAGGTATGTCAGCAAGGTAAATGTCTATAACATATGCGACAAGTGTACCTTTGCCTGAAGAAGCATTTCCGGCCTTCTTGCCACGCTCTGCAAGCCACTTGCTACAGTTCCTTCCAGTGACCGGTCTCCTTGCAGTGATAGCAAACGGTCTTCGAGTCTAGTCCTGACTTTAGCACAGCGGTGGAGGTTAGCATCTCCGTGCCCTTTGCCTTAGCCTTCTTCTTGGACCAACTCTTCTTGAACTTAGCCGATTTCTACACCATCAACACTTGATGCAGACCTTTCTTAATATCATGCTCTGCCACTTTGAGCATCCCATGCAATTCAGTGAGCTTCTTATCCATGCCATGCATATGGTAGTTCGAGATGAACGTCCCATAGCTGGGCGGAGGAGAACCCAGAACTGCATCTGTAGCTAGCTCATCCAAGAGCGGGAAGCCCAATCGATCCAAAGCTTGCACATATCCGATCATCTTGATCACATGTGGGCTTAGTGGATCACCTTCCTTCATCTTGCAATCCATCAAGGATCGCCAGACATTGAACCTTTCGGTCCTAGCCTGTGTCCGAAACATGCTCTTGAGATTCTCGATCATATCGTAAGCCTCAACATTTTCGAAATGCTGTTGCAAATCGGGCTCCATACAAGCCAGCATCAGACAACTGATCTCCGTTGATTCATCAACGAGTTTATGGTAGGCATTCTTAGTTGTGGCATTAGCATTATCGGCAGGTTCCTCTGGAAGTGGATTCTCTAGAACATGTTCCTTTTTATCGTGCTTGAGAACAATTCTCAGATTTCTATAGCAGGTGGTAAAGTTTGTTCCATTCAGTTTATCCTTTTCCAGAATTGATTTCAATGCAAAGTTGGGTTGAACAGGTGGTGCCATTGATCTACAACAGAAAAATATGCAATCACTAAGCAATGTGTTTATGTAGAGTAATTCAAGCCTAAACAGAAACACTCCCGCTGAAGTTAGCATCCCTCCGCAAACTCCCAATGATTCAGGATCTGACTAGCGCATGCGACTAGTGACCTTTAGCATCACTGCTAGCCAAGACACCTATCCGGTAAGCAACTCCTTGCTAATCGTATCTCTATACGACTCCTGTCAGTCGGGAAGGTATCTCATACCCCGGCTCCCAACCTTCTTTGCCACAAGGCCAAAACCGTTTTGATAGCCTTGTCAAGTTAACCTGATGCAGTGCATGTCCGTGTCCGACACGAACCCTTCAGTTCAAGGACACCCAGCAGCACCCCAATTTTATGAGCCCACTACTAGACGTACTTGACATGCGAAGGTGCAACATCAGGGATGGCAATTCGCTTGATATTCATGAGGGATCATTCTACCATTCTAACATGCATAGAAACAAAGAAGCATAACAATCACAAATAAACACATATTGTGAAATAGTATGGCTCCTTCATGGATGTTCTCCAAGGTTGGCACCGACTCCGATGACCATCTAGGAACTCCATCTTGTTTGTCACGCCGGGACGCCTAGCCACCAACCTGATCTCTATTATCCAACTACTACAACTAGTAATGAATTTACATAGAGTCATAAGTCGACACGCAGGTCATTATACATTATAATGACAACACTTTGGCTCCTGTCGGCTGACAAACATGACACGCAGGCCATGTATAAATTACACACATGCATCACATACACATGAGCCATACTATTCCAATCAAACCTGCAAAACAGAGTTACTCGCATTATACCGGTTTGAGTGATCGTGTACAAAATACAAGGCGCTACGCACATGGCGGTCCCAACCTCACCGACTCCGATCATCAGAAAACATAGCCACTTCAATCCCCATGTGCAATTGATCTCATCAACCATGCACATAGCCGATTTATCAAACAACAATAGATCTCATATGCCGTCTCCACATATCTAATATGCATAGGTCTGAATCCCAATCCTATAGCAGAGGCTCTGATACCACCGTTGGGATCTATGGTAGGGTGCGTCGACTGTAAATTAAAATTTTCCTACACGCAGAATAACCAGGAACATGCTACGGGAATGGATCACAGATTGTTACCACTAGACGCGCAGTGCCGTGCAACGGAAGTAGAGTTGAGGCAGCGCGTTCCTGGAGTCGCCTCGCATTCCCGGAGTCTTCCCCTCCTTGCCGGTCTCCCATGTAGCCGATCAGATCCCACGAACAGGTTTGCCGGAAACGGCACAAGTGCACCTCCTCTAATGGTATCCGCGCATGCAGGAGGAACGTTGTGCGGCGGACTGCTAGGTCCGATCACGCAACTGGCGGTGAATGGAGGTGGCTATTCGCAACACATGCAAACCCTAGTGACAGCGCCGAAGCAATGAACCGCATGAGTGTGCCGGACCTCCACTTTATATAGGCGTCCGTCGCAGGCTCAACACTTGGGCCTCGCATGGACCCTAAAGCCCACAATTCTACTCGCCCACGATCCAAATACAGCTCGGATCACATCCGACCAGTGTCCTCGGATTCGACCTCGCAAGTTCCTTCCCTTAAGTGCGCGACCCCTTAGGTTCAAGCCGGCTTGGTCGCAGTTCGGATCACCTCCGGACTTCACGGTTGGTAGCGGCCTCTAGCAAGGCATGTCAAACACCAAGCACACTATGAAGCTGGTTAGGCAAACCTGTACAACATGTCACACTTCTGTTCCCTTTACCACACGATATATGTTGTCGGGCTCAAGGCGAAATTGTCATCCTTGTGCTAGCCCGACCTCTTTCTCGTTCCAGCAATGTCGACCACTATCCGGATTATCTCATAATCCTTGTCGCATGGCCATGCTTATCCTGGTCGGATCACACGATGGGCCCAGAGTATATATTGTTGGGGAACGTTGCAGAAAACAAAAATTTTCCTACGGTTTCACCAAGATCCATCTATGAGTTCATCTAGCAACGAGTGATTAGATGCATCTACATACCTTGTAGATCGCGAGAGGAAGTGTTCAAAGAACGGGGATGATGTAGTCGAACACGACGTGATCCAAATAACCGGAGATTCTAGCACCGAACGGACGGCACCTCCGCGTTCAACACACATACGGAACAGCCACGTCTCCTCCTTCCTGATCCAGCAAGGGAGGGAGGAGAGGTTGAGGGAGATGGCACCAGCAGCAGCACGACGGCGTGGTGTTGATGGAGCTGCAGTACTCCGGCAGAGCTTCGCTAAGCACTATGGAGGAGGAGGAGGTGTTGGAGAGGGAGAAGGAGGCAACCAAAGGCCAAGGTATGAAGTCCCTCCTCTCCCCCACTATATATAGGAGGGCCAAGGGGGGGTGGCCGGCCCTAGGAGATCCAATCTCCTAGGGGGGCAGCGGCCAAGGGGGGTTTCCCTCCCCCCCAAGGCACCTAGGAGCTGCCTTCCCCTCCTAGGACTCTTCCCCACTCAAACCCTAGGCGCATGGGCCTATGTGGGGCTGGTGCCCTTGGCCCATGTAGGCCAAGGCGCACCCCTTACAGCCCATGTGGCCCCCCGGGACCCTTCCGGTGGTCCCGGTACAATACCGATAACCCCGAAACTTGTCCCGATGCCCGAAACAGGACTTCCCATATATAAATCTTTACCTCCGGACCATTCCGGAACTCCTCGTAACGTCCGGGATCTCATCCGGGACTCCGAACAACATTCGGGTTACTGCATATACATATCCCTACAACCCTAGCATAACCGAACCTTAAGTGTGTAGACCCTACGGGTTCGGGAGACATGTAGACATGACCGAGATCACTCTCCGGTCAATAACCAACAACGGGATCTGGATACCCATGTTGGCTCCCACATGCTCCACGATGATCTCATCGGATGAACCACGATGTCGAGGATTTAATCAACCCCGTATGCAATTCCCTTTGTCAATCGATATGTTACTTGCCCGAGATTCGATCATCGGTATCCCAATACCTCGTTCAATCTCGTTACCGGCAAGTCACTTTACTCGTACCATAATGCATGATCCCGTGACCAGACACTTGGTCACTTTGAACTCATTATGATGATGCATTACCGAGTGGGCCGAGTGATATCTCTCCGTCATACGGAGTGACAAATCCCAGTCTCGATCCGTGTCAACCCAACAGACACTTTCGGAGATACCTGTAATGCACCTTTATAGTCACCCAGTTACGTTGTGACGTTTGATACACCCAAAGCACTCCTACGGTATCCGGGAGTTACAGGATCTCATGGTCAAAGGAAAAGATACTTGACATTAGAAAAGCTCTAGCAAACGAACTACACGATCTCACGCTATGCTTAGGATTGGGTCTTGTCCATCACATCATTATCCTAATGATGTGATCCCGTTATCAATGACATCCAATGTCCATAGCCAGGAAACCATGACTATCTATTGATCAACGAGCTAGTCAACTAGAGGCTTACTAGGGACATGTTGGTGTCTGTTATTCACACATGTATTACGATTTCCGGATAATACAATTATAGCATGAATAAAGACAATTATCATGAACAAAGAAATATAATAATAATGCTTTTATTATTGCCTCTAGGGCATATTTCCAACAGTCTCCCACTTGCACTAGAGTCAATAATCTAGTTACATTGTGATGAATCGAACACCCATGGAATTCTGGCGTTGATCATGTTTTGCTCTAGGGAGAGGTTTAGTCAACGGATCCGCTACATTCAGGTCCGTATGTACTTTACAAATCTCTATGTCTCCATCTTGAACATTTTCACGAATGGAGTTGAAGCGACGCTTGATGTGCCTTGTCTTCTTGTGAAACCTGGGCTCCTTGGCAATTGCAATAGCTCCAGTGTTGTCACAGAAGAGCTTGATCGGCCCCGACGCATTGGGTATGACTCCTAGGTCGGTGATGAACTCCTTCACCCATATTGCTTCATGTGCTGCCTCCGAGGCTGCCATGTACTCCGCTTCACATGTAGATACCGCCACGACGCTCTTCTTGCAACTGCACCAGCTTACTGCCCCACCATTCAAAATATACACGTATCCGGTTTGTGACTTAGAGTCATCCAGATCTGTGTCAAAGCTAGCATCGACGTAACCCTTTACGACGAGCTCTTCGTCACCTCCATAAACAAGAAACATTTCCTTAGTCCTTTTCAGGTACTTCAGGATATTCTTGACCGCTGTCCAGTGTTCCTTGCCGGGATTACTTTGGTACCTTCCTACCAAACTTACGGCAAGGTTTACATCAGGTCTGGTACACAGCATGGCATACATAATAGAACCTATGGCTGAGGCATAGGGGATGACACTCATCTCTTCTATATCTTCTGCTGTGGTCGGACATTGAGCTGAGCTCAATTTCACACCTTGCAAAACAGGCAAGAACCCTTTCTTGGACTGATCCATTTTGAACTTCTTCAAAATCTTATCAAGATATGTGCTTTGTGAAAGACCTATGAGGCGTCTCGATCTATCCCTATAGATCTTGATGCCTAATATATAAGCAGCTTCTCCAAGGTCCTTCATTGAAAAACTTTTATTCAAGTAGGCCTTAATGCTGTCCAAGAGTTCTATATCATTTCCCATCAAAAGTATGTCATCTACATATAATATGAGAAATGCTATAGAGCTCCCACTCACTTTCTTGTAAACACAGGCTTCTCCATAAGTCTGTGTGAACCCAAACGCTTTGATCATCTCATCAAAACGAATGTTCCAACTCCGAGATGCTTGCACCAGCCCATAAATCGAGCGTTGGAGCTTGCACACCTTGTCAGCATTGTTAGGATCGACAAAACCTTCCGGCTGCATCATATACAATTCTTCCTTAAGGAAACCATTAAGGAATGCCGTTTTGACGTCCATTTGCCAAATTTCATAATCATAAAATGCGGCAATTGCTAACATGATTCGGACGGACTTCAGCTTCGCTACCGGTGAGAAAGTCTCATCGTAGTCAACCCCTTGAACTTGTCGATAACCCTTAGCGACAAGCCGAGCTTTATAGATGGTCACATTACCATCCACGTCTGTCTTCTTCTTAAAGATCCATTTATTTTCTATGGCTCGCCGTTCTACGGGCAAGTCAGTCAAAGTCCATACTTCGTTTTCATACATGGATCCTATCTCGGATTTCATGGCTTCTAGCCGTTTGTCGGAATCCGGGCCCGCCATCGCTTCTTCATAGTTTGAAGGTTCACTGTTGTCTAACAACATGATTTCCAAGACAGGGTTGCCGTACCACTCTGGTGCGGAACGTGTCCTTGTGGACCTTCGAATTTCAGTAGGAGCTTGATCAGAAGTATCTTGATCAACATCATTAACTTCCTCTCTAGTCGGTGCAGGCACCTCAGGAACATTTTCTTGAGTTGCGCCATTTTCCGGTTCAAGAGGTAATACTTCATCAAGCTCTACTTTCCTCCCACTTACTTCTTTCGAGAGAAACTCTTTCTCCAGAAAGGACCCATTCTTGGCAACAAAGATCTTGCCTTCGGATCTGAGGTAGAAGATATACCCAACAGTTTCTTTAGGGTATCCTATGAAGACGCATTTTTCCGATTTGGGTTCGAGATTTTCAGGTTGAAGTTTCCTGACATAAGCATCGCATCCCCAAACTTTTAGAAACGACAGTTTAGGCTTCTTCCCAAACCATAATTCATACGGTGTCGTCTCAACGGATTTCGACGGTGCCCTATTTAAAGTGAATGCGGCAATCTCTAAAGCATAGCCCCAAAAAGATAGTGGTAAATCGGCAAGAGACATCATAGATCGCACCATATCTAATAGAGTGCGATTACGATGTTCGGACACACCATTACGCTGAGGTGTTCCAGGCGGCGTGAGTTGTGAAACTATTCCACATTTTCTTAAGTGTGTACCAAACTCGTGACTCAAGTATTCTCCTCCATGATCTGATCGTAGAAACTTGATTTTCCTGTCACGTTGATTCTCAACTTCACTCTGAAATTCCTTGAACTTTTCAAAGGTCTCAGACTTGTGTTTCATTAAGTAGACATACCCATATCTACTCAAGTCATCAGTGAGGGTGAGAACATAACGATAGCCACCGCGAGCCTCAACACTCATTGGACCGCACACATCAGTATGTATGATTTCCAATAAGTTGGTTGCTCGCTCCATTGTTCTTGAGAATGGAGTCTTGGTCATTTTACCCATGAGGCATGGTTCGCACGTGTCAAATGATTCGTAATCAAGAGACTCTAAAAGTCCATTAGCATGGAGCTTCTTCATGCGTTTGACACCTATGTGACCAAGGCGGCAGTGCCACAAGTATGTGGGACTATCACTATCAATCTTACATCTTTTGGTACTTACACTATGAATATGTGTAGCATTACGCTCGAGATTCATAAAGAATAAACCATTCACCATCGGAGCATGACCATAAAACATATCTCTCATATAAATAGAACAACCATTATTCTCCGATTTAAATGAGTAGCCATCTCGAATTAAACGAGATCCTGATACAATGTTCATGCTCAAACTTGGCACAAAATAACAATTATTGAGGTTCAAAACTAATCCCGTAGGTAAATGTAGAGGTAGCGAGCCGACGGCTATCACATCGACCTTGGAACCATTCCCGACGCGCATCGTCACCTCGTCCTTTGCCAGTCTCCGTTTATTCCGCAGCTCCTGCTGTGTGTTACAAATATGAGCAACGGCACCGGTATCAAATACCCAGGAGTCACTATGATTACTGGTAAGGTACACATCAATTACATGTATATCAAATATACCTTTGGTTTTGCCGGCCTTCTTGTCCGCTAAGTATTTGGGGCAGTTCCGCTTCCAGTGACCACTTTCCTTGCAATAAAAGCACTCAGTCTCGGGCTTGGGTCCATTCTTTGGCTTCTTCCCGGCAGCTTGCTTGCAGGGCGCGGCAACTACCTTGCCGTCCTTCTTGAAGTTCTTTTTACCCTTGCCCTTCTTGAACTTAGTGGTTTTATTGACCATCAACACTTGATGTTCCTTCTTGACTTCTACCTCTGCTGATTTCAGCATAGCAAATACTTCAGGAATGGTCTTCTCCATCCCCTGCATATTGAAGTTCATCACAAAGCTCTTGTAGCTCGGTGGAAGCGAATGGAGGATTCTGTCAATGATCTCATCATCCGGGAGATTAACTCCCAGCTGAGTCAAGCGGTTATGTAACCCAGACATAGTGAGTATGTGCTCACTGATAGAACTATTTTCCTCCATCTTACAGCTGAAGAATTTGTCGGAGACTTCATATCTCTCGACCCGGGCATGAGCTTGAAAAACCATTTTCAGCTCTTCGAACATCTCATATGCTCCATGTCTCTCAAAACGCTTTTGGAGCCCCGGCTCTAAGCTGTAAAGCATGCTGCACTGAACGAGGGAGTAGTCATCGGAACGTGCCTGCCAAGCGTTCATAACGTCTTGTTCTGCAGGGAGGACAGGTGCGTCACCCAGCGGTGCTTGTAGGACATAATCTTTCTTGGCAGCTATGAGGATGATCCTCAGGTTCCGGACCCAGTCCGTGTAGTTGCTGCCATCGTCTTTCAGTTTAGTTTTCTCTAGGAACGCGTTGAAGTTGAGGACTAAGTTGGCCATTTGATCTACAAGACATATTGTAAAATATTTAGACTAAGTTCATGATAATTAAGTTCATCTAATCAAATTATAATGAACTCCCACTCAGATTTGACATCCCTTTGGTCATCTAAGTGTTACACGATCCGAGTCGACTAGGCCGTGTCCGATCATCACGTGAGACGGACTAGTCATCGTCGGTGAACATTCTCATGTTGATCGTATCTTCCATACGACTCATGTTCGACCTTTCGGTCTCCGTGTTCCGAGGCCATGTCTGTACATGCGAGGCTCGTCAAGTTAACCCTAAGTGTTTTCGCTGTGTAAAACTGTCTTACACCCGTTGTATGTGAACGTAAGAATCTATCACACCCGATCATCACGTGGTGCTTCGAAACGACGAACTGTAGCAACGGTGCACAGTTAGGGGAGAACACTTCTTGAAATTTTGTAAGGGATCATCTTATTTACTACCATCGTCCTAAGTAAACAAGATGCATAAAACATAATAAACATCACATGCAATTATATAAAGTAGTGACATGATATGGCCAATATCATATAGATCCTTTGATCTTCATCTTCGGGGCTCCATGATCATCTTGTCACCGGCATGACACCATGATCTCCATCATCATGATCTCCATCATCGTGTCTTCATGAAGTTGTCACGCCAACGACTACTTCTACTTCTATGACTAACGCGTTTAGTAATAAAGTAAAGTAGTTTACATGGCGTTCTTCAATGACACGCAGGTCATACAAAAAATAAAGACAACTCCTATGGCTCCTGCCGGTTGTCATACTCATCGACATGCAAGTCGTGATTCCTATTACAATAGCATGAACATCTCATACATGACATATAGATCATTCATCATTCATCACAACTTTGGCCATATCATATCACAAAGCACTTGCTGCAAAAACAAGTTAGACGTCCTCTAATTGTTGTTTGCAAGTTTTACGTGGCTGAAGTAGGGTTCTAGCAAGAACGTTTTCCTACCTACGTGAAAGCCACAACGTGATTTGTCAACTTCTATTTACCCTTCATAAGGACCCTTTTCATCGAATCGGCTTCAACTAAAGTAGGAGAGACATACACCCGCCAGCCACCTTATGCAACTTGTGCATGTTAGTCGGTGGAACCGGTCTCACGTAAGCGTACGTGTAAGGTTGGTCCGGGCCGCTTCATCCCACAATACCGCTGAAGCAAGATAAGACTAGTAGCGGCAAGAAAGTTGACAAATCTACGCCCACAACAAATTGTGTTCTACTTGTGCAAGAGAACTACGCATAGACCTAGCTCTGATACCACTGTTGGGGAACGTTGCAGAAAACAAAAATTTTCCTACGGTTTCACCAAGATCCATCTATGAGTTCATCTAGCAACGAGTGATTAGATGCATCTACATACCTTGTAGATCGCGAGCGGAAGCGTTCAAAGAACAGGGATGATGTAGTCGAACACGACGTGATCCAAATCACCGGAGATTCTAGCACCGAACGGACGGCACCTCCACGTTCAACACACGTACGGAACAGCCACGTCTCCTCCTTCTTGATCCAGCAAGGGAGGGAGGAGAGGTTGAGGGAGATGGCACCAGCAGCAGCACGACGGCGTGGTGTTGATGGAGCTGCAGTACTCCGACAGAGCTTCGCTAAGCACTATGGAGGAGGAGGAGGTGTTGGAGAGGGAGAAGGAGGCAACCAAAGGCCAAGGTATGAAGTCCGTCCTCTCCCCCACTATATATAGGAGGGCCAAGGGGGGGTGGCCGGCCCTAGGAGATCCAATCTCCTAGGGGGCGGCGGCCAAGGGGGGTTTCCCTCCCCCCCAAGGCACCTAGGAGGTGCCTTCCCCTCCTAGGACTCTTCCCCCCTCAAACCCTAGGCGCATGGACCTATGTGGGGCTGGTGCCCTTGGCCCATGTAGGCCAAGGCGCACCCCCTACAGCCCATGTGGCCCCCCGGGACAGGTGGACCCACCCGGTGGACCCCCGGGACCCTTCCGGTGGTCCCGGTACAATACCGATAACCCCGAAACTTGTCCCGATGCCCGAAACAGGACTTCCCATATATAAATCTTTACCTCCGGACCATTCCGGAACTCCTTGTGACGTCCGGGATCTCATCCGGGACTCCGAACAACATTCAGGTTACTGCATATACATATCCCTACAACCCTAGCGTAACCAAACCTTAAGTGTGTAGACCCTACGGGTTCGGGAGACATGTAGACATGACCGAGATCGCTCTCCGGTCAATAACCAACAGCGGGATCTGGATACCCATGTTGGCTCCCACATGCTCCACGATGATCTCATCGGATGAACCAGGATGTCGAGGATTTAATCAACCCCGTATGCAATTCCCTTTGTCAATCGATATGTTACTTGCCCGAGATTCGATCGTCGGTATCCCAATACCTCGTTCAATCTCGTTACCGGCAAGTCACTTTACTCGTACCGTAATGCATGATCCCGTGACCAGACACTTGGTCACTTTGAGCTCATTATGATGATGCATTACCGAGTGGGCCCAGTGATATCTCTCCGTCATACGGAGTGACAAATCCCAGTCTCGATCCGTGTCAACCCAACAGACACTTTCGGAGATACCTGTAATGCACCTTTATAGTCACCCAGTTACGTTGTGACGTTTGATACACCCAAAGCACTCCTACGGTATCCGGGAGTTACACGATCTCATGGTCAAAGAAAAAGATACTTGACATTAGAAAAGCTCTAGCAAACGAACTACACGATCTCACGCTATGCTTAGGATTGGGTCTTGTCCATCACATCATTATCCTAATGATGTGATCCCGTTATCAATGACATCCAATGTCCATAGCCAGGAAACCATGAATATCTATTGATCAACGAGCTAGTCAACTAGAGGCTTACTAGGGACATGTTGGTGTCTGTTATTCACACATGTATTACGATTTCCGGATAATACAATCATAGCATGAATAAAGACAATTATCATGAACAAAGAAATATAATAATAATGCTTTTATTATTGCGTCTAGGGCATATTTCCAACATATATCTCATAATCGGATGGGCAAATCCCATCTTGCTCGACCATGTCTCGCTGCATGGGTCTAGACAAGCTTGAAACCTACCTTTGTAACTACCCAGTTATGGAGTAGCGTGTGGTCGGCCCAAAGCGGGTCTGTCACCATCCCGAGTACATGCGCCAGCTCAGGTCTTAGGACATAGAATATATGTTGTACTAGAGACTCACATATGACATATCGCTTCGTCTCATAGTTGGGTCTGTCCGACTCGGACCTTATTTTGACTCGGATCCGACTATGTCAAATCCGACCAGATCCTTCCGAGTCCATATTATCCGATTAGCATCCAATGCTCCATGGATAGTGAGACCAAGCCATCGACCGTGTCATATGCTAGTCTAGTCGGTTGTGCGTCCACACAACCCTTTTGACTAGGGACCTTTTAGGACAGTCATCATACAATGCATAGTCCCACAAACAAGTCACGCAATTGAATATACGCTAATGTTTATTTTCCTTTGAAATTGTGGGAGTATAGGAATCCATTCACATGAACCAACTGGCTTTGAAGCTATAAAAATGATATCATGTTTATTTTCCTTTGAAATGTGGAGTATATGAATCTATTCCTATGAACCAGTTGGCTCTAAAGGAAAAAATCCTATAAAAATCATATCATATAGAGTTCTTATGATATTCCTCCACACCAAAGGATGGTTGAAATTGCTGCAGGTCATACGACGGTCTTTATTTGTACACTCCTCCCCCATCTTTATAGTTACATCTCGAAGATGAACGAAATGATATATACTGGGTATTCTATTTGTGCATTTTGGTATATGAAAACACGGTAAAAGTTTGCAAGATTCAAATTTTCAATAAAGTTAGATGCACTACATTTTGGAACGGAGGGAAGAGCGTACGGCAGTTGCGAACACTCACGTGGAAGATCTGTGTGTCGCAGGAGTGGCTGTTCTATTAAATGACATGGCAAAACGGACACTGTCGGATGCCGATCTAACGGTTCTTACGGCGTTCATCAGGAAACGGCTTTTGGCGAACATTTGTCAGATATGATTTACGGACACATGCATTGCATTGATACGTGCCCCCTCTCTCTCACGCACACACGCACCCTCACGAGTCACGACTCTCCCGAGTCCTCTCACATCCACCGTCTATCTGTAGGTAGACGTCACACACATATGTGCTATTCACACCCTACCCTCAGAACTTCTAAAAATAAAAGACGTCGCACACCTTTTATTTTAACTCACATGTCACACATTTATACTATTATTCTTGTGGAGAAGGTTCTTTGGGCGTAGTGTATTATACTCTCATGAAGAGAAGCGGTGCATGCACGCACTAGTTCTCTCATACCCACTCGTGGGTACACGTAGGAGCACATTTTTTTGGAGCTAGGAGGGCATTTGTTTACAAAGAGGCATCCCAATTGACATTTTGACTAGTCTAGTTTTCAACTTGATGGAGGGTCAGGGACCGCACGTGAATGATACAGTATTGCGCGTCCTGGACGCGGTGGCACGTTATTGATCGAGTTTTCTTTTTTACTTGAACTTTAAATGAAAATAGTGGTTTGCACATATTCAATTTAATAATGGCTGGTACAACAAAATCACTCCACTATATATATATAAGCTTCCTATATAAGCAGGAGCCTCGGCGCTTGGTTTACTAGGGTTCCTCTCTTTCACTCTCTCATGCTCTCCAGATATAAGCAAGACATAGGTGGCCACACTCTCTCTCTGCTCACGGCTGGTCACAAATCCGGTCGGACCACCTCGACCAGAGCAGGGGTCTAGGTGCAATGTTCACACGGTCGTCGGAGGCAAGGGAGGAGACCAACATCTGCCTGCGCGTCCCGATCAGCAGCTGTGCCATTCTCCCGAGACAGCACCGGCTCGGGAGGGCCTCCGACCCCTTCTTCCTCCCTGTGGTATTGTGGCCAAGATGCGGCCTCCCGACGTTGTCTTTGCCACATGTCGACGAACCTCAGGTATATATTCCTTCGAAACCTGCCTTGCTCTACTGCCCCTGCTCCCCACGTGGTTGCGTGTGGATCTTTTTCTACTTCCGTCGGATGGTCCAAAGCTACCTAGACTTTTACTATTATTAGAGGTAAAGCTAGTTCATAAAGTCAAATCTAAGAGCTGGTTCAAATAGGGAAGAAAGTGGGAAAGCTGTAGCATGAATCTAGGACTTGGTTCTAAGAGTAAACGGGGGAAAGTAGGTTACTGGCTACCCAACCGGTCTCTTGGCTGAAAAGGCAAAGAAAGCATGGTGGATGGCGAAGGGTGGGGGGAAGTGGACCTGTATCTTGGTCAAAAAAGGAAAGAAAGTAAGGGGTGTTGGGGACAACGCAAATGAGAATGAGCAGGTCTATATTTCCTGTGTTCACATAGGAAAATGTCGCCGAGGAGATAAAAAATGGGACAAATGCTGACATGTTGCCTGACTGTTTGCCGCTCTCGGCAACCACATCTGCCTCACCACTTTATGCCCCTGCTTCCCTATACCCATATCGCTATCATTAATGTACATTCACATGAAGCATTAAGCAATGCCACCTAATGTCACTATTAAGTAATGGTCTAGTGTCGTTGATAAATTGAAGCAATGCCACCACTATTAAGTAATGGTCTAGTGCCGTCGATAAACTGAAGCAATGCCACCACCATTTTATGAAGTGCTTTCGTCTTGCTTTATTTCCCACGAATTGTGTTTTTGCAGTCACACTTAAGTGTCACACCGCTAACATTGCTTCATCCCAGTGGAACTGCACAAATTTGATTGCACATTTACTGACCATGTGCTACTCTCATGATAGTAATACTAATGCTATTGTTCTGCATGTCAATCTAGTGGCAGTGTTGATGTGATGTGATGCTACTTACTCAAGGGCATTTTCATATTGTCAATGTAGTGCCAATTATAACACAATAGATGTTGCTGTTAATCATATGCCACTGCAAGTAACTGTCACTGTTTAAAAAACTGTATTTCATATTTGCGCAAACAGGGTCTATCTCCATATTGTTTCTATCTGCGCAATCAAAAGTACACAACTCAGTTTTAGTAGAACTGCACAAAATGAGATGGCTATTCCTAGCTGTCGTCGTCTAACCACCCGTCTTCCAGGTATTCCTACATTGTTAGTAACTACATAGAATGACCAACACAATCTAAAAGAAGCTGATTTGTACGTTTTACTTCCTGATTGCAGTGCAGGGACGAGCGAAAACAACTGCATCCTAGTACGGAATGCACTTTCTCCTAGTTCATCCATGGACCAAAGACTAGCTGGCATGGCTGCACGGAGGTTTTTGGGACAGGTGCGCAGACAAGAGGCATTGTGGTCTGCTTATTTCTGCAAATAGTGGTTGATGTTTGGTTAAACTACGTCGGTATTTCCCCAAAGAGGAAGGGATGATGTAGCACAACAACGGTAGGTATTTCCCTCAGTGATGAGACCAAGGTTATCGAACCAGTAGGAGAATCATGCAACACCACGCAAATAGCTCCTGCACACAAAGAACAAATACTTGCAACCCGACGTGTTAAAGGGGTTGTCAATCCCTTTCGGGTAACGACTCCAGAAATTGGCACGTGGGCGGGAGAAAGTTGTAATGGATTGAATAAATAGATCGCGAATAAAATAAAGTACAACAAAGTATTTTTTGTATTTCTGGATTAATAGATCTGAAAATAAAAGCAAATAAAAATAGTTCTCGAAGGCAAATATGATAAAGAAGAGACCCGAGGGCCGTAGATTTCACTAGTGGCTTCTCTCGAGAAAAATAGCATATGGTGGGTAAACAAATTGCTGTTGGGCAATTGATAGAACTTCAAATAATTATGATGGTATCCAGGCAATGATCATTATATAGGCATCACGTCCAAGATTAATAGACTGACTTCTGCCTGCATCTACTACTATTACTCCACACATTGACCGCTATCCAGCATGCATTACTACAAAAAAAAGGACACATCCATGACATTTTGGGCCAAACAATTTTTTTTCTGTCATACTTATGACACTTCTATGACGATAATTATGAAAAAACATGGTATCATCATAGATGTGGTGGGCTCCTACTTCCAAGAAAAAAATCATGACAAAAAATGGGCTTTTCATCCTAGGCGGGCCTGAGACACACCTGCATAACATTCTTTGGGCCGTCCATGACGGAAAAAATCGTGGTAGAAGTGAGGGCCAGGAAAATTTCAGGGAGTTCTCGGTTATGGTGGGTGGTCGGGGCCGAGTGATGCATGGAGGTTTGCACATTTCTCTCGTACACGTACACGCGTGTGTGCGAGGCGTTGCGCTCTAATTAAACTTGAGCAGGGCGTTCGCCTACTGAACCCGAGCGATTTCACTAGCTACGTTACTGAACCCCGATCGATCCCTTGCTATTAACTGAACCCGATCGAGCGATTCCTTCACTACTGCTGCTAATTGAAGTCGATCGAACATGCTGCCTCTTGATGAACAGTGAGCGTTGTTGGGGGTTGGATGAACAGTTCCCGGTGGGGGTTGGATGAACAGGACCCCCGGGGTTTGTAGAGGCCATTGCTGCTGGATGAACAGGAGCCCGATCGAGCCTGTTGGGGGTGGATGAACAGGACCCCGTGGAGGGTTGGTTGAACAGTAGCTGGTGGAGGGCTACATGAATAGTAGCCGGTGGAGGGGTAGTTGAATAGTAGTCGGTGGAGGCTGGATGAACAGGAGCTTATGGATGAACAGGACCTGGTGGAGGCAGGAGGGAGACGCCGTGGATGAACAGTCACAGGTGGAGGCTGGAGGAGGTCGACGGTGGATGAACAGTAGCCCGTGGTGGCTGAAGCAAGGTAGTAGACGGCAGATGAACAGTAGCCCCGTGGAGTCTCGTTTCACGGTACACCACACCCCTCCTGATGAACAGGACCCCCGTTTCGACCACAGGAGGTCAAAAAGAAGTCTGTTTCCT
The DNA here is from genome assembly GCA_963921465.1 of Triticum timopheevii. NCBI lineage: Eukaryota > Viridiplantae > Streptophyta > Magnoliopsida > Poales > Poaceae > Triticum > Triticum timopheevii. The sequence continues at coordinate 243,291,424 of OY997274.1, read as the reverse complement.
TCGTTATGTGGTACGCCACACCCCTCCCGATCAACAGGACCCCGTTTCGACCGTAGGAGGTTGAAGAGAAGTATGTTTCCTCCGTTTTGTGGTATGCCAGACCCCTCCCGGTGTACATGATCTCGTTTCGACCATAGGCGGTCGAACAGAAGGTCGTTTCCTCCATTTTGTGGTACGCCAGACCTCATTTCGGCTGTTCCGACTAAGCCGGTTGGCTCCCGATGAACACGACGCATGCCGTTGCCTCCTGATGAACACGACGACGCAGTTTCTCTGTTCCGACCCAGCCGGTTGGCTGCCAATGAACAGGACGTCGTCGCTGCTCTCCGCTGCCTCTCCATGTACACGAGCCATGGTCGTACGTATGCGCGAGTAGGCGTTCGAGACCCTGCCTGTATGTATCGTACGTGGCCATATTTACTTTCTTGCACCCTGGCTGTATGTACATGTACACGATATTGACGGGACCGTGTGACATGCTATGTATGTGCCTCTACTACGACACGTGCCCTTCCTTACTCGGCCACGATTCATCGCTGCAGCCTGCAGATAGACCGATCGACCAGTGTGTACGTACACGTTCGCGACCAGAATTACAATGCTACGTACTCTTTGACCAGGTGGGTCCCGACTGTCAGGGAGGATAAGAAGGCACTTCCTTGCATGCAAAGTTATTGCTGGTGGGTGGTAGCTGTCAGGGGAAGAATCATTTTTTTGCCCGTAATATGGCTGCACTTCCTTGCATGCGAAGATGTAGCTGGTGGGTCCCAGCAATCAGGGGGGAAGTTTTTTTCACGAAATACGGTGGCACATCTGATGGGTCCCCGTTGTCAGGTGGAGGAATAATTATTTTACACGTAATAAGGTTGCACTTCCTTGTTGCGGCCGTGGACCCAGCTGTTAGCCTCGCCATGTACAGTACTCTTCCGATGGAAGTCTTTCCTTGACAACATTGACCACGCCACGCTGAGAGGACCAAGGCGATGGACGAAGGTGAGGCCTAGGAAGGGGACGACACAGAGCCAAGGAAGACGTGGCAGTGGATGCCCACGCGGAGAGGAGTACGAGGGTTGACTGGTTCAGCTGTGGTGTGAGGCTGCCATCGCCGCAGAATAACATGGGTTGTGGGTGAGTAGAGGATGGCCTGGCCAGAGGTTGGAGTAGGGCGGGGCGGTGAGGCCTGCGCGACAGCAGAGCCGGCCACGGGAGGCAGGAGCAGGCGGCACGACCGACGCTGGTTTGGGTGGCTAGAGCAAGAAGACCAGAGGTTGAAGAAGCACTACGACCGTTGGATGGACATCGTACAGTCACTGGAGCTAGAATCGTTCATATTGACTTAGTTGACAAAGCCCTCTGTCTGCGTCCAGTTAGTAGGCCCACAAGTCAGCCTCCCACCATGGTGGGTCCCAGCTAGCTGGGGGAGTATTCATTTTTGTGTGTGTTGACCACGCCACATCAAGCGCATCCAAGGTGGTGGACGACGGCGAGGCCCCGGACAGCAACAAGCCGGAGATGGGAAGACGCGGGAGTAGAGTCGCACATGGAGAGGTGTACGAGGGTTAACTGGTTCTGGTGCAGCGTGGTTTGGCAGTCGGTGGAGAAGAACGGGAGGTTTGGAGGGGAGGAGGGATGCCCTGGCCGACGGTGGGGTAGGGAGCGTGCTAAGCAGAGCTGCTAGCAGCAGGAGGCGGGAGCAGGTGGTCCCTGCTGCGCTGGAGGAAGAAGACGAGAGATTGAAGATGGATGCCGGTCATTGGATGTAAATCCAATGGCTATCGATGTCAGAATCATTTGTTGACTAAGTTGACAATGACTTGCGTTGGCTTCGACCTATTGGCCCACATTTCAGCGTCCAAAAATGTGGCACATATTCAACCATTTTTCAGAATTTACAGTCCAGTTGATCTTTTTTTTAGAATTACAATCCATTTTCTATGTTGGGTGAACAAATAATGTAGCGTCCATGTGGCCCATTTTTTTAAAACTATAGCCCATTTTCACGTTCTCGAAATACACGAATTTGCTGGGTTGGCTGAACAAATAATATAACATCCATGCGACCCATTTACTTTTTCCTAAAAAATTACAGCCCATTTGCACTTTCTCGAAATACACAATTTTCCTGGGCTGGTTCTAATTATAATGTTGGGTTGGGCGCAGCAATATTATCAAAAAATAAACAGGGGCTGAGCATTTTGTATTAAATATATTTAAATAATAAGTGCTTTATTATTACATTGGTCCTTAAATGTTACCAAGCTTTCGTACACAATCACTGGGATTTTCATTGCCTTAATGTGAAAAAATCCAGGATTTTATTGTTAAAAAATTATTTTTATAAGTTAATAAGACGTGGGATATTGTTTTCTTATATATGTAAGTATCTGTTAAATGTATGATGACAATAACAATAATATATAATAATATATCAAATAATATAAATATTTATAATATAATTAGAAGCGAAACATAATTTGGACCTGGCGTTCCTATTCTTATATAGAAAAATAGAACAGACCTCTATGTTTTCTTCAAAAAAATACATAAGTTGGGTTGCGGATGTTTCAGGAAAAATAAAACCTAGGATGGGAGGTCCATAAGCCGGTCGATACATGACGGCCCTCAATAAAATATAAACCGGCATGTCGTGGGTTGCACATCTTACAAAAGAAAGCCTAGACGGGGAAGCCCATAACCTAGCTAATACTTGTTGGCCCACTTAAAATAAATGTTACCTGCCAGCTCCCTGGCGTCATTGTAAATTTATCTCCTTTCGTAACTACGTTGAAGCACCTCAACAAAATAACTATGTTGACAAACTGCTACCTCTTGAGCTTGCGTTGGTTTTTCCCTTGAAGAGGAAAGGGTGATGCAGCAAAGTAGGGTAAGTATTTCTCTCAGTTTTGAGAACCAAAGTATCAATCCAGTAGGAGACGACGCACAAGTCATCGAATACCTGCACAAACAATCAAGAACCTTGCAACCAATGCGATAAAGGGGTTGTCAATCCCTTCATGGTCACTCGCAAAAGTGAGATCTAATAGAGATAATAAAGTAAATATTTTTGGTATTTTTGATGTATAGATTGGAAAGTAAAGATTGCGAAATAGTAAACGAGATTAAACAATATGAAAAAGAGATGCAATATAATGGAAAAGAGACCCGGGGGCCATAGGTTTCACTAGTAGCTTCTCTCGAGATAACATGTATTACGGTGGGTGAACAAATTTCTGCGGATCAATTGATAGAAAAGCAAATAATTATGAAGACATCTAAGGCAATGATCATGAACATAGGCATCACGTCCGTGTCAAGTAGACCGACTCCTGCCTGCATCTACTACTATTACTCCACACATCGACCGCTATCAAGCATGCATCTAGAGTATTAAGTTCATAATAACGGAGTAACACATTAATCAAGATGACATCGTGTAGAGGGATAAACTCAAGCAATATGATATAAACCCCATATTTTTATCCTCGATGGCAACAATACAATACGTGCCTTGCTGCCCCTACTGTCGCTGGTAAAGGACACCGCAAGATTGAACCCAAAGCTAAGCACTTCTCACATGGCAAGAAAGATCAATCTAGTAGGCCAAACTAAACCGATAATTCGAAGGGACTTGCAAAGATATCAAATCATGCATATAAGAATTTAGAGAAGAACCAAGTAATATTCATAGATAATCTTGTTCATAAATCCACAATTCATCGGATCTCAGCAAACACACCGCAAAAGAGTATTACATCGAATAGATCTCCAAGAACATCGAGGAGAACTTTGTATTGAGAATCAAAGAGGGAGAAGAAGCCATCTAAATAATTGCTACGTCTTGAGCTTGCGTTGGTTTTCCTTGAAGAGGAAATGGCGATGCAGCAATAGTAGCGTAAGTATTTCCCTCAGTTTTTGAGAACCAAGGTATCAATCCAGTAGGAGGCTCCTCAAAAGTCCCACGCACCTACACAAACAAACAAAGAACTCGCAACCAACGAAATAAAGGGGTTGTCAATCCCTTCACGGCCACTTGCGAAAGTGAGATCTGATAGAGATAGTATGATAAGATAAATATATTTTTGGTATTTTATGATATAGATAAGAAAAGTAAAGATGCAAATAAAAGTAGATTGAAAGCGTATATGATAAAAGATAGACCCGGGGGCCATAGGTTTCACTAGTGGCTTCTCTCAAGATAGCATAAGTATTACGGTGGGTGAACAAATTACTGTCGAGCAATTGATAGAAAAGCGAATAATTATGAGATTATCTAGGCATGATCATGTATATAGGCATCACGTCCGTGACAAGTAGACCGACTCCTGCCTGCATCTACTCTATTACTCCACACATCAACCGCAATCCAGCATGCATCTAGAGTATTAAGTTCATAAGAACAGAGTAACGCATTAGGAAAGATGACATGATGTAGAGGGATAAACTCATGCAATATGATATAAACCCCATCTTTTTATCCTCGATGGCAACAATACAATACGTGCCTTGCTGCCCCTGCTGTCACTGGGTAAGGACACCGCAAGATTGAACCCAAAGCTAAGCACTTCTCCCATTGCAAGAAAGATCAATCTAGTAGGCCAAACCAAACTGATAATTCGAAGAGACTTGCAAAGATAACTCAATCATACATAAAAGAATTCAGAGGAGATGCAAATATTTCTCATAGATAAACTTGATCATAAACTCGCAATTCATCGGATCTCGACAAACACACCGCAAAAAGAGTTACATCGAATAGATGTCCACAAGAGAGGGGGAGAACATGGTATTGAGATCCAAAAAGAGACAAGAAGCCATCTAGCTAATAACTATGGACCCGAAGGTCTATGGTAAACTACTCACAACTCATCGGAGAGGCTATGGTGTTGATATAGAAGCCCTCCATGGTCGATTCCCCCTCCGACAGAGCGCCGGCGAAGGCTCCAAGATGGGATCTCGTGGATACAGAAGGTTACGGCGGTGGAATTAGGTTTTTGTTGGCTCCCTGGATGTTTTCGGGGTACGTGGGTATATATAGGAGGAAGAAGTACGTCGGTGGTCGCCCGAGGAGCCCACGAGATAGGGGGCCGCGCCCTCCACCCTTGAGGCCGCCTCGGCTCGTTCTTGGCTTGCACTCCAAGTCCTCTGGATCACATTTATTCCAAAAATCACAATCCCGAAGGTTTCATTTTGTTTTATATTCCTTTTCTTTGAAATACTGAAATAGGCAAAAAACAACAATATGGGTTGGGCCTCTGGTAAGTAGGTTAGTCCCACAAATGATATAAATGTGTAAAATAAAGCCCATAATCATCCAAAAGGGTAATATAATAGCATGGAACAATCAAAAATTATATATACGTTGGAGACGTATCAAGTATCCCCAAGCTTAATTCCTGCTCGTCCTCGAGTAGGTAAATGATAAAAACAGAATTTTTGATGTGGAATGCAACCTAGCATATTTCTCAATGTAATTTTCTTTATTGTGGCATGATTGTTCAGATCCAAATGATTCAAGATAAAAGCTTATAAAACATAAAAAAAATGTTTCGAAGCATACTAAAAAATAATCATGTCCTATCAAAATAGCATATCCAAAGAAAGCTTATCCCTACAAAATCATATAGTTAGGCCATGCATCATTTTCATTACACAAAATACTCCCATCATGCACAACCCCGATTTCAGCCAAGCAATTGGTTCATACTTTTTAACGCGCTTCAGCTTTTCCAACTCTTATGCAATACATGAGCGCAAGCCATGTTCATAGCACTATGGTGGTATATGGTGGTGGTTGTGAGAACAAAAAAGGGAGAAGATAGTCTCACATCAACTAGGCGTATCAATGGGCTATGGAGATGCCCATCAATAGATATCAATGTGAGTGAGTAGGGATTGCCATGCAACAGATGCACTAGAGCTATAAATGTATGAAAGCTCAACAAAAGAAACTAAGTGGGTGTGCATCCAACTTGCTTGCTCACGAAGACCTATGGCATTTTGAGGAAGCCCATCATTGGAATATACAAGCCAAATTCTATAATGAAAAATTCCCACTTAGTATATGGAAGTGACAACATAGGAGACTCTCTATCATGAAGACCATGGTGCTACTTTGAAGCACAAGTGTGGTAAAAAGGATAGTAGCATTGTCCCTTCCCTCCTTTTCTCTCATTTTATTTTACTTTTCTTCCCTTTTTTTCCTTTTTTCCTCTTTTTTTCTTTTCTTTGGCCTTCTTTTTTTTCTTTTTGGCCTTTCTTTTTTTTTCTTTTTGTAAAGTCTGAAGTCTCATCCCGACTTGTGGGGGAATAATAGTCTCCATCATCCTTTCCTCACTAGGACAATGCTATAATAATGAAGATCATCACACTTTTATTGATTTACAACTCACGAATTACAACTCAAAACTAGAACAAGATATGACTCTATATGAATGCCTCCAGCGGTGTACCGGGATATGCAATGAATCAAGAGCGACATGTATGAAAAGAGCACCTAGGGGAACTACGATGTCAACTACATGATCATGCAAAGAGCAATATGACAATGATGGAGCGTGTCATAATAATGGAACGGTGGAAAGTTGCATGGCAATATATCTCGGAATGGCTATGGAAATGCCATAATAGGTAGGTATGGTGGCTGTTTTGAGTAAGGTAAATAATGGGTGCATGATACAGGGGAAAGTTGCACGGTATAATAGAGGCTAGCAAAGTGGAAGGGTGAGTGTGCGTTTATCCATGGACTCACATAGTCATAAAGAACTCATATACTTATTGCAAAATTCTACTTGCCCTCGAAGCAAAGTACTACTATGCATGCTCCTAGGGGAAGGGTTGGTAGGAGTTAACCATCGCGCGATCCCGACCTCCACTCATAAGGAAGACAATTAAAAGAGCACCTCATGCAACAAATTTGTCACACAAATTTTACCATGCGTGCATGCTACGGGACTTGCCAACTTCAACACAAGTATTTCTCAATTTCATAATTACCCACTAGCACGACTCTAACATTACCACCTCTATATCTCAAAACAATTATCAAGCATCAAACTGATCCTAGTGTTTTATGCACTTCCTATGATAGTTTTTATTATACCCAACTTGGATGCTCATCATTCTAGGACCAAATTTATAACCATAGAAAATACCATGTTGTTCTAAAAGACTCTCAAAATAATATAAGTGAAGCATGAGAGATCAACAGTTTCTACAAAAAGCCACTGCCGTGCTCTAAAAGATATAAGTGAAGCACTAGAGCAAATACTATCTAGCTCAAAAGATATAAGTGAAGCACATAGAGTATTCTAGCAAATTATAATAAAGTGGACTTCTCCCAAAAGGTGTGTACAGCAAGGATGATTGTGGTAAACTAAAAAGCAAAGACTAATATCATACAAGACGCTCCAAGCAAAACACATATCATGTGGCGAATAAAAATATAGCTCCAAGTAAAGTTACCAATGAACGAAGACGAAAGAGGGGATGCCTTCCGGGGGCATCCCCAAGCTTAGGATTTTGGATACTCTTGAATATCTTGGGGTGCCATGGGCATCCCCAAGCTTAGGATTTTGCCACTCCTTATTCCATAGTCCATCAAATCTTTACCCAAAACATGAAAACTTCACAACACAAAACTCAACAGGAAATCTCATAAGCTCCGTTAGTGAAAGAAAACAAAACCACCACATAATGTACTGTAATGAACTCATTATTTATTTATATTGGTATTTAAACCTACTGTATTACAAGTTCTCTATGGTTCATACCACTTAATACTAGCCATAGATGCATCAAAATAAGCAAACGGCACACGAAAGGCAGAATCTGTCAAAAACAGAACAGTCTGTAGCAATCTGTAACTGACCCAAACTTCTGGAACTTTACAAATCCTACAAAACTAGGAAGTCCTGGGAAATTTGTCTATTGATCAGCAGCAAAAATAATCAACGCAAAAGCACGTTTCTTTGATTTTAAAAAACTAATTTCGTGCGCGCAAAGTTTCTGTTTTTCAGCAGAATCAAATTAACTATCACCATAGGTTATCCTATAGGTTCTACTTGGAACAAACACTAATTAAAACATAAAAACACATCTAAACAGAAGGTAGAAGCAAAATTTATTACTAAACAGAAACAAAAACAAAAAACACAAATAAAATTGGGTTGCCTCCCAACTAGCGCTATCGTTTAACGCCCCTAGCTAGGCATAAAAGAGAGGATAGATCTAAGTTGTGCCATATTTGGCACTCAATTCATAAGTAGCTCGCATGATAGATTCATAAGGTAATTTAATTTTCTTTCTTGGAAAGTGCTCCACGCCCTTCCTTAATGGAAATTGGAATCTAATATTCCCTTCCTTCATATCAATAATCGCGCTAATCGTTCTAAGGAAAGGTCTACCAAGAATAATAGGGCAAGAAAGATTGCAATCTACGATAAAATCTATGGGCACCAAATTTCTATTTGCAACAATGAGAACATCATTGATCCTTCCCGTTGGCTTTTTAATGGTGGAATCCGCAAGGTGCAAATTTAAAAAGCAATCATCAAGATCATGGAAACCTAGAATATCACATAAAGTTTTCGGAATCGTGGAAACACTAGCACCCAAATCACACAAAGCAAAACACTCATGATCTTTAGTTTTAATCTTTATAGTAGGTTCCCACTCATCATTAAGGTTTCCAGGTATAGAAACTTCCAAATTAAGTTTTTCATCATAAGATTGCATTAAGGCATCAACAATATGTTTGGTAAAAGCTTCATTTTGACTATAAGCATGAGGAGAATTAACAACGGATTGCAACAAGGAAATACAACCTTCTAAAGAACAATTATCCTAATCAAATTCCCTGAAATCCAAGATAGTGGGTTCAATACTATTTAAAGTCATGACCTCTCCAATCCCACTTTTACCAAATTTAGCATCAAGATCTAAAAACTCCGAATTATTGGGACGCCTTCTAACTAAAGTTGACTCATCTCCAGTCCCATTATTATTAAGATTCATATTGAAAAACAATGATCTAATAGGGGACACATCAATAACTTCAAGATCTTCATCATTATTTTCATGGAAACTAGAAGAACACGCCTTTAAAAAGCAATCTTTCTTAGCATGCAATCCAGTGGTTCTTTCCTTGCACTCATCAATGGAAATTCTCATTGCGAGACTCATTGATATCATGCTTAGGAGGAGTAGATCTAAGTTTAAGAGAATCAACATCAAGCGAAAGTCTATCAATGTTCCTAGCCAAATCATCAACTTTGAGCAAGTTTTCTTCAAGCAAAGCATTAAAATTCTTTTGAGAGATCATAAATTCTTTCACACTATTCCAAAATCAGAGAGCATCTTATTAAAATTACCATAAGAATTATTGTAGGAATTTCCATAATTATTAGAGGAATTACTAGGGAACGGTCTAGGATTAAAGTTTCCTCTATAAGCATTGTTTCCAAAACTATTCCTACCAACAAAATTCACATCCATAGATTCATTATTATTCTCAATCAAAGTAGACAAAGGAATATCATTGGGATGGAGATGAGCATTCTTAGTAGCAAACAATTTCATAAGTTCATCCATCTTTCCACTCAAAACATTAATTTCTTCTATAGCATCACCTTTTTACTAGTAGATCTTTCGGTGTGCCATTGAGAATAATTAGCCATAATATTATCAATAAGTTTTGTAGCATCTCCTAAAGTGATTTCCATAAACGTTCCTCCCGCAGCCGAATCTAAAAGATTTCTAGAAGCAAAGTTCGAACCGGCATAAAAATTTTGTAGATCATCCATAAATTCAAACCATGAGTAGGGAAATTGCGAATCATCAATTTCATTCTTTCCCAACATTGGACAACATGCTCATGATCAAGTTGTTTAAAATTCATAATATCGTTCCTAAGAGTGATAATCTTAGCGGGAGGAAAATATTTAGAGATAAAAGCATCTTTGCACTTGTTCCAAGAATTAATACTATTTTTAGGCAAAGACGAAAACCAAACTTTAGCACGATCTCTAAGTGAAAACGGGAATAACTTCAATTTAACAATATCATTATCCGTATCTTTCTTCTTTTGCATATCACACAAATCAACAAAGTTGTTTAGATGGGTAGCGGCATCTTCACTAGGAAGGCTGGCGAATTGATCTTTCATAACAAGATTCAGCAAAGAAGTATTAATTTCACAAGACTCAACATCATTAAGAGGAGCAATCGGAGTAATGAGGAAATTGTTATTATTGGTATTGGAGAAGTCACACAATTTCGTATTATCTTGCGCCATGGCAACAAGTAATCCAACACACCAAGCAAACAGAAAAAGGCAAGCGAAAGAGAGAGGAGAAGATTGGGAAAGAGAGGGCGAATAAAACGGCAAGGGTGAAGTGGGGGAGAGGAAAACGAGAGGCACATGGCAAATAATGTAAATGCGAGGGAGATGAGTTTGTGATGCGTACTTGGTATGTCTTGACTTGAGCGAAGACCTCCCCGGCAACGGCGCCAGAAATCCTTCTTGCTACGTCTTGAGCTTGCGTTGGTTTTCCTCGAAGAGGAAAGGGTGATGCAGCAATAGTAGCGTAAGTATTTCCCTCAGTTTTTGAAAACCAAGGTATCAATCCAGTAGGAGGCCTCCTCAAAAGTCCCACGCACCTACACAAACAAACAAAGAGTTCGCAACCAATGGAAAAAAGGGGTTGTCAATCCCTTCACGGCCACTTGCGACAGTGAGATCTGATAGAGATAGTATGATAATATAAATATATTTTTGGTATTTTATGATATAGATAAGAAAAGTAAAGATGCAAATAAAAGTAGATTGAAAGCGTATATGATAAAATATAGACCCGGGGGGCATAGGTTTCACTAGTGGCTTCTCTCAAGATAGCATAAGTATTACGGTGGGTGAACAAATTACCGTCGAGCAATTGAAAGAAAAGAGAATAATTATGAGATTATCTAGGCATGATCATGTATATAGGCATCACGTCCGTGACAAGTAGACCGACTCCTTCCTGCATCTACTACTATTACTCCACATCGACCGCTATCCGGCATGCATCTAGAGTATTAAGTTCATAAGAATAGAGTAACGCATTAAGAAAGATGACATGATGTAGAGGGATAAACTCATGCAATATGATATAAACCCCATCTTTTTATCCTTGATGGCAACAATACAATACATGCCTTGCTGCCCCTGCTGTCACTGGGTAAGGACACCGCAAGATTGAACCCAAAGCTAAGCACTTCTCCCATTGCAAGAAAGATCAATCTAGTAGGCCAAACCAAACTGATAATTCAAAGAGACTTGCAAAGATAACTCAATCATACATAAAAGAATTCAGAGGAGATTCAAATATTTCTCATAGATAAACTTGATCATAAACTCACAATTCATCGGATCTCGACAAACACACCGCAAAAAGAGTTACATCGAATAGATCTCCACAAGAGAGGGGGAGAACATGGTATTGAGATCCAAAAAGAGAGAAGAAGCCATCTAGCTAATAACTATGGACCCGGAGGTCTGTGGTAAACTACTCACAACTCATCGGAGATGCTATGGTGTTGATGTAGAAGCCCTCCGTGGTTGATTCCCCCTCCGACGGAGCACCGACAAAGGCTCCAAGATGGGATCTCGCGGATACAGAAGGTTACGGCGGTGGAATTAGGTTTTCGTTGGCTCCCTGGATGTTTTCGGGGTACGTGGGTATATATAGGAGGAAGAAGTACGTCGGTGGCCGCCCGAGGGGCCCACGAGATAGGGGGCACGCCCTCCACCCTCGTGGCCGCCTCGGCTGCTTCTTGGCTTGCACTCCAAGTCCTCTGGATCACGTTTGTTCCAAAAATCACGCTCCCGAAGGTTTCATTCCGTTTGGACTCCGTTTGATATTCCTTTTCTTCGAAATACTGAAATAGGCAAAAAAAAACAACAATACGGGCTGGGCCTCCAGTTAGTAGGTTAGTCCCAAAAATGATATAAATGTGTAAAATAAAGCCCATAATCATCCAAAAGGGGTAATATAATAGCATGGAACAATAAAAAATTATAGATACGTTGGAGACGTATCAATAATAACTATGGACCTGAAGGTCTGTGGTAAACTACTCACGCTTCATTGGAGAGGCAATGGTGTCAATGTAGAAGCCCTCCGTGATCGATGCCCCCTCCGGCAGATTGCCGGAAAAGGCCCCAAGATGGGTTCTCATGGGTATAGAAGGTTGCGGCGGTGGAAAAATGGTTTTGTGGCTCCCCCTGATGTTTTTAGGGTATAAGAGTATATATATATAGGCGAAAGAAGTACGTCGGTGGATCTATGAGGGCCCCACGAGGTTGGGGGCGCGCCCTCCTGCCTCGTGGATGCCTCGTTGCGTCTCTGACTTCAACTCCAAGTCTTCTGGTTTGCTTTCGGTCCAAGAAAGATCATCGTGAAGGTTTCATTCCGTTTGGACTCCGTTTGGTATTCTTCTTTTGCAAAACTCTAAAATAGGCAAAAAAAGAAAAACTGGCACTAGGCCTCCGGTTAATAGGTTAGTCCCAAAAATAATATAAAAGAGCATATTAGAGCCCATTAAACATCCAAACAGATAGGTGGAGACATATCAAGCATACCCAAGCTTAATTCCTGCTCGTCCTCGAGCAGGTAAATGATAAAAACAGAATATTTGATGAGGAATGCTACCTAACATATTTATCAATGTATTTTTCTTTATTATGGCATGAATGTTCAGATCCGAAAGATTCAAGACAAAAGTTTAATATTGACATAAAAACAATAATACTTCAAGCATACTAACAAAGCAATCATGTCTTCTCAAAATAACATGGCCAAAGAAAGCTATCCCTACAAAATCATATAGTCTGGCTATGCTCTATCTTCATCACACAAAGTATTTAATCATGCACAACCCTAGTTTCAGCCAAGGAATTGTTTCATACTTTAGTATTTTCAAACTTTTTCAATCTTCACGCAATACATGAGCGTGAGCCATGGACATAGCACTATAGGTGGAATAGAATGGTGGTTGTGGAGAAGACAAAAAGGAGAAGATAGTCTCACATCAACTAGGCGTATCAACGGGCTATGGAGATACCCATCAATAGATATCTATGTGAGTGAGTAGGTATTGCCATGCAACGGATGCACTAGAGCTATAAGTGTATGAAAGCTCAAAAAAAAACTAAGTGGGTGTTCATCCAACTTTCTTGCTCACGAAGACCTAGGGCACTTTTGAGGAAGCCCATCATTGAAATATACAAGCCAATTTCTATAATGAAAAATACCCACTAGTATATGAAAGTGACAACATAGGAGACTCTCTATCATGAAGATCATGGTGATACTTTGAAGCACAAGTGTGGTAAAAGGATAGTAGCATTGCCCCTTCTCTCCTTTTCTCTCATTTTTTTATTTGGGCCTTTTCTCTTTTTTTATGGCCTCTTTTTTTATTTAGTCCGAAGTCTCATCCCAACTTGTGGGGGAATCATAGTATCCATCATCCTTTCCTCACTCGGACAATGCTCCAATAATGAAGATCATCACACTTTTATTTACTTACAAATCAAGAATTACAACTTGATACTTAGAACAAAATATGACTCTATGTGAATGCCTCCGGCGGTGTACCGGGATGTGCAATGATTCAAGAGTGACATGTATGAAAAAATTATGAATGGTGGCTTTTCCACAAATACGATGTCAACTACATGATCATGCAAGGCAATATGACAATGATGGAGCGTGTCATAATAAACGGGATGGTGGAAAGATGCATGGCAATACATCTCAGAATGGATATGGAAATGCCATAATAGGTAGGTATGGTGGATGTTTTGAGGAAGGTATATGGTGGGTGTATGGTACCGGCGAAAGTTGCGTGGTACTAGAGAGGCTAGCAATGGTGGAAGGGTGAGAGTGCGTATAATCCATTGACTCAACATTAGTCATAAAGAACTCACATACTTATTGCAAAAGTCTACAAGTCATCAAAACAAAGTACTACACGCATGCTCATAGGGGAAGGGTTGGTAGGAGTTAAACATTGTGCGATCCCGACCTCCACACATAAGGAAGGCCATCAATAAATAAATCATGCTCCAACTTCATCACATAACGGTAAACCATACGTGCATGCTACGTGTATCACAAACTTTAACACAAGTATCTCTCAAATTCACAACTACTCAACTAGCATATCTCTAATATCACCATCTTCATATCTCAAAACAATCATAAAGAATCAAACTTCTCATAGTATTCAATGCACTTTATATGAAAGTTTTTATTATACCCATCTTGGATGCCCATCATATTAGGACTAATTTTATAACCAAAGAAAATTACCATGCTACTCTAAAAGACTCTCAAAATAATATAGGTGAAGCATGAGAGATAAACAATTTCCATAAAATAAAACCACCACCGTGCTCTAAAAAGATATAAGTGAAGCACTAGAACAATATTGTCTAGATCAAAAGATATAAGTGAAGCACATAGAGTATTCTAATAAATCACGATTCATGCGTGTATCTCCCAAAAGGTGTGTACAACAAGGATGATTGTGGTAAACTACAAAGCAAAGACTCAAATCATACAAGACGCTCCAAGCAAAACACATATCATGTGGTGAATAAAAATATAGCCTCAAGTAAAGTTACCGATAGACGAAGACGAAAGAGGGGATGCCTTACGGGGCATCCCCAAGCTTAAGCTTTTGGTTGTCCTTGAAATTTACCTTGGGGTGTGAGGGAGTCCTGGACTAGGGGGTGTCCGGACAGCCGGACTATCATCGTCAGCCGGACTCCAAGACTATGAAGATACAAGATTGAAGACTTCGTCCCGTGTCCTGATGGGACTTTCCTTGGCGTGGAAGGCAAGCTTGGCAATACGGATATGTAGATCTCCTACCATTGTAACCGACTCTGTGTGTAACCCTAGCCCTCTCCGGTGTCTATATAAACCGGAGGGTTTTGGTCCGTAGGACACAACCATTACAACAATCATACCATAGGATAGCTTCTAGGGTTTAGCCTCCTTGATCTCGTGGTAGATCCACTCTTGTACTACCCATATCATCAATATCAATCAAGCAGGAGTAGGGTTTTACCTCCATCGAGAGGGCCCAAACCTGGGTAAAAACATCGTGTCCCTTGTCTCCTGTTACCATCCGCCTAGACGCACAGTTCGGGACCCCCTACCCGAGATCCGCCGGTTTTGACACCGACATTGGTGCTTTCATTGAGAGTTCCTCTGTGCCGTCACCGATAGGAAGGATGCCTCTTCCCGTCTTCAAAGACGGTATCTTCGCCAAAGGAGCCTTGGTCGCCGGCCAAACTATCCGGCTAGGTGGTTTTCTCATGACCGCCTGTTCGGCCACCGCTTCGACAATGACCTCTCGGGTCATCAAAAGCAATCTTCACGTCAACTCGGAATTCGCCGAGCAGCTGGATCCAACAGAGCTATTGTCCGTAAACGAACTCTTGGATCACATCACCGCCCGGGGAGTCGCTACAGACTACAATCAGATTGGGCTTAAAACCGATCTGAGAGAGATTAACTCTCCCCAGGTTACCCACCACGTTGCGGTGGTAGAGGAACAACGCGGCAACTCTTCTCCTATATTGAAAACTAGTCATGTCCGGGCTTCCGAACCCTCCATGCCGGATTCCCGCGGGGGGACGGACTTCGATCAAACACTGAACCTAAAGTCAGGCATCGGACCGGACTCGTTGGACAACGTCCAATGATCCAAGCTTCCAAATTTGGGAACTTCTCGGCCCTTGAGCCTCGAGATGGGTAGGATTCCGGACTTAATTCCACCCACCCACCCAGACATATGCGATCTATCTCAAATCCGGCAAGAGCCCGCTGAAACAGTACATCATTACTGGGCCAGATTCCTCCTGGTTATGGACAGGATAAAGGACTGCCGAGAGGAAAATGCAATTTCAATTTTCTGCAATAATTGCACGGACGAGGGAATCTTGAACGCCGTCAGTCGCCGTGAAATTACACGCTTCGCCGACCTGGTGTCCATAGTACGAAAGTACTGTGCGATGGAGAGTTTCCGGAACACCGAAACTAAGTTTTGGGACAATCCGGCCCCGAATACAACCCTAGTCCATAACAAAAGGGTGCAGCACACTCAGGCACCAGGTACAAAAGCCAAAAAGCAAAAACCCCATAAAGGGCAAGGAACCGTACTAGAGGGATGGCTCAGCGGACCCTGTAAAATTCACAGTACAGAAGGCGTCACCCCAACACATAGCCTTCGAGCATGTTGGATATTGCGGCAGGTGGCCAAAAGTGGCGAGGAGCTTCTAGCCCCGGATAACCACTCCAACAGTACCAGTACGGTGTCAACAGTCTTCGAGACTTTCGCATCAAATAATGTGCGAAAACGAACAATCCGCAGCCTCGCCGAAGTCTACCAAGTAGCAACAACAAATCCATGGAGCGACACGGCCATCACCTTCAACGCCAACGACGAACCTAAATTCCGAACAGCCCGAGCACCAGCCGCATTGGTCCTTAGTCCAATAGTGGACGGCTTTCGTCTTACCAAGGTACTCATGGATGGCGGCAGCGGACTAAACCTCATCTACAAGGAAACTCTTCAAGAAATGGAAATAGACTGGAGCCGCATTGAGCGAAGCAGCACAACCTTTAGAGGAATAATTCCTAGCCAGGAAGCGCGCTGCATAGAAAAAATCACACTTGATGTGGTGTTCGGCTCGCCGGACAATTACAGGTCCGAAGAGGTCACGTTCCAAGTGGCCCTGTTCAGCAGCGGATATCACGCTATATTAGGATGAGAGGCATTCACAATTTATCAAGCCATACCCCATTACGGGTACATGAAGCTTAAGATGCCTGGGCCCGGCGGAATAATCACTCTCGCTAGCGATCCGGACATATCCGCGCCGAAAACAAGACAGCCGCATTAGCCCTGGAGGCACTATCCGAAGCCCTAGCGGCAGAAGAACTCACTGCGTTGCGATCTACGGTTAATAGGGACGACGTGATACTTGATAAGAGATCCAAGTCCACCTCCTTTAAACCAGCGGAGGGAATAGTCAAATTCCAAGTCCATCCAACGGACCCAGCAAAGACGGCCTCCATCGGGGCACAGTTGAACCCTGATGTAGATGCCGCACTGCGAGAATTCCTTCGGGAAAATTGCGACATCTTTGCCTGGCACCCTTAAGATATGCCAGGAATCCCACGCAGATTGGCAGAACACAGCCTAAACATCCTAAAAGGATTCAAGCCAGTTGAGGGAGTCCTGGACTAGGGGGTGTCCGGACAGCCGGACTATCATCGTCCGCCGGACTCCAAGACTACGAAGATACAAGATTGAAGACTCCGTCCCGTGTCCGGATGGGACTTTCCTTGGCGTGGAAGGCAAGCTTGGCAATACGGATATGTAGATCTCCTACCATTGTAACCGACTCTGTGTAACCCTAGCCTCCTCCGGTGTCTATATAAACCGGAGGGCTTTAGTCCGTAGGACACAACATACATCACAACAATCATACCATAGGCTAGCTTTAGGGTTTAGCCTCCTTGATCTCGTGGTAGATCCACTCTTGTACTACCCATATCATCAATATTAATCAAGCAGGACGTAGGGTTTTACCTCCATCAAGAGGGACCGAACCTGGGTAAAACATCGTGTCCCTTGTCTCCTGTTACCATCCACCTAGACGCATAGTTCGGGACCCCCTACCCGAGATCCGCCGGTTTTGACACCGACATTGGTGCTTTCATTGAGAGTTCCTCTGTGTCGTCACCGATAGGCTCGATGGCATCTTCAATCAATAACGCTGTCCAGGGTGAGACTTTTCTCCCCGGACAGATCTTTGTATTCGACGGCTTCGCACTGCGAGCTAATTCACTTGGCCATCTGGAGCAGATCAAAAGCTACGCCCCTGGCCATCAGGTCAGATTCGGAAGCCTAAACTTCACAGCCGACATCCGCGGGGACTTGATCTTCGACGGGCTCGAGCCAAAGCCAAGCGCGCCGCACTGTTGCGATGGGCATGATCTAGCTCTGCCGCCGAATAGTGCCTTGGTGGCCGCACACGAATCCGCTTCGGCCCTTAGTCCGGAGCCGATCGCCCAGATCGAGGATCGGTGGATGGACACCACCTCGGGGGCTTCAACTTCCACGATGATGGAGCCGAACACTAACCTTGTCCCTCGCGAAACTCGTGATTCCGAGGTGTCAGACTCCGGACCTCCCACGCCCCTACCAATCGAATCGGATTGGGCACCGGTTATGGAATTCACCGCCGCGGACATCTTCCAATACTCACCCTTTGGCGACATCCCAAATTCGCTAAAGCATCTCTCGCTATCGGGAGAGTCCTGGCCGGATTATGGCCAGGATGGTTGGGATACGGACGACGAAGAAATTCAGAGCCCACCCACCACCCACTTTGTAGCCACTGTCGACGATCTTACCGACATGCTAGACTACGACTCCGAAGACATCGACGCTATGGACGACGATGCCGGAGACGAACAGGAACCAGCGCCTACAGGGCACTGGAAGACCACCTCGTCATACGACATATACATGGTGGATACCCCAAAGGACGGGGACGGCGAAGAAGTAGCGGAGGCAGATTCCTTAAAGAAACAGCCCAAGCGCCGGCGTCAGCGGCGCCGCTCTAAATCCCGCCACAGCAAGAATGGTGATTCCGGCACAGGAGATAATAATACCCCAGAGAGTGCCGAAGATAATCCCCTCCAGCAAGACTCAGGGCAGGAGGACGCAGAAGCAAGCCCCCACGAGAGGGCGGCAGACGAAGAGGTCGAGGATTATAACTATATACTTCCCTCCGAAGACGAGGCAAGCCTCACCGATGACGAATTCGTCGTGCCCGAGGATCCCATCGAACAAGAGCGTTTTAAACGCAGGCTTATCGCCACGGCAAATAGCCTAAAGAAAAAGCAGTAGCAGCTTCAAGCTGATCAGGACCTGCTGGCCGATCGATGGACCGAGGTCCTTGCGACCGAAGAGTTTAAACTCGAACGCCCCTCCAAAAGCTACCCCAGACGCAAGTTGCTCCCCCGATTAGAGGAGGAAGCATACATACCTTGATCACCAGCGCACGATACGGCCGACCGACCACCCCGTGGTCGCGACAGAGAGGCATCCAGACCCTCCACAAAGACCGTACCCCGACATCGCTCCAAAAGTATGAAGCCAAGAGGGAACGCGCCGGACTTGCAAGACGTATTGGATGACAAAGCAAGGCAATCCAGATCCATCTACGGATCACGAGGGTGCCCCACGACCCGCGACGAATACCGTCGCGCCAGATACAACAACCCCGGCCGGGCCGAACACAGCAGACAACGCTCTCTCGAGCTGCGTCGTGATATTGCTCAATATAGAGGCGCCGCACACCCGCTATGCTTCACTGACGAAGTAATGGATCATCAAATCCCTGAAGGGTTTAAACCCGTAAACATCGAATCCTACGACGGCACAACAGACCCCGCGGTTTGGATTGAAGATTATATCCTTCACATCCATATGGCCCGTGGCGACGATCTCCATGCCATCAAGTACCTCCCACTCAAGCTTAAAGGACCAGCTCGGCATTGGCTTAACAGCTTGCCCGCAGAGTCAATTGGGTGTTGGGAAGACCTGGAAGCCGCATTCCTCGACAATTTCCAGGGCACGTATGTGTGGCACCAGACGCCGATGACCTAAGCCACATAATTCAGCAGCCAGAGGAATCGGCCAGACAATTCTGGACACGGTTCTTGACAAAGAAAAACCAAATCGTCGACTATCCGGAAGCAGAGGCCCTCGCAGCCTTCGAACATAACATCCGCGACGAGTGGCTAGCCCGGCACCTCGGACAGGAAAAGCCGAAATCCATGGCAGCACTCACATCATTAATGACCCGCTTTTGCGCGGGGGAGGATAGCTGGCTAGCTTGCAGCAACAACCTCAATAAAAATTCTGGCAGTCTGGATACTAAGGACCACAACGACAGGTCACGTCGAAACAAAAACAAAACGCCGCATTAACGGCGACGATAAGGAGGATACGGCAGTCAACGCCGGATTCCGAGGCTCTAAACCTGGTCAGCGGAAGAAGCCATTCAAAAGAACCACTCCAGGTCCGTCCAACTTGGACCGAATACTCGACCGCTTATGCCAGATACATGGCACCCCCGAAAAGCCAGCCAATCACACCAACAGAGATTGCTGGGTGTTCAAGCAGGCAGGCAAGTTAATTGCCGAAAACAATGACAAGGGGCTAAACAGCGACGACGAGGAGGAGACACGACCGCCGAACAATAGAGGACAGAAGGGTTTCCCCCCACAAGTGCGGACGGTGAACATGATTTACGCAACCCATATACCCAAAAGGGAGAGGAAGCGCGCACTAAGGGACGTCTATGCGATGGAGCCAGTCGCCTCGAAGTTCAATCCATGGTCCTCTTGTCCGATCACTTTCGATCGAAGAGACCATCCGACCAGCATACGCCATGGCGGATTCGCCGCATTGGTTTTAGACCCAATCGTCGATGGATTTCACCTCACGAGAGTCCTGATGGACGGCGGTAGTAGCCTGAACCTGATTTATCAGGATACAGTGCGCAAGATAGGCATAGACCCCTCAAGGATTAAACCTACAAAGACAACCTTTAAAGGTGTCATACCAGGTGTGGAAGCCAATTGTACGGGCTCAGTCACACTGGAAGTGGTCTTCGGATCCCCGGATAATTTCCGGAGCAAAGAGTTAATCTTCGACATAGTCCCATTTCGCAGCGGCTATCATGCTCTGCTCGGACGAACCGCGTTTGCAAAGTTCAACGCGGTGCCGCATTATGCATACCTCAAGATCAAGATGCCAGGCCCTCGAGGAGTCATCACGGTCAACGGAAATACGGAACACTCCCTCCGAACGGAGGAACATACAGCGGCTCTCGTAGCAGAAGTACAGAGCAGCCTTTTAAGACAATTTTCGAGTCCGGCCGTTAAACGGCCGGATACAGCAAAACGCGCCCGAAGCAATACCAACCAAGACAACCTGGCACGATCAGAGCACGCGTAGCAATGCGGCCCTAACCCCCGCCCTCACATGATTGCAAGAACAACCATCCGCGTACATCATTACGCTTTGGAGATACCATGGGCGCAGGGGAAGGGGCACGATCACAATGGACCCAGAGTGCGGCTCGACCACACCAGGGGCTCGCAAGTGCGCCACCCTTTTTTATTATTTTGCTTCTTTGTATACACAGGACTCCGTTAACAAGAGGCCCTGTCCGGCGGTGAACCTGCCGAACTCACGATGCAACAGCCAGGGAAAAAGAAGGCTGCGACGAACACTCAGGTGGTCTCAATTACGAGCATTAAATTCGATTATATACACCAAGTCCGCAGCTCATCCCTGGAGGGGGACATGTTTAATTAGTCCAAATCCCTTGCTTACCGCACTATTTGTATCAGTCGGCACTCATAGCAGACTTCCTTTAATAAATAATGCAGCACTTTTCGACTGCAATTACATTACTTTATATATATATATGTTCATTACAGGACATCTTGCACCCGTATATTTTGGTACGGTCTAATACACCAGGGGCTTATGTTCCCCACATTATGGTGTCATAAGTCCGAACACTTTCATAAGTGCGGCACCCCGAACTTATAGCATTATATGAATCGCCTCCGAATCATGTCTTGGGTCAATAGTTGGGTTTGCCCGGCTCCCACGTTTTGGTGCCTTACGTTCCGTTCTGTCGGCTAAGGTGGCCTTGGGAGAACCACTGCGATTGCGCCCCGGTTGAGCCGGGCGAGCGCCTCAGTGGAGAAAGCTAAAACTGACCGGCATGATAAGGCGAGAGAATGGTCGATGTTCGAGAGGTCTTTTCGAGTCCTTAAAGACTCACGCCGCTTCGAGCGAAGTTCCGGATAAATGTCCGACGAAGGCATGGATAGCGCCCCGGATTCGGTCTTCCGAAGACCAGGGGCTTCGCCGAAATTTAAAATTATAGAATTCTATGGCTAAGTGAGAGTGTTCAAGCATTATAAGTCCGGTTGCCTTGTTCGTTGTGTTGAGCGCCTCCCTAGATGGACCCAAAAATGGGAACAAAAGTGCTCAAATTTATCCCGAACACCCCAGCACTCGCGGCTCGGGGGCTGAAGCCAACGACTTGCCATCTCTCAGATTTTATAAACGGCCGCACAGAAGGTAATATTTTAAATTAAACAAGTGTTTCTTAATGCGCATATGAACAAAGTTTTCAGCGCACAGGATAATACATAGCGAGTTTACTCAAAAATTACATCTCTGGGGCATTCATCCGCAATATCGCGGGCTCCCTTCAGGACAGTTTTATAATACATTTCGGGCGTACGATACTCCTTGCCCGGTGGCGGCGGGTCAGTGAGAAGCTTCTCCGCATCCAGCCTGCCCCAGTGCACCTTTGTGCGGGCAAGGGCCCGACGAGCACCTTCAATACAGGCGGAGCGCTTGATGACCTCCACCCAGGGGCACGCATCCACCAGCCACCGCACGAGGCCGAAGTAGCTCCCAGGCATGGCCTGTCCAGGCCACAGCCGGACTATAAGGCCCTTCATGGCCTCCTCAGCTACCTTGTGGAGTTCGACCAGCTGCTTCAGCTGGTCGCTTGGGGGCACCGGATGGCCGGCCTCAGCGTATTGAGACCAGAAGACCTTCTCCGTTGAGCTCCCCTCCTCGCCACGATAGAATGCGGCGGCATCGGACACACTACGCGGCAGATCTGCAAACGCCCCTGGAGAGCTCCGAATGCGGGTAAGTGTCAGGTAGTTTACATTAACATGCTTGCTTTGCATGAAAAATGCCTTACCCGCCGCTATCTTCTTTACATATTCAACCTCCTGAAGGGCCTTACGGGCCTCGGCCTTGACGGACTTGGCACTTTCGAGAGCCGAGGCAAGCTCGGACTCTCGAGTCTTGGAGTCACGCTCCAAGCTCTCATGCTTCTCCATGAGAGCCTGGAGCTCTTGCCGTACTTCCGCCACCTGTGCCTCCTGCTTTTCTCGCTCTGCCCGTTCCGCGGCCGCACTGCGTTCGGCCGCGGACACAGCCTCCTTCAGGGCTGCCACATCGTTCGTGGCCCCTGAAATACCATATTATCCTTGTTAATTTTATCGCAACCAAAATCCTTTTCTGTAAGGTAACTATTCAAAGTGGTGTTACTCACCTTCTTTGTCCTCGAGCTGCTTCTTGGCATGGCCGAGCTCTTGCTCGGACCGCTCGAGATCCTGCTTCAACGCACCGACCTCCGCAGTCAGTGCGGCAGAGGTCAGCAGCGCAGCCTGCAAACCCATATTGACATATTTTAAGCAACCCTACGTATATCTTCTTAGATCCTCAGTCCAGCTTTTCTTTCCAAACACCGAACTGAGCATCAGGGGCTACTGTCTATGCGGTATTACATTACATAATTATAACTTCTTACCTCAAAGCCTGTTAGAAGGCTGCTGCAGGCTTCGGTCAGCCTGCTCTTGGCAAGCTGAACCTTCTGAATCACTGCACTCATGATAGTGCGGTGTTCTTCCTTGATGGAAGCGCCTTTAAGCGCCTCCAACAAGTTGTCCGGCGCCTCCGGTTGGACGGAGGCCGCCGGTGTCATAGTCTTGCCCTTCTTTCGAAGGGGCCGCCTGCCGGACTCTGGAACCGCTGCAGGTTCCAATGTAGATTCCGGCGCAAAGTCCGGGAGGCTGCCTGGCGGCGCCTCCGGAGCCTCCTCCTGATGGGTCCCTCTCTGGGATCCCACCTCGGCGTCCTCATCGGCGCGGGGGGTAGAGGCAGTCGGAAGTGAATCCACATCCGACGGGGCCAACGACCCGCTCAATGAAGCGGGAGATCATCATCGGCCGGACTGCGGACAGTATGCGGCATTAGTAGGACACTAGGTGACGCGAAAGAAATTGCATATCAGGGATCCGGATACTTACGATCTCGCCGGAGGCCTGGCCCTTGAAGGCCACTCCTCCTCGCCAACGATGGTGTTGGCGGAACTGTCCGGGGGAATAGTTCTCCCCCTCTTGGACCCTTCGGCCTCCCCTATTGGGGAAGCCTTCCTCTTCCTCTTTCCCTCCTCCGGGAGAGAGTCTTCTTCCTCCTCCTCGTCTTCGGGGGAGGAGTCCGCCTCGTCGTCGGACGCTTGATTGCGGGAACTCTTTCGAGTCCCCGTGGCCACCTTTTTGTCCTTCTTCTCCGGCACCACGTGCGGTGTCGGAACCAGCAGCCCTGCTAGACGGGCGTTCACTGGGTCTTCTGGCATGGGAGGCGGACAGATGAGCTGCTCGGCCTTCTCCATCCATTCCTGCCAAAGGAAAAGAGAGATTGAAACCCTCTTAGAATCAATCTGTTTACCACAAGTGTCCCGTAAAGGGGTCGAATCACTTACCTCGTCAGCTGGATGCTGCAAGCGAAATCCACGATCTTCCGTCGCAGATGCGGGGGCTTCGGCGCCCTTAAACAGCACCTTCCAGGCGCCTTCATACGTCGTGTCGAAGAGCCCGCTTAGCGCCTGGTGCTGTTCCAGATTGAACTCCCACAGATTGAATGCCCGTTCTTGGCATGGGAGAATCCGGCGGATGAGCATGACTTGGACCACGTCGACGATCCTGAGCTTATTGTTCACCAGCTTCTGGATACAGGCTCGGAGTCCCGTCAGCTCCTTCGGATTGCCCCACAACAAGCCCTTCTCTTTCCAGGAGGTGAGCTGCGTGGGGATGCCAGATCTGAACTCGGGGGCCGCCGCCCACGTGGGTTCGCGTGGCTCGGTGATGTAGAACCACCCCGATTGCCACCCCTTAATGGAGTCCACGAAGGCCCCTTCGAGCCAAAGGACGTTGGGCAACTTGCTCAACATGGCACCTCCGCACTCCGCTTGCGTGCCCTTCACAACCTTCGGCTTGACGTTGAAGGTCTTGAGACACAGGCCGAAGTGGGGCTGGATGCAGAGGAAGGCCTCGCACACGACGATAAACGCCGAGATGTTGAGGATGAAGTCCGGCGCCAGATCGTGGAAATCCAGGCCGTAATAGAACATGAGCCCCCAGATGAAAGGGTGCAGTGGAAAGCCCAGTCTGCGTAGGAAGTGGGGAAGGAAGACGAGCCTCTCATGGGGCCCAGGGGTAGGGATGAGCTGCCCCTCGTCGGGCAGCCGGTGCGCGATATCGCTGGAAAGGTATCCGGCGTTGCGCAGCTTGGTGATGTGCTCCTCCTTGACGGTGGAAGCCAACCACTTGCCTCCCCCTCCGGACATAGTCGGGGAAGGTTAAGATGAGATGCGCGAGCTTGGGCATTGGAGCTTGAG
This sequence comes from Triticum timopheevii, assembly GCA_963921465.1. Classification (NCBI taxonomy): domain Eukaryota; kingdom Viridiplantae; phylum Streptophyta; class Magnoliopsida; order Poales; family Poaceae; genus Triticum; species Triticum timopheevii. The sequence goes on along the minus strand of OY997274.1, from coordinate 243,266,067 downwards.
TGCGCGGAGGTGGATGAGCAAAGGAGGAAGAAGGCGTGGGTGAAAAGGTGAATCCTTATCCCTTATATAGGCAGGGCGAAGACTATGCGCCCCCCACCAGCCTGGTAAAACTCGCTTATCTCCCAAGCGCCACCATCAATGGCGCGGTTGGGTTACCCACGTCCGTATTGATGAGAATCCCGGAATAAGGGGAACACGATCTCTGCTTCGACAAGACGTGCCAAGGAAACCGCTTCGCTAAACGTGCTGAGGTGGTATAATAAAAAACGATTCAAGTAAAAGCCTGGTAGCGGTGCGATGTCATGCCGCATAATACGTCAGCAGATTGGGCTTGTGTACATTTTATTCTCTCTACGTTGGAATGTGGAATTTATTTTGTAGAGCCGGACACTATCCTGGTGTTCATGATCTTCTCTGGATTATTCGAGGGAGGAACCCGCCTTGCAATGCCGAACATTATGCATGCCGGACTTATCGTCATTGAAGCCTGGTTCAGGGGCTACTGAGGGAGTCCTGGACTAGGGGTTGTCCGGACAGCCGGACAATCATCGTCCGCCGGACTCCAAGACTACGAAGATACAAGATTGAAGACTCCGTCCCGTGTCCGGATGGGACTTTCCTTGGCGTGGAAGGCAAGCTTGGCAATACGGATATGTAGATCTCCTACCATTGTAACCGACTCTGTGTAACCCTAGCCTCCTCTGGTGTCTATATAAACAGGAGGGCTTTAGTCCGTAGGACACAACATACATCACAACAATCATACCATAGGCTAGCTTTAGGGTTTAGCCTCCTTGATCTCGTGGTAGAGCCACTCTTGTACTACCCATATCATCAATATTAATCAAGCAGGACGTAGGGTTTTACCTCCATCAAGAGGGCCCGAACCTGGGTAAAACATCGTGTCCCTTGTCTCCTATTGCCATCCGCCTAGACGCATAGTTCGGTACCCCCTACCCGAGATCCGCCGGTTTTGACACCGACACCAGTCAAACAGGCTCTTCGGCGATTTTCCAAACCCAAAAGACAGGCAATGGGAGAAGAGCTAGCCAAACTACTGGAAGCCGGATTCATCAGAGACATCAAACATCCCGACTGGCTAGCAAACCTGGTAATGATACCAAAGAAGGACAAATCCTGGCGCCTATGCGTCGATTTCAAAGACCTCAACAAGGCCTGCCCAAAGGATCCCTTCCCCCTTCCCCGCATCGACCAAATAATCGATGCTACTGCAGGACACGATTCATTGTGCTTCCTTGATGCATACTTCGGCTACCATCAAATCAAGATGGCAGAAGCGGACCAAGCCGCAACGGCATTCATTACTCCATATGGACCATTCTGCTTCAACACGATGCCCTTCAGACTCAAAAACGCCGGCGCAACATATCAGCGCATGATTCAGACATGTCTGGCTACCCAGATCGGCAAAACAATAGAAGCATACGTAGACGACGTAGTCGTCAAAACCAAACACGTCGAGACTCTAGTAGACGATTTGAGGCTCAAATTTGACAACCTCCAAGCATATGACATCAAGCTGAATCCGGAAAAATGCGTTTTCGGCGTACCAGCCGGAAAGCTCCTGGGCTTCATTGTATTCGGTAGAGGAATTGAAGCAAACCCAGCCATGATCCGAGCTCTGTCACAGCTAGATATTCCAAAAGACCTCAAACAAATACAAAAATTGACCGGATGCATGGCGGCTCTAAGCCGCTTTATCTCCCGTTTGGGAGAAAAGGCATTGCCCCTCTATCGCCTCCTCAGGCGCACCGAACACTTCGAGTGGACGGATGCGGCCACAGCCGGACTCGAAGAAATAAAAGCCATATTGGCAACAAATCCGATCCTGGCTGTGCCTAACCTGGGCGAACCAATGTTGTTATACAACGCGGCAACACATCAAGTTGTGAGCGCGGTACTCGTCGTTGAACGAGAAACAGAAGGGCATAAATTCCCTCTTCAAAAACCAGTGTACTATGTATCCACTATCTTAACTCCCTGCAAGTCCCGTTACCCGCACTATCAAAAGATAGCGTACGCAGTGTTCATGGCATCCCGGAAGCTCCGACACTACTTTCAAGAGTGTTCGATAACAGTGGCCTCCGAAGTACCCCTCAACGACATTATAAACAACCGCGATGCGACGGGCAGGATTGCAAAATGGGCCATCGAGCTCCTACCATTTGATATAACTTACAAACCTAGGCGAGCTATAAAGTCGCAAGTCCTGGCTGACTTTGTCGCTGAATGGAATGAAGCCGAACTCCCTAAAGAATACCACGCATACTCCAATTGGATTATGCACTTTGACGGCTCCAAAATGTTGGCCGGCTTGGGGGTTGGCGTCGTATTGACGTCCCCAACCGGGGACACAGTCCAATACATACTTCAGATAATGTACATGGACTCCAACAATGCAGCGGAATACGAGGCCCTCCTACATGGCCTCCGGATGGCAATCTACATGGGCATTCAATGCCTAGAGGTGCGCGGGGATTCAAACCTTGAAATATCCCAAGTAAACAGAGACTTTGACGCCAAGGATCCGAAAATGGCAGCCTATCGCAACGCTGTCCTAAAAATGTCAGCCCGGTTCGAAGGACTTGAATTCCACCACGTAGCCCGGGATAATAACCAAGCAGCCGACGTATTGGCACGCATCGGCGCGAAACGCGAAGCTGTCCCTCCTAACATCTTCCTGGAATGGCTCTTTAAGCCATCCGTACTATGGGAAGAGGAATCCGGAAATAACAACCCAGAAGCAGCCGCACCACCCAACAAAGAACAATCTGACATAATCGGCGACTCAGTCGATGAAATAACGCCTTCAACCCACGAAATAATGGCAGTAATTGCCTCGTGGACAGAACCATTCCTAGCCTACCTGATTAGGCAGGAGCTTCCCGAAGACCAAAACGAGGCTCGCTGCATAGTTCGGCGGTCTAAATCCTACAAGGTCCATGAGGGGGAACTTTACAAGAAAAGCACAACCGGAGTCCTTCAAAGGTGTATCTCCGAAGAGGAAGGGCGAAACCTTCTGGCTGAAATTCATGCCGGACTAGGCGGACACCACGCCGCAGCCCGGGCCCTGGTAGGCAAGGCATTCCGGACAGGATTTTATTGGCCAACGGCCCGGGCAAATGCTCAGGACTTAGTCCAAAGATGCGTCGGTTGTCAGCTCTTTGCTAATCAGAGCCATATGCCACCCACCGCCCTCAAAACTATACCCATTACCTGGCCATTCGCGGTCTGGGGGCTTGACATGGTTGGACCCCTTAAAGGGGGAACCCACAAGCAAAGGTACCTATTGGTCATGGTGGACAAATTCACCAAATGGATAGAGGCCAAGCCAGTTAAAACGGCAGAGTCCGGACCAGTGATAGACTTCATATCCGGGGTAGTACACTGTTATGGTGTCCCCCCTAGCATCATTACCGATAATGGCACGAACTTCACGGCCGACGAGGTTAAATTATGGTGCAAAAATATGGGCATTAAGCTCGATTACGCTTCAGTCTATCATCCTCAAACCAACGGTCAAGTGGAACGAGCAAATGGTCTAATAATGAGCGGCATCAAACCCAAACTAGTGCGGTCCCTTATGAAATCTGACACGCACTTTGTAGAGGAGCTCGACTCCGTACTCTGGGGGCTGCGGACAACGCCCAACCGTACTACCGGATTCACACCATTTTTTATGGTATACGGCGCAGAGGCAGTTTTGCCCTGCGACATCATCCATGACTCACCTCGCGTGCGCATGTACGAAGAAAGAGAAGCCGAGCTGGATCGGTAGGACAGCTTGGACGCATTGGAGGAAGAACGCGACGTCGCCAAGGCTCGTTCCGCATTCTATCAGCAGCAGGCTCGAAGATATCAAAGCAGAGAAGTACGGGCTAAGACTTACAATGTTGGCGAACTAGTTCTACGCCTGCCGGACAAGAAAAAGGACAAGCTCAAGCCCAAATGGGAGGGGCCCTTCATTATCGATCAAGTCTTGACCAGCGGAGCATACCGTCTGCGAAATGCGTCGGACAACCGACTCGAGCCGAACCCATGGAACGCAGCCCGCCTCCGAAGATTCTACGCCTAGCGCCGGACTAAGAGTTCGTCTCCTTCCCCCGTCCAAATTTTTACACTTCAGCTGTCTTTCGTTTCTCTTTTTTCTCTCACCCTTTTCATAAAAGCCCTTAAAGGCCTACTTGCGCATTGTTCGCACACACTTGATGTGCTACCCGCACTCATTATACCTGGGGACTTCTTTACCAGAAGCTTACTTATAAGGGCTTCATGCCCAGCACATGTGTCAAACTTCCACATGTACCTTTTATTCACCATTATATGCATCGATATGACTTAAGTTTTGGCCAAGCTGGGTTGCCTGGCTCCTGTGCTTACCCCTACGTTCCCGATTGTTCGGCTAGGAGGTAAAGGGAGCACCTCTGCGGTTGTTACTGCCGGGTCAGCCGGATGTGTACCTCAGACTGGGTGAAGCCGAAAGCTAGCGTTCTTAAGGGAATATTCGGTCGGTGACTTGAAAGATGATTTTTTACCTATTTATTTATCTGCCCCCAGATGTTTTCCTGCTCTTTTCGCAGTCTGGACATGCACTTTAGGGCATGCCTCCCAGGGAAAGGAACCCTTAACGGAACTATTCTCCCTGGAAGATGTTTCTTACTAACCATGTAATATAACATAACTAGTTGGGCACTTGTCTGATAAAGCACTAATGACCCCTACGCCTAGTCTCCATGCATGCCCCGGTTTTTTCTTAACCGAGAAGGTATTCGGACACACTCCAGACTCTAGGGTCCTGAGGTTGAAGCGAAAAGGTCGGCAAAGACAAACGTTCTACAATCCGGCTAGAAGGCATTTTACATGTCATTTTAAAATACATTGTCAAATCGACTGACTGTATTCCTCCTCAATCCCGTCTAACAGGCTGTCTAATTCACAGTCCCGTTGGGAATATTTAGCGGCCAACTCTACTTGGTCGTACACTAAACTCACAGGGATCTCCTTCCCATCAGGCCCCACAGGTCCGACCTCGGCCATGTGGTTGGGATCCGCCTTCTTGTACCGCGTCTTCACCATGGCCCAGGCCTCCCTGGCACCTTGGCGGCAGGCCGATATCTTCCATAAACGGAAGCGCTGCCGCGCTCCCTGAAGCTTCTCCGCAAGCTCTCCAAGGCCCTCGGGTAGGGAGAGGGACGGCCATAAAGCCTGGACGATGCCGCTCATCGCCTGCCGAACTCGTTCGAGCAGTTGCACCAGCTCGGGAAGTTGATCACCTGTTGATACGGGCATCTCCTCCACAGGGCGACCTGTGAGCACACCTACAGACATATTTCTGTCAATTGACTTCCTCGCCGAACTCTTCTTTTCAAAAGAGTTCGCTCAAGAACTTACTATAGATGCCGCGACGAAGCCGCTGATTCTCCTTCACGGAGCCAGACAGCTCGGCCCGAACACCTTTCAGCTCCTCTCCAAGCTGGGCGTGGGCATCCTGGAGTTTGTTCCTTTCCTGCTGCACCTTCGTCAGCACCCTCTCACCGGCCTTCAGCTAGCGCAGTAGTTGTTGCTTGTCCGGATCCAGTCTGGCAACATCTACAATATCATTGTCAGACTTACACGCGCGCCACACACCGCTTATCTTTTTGAAATAATGTGTTACCAGGAGGGGTCTCTGTGTCTCCTCCTGCGGCAGCGAGTGCGGCCTCAAGTTGAGCCTTGCACTCTTGTAGCTCCTGGGACAATTGGGTATTCTTCTCTGTAAGATCCTACATATCAAATGATCCTTAAATCAGTTACTCTAACTACTTTAAGTCTCGGGGGCTACTGGCATATACAACTATTAAAATATCTTACCCGTATGTCTTTTACATACTGCTCCATGGCTCTGGTCAAACCATCTTGATCAGCACGGAGGTGCGCGTCCCCCGCGTTAAAGGCATTCAATGCCTCAGGGGAGAAGCACGCGTCACGAAAAACTGTCAGGCGACGCCTATGGTTCATGGCGCTCTCCAACTCAGACTTGGTGGCGGACAGTCTGTCGGCGTCCTCCGTTGGAGGAGTATCCGGCTCGCGCCTTGTGCTCGCCTCCCCCTCCAGACCAGGTGTTGGAGCCTGGCTGGCAGAGGCTTGGTTGGCAACCTCTCCGCCCATAGTCCGGCGAGCACTCTTTCTCCTGCAAAAGTTATGAGCATTCAAACACCTCCTAGGAACTTTGTCCTAAACAATGGTCGCGAGCTATACCGTTGCGGTGACGTTCCGATTTGCACCGCACCCCTCTTCTGCCTGCGGGGCCGGACTGACCCCTGTGGGTCAGCCGCCGCGGGTTCGGCTTCCTGCCTTGAAGGTACCTCCTGCGAGACACCATTGTATACAGTGGTCATAAATGCGCAAGGACGAAATAATGGTGATAGGACTTCAGTCACAATCACCTGGGGAGCCGGAGATAGGTCGGGGTAGTCAGCCGTAATGGCAACTAGAGCTTTATCCATGATGAGTTGATGAAACACCCCGTCAATTAGCTCCACCTTTATGTCCGGATCCTCTTTGGAGGATGGATCAAGGGATATTTCTGGATCCTCGGGCTGTGGGGCCGGGCTATGTATGCTCTCCACAGTCCGGCGCAGATCCTGCGTCAAAACCATAAAGTTAGGTACTTAACTTTGAAAGCGTGGGTCGGATAAATGAACATCTGCTTACCCAGCTCCGAGGGTTGTTCATGGAGAACCCATTCAATGGGCTCGTCTGGAGGAAGTCCTCCTTCTCCCCCTTGTACAGGCCGGACAGAATCTTCACCAGATCTTCGGCCGATCCCGGCCCTTGGTGGCCATAACGAGTGGAATCATTCTCCCCGTTGAAATCCCACATGGGGTGGCCCCTGTATTGCAGCGGCTGCACCCCCCGCATAATGCACGTGGCCATGACTCCAATCATGGTCAGTCCGGAATGGGTCAGTAACCTTATCTGGCCCATCAAATAATGGACGCTCTTGTCTTCCTCCAGCTGCGGGATCCGCGGGCGCCAACTCAGGCGTTTCTTCAGAGGAGCATTGCTAAACTCCGGGAGGCCGGTCCGAACAGGGTCCAGCAGTGGAGCATCTTCTACATAAAACCATTCTGAAGGCCAGTCTTCGGACGCCTTCTTAGGGGTTCCGGAGGGATATCCGGTCCCGGTGATGCGCCATATTTCGGCACCGCCCACTTGATATATTGACCCCTCGTGAGAGCGGGGTACGAGGCAGAATAGCCTCTTCCACAGCGCAAAGTGGGGCTCGATGCCCAGGAATAGCTCGCAAAGAGCTACGAAACCCGCTATATGCAGAATAGAGGCGGGCGTGAGGTGATGGAGCTGGAGTCCGTAGAACTCCAGAAGCCCGCGGAGGAACGGATGTACAGGAAATCCAAGCCCCCTTATCAAATAGGGGACGAAGCATACCCTCTCCCCTTTGTTGGGACTAGGGGTGGCTTCCGCTTGCTTCCCACCTTTGTAGGTGGCCAGCCCGGCTCGAACCGGGACCATAAAGGCCGGAGGAAGGTATCCCTCCGCTTGGAGCGTCACCAGCTCATTGTGCAGGACAGAACATCTCCTCTAATCTCCGGGCAGAGGGCTGGGAGCGCGAGAAGAGGAGCTGCGTCGACGGTCCATGATGGAATGGATTCTTGGTCAGAAGCGCTCCGATGAGTACTTGCGGAAGGAAGATGGTGTGGTCTGGATCTGGATTCTTGCCTCTCTTATAGGCAGATTGTTTGCGCAGCTAGGGGGTAAAACATAAAAGATACCCTGTCTTTTCGCATTCGTGCGACGCGTGGAAGAAGGCCATTATTGGGCGTGGAAGCCAAGGAGCGCAACGTTTATAAAAGAGCCGAACACTATCCGGCAAACACATGGAATTTGAAGGAGAACCCGCCTTGCAACGCCGAAGACTATATATGCGCTGGACTCGATGTCATTGAAGCCTGGTTCGGGGGCTACTGAGGGAGTCCTGGACTAGGGGGTGTCCGGACAGCCGGACTATCATCGTCAGCTGGACTCCAAGACTATGAAGATACAAGATTGAAGACTTCGTCCCGTGTCCGGATGGGACTTTCCTTGGCGTGGAAGGCAAGCTTGGCAATACGGATATGTAGATCTCCTACCATTGTAACCGACTCTGTGTAACCCTAGCCTCCTTCGTCCCTAGTTTTCTCTATTTTTTGCACACTCGACATTGTGTGGGCATTTTGAAAATAGCATATTTTTTTGACTGTGCATCATATGAAGATGTGCTATGCATGAATGTTGATCAGCATGATGTTAACTGGCTGGTAGTTCCATTTTCGACCATGAATAAAACTTCCAACAAGATGTTATACCTGTTTGAAAAGGGCATGTTAATATAAATGCTTTGCCTTTGAAACTTGAAGTTTCTTATCTGAAACTGGAATTTTTGTGTATTTACCGCGCTGATTCAAATTCCAACAGGCCGCCACCTCAGCCGCGGCCGGACCCTGGCACATGGCTTCTCCCAGCCGCATGGAGCAAAGTGTAGGATCCCTCGAAGAGGAAACTGCTGAGGTGCTCCGGTTGCCATCCGTAGAGCCTCACCAGCTTCGGGGACTACTGTCTGGGGGATAGACCCTGGGTAGCTTCATCCACACTTAAAGACATTTCAAGATATCGGGGCTAGCCGAGCCCCTCGTGCCGACTGGTTGCATGGCCAGCTCCCAGAGTCAGCTGGTGCCACGCGGCCGGCCTCCAGAAGACGGTGTGCTCCCCGAAGGCAGCTTGGGTATGGGCCGGCCTCCAGCAGCCGATCTATCCCCTACCTCGGAGTATGAACTCAACCACTACAACAGGACGGAGCATGGCGGTAGTGCCATCTGGTCCCCCCAAAACCCGGCAATACATGGCTACAGTATGCGCTGACCAGGCGGCCTCTGACCCGCCCGGCGCGGCAATGTAGCCATGCGGCCCCTGGTGTGGCCTCCGTCAGCACGGACGTCACTACAACGAAAGGTGATCTGTGAGGCCTGTAGGCGGCGGGCCCTACCTTTCGGCCAAATTCTTGGCAGTCGGCGGGGCCCCCAGAGGCGGGCCCCAGTAGCCGGCGGAGTACCCAGCGACCGTAGACACGCCCAGGTGCTACACCCAAACGTATTATCATTATACCCCTGGGGGGGTTGTGTCTATGGTCGCCGGGTACTCCGCCGGCTACTGGGGCCCGCCTTTGGGGGCCCCGCCGACTGCCAAGAATTCGGCCGAAAGGTAGGGCCCGCCGCCTACGGGCCTCGTAGATCACCTTTCGTTGTAGTGATGTCCGTGCTGACGGAGGCCATACTAGGGGCCGCATGGCTACATTGCCATGTCGGGCGGGTCGGAGGCCGTCTGGTCAGCGCGTACCCGGCGACCGTAGACACTGACGCCCAGGTGCTACACCCAAACGTATTACCATTGTACCCCTGGGGGGTTGTGTCTACGGTCGCCGGGTACTCCGCCGGCTACTGGGGCCCGCCTCTGGGGGCCCCGCCGACTGCCAAGAATTTGGCCGAAAGGTAGGGCCCGCCGCCTACGGGCCTCGCAGATCACCTTTTGTTGTAGTGACGTCCGTGCTGACAGAGGCCACACCAGGGGCCGCATGGCTACATTGCCGCATCAGGCGGGTCGGAGGCCGGGTTCACCTCATTCCATTCCACACACCATAGCTAGGAGAAGAGAGCTAGCCCTGTCCTTCTTCCTCCTCTAGCCATACAACTCAAGGAGCAACCTTGTATCATATTGATCATAGTCGTCATGCAGAGACCCCACAGAGCATAGGAATGAAATTGGAGTGGAAACTTTCTGTTTTTCCGGAGAAAAAATGGGAAACAGAGAGGAAATATTAAAACAGAAATGGAATTTTGCAAAACGGAAGTGGAAATTGATTTTTTATGCGGAAACGGAAACAAAAAAGGAACGGTGTTTTTCGGTGGAAGATGCATGGAAACGGAACTTTCCGTTTCCGTGAATATGGAATTTCTGTTTTTACTATAAATCTATGGATGCTTTGTAGTCCAACCACCAAAGAGAAAACAACGACACAATTAGTAGAATTGATCTGAGGCCCAACTTCTACTACTACACATGTACTCAGGTTGACCCCATACACAATTGTCCAATACTACTACAATACTACACTAAGTTGCTGACATAATGATATTATTTTGCAGCCATGTTAACAACTCATTAAATTTGTTTGTTTTTATGTGTATTTATCTATGATTCAAGGGGGTTTTAAGTTCTGGTCAGCGCCCACTTTTGTTTCCGTATCCGCATTTTATTCGCTCCGTGTCTGTTTCTGGTAGTATCTGTTTCCGTATTCATTTCCGGGGTATCTGTATATGTTTCTGCGTCTGCAAAAAAATATGAAAACAAATGTGGCAGCACTCAGTTCTGTCTGGTTCCGCTCCGAGCAGGACTAGGGGTGTTATCTCTCCGAAGAGCCATGAACCTAGGTACGTCTCGTTTCTAATCGAGCTCGTGCTCGCTCCCGCTTGCAAGACCCGACGACGTCCTCTTGGCACCATCCATGATAAGCCACCCCCTGGCATCTAACGTGATATTACCACAACACTCTTCTATCCTTTTTCTCTCAAAAAAAATTAGGATCACACGGGTATTGTGGATTCGGTCCGATATCATTGTGATGGGGATTCTGTCTTCGTGCCTCCTGACATTTAGGGGTTGTGGCAGTATCCCGGGGAGTTAAGATCCAATGTGTTTTCATCACAGTGTTTATCGTTTCACATCCGGAATACCAGAGGAAGCCGACATCGAATGTGCTTCTATGCTACTAGTGGTGAGAGTAGCTTGGCGACACCCAATACTGGGGAGAGTGATTAGATGTGTTGCCACAACTAGTATATCAGATGTTTTTTGAAGGTCTAAGGTACACGATTTCCGAGGTTTTCTTGGTTATGTGTTGACGGATGGATATAGTTGGAGTGTAGTATTTGTTAGTCCTGTGAGATATTTGTGCCTCCCTGTATCCCCAACACCACATTGCATAACCAGAAAGTTTTGGGAGTTAATAGGTGGGAGTTCAACTAGTTACCTAGGATTTCTTTTCGACGAATGTATGATTTGAGATTGGGGTCCAACGTCTAGTGCTTCGTTTTTCATGGTCCATTTATAGTGGCTGCGAGGCGTCTTCAAGAATCCTTTGCTATGATGATTCGGGGACATCTCGTTTGTCATTCGTGATGTCCGTTGTACGTCGTGCCCGTGGGTCCTCATCGCAAACACTTTGGGAGAAATCTCTATCATATGTTTGCTTCTGGCTTATTTCCCAAGCCAATACTTTGTTTTGTTTTGAGTTGAGGTATTCGAGTTGCTTCAATGTCAAGTGTTGATTCCATACCTTTTCCTGAGCAGTGTTCTCATATTTCTATGTGGATGCTAATCCTTCTGGATCATTGGGATTGTCTTGTCGATTCTTTTCCAACTGATGTGCTTCTCTTCAAATTAATCCTATCTTTTCAATATTTGCTAGATCAATTCTGAAAGTGCTAGTATCGACTAGAGGGGGGGTGAATAGGCGATTTTTATGAAAGTCTTCAAAACTTGGAAGTTTCGAAGACAAACAATTGAAATGCCCTAATTGATATGCAGCGGAAGATAAACTACTGTAAGCAAACCATAGTCAAGTATGCAATGATGTGAAAGCACAGGACTAATAGCAGCAAGTAGTAAGGATCAGGATGGAAGATAGTATGAAGCCAATCAATGATAGTTGTCAAGCAATGAAGTCAAACAGGTACAACAGATAGGCAATGACTTCACAAAGACAAACTTAAGTAAAGGATGGAAAGGGATAGAACCAATTGCTTGTTGAAGACACATGATTTATTGGACCAGTTCCAGTTGCTGTGACAACTGTACGTCTGGTTAGGGAGCCTGAGATTTAACTCAGAAGACCGTGTCTTCACCTTATTCCCCTTGAGCCAAGGACACCCATTCCTCGCCCAATCACTCTGGTAAGTCTTCAAGGGAGACTTCCAAACCTTCACAGACTTCGTTCACCGGCAATCCACAATGACTCTTGGATGCTCAGAATGCGACGCCTAACCGGCTGGAGGATTCACAGTCCTCAAGTGTAATAAGTCTTCAGGTCACACAGACAGAAAGACTTCGGTGATTCCTGACACTCTTTGGCTCTGGGTGTTTGGGCTTTGTCCTCGCAAGGATTTCTCTCTCTCAAATGCTTCGAGGTGGGTTGCTCTCAAACGACAAAAGCCATGCACTAACTCTGAGCAGCCACCAATTTATGGTGTAGGGGGTGGGCTATTTATAGCCACTGGGCAAACCGACCTGATTTGTCCAAAATGATCCTGGGTCACTAAGGAACTGACATGTGTTCCAACGGTCAGATTTCAAACACACACGGCAACTTTACTTGGGCTACAAGCAAAGCTGACTCATCCAGCTCTGGATAAGATTTGCTCTCATTGTCTTCGCTCGAAGACATAGGATTTGGGTTGAGCATCACTTCAGTCACTCTGACTTAGTTCACTTGGACCCCACTTAACAGTACGGTGGTTCCTATGACACAACAAAGAAGAAAAGGAAACAGCGAAACCACATAGTCTTCGCGCTCCATAGTCTTCACGTAATGTCTTCACATGTCATAGTCTTCAATATAAATATCTTCTCATACCACCATTGTCTTCAATGTCTTCATACACTTTTAGGGGTCATCTCTGGTAGGTAAACCGAATCAATGAGGGACACTACCTGCGTTATCCTGCAATTCTCACAAACGCATTAGTCCCTCAACCAACTTTGTCGTCAATACTCCAAAACCAACTAGGGGTGGCACTAGATGCACTTACAATCTCCCCCTTTTTGGTGATTGATGACAAACTAGTTGAAGTTTTCAACGGGGATAAGGTATGTGAAATTTTAAGGATAGGGAATTGTCTTCATAAGTAGCAAGGGCTCCCCCTGAAGATGTGCATATAAGTAATTTGCTTTTGGAATGCAAATGCACATGGCAGGTTGTATTTGTGGAGATCCACTTCAACTTATGAAGATAATTCATCATGCATGAAATGATATAGCAAATAGAATGACATGCATAATGAAAAATGGACGTCTGCAGAATGATCTAAGTGCGGAAGTTATCATCACACATGTGGAATTTACCATCGCATCACAGTAAAGCAAATAAGTAGTAGACAACCATCAAGTTTAAGTGTTACAACTCAAAGAACCAAATGTTTCAAAAGCAAGAGTTGTAAGCACGAGGCAAAATATAATGCAACCGCCCATATGAACCCGCTTGAAGACTATCAACTCATACGCTTCTCCCCCTTTTCTCAGTAAGGACCAAAAAGGTTTGAAGACATAGAGCATCCACTCGTCCTCATGAGTAGGTGAAGCAGCAGGGTTGTCGTTGTTGGTTGGCGGTGCAGACGTACTTGGTGCAGTGTTGATGCGTGCAGTAGGAGGAGGCGGTGAAGTAGCATCATCTTCATCATTGAACACTCTGGCATTGACAGTTGCCGCGGAGGAAGAATAGTCAGAGTCTTCAAGGGATGGAGTTCGATGCAGGGTAGGAGTCCGTGGAGGAGTGGAGTCGAACTTGAATCTTTCATTGAAGCCATCGTCTTGAAGATCTGCTTCAGCACTGAGCAGGGTCAAACTCTTCCATGAGCGCCGGCAAGTCTCATGAGCAACAAATGCATTCTTGGTGGCAAGGTTTCGAATGCATTGACATCCACCAAGAGACTTTGCATCTGTCTCTTGAGACAATAGTGATGCTTATCCTATTTTTGATGAAGTGCCACAAGAAGTTCTCGATCATTGAGAGCACGAGAGCGCTTCTGAGGCCTTTGGGCAATGGTGCTTTCAGTGGCTTCAGTAGGTGCACGATGAGGCAGGCGAGTATTTCTAGCCATTGGATAGATTCGTGTTGCAGCTTGGACGCCTTCTATGGGTTGAGTGAAGCTTTGGTGCTCGACATTCTGAAGACAAAGAGGCTTCTTGGCAGGGTCAGAGTATATGGCTTCAACTGACATATCAACATCTGGCAAAAAGATCAGATGATTGCGAGCAGAGGGTTGATAGTTGACAGTTGAGTGTCGCTTGATGAGGCGCATGACCCATGGAGCATAGAACTTCAGACCAAAAAGATCAGATCCAGAAGCAGCAAGTTGCCTGATGAAGAATTCTTGAGTATTGAAGCTGATGCCATTGAGAATGTAAAAGACCAAAGTCTTCATAGCTCCTTCAAGCTTGGCCGCTGATGAATGTCCTTTGATAGGCCATAGAGTTCGCCTGATAATATGATATATTGTGCGCGGCAGATACTCAAGGTCTTCAACAAAGAACTCTGTTGGATATTTCAACGTCAGATGGCAAAGGCTTCATCATGCTCAACATCTGGCTCATGTTGGGTTCTGGCTTCTGGAAGATGCTCTCCAAAGCATTGCGGTGTAGTTGGCAATCAGGTTCATATAGCTCTCCAGGAGTGGCTAGCCTAGTAAGCTCAATGATATCCATAGCTTTGGCTTCGTGATGAACATTTCCGGACATCCACACGAGAACCCATGTCTTGTTGTCTCTGTTGTAGCCGCGAATGTGGAGGGTAGCATAGAATTGAAGCAACAGTTCTTCATTCCAGTGTTCTTGGTCTGTCAAAAAGTTGAGCAGACCAGCATCACGAAAGCAATCAAGTGCTTCTTCTAAGCACAGCAGTCCAGCAATGGCTTCAGTGTCGAGGCGCATATGAGGGAAAATGTGCCCTTGATCATACATAACGCAGGAGTAATAGCTTCACTGTTGATAGCTCCAGAAATGATCTGATGATATCCTTGGCTTTGAGTAGGGGTTCTTGGCGCTATCAAAGAAGGTATTGTGGCTTTTGAAGCCATTAGCATTGAAGGACCCTGGTGAGTTTGAAGTGCCTAGAAACCTTGGCAGTCTTGGCTTTGGCTTCTGGACCTGAGGCCTATGCTCAACATGATAATCAAATTGAGGACCAGAGGCAGTAGGCGGAGGTACCAGAATGGGCCATCGAACAATGGTTAGCTGACCATGACTGTATGCTTGCTCAATTGTATGGGGCCTTGGTGGCGGAACAGGAGCTGTGGCAACAGCAGATGCTTCAGGTTGCACAGCAGGTGCTTCAGGAGCAGTGGCCTCATTGGCTTCAGGCACACTGGTTGGTTCAAGCTCCACATTAGCTTCAGCCATGACTACGTCATTGGCTTCATTGGTGTTGGTGGTGGCAGCTTCAACATTGTCAACCTCCACTTGATGAACAGGAGGGTCGGGCACTGGCTCGTTCACATCAGGAACAGCTTCTTCAATAACTGGGGGAGTCGGGACACGTACGTCTTCTTGATTCTCATCGGCTGATGCAGCCGGAATGTCTTCAGCAGCTTGGGCTTCAGACGAGGAGACATTCACAGTTGGAGTGGGTTCATAAAATACTTGACGTGCAACAGGTTTGCGTTGCACTTCTCCTTTTGGAACGCTCGACAGAGGGACTTGAGGCCTTTGTCCTTTGCGAAGCCTGCGAAATGCTGGCAACGCCTTTGGAGATGGAGTTGGCTAGGCCTCAAAGTCTTCATCTTCTTCTTGCACGGGTGGTGTAGCTTGTTGTTGTTGTTGGGGAGTACTTGGGGAGTCTTGTTGCTGTGGGTGATCAGCCCACGATGCATCCTGAGCAATTGGCGACGGCCAATGCTGATGAGTTCGCTGTTCGTAAGAACAAGCGATGATACCACATTGTGTTCAATCTGAGGAAGAACTTCATCATCTTCAACATTGTCATCTTGACCAATGTCTTCAGCAGCGGTGGGTTCAGCTGCTAGAATATCTTCAGCTTCATGAGCCTCTGTGGAAGCAGGCTCATGAACTATCACCCTTCTTTCTTGATGTTCTGACGCAGGGCGAACCACTAAAATGGGTTCAACAACTAAGGGCTATGTGGGAGCAGCCCTAGTCTTCTTGGTCTTGCGCTTCTTCTTGGAGGGAGCAGCATCAGAGGCTTCAGGATTCTTCCTCTTTCTGGCTTCAGCCTCGGCAGCCCTTGTCTTCTTCTGTTCTGAAGCGGTTGTTGTGACCTTTGGCTTCGAGCCAGTCATGCTGCTTGGGAAGATAATGTGAGGGGCTTCTTGACTTGAAGGTGCAGGTGGAGCGGTAGATGGCTTCTTCTTCTTTGCAGCCATCCTGGGGTCAATGCCAGGACGGCCAAGAGATTTGCGCTTCTCTGCCTCATTGTAGGCAAGCACACATTTATCAGCCAAACTCTTCATGCGCTCACGACAGCCCTGAGCTTCTTCACGCTTCTTAAGAAAAGCTTCTTTAAGCTCATGCAGCATGACCTTGAAGTTTCTGACGTCTTGAACACTGAGCTTCGCCACATGATTCTTGAACTGAGCCTTCTCATAATCAATTTTGTTCTTCAGCTCAACGATGCGCTGAGCGAGAGCTAGCTCAGAAGCAATGGCACCATTGAAAGAGACGCTGAGGCCAATGGGAAGCTGCAAATCTTCAAAGCTAGGATTGGGGGTGTCAAACCACTCATCAATGAAGTTGTGGATGATTTCCACATCGAAGAGAGGCAAGTTGTTGAAGATTTCTGCTTCTTCCTTGCTCTTGATCAGTTGCTCAAGGGCATCATCAGCAAGATCTTCGTCGCTGGACAGATCAATGGGTTCTTCACGCAGAATGGCGGCAGGAGTCATGGTTTGATCAGTATGTCTGACTATTTGCTTCTTCTTCTCCGTCTTCTTGGAGATACGAGATTGATCTTCAGACTACACACTGTCTTCAGGAGGTGCAGTGGCCAGTGGCTTCGCACGTGAAGCTTTTGGAGGTGCAGCTGATCTTGAAGCCTTTGGCTTCTTTTGCTTCTGCGGCTTCGGAGGAGGAACTGGAGGTTCATTAGTATCAGCATCATTATCAGAATGATCTACTCTGGCACCTTGGACCAAGATGTAGGTGATGAGGCCGTCAAGGTTGGAGAAGGGGCCGATGACATTAGGTTCTGCGTCACGGGAGCCGTCAGCATGGGGAGCAGAGGGACCAGGGTTGAAGTCCAATCCCAATGACTTCTTGTTTTTCTTGGCCAAAGCCTGGGCGAACTGAAAGTTGCGCTTGAAGAGAGCATCGTCACGACACCAGAGTAATGATGTGGGATCGGCGTTCTCAGGCTGAGGTCCATGGACCATGCAAGGATAGAAGCCTTGCGCAATAGCTTCAGCTCTGTTCTTGGGTTCAAGGCCTCGATAGAGAATATCACCCCAAGGTCTCTTGATAGCATTCTTCTATGCATATTACTTGGTGACAAACTTGTACTTGAACCATTCTTCAGCCCAATAGCGTCGAATCCATTGGATTCGTGTCTTGCGCTGATGATAAGACTCTTCAGGATCTGTCTTGTAGAGCTCTGCTAGGTCATCAGGCAGATCTTTGGATGTTCTTTCTCGGCGCTGTCTGCCACCCTTCCTAGCTGATTTTTCTGTAGCCATGAACTTCAAACTGAATGGCTTCAATATGTTCAAAGGCTTCAGAGACTTACGCTTGCTGGTCAAGCAGGAACTGGCTTCAGGAGAATTGATATGATGCTGTAAATATTGTGCAAACGAATGCATACTATGAGAACCAAGGGATTCTCACACGGACATGTACCTGTGACAGCATTAGAGATACGAGGGAAGAGGAAGAAGTCATATGCATTCTCAGAAGATTTTGAAGATAAATCAGTTTGAAGACATTGACCTCATGATGCGAAGACATTCACTTATATGAGGTGAGTTGGTTCCAGATTTGTACCAATCCGAGAATAAGTACAAGTGAGGAATCAAACTTGATATAAAATCTAAGTCAATAGACTAGGCAGTATGAGATGCAGATAGAATAGATCTAACATTGTGTAGGCAGAAACCACTTTCGGTAAATAGGATGAAATCTTGAAGATCAAAAAGGTGGTAAAAATAGAGTTATAATTACCGCACGAAGAACTGCTGGATGGGATGAATAGGAGACCGAGCAGTTCAGCCCACCGTGCCCTAACTTGGCGACGGAGGACACCTACGGCGACGACGGAGAGGACGATGTCCGTGGCCGGCGTGAGGACGGTGTCGGAGAAGTCGCGGCAGCTAAGCGCTTCGTCGCCGGCGTCGTCAAGAGCTAGCGGTGGCGCTAGGGTTTCAACGAGGTGGAGAGGTGGAAGAAGGATTTCTTTACCGCGGGGGACAAGTATTTATAAGTAGGTGTGCAGCACAGCGCAATTAAGCTGGTGCCCCTAGCGGTTCACATCTGAGGGGCACGTGGCAAACATGCAACATACTCAGAGTTGTCCCACGTTCCCACGCCCGCCAGGCATGTCGGAGAGTTGTTCCGTCTTCTCTGGATTTCAACAATAAAGATAAGTCATTTAAAATAGATTTAATGTTTGTCTCTTTGCCTTCTGCTGACTAGGACGCAGAGAAGACATTTGACAGTTTCAATAGAATGCATATGATTTGGACAGATAGAGTTTGAGATAGAAAGCATAAAGAGGTTAGGGTCCGATCACATTCACTTAGTTCAAATGATTCAAAATGAAGACATAGCTATAAGTGAATGCTGTAGAGGACAAAACACTAGTATATATATCAGAAAGCAATCAAATCATCATAGTGAAGTAAATCATGAAGATAAATTGAAACTGAAGACAAATCAAATGCAAAGTCATTGCAAAGATAATGCCATTTGTGAAACACTTCAAACAGAGAAACTTGGTGGTGGCGTTACCCACCGTATAGGAAGTATTAGACCCAGACACGTCGCACAACTATCGTGGCGCTCTAAAGTCAAATTCCATGTTAATGTATTCACACTCAGAGTGTAAGTCTTCATTGATTGAAGATATACATTACTTTGTGTGTTGCACATCTAAGTCATCAACATGCATAAGTGTTAGGATGTGTGCCTGTTCACAGGACATTAGAGGATTCCAAGATATTTAGCTCACACCGTAACTTGCAAAACCTTTTCTTATCCAAGGGCTTTGTGAAGATATCTGCCAGTTGCTCTTCAGTGTTGACATGAATGATGTCGATATCTTTCTTCATGACATGATCTCTGAGAAAGTGATGACGAATTTCAATGTGCTTTGTCTTCGAGTGCTGGACTGGATTGTTGGCTATCTTGATGGCACTTTCGTTGTCGCAGAAGACAGGGACTTGTTTCAGGTTGATGCCATAGTCCTTGAGAGTTTGCTTCATCCATAGAAGCTGAGCACAACAGGATCCAGCAGCAATGTATTCAGATTCAGCAGTTGAGAGTGATACACAATTCTACTTCTTTGAAGACCAACAGACAAGTGATCGTCCCAGAAAGTGACATGTGCCTGATGTAGACTTGCGATCCACCTTGTCACCAGCATAATCAGCATCCGAGAATCCAACCAAATCAAATTTTGAGCCCTTGGGATACCATAATCCGAGTGTTGGGGTGTAAGCCAAATATCGAAGAATTCGCTTCACAGCTAAGTGATGTGATTCCTTTGGTGCCGCTTGGAATCGAGCACACATGCAAACACTAAGCATAATATCTGGCCTAGATGCACATAGATAAAGTAAAGAACCAATCATGGAGCGGTATACCTTTTGAGCGAACTCTTTACCATTGTCGTCGGGACCAAGATGGTGTTCGGTTGGCATTGGCGTTGTGTAGCCTTTGCAGTCTTCCATTCCAAACTTCTTCAGACAATCTTTGAGGTATTTTTCTTGAGATATGAAGATGCCATTCCTTTGCTGACAAATTTGAAGACCAAGGAAGAACTTCAGCTCTCCCATCATGGACATCTGATATTGCTCTTGCATCATGTACCCAAACTCATCACTATACTTCTGGTTGGTGCAACCGAAGATAATGTCATCCACATATATTTGGCACATAAACAGTTCACCATCATATGTATTCGTGAAGAGTGTGGGATCAAGGGATCCAGGTTTGAAGCCTTTGCTCTTCAGGAAGTCTTTGATCGTATCATACCATGCACGAGGAGCTTGTTTGAGGCCATACAGTGCTTTGTTTAGCTTGTACACCATATCAGGATGTTTTGGATCTTCAAAGCCAGGTGGTTGTGCGACATACACTTCTTCTTCAATCTTGCCATTGAGAAATGCACTCTTCACATCCATTTGATATAGCAAGATGTTGTGATGATTGGCGTAGGCTAGCAGTATGCGAATAGCTTCAAGCCTAGCCACAGGAGCAAATGTTTCATCGAAGTCAATTCCTTCTACTTGAGTATATCCTTGAGCCACAAGGCGTGCTTTGTTTCTGACGACTTGGCCATGCTCATCTTGCTTGTTTCAATATATCCATTTTGTTCCAATAATGTTATGCTTGCGAGGGTCAGGTCGCTTGACAAGTTCCCAAACATTATTCAGCTTGAACTGTTGAAGTTCTTGCATGGCTTGAATCCATTCAGGTTCCATAAAAGCTTCAGCAACTTTCTTGGGTTCTGATATTGACACAAATGAAAAGTGCCCACAAAAGTTTGCTAACTGTGTTGCTCTTGAGCGAGTCAGTCGACCAGGTGCATTGATGCTGTCAATTATCTTCTCAATTTGTACTTCATTTGCAACACGAGGATGAACAGGACGAAGACTTTGCTCTTGCTGATCATGGTCATCATTGGAAGGATTGTCTTCGGTCTGAGCATTGTCTTCAGGTTGATTTGGTGCAGAGATGATGATTTCCTCTTCAGGCTGTGCTTCAGAAGGCATGATTTCACCAGTTCCCATCAGCTTGATAGATTCGCTTGGAGGAGCTTCATCTAGTGTGCTTGGCAGAATCTCTCTCTGTGAACCATTGGTTTCATCAAATTTCACATCCACAGTTTCGACGATTTTGTAGAGATAGAGGTTGAAGACTCTGTAGGAGTGTGAGTCCTTTCCATAGCCAAGCATGAAGCCTTCGTGAGCCTTAGGTGCAAATTTTGACTTGTGATGGGGATCCTTGATCCAGCACCTAGCACCAAATACTCTGAAGTAACTGACGTTTGGCTTCTTGCCAGTAAGGAGCTCATAGGATGTTTTGTTCAGAAGCTTATGGATGTAGACACGGTTGATGATGTGACATGCAGTATCAATAGCTTCAGGCCAGAACTTTCTTGGTGTCTTGTATTCATCGAGCATTGTTCGAGCCATCTCAATGAGGGTTCTGTTCTTGCGTTCAACGATGCCATTTTGCTGAGGTGTGTATGGAGCAAAGAACTCATGAGTGATTCCCATTGTATCCAGATACAGATCAAGTCCGGTGTTCTTGAATTCAGTGCCATTGTCACTTCTGATATGCTTGATCTTCACGCCATAATTGTTCATTGCTCGATTGGTGAAGCGTCTGAAGACATCTTGCACTTCAGTCTTGTAGAGAATTATGTGAACCCATGTGTATCTTGAGTAGTCATCAACAATGACGAAGCCATAGAGACAAGCAGTTGTTGTGAGGGTGGAGTAGTGAGTAGGTCCGAATAAGTCCATGTGTAACAGCTCGAAGGGTTGAGATGTTGTCATGATTGTCTTCGAGGGGTGTTTTGCCCTTGTCATCTTTCCAGCTTCGCAGGCACCACACAAGTGATCCTTCTTGAACTTGACATCCTCGATGCCAATGACATGCTTCTTCTTGACGAGTGAGTTTATGTTCCTCATGCCAGCATGCCCTAGCCTTCTATGCCAAAGCCAGCATTCTGAAGCTTTTGTGAGAAGACATACGGCAAGCTGTGGACCTGTTGAGAAATCTACCATGTATAGATCATCTTTTCGATACCCTTCAAAGACTAGAGACTTGTCAGATTCCATTAGTACAAGGCAACGGTATTTTCCAAATATCACAATCATGTTTAAGTCACAAAGCATTGAGACAGACATTAAGTTGAAACCAAGGGATTCAACAAGCATCACTTTATCCATGTGTTGATCCTTTGAGATTGCAACTCTACCTAGACCCAATACCTTGCTTTTACCAGTGTCAGCAAACGTGATGTGACTCTTGTCGGATGGACGTAAGGTTGAGTCCATGAGAAGACTTCGATCACCAGTCATATGATTTGTGCATCCACTGTCCATAATCCATTCTGAAGCTTTTGGTGATGTACCCTATAGTGCAGTTAGGAGGATAGGCTTCACAAGAGTGTTGTGAAGCATAAGCATTTGGCACATATAGGGATTGTCACAGCTTAGATCAGGATTAGGATACATAGTATGACAGGTAAGCGATTCAGATATGAAGTATATAGAATGACATTTTATCATGCGTCCGTAATGTGTTTTAGGTCCCCAGCAATAGCATCGGACGCCTTTGATTTCAGGCTGGAGACCCTTTTCTGCAAAAGAGAGTTAATTCTTCTTCGCCACCCACATTTTCAGGGGTGGCTTAGAAGCAATGAGTCTAAGTGCAGCATCTGAGAATTTCGGCTTTGAAGCCCTAGAAAATAGCCTTGCAGGAGAAGAATGATACTCATATGAATAAGCAAAAAAGTTCTTAGTCCTATGAACATAGCAGTTCGAAGACACGCGCTCATATTCATAAGTCCAAGTATGATTTCCCTGCAAAACATTGGCGTTAGGGTGACTGAAGTGAGTCTTGTATATGTATGAAGCCTTTGGGCCATATGAAGCTATAGGTCTGGGGTTTGTCTTCTTCCTTGGTGGTGTCATGACGACATTCACAGGAAGATTCTCGATGTACTACTTAGGTACCCAGATCTTCTTCATAGGTGGTCCATTCCTGCAGTTAGTACCAATGTACCTAGCAAACACTTCACCATTCTGATTCTTGAACAGCTTATAGTTTGCATCAAAGGATTCATTAATGATAATAGGATTAGCGTAGGTAAAGCTAGATAAAGTGGATGGATCTACTGAAGGTTCCTTTGCAGCAACCCATGTGGTTTTGGGGTACTGCTCAGGCTTCCAGTACGAGCCATCAACATTCATTTTCCTCTCGAACCCAACACCCTCTTTCCTAGGGTTTCGGTTCAGAATCTGCTTTTTTAGGACATCGCTGAGTGTCTGATGCCCTTTCAGACTCTTATACATCCCTGTAAAATGCTATGTCTTCAACATAGCATTTTGATCAGCAATAGCAGTGGTATCCTCCGCAGAGAGGTTAGTAACCACATCAGTAGGTGAAGACAATGAAACAGTAGCAGCAGTGGAACATTCAGCAACAGATGTAGCGTTATCACGCTCAATGCATTTTAGACATGGTGGTTCAAATCCATTCTGTGTAACGCTGATTTGTTGAGCAAGCAATGAATCGCGCTCCTTCTGAAGATCTTCATAATCCACTCTTATCTTTTCAAGGTCTTGCTTTCTTTGAAGACATTCAGAAGAAAGCTTCTCATGATTAGACAAGAGAGCATTATGTTGATCTTGAAGGGCGTCAAACTTGGAATGAAGTCTCTGAAGACTCTCAGCCAATGCTTTTGACTGATCCATTTCTTCGCCCAACATATCATCACTCTTACTAAGCATGTCTTGAACCCTTTCCAATACTCTTTGTTGTTTAGTGGCAAGGGAAGCAAGTTTGACATAACTGGGGCCAAATTCATCACCTGATTCATCATCACTACTTTCAGAGAGGTAGCATTCAGTTACCTTATCACCCCTTGCCATGAGGCATGATGAAGATGATGGCGATTTAGGTGCAAAGGTCATCTCCTTAAGAGACTCCTTGTAGTCCTCAAACCAAGGATCATGATGAGTATGATGACCTTCATAGACCTCAGAAAGCCGGTCCCAGATTAGCTTCGTGTGATTGAGGTGCATAACATTCCTGAACTGATTTCGGGACAGATGAGAGCAGATGACATCCTTCGCCGTAAGGTTCAGTAGAGTGTACGTGCAAATGTCATCGGCCTCAGCCATCTTGCATAGATCAGTGAGGCCAATCTCAGTGACGGTCCACAGTTTGCTATCCATGGCCATGAGTCACTTCTTCATCATGGCCTTCCATCAGGGATACTCATGACCGTCAAAGGTAGGGCAAGATATGTTCCTCAATCCTGCAGTCGACATAGCTAAAACTCCAGGTGGTTAAACTGAATCACACAGAACAAGGGAGTACCTTGCTCTGATACCAATTGAAAGTGCTAGTGTCGACTAGAGGGGGGTGAATAGGCGATTTTTATGACAGTCTTCAAAACTTGGAAGTTTGGAAGACAAACAATTGAAATGCCCTAATTGATATGCAGCAGAAGATAAACTACTATAAGCAAACCATAGTCAAGTATGCAATGATGTGAAAGCACAGGACTAATAGCAGCAAGTAGTAAGGATCAGGATGGAAGATAGTATGAAGCCAATCAATGATAGTTGTCAAGCAATGAAGTCAAAGAGGTACAACAGATAGGCAATGACTTCACAAAGACAAACTTAAGTAAAGGATGGAAAGGGATAGAACCAGTTGCTTGTTGAAGACACATGATTTGTTGGACCAGTTCCAGTTGCTGTGACAACTGTACGTCTGGTTAGGGAGGCTGAGATTTAACTCAGAAGACCGTGTCTTCACCTTATTCCCCTTGAGCTAAGGACACCCAGTCCTCGCCCAATCACTCTGGTAAGTCTTCAAGGGAGACTTCCAAACCTTCACAGACTTCGTTCACCGGCAATCCACAATGACTCTTGGATGCTCAGAACGCGACGCCTAACCGGCTGGAGGATTCACAGTCCTCAAGTGTAATAAGTCTTCAGGTCACACAGACAGAAAGACTTCAGTGATGCCTAACACTCTTTGGCTCTGGGTGTTTGGGCTTTGTCCTCGCAAGGATTTCTCTCTCTCAAATGCTTCAAGGTGGGTTGCTCTCAAACGACAAAAGCCATGCACTAACTCTGAGCAGCCACCAATTTATGGTGTAGGGGGTGGGCTATTTATAGCCACTGGGCAACCCAACCTGATTTGTCCAAAAAGACCCTGGGTCACTAAGGAACTGACACGTGTTCCAACGGTTAGATTTCAAACACACACGGCAACTTTACTTGGGATACAAGCAAAGCTGACTCATCCAGCTCTGGATAAGATTTGCTCTCATTGTCTTCGCTCGAAGACATAGGATTTGGGTTGAGCATCACTTCAGTCACTCTGACTTAGTTCACTTGGACCCCACTTAACAGTACGGTGGTTCCTATGACACAACAAAGAAGAAAAGGAAACAGCGAAACCACACAGTCATCGCGCTCCATAGTCTTCACGTAATGTCTTCACATATCATAGTCTTCAATATAAATATCTTCTCATACCACCATTGTCTTCAATGTCTTCATACATTTTTAGGGGTCATCTCCGGTAGGTAAACCGAATCAATGAGGGACACTACCTGCGTTATCCTGCAATTCTCACAAACGCATTAGTCCCTCAACCAACTTTGTCGTCAATACTCCAAAACCAACTAGGGGTGGCACTAGATGCACTTACAAATTCTCAGTTCTTTGCAATGGTGTTTGTTTCATCCATCCCAAGTTGCCTTTGTTTTCCCACCATCCCACCCTTTTTCGTCAATGACTCAGATTTCTTAATCTAAGTATCCTTTTATTCATGCAAAGTCTCTTCATCATTTTCTTTCAAGTTTCAATCAGGTCATTTATCGTGAAGAAGTTTAGGAGTTTCGAGTTAATCATTCTTCATTCTCATTTTTTTTCCGGTGGATTCAATTCATGCTTTTGGTGTTGATCATATCCCTTTCCTCATTTCAAATGCTTCCCCATGTCGGTGCACCTCTTAATCATTTTACCTCTGTCTATGCATATCTGAAGTGCTGAAGATATATCAGGGGATTCATATTTCCATTATTAACCAGTTCAAGCTATTTCGAGGTTGTTTTCTCATTCAAGCCATATAAATCAACCAGTGCAATCTCTCTTCAAGCAACCATTCCCAAAGGTGTTCTCTTTTGAGTGGGCCCTAAACCATAGGTCTTTTCCCACGATCTTACTTGACTCTTCTAATATTTTTGGAGGGATTCTCAAATTCTTTTCAAAGTTTGACGTAAGAATGAATTATCATCAGTCATTGCCTTCTCCAAGATCGCCTCCAAAATCTTTGCATCTTTGGCTCAACATTAATATTCATCATTGTTCCAGAGTGTCTCAACAATTTTGGTGGTTCTCGTCTTCATTCTCAGCATTTGAAGGCCGAAGAAGAATTTTTCCTAAATGTTGGATCGTTCTCTTGAAGATTCATGGTTCTACCTTCATGCCATCCTCTCATAATTGTTTTCGATTCTGAGAATTCTTTTCATACCCATCTGAAGCATTTCAGGAGTTGATTTCTTTTCTAGATCATCGGAAGGCCATCATTTCAGAAGATTTATTCGTTCTCAACATTCAGCTCTCATTCCCCAATTCTACCGGTTCATCGTTCAAATATCCTCTAATCAGTTCATGATCTCTTCGTTCTCTCGTATCTGAATTCCCTCAAGTATCTTCATTCATTTTATAATTCTTCCTGGCGATTCGTTCTCTTTCTTTGTTCATTTTAGATGCTCATGATGGTTCGTCCAAGACTCCTCTTCCTTTTGTTATCGTATCATATCAATTGTTCTTTCCAATCCTATTGGGGAGTCATCCAAGATTTTCCCAAGTTTGCGCTATATCTCTCTCCCTAATACGTTTTCAAGAAGAATAAGTAGTATGCCATATCTGTTGCTTGTCATCAATTTAAATTGAACATAACATGATTCTTATTCTTGTTCCATCCAAGTGATTAATTCCTTCCATTGGAGTTTGTTCATGAGGAATAAATTCTCGGTTCGAAGTTGTTCATCTTTTCTTTCTTGAGTTCCAAGTTCTCTCAGTTATATTGTCACAAATCTTCATATAAATCATTGTAAGGCCTCATCTTGTTCTTTTCAACCTTCCTTTCGTTTTGATCATCCTTTTGTTTATCCGGAGTTCTTCGAAGAATTTCTTCGCGGTGGTTCATTAAGGATTTAATTCAATCTCGGAGTGTTCGTCAATATTCTTGTTGGAGGAGCTCAATTATTCTTCTTCTTGCATTCCGAAGTGCATTTCTTTCTACCTTATCATTTGAGGTGGTTTTATGTCATTCTTGACAATTTCCCTTCATGCTTCAAGGTTCACAAGTTGTTAAGAATGAGATATTTAAACCCATCATTTTCTCTTCATTCAGTAGATCCTTTGCAACTCGTCAATCTCTTCATTGGAGTTATCTTGGGTTATATTTCACCTAAAGCCTTCCATTGGGAATGTTGCCATATGTGGTGCTTATCAATGATCCAAGTTTCCTCCTATTCTCGCGGTGAAAGAAGTTTTTCATCTCTTTGGTGCTCTCAATAAAATCAATGGTTTCCGTTAGTGGCCTTTTTTAACCTCATAATGTTGAGATGTTTCCATAAGCCCGCTACAAGCTTATTCTTTTCGTTGTTGGTTTTCCAACATGATAGAGGCGGGGTGTCCCGATCTTTCGATGAGATGATAACTATCGATTTGATGGAGACAACTTTGATGATCCGACTACAAACGTGCACGACGTTGCGCCTTAGCAATCGCTAAACCAACTCCGAGAGGTTATTGACCACGCCGGAGCATGATCAACCTGACCACGAAGGTCAATTCATGCAAGCAATCGAAGAACAAGCAAGAATATGATAAAGCAACCTGAATATTGCGAATATATATGAAGTAATGATAAAGGTGGGGATCCGTAAGCGGTCTTGGTCTGGTCGTTGGACACAAACGAAGTACACGAAGTTGCAATAGCTAACTTTTAACTAAACAAATCCCAAGGGAAAAGGTACTAGATGGATCTACTTATATAGGAGCAAGGGGTGGCGGCCAAGGAGGTGGGAGGACGTCCCAAGGCAGCCTAAAATTAACCCTAGGTTGTACAAGGCCAATGGGCCCAAGTGGAGGTGATGTAACACCTTTGGACTTGTAGTTTGACTCGGATTCTGCTGCAGCATCAGATTGTTTCGTCCATAACTTAGCGCTCCTGACGAATTTGAAGGTGAATCCCATTGAGTTGGAAAGTGCACGAAATCTATTTTCCAACAAAAAAAGAATCACCCAATTCAGAGTTCGTATGAAAAAGTTGTTGGCATTTTGAGTCAGGTATATCTGTGCAGTCCGAATCTGAATCCAGAACGTGAGAGACTTGGACTCCATCTTCTCTTGGCCCAAAAATGACGTGAGAGGACTTTTTGAACAGAACCTAAACTTCTCCTTTTCTCTTACCTTCATATGTGGAATGTACAAATATCCCATACAGCTGCAATTAGACAAAACACAAAAGTGTGTGAAGTATTTTTTGTTCTGGATAACATAAATAGATTATTGAATAGTTTGCACTAGAAATCACCTGACAAATATGCATGTATGCAATATTTTTGTTCTTATCCAAGGTAGTCATGTCCTCATCATCCTCCCCTTCTTGAAAACAAAGTCGTCCTTGGCGTTGCTTAATCTGAAATGTGGCTAACAAAACAGACAAGGTGTACATGTTGTATATGTATATGTCATCCATTTTTACTTCCCTTAATTTTTGCACATATGACACATGTATATACGAGGAACCTTCATAGATTATAAAATATAAAGCCAAAATATTATCATAAGTAGAATGCATGTAAATAGTGCAACTCAGTTTGCACATATAAGTGAAGCTCTTATTCATATCAAAAGATTGACAATATTCATCATTAAACCATCCCAAGATTGGTGAATAAACCTTACGTGCATCAAATTTACATGCTACAACATGCTTAAATATGAAAACATGCAATAAGTCATTTGACACAGAATGATCACCAAGATTAGAGGTCATATCAAAATGATTAAACATTGGCACAATTATTTTAAAATGTATTTGATCCAAATCTGATTTATTTCCTGATTCACATGGTTCTTTGACATCAATAGTTAATTCAATGGGCGTACTTAAAATTGTTGGTATTTCAGTTGTTTGATCACATGATGCATTCATGATAGTAACATAATTCTCTAAATTAGGTGGCATGCTCAAATCAACAGCTAACTCAACACATGATGTATTCAAGTTAACTAGGCATGCATCATTCTCATGTGAAAGTGGAAAATGCATACCTTTGTCATTACCTCTTATGATCAACTCAGATGGTGCAGGCACCCTCGATGGTGATGTGTCACATGGTGAAGATGACGTAGTCCTCGCAACAACGGATGTGGTTGTCATAGTACGCCTAGTAGTTGAAGAAACATCTGTATCAACAGTTGGAATGTGCACCGTGCGCTTGTTCTCCTTGTGGGCAACTCGTCGTTTTATTTCCTGTTCAGCTTTACAGGCAAGACGGAACAAATTGTCCATAGGATAACACTCTTCATGAATTAGTATCTCCTGAATATCATGGTTTAATCCTCCCGAAAATCTATCCATAAAATCTTCTTCACTTTCTTCTAAAAATGAGTGCAACAAGGTAGTTTGTAAATCATCATAATATTTTGTTACAGTGTCACTACCTTGTTTTAAATATTCTAGTTTTTTAATCATGCCACGAGTATAATAAACATCGACGAATCTCTCTCTCATGGCATGTTTTAAACCATCCCAAGTCCTGGGTATATAATCATGGTTTAACCGACAGTATTCACTCCACCAAACTAAAGCGAAGCTACTGAAAGTACT
Organism: Triticum timopheevii; assembly: GCA_963921465.1. Lineage (NCBI taxonomy): Eukaryota > Viridiplantae > Streptophyta > Magnoliopsida > Poales > Poaceae > Triticum > Triticum timopheevii. The sequence continues at coordinate 243,236,412 of OY997274.1, read as the reverse complement.
AACCGCAACTTGAAATTTTCCATGCTCATCAAAAGTGTCGGAAGCAAATATAGCATTTATTTCATACTCCCATTCAATATATAAATCAGGCCTAAAACGACCAGTAAATGGTGGCATGAAAATATTAACCTCATGTGCATTCTGATGTTGTTGCTCCTCTTGTGACAGTTGTTGTATTTTCTTAGGTGATGGCAAATCTCCCACGATCGATGAAGCCCAAGAACTAACAACTCCGGAACCTGCCATAGTTAGTAGAAAACAAGAAACAAAATCCGAGAATAATGTTCCTATGAACTACTAGGATGTGGTGGTAAAACGCTCACAGTATAGAAAATATCAATATCTTACAAGTTCTTACCATGCAGCAGGTGGTGACAGGCAACCAGCGGTGTCAAATAACTCTGAAGATTGTGTAAAGCGATTGCTAGGGGAACGTACGTATACACAGTGTAGAAATTCGTGGAGCTGGGTTGGCTATATATGGTAGCAAAAAATTAGCAATAATCAATTCAAAGATGCAATGTTGAATAAACGCTCAATGACGGTACTGTGTTGATCCTAGGCTAGACCGGACTAGAGACACGAGCCTAGAACACTAATGAGGTCATGGCATAGAACAACTATCATCAATGAAGGATACTAAGTAGCTCCAGACAACAAGATATTAGTGAAGATCACAACGGCAGTAAAGATAATGATGAAAAACAACTTCCAAGTAGGATATACAACAACTCTCTCTCCAACTTTCCTTGAAAAGTTTGAGCCAATTTTCTGATAATTTTTTTCAAAGAATTCTACTAACTCAAGCTTTCCAATGCAAAAAGAATCACTCAATTCCGAGTTGATATGAGGAGTCAAAAAATTCTAAAACTGGCCTGAAAAGCTGGAACAAGCTGTGTTCGCGAACTTCGGAGGGAAAAATGACCTATTTAGAAGCCGATTTTGAGGTGCCAAATATGGAAATAGCTTCAGCAACTATTTAAATGCGGCTCGTCGCTAGCTTTCATTTGAGTACTCATGGAGCCAAAATGGACTTCGTATCAGAAAGTTATGCCTGTTTTACTAAACAATGCACAAAACAGATTCCAATCCGAATTCAACTACGAGATTGAGTCTAGATAGATCCGAATTTTGTTTTTTTTCTTCTCTCTTTTTTTCCTCACACTTTTTTCTTTCTCTTTTTTTTCTCTGTGTTTTTTTGTCCCTCTTTCCAAAACAAACTAGATAAGATGCAGATTGGATCAAGCGAAGATGTGAATGATCTCAACTATGAGTATGACAATGAACGATGGGTAGCACGTGGTGGAAATTGATGGATGGGTGGTGGACAGCGGAAGGGATAACGATGAAGCGGCGGCGTGACTAATGTGAGTAGAACTGAAACTCTAAATGAACTAGACACTAAGACCAGCAACTCGACACGACGATGCAACCGATAATTCAATAATGCAAACAATGAAAAGAAAATTGCAAGGGCTCAGACTGGCTAGGACAAAGGATGAATATATCTAACTTTTTTAGGGGTTTTTTTCTTGGACAATAGGTAAGAAAATAAATCTAATCTAGGGATGACTGGAAATTCTGACCGAGCAACCTGAAAACTGATACCACTTGATAGAGGCGGGGTGTCCCGATCTTTCGATGATATGATAACTATCGATTTGATGGAGACGACTTTGACGATCCGACTACAAACATGCATGATGTTGTGCCTTAGCAATCGCTAAACCAACTCCGAGAGGTTATTGACCACACCGGAGCATGATCAACCTGACCACGAAGGTCTATTCCTGCAAGCAATCGAAGAACAAGCAAGAATATGATAAAGCAACCTGAATATTGTGAATATATATGAGGTATTGATAAAGGTGGGGATCCGTAAGCGGTCTTGGTCTGGTCGTTGGACACAAACGAAGTACACGAAGTTGCAATGGCTAACTTTTAACTAAACAAATCCCAAGGGAAAAGCTATTAGATGGATCTACTTATATAGGAGCAAGGGGTGGCGGCCAAGGAGGTGGGAGGACGTCCCAAGGCAGCCTAAAACTAATCCTAGGTCATACAAGGCCAATGGTCCCAAGTGGAGGTGATGTAACACCTTTGGACTTGTAGTTTGACTCGGATTCTGCTGCAGCATCAGATTGTTTCATCCATAACTCAGCGCTCTGGACGAATTTTAAGGTGAATCTAATTGAGTTGGAAAGTGCACGAAATCTATTTTCCAACAAAAAAAGAATCACCCAATTCAGAGTCCGTATGAAAAAGTTGTTGGCGTTTTGAGTCAAGTATGTCTGTGCAGTCCGAATCTTAATCCAGAACGTGAGAGACTTGGACTCTATCTTCTATTGGCCCAAAAATGACGTAAGGGGACTTTTTGAACAGAACCTAAACTTCTCCTTTTCCCTTACCTTCATATGTGGAATGTACAAATATCCCATACACCTGCAATTAGACAAAACACAAAAGTGTGTGAAGTATTTTTGTTCTGGATAACATAAATAGATTAATAAATAGTTTGCACTAGAAATCACCTGACAAATATGCATGTATGCAATATTTTTGGTCTTATCCAAGGTAGTTATGTCCTCATCACAACAACTCCATTCTAACCTTCTTGCAAGGATGCTTCCCAAATTCAACTATGGTAGAAGTTGTCATTTCCATCCGTTCTCTTATTCCGATGATCTAGCTTCTATTTGTTCGTTCTCGAAGCATTGTGATGTTGCTCTCTTCGACCAATCATCTCGTTTTCTCAAGATCATGTTCTTTTCCTTGCTTTTCCATTCAACAGGAGTGTTGTGTCCTCTATCCAAGTTCCTTTTAGGTTATCAAGTCCTGCCCCTCTTTTCAGTCGGAGTGCTACCGAATTCTTCTTTCCTTACTTCTCTTCAACTAAAGTGGGTTCAAAGTGTATATTGTTCTTTGAGCTCTTGGTTCTTGTCGTATTCCTTGTTCCTCTTTGCTAAAGGACTGTTTGCAATCTCGTTCATCTATATTGTATTCTTTCTTTAAATTTGTTCAACCTCTCAAGGCTCATGGTTTCACTCATTTGTCAAAGAAGCAACTTTGTTTTACCTCTTCCTCTTCTCTCCGTTTTTCATCCCTAGATCTCAGGGCGAGATCTCTTGTAAGTGGAGGAGAGTTGCAACGACCCGACGCTCCAGACACCTTCCATGTTTCTCATTGTCGTTGTGTGTACTATTTGTTTGTTGCATTCATCATGTCATCATTTGCATTGCGTCGGCACTCCATTGCCGTCATTTTTCAAAACTTGCATCTGCTCGTAGTTGCCTCTTCTTGCTTCTCTCTGTTGACCTCCTCTCAGATCAACCGGAGTCTCTCTGCACAGTGCATCAACCCCTCCCGCGCGTCCAAAAACTTCTCTGTATCCAAACCGCACGGTCATGACCGATGGGTCCGAATCATCTCTAAACATCCCTAAAACATCTTTGGTTTCTTATCTGGTCTACCTAACATATTCTTCTCAGGCGTTCGATTATGATCGAAGGGTCCGATTAGTCCCTAAGCAAAAACCCATATGATATAAATATCAGTCCACCCCTAGTCCAGCCATAAAATTTGGGCCAGTAATCGGCGCCGGTGCGCCGGCCCAAACTTGGGCCGGTTAGCGCAGCCACCCGATCTATTTAGTTCAACCGTTAGATTTGCATCCTCCCCGCTGTAGCGCTTCGTCCTTGTGCCTTCCCTCTTTCGTTGACCAACAGGTCACGTCCATGGCGGACTGCGCTTTCGGCCGCCCGCGCTCGTCCTCGGCGGCCTGTGCTTGCCGGCCAACAACGCCACGCATGCTCATCTCCTCCAGTGGCCGCCTCCCTGCTGTCGCATGTCACCTCTCCGCAAAATCTGGTTGGAGAAAAAATTACCCCCGCCATGGTCGCCGGCGAGGACCGCCGATTCAAGCAAACACAGTCGCCGGGCGGTCCCCAGCATCGTCGATGGTGTCTCCCCCATCGCCTTCAGGGTAGTCGCAGTAATCTTCTGTCGTTCTGGTCAAATCAACAGTCGTAGCAGAAAAAATGTTGGATGTCGCTATAGGCATTGCCGGTTCCAGCAAAAACCGCCGATGCAACTCCCCCATCGTGCTGGTCGCATCGCCGTTTCCAGCAAAAAACGTTGCCGGTTGAAGCAAAACTGGCGCATGGTTCCAGCTATAATACATCTCTCCCCCGCCACCGTCTGTTGGTTGTAGCACCATGCGCTGCTGGTTGGAGCTCTTCGCGAAGCTGGTTGCAGCTCCCTGAAGTGCCGTTGTAGCTCTCAGCATGGTAGCAATCCTCGCCGTTTGTAGCTTTGCCATGGTAACCATTAATTGCTTGTTCCAACATTCCAAAAAACACTGGTTCCAACACCCTCGCTTATCGGCTGAAGCTTTTCTCGTTGCTGCTTGAAGCTTTTGTCGACGCCCAGGCCGGAGCTTCGTCGTCGAGTTGTAGCTTTCCCCTAGTTGTGGTTGAAGCTTTTTGTGACGCCGGTTGAAGCTTTTTGCGATGCCGGGTGAAGCTTTTTGCGACACCTCTAGACTTGCAACAAAAAAAGAGTGTCTCGTCTCGTCTCCACGGCGTCGCCGGTTCCACCATGGCGGCTTGAGCTTGCAGCAAGGCCATGGCATCACCATGGCGAGGTGGACGACCTGGGGAGGGAGGGGGAGGGGGCCCTGGCAATGGCGTCACGTGCCGAGCTGGGCAACGGGAATCGATGGCGCATGGCCATTGCGTCGCCGTGGCAAGCGTTATCCGCTTGCCGGTGTGGAATAGCTCGTATCCATGTCCGCCGGGGCGCAGCTCGAAGTCCAGGACAACGCGTGGTGTCGGGTGAAAAAAGAAAGCTAAGGAGGACGATAGGATAAGGTTGTTGGTGGTGCGGGCCCATGTAAAGCGTGCTCACCCAATCAAAACAGACGCGCGTGTGAGGCGACCGGCCGAGTTGGCCCATCTAAAGCGTGCTCACCCAATCAAAATAGACACGCGTGTGAGGCGACCGGACGAAACTCGGCCGGTCGACCGTATGCAAACATTTACCTAAAATTTAGGACATTTGTCCCCCTAGCCGCCGCCACCTACAGCCTCCTCCCTTCTTGGATCAGCCGCCGCCAACCATCAAATCCATCCATCCGTATTGCCACCCATCTCCCTTGTTTTCTTCACCAGACCAACCAGCGCCTTCTCCTGTCTCCCGAGCTAAGGCTGGTCATAGTGGGGAGTAACTTAGACTAGTAAGGCTAGTCATAGTGGGAGTAACTTAGCTAGTAACATAGCGCACTAAAAGAAATTTTTGCTTATGTGGCAAGTATTTAATGTGAGGTGGTAACATAATATGTTACTGTAACATAGCGCTTCCCAAAAAAAGATGAGTCTACAAGCTAATAAATGAAGCCATCTATGACACTACTATCATGTTACTTTGCATTATGAAGGTAGTAACTTAGACTAGTGTCATACATATGACACTAGTCTAAGTTACTCCCCACTATGACCAGCCTAACATGCATATGTTACTAGTCTATGTTACTACCTCTATAGTGCATAGTATCATAAATTAATATCATAGGTGGTCCATTTATTGCCATGCATGACACATAGTAGCATCACATTTATTATGTTACAGTATCTACCTATGGGGGTGTTTGTTTCCAGGGACTTATTGGTTTAGGGACTTAAAAAGTCCCAATAAGTCCCACCTAAACCAAACACAAGGGACTTATTGGGACTTATTGTGGTGATTTAGGACTTATCAAATAAGACTCTCAAGGAGGAGCTTATTGGGACTTATTCGCTCCAGGCTCGTTCCCCGCACGCCCCGTCGCCGCCCCGCCTCTCGCCCCGTCGACGCCCCACCTCGGTTCGCCGCCCCGTCTCGGTTCGCCGCCCCGCCTCTCGCCCCGTCGCCGCCCCGCCTCGGTTTGCCGCCCCGCCTCTCGCCCCGTCGCCCCGCCTCGGTTCGCCGCCCTGCCTCTCGCCCTGTCGCCGCCCCGTCGCCGCCCCGCCTCGGTTCGTTCTGCCTCGGTTCGTTGCAACGGTGCCTCCAATCGCCGGTGCAACATGGACTTATAAGTCCCTGTAAACAAACAGGTAGGAACTCGGGACTTATAAGTCCCTGTAAACAAATAGGTAGGGACTTATGACTTATAAGTTGGGACTTAAAAAAGTCCTAGGACTTATGAAACAAACAGGGCCTATGTTACTATAAGGCCGGTTGTAATGGGAGTATCATAGCTAGTATCATGCATGCCAACTAGGCAACTTTGATGAGGTGGCATAGAATTAAATGAAGTAAGAGAGGGTTGAGTATCATATCATGATACCGTATCATAATAAATGCTACACTAGTATGTGTCATGCATGGCAATAAATAAAGTCATCTATGGTACTACCATATGATACTATGCATTAGGAAGGTAGTATCATACACTAGTATCATATGCATGATACTAACTTATGATACTACCCATTACAACCAGCCTAATCATGTATCTCGTCTTTAATTGTCTGCCACATAAACATGTTTGTGAGTCCCAAGTACATAATACTAATTATGTTACCCCCACTATGTCCAGCCTAACTACCAGACGCAGACGCTCAGCGCCGCCTCCCTTGTCTGCCCGAGCATGCCCGCACCCCTGCTGCCACGAGCGCCACCAGCAGCAGCTCCAAACCATCGCCTGAGCTCGACCTCGTCCTCCTCAGCTTGTCCTGAAGCCCGTCCCGTGCGCCTCCTCTGCTCGGCATCGCCGCCGTTCCGCCACCCCCAGCAAGCTCCGGTGACCAGGAGGTCCCCAGCGCCGCCCTTTTCCCTGCCTCCTCTGTTACCTGCTCTCGACGCCCCTCTCTCTCATGTCCCTGTCTCTCTCCCCGCCATGGATAGGTAACACCAAGCCGTCGGCCACCAGGAGCTCAAGGCGCTGCTACCCCTCGTCGGATCCACGCCCGTCGGCCTCCCCCGCACCAAGCCGCCGCCGTAGCCTCTGCTCCCAGCCGCTAGCGCCCCGCTACGCCTTCCACTCGGGAACGAGCGCATTGACCGTGCCCCCTCCATCTCCTCGTTCGATCCGCTCCAAGGCCTAGCCTTTGCAGCCTCCGAGCCGGCCTCCTCCTCCGCGCCCCGCGGGCCGCCTCCACCGACCGGCCTGTTGGCCCATGGTGAGCCCCCACGGATCCAGCGCCCAGCCAGATGCGGCCAAGTTCTTGTTTTTCAGTTTTGCGAATTTATCTATTTATCCAAAGATTTGCAGATTTGCAGAAAAACTCTCTAACTTCATGCATATAATAATTCATGACCTATGCATCATATGTAAAAACTTCATATATGTAAAATGCTTAGAATTTCATCTAGTTTCATAATATGCAACTTTCATCCATGTTAAAAAATTTAAACTTGTTGTTTTGATTAAGTTTGCATAAATGACTTGTTAAAATGATTTATTTCATAACTAAATAATCGTAGCTTCGATATAAATGAACTTTATATGTAAATGGGGTGGAAAATGCATAGATTAGCATGGTGCACTTTATTTTGATGTTTAACAACTCTAAAATTGTGTATAGGGCAAAACAGTACCGAATTTGAAATATGCACATGAGGATTTTCCGGAATTGTTGTTTGTTGTTTCCGGCCTCATTTAAATTGCATAGATAGGTGGATTAGTTATGCCTCACCTCTTGCCATGTTAACTAACATTTGATCTTGTCTTGTTAAAATCGTCATGGATGTACATGCATGACAAAAAACGTGACCTACTGTGACAAACACGTATCATCATGGAAGTGGTCTTTTTTGTAGTGTCAGCATAGGCAGCATCTCCTTCCTCACATTCCAGTGCAATTTTTCGATCACCATGGATTAATCGTGCCCTTACGCCCTGGCATTTTAAGCCGCAAATAGACATAACAAGGGCACGCCATAAACGCGGCGTAAGCCGACCATCCAAACAAAGCACGATAAGTGTTCTTGATTTTAACCACTTCAAACCATAACGTCTTTGCTCTGTAGTCATAGTCATCGCCAAAAGCCACTTCCAAGGCAATCTTCCCCATTGGATATGCCGACTTACTAGGAACCACACCATGAAAGACTGTAGAAGACTGCTTAAGCTCCTTATTAATCAAATTCATTCGGCAAAAGGTATCATAATAAAGGATGTTGATGCTGCTGCCACCATCCATGAGTACTTTGGTGAATTTGTAACCCCCAACTTAAGGGGCTACCACCAATGCTAGTTGACCCGGATTGTCAACCCGGGGCGGGTGATCCTCTCGACTCCATGTGATTGGTTGCTTTGACCACCGGAAATATTGAGGTTCCGCCGGCTCAATTGCACTGACCGCGTGTTTATGAACCTTCTGATCTCGTTTGCAAAGACTGGTGGTAAACCATGATACTGACCCCCATTGAGTTGCTTGGATTGCTCTGGTACCCTGACTGCTGCTGCGGGTTACCCTGACCAGATTGTTGATTATAACCACCCTGGTTGCCCTGTCCTTTTTGTCCAGAACTTGAGCCGCCACCGCCAAAACCAGGCCCTTGAGAGCCGGATCCTGACCTGCCTGGCGGCCCATTATTATTGTCGTGACCAGGATTATAATTCTGGTACTCTCGCATTCTAAAACAATCCTTCCATGCATGAGTTGACGGCTGACCAGGCAGACTGTGCTTTGGGCAAGGGTCATTAAGCATTGCCTCAAGGTTAAATTTTGGTCCTCCAAATTGCGTCTTACCCTTACGACGCTGATTTTTATATCCAGTGTTGGTGTTACCTACCAGATCTGACCCACCATCAGGTTGTCTGCGCCTACCACCGCTACCCTGGTTGTGACCATTATGCCCTGTCATGTTCTGTTGCTGACCCTTACCATTACCACTCTTCTTTCCCTTGTTGCACTTTTCATCATCGGATCCAGGGTCTTTGGTAGTATCAGAGTCGGCATACTTAATGAGGGCTGCCATGAGCTCCCCCATGTCACTACAGTGATGCTTAAGCCATCCAAGCTTCTGCTTGAGAGGGGTAAAGTGACAATTCTTCTCTAGAATCAGAACAGCAGAACCCGCCGCAATGCTATCCGATGAGTGGATAATAGTTGAGACCCGACAAACCCAATGGTGGGATAATTCAACCTCCCGCTGCACGCAGTTGTCCAGGTCAATAATTGAGAGAGGCTGCTTACACATTCCTTTATTATGGAGAGCTTAAGGGGTTGCTTACACGTTCCTTTATTCAACTCAGCCCATGAATTTATGGAATTGGCGGGTAATCCTTTCAACCAGGTATGAGCCAGTTCATCCAATATCATGGTGAAGTACTTGGCACATACATCATCATTTACATCCAGCATCTCCATAGCTAATTCATAGCTTTCAATCCAAGCCTTAGGTGGAAGATCAGCTGTGTAGTTAGGCACCTTACGGGGTCCCTTAAAATCCTTGGGCAAACGTTTGTTGCGTAAAGCTGGTACTAGACACAGCACACCAACTGTCCTGGAAGTCATCCCAGCTGCCACTGTTGCCGAAGGGTGCACTGGAGACTGATGATGAGCCCCCAATTGAGCCGCCAATTCCACCTCACGACGGGCTCTAGTCTGATCCACAAGGGCCTGAGGATTATTATCATCACAAGGCGGGTTATGTCCACGGGGCGGGACATCATTACGAGGCAGGTTTCGACGTTGTTCACTGCTGGAAACCGCCGGTGACTCAATGCGTCGGCTATAGCTTCGACTTTGTCAGGGAGTTGAATGAACATGCTCACGGCTGTATGAGTAAGCCGCCTACTGTACTACAGCCGTCTGAAGAAGCTCCACCATGTTCCGGGTCTCTATCGCCACCGGAGACTCGCCCTTGATCGGATAACCGCCAGCCGTGTAGCCGCGGCTGTCATGTTATCAACCGGGTTAGAATAATGGCCAGAGGTTGTTGGAACCTATTGAGGCGGGGTCAAATCCCTCCGAAGCGGGTCTGGCACAAGAGGTTGAGCTGTCGTTCCAGTCCTTGGCGCCTCAGCGGCCCGTGTTACCGCGGGCGGGTTACTCGTTCCTGCCCCGGGCGTGTTGAAAAGATTCCGCCCCTCAAACTGCGAAGGCAGGCGGCTCTGGAGCCTCCTTCGAAAAACAACATTAGAGGAATTCTAATCTAGACTTAGGCGGAAAGCTTATGCTCTTATCCTTTGTGCCTCGGCCTCATCGAAGCTCACTCCATCGCCATCTTGGCATTCTGTGCATTAAGATCCTCTTGTGCTTTGGCCACCTCATCTCGCACCTTTGCAACTTCTGCATTATGTTGTGCTTGATTCACCGGAGTCACCTCCGTAGCTAACAGAGTCGCCAAAGCACCCAAGAGCTTAGACCAGAATTGAGCTAGCGGCCGACTTGAACCGCCTGCTCCAACTGTCACAGCAGCGGTTGAACCAGATGTCATAGCAGCAGCTGTTGACGAGTTCAGGATCGGTTCTGTACCAGCCATAAATATAGCAGCCCTCCGCAACGGCTCATAGGGGTCCGAAATACTGTCACCATCGGAACAACCAAGCTCACCATCCTGCAGCTGATAGATTGGTTCGGTTTCTCCGGTCGATGACTCATCACTTGAATAGACGGTCGTCTCTCCACCGGATGTAGAACCTTCCTCAAGATCCGCCCCATGAAGAAAGCCAACAAAGGCACGCTTTTGACTAGGCTAATCCCTGGCAGGTTGCGCGCGCCGAGTTGTCTCGATGATGCAGGCGTCCGACTTTGACTCGCCGATCTTGCCGATGAAGACGTGAATTCCACCAAAGGGAACCCGGTACCTATACTCGATTGAGTCGGCCTCGTGGCCCCAGCCGGCGTCATCGACGTAGATATTGCCGTGACGACTCTTGGTCATCCAGCCCATGGCGTATCCCTTGATCCCTGAGAAGTTGCCCTTTAAGAACTCCAAGCCACCATGCTCTAGCCCCACGATGGGCGCCAACTGTCGTGAATTTAACGCGGCAGATGCCCTTATGAAAAGACTTAGGTTTGGATCCATCGTAATGTTGGTTAGCTTAAAGGGGTTGATTGGGACAAAGGCCACGAGATTTACCCAGGTTCGGCCCCTCTCAATGAGGTAAGACCTACTCCTGCTTGTGTTTCGTATTGCTTGGGTATCGATTACAAGGGAGCGATCACGCTTGACCTATCTCTCGATTTGTTGTTTCTTAAGTTAACCCGCCACGGGGTCTCACCTTTATATACACAGGTTGAGGCCCCGGGGCTTACAAGAGTCCAAGCCGGATCACGCAACGTGACCATCTCAATTTCTAAATCATCCTGCCTTACCAGGCAAGTCACCATCGGGCGGCTCCCACTTCCAGGTCTTGGGCCGTCTCTAAGCCCACCTCTATGAGCCGTTGTCTTCTTGCCACGCCTTCTTGGGATTTGTTCATATTAAATCGCCAACGGTGTAACCCGGCCCCTCCTGGGTGGGTCACACCTCGGGGTTATATCCCCAATACCTGGGGGAACCCAGCGGAGGTGGAGGCCATGACCAAAATGATCAAATGGTGGTCCACCACGAAGAACCTCCAACTTGCTGATGTCATCAATGTCATGCTCAACCGTCATATGCTTCCACTCCAGCTTCGGGCTACCCCGGTGTGGGCACAAAAGCCGGAGTACGAGGGCCCCCTCACTGCCTTCTTTTGCTCCACCTTGGCAGCCATGTGGACGCGGCTCCTAAAGCTGGCCAAGAACAAGATCCCCAAGGAGGGGAAGGACCTCGGCTTCATGAATGATATTGCGTTGATGTCCCCTCTACGGGCTAAACCCTATGTCTTATATACACACCAGGTAGGGTATTTAGGCTTGCAAGGTCGGTATCTAGGAGCAAGACGGCAAGAGAGATCTTGGAGTACACGTCAAGTGTTCGATGGACATAGTCTCGATCATGCCTCCTGCATACGGCCACCGAGTCCACCTTGATCATGAATGAAGGCCCATCGGCCCAACCCGAGGAGCATGGGCTGACTAGGTTAGCACCCCCTAATCCAGGACACCATCACTAGGAGTGGGTTTGATTATAACAACGTCTTGAGACCAATGATGCTTGCTTGGCTTCATCGCTCCACTAGAATTTGTTGCCCTTTTGAGGAGGCAGTATAGTAGCAGTGCCTTCTCTCCTAGCCTTGAGATGAATCTGCTGAAGGCCACCACAAAGCCCGCGAGCTTCTGTATGTCGCATACTGTCTCAGGGGCTCGAGGTCCACTATGCACTACTAGGGAAAATCTTATACACAGAAACTTAGTAGTAGCGTTGGGCAAAAAGAGGCGCTACTGCTAATTAGCAGCAGCGCATGCCACAAACAGGCGCTACTGCTAACAGCTTAGTAGTAGAGCGGCACGGTAGAACAACGCCACTACTAAAATTGGCCGACCGTTCCCGCCACGCTAGGTTTAGCAGTAGCACGCCCACGGTAACCGCACTACTGCTAATTTAATAGGAGTAGCGCACTTTTTCTGCACATCGCTACTGCTATTTTTGAACCTGGCCACATGGCAGGCCCCGCATAGCAGTAGCGCCTCTGCCAGGAGTGCGCTGCTGCTATCCTGTTAGCAGCAGTGCGTTTTACGCCCAGCGCTACTGCTAAACCACAGCCATACCACCTTTGTCCTCCCCCTCCCCCATCCTCTCTTCCTTCACTTTCTCCTCCCACCTGCTCTCTCCCTCACTTTGCTTCTTTCTCACTACTTCTCCCCCCATTACTCTCCTTCATGTACCTATCTTTCTCTCTCTTTATTACTCCTAGCTAACTACACCACCTCCATTAATGCATCTTCTTTCTCTTTTTCCTTCCCCCTCCACTAGTTGAACTTGTCTCCTCCCAAACTAGCTAGCTAGGTAGATCTAGCTAGCATTTAGTGAAGTGACCTATGTACCTACCTAACTAGATCTATAGCCTTGTCAAGAAGAGCTTTGTCCACTTTTGATCATTCCATAGGTGTGTGTGGCGATACCTATCGGTAACATCATCACCATGCTCGATCTAGAGATAGATGATTTAAAAATTATGCTTTTGCGAGAATGGAAATATGTGAATGTGTGCGGTATGACATAATTGGGCGATATGATGGAAATTGTGTGTGTGGCATGAGTTGCCACCGAATTGTGCTTGTGAGTTGCCTATGTTTTGCCGAAATGTCGATTTATTTCCGTTTCGGTGAATTCCCAGCAAACTCTATATGTCGTATTTTTAGGGAAGATAATGCCGAATTTTTTATGACTATGATGCATGCATGCATTTTTATAATCAATTTGTTTATTATTACCATGCAGGTGTTCATGATGGTTAGTGGAACAGTGGTGGACATGTGGTTACGGTCAGTAGTGCAGGACATAAAGAAAATAACCTAACAGGGGTTTTATGTCCATGTTGAAGATGCAAAGAAGGAGTTTGGCTCGACCCCTATGATGTGATGGCGCACCTGCTCATGACTGGTTTCATGGTTGGCTATACTCCATGGATAATTAAAGATGAGGATGATGATGTTGATGACGCCGACGGGTCAGGCAATGACGACACGAGCCAAGATGAAGAGATGATCGATAATGGCGACGGAGAAGGGGCCGGACATGGCGGCGGGGAATAGGCCTAACATGGTGGTGGAGAAGGGGCTGTACATGGCGTCAGAGAAGGGGTCGGACATGGCGGCGGAGAAAACATGGACTCCACGCTGCAGAATTCGTCGGTACTAAGTTCAATCGTGCGGGACCCTCATGTTCAAGCACTGCTTCACGAGGAGACAAGTACTGAGAGAGCCGCTTCTAGAGAGGAGGCCAAGCTGCAGCAACTGGTGGTAGACTCCAACACTCCATTGTATCATGGTTGCAATCCCGAGGTGACCTACTTGAGTTTCATGCTTGAATTCCTGAAGACGAAGGCTAAAAACAAATGGACCAACACTAGCCTCGATGAGCTTCTCAAGTACCTAAAGGATGTTCTTCCCGCGGGGAATCTATGTCCTACTAGTGTGGATGAGGCCAAGAATTTCGTGTTCCCTCTTGATCTTCCGCATGTTAGATACCATGCATACATCAACGATTGTATAATTTATCGGAAGGAGCACGCGGAAAAAACAAGTTGTCAGATGTGCAATGCTTCTCGATACAAGAATGCCGAGAAGAAATCTCCCCAGAAAGTTGTATGGTACTTACCGATCACTCCCCATCTGCAAGTATTTCGTAGATCCAAAGGAAGCAAAGCTCATGCGCTGCCACACGGAGAGGAAGAAGCCCGATGATGGAGATGATCCGAAGCTGAGACACATCATGGATGGAAGCCAGTGGAGAGCGTTTAATGGCGAATGTCGGTATTTTGCATGTGATGCAAGGAACATCGTGCTCGACGCGTGTACCGATGGCATGAATCGATTTGGCAACCATAACACCAACCATAGCACATGGCCCATGTTTGTATGGATGTATAATCTCCCCCTGGTTGTGCCTGAAGTCGAAGTACATACATATGAGCATGCCGATTCAAGGGTCGAAACAACCGGGAAATAATATTAACCTGTATCTGGGGCTACTTCAAGAGGAGATCGAAACGTTATGGAATACACCAGCCAAGACATGGGATGCCAGCAAAGGCGAGTATTTCTATATGAGAGTCGCGTTGATCACGACGGTGCATGACTATCTCGGTTACGGATATGTCGCAGGCTAGGTGTGCCATGGATATTGAGGATGCACGTGGTGCATGGATGATACGATGTCTCAGCAGCTAACGCCAAGGAAAGATGGCGGGTCTGGGAAAATCGTGTACATGGGGCATAGAATATGGCTCGAGAAGGACGGTCCGTGGAGAAACCGTGGAGATCTATTCAATGGTGAGGCTGAGCATCAAGGACCTCCATGTAAGCGGAGCGGCGCCAAAATCGATGAGCTATTGAAAAACTGGGAATAGTGCCCCGCATCGGGAAAGACGATGAAAAAGGCACCGGAGCCGCTGCTGAAGGTATGGAAGATGAGGTCTGTTTTTTGGGACTTGGACTACTGGCACAAACTCGACATGCCTCATTGCCTTGATCAAATGCATATCTGTAAGAATGTCCTTGAGAGCTTGCTTGCAACACTGATGAACATGCCGGATAAGACCAAGGATGGGCCGAAGGCAAGAAAAGACTTGCAAGATTTGAAAATCAGGGAAGATCTGCACATGCCGCCCCGTAAAAAGACAGAGGAGACATAGACGGAGATAGAGGCGCGGGAGAAGAAGGGCAAAAAAGTAAAGGAAGAGGATTATTGCCCCCCTTCTTGCTTCACCTTAAGTCCGGCTGAGATCGATCAATTCTTCAAGTGCCTTATCGGAATCAAAGTTAGTTCCGGTTACTGTGGCAAGATAAGCAGATATCTAGACACGAAGAAGAAAAGGTTCAGCGGGATGAAGTCCCATGAATGTCATGTCATGATGAAGTAGATACTGCCTGTTGCCCTTAGAGGGATAATGGGCAAGCACGTCTGTGACACGCTTATTGGTCTCTGCAACTTTTTCGACATCATCTCTCGAAAATCGATCAGTGTGAAGCAGCTTAGAAGGCTACAGGAAGAGATTGTTGTGATACTAAATGAGCTTGAGATGTACTTCCCGCCCGCGTACTTTGACGTCACGGTGCATCTGTGTGTCCATATTATGGATGACATAATAGACCTGAGGATGAATGGGATCATCAAAGGATTCGTTCGTAACATGTCCCATCCGGATGGCAGCATCGTCCAGGGCTATCTGACACAAGAGTGCATCTCTTTTTGCGAGAATTTTCTATATGGCGCACACAGCCCATCTGGTGTTGGTTTGCCCATTAACAAGCATGATGGGAGGCTCGAAGGAGAAGGTCACTCCAATGGTCGCAGGGAACTACATGTGGCCTACTCAGATCGATGCAACGACTTTGACAGAGAAAAGTTGGTAGTGCTACAATACCTAGACCAGGTAGGTCCTTTGTGGCACTGCACAAAAAAACTATCGCAAATAAGTATCATGGCCGGGCGGTATGCAGGACGGACGCCGAAGTTACTAGAGAGCACAACTCCACTTTCCTGCATTGGTTCAAAGAGCATAATATTGCTAATCCCCCGGAAGAGGGCTCTAAGGACAAATTGCTCATATACGCCTTAGCACATGGCCCCTCGCCCAACCTCGTCACCTATCAGGCATACGATATCAACGGAAACACGTTCTACATGGAGGCCAAAGATATGGACAGTGATGATCATAACTCAGGGGTGACGATGGAATGCATGACCGACAGCAACAATGATGCAACTGAGAGATTTTACAAAAGTGTTGAGGAGATTTGGGAGCTTGACTACTCTGGACTGCACAATGCGACGATGTTCCGTGTCAGATGGGCTAAGAATGTCGAAAGAGAAAACCGGTATTTCACTACCAGGACTATACCCGACGCCAAGAGTGCTACTGTGAACGTTATCACGAAAAATGAGCCATAGGTACAAGCTAAGCACGTGACAAATGCTTCTTTATAACCGACCCGTGCAATCCTAGTCGTGTTGTCGTGAGGAGAGGCAAAAGGAACATCATTGGAATGGATGGAGTTCCCAACAAGGAAGACTACGACCAGTAAGGCAACCCAATTAGGAAAGATGATGATGAAGTATACGTCAGAAGAAGAATCGATACTGCATTACCCAAGAAAGATTGTACTCCATGGAAAAGGAAAAGTCATAGTTATGTGCTCAATTATTCTTCAACGAACAAGAAGGGAAATAAGCTCACTCAAAAATGAAAACGTCGACGCTGAGGAATCATTAGCAGTCAAATGATGTAATATATATGTTACTATTTTGTGTACACACTTAATCGTTATGCACGGGTCAAATGATGTAATATATATGTTCCTATTTTGTATACATACTTAACTGTGAAATGATGCAATATATATCGCCTTAGTTATATACACTGTATCACCTTCCCTTCGTTCATGTTCTCGAAAAAAAGGAAAAGAAAAGAAAAGAAAAGAAAAAGAAAAAAAGAAAAAAAGAAAAGAAAAGGGAGAGAAAATAAAGGAAAAGAAAATAGAAGAAACAAACAGGAAAACTGCTATAGGTACTGGTTATAGCAGTAGCGCTTTTCTGAAAAAGAGCTATAGCTAGTCAAACTAGCAGTAGAGCAGTCCATAGAAACACGCTATAACTACCTATGATAACAGTAGTGTGTTTTGGCTAAACGCGCTATAGCTAAGTTAGCTATAGCGCATTTTGCCCAAACGCGCTACTGCTATGTTGACTTAACACCCCAAATCCCCACTCTCTGCTTCTTCCCGCCTCTACTTCTTCCCCCAAATCCCCACTCTCCCCCCCTCGTCGTTGCCGGAGCCCTGCCCTCGTCGTGCCCCTGCGCTCGCCCCCGACCCCGGCGCTTGCCTCGTCCCGGCGACCTCGCCGCCGCCACCGACCCCGGCCCCGGCGCTCGCCCCGACTTCCCGACCACGGCGACCTCGCCCTCGCCCCTGACCTCCAAACCCCAGCTATCGTCGGGCCTGCCTCCTCGCCCCTGCACCCTCTGTAAGCCCCCCACCGCTCCTCCTCTCTCTGCTAGCTAGGGTTCTGCTATTAATTTAGTTAGGTTTTGGTTAGGGCACTAGGTTAATTAGGTTATTTGTTTAGTTACGAATTTAGCTAGGTATCAAACTAGTAGGTTAATTTGGCTGAATTTAGTTTCAAATATTTTTTTGTTTGAAATTTAGGTAGGCTGAATTTAGTTTCAAATATTGTGAAGAAAAATGATTTGTGCTATGTGGACATGTGATATTTGGAATTTTTTTAGTTTCAAATTTAGGTAGGCTGGATATTTTTAGTTGCAAATCACTCTTTCTTCCTTTTATATGCAATTTTGAAGTGGACATGTGATTTGGACATGTCATATTTGGAATTTGGACATGTCATATTTGGACATGTGATGTTTTGGACATGTCATATTTGAAAAATGATGATTATGTGCAGGGTAAATGATCCGAGTGGCCTATGTTTTGCTAGAATGTTGATGCATTTCCGTTCCGGTGAATTTCAGGCGCTCGATATGTCCACTTTTTAGCAAAGGTCATGTCAAATTTTTTCGTGAATTTTGGCATGACTTGAGCTAGAAAGTAGGCATATCGAGTGTCAGGATTTGCTGGGAAACGACATTCCAGCAAACATAGATGTTTTTTATGTCATTTCTCATTTTTTTTATAGTTTTAGAATTAATCGAGGTGACTAAACATGTCGAACAATGAAGAAACCGAGCCTTCTGACCAAGATGCGGATGAGATGGATTATGAGGGTGAACAATAGTACCTCGACTTTTTTTCTACTAAGCAGAGTCAAGGTTTGCAGGTCGGCCTCGATGACGGTACTGACGCCTACATCGACACCAATGGCGCCGGCACCGATGGCGGCGTCAAGACCGGCGGGTAAGGTACCGGCAGGGAGGATACCAGCGAGGAAGGTACCGGCGCTGATGCCGCTACCAAAAAGAAGAAGCAGAAGAAGCAGAGGATATGAAAACCTAACAAACTCGACATCGAACGACTGGTGATCACAAAGATGGCCCCTGGCAAGTTTGAGCCATTAGAGCCGGAAGAACCTTGCAAGTGCTATGGGAACCAAGTAGGTTGCATCCTATGGGAATGCATGAGCATCAACGACGATGACTTAAGGAGTACAGAACATTTGAGGCAGTTGCTCCTGACGAAGTTGCACAAGAGATTCAAGTTCCCCTACCGGGATGATAGCATAGAACAACCGTGGGATGATCCGAAGATGGAAAAGATTAAAAATCACACCATGGGCATGTTCAGCAGTAATGTGGCCTCCTGGAAAGGGAGGGTGAAACGAGCTATTGAGACTGAGGAACCCCTGTCCAAGATTCTGGAGGAAAATCCGACACTTACGGAAGAGGAGTTCGAAATGTTCATGGACACTTGTGCTATTGAGGTAGCCAAGGCTAAGGCTGCGAAATTCAAGAGCCTTCAGCAAAGGAACACGGAGAAGCATCGCCTCGGAAGCTGTGGCTACCTTGGTTAAGGCCCATATGGGATAAGGAGGACGCGGGACATGAAGCCGCGGGTCTCCCAGACCCCTTCATGAAGTTCACCAACCCCTTGGAGCGTGACTTCATCAGGGCCCGCTACAAGTGGGACAAGGAAAAGAAGGTTTTTTACATGGACCAGATCAAGAGGAAATTGATTAGACTAATGGTAATTATGCTTTTACCAC
This sequence comes from Triticum timopheevii, assembly GCA_963921465.1. NCBI lineage: Eukaryota > Viridiplantae > Streptophyta > Magnoliopsida > Poales > Poaceae > Triticum > Triticum timopheevii. The sequence goes on along the minus strand of OY997274.1, from coordinate 243,217,173 downwards.
CTTACATTTAGCTTCTGATCAAATCGACTACACATTCATAAACGGTTCACATTCCTTCTGCAGGAGAAGCAATACCAGCTTGCAGACGAAAGCCCTACTTCGCCGATGTGGCCCAAGTGGGACACCCCTCTCAACCGGGCCTTGAACGAACTTAAGGGACTCCCTTTGGACCAGCGGCCGCAATATGTATGTGTGCACAGCGCCATAGTCGGCGCCACGTGGAAGGTCTTTTACAACGAGGGCCTGGAGGCCAAGAAGTAGAAAAATAAGTTTAGTCAGCTGGACATTGATGAGAATGTGAAGCTTGCGTTTGAGAAAAAAGCAGTTGAGGACGCTAAAAAAGCAGCCGAGGAGAAAAATGAGTTGCTACGGCAGGCAGGCGATGCAGCTGTACATGCGTGCAGAAATGATTTCGCTACTAACTTGATCTCGACTATCATCAACTGGATGAAGGAAAATCAAGACAAGACGGTAGATGATTTCCCCATGCCCAGTTTTGTTGGGAGCATCTTGGTGAACAACACCACCGCACCATCACCTGCTCACGCAACTGGGCCTGCTCCCGCACCCGCACCCGCTCATAGCAGCCCGTCCTTAGTCTCTGGTGCGCTAGGCAGGACTTCGTCTTTGGCTGAGCTCGATGCCCTCACGGTAATCACATGTCGCACCAACATAAATCTAGAATGTTCCATTTTCGTTGCCTTTCAGATGTTTTACGCTGCAGACATGTGTTTGCAGGCCGACGAAACCTGGTGCACCGTACTCTACTTGATCAAAGGCCAGAAGGTGGACGTGGGAAAGGGGGTGATAATGAAGCCCTTGGAACTCACGTTCCACAGCCAGCCGATGCCCCGTGGGCACTTCAGGGTTACCTTGTCGAGTGTGAAATTGGGGCACGAGGATTTTCCTCCTCTAGTACGGCTAGGACGGAGGACGACAAGACCCCGCCGCAGATTAGAAGCTGCAAGGGTTGGGTGCTGCTAAGAATCTTCTTCGTCTGGAGCCGGCCGGGAGCACACCAATAACCACACATCAACAAGCAGGTATGGACACCACCACCCCACCTACGCAATTACCAGCGCCTGTAGTGTCGGGTGAGAGCAGCGAGCGACGTGATGAAGGGGGTCCAATAGTGGTTGACGTAATTGCCCGCATAGAACAAAGAATGGATGATGAGATCATGGAGGAGGACCCTCCTTGGTTCCTCAATATAGGCGCCTATAACGGTGACTTAGATATAATGAGTCAGCCATATGACGATTCAGGCTATCAGCATGCTGATGAGGATATGGATGATCTGCCCGGGCAGGAACGTCCTAGCATGGATTGCAAGAAGTCTCTCTTCATGCAATCCTCATAGGACATGCGTGAAGATGCCACCGTAACACAGGCTCAACTAGCCTGGGGTCGTACAGTGCTTAGCCCGACAACACTGGGGCAGGGGTTGAGGAAGGGTCTGGAAGGTCAGACCCAGAAAAAGGAGAAGAAGAGACCGGGGAAGAGAGGCTCTACTCCTACAACAAGCTAGAGCACGTTGCAGCCAGACGGCAGATTTTGAAGAGCGTGTACCTGTCAAAGGTGCGACCATGTTCCATGTCACGGGAGCGCCGATGCTACCGCAGAAACCGCTGGAACCAATATCAGGGGATCTCAGGAGACTGCACGACCATGTGTTGTCAACTGAGAACACTACAAAAAAAAAGACACATCCGTGACATTTTGGGCCGAATGAAATTTTTTCTGTCATACATATGACACTTCTATGACGATAATTGTGACAAAACCCGGTATCATCATAGATGTGGTGGGCTCCTACTTCTATGACAAAAAATCATGACAGAAAATGGGCTTTTCGCCCTGGGCGGGCCGGAGACGCAGCTGCATGACATTCTTTGGGTCGTCCATGACGGAAAAAACCATGGTAGAAGCGAGGGGGAGGAAAATTTCGGGGAGTTGCCGGTTACGGTGGGAGGTCGGGGGTGGAGTGATGCGCGTTTCTCTCGTACGTACGCGCGTGTGTAGGACCTTGAAGTATGTCTAGAGGGGGGGTGATTAGACTACTTGACCAATAAAAACTTAACCTTTTCCCAATTTTAGAGTTTGGCAGATTTTAGCTATTTTAGGACAAGTCAAGCAATCATCACACAATTCAAGCAAGCATGCAAAGAGTATATAGGCAGCGGAAATTAAAGCATGCAACTTGCAAGAAAGTAAAGGGAAGGGTTTGGAGGATTCAAACGCAATTGGAGACACGGATGTTTTTGGCGTGGTTCCGATAGGTGGTCCTATCGTTATCCACGTTGATGGAGACATCAACCCACGAAGGGTAACGGTTGCGCGAGTCCATGGAGGGCTCAACCCACGAAGGGTCCATGAAGAAGCAACCTTGTCTATCCCACCATGGACGTCGCCCACGAAGGACTTGCCTCACTAGCGGTAGATCTTCACGAAGTAGGCGATCTCCTTGCCCTTACAAACTCCTTGGTTCAACTCCACAATCTTGTCGGAGGCTCCCAAGTGACACCTAGCCAATCTAGGAGACACCACTCTCCAAGAAGTTACAAATGGTGCGTTGATGATGAACTCCTTGCTCTTGTGCTTCAAATGATAGTCTCCCCAACACTCAACTCTCTCTCATAGGTTTTGGATCTGGTGGAAAGAAGATTTGAGTGGAAAGCAACTTGGGGAAGGCTAGAGATCAAGATTCATATGGTAGGAATGGAATATCTTGGCCTCAACACATGAGTAGGTGGCTCTCTCTCAGAAATGGTAAGGTGGAAGTGTAGGTTCGTTCTGATGGCTCTCTTCACGAATGAAGAGGAGGTGGAGGGGTATATATAGCCTTCACACAAAATCTAACCGTTACACAGAATTTACCAAACTCGGTGGGACCGAATCGTTAAACTTGGTCGGACTGATTTAGTAAACCTAGTGACCGTTTGTGATTTTCGGTGGGACTGACATGCATCTCGGTGAGACCAATTCGGTTAGGGTTAGGGCATAACGTAATCTCGGTAAGACCGATTACACAAACTTGGTGAGACCGATTTGGTAATAAGCTTTCCAGAGAGTTGGTCAGGTAAACTCGGTGGGACCGATTTGCTCTTTTCGGTGAGACCGAAATGTTACAAAAAGGAAACAGAGAGTTTACATTGCAATCTCGCTGGGACCGATCGCTCACTTCGGTTAGATCGAAGCATTACGAAGGGAAACAGAGAGATTACAACCCCATCTCGGTGAGACCGAGATCCCTATCGGTAAGACCGATTTGCTTAGGGTTTGTGGCAGTGGCTATGACTTTTGGAATCGGTGGCGCCGGATAGGAAGAATCGGTGTGACCGATTTTGGCGTTGGGTTTAGGTTATTTGTGGATGTGAGAAATTAGCTGAGGGTTTTGGAGCATATCACTAAGCACATGAATCAAGAGGCTCATTAAGCAACACCTCATCCCTCCTTGATAGTATTGGCTTTTCCTATAGACTCAATGTGATCTTGGATCACTAAAATGTAAAATGAAGAGTCTTGAGCTTTTGAGCTTGAGCCAATCCTTTGTCCTTAGTATTTTGAGGGATCCACTTTCATCATCCATGCCATGCCATTCATTGAGCTTTCCTAAAATAATAGTCTTGGAATAGCATTAGCTCAATGAGCTATATGTTGTTATGAATTACCAAAACCACCTAGGGATAGTTGCACTTTCAATCTCCCCCTTTTTGGTAATTGATGACAACATATAGATCAAAGCTTCGACAAATGATAATAAGATTGAATAACATCGTCGCTTTGAGAATTATGTGATAAGCAAGAGCTCCCCCTAAATTTGTGCATGGGTTAAGATTTGCTTTGGACTGCAAATGCACAACGAATTAGGCTCATGGGTTACTCTTCCATGTCACATACATCTTGGTGGAGCGCTCAAAATAATAAACAATGAATACATGCACTCATCACCAAGCATAGTGAGTGATCACATAAGATAGATAGGATAATATCAAGCATGCATAAGTGTAGCTTATGATCAAACACATGATCATCAATGTCTCACAAGCATAGTATCTCAACCAAAAGCAAACAAAGTTTAAAGACCACCAAATAAAGCAAGAGAGAACAAAAGCAACACACTCTCTCTCGAAGCCTATGATCTATACATTTTTCTCCCCCTTTGGCAACAAGTTACCAAAAAGTTCATAGAAAATGCATAGTGCTAGATCGACTCTCAGGCTTGATCTTCTGGTGGTGGTGTCCTGATGACTCCAAGGACGAAGGCTTCAGTTGAAGTAGAGGGTGCTGGAGTGGATGCTGGAGCTGGTTGCACTAGAACTGTAGGGGCAGTAGCTGGTGCTGAAGTTTTTGCTCTAGTGTCTGTCACTGGCACTGCAACTGACCTCTGGGCTCTGGGCACTTTGGCAAACACATTGGTGGTAGTCTTGCCATGTCTCTCCTGCATATCATCCTGCAGCTTCTCTACAACTGACTGAATCTCAGTTACTTTAACATCAAGGTCATAGAATTTGAGTTCCATGATTCTCTCAAGGCTCTCCTGATTCTGAGTGAGGGTGGACAGTCCTTTCTCAATCCTTAGTGTAGATTCTATCAAGTAACCAAGCTGCTCCTGTTTGGTTTTCAAGAAATATTCAGATGCCTCCTCTTGAGTTGGCATCTTGGCAGCCTTCTCCTTCTTTGCCTTCTCCTTCTTCTCCTGAGCTTGAACTGATTGTGGATCATCTTCATTCATGACAACCTCATTGTCCTCAAAGTCTGGATAAAGTGGAAAATGTTCCTTATCCAACTGATATTTCCATGTGCCCATCTTTGAGTTGATCAATTCCTGAATCTGAGGTGCATATTCACAGCTCCTCTTTTGATCTGCTGCAGTCCTCTTGATTGTTTAAATTATTAGGCTCATGACTTTGAACTTCTATGGCACATCAAACACATGCAGCATGTTGATGGCATGCCCTCTGATCATATTATGGTCACCAGACTTGGGCAACAAAGTGTGCCTCAGAATCTAATTGATGGTTGGCAACCCTGACAGCAGAAAGTGAACTGATCCAAACTTGTGAGTCTCTACTGCCTTGTCCGGAATCTCCTTGTACATGTGAGCCATTGAGTTGTGATCCATCTTCTTCTTTGCATAATTGTTCAGGTCATCCTCATTTTCCTTGGGGGCATTTATCAGACTTGCCCATTCTTCAACAGTGGATTGGTACCTTGTACCTTCAGACATCCAAACAATTCTACCATCTGGGTAAAAATGTGCTGTGGAGTAGAACTGCATGATAAGCTCATCAATCCAGCGGGTGAACTTCTGTCCAACAAAATCAGCAACTCCACAAGCAACAAAGCTTTCTTGCACTCCAGGATAGTGCTGCTCATTGTCCTTGATGTAGGTCCAGTCGACCCACCTCATGTCACAGACTATAGGCTTCTTGTCCAATAGAATTGTTTCATAAAAGTCCTGCTGTTCCTTTGTATGGAACCTGTAGTCAACAGCAGTTCTTCTTCTTGAAGCATATGGATCTTCCATCCTCCACAGTCTCAGCCCTGAATCCTTCCTGATTCTCATGTCCTCAGCCACTGGATGGGCATCATTGTGGTCTGGTATCTTGGGCTTGAGCTTTCTTAGGACCTGTCCTTCTTCATCCTCATCTTCAGCAACATTGGGCACTAGGGCCTTATTCTTCTCAGCAGCTGGAATACTCCTAGTGTTCCTCTTTGGAACTTGCTTGGCCTTGGAGGTAGCTTTGGGTGCTTCCTTGGGCTTGGATGTTGCAGCCCCTGCTCTGATTGCATCACCCATAAGGTTAGGTGCCTTAGGTGCTGGTGCAGCATCCTCTTCCTCTTCTTTAGGTTCTCTTCTCATAGAGGGCTTTCCAAGGACCTTGGCAGTTGTGGTTCTTGCTCTCTTCTTTTTCTTGTCCTGATCACCATCATCCTCTGATTCAATTGTGAACTTCATAGTTTCACCAGTGGGGACTTTCTGAGGTTTGGAAGAAGTGACTTTCTTCTCAGGTGCTTCTTTGGGTTGAGCCTGAGCTGGCACTTGAGTGGACTTTCTGGCCTTTGGCATTGGTGTCCTCTTGGCAGGAACTTTCTTCTTCGGACCTGGCTTAGTGCTATGTGCAGAGCCATATTCCTTCTTGAGCACCACTTTCTTGGAAGTCGCCTCATCTTCCTCAGCTTTGTAATCTTCATCCTCTGAGTCTGATGTTTTTGGCGTGGTTCCGATAGGTGGTGCTATCGTACATCCACATTGATGGAGACTTCAACCCACGAAGGGTAACGGCTGCGCGAGTCCATGGAGGGCTCCACCCACGAAGGGTCCACGAAGAAGCAACCTTGTCTATCCCACCATGGCCGTCGCCCACGAAGGACTTGCCTCATTAGCGGTAGATCTTCATGAAGTAGGCGATCTCCTTGCCCTTACAAACTCCTTGGTTCAACTCCATAATCTTGTCGGAGGCTCCCAAGTGACACCTAGCCAATCTAGGAGACACCACTCTCCAAGAAGTAACAAATGGTGCGTTGATGATGAATTCCTTGCTCTTGTGCTTCAAATGATAGTCTCCCCAACACTCAACTCTCTCTCATAGGTTTTGGATCTGTTGGAAAGAAGATTTGAGTGGAAAGCAACTTGGGGAAGGGTAGAGATCAAGATTCATATGGTAGGAATGGAATATCTTGGCCTCAACACATGAGTAGGTGGCTCTCTCTCAGAAATGGTAAGTTGGAAGTGTAGGTTCATTCTGATGGCTCTCTTCACGAATGAAGAGGAGGTGGAGGGGTATATATAGCCTCCACACAAAATCTAACCATTACACACAATTTACCAAACTCAGTCGGACCGATTTAGTAAACCTAGTAACGTTAGTGATTTTCGGTGAGACTGACATGCATCTCGGTGAGACCGATTCGGTTAGGGTTAGGGCATAACGTAATCTCGGTAAGACCGATTACACAAACTCGGTGAGACTGATTTGGTAATAAGCTTTCCAGAGAGTTGGTCAGGTAAACTCGGTGGGACCGATTTGCTCTTTTCGGTGAGACCGAAATGTTACAAAAAGGAAACAGAGAGTTTACATTGCAATCTCGGTGGGACCGATCGCTCACTTCGGTTAGACCAAAACGTTACGAAGGGAAACAGAGAGATTACAACCCCATCTCGGTGAGACCGAGATCCCTATCGGTAAGACCGATTTGCTTAGGGTTTGTGGCAGTGGCTATGACTTTTGGAATCAGTGGCGCCGGATAGGAAGAATCGGTGTGACCAATTTTGGCGTTGGGTTTAGGTCATTTGTGGATGTGAGAAGGTAGCTGAGGGTTTTGGAGCATATAACTAAGCACATGAAGCAAGAGGCTCATTAAGCAACACCTCATCCCTCCTTGATAGTATTGGCTTTTCCTATAGACTCAATGTGATCTTGGATCACTAAAATGTAAAATGAAGAGTCTTGAGCTTTTGAGCTTGAGCCAATCCTTTGTCCTTAGTATTTTGAGGGATCCACTTTCATCATCCATGCCATGCCATTCATTGAGCTTTCCTGAAATAATAGTCTTGGAATAGCATTAGCTCAATAAGCTATATGTTGTTATGAATTACCAAAACCACCTAGGGATAGTTGCACTTTCAGCGTGTGTGCGAGGCGTTGGCTCTAACTGAAGCCGAGCGAGGCGTTAGGCTCTAACTGAACCCGAGCGATTGCACAGCAGGCTACGCGTTACTAAACCTGAGTGATCGATCGATGGCTGTTAACTGAACCCGATGGAGCGATTCCTTCGCTACTGCTGCTAACTGAAGCCGATCGATTGGATGAACAGTGAGTGTTGCGGGGGGGTTTGGATGAACAGTGAGCGGTGGCGTTGCCTCTGGATAAACAGGAACCCGTGGTGTGGAGGGCTGGATGAACAGTAGACGATGGAGGGGTGGCCGTGGAGGGGTGGTTGAACAGGACCCCGTGGTGTGGAGGGCTGGATGAACAGTAGATGGTGGAGGGGTGCCCATGGAGGGGTGGTTGAACAGTAGTCGGTGGAGTAGCGCGCGGTGGAGGCTGGATGAACAGGAGCCCGTGGAGGCTAGAGGAGGTCGACGGTAGCCCATGGAGGCTGGAGGAGGTCGACGGTGGAGATGAACAGTATCCCGTGGTGTCCCGTTTTGCGGTACGCCACACCCCTCCCCCCTGTTTTGACCGTAGCGCTCCAACACAAGTCCGTTTCGTCCGTTTTGCGGTACGCCACACCCCTCCCGATCAATAGGACCCCCGTTTCGACCGTAGCGCTCCAACACCAGCCCGTTTTGTCCGTTTTGCGGTACGCCACACCCCTCCCGATCAACAGGACCCCCGTTTCGACCGTAGGAGGTCCCGTTTCCTCCATTTTGCGGTATGCCAGGCCCCTCCCGATCAACAGGACCCCGTTTCGAATGTGGCCGGTTGAACACAAGGCCGTTTCCTCCGTTGTGCGGTACGCCAGGCCTCGTTTCCATCGCCTATTCCGTCCAAGCTCTCTCGATGAACACGACCACGCATTCCGTTCCGACCCAGCCGGTTGGCTCCCCATGAACACGACCACGGTGCTATTTCTCCGTTCTGACCCAGCCATGTACGTATGCGCGAGTAGGCGTTCGAGACCCTGCCCATATGTACGTACGTTGCCGTATTTTCTTTCTTGCACCCTCACAGTTGTATGTATGTGTACATGCTACGTGCGCGCCTCTACATTCACCAGTATATATGTACGTACACGTTCGCGACCAGAATGACAGCGGTACGTACGCTTCGACCAGGTGGGTCCCGACTGTCAGGCACTTCCTTGCCTGCGAAGATGTAGCTGGTGGGTCCCAGCAGTCAGGGGGGCGAATCGTTTTGTTTTTTTTTGCCCGGACGCACTTCCTTGCGTGCGAAGATGTAGCTAGTGGGTCCCAGCAGTCAGGGGGCGAATCATTTTTTTTGCCCGAACGCACTTCCTTGCGTGTGAAGATGTAGCTGGTGGGTCCCAGCAGTCAAGGGGGTGAATCGTTTTTTTGCCCAGACGCACTTCCTTGCGTGCGAAGGTGCAGCTGGTGGGTCCCAGCAGTCAGGGGGGAAACATTTTTGTTCGCGAAATACTGTGGCCCGTCCGGTGGGTCCCCGCTATCAGGTGGAGGAATAATTAGTTTTCGCATAATAAGGAGGCACTTCCTTGCTGCGGCCGTGTACCCAGCTGTCAGCCTCTCCACATACAGTCCACGTCCGATGGAAGTCGTTACTTGACCACGTTGACCACGCCGCGCCGAGAGGACCAGGGCGGTGGACGACGGCGAGGCCTAGGAAGGGGACGACGGGGAGCCGGGGAAGACGCGGCAGCGGAAGCCCGCGCGGAGAGGAGTACGAGGGTTCACTAGTTCGGCTGCGGTGTGAGGCTGCCATCGCCGCAGGGCCTGGCCAGCGGTGGGAATAGTAGGGGCGGTGAGGCCTCCGCGGCAGCACATCCGGCCACGGGAAGCAGGAGCATGCGGCACGACCGGCGCTGCTTTGGGCGGCTGAAGCAAGAAGACCAGAGGTTGAAGAAGCACTACGGCCGTTGGATGGACATCGTACGGTCACTCGAGTTAGAATCGTTTATATTGACTAAGTTGACAAAGCCCTTCGTCCCCGTCAACTTAGTAGGCACCAAGGTGGGTCCTAGCTAGCAGGGGGTATTCATTTTTTTGTGCGTAATAAGGAGGCACTTCCGGTGGGTCCGAGCTGACAGCAGGGGGAACGTTTTTTTCGTGAAATACGGTGGCCCGTCGGGTGGGTCCCAGCAGTCAGGGGCAAACGTTTTTTCCGCGAAATACTGGTGGCCCGTCCGATGGGTCCCTGCTGTCAGGTGGAGGAATAATTATTTTCCGCATAATAAGGAGGCACTTCCTTGCGGCTGCCGTGGACCCTGCTGTCAGCCTCTTCACGTACATGTCACGCCCAATATGCGACCCTCTCCAAAAGGAACTCGAAGGTCCCACCAAGGATAGACCCGCATATTGGAACGCTTTTGCAAGGTGGATATCATTACATCAACAATTACATAATAGTGGGGATACATCCAATACATACAATGCCACACGAATACAACATCATCTTACATAAGAGCACCATCCGACTACGGATGAAACACAAACAGAAGCTCAAACAATATCCACCCTGCTAGCCCAGGCTGCCGACCTGGAACCTATCCCCTGATCAAAGAAGAAGCAGAAGAAGAACTCCAAACAAGTAAACATCGCTCTCGCGTCAAGATCATCGCATAACCTGTACCTGCAACTGTTGTTGTAGTAATCTGTGAGCCACGAGGACTCAGCAATCCCATTACCATGGGTATCAAGAATAGGAAAGCTTAATGGGAAAGGAAGGGGTAAAGTGGTGAGGTTGCAGCAGCGGCTAAGCATGATATGGTGGCTAACATACGCCAAGATGAGCAAGAAGAGAGCAAGCGGAACGGTCGTGAAGCTAGCAATGATCAAGAGGTGATCCTGAACACCTACTTACGTCAAACATAACCCAGAAACAGTGTTCACTTCCCGGACTCCACCGAGAAGAGACCATCACGGCTACACACTCGGTTGATGCATTTTAATTCGGATCTGGTGTCAAGTTATCTACAACCGGACATTAACAAATTCCCATCTGCCACATAACCGCGGGCACGGCTCTCGAAAGTTTATACCCTGCAGGGGTGTCCCAACTTAGCCCATGATAAGCTCTCGCGATCAACGAAGGATATTCCTTCTCCCAGGAAGACCCGATCAGTCTCGGAATCCCGGTTTACAAGACATTTCAACAATGGTAAAACCAGACCAGCAAAGCCGCCCGATGCGTCGACAATCCCGATAGGAGCTGCACATATCTCGTTCTCAGGGCAACACCGGATAAGCGAAGCGTACAGGTACCGACGAATCCAAGTTGCCAAGGAATGGTCCCGCACGGTGCTCTAGTTTGGACCAACACTTAGACAAGCATTGGCCCGGGGGGGCTATAATAAAGATGACCCTTGGGTTAATTACTCCCAAGGGAAAAGTAGGTGGTGGTGAGGCAAATGGTAAAACCAAGGTTGGGCCTTGCTGGACAAGTTTTATTCAAAGCGAACTGTCAGGGGGGTCCCATAAATCACCCGACCGCGTTAGGAATGCAAAATCCGGGAACATAATACCGGTATGACGGAAACTAGGGCGGCAAGAGTGGAACAAAACACCAGGCATAAGGCCGAGCCTTCCACCCTTTACCAAATATATAGATGCATTAATAATATAAGAGATATTGTGATATCCCAACATAACCCTGTCTGCCATGAAGCAATCTTCAACTTCAACTGCAACTAGCAACGCTATAAGAGAGGCTGAGCAAAGCCGTAACATAGCCAAAAAATGGTTTGCTAGGAGGGGTGTCAAAGGTTAGAGGTTCATGGCAATTTGGGAGGCTTGATGAGCAAAAGATAGGTAACGCAGCAAAGCGATAGAACGAAGCAACTAGCATAGCAATGATAGTAGTGAGATCCAGGGTAGCGGTCATCTTGCCTGAAATCCCACAAGGAAGAAGAACGAGTCCATGAAGAAGATGAAGCCACGAAGACGAACCACACGTAGACGAACGAATCCTCACGATCGCAACGAAACGGGAACTATCGAGAAGAAGCACACAACAAGGTAAACACAACACACATAGACAAGACATGATGCACAACAAACATGATGCACGACAAAGCTACATGGAGCTACTCATGGCAAGAGATGAAGCATACAAGATCAACACGTCAAGGCAAGTTTAAATGGGGCCGGGAACAACATATAACAATTTCGGTAAGTCCTCATATGCATATCTCGAAATTGTTCCAAAACTGAATAAACCTTAAGTTCAAGTAGTTAAACAACAAGTTAAAATGCACCATGATGATCTACACGAAATTCTAGTCAAGTTACATATAAGATTCGTTAGATTCGGAGCTACGGCCTAGAAGATATGAGCAAAACAAGTTAATCATGGCATTGATGCAAAATGCACCCAAACATCAAGCAAACACACCAAAACAAGGATGCAACATGGTAATATGAAACTAAATGCAAAATCAAGCAAGTTTCATATAGAGCACACTCAAAACGGAGCAACGGTTCAACACACATACTCTATACAAGTCATAGCAACAATCTGTCCAAAACAGCAACTAGGCATATTGCAAGCATCAAAACAATATGCTAAAGCACCCCAACATAATAACAAAAGGCATGAGCATGAAGTACTAGTAAAGCATAACAAAACATGAACACTGAGATATCTCCAGAAACAACTAGAACATGCTGAAAAGGACATGGGAAGATTGCAAATAATAACAGTTCCAGACTTTGCAGAAATAACATCAGGTTGCAATGTTTAGATCAAGCAAACAACATGTTACAGGAACATATCATGGCAAACAAAGGCATGGCATGAATCTACTAAAAGCATAAATCAAAAGACCCTTACTGACCATGAGCCAAAAAGGCACGGAAAATATGATGGCACCCATGTAAACATGGCAAATTATATTACAGATTCATACATGGCAGGAATAACAATTAGTAGGCATGTTCGTGAGCTTGAACCACTCACCACAGAGCAATACATGGCATGGCAAGGCAACCAACAGTAAGAAGGCATGTTTGTGAATCTAAGCATGGCAAGAACAAGGTCATAGGATGCATGGAACACTAGCAAAACACATGGAAACTAGTGAACTTAATGTTAGCAGGCTGATAGCAACATCATTTAGCAACTTTTGGACCAAGATAACAACATGTTCCAGCAGGCTATAATTGCAAACAACGGCATGAATGGATAGGCCATAACATGTAGATCAAAACATGTTTATAGAACATCTCCAGATTATGCATAGAATGATTAGTAGCAACATGTTAACATGGCAACAAAATATAACAGAATCTGCCTAGCAAAACAGCAACAGCAAGTACCCCACTTAACAAGCTCGATTCACTCACCACAAGTCATTGAATGACAAGATAAGCATATCATCATCAAGAAGACATGTTTATGTAACCAACCAAGGCAAGAACAAGTCCATAGCATGTAGGGATCAACTATAGCAACCTTGGCTAAATTGAATAACAAGTAAACAATCTGCCAGGAAACATTTTGAAGCAAAAGTAGAGCACCAAAATGACATGCTAGACTACTCCATAATTGCAAACAAGGGCATGAATGGATATACAATAACCATATGTTCAAAACACCCTTACTGAAGTATCTCAAAATATGCATGGATATCTCTGTAGCATCAAGTTTACATGGCATCAAAATAACAGCAGAACAGGGACTAAAATCAGCAATATCACGAAGCCTAGTTTGCATGCTTGTGCTAGCCACCACATTGATCACAAAAATACATGGCATACATCCCTGTAAAGATGGCATGGCATAGATCAAAACACATGTAACCATCAACCTCATAGGATGCACACATCAATCATGGCAAAAATGACAAAACAGCAAGTTATAACAGTTTCAGCAGATCAACATCCACATGCACACTTCCAACAGCATTTCAGGCATCAAGATGAGCTCAAATGAAAATGATGCAATGGAATGAAATGAAGTACTCGTCGAGACGAACAATTTGACATATTACACACACGAAACGGAGCTACGGATGCAGAGATACAGCATGAAGAACATGGTATGAAAATTACACAGATCTGGGGACTTAGATGAATTTTCACCTCTGGGAGAAGTCGACGGTGGCGCGGATTTCGAGGTTCGTCGGAGCAGGGCGGCGCGGTTGCCGGAGTTGGACGGGGAGGAGGCCGGGGAGGTCCGGGACGGACGGATCCGGCGCCCCTTGCCCGGGTCCGGCCGGGGAAGAAGACGGCCGAGGGGGAGGAGGCTGGAGCTCGGGCGAGCTCAGGCGAGCTCCGCCGGAGGCGAGGCGCGGGCAGGGAGGCGCGAGGGCGGCGCCGGGCCGGCGGCGGGAGGCGCGCGGCGCGGGCCTGCGGCGGCGAGGGCGCGGGTTCCGGCGGCGGGCGCGGGATCCGACGGCCACCGGGCGGCGGACTTCGGGCGGCGGGGTCGCCGGCGGCGAGACGCGCAGGCGGCAGGGACGGGACCCGGCGGCGGCCGGGCTGGGCGGCGGCGGGCGCGGAGCGGGCCCGCGCGGGCCCCGGATGGGCTCCGCGGGCCGCGGCGGCGGGGAGGTGAGAGAGAGGCGCGGGAGGCCACGTGGCGCGCTCCGATTCGCTGCGGGAGGCGGCAGACATGTCCGGCGGTGGAGGAAGAAACGTCCGTCGGCGCGGAGGGGAAATGATCTAGGGTTTGGACTGCGAAAATTCGGGGGGAGACACCTATTTATAGGTAGAGGGAGTTAGGAGAGTACAAATGAGGAGCGGTGTTCGGCCACGCGATCGTGATCGAACGACCGAGAGCATGGAGGGGAGTTAGGTGGGTTTTGGTCCACTTTGGAAGGGGTGTTGGGCTGCAACAAAAGAGGCTTTACGGTTACCCGATTAACCGTTGGAGTATCAAACGACCTCCAAATGGCACGAAACTTGACAGGCGGTCTACCGGTGCTATACCAAGGCCGCTTGGCAAACCTCGGTCCATTCCGAGAAAGTTTAACACCCGCTCATAACAGGAGAGAAGAAAGGGACGCCGGATGACATAGGAGTGCCGGATTGCAAAACGGACAACGGGGAAAATGCTCGGATGCATGAGACGAACATGTATGCAAAATGAGATGCACATGATGACACGATATGAAATGCATATGATGACATGGCAAAGTGCAACACGCAAGCAAAAGACATGGCAACGACGGCGAATAACTGGCAGACACCTGGTGCAACGAATCCGGGGCGTTACAACACTCCTCCACTAACAAGAGATCTCGTCCCGAGATCTTAGGACCGAGACGGAAGGGAAAAGGGAATGAGGTGAAACAAGAACTCAAGAGAAGAAGCAAAGAATTGAGAGCACTCGAGAAGAAGAGAGGAAACGACGAGGATGACGAGAATCGAAAGCTCGCTGAATCGGATAGACTAAGAAAACACTTGTTCTAACCGGAGTGGTTAGAATGAGAAAAGAAACGGATAAGACTGAAAAGAATTAGGCAGCACTCCGTCTGAAAAAGGAAGGATTAGAACATGAACTAGAGAGGATGGAATGATACTTGATAAACTCTTGAAGAATGAATTAAATCATGAAGAACCACCATGAAGAACTCCGGTAACAAAAAGGATGATGGGATACAATGAACGATGAAAGAATAAGAAGAGCCTTGCGGTGATTTAGCTGGAGGTTCCGACGAGATGGTCAAGGAAATTTGAACTCCGGAAAAGAAAAGATGAAAACACTTGGAACTAGAATATATTCCTCAAGAACAAACTCGGAAGGAAGGGATTAATCACTTGGATGAAATAAGAATAAGATTTATTGTATGCTTATCCTTCATCAAATTAAATTGATGACAAGCAATGGATTTTGCATACTACTTATTCTTCTTGAAAAAGGATTAAGAAGAGATATAGCGCCAACTTGAGAATGTCTTCATGAACCACCGGTAGAATTGAAAAGAGCGAATGAATTAAAATGACAATCAAGGAAAAAGAATCTTGAACGAACCACCATTAGAATTCGGAAATGACTGTCGGACGAGAATGAATCACCGGGAAGAATTGGAAGAACAAATATGATTGAGGGAATTTAGATGCAAAAGAACAAAGAGATCATGAGCTGATTAAAGAACACTTGAGCGAAGCACCGGGATAATTGGATAACGGTAGCTGGAATGATGGCCTCCGGTGAAATGAAATGGAAAACAACTTCTGAAATACTCCGGCTGGGTGAAAAGAATTTGCATGACTTGAAACAATTTGATAGGATAACATCGAGCTAGCACCGCGAATCTCCGGGAGAACGGGCAAGATTGAGAGGAAAACTCTTCTTCGGTTTTCAAATGTCGATGGAAACACCAGCAAAATTATTGAGATACTCCGGGGAAATTAGCAGAGTCAGGTAAGATCCTGGGAAAAGACCTGTGGGTTAGGGCCCACTAAAAGAAAAACACCGTTGGAAAGGATTGTTGAACATATAGATGATGCACCGGACCAATTGAAATATTTGAATGAGGTGACAACCTCGAATTAATTGGAACACAGATGAATCTCCTGTGATGTCTTGAACACTCTGGAAGGATAAACTGGCGAGAGGAGAACGAGCAAGGGGAAAACATTTGAGCCGAGGGAAAGATTATAATCACTACCGAAAATTGGAATTGAATCCACCAGAGAAGAAAAAGAGATGAAGAATGACGAACGAGACGAGAATTCACCGGTTGAAATAATTGAGGAAATAAAGCAAAGACTTCGCACGAGTAGGATGGATACTCGATTATGGACTCCGGTTCCGAGGAGAAAAAGGGTGGGTGGGTGGGAAAAACAAGGACAACTTCGGACAGGGAAACAACGTTGATTGAAAAGAGCTGAGGATTGATCTCGCGAAAGACAAAGAGGTTCGAGTCGACTTGACGAGAGATGCACCGGATAATTCGGATCTGGTGTCAAGTTATCTACAATCGGACATTAACAAATTCCCATCTGCCACATAACCGCGGGCATGGCTCTCAAAATTTTATACCTTGCAGGGGTGTCCCAACTTAGCCCATGATAAGCTCTCGCGATCAACGAAGGATATTCCTTCTCCTAGGAAGACCTGATCAGTCTCGGAATCCCGGTTTACAAGACATTTCAACAATGGTAAAACAAGACCAGCAAAGCCGCCCGATGCGCCGACAATCCCGATAGGAGCTGCACATATCTCGTTCTCAGGGCAACACCGGATAAGCGAAGCGTACAGGTACCGACGAATCCAAGTTGCCAAGGAATGGTCCCGCACGGTGCTCTAGTTTGGACCAACACTTAGACAAGCATTGGCCCGGGGGGGCTATAATAAATATGACCCTTGGGTTAATTACTCCCAAGGGAAAAGTAGGTGGTGGTGAGGCAAATGGTAAAACCAAGGTTGGGCCTTGCTGGACAAGTTTTATTCAAAGTGAACTGTCAGGGGGGTCCCATAAATCACCCGACCGCATTAGGAACGCAAAATCCGGGAACATAATACCGGTATGACGGAAACTAGGGCGGCAAGAGTGGAACAAAACACCAGGCATAAGGCCGAGCCTTCCACCCTTTACCAAATATATAGATGCATTAATAATATAAGAGATATTGTGATATCCCAAAATAACCCTGTCCGCCATGAAGCAATCTTCAACTTCACCTGCAACTAGCAACGCTATAAGAGAGGCTGAGCAAAGCGGTAACATAGCCAAACAATGGTTTGCTAGGAGGGGTGTCAAAGGTTAGAGGTTCATGGCAATTTGGGAGGCTTGATGAGCAAAAGATAGGTAACGCAGCAAAGCGATAGAACGAAGCAACTAGCACAGCAATGATAGTAGTGAGATCTAGGGTAGCGGTCATCTTGCCTGAAATCCCGCAAGGAATAAGAACGAGTCCATGAAGAAGATGAAGCCACGAAGACGAACCACACGTAGACGAACGAATCCTCACGATCGCAACGAAACGGGAACTATTGAGAAGAAGCACACAACAAGGTAAACACACCACACATAGACAAGACATGATGCACAACAAGCATGATGCATGACAAAGCTACATGGAGCTACTCATGGCAAGAGATGAAGCATACAAGATCAACACGTCAAGGCAAGTTTAAATGGGGCCAGGAACAACATATAACAATTCCGGTAAGTCCTCATATGCATATTTCGAAATTGGTCCAGAACTGAATAAACCTTAAGTTCAAGTAGTTAAACAGCAAGTTAAAATGCACCATGATGATCTACACGAAATTCTAGTCAAGTTACATATAAGGTTCGTTAGATTCGGAGCTACGACCTAGAAGATATGAGCAAAACAAGTTAATCATGGCATTGATGCAAAATGCACCCAAACATCAAGCAAACACACCAAAACAAGGATGCAACATGGTAATATGAAACTACATGCAAAATCAAGCAAGTTTCATATAGAGCACACTCAAAATGGAGCAACAGTTCAACACATATACTCTATACAAGTCATAGCAACAATCTGTCCAAAACAGCAACTAGGCATATTGCAAGCATCAAAACAATATGCTACAGCACCCCAACATAATAACAAAAGGCATGGGCATGAAGTACTGCTAAAGCATAACAAAACATGAACACTGAGCTATCTCCAGAAACAACTAGAACATGCTAAAAAGGACATGGGAAGATTGCAAATAATAACTGTTCCAGACTTTGCAGAAATAACATCAGGTTGCAATGTTTAGAGCAAGCAAACAACATGTTACAGGAACATATCATGGCAAACAAAGGCATAGCATGAATCTACTAAAAGCATAGATCAAAAGACCCTTACTGACCGTGAGCCAAAAAGGCACGGAAAATATGATGGCACCCATGTAAACATGGCAAATTATATTACAGATTCATACATGGCAGGAACAACAATAAGTAGGCATGTTCGTGAGCTTGAACCACTCACCACAGAGCAATACATGGCATGGCAAGGCAACCAACAGTAAGAAGGCATGTTTGTGAAGCTAAGCATGGCAAGAACAAGGTCATAGGATGCATGGAACACTAGCAAAACACATGAGAACTAGTGAACTTAATGTTAACAGGCTGGTAGCAACATCATTTAGCAAAGCAAGATAACAACATGTTCCAGCAGGCTATAATTGCAACCAAGGGCATGAATGGATAGGGTATAACATGTAGATCAAAACATGTTTATAGAACATCTCCAGATTATGCATAGAATTATTAGTAGCAACATGTTAACATGGCAACAAAATATAACAGAATCTGCCTAGCAAAACAGCAACAGCACGTACCCCACTTAACAAGCTCGATTCACTCACCACAAGTCATTGAATGACAAGATAAGCATATCATCATCAATAATACATGTTTATGTAACCAACCAAGGCAAGAACAAGTCCATATCATGCAAGGATCAACTATAGCAACCTTGGCTAAATTGAATAACAAGTAAACAATCTGCCAGGAAACATTTTGAAGCAAAATTAGAGCACCAAAATGACATGCTAGACTACTCCATAATTGCAAACAAGGGCATGAATGGATATACAATAACCATATGTTCAAAACACCCTTACTGAAGTATCTCAAAATATGCATGGATATCTCTGTAGCATCAAGTTTACATGGCATCAAAATAACAGCAGAACAGGGACTAAAATCAGCAATATCACGAAGCCTAGTTTGCATGCTTGTGCTAGCCACCACATTGATCACAAAAATACATGGCATACACCCCTGGAAAGATGGCATGGCATAGATCAAAACACATGTAGACATCAACCTCATAGGATGCACACATCAATCATGGCAAAAATGACAAAACAGCAAGTTATAACAGTTTCAGCAGATCAACATCAACATGCACAATTCCAACAGCATTTCGGGCATCAAGATGAGCTCAAATAAAAATGATGCAATGGAATGAAATGAAGTACTCGTCGAGACGAACAATTTGACATATTACACGCACGAAATAGAGCTACGGATGCAGATATACAGCATGAAGAACATGGCATGAAAATTACACAGATCTGGGGACTTAGACGAATTTTCACCTTCGGGAGAAGTCGACGGTGGCGCGGATTTCGAGGTTCATCGGAGCAGGGCGGCGCGGTTGCCGGAGTTGGACGGGGAGGAGGCCGGGGAGGTCCGGGGCGGACGGATCCGGTGCCCCTTGCCCGGATCCGGCCGGGGAAGAAGACGGCCGAGGCGGAGGAGGCCGGAGCTCGGGCGAGCTAAGGCGAGCTCCGCCGGAGGCGAGGCGCGGGCAGGGAGGCGCGAGGGCGGCGCCGGGCCGGCGGCGGGAGGCGCGCGGCGCGGGCCTGCGGCGGCGAGGGCGCGGGTTCCGGCGGCGGGCGCGGGATCCGACGGCCACCGGGCGGCGGACTTCGGGCGGCGGGGTCGCCGGCGGCGAGGCGCGCAGGCGGCAGGGACGGGACCCGGCGGCGGCCGGGCTGGGCGGCGGCGCAGCCAGGCGGCGGCGGGCGCGGAGCGGGCCCGCGCGGGCCCCGGATGGGCTCCGCGGGCCGCAGCGGTGAGGAGGAGAGAGAGAGGCGCGGGAGGCCACGTGGCGCGCTCCGATTCGCTGCGGGAGGCGGCGGACATGTCCGGTGGCGGAGGAAGAAACGTCCGGCGGCGCGGAGGGGAAATGATCTAGGGTTTGGACTGCGAAAATTCGGGGGGAGACACCTATTTATAGGTAGAGGGAGTTAGGAGAGTACAAATGAGGAGCGGTTTTCGGCCACGCGATCATGATCGAACGACCGAGAGCATGGAGGGGAGTTAGGTGGGTTTTGGGCCACTTTGGAAGGGGTGTTGGGCTGCAACAAAAGAGGCTTTACGGTTACCCGGTTAACCGTTGGAGTATCAAACGACCTCCAAATGGCACGAAACTTGACAGGCGGTCTACCGGTGCTATACCAAGGCCGCTTGGCAAACCTCGGTCCATTCCGAGAAAGTTTAACACCTGCTCATAATAGGAGAGAAGAAAGGGACGCCGGATGACATAGGAGTGCCGGATTGCAAAACGGACAACGGGGAAAATGCTCGGATGCATGAGACGAACATGTATGCAAAATGAGATGCACATGATGACACGATATGAAATGCATATGATGACATGGTAAAGTGCAACACTCAAGCAAGAGACATGGCAACGACGGCGAATAACTGGCAGACACCTGGCGCAACGAATCCGGGGCGTTACCACACTCCTCCACTAACAAGAGATCTCGTCCCGAGATCTTAGGACCGAGACGGAAGGGAAAAGGGAATGAGGTGAAACAAGAACTCAAGAGAAGAAGCAAAGAATCGAGAGCACTCGAGAAGAAGAGAGGAAACGATGAGGATGACGAGAATCGAAAGCTCGCTGAATCGGATAGACTAAGAAAACACTTGTTCTAACCGGAGTGGTTAGAATGAGAAAAGAAACGGATAAGATTGAAAAGAATTAGGCAGCACTCCGGCTGAAAAAGGAAGGATTACAACATGAACTAGAGAGGATGGAATGATACTTGATAAACTCTTGAAGAATGAATTAAATCATGAAGAACCACCATGAAGAACTCCGGTAACAAAAAGGATGATGGGATAGAATGAACGATGAAAGAATAAGAAGAGCCTTACGGTGATTTAGATGGAGGTTCCGACGAGATGGTCGAGGAAATTTGAACTCCGGAAAAGAAAAGATGAAAACACTTGGAACTACAATATATTCCTCAAGAACATGGATACTAGATTATGGACTCCGGTTCCGAGGAGAAAAAGGGTGGGTGGGTGGGAAAAACAAGGACAACTTCGGACAGGGAAACAACGTTGATTGAAAAGAGCTGAGGATTGATCTCGCGAAAGACAAAGAGGTTCGAGTCGACTTGACGAGAGATGCACCGGATAATTCGGATCTGGTGTCAAGTTATCTACAACCGGACATTAACAAATTCCCATCTGCCACATAACCGCGGGCACGGCTCTCGAAAGTTTATACCCTGCAGGGGTGTCCCAACTTAGCCCATGATAAGCTCTCGCGATCAACAAAGGATATTCCTTCTCCCTCGAAGACCCGATCAGTCTCGGAATCCCGGTTTACAAGACATTTCAACAATGGTAAAACAAGACCAGCAAAGCCGCCCGATGCGCCGACAATCCCGATAGGAGCTGCACATATCTCGTTCTCATGGCAACACCGGATAAGCGAAGCGTACATGTACCGATGAATCCAAGTTGCCAAGGAATGGTCCCGCACGGTGCTCTAGTTTGGACCAACACTTAGACAAGCATTGGCCCGGGGGGGCTATAATAAAGATGACCCTTGGGTTAATTACTCCCAAGGGAAAAGTAGGTGGTGGTGAGGCAAATGGTAAAACCAAGGTTGGGCCTTGCTGGACAAGTTTTATTCAAAGCGAACTGTCAGGGGGGGTCCCATAAATCACCCGACCGCGTTAGGAATGCAAAATCCGGGAACATAATACCGGTATGACGGAAACTAGGGCGGCCAGAGTGGAACAAAACACCAGACATAAGGCCGAGCCTTCCACCCTTTACCAAATATATAGATGCATTAATAATATAAGAGATATTGTTATATCCCAACATAACCTTGTCTGCCGTGAAGCAATCTTCAACTTCACCTGCAACTAGCAACGCTATAAGAGAGGCTGAGCAAAGCGGTAACATAGCCAAACAATGGTTTGCTAGGAGGGGTGTCAAAGGTTAGAGGTTCATGGCAATTTGGGAGGCTTGATGAGCAAAAGATAGGTAACACAGCAAAGCGATAGAACAAAGCAACTAGCATAGCAATGATAGTAGTGAGATCCAGGGTAGCGGTCATCTTGCCTGAAATCCCGCAAGGAAGAAGAACGTGTCCATGAAGAAGATGAAGCCACGAAGACGAACCACACGTAGACGAACGAATCCTCACGATCGCAACGAAACGGGAACTATCGAGAAGAAGCACACAACAAGGTAAACACACCACACATAGACAATACATGATGCACAACAAGCATGATGCATGACAAAGCTACATGGAGCTACTCATGGCAAGAGATGAAGCATACAAGATCAACACGTCAAGGCAAGTTTAAATGGGGCCGGGAACAAAATATAACAATTCCGGTAAGTCCTCATATGCATATTTCGAAATTGGTCCAGAACTGAATAAACCTTAAGTTCAAGTAGTTAAACATCCAGTTAAAATGCACCATGATGATCTACACGAAATTCTAGTCAAGTTACATATAAGGTTCGTTAGATTCGGAGCTATGGCCTAGAAGATATGAGCAAAATAAGTTAATCATGGCATTGATGCAAAATGCACCCAAACATCAAGCAAACACACCAAAACAAGGATGCAACATGGTAATATGAAACTACATGCAAAATCAAGCAAGTTTCATATAGAGCACACTCAAAACGGAGCAACAGTTCAACACATATACTCTATACAAGTCATAGCAACAATCTGTCCAAAACAGCAACTAGGCATATTGCAAGCATCAAAACAATATGCCACATCACCCCAACATAATAACAAAAGGCATGGGCATGAAGTACTGGTAAAGCATAACAAAACATGAACACTGAGCTATCACCAAAAACAACTAGAACATGCTGAAAAGGACATGGGAAGATTGCAAATAATAACAGTTCCAGACTTTGCAGAAATAACATCAGGTTGCAATGTTTAGATCAAGCAAACAACATGTTACCGGAACATATCATGGCAAACAAAGGCATGGCATGAATCTACTAAAAGCATAGATCAAAAGACCCTTACTGACCATGAGCCAAAAAGGCACGGAAAATATGATGGCACCCATGTAAACATGGCAAATTATATTACAGATTCATACATGGCAGGAACAACAATAAGTAGGCATGTTCGTGAGCTTGAACCACTCACCACAGAGCAATACATGGCATGGAAAGGCAACCAACAGTAAGAAGGCATGTTTGTGAAGCTAAGCATGGCAAGAACAAGGTCATAGGATGCATGGAACGCTAGAAAAACACATGGGAACTAGTGAACTTAATGTTAACAGGCTGATAGCAACATCATTTAGCAACTTTTGGAGCAAGATAACAACATGTTCTAGCAGGCTATAATTGCAAAAAACGGCATGAATGGATAGGCCATAACATGTAGATCAAGACATGTTTATAGAACATCTCCAGATTATGCATAGAATGATTAGTAGCAACATGTTAACATGGCAACAAAATATAACAGAATCTGCCTAGCAAAACAGCAACAGCAAGTACCCCACTTAACAAGCTCGATTCACTCACCACAAGTCAATGAATGACAAGATAAGAATATCATCATCAAGAAGACATGTTTATGTAACCAACCAAGGCAAGAACAAGTCCATAGCATGCAGGGATCAACTATAGCAACCTTGGCTAAATTGAATAACAAGTAAACAATCTGCCAGGAAACATTTTGAAGCAAAAGTAGAGCACCAAAATGACATGCTAGACTACTCCATAATTGCAAACAAGGGCATGAATGGATATACAATAACCATATGTTCAAAACACCCTTACTGAAGTATCTCAAAATATGCATGGATATCTCTGTAGCATCAAGTTTACATGGCATCAAAATAACAGCAGAACAGGGACTAAAATCAGCAATATCACGAAGCCTAGTTTGCATGCTTGTGCTAGTCACCACATTGATCACAAAAATACATGGCATACACCCCTGGAAAGATGGCATGGCATAGATCAAAACACATGTAGACATCAACCTCATAGGATGCACACATCAATCATGGCAAAAATGACAAAACAGCAAGTTATAACAGTTTCAGCAGATCTACATCAACATGCACACTTCCAACAGCATTTCGGGCATCAAGATGAGCTCAAATGAAAATGATGCAATGGAATGAAATGACGTACTCGTCGAGACGAATAATTTGACATATTACACGCCCGAAACGGAGCTACGGATGCAGATATACATCATGAAGAACATGGCATGAAAATTACACAGATCTGGGGAGTTGGATGAATTTTCACCTCCAGGAGAAGTCTACGGTGGCGCGGATTTCGAGGTTCGTCGGAGCAGGGCGGCGCGGTTGCCGGAGTTGGACGGGGAGGAGGCCGGGGAGGTCCGGGGCGGACGGATCCGGCGCCCCTTGCCCGGATCCGGCCGGGGAAGAAGACGGCCGAGGCGAAGGAGGCCGGAGCTCACACGAGCTCAGGCGAGCTCCGCCGGAGGCGAGGCGCGGGCAGGGAGGCGCGAGGACGGCGCCGGGCCGGCGGCGGGAGGCGCGCGGCGCGGGCCTGCGGCGGCGAGGGCGCGGGATCCGACGGCCACCGGGCGGCGACGGGCGGCGGACTTCGTGCGGCGGGGTCGCCGGCGGCAAGGCGCGCAGGCGGCAGGGACGGGACCCGGCGGCAGCCGGGCTGGGCGGCGGCGCAGCCGGGCGGCGGCGGGCGCGGAGCGGGCCCGCGCGGGCCCCGGATGGGCTCCGCGGGCCGCGGCGGCGGGGAGGAGAGAGAGAGGCGTGGGAGGCCACGTGGCGCGCTCCGATTCGCTGCGGGAGGCGGCGGACATGTCCGGCGGCGGAGGAAGAAACGTCCGGCGGCGCGGAGGGGAAATGATCTACGATTTGGAATGCGAAAATTCGGGGGGAGACACCTATTTATAGGTAGAGGGAGTTAGGAGAGTCCAAATGAGGAGCGGATTTCGGCCACATGATCATGATCGAACGACCGAGAGCATGGAGGGGAGTTAGGTGGGTTTTGGGCCACTTTGGAAGGGGTGTTGGGCTGCAACAACAGAGGCTTTACGGTTACCCGGTTAACCGTTGGAGTATCAAACGACCTCCAAATGGCACGAAACTTGACAGGCGGTCTATTGGTGCTATACCAAGGCCGCTTGGCAAACCTCGGTCCATTCCGAGAAAGTTTAACACCCGCTCATAACAGGAGAGAAGAAAGGGACGCCGGATGACATAGGAGTGCCGGATTGCAAAACGGACAACGGGGAAAATGCTCGGATGCATGAGACGAACATGTATGCAAAATGAGATGCACATGATGACACGATATGAAATGCATATGATGACATGGCAAAGTGCAACACGCAAGCAAAAGACATGGCAACGACGGCGAATAACTGGCAGACACCTGGCGCAACGAATCCGGGGTGTTACAGTACAATATTCTTCCGATGGAATTCGGTCGTTGACCACATTGACCACGCCGCGCCGAGAGGACCACGGCGGTGGACGACGGCGAGGCCTAGGAAGGGGACGACGCGGAGCCGGGGAAGACACGGCAGTGGATGCCCACGCGGAGAGGAGTACGAGGGTTCACTGGTTCGGTTGCGCTGCCGTCGCCGCAGAATAACAAGGGGTGTGGTTGAGTGGAGTGGAGGGATGGCCTGGCCAGCGGTGGGAGTAGTATGGAGGCGGTGAGGCCTCCGCGGCAGCACAGCCGGCCATGGGAGGTAGGAGCAGGCAGCACGACCGGCGCTGCTTTGGGCGGCTGGAGCAAGAAGACCAGAGGTTGAAGAAGCACTACGGCCGTTGGATGGACATTGTACGGTCACTAGAGGTAGAATCGTTTATATTGACTAAGTTGAGAAAGCCCTCCGTCCCCGTCAACTTAGTAAGCCCACAAGTCAGCTTCCCACCAAGGTGAGTCCCAGCTAGTAGGGGGAGTATTCATTTTTTTTGTGCGTAATAAAGAGGCACTTCCGGTGGGTCCGAGCTGACAGTGGGGGAACGTTTTTTCCGCGAAATACGGTGGCCCATCCGGTGGCTACCAGCAGTCAGGGGGGAAACGTTTTTTTCGCGAAATAAGGTGGCCCGTCCGGCGGGTCCCTGCTGTGAGGTGGAGGAATCATTATTTTGCGCGCAATAAGGAGGCACTTCCTTGCGGCCGCTGTGGACCCAGCTGTCAGCCTCTCCACGTACAGTACTCTTCCGATGGAAGTCGGTCGTTGACCACGTTGACCACGCCGCGCCGAGAGCACCAGGGCGGTGGACGACGGCGACACCTAGGAAGGGGACGACGCGGAGCCGGGGAAGACGCAGTAGTGGAAGCCCGCGCAAAGAGGAGTACGAGGGTTCACTGGTTCGGCTGCAGTGTGAGGCTGCCGTCGCCGCAGAATAACAGGGGGTGTGGGTGAGTGGAGGGATGGCCTGGCCAGCGGTGGGAGTAGTATGTGGGCGGTGAGGCCTCCGCAGCAGCACAGCCGGCCACGGGAGCCAGGAGCAGGCGGCACGACCGGCGCTGCTTTGGGCGGCTGGACCAAGAAGACCAGAGGTTGAAGAAGCACTACGGTCGTTGGATGGACATCGTACGGTCACTGAAGCTAGAATCGTTTATATTGACTAAGTTGACAAAGCCCTTTGTATGCTCCAACTTAGTAGGCCCATAGGTCAGCCTCCGAAACGGTGCACCCCAGATGTCAGGGGGAGGAATCATTTTTTGGGCGGCCGAAGCTAAGAATATCCGAGATTGAAGAAGAAGCACGACATCCGTTGGATAGACATCCAATGACCACTGCTGCTAGAACCGTGTGTTGACTATAATAAGTTGACAAAGCCTTGCATACGCGTCAACTTACTTTTTTTAGGGGACGCGTCACTTAGTAGGCCCACAAGTGTGTGGCAGAGAACTTATAGCCCATTTGTGTTTTGTAAGAATGTACAACCCATTTTTGAATTCTAATGGAATTTACAACAGCCCATTTACAGTTTGTGAAAAGTACAGCCCATTTTCTAGCGATTAATAATTTCAACCAACCGTTGAACACAGAATTCAATAAAATTTCCCACATTTTGATGGGATCCAAAATATTTTTATCCCAAAATTTCTATTTAGATTAAATATAAATTTGTATTACGTAAAAATCCAACGAAACATTGTGCGCGTAACAATGAAAATTTTAGATTTTCAAAATCCATAAATAATATTTTATAAACTAATTTCGTGTTTGGTGCATTTTTTTATAGTTACTGCCCAGTTTTTATAATTACATCCCATTTATTATTTTTAAAGCCCATTTTATGCATCCCTCCTAGGAAAGATTTGCAGCACAGCGAGGCGGAGAATTACAAGTTGACCTTGCCTGGGTATTCCTCAAAAAGACGTATAGCTTGGCTAGCCATTTTCATCTTGAAAAAAGTAGTATCTGGGTTGGATATCTGGCCTGGGCTAGACGGGCCACAACCCGCCCAGTTAATACCCTGCTCTCCTCCGAACAACAACGAAATCATCGCCAAGAAAAACTCTGCAGTGCTCATGCCTCAAAAACACAAATGCTGCTCGAGCTGCTTGGTCCCAGCTGTCGGCCGCAACTTGTGCAATTCTCTCGTTTATATTGACTACATTAGTTGGCAATGGTGTGGGACCGTGATGTCAGGAAACCAGGAGAAAGAAAAAAAAATAGTTGTACATAATAAGGAGGCACTTGCGTACGTACGGCTATGGCCCTAGTGGGTCCCTAGTGTCATCCAGTCAAAATAAAGTTCATCTCCTGAATCCTCATGTTCGTTGACCATGTTAACAATGCTCGGCGCCACGGCGAGCGCAACAACTCGAAGGACAATGGAGAGGGCCTCGCGGGCCCTACGGAGGTCTGATACAGCGCCCGCTGCTCATTCAGGAAGCCAGGATCATCGAACACCTATGAGCACCTTCGAGAAACTGAGACGGCATGAAATGGTAAGGCCGCGCTTGGGAGCTCTGGTTTATTTCTAACATGTATTAACATACAAGTGTAATTTACTCGTCATCGGAAGGCCCGAGGTCTATAAGTAAAACTGGCGGGTTACGCGTGTAATTTGAGAGACCAGTGTATATTTTACGAGTATTGCTTTATGGACGACATTACCAGACGATACATGCACGACGTGCGTATCATGCCATCCATGGGCAAGGTTTGAAACAATAGCTAACGGCTAGATTAGCAATCGTCCGAGTGTCGTTCAGCGTTTTTATCGTGTGTGAAGTACTTCCGATATTTTACTAGTCGAAATCGACCAACCAAGCGCCTTCGCCCGAGACCATCTGCTTTAATTTACAAGCGTCAGTTTTACAAGCGTTTTTGGTTGGAAAACGATGATCCAATCACGGCCTAATATCATGAGTTGGTCGGAAGATCATATGGTTTCACATCTAACCTACTCGACATGTCATATAGGCTATGAATGAAACATCAGACGATGAACTTCTTACGCACGGAAACAACAGAAGAGGATGATCTTCTTAACAAGCAAATCACTGGCATTAGATCAACATGCAAAACAATACAAAGCATTATTCTCAGGAGGCACGGTGAACAACTCGTGATGCCGCATGCCACAACATTCCAAGCTCAACTTTGCAATCAAACACAAGGCCAGACATTACATAGACAATATTCAGAACAAACTCTTAACACATGAATATTTCAGCAGAGTAACTATTTACTTCTAAACTGAACACATGAATAGGAAAAAACACTCGACGCTGCTCACAGCAAGGGCGTCCCACTCAAAAATATCAAATGCATGTCTTCTGGATAACATCAATGAGCAAATTTTGACAAGGTTTTCCAATTCCAATATATTAAACTTACGTCTTCTTGCTAACATCAATGAGCAAATTTTGACAAGGTTTTCCAATTCCAATATATTAAACTAATGTCTTCTTGCTAACATCAATGATTAAACTTTGACAAGCTTTTCCCCTTCAGAATATGTAATGCCTATGATCGTGTCCTGTCTTAGCTTCTTGTACTTGTTTGGGCACTTTTTGCCCAGGGCACTCCACGTGTTGTTAAATTGCCAATGGTCTCTGCAGACTAGTCATGTCACCGGTGTCTAATAATACTCTGTAAAGCTTCTCGGTCATTCCTTCTGTAATGTACCGCATCCAGTGACTGCTTCTTTCTGCAAAGTGGAACGACCAACTGGAAGCAGTAACGCAGCAGTTTGCCTTGGACACATTGGCTCCTTTTGTGCAGTTCAACTAAAATCGAAGTCGGAATAAAACCGAGCTTTAATTTTGATATCCCTGTAAGCAGCAATAGGTATAAGGGAAAAATTACTGAGAAATAATGGTTGATGACTTGTCTTAATGGGAAACAAAGCAGGAGAGGAGCAATTCTCCATCAGTGTGATTCATTCATATTGACTGAGACATTATCTTAACAATGCCTTGGTTCAACATGTATAAAGAACGACAAAGCAGAAAAGTACCATTCCTAAAACAATGCAACTGATTCATTTTTACAGAGACATTATCTTAACAATACCTTGGTTAAACATGTAGAAAGAACTACAAAGCAGGATAGTACCATTCCTAACAAGTGTTGCAGTTTTGAACTAAGATTCAGTAGTTAATTAATTCTGAGAGTGGCATTGCTTAATTTTACCAGCGGCATTAGATTAACGAAAAGCATAAACAGTTCCAGGGGAGAGTGGGTGCAACAACAATATGTGCTTCCATCTACTTATAAAGGGGGTGATGCAGAGTTTGTTGTAACAAAGCAACAAGCATCATGTCTGGGTTGGTCCCATTTTTGTTCACTACTTAATGGGAAAAGACAGCAATACAATAGCTTCAATTCAACATTTATTTAAAATAGTACCAATACAAGTAGCACAACATCTCAAAGCACACTGCACAATCATGTGGATGAAGGCCTGTTGACCTTTCATGAGAACACCAGGATAAAATACGAATCTGATAACACAAATAGGAAATCCAATCTCATTTTGTGCAGTTGCACTGAAATCAAGCAAAGTGTTTCGCGTAGCAAAGCAAAATGTCGCAATAGCAACAATTTGAATAGATATCATGTGGTAGAGACCAAGATTTGAAACAACTCGACAGGAACAATGGAAACAAATCTCGATTTCCTTTTGTGCAGTTCCACCAAAATTAAGCAAAGTCACCGGTGTGACATTCAAGTTGAACTGCACAAAACACTCTTAAAACATAAGTGTTTCGAGTAGCTAAGTAAAATGTCGCAATAGCAACAAGTTGAATCGATACCCCTGTTTTAACAGAGGCAAAAAAAGGAAACAATTACTTGCCGATAAAGGAGGATGAAACAAACGGTGACAGAAAGAAGCATCTAACTTATCTTGGATGGAAAATAAAGTAGGATAGTAGCATTTCTAAAACGGTAGCATCGATTCATATTAATAGAGACACTCTTGAAACAACATTCGTTAAAAATGTAATTTACTTTTAACAGTGGCATTGCTTCAATTTTCCGGCGGCATTCTTAGATTAACAACAGCAAAATAGTTGTATGGGACATGCTAGCACCATGTGCGTCCACACGTATAAATGGGTGATGCAGAGTATATAGCCAAGAAGCATATCTGTGTTGGTCCCATATTTGTTCTCTTTGAACTTTTTTCCTATGTGAGGGCAGCAAATCTAGTCCTACACAAACTACCCGACCCCGCCCCCAGTTTCTTTCCCTTTTCAACAAAGAGATCAGTTCCTTACAGATGTGTGTGCTGGGTTACCCCCTTTTTCCCTTTTCGACCAACAAAGCGGCTGGATAGCCAGTCTATACTACTTTTCCTCCCTCCTTTCCTCATTGAACCACGTCCTAGATTCATGCTCCACCCCACCGCACCTTTCATTCCTCTTTGAACCAAGTCCTAGATTCGACTACAGATCGAAAAAGATCCACATGCAGCTAGAGCAATGACGGTTTCAAAGAAACTATACCTTAGGGTCGTCGGGATGTGGCAAGGCGTGCGGCGGGAGGCCGGATCTGCCCACACTATGTACGACAGCGAGGAAGAAGGGGTCGGTGGCCCTCCCGCATAGGCGCTGGGTGAAAGAGAATAGCGCAGCCGGCAGTGGATTGCCTCCCTCACCGAAGGCGATAGAGTTAACACTGCACCTCCTCCCCTTCCCGGTGCGACGGGATACAGAAGCCTCGTTCACTAGCTGTGAGGAGGGAGAGAGACAAGAGGCCAACGCAGTCTTGTTTAGATCTGGTGAAGAGAGGGTGAGAGACTGTGAATCTAGCAAACCCTAGCAAATGAATGCTGAGCCTCCAGCGTGTAACATATATGTATTGCGGCGAGCGTGTGGAGAGTGCAAACCCTAGCGAACAAGCGCTGAGGCTCCCGCTTATATATATACTAATGTAGTACGGACTGAGCTCCGGTGCCTTCACTCCATCTTCTTTTGGCTGTATGACAGGTGAGCCAGCCACTTTTTGGGCCCACCTGTCATAAACCCAAAGGCAGGTGCACTAAGTCAATGAAGCTGCGTCCATATAGTACTCTCGTGTGTATACGACTAATATATAGTGGAGTGATTTTCTTATTATCTCAATAACAATCATTTTAAATTGTGTAAGTACGAAACGAAACACTTTATTTAATGTACAGAGGGAGTACTACTTCCGATGAACTAACGATCCACGCCCATGCGTCCTGGTCGCACTTCTTGTCCTTCACGTGTGGTACACTACCCTCCCTTAAGTGAACAACCACACATGTGCCAAATTATCGGAAACCTGTGAGAGTGTGTACAAATAAAGAATTTTAATTTCAATTATCGGAAAGCTTTGAGAGTATTACAAAGTTTGACTTCAGTCAAATCTAATATGCGGAGTAAATAAAAATGGAGGGCTACTACGTCCATCCGGGTTTTTAGTCCACACCATTTTTTAAATCGAAGTTAATAGCTGGACAAATAAAATTACAGGGGAGCTGGAGACAAAGTTGTGAGAAGGCTTAGAAATCAATACAAAACTTATGCTCCTAGTACCAACATTGATCCTTCTTCGAGGAAACATTTGGTTCATAGCCAATTGTGTGATAAAATTGCACCAACGTGAAAGACGACTGCGTCTCCAACGCAACCAAGGTGAACTGACGAAGGATATCATCTTTGTGCGTAACAAGCAAAGAGCATTGATGGAAGACAACTTGTTTTTCATTGAAAATCGATCAGCGTCACCAACCGACGCAACCATGAGGCGCAACCATGAGCATCGATAGTTTGTGGTCTCTTTTTTTGTCCTGGTTTTTTTGTTTCTTGTTGCTACATTATTTACTTGTGGGAGCTTAGATGTGATATCCTTAAATAACATCTAGATGTGAATTGGACAAACTGGTTTTCTAACGTACCAAGAAAGAAAACTCGATCAAAAACACGCCCCCGCTTCCAGGTCGCGAGAGTCGTCGCGCACACACACATAGACATAGACATGCATATCCGTGTTTACGTAAAATTCCATTTCCATCTCCATCTCCAATCATATTTGTCCAACTGGCACATTATTCACGTTGTTAATTATATACGCAGCAATATTAACACACAATATCTCTTGTTTACGCATGTCCGGACCGCTGCCACGGCCAGTCCTGACCAACCCGAACCCTCTTCATCACCCGCGCGTGCTTCCCGCCCGAAATGGTCAGTGCCGCATTCATGCCCGGCCAGAGTGGACGCGACCTCTCACTTGCGCCGGCATTGAAGCGGTGCGCCGGCCGAGAGAGCATTGCCCGCGCCGCTTCTGGGTGCACGCGGCTGCTCCGCGTTCAAAGGTCGCAATAGCCGGCTACAACATGCATGTAAAAAGTTTTTGGGAGTCCGTGCTACAACTAGCTATCCTCCCCCAACTCGTCAATCTCTTCCAGTAGTGCTAGTAGTACTCCATGGCGCGATCCATCACAAGCAGGCGGGAAAGTTATCGTATACTCGGTTTGCGGTGAGTGGCATGCCGAGCGACCGTGTGGGGTCGAGCCGTGGAGGAGGGGAGACACGAACATGACAGACGTGATTTACTGTGTGATTTGACTGCTCCTTAGTGGCCCCTACACGTACTCCCCCTACGTGTATGCAACAGTCACACGTACACATGGACGCAAAAATGCGCGCGACGCCCTAATGCATGCATGTCCGAGCACACGACGGAACACACACGGTCACGCTAAGTGCTCAACCTACACTTGCATGCACACACATACTCAGTCAGGGTGAGCTAGTGACCATATAAACACCGGAAAAAATATATATTGAGCGCAATGAGCATATTATGAAGTCCACTGACCATATTTTTACAAATATACAGTGACAGACAGTGTATTTATCTCGTTTTAAATTAAATCTATATTAACCGGAGAGGAGGCAGTATGGACTAGCATTACTTGTGCGCGGTGGCTCGCAGGACAAGGAGAAACTCTTGACTAATGCAAGCTCTCCCTCGCTCAGACGGTGGACGTGCAACAGTTAATTCGGTGTCAGATTGCCAGAAGCATACAGTATACTACTGGTGCTACTATTGTTCAACTTCCCGAATAGGCGAACAGCCAAGCGCAAAGTTTACTAATATAGTCTATAAAGGTACGTACTATACTAGTACTAGTACGTACTAGGAACCGGATGGAGGAGCGTCTGCACTCTTATTATAATTTTAAAATGTGATAAAGCAATCTTCAACACATTTGGTTATCTTCGAGGGTTCTCGCATGTGATAATGGAAGTTGATTGCATGGAACACTCGCCACAATTCTCGCTTAATTCTGGCTCATATCCTGTTACAAATAGTAGCACTCGGCAATATTTCCTCTTTTTTTGTTATTCAGCATGTAAACAGGTCAGCAAACCTTGCGGCGCATCTTCATGCGAACCGTGCTTGCTGCACTTTGAATATGGCCGAGAGCTGGCTTGATGAAACACCTCGCTTCCTACTTCTTTTTTTGCGGGGTACCTCGCTTCCTAGTGACCAGTGTCTTGGCTGATCGTGCTAAGAATGCTTATATATGAATAAAGCTCTCTCATTTACCCACAAAAAGGATTGAGCCATATTAACCGGAAAGGAGGGAGTATGGACTAGGACTACTTTTTGGTGTGTCCCGTCAACTCGCAGAATGAGGAGAATCTTGCACGACATGGTAAAGCTCGCTTACGCCTTTTGACTAATGCAACCTACCCTCGGTGGACATGCATGAGTCCATTCGGTGTCAGATTGTCAGAGGCATACATTGTAGTACCCAACATGCGGAGTACCATCATTGTTCGACTTCGGGAAGAGGCGAAGAGCCAAGCGTAGTAGTACGAGTAGTACTACTACTAGAACCGCATGGTGGAGCGTTTGTACTCTTATTTCTTTTTATCTCTGATAAAGTACACGTTTATTCTGGAGAAGGGCGGAAAACGGCAGCCCAACATCAACATGTAATGAATGATATCGATCAACCAACCATGCCCGAATATATCTTGGCCTCCATGCGAACCCATCTGTGTGTTCTCGCTCCTCGTCTCTCTCAAGGAACAACGGGTTGGCTCTTTGCCGTCAATTGAGATCGGTTTGCTCACACTCTTGTCCCACATGTCAGTGATATGCCAAGAGGAGGTGCGTTGACCGACTGGCCATACGCGTACTTGGTTTTGAACCTTCATACGTACTACTCCTCCCTCCGTCACAGTTTACAGGGCGCGCTTCATTATGATGCATTTCTCTCAATGAATTTCCACCACCAGAGAGATTTTAGACGTGTTTGGTTTAATGCTCAATTAATTAGGGCGTGGTAACCGCAATCAAGTCCACAATTTTCTCTCCATGTAACTATGGAATGGAGTAAATGCATGCATGTGTGTACCCAGGGTCGAAGCACTGCATGCATGTGTGTACGCATCATTCCCTCTACTAGTAATAGACGCCGTGCTATAACTACCAATGCTATTTTTCAGGCCGATCGCTAGTCGCCTTGGTCCCATAGATCTTTTTTCTTTTTTCTGAAGCGCGCTGTATAAACAGTGACGGATGGAGTAATATGAGCGGATTCAAAGAAGAGCGTATTGATGGTTGCTTTTTCAGAGCAACTTATAGTGGGAAAGGTGGGGCTTACGATTTGACTGCTCATTGCTCACTATTAATGCGGCGCAACGACCGGGCTGAGTCTCCCATGCGGTTGTGCACTACCCCCTCGGTTCTTAAATATACTCCGGAGTATATTTGTCTTTCTAGAGATTTCAATGAGTGACTACTCAAATATTTCTCTTTTTAGAGATTTCAAATGGACTGGCACATACAGATGTATATACATATTTAAGAGTGTAGATTCTCTCATTTTGCTCTGTATGTAGTCACTTGTTGAAATCTCTAGAAAGACGAATAGTATATTTAGGAACGGAGGGAGTACACATATGAAGCAAGATGAGTGAATCTACACTCTAAAATATGCCCGTTTGAAATTTGTAAAAAGACAAATATTTAGGAACGAAGGAGTATAATTTTGTTCATGGCACATGGACCCGGATGATGAAGAGGCTTCTGGCAATGCTATCAAGCTTCCATCATTTGTTTACATAATTGATGTACTATACAAATAATTTTCCAGCGAGACATGAAATTGTACAATGGTGTGAGCTTTCAGCTTCTTTTTTCGCGTGTCTTGCCATCGATGCTCTTTCGGAAACAATAAAAAACTAACTTCCTTGCTAATGCATGTCAATTATTAGCAGATCAGAGCTAATAATTACATCACAACTGAAGACAGAGTTGTGAGAAGGTGTTAAATTAAAATTGATCCATGCTTTCATTGGCAGTAACGTCCCCCCAGCTCTGTCTAAATCAACAAGGCATGTTGGGAAAAAAAAGTAGCTGTCTGGAGCATGCAACATTCCGATCATTTTGTGCAGTTCCACTAAAATAGAGCTGAGAGTCCCTGTTCCAAAGATATTAAGTGTGATTACGATAATAGAGGACTGCTGATGAAACAATAAACACATAAATGGAAGCCGGTCACCTTTGTAGTCTCTTTTAAGACTAACTAGTTGGAGAAGATTAGGCTCGGAGTTGGATGAGGAGGATAGAG
Organism: Triticum timopheevii; assembly: GCA_963921465.1. Classification (NCBI taxonomy): domain Eukaryota; kingdom Viridiplantae; phylum Streptophyta; class Magnoliopsida; order Poales; family Poaceae; genus Triticum; species Triticum timopheevii. The sequence continues at coordinate 243,180,754 of OY997274.1, read as the reverse complement.
CAAAACCAATCTCCCTTTGTGCAGTCGCACTGAAATGTAGAGACGTTGCCCATGTGACATTTTAGTACAACTGCACAAAACACTCTTAAGAAAAAAGTGATTTGTGCAGTTCACCAAAAGGTCGCAATAGCAACGAGGTGAAATGGATAGCCCTGTTTGCAAAAAAGAGGGAAAGGAAACAATTACTGGCCAATAATAGTTGATGACACATGCGACGACAAAAAAGAAGCATACTCCTTGCCCTAAGGGAAGGTAACAACACGGCTGTGTTTGTCTAAAACGGTGTGAGGACGAGAATGCAATATGGAAAGTACGCTAGACGAGCTACGTTTTGGGCAAAGAACTATGGAAGATCCACATGCAGCGACGTGGGAAGACGGGCAGTGGAGCAAGGCCAGAGGGGATACCTGGAGGTCGTCGGTATGTAACTAGGTGAGCGGCGGCGGGCGGAATCTGCGAGCAGGTGGCGTAGGCCCTGCCGCGCCGGAGCTTGGTCAGAGAGAACGGCATGTACCGCAGATTGGGACATGCTGCCTCGGCTCCATCGAATGGAGAAACTATGCACTTCCTCCCTTTCCCCGGCGGACGGGATGCAGCCGGATCAATGACCAACGGTGAGAGAGAGAGAGAGGCCACCGCACTCCCTTTCCCCCGGCAGACAGTATGCGGCCGGATCAGTGACCAACGGTGAGAGAGAGAGAGAGAGGCCACCGCACTCCCTTTCCCTGGCGGACGGGATGCGGCCGGATCAGTGACCAACGGTGAGAGAGAGAGAGGCCACTGCAGCCTTGTGTGAGATACTCTGAAGAGCGACAAACCAGGCACGTAAGGCTCCATTGTATATAGTGAGCGGAGTACTTTTTTCTCAATAAAAATTGTTTTATATTCTGTGTACGTGTGTAGGACCTTGAAGTATGTCTAGAGGGGGGTGATTAGACTACTTGACCAATTAAAAACTTAGCCTTTTCCCAATTTTAGAATTTGGCAGATTTTAGCTATCTTAGGAAAAGTCAAGCAATCATCACAAGATTCAAGCAAGCATGCAAAGAGTATATGAGCAGCGGAAATTAAAGCATGCAACTTGCGAGAAAGTAAAAGGAAGGGTTTGGAGGATTCAAACGCAATTGGAGACAAGGATGTTTTTCACGTGGTTCCGATAGGTGGTGCTATCGTACATCCACGTTGATGGAGACTTCAACCCACGAAGGGTAACGGCTGAGCGAGTCCACGGAGGGCTCCACCCACGAAGGGTCTGCGAAGAAGAAACCTTGTCTATCCCACCATGGCCGTCGCCCACGAAGGACTTGCCTCACTAGTGGTAGATCTTCACGAAGTAGACGATCTCCTTGCCCTTACAAACTCCTTGGTTCAACTCCACAATCTTGTCGAAGAAGAAGTAACAAATGGTGCGTTGATGATGAACTCCTTGCTCTTGTGTTTCAAATGATAGTCTCTGAGGGAGTCCTAGACTAGGGGGTGTCCACATAGCCGAACTATCATCATTGGCCGGACTCCAAGACTATGAAGATACAAGATTGAAGACTTTGTCCTGTGTCCGGATGGGACTTTCCTTGGCGTGGAAGGCAAGCTTGGCAATACGGATATGTAGATCTCCTACCATTGTAACCGACTCTGTGTAACCCTAGCCCTCTCCGGTGCCTATATAAACCGGAGGGTTTTAGTCCATAGGACGAACAACAATCATACCATAGGCTAGCTTCTAGGGTTTAGCCTCCTTGATCTCGTGGTAGATCCACTCTTGTACTACCCATATTATCAATATCAATCAAGAAGGAGTAGGGTTTTACCTCCATCGAGAGGGCCCGAACCTGGGTAAAAACATCGTGTCCCTTGTCTCCTGTTACCATCCACCTAGACGCACAGTTCGGGACCCCCTACCCGAGATCCGCCAGTTTTGACACCGACATTGGTGCTTTCAAACATCCGTACTGGCTAGCAAACCTGGTAATGGTACCAAAGTAGGACAAATCCTGGCTAGCAAACCTAGTAATGGTACCAAAGAAGGACAAATCCTGGCGCCGATGTGTCGATTTTAAAGACCTTAACAAGGCCTGCCCAAAGGACCCTTTTCCCCTCCCCTGCATCGACCAAATAATTGATGCTACTGCAGGGCACGATTCATTGTGCTTCCTTGATGCATACTCTGGATACCATCAAATCAAGATGGCGGAGGCAGACCAAGCCGCAACGGCATTCATTACTCCATACGGACCATTCTGCTTCAACATGATGCCCTTTGGACTCAAAAACGCTGGCGCAACATATCAGCGCATGATTCAGACATGTCTGGCTACCCAGATCGGCAAAATAGTAGAGGCATACGTAGACGACGTAGTCGTCAAAACCAAACACGTCGAAACTCTAGTAGACGACTTGAGGCTCACATTTGACAACCTCCGAGCATATGACATTAAGCTAAATCTGGAAAAATGCGTCTTCGGCGTACCAGCCGGAAAGCTCCTGGGCTTCATTGTATCCGGTAGAGGAATTGAAGCAAACCCAGCCAAGATCCGAGCTCTGTCACAGCTGGATATTCCAAAAGACCTCAAACAAATACAAAAATTGACTGGATGCATGGCGGCTCTAAGCTGCTTCATCTCCCATTTGGGAGAAAAGGCATTGCCCCTCTATCGCCTCCTCAAGCGCACCGAACACTTCGAGTGGACGGATGCTGCCACCGCCGGACTCGAAGAAATAAAGGCCATATTGGCAACAAATCCGGTCCTGGCTGCGCCTAACCTGGGCGAACCAATGTTTTTATATATCGCGGCAACACATCAAGTTGTAAGCGCGGTGCTCGTCATCGAACGAGAAACAGAAGGGCATAAATTCCCTCTTCAAAAACCAGTGTACTACGTATCCACTGTCTTAACTCCCTGCAAGTCCCGGCACCCGCATTATCAAAAGATAGCGTACGCGGTGTTCATGGCATCCCGGAAGCTCCGACACTACTTTCAAGAGTGTTCGATAATAGTGGCCTCTGAAGTGCCCCTCAACGACATTATAATTAACCGCGACGCGACGGGTAGGATTGCAAAATGGGACATTGAGCTCTTACCATTCGATATAACTTATAAACCTCGGCGAGCTATAAAGTCGCAAGTCTTGGCCGACTTCATCGCTGAATGGACCGAAGCCGAACTCCCTAAAGAGTACGACGCATACTCCAATTGGATTATGCATTTCGACGACTCCAAAATGTTGGCCGGCTTGGGGGCTGGCGTCGTACTGACGTCCCCAACCGGAGACACAGTCCAATACGTACTTCAGATAATGTACACGGACTCCAACAATGCAGCCGAATACGAGGCCCTCCTACATGGTCTCCGGATGGCAATCTCCATGGGTATTCAACGCCTAGAGGTGCGCGGGGATTCAAACCTTGCAATATCCCAAGTAAATGGAGACTTTGACGCCAAGGATCCGAAAATGGCAGCCTATCGTAACGCTGTCCTAAAAATGTCAGCTCGGTTCGAAGGACTCGAATTCCACCATGTAGCCCAGGATAATAACCAAGTAGCCGACGTGCTGGCACGCATCGGCGCAAAACGCGACGCTGTCCCTCCAAACATCTTCCTGGAACGGCTCTTTAAGGCATCCGTACTATGGGAAGAGGAGTCCGGAAATAACAACCCGGAAACAACCGCGCCACCCAACACAGAAGAGTCTAACATAATCGGTGTTTCAGCCGATGAAATAACACCTTCAGCCCACGAAATAATGGCGGTAATTGCCCCATGGACAGAACCATTCCTACCCTACTTAATTAGGCAGGAACTTCCCGAAGACCAAAACGAGGCCCGCTGCATAGTTTGGCGGTCTAAAGCCTACAAGGTCCAAGAGGGAGAACTTTACAAGAAAAGCACAACCGGAGTCCTTCAAAGGTGCATCTCCGAAGAGGAAGGGCGAAGTCTTCTGGCTGAAATTCACGCCGGACTAGGCGGACACCACGCTGCAGCCCGGGCCCTTGTAGGTAAGGCCTTCCGTATAGGATTTTATTGGCCGACGGCCCGAGAAGATGCTCAGGACTTAGTCCAAAGATGCGTCGGTTGTCAGCTCTTTGCTAATTAGAGCCATATGCCACCCACCGCCCTCAAAACTATACCCATTACCTGGCCGTTCGCGGTCTGGGGGCTTGACATGGTCGGACCCCTCAAAGGGGGAACCCACAAGCAAAGGTACCTATTGGTCATGGTGGACAAATTCACCAAATGGATAGAGGCCAAGCCAGTTAAAACGGCGGAGTCTGGACCGGTGATAGACTTCATATCCGGGGTAGTACACCGTTATGGCGTCCCCCATAGCATCATTACTGATAATGGCACGAACTTCACGACCGACGAGGTCAAACTGTGGTGCAAAAATATGGGCATCAAGCTCGATTACGCTTCAGTCTATCACCCTCAAACCAACGGTCAAGTTGAGCGAGCAAATGGTCTGATAATGAGCGGCATCAAGCCCAGACTAGTGCGGTCCCTTACAGAATCTAACACACACTGGGTAGAGGAGCTTGACTCCGTACTCTGGGGGCTGCGGACCACGCCAAACCGTACTACCGGATTCACACCATTCTTCATGGTATACGGCGCAGAGGCAGTTTTGCCCTTCGACATAATTCATGACTCACCTCGAGTGCGCATGTACGAAGAAAGAGAAGCCGAGCTGGATCGGCAGGACAGCTTGGACGCATTGGAGGAAGAACGCAATGTGGCAAAGGCTCGTTCCGCATTCTATCAGCAGCAGGCTCGACGATATCAAAGTAGAGAAGTATGGGCTAAAACTTACAATGTTGGCAAACTAGTTCTACGCCTGCCGGACAAGAAAAAGGACAAGCTCAAGCCCAAATGGGAAGGTCCCTTCATCATCGACCAAGTCCTGACCGGTGGAGCATACCGTCTGCGAAATGCATCGGACAACCGACTCGAGCCGAACCCATGGAACGCAGCCCGCCTCCGAAGATTCTACGCCTAGCGCCGGACTAAGAGTTCGTCTCCTTCCTCCGTCCAAATTTTTACACTTCAGCTGTCTTCCGTTTCTCTCTTTTCTCTCACCTTTTTCATAAAAGCCCTTAAAGGCCTATTTGCGCGTGGTTCGCACACACTTGATGTGCTATCCGCACTCATTATACCTGGGGGCTTCTTTAACAGAAGCTTACTTATACGGGCTTCATGCCCAGCACATGTGTCAAACTTCCACATGTACCTTTTATTCACCATTATATGCATCGATATGACTTAAGTTTTGGCCAAGCTGGGTTGCCTGGCTCCTGTGCTTACCCCTATGTTCCCGATTGTTCGGCTAGGAGGTAAAGGGAGCACCTCTGCGATTGTTACTGCCGGGTCAGTCGGATGTGTACCTCAGACTGGGTGAAGCCGAAAGCTAGCGTTCTTAAGGGAATATTCGGTCGGTGACTTGAAAGATGATTTTTTACATATTTATTTATCTGCCCCCAGATGTTTTCCTGCTCTTTTCGCAGTCCGGACATGCACTTTAGGGCATGCCTCCCAGGGAAAGGAACCCTTAACGGAACTATTCTCCCTGGAAGATGTTTCATACTAACCATGTAATATAACATAACTAGTTGGGCACTTGTCTGATAAAGCACTAATGACCCCTACGCCTGGTCTCCATGCATGCCCCAGTTTTTTGTTAACCGAGAAGGTATTCGGACACACTCCGGACTCTAGGGTCCCGAGGTCGAAGCAAAAAGGTCGGCAAAGACAAACGATCTACAATCCGGCTAGAAGGCATTTTACATGTCATTTTAAATACATTGTCAAATTGACTGACTGTACTCTTCCTCAATCCCGTCTAACATGCTGTCTAATTTACAGTCCCGTTGGGAATACTTGGCGGCCAACTCTACTTGGCCGTACAGTAAGCTCACAGGGATCTCCTTCCCATCGGGCCCCACAGGTCAGACCTCGGCCATGTGGTTTGGATCCGCCTTCTTATACCGCATCTTCACCGTGGCCCGGGCCTCCCTGGCACCTTGACGACAGGCCGATATCTTCCATAAACGGAAGCGCTGCCGCGCTCCCTGAAGCTTCTCCGCAAGCTCTCCAAGGCCCTCGGGTAGGGAGACGGATGGCCATAGGGCCTGGACGACGCCACTCATCGCCTGCCGAACACGTTCGAGCAGTTGCACCAGCTCGGGAAGTTGGTCACCCATCGAACCGGGCATTTCCTCTGCAGGGCGACCTGTGAGCACACCTACAGACATATTTTTGTCAATTGGCTTCCTCGCCGAACTCTTCTTTTCAAAAGAATTCGCTCAAGCACTTACCATAGATGCCGCGACAATGCCGCTGATTCTCCTTCACGGAGCCAGACAGCTCGGCCCGAACACCTTTCAGCTCTTCTCCAAGCTGGGCGTGGGTATCCTGGAGTTTGTTCCTTTCCTGCTGCACCTTCGTAAGCACCCTCTCGCCGGCCTTCAGCTGGCGCAGTAGTTGTTGCTTGTCCGGATCAAGTCCGGCAACATCTGCAATACCATTGTCAGATTTATACGTACGCCGCACACCGCTTATCTTTTTGAAATAATGTGTTACCGGAGGGGGTCTTCGTGCCTCCTTCTGTGGCAGCTAGTGCGGCCTCAAGTTGGGCCTTGCACTCTTGCAGCTCCTGGGACAATCGGGTATTCTTCTCTGTAAGATCCTACAAATTATATGATCCGTAAATCAGTTACTTTAACTACTTTAAGTCTCGGGGGCTACTGGCATATACAACTATTAAAATCTCTTACCCGTATGTCTTTTACATATTGCTCCGTGGCTCTGGTTAAACCATCTTGAGCGGCACGGAGGTGCGCGTCTCCCGCGTTAAAGGCATTCAGCGCCTCTGGGGAGAAACACGCGTCACGCAGAACTGTCTGGCGATGCTTATGATTCATGGCGCTCTCCACCTCAGACCTGGTGGCGGATAGCCTGTCGGCATCCTCCGCTGGAGGAGTATCCGGCTCGCGCCTTGCGCTCGCCTCCCCCTCCGGACCAGGTTTTGGAGCCTGGCGGGCGGGGGCTTGGTTGGCAACCTCTCCGGACACAGTCCGGCGAGTGCTCTTTCTCCTGGAAAGGTCATGAGCGTTAATACACCTCCTGGGAATCCTTTTCCTAAATAACGGCCGCGAGCTATACCGTTGCAGTGACGTTTCGATCCACACCGCACTCCTCTTCCGCCTGCTGGGCCGGACTGACCCTTGTTGGTCAGTCGCCGTGGGCTTGGCTTCCTGCCTTGAAGGCACCTCCTGCGAGACACCATTGTATACGGTGGTCAGAAATGCGCAAGGACTAAATAATGGTGTCAGGACTTCGGTCACAATCACCTAGGGAGCCGGAGATAAGCCGGGGTAGTCAGCCGTAATGCCGACTAGAGCATTCTCCATGCTGACTTGGTGAAACACCCCGTCAATCAGCTCCACCTTTATGTCCGGATCCTCTTCGGAGGACGGATCAAGGGATCTTCCCGGATCCTCGGGCTATGGAGCCGGACTATGTATGCTCTCCACATTCCGGCGCAGTTCCTACGTCAAAACCATGAAATAAGGTACTTAACTTTGAAAGCACGGGTCGGATAAACAAATGTCCGCTTACCCAGCTCCGAGGGTTATTCATGGAGAACCCATTTAATGGGCTCATCTGGAGGAAGTCCTCTTTCTCCCCTTTGTACAGGCCGGACAGGATCTTTACCAGATCCGCGGCCGATCTCGGCCCCTTACGGCCATGACGGGTGGCGTCGTTCTCCCCGTTGAAATCCCACATGGGGTGGCCCCTATATTGGAGTGGCTGCACCCCTCGCATGATGCATACGGCCATGACTCCGATCATGGTCAATCCGGAAAGGGCCAGCAACCTAATCTGGCCCATCAAGTAATGGACGCTCCTGTCTTCCTCCTGTTGAGGGCTCCGTGGGCGCCAACTTAGGCGCTTCTTCAGAGGAGCCTTGTTGAACTCCGGGAGGCCGATCCGAACTGGGTCCGGCAGGGGAGCGTCTTCCACACAAAACCATTCCGAAGGCCAGTCTTCGAACGCCTTCTTTGGGGTTCCGGATGGATATCCGGTCCCGGTGATGCGCCATATTTCGGCTCCGCCCACTTGATATATTGACCCCTCGTGAGAATGGGGTACGAGGCAAAATAGTCTCTTCCACAGTGCAAAATGGGGCTCGATGCCCAGGAACAGCTCGCAAAGAGCTACGAAACCCGCGATGTGCAGAATAGAGGCGGGCGTGAGGTGATGAAGCTGGAGTCCGTAGAACTCCAGGAGCCCCTGGAGAAACGGGTGTATGGGAAACCCGAGCCCCCTTATTAGATAAGGGACGAAGCACACCCGCTCCCCTTTGGAGGGACTGGGGGAGGCCTCCGCTTGCTTTCCACCTTTGTAAGTGGCCAGCCCGGCTCGGACCGGGACCATAAAGGCCGGAGGAAGGTATCCCTCTGCTTGGAGCATCACCAGCTCATTGTGCGGAACAGAACATCTCCTCCAATCTCCTGGCGGAGGGCTGGGAGTGCGAGAGGAGGAGCCGCGTCGACGGCCCATGGTGGAATGGATTTTTGGTCAGAAGCGCTCCGATGAGTACTCGCGGAAGGAAGATGGTGTGATTTGGATCTGGATTCTTGCCTCTCTTATAGGCAGGTTATTTGCGCAGCCAAGGGGTAAAATATAAAAGATACCCTGGTCTTTCACATTTGTGCGACGCGTGGAAGAGGGCCATTATTAGGCGTGGAAGCCAAGGAGCAGAACATTTGTAAGGAAGCCGGACACTATTCGGTGAGCACATGGAACTTGAAGGAGAACCCGCCTTGCAATGCCGAAGACAATATATGCGCTGGACTCGTCGTCATTGAAGCTTGGTTCGGGGGCTACTGAGGGAGTCCTGGACTAGGGGGTGTCCGGATAGCCGGACTATCATCATCGGCCGGACTCCAAGACTATGAAGATGCAAGATTGAAGACTTCGTCCCGTGTCCGGATGGGACTTTCCTTGGCATGGAAGGCAAGCTTGGCAATACGGATATGTAGATCTCCTACCATTGTAGCCGACTCGGTGTAGCCCTAGCCCTCTCTGGTGTCTATATAAACCGGAGGGTTTTAGTCCGTAGGACGAACAACCATTACAACAATCATACCATAGGCTAGCTTCTAGGGTTTAGCCTCCTTGATCTCGTGGTAGATCTACTCTTGTACTACCCATATCATCAATATCAATCAAGCAGGAGTAGGGTTTTATCTCCATCGAGAGGGCCCGAACCTGGGTAAAAACATCGTGTCCCTTGTCTCCTGCTACCATCTGCCTAGACGCACAGTTCGGGACCCCCTACCCGAGATCCGCTGGTTTTGACACCGACAGGCACCTTCAATGCAGGCGGAGTGCTTGATGACCTCAACCCATGGACAAGCATCCACCAGCCGCCGCACCAGGCCGAAGTAGCACCCAGGCATGGCCTCTTTGGGCACAGCCGAACTATGAGGGCCTTCATGGCCTGTTCGGCCACCTTGTGGAGCTCGACCAGCTGCTTCAGCTGGTCGCTGAGGGGCACCGGATGTCCGGCCTCAGCGTACTGAGACCAGAACACCATCTCCGTCGAGCTCCCCTCCTCGGCTCTGTAGAAAGCGGCAGCATCGGACACGCTACGGGGCAGATCTGCGAACGCTCCTGGAGAGCTCCGAATTCGGGTAAGTAATAGGTAATTCACTTTTACATGCTTGCTTTGCATGAAGAATGCCATACCCGCCGCTATTTTCTTCAATGCCTCGATTTCTTGGAGGGCCTTGTGGGCTTCGGCCTTAGCGGCTTTGGCACTCTCAAGAGCCGATGCAAGCTCGGACTCTCGAGTCTTCGAGTCACGCTCCAAACTCTCGTGTTTTTCCACAAGAGCCTGGAGCTCTTGCTGTACCTCCGCCACCCGCGCGTCCTACTTCTCTCGCCCGGCGCGTTCCGCGGCCGCATTACGTTCGACCGCAGACACCGCCTCCTTCAGGGTCGCCACCTCGTTCGTAGCCCCTGGAGTACCCACATTATCCTTGTCATTCCTCTTGCAACCAAATCCTTTTCTGTAAGGTACAACTTTAGTAAGGTGTTACTCACCTTCCTTGTCCTCGAGCTGCTTCTTGGCACGGACGAGCTCGCTCTCGGACAGCTCAAGGCTCTGCTACAAAGCATTGACCTCCGCAGTCAGTGCGGCAGAGGTCAGCAGCGCAGCCTGCATTCCCATATTGACATATTTTTAAGACTCTTGCGTATATCTTTTTAGATCCTCAGTCTGGCTTTTCTTTCTGAACACCGAACCGAGCATCAGGGGCTACTGTCTATGCGGTACTATTTTACATATCTTAAAATTCTTACCTCAAAGCCTGTTAGAAGGCTGCTGCAGGCTTCGGTCAGCCCGCTTTTGGTGAGCTGAACCTTCTGAATCACCGCACTCATAACAGTGCGGTGTTCTTCGATGGAAGCGTCGTTGAGCACCTCCAGCAAGTTATCCGGAGCCTCCGGTTGGACGGAGGCCGCTGGCATCACAGTCTTGCCCTTCTTACAAAGGGGCCGCCCGCCAGACTCCGGAACCACTGCAGGTTCTGGTGCGGAGTCCGGTCCAATGTCCGGGAGGTTGCCCTGCGGCACCTCTGGGGCCTCCTCCTCCTAGTGGGTCCCTTTCTGGGATCCCACCTCGGCGTCGTCGGCGTCACGGGGGGAGGAGGCGGTCGGAAGTGAAGTGCTATCCACATCCGTCGTACCCAAGGACCCACCCGATGAAGCGGGAAGATCGTCCTTGGGCGGACTACAGGGTCGTATGCGGCATTAGAATGACACCATGTGACAAAAAAAATTGTGAGTTATTCAGGAGTTCGGATACTTACGATCTTGCTAGGGGCTTGGCCCTTGAGGGCCACTCCTCGTCGCCATCGCCGACGTTGGCGGAACAGTCCGGGGGAAGGGTCCTTCCCTTCTTGGACCCTTCGGCCTCCCTTGTTGGGGAGGCCTTCCTCTTCTTCTCTCCCCCCGCTGGGGGAGAGGCCTCTTTCTTCTCCTCCTCGTCCTCGTGGGAGGAGTCCGCCTCGGAGTCATCGGACGATGAATCCGATGACACCTGACGCCGGGAACTCCTTTGCGTTCCCGCAGACTTCTTCTTGGCCTTCTTCTCCGGCACTACGTAAGGTGCCGGGACCAGCAGCCCTGTCAAACGGGCATCCGCTGGGTCCTCTGGAAGGGGAGCCGGACAGTTAACCTGTCCGGATGTCTCCTGCCAGGCCTGTAAAAGGTATTGGGAGATTAGATCCCACATGGAGTCAAACTATGAAAAGCAAGTGTCCCATAAAGGATAACATGGCTTACCTCGCCAGCCAGACGCTGCGAGCTGAATCCGTGATCTTCGGTAGCGGATGCGGGAGCTTCGGCGCCCTTGAACAGCACCTGACGCCGGGAACTCCTTTGCGTTCCCGCGGACTTCTTCTTGGCCTTCTCGATGACACCTGACGCCGGGAACTCCTTTGCGTTCCTGCGGACTTCTTCTTGGCCTTCTTCTCCGGCACTACGTAAGGTGCCGGGACCAGCAGCCCTGTCAAACGGGCATCCGCTGGGTCCTCTGGAAGGGGAGCCGGACAGTTAACCTGTCCGGATGTCTCCTGCCAGGCCTGTAAAAGGTATTGGGAGATTAGATCCCACATGGAGTCAAACTATGAAAAGCAAGTGTCCCATAAAGGATAACATGGCTTACCTCACCAGCCAGACGCTGCGAGCTGAATCCGTGATCTTCGGTAGCGGATGCGGGAGCTTCGGCGCCCTTGAACAGCACCTTCCAGGCATCTTCGTACGTAGTGTCGAAGAGCCCGCTCAAGGTCCGGTGCTGTGCCGGATCAAACTCCCACAAATTGAAGTCCCGCTGTTGGCAGGGGAGAATCCGGCGGATGAGCATGACCTGGATCACGTTGACAAGCTTGAGCTTCTTGTTCACCAGGGTTTGGAGACAGGATTGGAGTCCGGTCAGCTCTTCCGAACTACCCCACAGCAGGCCCTTCTCTTTCCAGGAAGTGAGCCGCATGGGGATGCCAGATCTGAATTCAGGGACCGCTGCCCATTCAGGGTCACGCGGCTCGGTGATATAGAACCACCCCGATTGCCACCCTTTGATGGTTTCAACAAAGGCGCCCTCGAGCCAAGTGACATTGGGCATCTTGCCCACCATGGCACCTCCGCATTCCGCTTGGCTGCCCTTCACGACCTTCGGCTTGACATTAAAGGTCTTGAGCCACAAGCCGAAGTGGGGCCGGATGCAGAGGAAGGCCTCGCACACGACGATAAACGCCGAGATGTTGAGGATGAAATTCGGGGCCAGATCATGGAAATCCAGGCCATGGTAGAACACGAGCCCCCAGACAAAGGGATGGAGTGGAAAGCCCAGTCCGCGGAGGAAATGGGGAAGGAATACCACCGTCTCATGGGGCCCGGGGGTGGGGATGAGCTGCCCCTCGTCGGGGAGCCGGTGCGCGATGTCGCTGGACAAATATCCGGCACCGCGCAGCCTCTTGATGTGCCCCTCCGTAACGGAGGAGGCCATCCACTAGCCTCCCGCTCCGGACATGGTTGGAGAAGGTTGAGGTGAGATGTGCGGACTTGGGCGCTGGAGCTCGAGTGTGCGGAGATGGATAAGCAAAGGAGGAAGAAGGCGTAGGTAAAAAGGTGGATCCTTATCCCCTTATATATGGGCGGACGAAACTATGCGTCCCCACCAGCCTGGTAAAACTCGCTTATCTCCCAAGCGCCACAATCAATGGTGCGGTTGGGTTACCCACGTCCGTATTGATGAGATTCCCGGAACAAGGGGACACGATCTCTGCTTCGACAAGACGTGCCAAGGAAACCGCTTCACTAAACACGCTGAGGTGGTATGATAAAAACGATTCAATTAAAGGCTTGGTTGTGGTTTGATGTCACGCCACGAAATACGTTAGCAGATTGAACTTGTGTAAATATTATTCTCTCTACGGTGGTATGTGGAATTTATTTTGTAGAGCCGGACACTATCCTGGTGTTCACAATCTTCTGTAAATTATTCGGAGGAAGAACCCTCCTTGCAATGCCGAAGACAATATGTGCGCCGGACTCGTCGTCACTGAAGCCTGGTTCAGGGGCTACTGAGGGAGTCCTGGACTAGGGCGTGTTCGGATAGCCGAACTATCATCATTGGCCGGACTCCAAGACTATGAAGATACAAGATTGAAGACTTCGTCTCGTTTCCGGATGGGACTTTCCTTGGCGTGGAAGGCAAGCTTGGCAATACGGATATGTAGATCTCCTAGCATTGTAACCGACTCTGTGTAACCCTAGCCCTCTCCGGTGCCTATATAAACCGGAGGGTTTTAGTCCATAGGACGAACAACAATCATACCATAGGCTAGCTTCTAGGGTTTATCCTCCTTGATCGCGTGGTAGATCCACTCTTGTACTACCCATATCATCAATATCAATCAAGCAAGAGTAGGGTTTTAGCTCCATCGAGAGGGCCCGAACCTGCGTAAAAACATCGTGTCCCTTGTCTCCTGTTACCATCCGCCTAGACGCACAGTTCGGGACCCCCTACCCGAGATCCGCCGCTTTTGACACCGACGGTCTCCCCAACACTCAACTCTCTCTCATAGATTTTGGATCTGGTGGAAAGAAGATTCGAGTGGAAAGCAACTTGGGGAAGGCTAGAGATCAAGATTCATAGGGTAGGAATGGAATATCTTGACCTCAACACATGAGTAGGTAGTTCTCTCTCAGAAATGGTAAGTTGGAAGTGTAGGTTTGTTCTGATGGCTCTCTCCACGAATGAAGAGGAGGTGGAGGGGTATATATAGCCTCCACACAAAATCTAACCGTTACACACAATTTACCAAACTCGGTGGGACCGATTCAACAGACTGGGTCGGACCGATCTAGTAAACCTAGTGACCGTTAGGATTACCGGTGGGACTGACATGCAACTCGGTAGGACCGATATGGTTAGGGTTAGGGCATAACATAATCTCGGTGAGACCGATTACACAAACTCGGTGAGACCGATTTTGGTAATAAGCTTTCCAGAGAGTTAGTCAGGTAAACTCGGTGGGACCGATTCGCTCATTTCGGTGAGACCGAAATGTTACGAAAGGGAAACAGGGAGTTTACATTGCAATGTTGGTGGGACCGATCAATCACTTCGGTTAGACCGAAAGGTTACAAAGGGAAACAGAGAGATTACAATCCCATCTCGGTGAGACCGAGATCCCTATCGGTAGGACCGATTTGCCTAGGGTTTGTGGCAGTGGCTATGACATTTGAACTCGGTGGCGCCGGATAGGAAGAATCGGTGGGACCGATATTGACTATGGGTTTAGGTCATATGTGGATGTGAGAAAGTAGTTGAGGGTATTTGGAGCATATCACTAAGCACATGAAGCAAGATGCTCATTAAGCAACACCTCATCCCTCCTTGATAGTATTGGCTTTTCCTATAGACTCAATGTGATCTTGGATCACTAAAATATAAAATGAAGAGTCTTGAGCTTTTGATCTTGAGCCAATCCTTTGTCCTTAGTATTTTGAGGGATCCACTTTCATCATCCATGCCATGCCATTCATTGAGCTTTCCTGAAATAATAGTCTTGGAATAGCATTAGCTCAATGAGCTATATGTTTTTATGAATTACCAAAACCACCTAGGGATAGTTGCACCTTCAATCTCCCCCTTTTTGGTAATTGATGACAACATATAGATCAAAGCTTCGACAAATGATAATGACATTGAAAAACAGCGTCGCTTTGAGAAGTATGTGATAAGCAAGAGCTCCCCCTAAATTTGTGCATAGTTTAAGATTTTCTTTGGACTGCAAATGCACAAGGAATTAGGCTCATGGGTTACTCTTCCATGTCACATATATCTTGGTGGAGCGCTCAAAATGATAAAGATTGAATACATGCACTCATCACCAAGCAAAGTGAATGATCACATAAGGATAGGTAAGAAAATATCATCAAACATGCATAAGTGTAGCTTATGATCAAACACATGATCATCAATGTCCCACAGATAATGGCATAGTATCTCAAGCAATCAAAAGCAAACAAAGTTTAAAGACCACCAAATAAAGCAAGAGAGAACAAAAGCAACACACTCTCTCTCGAAGCCTATGATCTATACATTTTTCTCCCCCTTTGGCAACAAGTTACCAAAAAGATCATAGAAAATGCATAGTGCTAGATCGACTCTCAGGCTTGATCTTCAGGTGGTGGTGTAGAGATGGCTCCTTGGACGAAGGCTTCAGTTGAAGTAGATGGAGCTGGAGGAGTTGGTGCTGGAGCTGGTTGCACTGGAGCTGTGGGAGCTGTAGCTGGTTCAGATGATTTGGCTCTGGTGTCTGTCACAGGCACTGCAGCTGACCTCTGAGCTCTAGGTACTCTGGCAAATACATTAGTGGTAGTCTTGCCCTTCCTCTCCTGCATGTCATCTTGTAGCTCCTCCACAACTGACTGAATCTCAGTTACTTTGACATCTAGATCATAGAATTTTTGTTCCATGATTATTTCCAGGCTCTCCTGATTTTGAGTTAGGGTGGCCAACCCCTTCTCAATCCTCAGTGTTGATGCTATCAAGTAACCAAGCTGCTCCTGCTTGTTCTTCAAAAAGTACTCAGATGCCTCCTCTTGTGTTGGCATCTTGGCAGCCTTCTCTCTCTTTGCCTTCTCCTTCTGCTCTTGAGCTTGCACTGATGATGGTTCATTATCATTCATGACAACCTGATTGTCCTCAAAGTCTGGATAGATAGCAAAATGTTCCTTATACAACAGATATTTCCCTATGCCCATCTTTGAGTTAATCAACTCCTGAATCTGTGGGGCATACCCACAACTTCTCTTCTGGTCTGCTGCTGTCCTCTTAATGGTCTCAACAATGAGGCTCATGACCTTGAATTTTTGTGGCACATCAAACAAATGCAGCAAGTTGATAGCATGCCCTCTAATCATGTTGTGTTCACCTGACTTGGGCAATAGAGTGTTCCTTAGGATCCAGTTGATGGTTGGCAGCCCTGACAGAAGAAAGTGGACTGACCCAAACTTGAAAGTCTCAAGAGCTTTGTTTGGGATCTCCTTGTACATATGAGCCATGGAATTGTGGTCCATCTTCCTCTTGGCATAGACATCCAAGTCATCTTCACTCTCCTTTGGGGCATTGATCTGACTGGCCCATTCCTCAATTGTTGACTGGTACCTTGTACCTTCAGACATCCAAACTATCCTGCCATCTGGGTAGAAGTGTGCTGTGGAGTAGAATTGCATGATGAGCTCATCATTCCACTTTGTGAGATTTTGCCCAACAAAGTCTGCAACTCCACAAGCAACAAAGTTGTCTTGCACTCCAGGATAGTGTTCCTCATTTTCCTTCATGTAGGTCCAGTCGACCCATCTCATATCACAAACTATAGGCTTCTTGTCCAACAAGATTGTCTCATAGAAATCCTGCTGTTCCTTTTTGTGGAACCTGTAATCAACAGCAGTCCTTCTCCTGGTGGCATATGGATCTGACTCTCTCCATAGCCTCAACCCTGAGTCTCTCCTGATCTTCATGTTCTCAGCCACAGGATGAGCATCATTGTGGTCTGGAATCTTGGGCTTGAGTTTCCTCAGAACTTGTCCTTCTTCATCTTCCTCATCAGCAACTTCAGGCACTAGGGCCTTGTTCTTCTCAGCAGCTGGTATGCTCCTGTTATTCCTCTTTGGTGCAAGCTTGGGCTTGGGGCAGCTTTGGGTGCTTCCTTGGGCTTTGATGTTGCAGCCCCTGACTTAATAGCATCACCCATAAGCTTTTGTGCCTTGGGTGCTGGTGCAACAACCTCTTCTTCCTCTTCAGAGTCTCTCCTCATAGAGGGATTTCCAAGAACCTGGGCAGTAGTGGTTCTGGCTCTCTTCTTCTTCTTATCCTGAGCAGCAGCTTCATCTTCTGATTCAATGGTAAACTTCATAGTTTCTCCAGTGGGAACTTTCTTGGGTTTGGAAGTTGTGACTCTCCTTGCAGGTGCCTCTTTGGGTTCAGTCTTTTCAGGCACTTGAGTAGATCCTCTAACCTTCAGCATAGGTGTCCTCTTGGCAGGAACCTTCCTATTGAGTCCAGATTTAGTGTTCTTTGCTGAGGCATACTCCTTTTTGAGCACTACCTTCTTGGAGGTAGCCTCATCTTCTTTTGCCAAATAATCCTCATCCTCAGATTCTGAGGTTCTCTTCTTCCTTGCCCTGGTGGCAGCTTTAGGCAGATTGCTTGGGGTGCTCCTGCTGCCTTCATCTAAAGTGCTAGAGGGACTAGTTCCCTCATTCATGTGATTGTGCTCTTCTGACTTGTTCTAACTATCACTTTGGTCTGACATGCTGCAAATCACTGACTGCTGACCCTGTGAATAGTTATAGATGAGATAGAATGGATGACCATCACAAAATGCAGAGATTTTTGCAAAAGAATGATTCAAAAATTCAGTTTTAGTTTTCCACAGAAAGCATTTAGGATCAACCGATTTTCAAACTCGGTGATACCGAAGCAGTTTTGGAACCTAAACTGTGAACTCGGTTGGACCGAGTCACAGTTCGGTGGCACCGAGACTGCTAGGGTTTCACAAAGTCCTAAAATCGGTCGCACGATTAGCAATTCTCGGTTAGACCGAGAGTTACTAGTGCAATGGCGTGAGCCAAATGGGTGGGACTGAGTTTTTCAACTCGGTGGGTCCGAGATGGTTTCGACGGAAACCTAACCCTAAATTTTCAAATCCCATCTAATCTAAGGATTGTATTGACTGGACAGGAGTGTTTCAATCGTGGCAAGAATCATTATAAACACAATGTGCTAGGAATTAGACGAGGATAGCACTGTGATCGAGTCCATACCCTAGCTTGGCGATGAACTCGCTACAGCGGCAATAGCGGGGGTGAATTCCATTGACGGCGGCGGAGACCAGCGACAGGAGGCGGCTGGCGACGAGGAGACGATCCGGAGACCCTGGTGGCAGAGCGAGCTATTGCGCGGGCGAAGAGGTTCGGAGAAATTTCCAAATTTTTGCCCGTGAGTATATATAGCCCAACCCTGTCGGTGTGACCGAGTGGAACAACTCGGTGGCATCGAGATGCATAACTGTATACAGTTACAACAACTCAGTGTGACCGAAAAGTTCAAATCGGTTGCACCGAGATTGAAAACCTAGATCGACTTAGTGATCTCGGTACGACCGAAATGGAGGAATCGGTCAGACCAAGAATCACAAAGAAGTTTTGGAAGTTTAAGTCTATGGCAAATCGGGGTCTCCGAGTGCTCCTCACACAGAGTGGTTCGAATCTGACTTGATCAAATTTTGTGATGTAGCATGAATAGAGTTTGAGACGAGAAAAGCATATATAGCTAGAGAAGGTTCTTAGGCATTCTTTTCCATCCACTTGGCCAAAGAAAAAGAACCCAATCAATCAAAACAACAAGTGGATGTCCTTGAATGAGTAAAATATGCACCAACATGCTCACACAATAAGATTGCAAATGAAATATATGGCAAAGCATGCACAATCAATTCTAGCATCTATCAAACAATTGGCGATGACTAGGTCATCTATATATGAGTATATTGACTTAGGAGTCAAATGAGAACATTTGATCATAGGTCATACTCATCGTTTAAGCTCAAGTGGGGTTACCACTTTTACATAATGCATTGATGTGTTCACACCATTAGAGTTGCTTTGACTCAAATCTTAGAGTTAAGATCCCCCTAGATGTGAGATCCCCTTTTAGAGGGATGAACTAACCTTGGGTTTTGTCGATGATGACTTCATGTAGGTGTTGAAGATGTGGATGCTCAATGTTGATGTAGATCATTTGGAGCAATCCATTGGAGTGAGTTGCACTTTCAACATGCCTACATGGGTTAGTCCCACAAGGAACAAACAAGAATATCCATAGACATAGAGTGATGCACACACACGATGATGTCCATGAAATCATTAGGTTACCTTGTCCCTTGCCTTACCAACATGAGGGTTTGTGACTCCTTGAACTAGTGCACGATGTGAAAGTTGATTGCACTTGTCGTTGCCAAAATGATATGAGTGAAGAATGTTGGCGGAGTCACCCTCAAGAACTCTCTAGTTCTTCTTCTTCGGGATCCACATCATCTTGATGGGAATCCTTGGAATTGTAGTTGTACTTGATGAAGTAGAACTTGACATAGTCTTGGGAACCCACTTGACCGAGGCCTTAGGTGCTTCTTCAAATGCATCAATCTCTTCTTGAAACTTGTCCTTGCCTTTGTTCTTGTGGTCTTGTGGTGGAAGATCATCTTGTGCTTGTGTTCCTTTGAAGGAAGTAGGATCATACTTCTCTTGTTGAGGAACAAACTTTGTCTTGGGGTATTGATCTTCTTCCCACTCAACTCCATTGGCATTGAACTTTCGTTCAAAACCAACACCTTGATTCTTCCGGCGCCTTCCTTGCTTGCGTACAATTTCCTCGAATTGCTTACTCCCGGCAAGGCTCTTGTAAACATTTTTCTCTATAATTCCCTTCAATAAGCTATTTTCTTGCTCAAGTTTAACTTGGCTAAGAGAATCATTAGTGGAATCAAGAGAACTACTAGAAGCAACAATATTGGATTTGACATTATTATTGTTACTACTAGAGGAAGGATCTTTCCTGTACTTGTTACTAGACTTGACTTAAGGCATGTAAGTAGATAAGAGTAAACGCTTGGGAATGTAAGAAGAACTTTTCTTACGAAGATCATCATTGATTGCCTTTAAGAACTCATGCTCTTGCTCAAGATTTCGCTTCCCAAAGCGTAATTTCTCATGAGCTCTTAAAAGTTCTCGATGATCTTCGAAGATAGTTTCATGAGCTAACTTAAGAGTGTTTAGTTCTTTAGTTAGAAGCTCAATCTTCTCCTTATCATTGTCATTCGTTTTATTTTGATTAGCAGGATTAATTGATGTTTCATCATAGTATTTATCACTAGAGTTGTCAACAAGTAAATCATCATCCACAAGCAAGTCATCTTCATCACTATTGAAATCAACATACTCGGGATATGTTACCTTTGGACCTTTGGCCATGAAGCATCTTCCAATTCCTTCATTTGGTGAGTCAAATATGTTGTAGGAGTTGGTTGACACAAGTGCTAGACCGGCAACACCTTCATCTTGAGTATATTCGGAGTCGGAGTGATAGCTTCTCTCGGAGTGATTGTCGGAGTCGGAGCCGGATACCCATTCACCAACATGAGCTTGATGTCTTCATTTTGTGTAGCTCCTTGATGACTTGTCCTTCCTTTCCGAATCCTTGCTTCTCCGTGAGGGTCTTCGTTCATAACGATCATCTCTACTCCTTCTTTCTCTTGGTGGTGATTCTTCTCTTTTGCTTCTTCTTTTTGGAGAATCTTCTCTTCTTTTGTAGGGTGCCGTACACTCATTGGAATAGTGTCCAAGTCTCCCACAATTGTAGCAATTTCTCTCTCGACTAGAAGATCTTTTGTCATTGTAGGACCTTGACTTGGAGCTTCTTTCTTTGCTTCTACTCTTGTAGAAGTTGTTGAAGTTTTTCACCATTAAGCTCAATTATTCATTGAAGGTTTGTTTCTCACTTGATGATGTGGGGGCTTCACTTTAGGCTTTGTAAGCACCACTTGACTTGTTGTGAAGTTCCTCCTTATCCTTTAGTGACATCTCATGAGCAACAATTATTCCGATGACTTCCTTTGGCTTGAGATCTTTGTAGTTTGGCATCATTTGGATCAATGTGCACATGGTATCATACTTTCCATCCAATGCTCTTAGGATCTTCTTGATAATGAATCTGTCGGTCATCTCTTCACTCCCTAAGCCGGCAATCTCATTTGTGATAAGTGCAAGCCTAGAGTACATTTCAGCGACACCTTCGCCATCCTTCATTTTGAATTAGTCAAGCTGACTTTGGAGCACATCCAACTTGGATTCCTTGACGGAGTCGGTACCTTCAAGCATATCAATCAAAGTATCCCAAATTTCCTTTGCATTCTCAAGACGGCTGATTTTGTTGAATTCTTTGGGGCACAATCCGTTGAAGAGGATATCACATGCTTGAGCATTGTATTGCAGCATCTTCAATTCATCCGCATTAGCTTCACGGTTTGGTTCTCTCTCATCAAAGAATTCACCTTGCAAGCCAATACACACAATAGCCCAAACAGCGGGGTTATGTCCAAGAATATGCATTTTCATCTTATGCTTCCAACTAGCAAAATTAGTACCATCAAAATAAGGACTTCTACGGTGATAATTTCCCTCACTAGATGCCATACTCTCCTAGGTTGTGAAACCAAGGCTATGACCACCAAAAGCTATGGAAATCAAAGCAAATGGAGACCAAAGCTCTGATACCACTTGTAGGACCTTGAAGTATGTCTAGAGGGGGGTGATTAGACCACTTGACCAATTAAAAACTTAGCCTTTTCCCAATTTTAGAGTTTGGCAGATTTTAGCTATCTTAGGACAAGTCAAGAAGTCATCACAAGATTCAAGCAAGCATGCAAAGAGTATATGAGCAGCGGAAATTAAAGCATGCAACTTGCAAGAAAGTAAAGGGAAGGGTTTGGAGGATTCAAACGCAATTGGAGACAAGGATGTTTTTGGCATGGTTCTGATAGGTGGTGCTATCGTACATCCACGTTGATGGAGACTTCAACCCACGAAGGGTAACAGTTGCGCGAGTCCACAGAGGGCTCCACCCATGAAGGGTCCACGAAGAAGCAACCTTGTCTATCCCTCCATGGCCGTCGCCCACGAAGGACTTGCCTCACTAGCGGTAGATCTTCACGAAGTAGGTGATCTCCTTGCCCTTACAAACTCCTTGGTTCAACTCCAAAATCTTGTCGGAGGCTCCCAAGTGACACCTAGCCAATCTAGGAGACACCACTCTCCAAGAAGTAACAAATGGTGCGTTGATGATGAACTCCTTGCTCTTGTGCTTCAAATGATAGTCTCCCCAACACTCAACTCTCTCTCTCATAGGTTTTGGATCTGGTGGAAAGAAGATTTGAGTGGAAAGCAACTTGGGGAAGGCTAGAGATCAAGATTCATATGGTAGGAATGGAATATCTTGGCCTCAACACATGAGTAGGTAGTTCTCTCAGAAATGGTAAGTTGGAAGTGTAGGTTTGTTCTGATGGGTCTCTCCACGAATGAAGAGGAGGTGGAGGGGTATATATAGCCTCCACACAAAATCTAACCGTTACACACAATTTACCAAACTTGGTGGGACCGATTCAACAGACTCGGTCGGACCGATCTAGTAAACCTAGTGACCGTTAGGATTTTTGGTGGGACCGACATGCAACTCGGTAGGACCGATATGGTTAGGGTTAGGGCATAATGTAATCTCGGTGAGACCGATTACACAAACACGATGAGACCGATTTTGGTAATAAGCTTTCCAGAGAGTTAGTCAGGTAAACTCGGTGGGACGGATTCGCTCATTTCGGTGAGACCGAAATGTTACGAAAGGGAAACAGGGAGTTTACATTGCAATCTCGGTGGGACCGATCGCTCACTTCGGTTAGACCGAAACGTTACGAAGGGAAACAGAGAGATTACAATCCCATCTCGGTGAGACCGAGATCCCTATCGATAGGACCGATTTGCCTAGGGTTTGTGGCACTGGCTATGACATTTGAACTCGGTGGCGCCAGATAGAAAGAATCGGTGGGACCGATATTGACTATGGGTTTAGGTCATATGTGGATGTGAGAAAGTAGTTGAGGTATTTGGAGCATATCACTAAGCACATGATGCAAGATGCTCATTAAGCAACACCTCATCCCTCCTTGATAGTATTGGCTTTTCATGTAGACTCAATGTGATCTTGGATCACTAAAATATAAAATGAAGAGTCTTGAGCTTTTGAGCTTGAGCCAATCCTTTGTCCTTAGTATTTTGAGGGATCCACTTTCATCATCCATGCCATGCCATTCATTGAGCTTTCCTGAAATAATAGTCTTGGAATAGCATTAGCTCAATGAGCTATATGTTGTTATGAATTACCAAAACCACCTAGGGATAGTTGCACTTTCAACGTGGCATTGAGCGCTATAACTTTATTTAAAAATAACACGGCAACGCGTCAAGTGGAACTTTGTTTCGTGCAGGCGTGGTAGACGACCTCCCTAGGTAAACAACCGCTATAGGCGTTCAAATTAGCATGTGGGCTGCCATTTCGTAAAGAAATGAGCTCCACCGTGTACCCGCTCGGGTGTGGCTACGTGCGCGGTGCACCTATTCTCTTCTTCTATACGTACACCACCTACGTGGGGTTGTGTGAGAGAGATACAAACCTAGAGAGATATAGTGTGTGGGTTCTTGAGAGTTTTTTTGGGGGAGGGGTCAATCAAAAAATGAAACATATGCAATGTGTGTGAAATAGAGTACTGGATATAACATATATATATAGAGGGGGCGATCCACGAGAAGAGAGTGGAGGTATCACCGGCTTGAGGTGTCCATAGAATCGAAAAGAGGGATTATGTGTGTGTGTGTGTGCGTGCGCGATCGATAAAGAGTGCCATCGAATTTGTGTGTGCCCACGTCAAAGATATAGAGTGGCTGGCCTACTGGAAGGTGAGAGGGGACATGTGCAGTTTGTCTCAATGGCATGGATACCTACCTGCAGCGCTTGACTATTGGTGTGTGGTGGGGGAAGAGGGAGGCCCAATTAACTAGAGGTACAATGGCTGGTATATGTGTGGAGGAGGAGAGAGGCCTACCTCATGTATTAAGGAGATCGATCTGCCTCATGTATTAAGGGAGATCGATCGGCATCCATGCATATGTGCATGAGAGGAATAAGGTTGGGAGAGAGACAGAGCTAGAGTGTTGGAGGGGGTGGTAGTGGAGTTGCTTCTAACAAATGGTGGGATAGGCTTGCTAGAAAAACGGAGGGCACGCCCACAATATCAATAAGAGAGGAGATGGCTGCTTGTTGTCTGTGCACGTGCGTGTGAGAGACGGTTCAGGAGGCATGCATGAATGATGAGGGGGGGACGATGTGGCTGTGGTAAGCAGACATAACTACCTAGGAAAATCAATCGCCCTTTGTTAGAGAAAGGAGAGACATAACTTGTGAGGTACGTCGATCGATGGGGGGGTAGTTAAAGTCGATCCAAGTATATGTTGGGAGATCGATCGGTATACATGCATGTGTGTGTTAGAAGCAAATGAGGCACGAGGAGAAGGATAGAGATAGAGGGATGCATGTAGGAGGTGGTACGAGAGGCATACTATATCGAGCGGGGAGGAGTGTGCGAGTACGAGAACAATGAAAAGAGTGGTGGGAGTGAGGCATGGACGGTGACGAGAGAAGATGGAAGCTTGTGTTTGTGCTAGGCACACCTGGCTAGAGAAGCATATCGATCGATGTGTGCCGTAAAGAAGGAGCTGGGGGCCTACACACACCGTGGGTGAACGACCTAAAGTGAAAAGACGAATTTGCGCGATGGAGCTAGAGAATGCTGAGGGAGGATGAGAGGGATGCGGGCGTGTGCATGCACAAGAGAAAGTTAGCGCTAGCTACAGAGATAAGAGGGTTGTGGGGGTGTAAAAAAGGAATAGAGATCATATATACTTCATTATAAAAAGCGAATTCGTATATTTGAAGAATTTATCATAGTGTTTTAAACCGATGTATGTGTGAATATATATAACGGTGATACACATGGTGTGTTTATGAACATGTTATACTACATTTAATACATTTTATCTCTACTCTTATAAAAAACCGGAGTTGTTGATGATGGTGTGCCTGCCATCCTGCATTATAGGCCGTCCGATTTATATCTGGCGGATAGCAAGGAAACTATGATGGTTGAAGTTGGCAACAATCATGATTGTAGATTCTTATTGAAATAGAGAAACGAATTCAAATTTAGTTCGAATTGCAGCGGCAGTATAGACATTTGGAATGCACTAAAATGTTGGTATGAGTAGGTTACATGCATTATGCAGCAAAGTGAAAAAAATTAATCGGACATAACATGGATTCATACTCCCTCCTTCCATCTATATAGGGCGTAATGAGATTTTTAAGACCGCCTTTGACTATTGACAAGATTAATAGTACATGACATGCACAATGTGAAAATTATATCATTGAAAGAACCGTTCACAGACGAAGTTAACGGTGTGCTTTGTGTAAGTTGCATGTCATATATCATTGCTCTAATATTTGGTCAAAGTTAGCATCAAAAAACGCATTAGGCCCTATATAGATGGAAGGAGGGAGTAGCTTTGGATAGCATTTGTATAGTAAAATGGGGCAAGACTCTCTTTGTGTGGTGTGAATAGTTTTATTTTTTTCGTTTTCTTTTTGGTTGAGGGAAGTGTGAATTGATTTGGTACGTACAAGTACAATATTACTATGCAGTCAAAAAAAGTACAATATTACTACATGTTAGGCTTGTCCCTAAAATCCAACCCGCGTCTTGTTATATCCCGAAAATTCAGATATCGTGCTCCCAAAACTGGCGCCTTCATAACCCGCGCCTTGCTATCCCGAAATTACGCGCGCGAAAACTCCCTCCAGCTGCCAAATCCCGACATGCGAAATCCCCCTTCTAACCTTGAGCCGAAAGGGCCGCTAGTTCAAATCGGTGGGGGGTACTTTTGTAACACACCCTACATTTTGGACAAGCGCGTCCCTAATTCATGCTTCACCCCCTCCCATCGCCCCCTTTTCGCCATTTGAAATCCCAGGCTGCCATAACCTCTCCGCTCCAGCCGAAAAACCCCACCATCCTCCGTCCGCCACGTCACTGCTGCCCAGCCGGAGCCTCTTCCCCGACGACATCGTCCACCGCAACAGCTCGACGTCCCTCGTTGAGGGAGTCCTAGACTAGGGGGTGTCCGGATAGCCAGACTATCATCATCGGCCGGACTCCAAGACTATGAAGATACAAGATTGAAGACTTCGTCCCGTGTCCGGATGGGACTTTCCTTGGCGTGGAAGGCAAGCTTGGCAATACGGATATGTAGATCTCCTACCATTGTAACCGACTCTGTGTAACCCTAGCCCTCTCCGGCGTCTATATAAACCGGAGGGTTTTAGTCCGTAGGACGAACAACCATTACAACAATCATACCATAGGCTAGCTTCTAGGGTTTAGCCTCCTCGATCTCGTGGTAGATCCACTCTTGTACAACCCATATCATCAATATCAATCAAGTAGGAGTAGGGTTTTAGCTCCATCGAGAGGGCCCGAACCTGGGTAAAAACATCGTGTCCCTTGTCTCCTGTTACCATCTTCCTAGACGCACAGTTCGGGACCCCCTACCCGAGATCCGCCAGTTTTGACACCGACATTGGTGCTTTCATTGGGAGTTCCTCTGTGTCGTCACCGATAGGCTTGATGGCTTCTTCAATCAACAACAATGCAGTCCAGGGTGATAATTTTCTCCCCGGACAGATCTTCGTGTTCGCCGGCTTCGCACTGCGGGCCAATTCGCTTGGCCATCTGGAGCAGATCGAAAGCTACGCCCTTGGCCATCAGGTCAGGTTTGGAAGCTTAAACTTCACGGCCGACATCCGCGGAGACTTGATCTACGATGGATTCGAGCCACAGTCGAGAATGTCGCACTGTCACGATGGGCATGACTTAGCTCTGCCGCCGGACAGTGCCCTGGAAGCCGCACGTGAGTCCGCTCCGACCCCTAGTTCAGAGCCGACCACGCAGATCGAGGATAGGTGGCTGGACACCGCCTCGGGAGCGGAAATCTCTACGGCGATGGAGCCGAACACTGACCCTGTCCCTTGCAAAGCTCGTGACTCCGAGGTGCCGGACTCCGAACCTCCTGCGCCCCTGCCAACCGAATCCGATTGGGTGCCGATCATGGAGTTCGCCGCTGCGGACATCTTTTAGCACTCACCCTTTGGCGACATCTTGAATTCACTAAAGCATCTCTCGTTATCAGGAGAGCCCTGGCCGGACTGCGGTCAGGACAGTTGGGATGCGGATGACGAAGAAATCCAAAACCCACCCACCACCCACTTTGTAGCCACTGTCGACGATCTAACCGACATGCTAGACTACGACTCCGAAGACATCGACGGTATGGACGACGATGCCGGAGATGACCAAGAACCAGCGCCTACGGGGCATTGGAAGACCACCTCGTCATACGGCATATACATGGTGGACATCCCAAAGGATGGGAACGGCGAAGAAGCAGCGGAGGCAGATTCCCCTAAGAAACAGCCCAAGCGCCAACGTCAGCGGCGCCGCTCTAAATCCCGCCACAGCAAGAATGGAGATTCTAGCACCGGAGATAATAACACCCTAGAGAGTGCCGAAGACAACCCCCTCCAGCAAGATTCAGCGCAGGAGGACGCAGAAGCCAGCCCTCACGAGAGAGCGGCAGACGAAGAGGTCGAGGATGATAATTACATGCCTCCCTCCGGAGACGAGGCAAGCCTCAACGACGACGAATTTGTTGTGCCTGAGGATCCCGTCGAACAAGAGCATTTTAAACGCAGGCTAATGGCCACGGCAAACAGAATTCGTGGTTGTTGGTAAGACTTCCTCAGACTCGTTGGACAACGTCTAGCAATCCAAGCTTCCGAATTTGGAAACTTTTCGGCCCTTGAGCCTCGAGATGGGTAGGGTTCCGGACTCAATTCCACCCACCCACCCAGACATATGCGATCTATCTCAAATCCGGCAAGAGCCCAATGAATCAGTACATCATTACTGGGCCAGATTCCTCCTGGTTATGGACAGGATAAAGGACTGCCGAGAGGAAAACGCAATTTCAATTTTCTGCAATAATTGCACGGACGAGGGAATCTTGAACGCCGTCAGTCATCGTGAAATTACACGTTTCTCCGATCTGGCGTCCATAGTACGAAAGTACTGCGCGATGGAGAGTTTCCGGAAAACTGAAATTAAGTTTTGGGACAATCCGGCCCCGAATACAACCCTAGTCCGAAACAAAAGGGTGCATTACACTCAGGCACCAGGTACAAAAACCAAAAAGCAAAAACCCCATAAAGGGCACGGAACCGTACTGGAGGGATGGCTCAGCGGACCCTGTAAAATTCACAGTACAGAAGGCGCCACTCCAACACATAGCCTTCAAGCATGTTGGATACTGCGGTAGGTGGCCAAAAGTGGCAAAGAGCTTCTAGCCCCGGAGAACCACTCCAACAGTACCAGTACGGTGTCAACAGTCTTCGAGACTTTCGCATCAAATAATATGCGGAAACGAACAATCCGCAGCCTCGCCGAAGTCTACCAAGTAGCAAGAACAAATCCATGGAGCAACACGGCCATCACCTTCAACGCCAGCGACGAACCTATATTCCGAACAGCCCGAGCACCAGCCGCATTGGTCCTCAGTCCAATAGTGGACGGCTTTTGTCTTACCAAGGTACTCATGGATGGCGGCAGCGGATTAAACCTCATCTACGAGGAAACTCTTCAAAAAATGGAAATAGACTGGAGCCGCATTGAGCAAAGCAGCACAACCTTTAGAGGAATAATCCCTAGCCGGGAAGCACGCTGCACAGGAAAAATCACACTTGATGTGGTGTTCGGCTCGCCGGACAATTACAGGTCCAAGGAAGTCACGTTCCAAGTGGCCCCGTTCAGCAGCGGATATCACGCTATATTAGGACGAGAGGCATTCACAATTTTCCAAGCCATACCCCATTACGGGTACATGAAGCTTAAGATGCCCGGGCCCAGCGGAATAATCACTCTCGTTAGTGATCCGGACACAGCACTCCGCGCCGAAAACAAGACAGCTGCATTAGCCCTGGAGGCACTATCCGAAGCCCTAGCAGTGAAGGAACTCACTGCGCTGCGCTCTATGGTGAATAGGGATGATGTGATACTCGATAAGAGATCCAAGTCCACCTCCTTTAAACCAGTGGATGAAATAGTCAAATTCCAGGTCCATCCAACGGACCCAACAAAGACGGCCTCCATCGGGGCACAGTTGAACCCTGATGTAGACGCCGCACTACGAGAATTCCTCCGGGAAAATTGGGACATCTTTGCCTGGCACCCTTCAGATATGCCAGGAATCCCATGCAAATTGGCAGAACACAGCCTAAACGTCCTAAAAGGATTCAAGCCAGTCAAACAGGCTCTTCGGTGATTTTCCGAACCCAAAAGACAGGAAATGGGAGAAGAGCTAGCCAAACTACTGGAAGCCGGATTCATCAGAGACATCAAACATCCGGACTGGCTAGCAAACCTGGTAATGGTACCAAAGGACAAATCCTGGCGCCTATGTGTCGATTTTAAAGACCTCAACAAGGCCTGCCCAAAGGATCCCTTCCCCCTTCCCCGCATCGACCAAATAATCGATGCTACTGCAGGGCACGATTCATTGTGCTTCCTTGACGCATACTCCGGCTACCATCAAATCAAGATGGCGGAGGCGGACCAAGCCGCAACGGCATTCATTACTCCATATGGACCATTCTGCTTCAACACGATGCCCTTTGGACTCAAAAACGCCGGCGCAACATATCAGCACATGATTCAGACATGTCTGGCTACCCAGATCGGCAAAACAGTAGAGGCATACGTAGACGACATAGTCGTCAAAACCAAACACGTCGAAACTCTAGTAGACGATTTGAGGCTCACATTCGAAAACCTCCGAGCATATGACATTAAGCTGAATCCAGAAAAATGCGTTTTCGGCGTACCAGCCGGAAAGCTCCTGGGCTTCATTGTATCCGGTAGAGGAATTGAAGCAAACCCAGCCAAGATCCGAGCTCTATCACAACTGGATATTCCAAAAGACCTCAAACAAATACAAAAATTGACTGGATGCGTGGCGGCTCTAAGCCGCTTCATCTCCTGTTTGGGAGAAAAGGCATTGCCCCTCTATCGCCTCCTCAGGCGCACCGAACACTTCGAGTGGACGGATGCCGCCACTGCCGGACTCGAAGAAATAAAAGCCATATTGGCAACAAATCCGGTCCTGGCTGCGCCTAACCTGGGCGAACCAATGTTGTTATATATCGCGGCAACACATCAAGTTGTAAGCGCGGTGCTCATCGTCGAACGAGAAACAGAAGGGCATAAATTTCCTCTTCAAAAACCAGTGTACTACGTATCCACTATCTTAACTCCCTGCAAGTCCCGGTACCCGCATTATCAAAAGATAGCATACGCGGTGTTCATGGCATCCCGGAAGCTTCGAGACTACTTTCAAGAGTGTTCGATAACAGTGGCCTCCAAAGTGCCCCTCAACGACATTATAAACAACCGCGACGCGACGGGCAGGATTGCAAAATGGGCCATTGAGCTCTTACCATTCGATATAACTTACAAACCTCGGCGAGCTATAAAGTCGCAAGTCTTGGCTGACTTTGTCGCTGAATGGACTGAAGCCGAACTCCCTAAAGAGTACGACACATACTCCAATTGGATTATGCATTTCGACGGCTCCAAAATGTTGGCCGGCTTGGGGCTGGCGTCGTATTGACGTCCCCAACCGGGGACACAGTCCGATACGTACTTCAGATAATGTACACAGACTCCAACAATGCAGCCGAATACGAGGCCCTCCTACATGGCCTCCGGATGGCAATCTCCATGGGCATTCAACGCCTAGAGGTGCGCGGGGATTCAAACCTTGCAATATCCCAAGTAAATGGAGACTTTGACGCCAAGGATCTGAAAATGGCAGCCTATCGTAAAGCTGTCCTAAAAATGTCAGCTCGGTTCAAAGGACTCGAATTCCACCACGTAGCCCGGGATAATAACCAAGCAGCCGACGTATTGGCACGCATCGGCGCGAAACGCGATGCTGTCCCTCCAAACATCTTCCTGGAACGGCTCTTTAAGCCATCCGTACTATGGGAAGAGGAGTCCAGAAATAACAACTCGGAAGCAACCGCACCACCCAACACAGAACAATCTGACATAATCGGCGGCTCAGCCGATGAAATAACACCTTCAGCCCATGAAATAATGGCAGTAATCGCCCTGTGGACAGAGCCATTCCTAGCCTACTTAATTAGGCAGGAACTTCCCGAAGACCAAAATGAGGCCCGCTGCATAGTCCGGTGATCTAAAGCCTACAAGGTCCACGAGGGAGAACTTTATAAGAAAAGCACAACCGGAGTCCTTCAAAGGTGTATCTCCGAAGAGGAAGGGCGAAACCTTCTGGCTGAAATTCATGCCGGACTAGGCGGACACCACGCCGCAGCCCGGGCCCTTGTAGGCAAGGCCTTCCGTACAGGATTTTATTGGCCGACGGCCCGGGCAGATGCTCAGGACTTAGTCCAAAGATGCGTCGGTTGTCAGCTCTTTGCTAATCAAAGCCATATGCCACCCACCGCCCTCAAAACTATACCCATTACCTGGCCGTTCGCGGTCTGGGGGCTTGACATGGTTGGACCCCTTAAATGGGGAACCCACAAGCAAAAATACCTGCTGGTCATGGTGGATAAATTCACCAAATGGATAGAGGCTAAGCCAGTTAAAACGGCAGAGTCCGGACCAGTGATAGACTTCATATCCGGGGTAGTACACCGTTACGGCGTCCCCCACAGCATTATTACCGATAACGGCACGAACTTCACGGCCGACGAGGTTAAACTCTGGTGCAAAAATATGGGCATTAAGCTCGACTGCGCTTCAGTTTACCACCCTCAAACCAACGGTCAAGTGGAACGAGCAAATGGTCTAATAATGAGCGGCATCAAACCCAGGCTAGTGCGGTCCCTTACGGAATCTAACACGCACTTGGTAGAGGAGCTCGACTCCGTACTCTGGGGGCTGCGGACCACGCCAAACCGTACTACCGGATTCACACCATTCTTTATGGTATACGGCGCAGAGGCAGTTTTGCCCTGCGACATAATTCATGACTCACCTCGAGTGCACATGTACGAAGAAAGAGAAGCCGAGCTGGATCGGCAGGACAGCTTGGACGCATTAGAGGAGGAACGCGATGTGGCAAAGGCCCGGTCCGCATTCTATCAGCAGCAGGCTCGAAGATATCAAAGCAGAGAAGTACGGGCTAAAACTTACAATGTTGGCGAACTAGTTCTACGCCTGCCGGACAAGAAAAAGGACAAACTCAAGCCCAAATGGGAAGGTCCCTTAATCATCGACCAAGTCCTGACCGGCGGAGCATACCGTCTGCGGAATGCATCGGACAACCGACTCGAGCCGAACCCATGGAACGCAGCCCGCTTCCAAAGATTCTACGCCTAGCGCCGGACTAAGAGTTTGTCTCCTTCCTCCACATTTTCACACTTCAGCTGTCTTTTGTTTCTCTCTCTTCTCCTACCTTTTTGATAAAAGCCCTTGAGGGCCTATTTGCGCATTGTTCGCACACACCTGATGTGCTACCCGCACTCATTGTACCTGGGGGCTTCTTTAACAGAAGCTTACTTATAAGGGCTTCATGCCCAGCACATGTGTCAAACTTCCACATGTACCTTTTATTCACCATTATATGCATCGATATAACTTAAGTTTTGGCCAAGCTGGGTTGCTTGGCTCCTGTGCTTACCCCTACGTTCCCGATTGTTCGGCTAGGAGGTAAAGGGAGCACCTCTGCGATTGTTACTGCCGGGTCAGACGGATGTGTACCTCAGACTGGGTGAAGCCGAAAGCTAGCGTTCTTAAGAGAATATACGGTCGGTGACTTGAAAGATGAGTTTTTACACATTTATTTATCTGCCCCCAGATGTTTTCCTGCTCTTTTTGCAGTCCGGACATGCACTTTAGGGCATGCCTCCCAGGGAAAGGAACCCTTAACGGAACTATTCTCCCTGGAAGATGTTTCTTACTAACCATGTAATATAACATAACTAGTTGGGCACTTGTCTGATAAAGCACTAACGACCCCTACGCCTGGTCTCCATGCATGCCGTGGTTTTTTTCATACCCGAGAAGGTATTCGGACACACTCCGGACTCTAGGGTCCCGAGGTCGAAGCAAAAAGGTCGGCAAAGACAAACGATCTACAATCCGGCTAGAAGGCATTTTACATGTCATTTTAAATACATCGTCAAATTGACTGACTGTACTCTTCCTCAATCCCGTCTAACATGCTGTCTAATTTACAGTCCCGTTGGGAATACTTGGCGGCCAACTCTACTTGGCCGTACAGTAAGCTCACAGGGATCTCCTTCCCATCGGGCCCCACAGGTCAGACCTCGGCCATGTGGTTTGGATCCGCCTTCTTATACCGCATCTTCACCGTGGCCCGGGCCTCCCTGGCACCTTGACGACAGGCCGATATCTTCCATAAACGGAAGCGCTGCCGCGCTCCCTGAAGCTTCTCCGCAAGCTCTCCAAGGCCCTCGGGTAGGGAGACGGATGGCCATAGGGCCTGGACGACGCCACTCATCGCCTGCCGAACACGTTCGAGCAGTTGCACCAGCTCGGGAAGTTGGTCACCCATCGAACCGGGCATTTCCTCCGCAGGGCGACCTGTGAGCACACCTACAGACATATTTTTGTCAATTGGCTTCCTCGCCGAACTCTTCTTTTCAAAAGAATTCGCTCAAGCACTTACCATAGATGCCGCGACAATGCCGCTGATTCTCCTTCACGGAGCCAGACAGCTCGGCCCGAACGCCTTTCAGCTCTTCCCCAAGCTAGGTGTGGGCATCTTGGAGTTTGTTCCTCTCCTGCTGCACCTTCATAAGCACCCTCTCGCCGGCCTTCAGCTGGCGCAGTAGGTATTGCTTGTCCGGATCCAGTCCCGCAACATCTGCAATATCATTGTCAGACTTAAACGCACGCCGCACACCTCTTATCTTTTTGAAATAATGTGTTACCAGGGGGGTCTCTGTGTCTCCTCCTGCAGTAGCGAGTGCGGCCTCCAGTTGGGCCTTGCACTCTTGTAGCTCCTGGGACAATTGGGTATTCTTCTCTGTAAGATCCTGCACATTAAAAGATCCTTAAATCAGTTATTTTAACTACTTCAAGTCTCGGGTGCTACTGGCATATACCGCTTTTACAATCCCTTACCCGTATGTCGTTTACATACTGCTCCGCGGCTCTGGTCAAATCATCTTGAGCAGCGCGGAGGTGCGCGTCTCCCGCGTTAAAGGCATTCAACGCCTCAGGGGAGAAACACGCGTCATGAAAAACTGTCCAGCGGCGCCTATGGTTCATGGCGCTCTCCACCTCGGTCCTGGTGGCGGACAGCCTGTCGGATCCTCCGTTGGAGGAGTATCCGGCTCGCGCCTTGCGCTCGCCTCCCCCACCGGACCAGGTGTTGGAGCCTGGCTGGCGGAGGCTTGGGTGGCAACCTCGCCAGGCACAGTCCGGCGAGCGCTCTTTCTCCTGAAAAAGCCATGAGCATTAATACACCCCCTAGGAATCTTTTCCTAAATAACGGTCGCGAGCTATACCGTTGCGGTGAAGTTTTGATTCACACCGCACCCCTCTTCCGCCTGCGGGGTCGGACTGACCCTTGTTGGTCAGCCGCCGTGGGTTCGGCTTCCCGCCTTGAAGGCACCTCCTGCAAGACACCGTTGTATACGGTGGTCAGGAATGCGCAAGGATGAAATAATGGTGCCAGGACTTCGGTCATAAGTACCTAGGAAGCCGATAATAAGTCGAGGTAGTCAGCCGTAATGGCAACTAGAGCGTTGTCCATGCTGAGTTGGTGGAACACCCCGTCGATCAGCTCCACCTTTATGTCCGGATCCTCTTCGGAGGCCGGATCAAGGGATCTTCCTGGATCCTTGGGTTGTGGAGCCAGACTATGTATGCCCTCCACATCCCGACGCAGCTCCTGCGTCGAAATCATAAAGTAAGGTACTTAACTTTGAAAGCATGGGTCGGATAAATAAAATGTCCGCCTTACCCAACGCCGAGGGTTATTCATGGAGAACCCATTCAATGGGCTCGTCTGGAGGAAGTCCTCCTTCACCCCCTTGTACAGGCCGGACAGAATCTTCACTAGATCTACGGCCGATCCCGACCCTTTGCGGCCATGACGGGTGGCATCATTTTCCCCGTTGAAATCCCACATGGGGTGGCCCCTGTATTGCAGCGGCTGCACCCCCCGCATTATGCACGTGGCCATGACTCCAATCGTGGTCAATCCGGAATGGGCCAGCAACCTTATCCGGCACATCAAATAATGGACGCCCTTGTCTTCCTCCAGTTGAGGGCTCCACGGGCGCCAACTTAGGCGTTTCTTCAGAGGAGCCTTGCTGAAATCCGGGAGGCCGATCCGAATTGGGTCCGGCAGTGGAGCGTCTTCTACGTAAAACCATTCCAAAGGCCAGTCTTCGGACGCCTTCTTTGGGGTTCCGGATGGATATCCGGTCCCGGCGATGCGCCATATTTCGGCACCGCCCACTTGATATATTGACCCCTCGTGTGAACGGGGTACGAGGCAGAATAGCCTCTTCCACAGTGCAAAATGGGGCTCGATGCCCAAGAATAGCTCGCAAAGGGCTACAAAACCCGCGACATGCAGAATAAAGGCAGGCGTGAGGTGATGGAGCTGGAGTCCATAGAACTCCAGAAGCCCGCGGAGGAACGGATGTACGGGAAATCCAAGCCCCCTTATTAGATAGGGGAGGAAGCACACCCGCTCTCCTTTAGAGGGACTAGGGGTGGCCTCCGCTTGCTTCCAACCTTTGTAGGTGGCCAGCCCGGCTCGAACCGGGACCAGAAAGGCCGGAGGAAGATATCCCTCCGCTTGAAGCTTCACCAGCTCGTTGTGCGGAACTGAACATCTCCTCCAATCTCCTGGCGGAGGGCTGGGAGCGCGAGAGGAGGAGCCGCGTCGACGGTCCATGATGGAATGAGTTTTCAGTCAGAAGCGCTCCGATGAGTACTCGCGGAAGGAGGATGGTGTGATTTGGATCTGGATTCTTATCTCTCTTATAGGCAGATTATTTGCGCAGCTGGGGGGTAAAACATAAAAGATACCCTGGCTTTTCGCATTCGTGCGACGCGTGGAAGAGGGCCATTATTGGGCGTGGAAGCCAAGGAGCACAACATTTGTAAGGGAGTCGGACACTATTCGGCAAGCACATGGAATTTGAAGGAGAACCTGCCTTGCAACGCCGTAGACTATATATGCGCTGGACTCGTCGTCATTGAAGCCTGGTTCGGGGGCTACCGAGGGAGTCCTGGACTAGGGGGTGTCCGGATAGCCGGACTATCATCATCGGCCGGACTCCAAGACTATGAAGATACAAGATTGAAGACTTCGTCCCGTGTCCGGATGGGACTTTCCTTGGCGTAGAAGGCAAGCTTGGCGATACGGATATGTAGATCTCCTACCATTGTAACCGACTCTGTGTAACCCAAGCCCTCTCCGGTGTCTATATAAACCGGAGGGTTTTAGTCCGTAGGACGAACAACCATTACAACAATCATACCATAGGCTAGCTTCTAGGGTTTAGCCTCCTTGATCTCGTGGTAGATCCACTCTTGTACTACCCATATCATCAATATCAATCAAGCAGGAGTAGGGTTTTACCTCCATCGAGAGGGCCCGAACCTGGGTAAAAACATCGTGTCCCTTGTCTCCTGTTACCATCCGCCTAGACGCACAGTTCGGGACCCCCTACCCGTGATCCGCCGGTTTTGACACCGACACTCGTCCACCTCCCCGGATGAGGATCCGTCGTCCATCTCGCCGTCCCGCCTGTTCAGCCGCCCCGTCCTCCACCTCCAAGGAGCTACTCCGATGATCGCCTCGTCTATCACGGCTGCTCCATCCCCACAGCGCCGCTTAATCTGCTCCACCTGAACCGCAACATCCTCACCGACTCCTCGGACGAAGACGAGGCCTACTCGGCGCCACCAAAGAGGTTGTACACTCATCGCATCGCACCTTCTCCTTAACTCGACCTCCCGACGCCAACGGTGCTCCATCCCGCATCGCCATGGAGCGGCTACCTTGAAGTCGGTGCCGCGGGCGACATCTCCATGGCGGCTCTCCCCCAGTGCGAGGCCCCTTCGGCGGCGGCGTCCATACCTGCCGGATCTGCTGCTGCTGCTCTAGCTCTCGCTCGCTCACTCGCGCTGCTGCTGCTGCTCCGGGTCTCGCTCGCTCGCTCGCGTTGCTGCTGCTGCTCCGGCTCTCGCTCGATCGCTCGCTCGCCCAGCTGCTGCTGCTGCTCTCCCCCTCGCTCGTGCTGCTACTCTGCTCCGATTAAGCCACACTTCAGTCGACTGAATCGACTTCTGGGTCAGTCGATTTTCAGGGGTTGGGGGGGCTCGCCGGAGTTAAGGAAGAACCACTCGCAGCGGGGACGGGGGCTCGTCGGAGAGGTACCCCACTATCTATCTTAGGGTTCAGGGTGGGGGGCCTAGAGGGCTGCCCGGGGCGGCGGTGGCGATTTGTTTCGGGGCGGCGAGGCGGCGTTGGGGCCGACAGTTCGGCTGGTGGTGGCAGGCGGCTCAGGGGTGTGCAGGTTGAAGATGAACTGCAGGCCCTCCCTAAACTACATGTCAAGTGTCTCTCTGCTACCATTGCATTCAGTTTCGACAGTAGCATTCAGATTCCACAGTTAATTTCAGTTTCGATAGTTAAGTTCAGAGTCAATAGTTTTTACCTCATCTGTTGTAGTCAGGTGGTTTTTGGTGATGTTAATTTTACATCATTTTTTCATCATCTATTGGAGATGCTGTTAGAATCCCACTTGAGATTGATGATGTCTGTCTTATGCTGCTTCAGCCTTGACGTCTTATGGCTCACCGGAGCTGCTCCAACGATAGAACGATCCATCACAACAGAGCAGTGCCCTGGACGCCATCTATAGATTCCTCAGATCTTCCTCCACACCTCCGACAGCCACCTCTGCCTCAACTGCTTCAGCGACCAACCCAATGATGCTGAGGTCGACACGGCTACGGCAAAGAGGTTGTACACTTGTTGCGTCAGTTATTACTATACATTCACGTCGATCCATTAGGGCTATTTTTGTTCAACAGAAAAACGTCGATCCACTGGTTGTTACCATCACTCTAAATTTCTGCATGCTCTCCTTACATAATCTCACCATATTTTTTTCGTATGCATGTCAGATATTGTACACAGTCATGCTGAACATGTAGAGAAAAAGAGAAGAGTTTTGCGCGGCAATACAAATTTCATGAAGACATCGCTCCATGGTGGGTTCAATGGCAAACCCTCCCCACCCCTCTCCAGATTGTAATCCAGAGGAAGATATCTGTTCTGAGGCGTATTCAGACGCCGCTGACCACTCCTATTTACCCCCCAAGGTGTTTGCTCTACCTTGGCATGATGATGTTAGTCATATCATGCATATGTTAGCTTGCAATGCCTACTTTTGACATCATATATGTCATCTCCTAAGTTTGGACATGTTCTGTAATGCCACATGTTTAGTTTCTATATCATATATGGGAATTATGCAGTCTCATGTCTTTTAGCCAGCCATAATATATGTAAAATGTGCAATGCCATCCTGTTTAACCAGGCATCATATATTTGAATGATATCTTGCCCATCCTTTTCTTCATTACATTTCCATTTGTCGACAATGTTTGTACATTAAACTACTCTTCCTGTGAATCAGCCATCTGGGTGGGAGATGGAAAAATCTGGAGTGAAAACAAGGCCTTCAGAGCAGACAGTGCTACCTGTCGAAGCAGATCTCTTGTTGGGTCCCGATAGCTCCTCAGAGATGGATTCAGAGACACATGACCAGTCCTATTCCCCCACTGAGGTGAATGCTCTAACTTGGCATGGTTATACTGCTCATATCATGCATTCGGTGTCTTGCATTGCATAGTTTAGACATCATATACACAATATTCAACACCATGTTATTAGTTCAGACATCATATCGAATGCCCTCTGTTTAGCATATAAATCACATATGTGAATTAAATGATGCGATCCTGATTACTTAGATAACATGTAGGTGAATTATGTCATGCGATCCTGTTTAGTTAATCATCATATCTTTGAATTATGTTATGCTATGCTATCCAGTTTAGATAGACATCATATATTTGAAATTATGTCATGCTATCCATTTTAGTTAAACAATATACATGTCATGCCCTCTTTTTTCCACACTATCTATTGCATCTGTCTCTCATACAATGTCTGTACATTCAACTATGTTTCCTGTTTATCAGCCATTTGAATTGGAGCGGGTGATGCCAGTATCTAGCGGAATAAAAACACGGTCTTCAAATAAAACAGTGCTACCTCTTGGTGGAGATAGCACCCCGGTTGTACATGCACAAGAACCAGCCCTACGACACATAACCCAAACTCTCGCAGATTGTACCCCTACTGCGATGGACAGAGAACCAACTTCACCCAATCTAACCCCAACCCCAGCCGATAGTAACCCAGTTCCTATTGACACAGAACCATCTCCACCATAGAGCTCCAAACAACAGCAGTTAGTAAGGCAGCTCTAGTGCCCAAAGGGCCAGTACTATCACGACGAACCCCAACTCCACCAGTTATTATGCCTATTCCTGAGGAGGAAGCACAACCAGCCAGTCGTAGTTTAGCATCTATCGCATTTGATGTTGTTAAATCGTATGTGCGTATCTTCCCATCTTGGAAATATTATACTGAAGATGAAGGAAAATGCCAGTTGTAGGTGTTTGTCCAGGAGTTATGTGTAAGTAATGTTATTCATGGCAATTACTTTGCTTCGTCCCATACATCCTACCTCCATGATGGTTATAATACAGCAAATTTTCCCATTTTTCTCTATAGAGAAGGACCGATTTGGAAACTCAGGATGAGGTAACCTTTGCTAATACCTCTGCTATCTTCAGAATGCTTGGTGGCAGTATCGGAATTACCTGAAGAAAACGTACTTCACCGGCAAAGAAACTCATCAAATTCCCTTACGTTCTCCGAGACACATTTACTGGACGATGACTGGGAACGCCTTGTTCTGTACTGGTCCTGAACCAAGAATGTGGTAAGGTCTATGAGCTCATTTTCTATTTTTAAGTATTTTATTCTTGCGTCTTACTGTACTCTATTCATGTAGAACAAGTGCCTAAACCTGAAGAACAACTGTTCTAATTTAAGATTCCATTGCTATCATAGTTCAAAAAAGCGCTAGGCGTTAATTGTGCGTTTTGCCACCGCCTTGCGCTTTACTGACCAAAGCGCATGCTTATGCGCAGTTATGCACAGATTATGCGTAGTTATGCGCAATGCATTTTGCCAACGCCTAGAGCCTAGGCGCGCTTAAGCGCTCGCTTAGGCGCGCCTTTTTTTAACTATGATTGCTTTGCTCTTGTATCGCTGTATTTACTGATACGAACTTATTTTTAAATTGAAGGATCCAATCGAAACTCCAATGGCACAGCAGGTATGTTCACGCAGGTTTCTTTAACAGGTTTCCTCTTATCAATAGCTCTGTTGATTTCAATTTCAATTGTGTATACAGTTGACTTTCATATCATGCACATTACTAGCATCACAACAGAGCCAATAGTGTTGTTGTACATGTAGACCCGTGGTACCCATCTGAAATCTTGTTGTGCCGTGTAGTTTCCCACGCTTTGTATTCTTTCACTGCTGCTTTGTCTTGAACTGATATGATTTGAACCATGTCTCTATTTTGATTTGGCAAGACAATGCAGTGACCATAGGACATTGATATATGTTTGTTTGATGCTTTTATTATGTACTAGTACTTGGCAATAGAAGACTTGGTAGTTTAATCATGTCCACCTTACTAATAAACTAGTTCACCGAAATGAGTTTCATATACTAGTACATGCTAAACTTGTTATGTGTCTGCTTGTTTCTTCTTTTAGAATGATGACACAATATTCGGGAAGAGTGCCTTATTAAGAAATGGTAAAGGAAGTAATGCAGATAAGGTTCAGGATAGTGACACATCCTTGTTAGTCTCCAACAAAGCTGATAAAACAGCTAAGGAAGACTGTCTTGAAGACAGCGAGACAACCCCAAAGTCCTGTCTTGGTTTAGTGTTCGAGTTACTGGCCACTACCGCATGCACAAGCTATTCAAACTCACTGTCTGAATCAGTTCAGTTTCTTGAGTCTCAACTACAAGCTGAAAGACATCAATCAGTTGTGCTGCGACAAGAAGCGGAAGGACTGCGGAAGTCCCTGGAGCATTCAGATGCATACTTTCTGGTGCAACAGCAAGCGTTGGAGGATTTTAGCGCCAAACAGGACAAAGCTAATCAGCTTGCTAAGCTTATTGCCAGCATGGTGGATACCCAGGATAATGTTTCTTGAGATCTTCTGAAGTTGTTTCAGTTATGCTCTTGTTTTGCTGCCGCGTTTATTTGCATTGGTGGCCAATTTTGACGGCCAAGTGTATGTAATATGCTGCTTTGTTCCCTATATTTGCACTGGTGGCAAACTTTGATGCCCAGTGGATGCAATATGTGTAATAGAGATAATAGGCTAGCCTTAATTGCTTGCTTATTTATTTCCTTATTGTCTTGTTTAGTTGTTTGCTTGTAGTCATTGCAGTTCTTTTTCTGTGTTTTTCTAGTGGCCACAATAGCCTATTTTTGGTAACTAGGCCAAAATAATCATGGCAACACACGGACTATTGAAACCATGGGCCTCCTGTAGGCCGTATGATCCATGGGCCTTCATTCGGCCGTAGGACCATTGGCCTTCTATACAGGTCGTAGGATCCATCGGCCTTCAATACGGGCCTTAGGGATCAATGGGCCTTCTACGGGTCGTAGGGTCCATGGGCCTTCTACGGGTCGTACCATCCATGGGCCTCATACGGCCGTAGGATCCATGGGCCTTCTACGGGGCATGTCATCATTTTGCCAATCGTGGGCCGTACTATTCGTGGACCATAATGGGCCGTTAATAGGCCGTATTTGATAACTCTATGAAAACAGCCCAACGGTTTTTTTCACATGAAAACGGCCCAACATATTAACGGTCCGCAAAAGGGCCGACTGTAACGACGGGCTGAATTTGGCCCACAAGCAGAAAATGACAGTAACGGGCCGTATGTAACCGAATGCTGCAAATGAGCCCAAGAATCAATGGGCCCTGAGAAGGCCGAAAGATAACTTGGGCTAGAAACAGCCCAATGGAATAACGAGCCGTTAATGGGTATAAAGTGATACACTGTTCATTACGGGCTAGTTTCACAACGGGCCGTTAATGGGCCAAGAATTACAAAGGTCCTCATATGGGCCGAAAGAAGTCATGGGCCGCACATTGGCCGGAAGTTAAAACGGGCCGAATCATATTGGACGGCCCAGATGACGCTACTGGGCCTAATTCGGATAGAGCGTAACGGGCCCTCGGTTAGCGGGCTGTAAATGGGCTATATGCAAATAGGCCGTTAACAGGCTTTCCGTGGGCCGGGCCGCCACCTTTTGACCAAGTCAAACGGGCTGGCCTTTTCACATGAATGGGCCTCTGTTGGGCCGTGCTGTCGGTGTACTAAAGTAGGGGGGTACCTTAGTACCCCGAACTT
This sequence comes from Triticum timopheevii, assembly GCA_963921465.1. Lineage (NCBI taxonomy): Eukaryota > Viridiplantae > Streptophyta > Magnoliopsida > Poales > Poaceae > Triticum > Triticum timopheevii. The sequence continues at coordinate 243,138,287 of OY997274.1, read as the reverse complement.
GTGCACGGGCAGTCGCAGCAACCCGCAGCAGGGCTTGCCGGGCGTCCGCCAAGATCCTCCGCGGCTACGTTGATGCCATCCAAGAACAGAATGCTCAAGCTAAAGCCCCCGGCAAGAGGAGCTTGCCGGGAAGGCCAACCAAGACCCGACAAGAAGAGCTCGCCGGGAAGAGAACAAAGGCCCCGGCAAGAGGAGCTTGCCGGGAAGGCCGACCGAGGCACCTCCAGGGGACTTGCCGCGGTGCCCCGCGCGCCCCGGCAAGGCCCGAGGGCCGGCAAGCTTGCCGGCACGACAAGAGGAGGACTGCGGCAAGGCGCTTGCCGCAGCAAGATTGCTAACCCAGCTCCAGCGCATCCAACGACGTGTCATCACGAGACCATCCCAAAGGCACGTGGCGAGGCACTACACAGCCATGCGGAGCAAGGTGGCAAGCGGAGCTGATAGAGACGCCATCGTGGCAACCGGTGGCTCACTTGACGATCGCCTCCTCGCACTGTTGGGGCGACCGGACGGGCATTAAATGCCCTTGTCCCCTGCCGTCAGTTAGGTAGGGGCACTGTTGGTCACTGTTACACCAACCTGCGTTTTTACCTTTCTACCCCCTCTTCTTACGCTACCACCTATTGGTGCCCCCTTTAGACTATAAAAGGGAGGCCCATGCGCACGTAGAAAGGGTTCAGTCCATCCGGTTACACAGGACTAGGGTTGGGTCCATCCGATTACACAGGACTAGGGTTCGGCCCATCCACGAACACAGGATTAGGGTTCATCTGAGAACCAACACACACACACGCACACGACTCCTCCGTGCGCTCGCATCCGAGCAAGATCAAATAACAACACAAGGCAGCAGTAGGGGTTTTATCTCTCCGGAGAGCCCCGAAGCTGGGTAAAAAGATCGCTCACCGTCTCTCAATCACACCACCGCGCGCCCGGGACCTCGATCCGCTCTGCGCGCGGCCTCCGCACCCCTCGCCGAACCAGAAAAGGGGCCCTCCGTGCCCCATAGGTGCCCGGTGGCCACGGAAGTAGACCGTGCCCACCGCCGCCGACATCTTTGGCACACCAGGTAGGGGGCGCGTCGAGGTCGTGAGCATCCGATCCGGTCTCCGCGCGCGCTGCGTCAACGCCTTCATCGACATGCCACCGAAGAAGAAGCCTTCGGAGGTAGCCGCTCCGTCTGCATCGATTCCGCCACCACCGCCGGAGCAAACGGGCGGTGGAGTGGACGCCGACGGAGGAGCGGGCGCCGACGGTGGGACTCACGTCATCACCAGATCCAAAAACAAGGCCCCACAAGGTCGGCGACCATGCATACACCGCGCCCCTCCCAGGAGGTGCAAGGTCGACAACGCCCCGGTGCCCCTAGCACCGTGCTCGCGTTAGAGCAAGGCCAAGCTGGTGGGTCGCGAGACGCTCGAGGTTAGCATGCACGCCCGTATGCTGGCGCGAGCGAGGTACGATCGCCAGGGCGGGGTGATGCACCTCCCAATCCAGTTGGGAGTCCGAGCACATCCCGCTCCTCGCGCCGCTCGTCGCCGCCACCACCCAAGACAACAGAGGAAGCGCTGGCCCGAGCCCAGCTGCTCCTAGACTACCCTCCGGCGCCGCATAAGATCGACGACTGGAGGGTGACCATATACAGCCTCATCGCCTTCACCAACGGCGACAAGCCCCGGCAACCGAGCGCATCGAGGCCCCGGCAAGGCGTCCAAGCGCAAGCCCACGCCGACAAGACCGCTGGGGGAGCCACCTCCGTGCACTCCCAGCCCCGAAGGCCAAGATCGCCGGCTCGTCAGACCAACCCCGACGGCGACTCCACGGCGTCGTCGGACCCACGGACTCGATGCGACCAGCGCCACGTTCTCCAAGAACGGCAGCACGAAGACGCTCGCACTCGCATCGAGTGCAGAAGGGAGACGCGACGTCAATCTGACCAGCGTGCTGGGCCCACTGTCGACATGCATGCGCTAGGGGAGCCAGGCGACTTGCCATATGCGGCAGGTTGCCCTGCGTTCACCCGCGAGCTGCGGCAAGTCCAGTGGCCCAAAACCAAGAACTTCAAGCCAGACGTTCCCGAGAAGTACGATGGCAGGATACATCCATCGGAGTTCCTCAGCATCTACACCATCGCGGTGCAGGCTGCCGGAGGGCGCGATGAGAAGATCCTCGCCAACTACTTCCCACTGGTACTCAAGCCCAATGTCAGATCTTGGCTCATGCACTTGCCGGACGGTTCCATCTCTTCATGGGCTGACCTGTGTCATCAGTTTGTCGGCGCCTTCACGGGCGGCCACAAGCCTCATGGCCAGGAGAGTGACCTCCACTTGCTCGTCCAAAAGGAGGGGGAACCCCTGCGCAAGTACATACAGAGATTCAGCCAGGTGCAACGCAACATCCCAGACGTCCACCCTGCCGCGGTTATCAGCGCCTTTCATCAGAACGTGCGTAACCGCAGGATGAGGGAGGAGTTGGCGATGTGCAAGATCAGAGACGTCAGCGAGCTCTATGCTCTGGCTGACAAGTACGCACGGGCTGAGGAGGGAAGGAAAATCCCCGGAGAGGTTGCGGGAACAGAAGGATCTGACAGTGAGGATACCGCCCCGGCAAGGAAGAACCGGAGACGGAACAACAGGAAGAGAAAGGCTAAGGATGTGCTAGCTGTTGAGCATTCCGGCAACGGAGGCGGCTCCGACAAGGCCAAGGCTGATGACTCTGGTGAAGCTGTGGTAGCCGCCGACAAGCAGGATGGCTCCGGCAAGCGGTATTGCAAGATCCACCGCACCAAGGGCCACGATCTCCAAACCTGCAAGAAAGTCGAAGAGATGGCGGAGCTGCAGAAAGAAGAGTACAAGCGCCGCGATAAGGAAAGAGCCCAGGGAGGTGGCGGAGGATCCGGCAAGAAGCTTCCCGCCCGGGGAGGACACCGTGGCAAGCCCAAGCCGCGGCAAGGAGATAGGCCTCCCGGCGGCCGCGACAAGGACGAAGATGAAGATGAGATGGAGGAGGATGAGACCGATGACCAAGAATTTCAGAAGGCGACCGAGGTGCTGTGCATCGACGGCGGCGCCTCTCTGCACGCCTCGCACCGCCAACTCAAGCAGTGGGTGCGAGAGGTGAACGCAACAGACCCATCCGTCGAGGCGCGCAGGCCTCTGAAATGGTCCAGCACGCCCATCATTTTCGATGTAGAAGACCACCCTGATCGCATCACTGCGGTCGGGTGCTTGCCGATGTTGGTCTCACCAACAATCCGCAACCTCAAGGTCATGAAGATGTTGGTTGACGGCGGGGCCGGCCTGAACTTGATTTCCTCCACAGTGCTCAAGAAGCTCCAGATCCCTGACAGCGAGCTCGAAGAGACTGGTACCTTTCAAGGGATAAATCCGGGAAGGAGCAAGCCCAAGGGGAAGATCACATTGCCAGTGACATTTGGCAGTGAGCTGAATTTCAGGACAGAGAGGGTCACCTTCGATGTTGCTGATATCCCATTGCCCTACAATGGGATACTCGGCCGACCAGCGCTTGCCAAGTTCATGGCAGCCTCTCACTACGCATACAACGTGCTCAAGATGCCTGGCCCGATGGGTATCATTTCTGTCCAAGGTGACAAGAGAGATGCACTCATCTGCGCCGACAAGATTTACCGGGAAGCAGCAGCCGCGGCAGAACGCGAGCCACTTGCCGCTGAAGCTCCCCGGGGGAAGGAGAAGTTCAAGTCCGGCAAGTGCAGCCCTGATGCCCACTCCGGCAAGCGCACCTCCTCGGAGCGTTGCGCTGCCGTCGAGAGCGCACCATCGAGCTCCACCGGCAAGTGTAAGAAAGCAAAGGCAGATCCGCCAAAGATCAAGCCCGGCAAGAACAGCTCTGGTATCTGCTCCGGCAAGCACGCCTCCCCGGAGTGCCGCGCTGCCGTCGAGGGTGCGCCATCGAGCTCCACTAGCCAGTAGGGCGAAGAAAGCGTCCAGCTTTAAGCTTTTGGATTGTACTCCCTGAGAATCCGTACCTTGTACGAAGAACCCGCGCGCAGAAGGGTCGAATCGTGGCTAAGTTGCGCCCCTGGTCCGTTTCGAGTCCGCTCAACGACAAAAGCGCGCCGCAACTAGCCCGACGAGTTCTTCTTGCCGGAAGCAACACCGCCAGCGGGCTGCTGATGTCCCGCACTCAGCAAGTGTGTTTACACCGGCAGGTTCCCTGAAAGCGCGTGGGGGGGAAAACGTACAAGGGAAGGAGCCAAGGGAGGAGCGCGGCTTCGCCGGACCGCGAAAGACAAAAAAGCTAAGTTACCCGAGCTCGAGCGCATAGCTCTTTTCTTTAGTTTTGAGCGCTAGTGTTATGTTCCTCGTACGTTCGTCCCTTGTACATAAAACCTGTGCGCTGAGGAGCCAACTCATGGTTCAGTTGCGCCCTTGTTTTGTTTCCGAGTCCGCTCAACAATGCAAGCGCGCTGCAACTGGCCCGAGAAGGTTTCTTGCCGGGTACAACACCGCCAGCAGGCTGCTGACGTTCCGCACTCAGCAAGTGTGTTAGCGCCGGCAAGTTCCCTGGAAGCGTAGGGCAAAAACGTACAAGGGGTATAATGAAATCGAGGATGTAACATAGCAAGCCTTGCCATGGAATGTCCTTTGTATGAGAAACTTGGACGCTGAGGAGCTAACTCGTGGTTAAGTTGCGCCCTTGCTTTGTTTTCGAGTCCGCTCAACAATGCAAGTGCGCTGCAACTGGCCCGAGGAGGTTTCTTGCCGGGTACAAGACCGCCAGCAGGCTGCTGACGTTCCGCACTCAGCAAGTGTGTTAGCACCGGCAAGTTCCCTGGAAGCGTAGGGTATAAACATGCAAAGGGTGAATCATGGCATCGCATTGCCCAACTTGAGATTACGTTGCAAAGGGTAACCTATTACAGCGCTGTCTTAGTAATTTTTGTGGCTGTAATGACAGCAACAAGGAGAAACCAGAAGGGCGCACTGGCGAAGAGGCCCCGGCAAGCCAATTTCGCTGGGGGCTGCGGCCGCCAAGATCCCTCACGGCGAGTCGAGGTCCCCGGAGGCTACAACGCTGGCGACAAGGACAGAGCAAGGCGCACCAGCGCCTTGGTCCCGGCGGATCCAAAGTTGCCGGGGGCTGCAAACATCAATATTCACCCCCGGCAAGCCAGAGTCGCCGGGGGATGCAATACCAGATAAGTTTTCCATCCCTCGTCATGCATCCTCTCGTGGACTGGGGAAAGCGAGGCCGCACCTCTGAACGATCGTGCCTTGTACGAAAAGAACCTGTGCGCGGAGGAACCCACTCGTAGCTAGCCGCGCACCGACTGTTGTTTCGAGTCCGCTCGACAATTTAGGTGAACTGCGACTAGCCCAACGACAAGGTTTCTTGTCGGCCGCGGCACCGCCGGCAGGGAACCAACTCGTAGCTAGTTGCCTTACTGTCGTTTTGAGTCCGCTCAACGACTTAAGTAAGCCCCGACTAGTTCCGCGACAAGGTTTCCTGTCGGTTGCAGTTCCGTTGCCGACATTCCGCACTCGGCGCCCACGGCAAGGTGCCCGCGCCGGCAAGTTCCCTAAAAGCGTAGGGTGAAAACGTACAAGGCACGCAATCAAGTAAAAGACTCAATCCGGCAAGCTTTCCCCTCTTTTCATTCAAAAACATCCCAATTTAGTGTGAGTCCATGGAGGATGAAAAACATGATAGAGCGGATTACAAGCTTTAAATACAGCTAAGGCCCGAAGGCTTACAAATCAAAAGATAAGGTGCCCGTAATCCCTCTCCTGTTTTCTCTTCAGGAGGTAGGTCAAGGAGGCCCCGGCAAGAGAAGCTTGCCGGAGAGGGCAAAAGAAACGCCTAGGCGAGCTACGGGTGCCAGAAGACACCAAGAGAACTTCCCAGGGGCCGGCCAGGAGCTTGGCAGAGACGGAGGCGCCGGAGGCAGAGCTCGAAGACGGGGTGGCAGGACGTCAGCACGCTGTCGAGGGCACCTCGCCCTCGTACTCCGGCTTGACGGCCTTGCCGCCGCCCCTCTTCCTCTTCCGCCGCCTCCCTATGCCAGCCGCCCAAGGAGACGGCCCCGGGGAGTTCAGAAGGCCGGCGACCCGGATGATGGGGTCGCCGGTGACGCGCGCGAGGCAGCGTCCGACGCCTAGTCGGACCCGCCTTCCTCGTCGTCGTTGTCGCTCCCCTCCTCATCACTCTCGCTCGAGGAGGGACCTTCGCTATTGGAGGAGCTGTCCACGCAGCATCTCGCACGGATGCCGGAGTCCCCGAAGACCTTGACGGCGAGGAGGTTGCCCTCCATTAACTTAAAATGGAGGGTAAACCCCGCCGTCAAGCTATGGATGTGGGCGAACGTCTTCCACCCTCGGTCGAAGTACATCACGCCGGGGGCTGGGGATACGACACTAACTCGAGTGCCGCTGATCCCGCAGCCCCTCATGCGCAACTCCAGCATCTCGGGCGGGTCCGGCTCCATCGACGAGGCGTCGACGAGGTGCCCGGAAGTGCCCGGCGCAGCTTGACGAAGAACTCCCAGGGGTCGTCCCCGATGTGGACCGCCTCGAGGAGAGGAGCCGTCGGCGAGATGGGGGTGGCGCACCACCCCGGCCGCCTCTCCCCCGAGCGCCTCGGCCACGCCCTCGACCTCGCCCTCGGCCTCGCCCCCTCCCTCCTCCTCTTTCGACCGGCTCCACCGCCGCAGGAGTGACAGAGGGAGGGATGCGCTGTCTGGCGGCAACCCTCGCCGCCACCGACGAGGGGCCAGGATTCCCTTTCACCATGACGAATGGGAGGAAGAGGAGCAGAAGTTGAAAAGGAAAGAAGAAGATGAAGGAGTATGGGCTTCTGTGCCCTCCCCCCTGCCCCTTATAAAGGAGCAGGGTGGGAGCCCGGCCGCCCCGCTCGGCGAATCAAGGCACGGGAGAGCAGGGAATCGGGGCCGACCCGCTGCCTCTGCTCACGCCGGCCCAGATTCCCCAATCCCACCGTCCGTGACCCCAAGCGCATGGGAGCCGCGTGGCAGGGATGCAACGCCGAGTGGACGGGTGAGGCGGTCTCGTCCCACCCCGTGAGCATGGGAGCAGACACCTCAAAAGCCGCGCACTAAGCCCCGTCCAGTAAATGCATCACGACCCCCACGCCTACCTCCGTTTAGGTAGGAGGGCGTGGGCCGTCCCCTTCATCATGGCTTGATGCATGCTAGCGAGGCTCAGCCCCGCATGCGCCGCCCACATCGCCCACGATGCCGCGTTTGACGCATGCCGTTGTGGGAGGACGCGGAGGGCACGGAGTCCGATTTTGTGTGGACCCAGGCCACGCGTGCCCGTGCACTGTTTTGGGCCTGGCCCAACAACGCTCGGCATCGTGTATGGCCTAGGCCCGGGGGCTACTGTCGGTGTACTAAAGTAGGGGGGTACCTTAGTACCCCGAACTTGTGCACGGGCAGTCGCAGCAACCCGCAGTAGGGCTTGCCGGGCGTCCGCCAAGATCCTCCGCGGCTACGTTGATGCCATCCAAGAACAGAATGCTCAAGCTGAAGCCCCCGGCAAGAGGAGCTTGCCGGGAAGGCCAACCAAGACCCGACAAGAAGAGCTCGCCGGGAAGAGAACAAAGGCCCCGGCAAGAGGAGCTTGCCGGGAAGGCCGACCGAGGCACCTCCAGGGGACTTGCCGCGGTGCCCCGCGCGCCCCGGCAAGGCCCGAGGGCCGGCAAGCTTGCCGGCACGACAAGAGGAGGACTGCGGCAAGGCGCTTGCCGCAGCAAGATTGCCAACCCAGCTCCAGCGCACACAACGACGTGTCATCACGAGACCGTCCCAAAGGCACGTGGCGAGGCACTACACAGCCATGCGGAGCAAGGTGGCAAGCGGAGCTGATAGAGACGCCATCGTGGCAACCGGTGGCTCACTTGACGATCGCCTCCTCGCACTGTTGGGGCGACCGGACGGGCATTAAATGCCCTTGTCCCCTGCCATCAGTTAGGTAGGGGCACTGTTGGTCACTGTTACACCAACCTGCGTTTTTACCTTTCTACCCCCTCTTCTTACGCTGCCACCTGTTGGTGCCCCCTTTAGACTATAAAAGGGAGGCCCATGCGCACGTAGAAAGGGTTCGGTCCATCCGGTTACACAGGACTAGGGTTGGGTCCATCCGGTTACACAGGACTAGGGTTCGGCCCATCCACGAACACAGGATTAGGGTTCATCTGAGAACCAACACACACACACGCACACGACTCCTCCGTGCGCTCGCATCCGAGCAAGATCAAATAACAACACAAGGCAGCAGTAGGGGTTATATCTCTCCGGAGAGCCCCGAAGCTGGGTAAAAAGATCGCCCGCCGTCTCTCAATCACACCACCGCGCGCCCGGGACCTCGATCCGCTCTGCGCGCGGCCTCCGCACCCCTCGCCGAACTAGAAAAGGGGCCCTCCGTGCCCCATAGGTGCCCGGCGGCCACGGAAGTAGACCGTGCCCACCGCCGCCGACACATGCCATGTGTCAACATATCATAGGCGCCCTCTGTCCAATGAGTGGATGACATCTGTCCCAACGGTGAGCTGACACGTGTTTCCTCCAGCCAATGATGATTTTACACGTGGAAAATCCCCATTGCTTGGGGCTGTTAACGGGTTATAGGATCCAAAACCCGACCCGATAGCTTAACAGCGTTCCGTTACGGTGGATGCCACGTGTCGGTCACCCTTGACGAAAGCAGTTCTGTGACGCGCGATTTATCGTCATGGAAGTGGAAACTTCCGTGATGATAATTTTGGTAATGTCATGGAACACTTCTATGATAGCACAGGTATGACTATCTTGATTCTATCACAAATTTGTCATGGATGTACATGCATGACAAAAAACGCGACCTACTGTGACAAATATGTATCATCACGGAAGTGTATTTTTTTTGTAGTGGAAAAGCCTACTAGCCTCGAAGGATCCAGGATATCCGACATACGCGGCTCGTGTGCCTGAGGGGAAGTGCTACGTTGACACACGGCCCGCGAAGGTGTTCTTCCTGCGGTTTGACCATATCTTCGATATGTTTCTGACAAGGCGACTCGATTATACAATCGTCCGCCTTTTTGCGCTACATATGAGCTCTGTCATGAAGAGAGAAGAAGTCTCGCAAATCTGTGTGGCGGATCCATACTACATTCACGATTCCTTCTTGAATCTCGGTGACTTTGAGCGTAAAACTGCTAGGGAGTACCTCAAAAACTTCATGGTACAGAATAAGGACCAGGAAATTGTCCCCCTGCCTTATCATCCAGTCAGTGTCAGACAACCCTTTTGTACATTTCAATCATTCCTTCTCGCTGATATGGAGAATAATTTGAGGTGTTTTTCCCCGCAACAATGGGTGCGTCGTCCTTATCGTTATTTACCCCCGAGTCACAAACACCGTGTATTTCGACCCTACCAGAAACTACAAGAAGGACTACACCCACATAATGAATATTCTAGATAATGCTCTCCAAGGCTCCAGCTTGAGGGGTGGCCACCTGCAGATCAAGAAACTAAGGCACAAGAAGACGGGTTTCTCGCATAAAACTAAATTTTGCTGCATCCATGTCCCAAAACCAAGCAAGAACGATGGATTCTACCTCCTCCATCTCATGATGGAGTTCACAACGGATCACCAAAAGCTTCGCATGACAAGCAGAAACGATGATCATATCCATGAGTGGGTAGAATCTCATGGAGAAGCGGATTATAAACTTAGAGATGACTTCTTTCGCATCCAGAGGTACATTGCGACAGTTATCATGAAAGAAGTCGTCTATGAGAAGGGGATGTTCCACCACGGCCCTATATCGCGAGCTGACGTCCGAACACGCATAGGCATGCAACGTCAGGACCTCACGCCGTTCAAGAAACTAGGGTCCATCCTCGATGATATGGAAGGATGGAACTTCTAGTGATTTTCAATGCAGATGATGATGATATGTGTCGGTTGAACTTGTATACTTTCTGTAGCGATGAAACTTTGTGATGTAAATGGTCCCTGCCGAACTTGCATAAGGCTGCTTTGTTAGTTTGGGTACAATGACCTGCGTACCTCTAGTTAATTAGTTTGTGTACGATGAAACTGCGTTCATTATTTGTATGTTTACTATATGCTACATCTAGTTGCTACCCTTTCTTTTTCATGTTGCTCAAGTGTATTTTGTTGCATATATGATTGTACATTCTCTTGATGAAGATGCATCTCTAACAGGCTCCTAGATTCTTGATGGCGAAGAAGCAGTTCTATGTCATGTACAAAGGGAAGGTTTCGCCAGTGTACGACGAGTGGCCTAAGTGTTAGGCTCAAGTGGAGGGGGTCTCGGGCGCTAGCCATAAAGGCTTCAAAATCAGACAAGAAGCTGAAGCTAGCTACTTGAGGTTCACGCTAGCGCGAGAGAGGACTCATAACCGACAGCTCATGTATTGCATAGTTCCGCTCTCACTCATAGTGATAGCTCTTCTCGCGTATATCATTGTTTAGATGGATGATGATGTAGTTGCAAGTATTCGAGACTTGTATTGCTATTTTCGAGATGATGATTATGATGATGACATGATTTGATGAGACTATTTGTATGTATATGCTATGATTACATTTGTATGTGTATGATATGCTAGAAATTATTGTATAAACCCCTAAAAAAAATTCAGCAGCACAAAATATGGAACTAAAAAAACCAGAAACTAATAACAGTAGCGCGGGGTATGGCTTTAGCGGCAGCGATGTCTTAGCAGTAGCGCTCTTTGCAGTAGGGCGCTACAGCTATTTGCAGCAGCGCGTGTTGCAGATGAACGCTACTGCTATCCCTAGATAGCAGTAGCGCTGGTCAAACCGTGCTACTTATAAGCGTTATCTGTAGCACTGTATCAATAGCGCGGCCACCCGCGCTACTGCTAAGCATTTTACGCGCACTACGGTTAGGCTTTTCACTAGTAGTGATGGCTTTTATCTTCTCTGGGTTTGCCTCTATCCCTCATTGGGATACAATGCACCCCAACAGCTATCCCGCGGAGACCCAAAGACGCATTTGTCGTGGTTTATCTTCATACTAAAGTTGCAGAGGTTGTCGAAGGTCTGCTGGAGGTCGGCGAGGAGGTTGGAGCCTTGCCTAGATTTTACCATGATGTCGCTAATGCGGACCTCTGCATTTACACCAATCTGTTTATTGAAATACTTCTGCATCATCCGTTGGTATGTAGCCCCCGTGTTTTTGAGGCCCAATAGCATTATCGCGTAACAGAAAGGCCCATACGCGCGTGATGAAGGAGGTCGTCTCCTAGCCAGACTCTTTCATCCATATCTGATTGTATCCTAAATACGCGTCCAAGAAGCATAGGCTTCGCACCCTGCTGTGGAGTCGATTATTTGATCAATCATTAGCAGTGCGAATAGGTCCTTGGGGCATGCCTGTTGACGTCGGTGTAGTCCACGCACATGCGCCATGTGTTGTCTTCCTTCAACACCGTCACAGGTATTGCCAACCACTCCATGTGCGGAACCACCCTTATGAACTTGGTCGTGAGTAGGCGTGCTATCTCTTTTCCCATCGCCATTCATTTTTTTGTAGCAAAGCGCTGCAGGGCCGCTTTACCGGCCTCACGTCCTTGCGAACATTTGGGCAGTGTTTGACTTTCTCTGCCGATACTCCCAACATGTTGGCGGGCTTCCACGCGAATATGTTCCAGTTGGCTCGAAGGAAGGTGGGGAGCTCTGCCTCCAGGTTGTCACGCCCAATATGCGACCCTATCCAAGAGGAACTCGAAGGTCCCACCAAGGATAGACCCGCATATTGAAACGCTTTTGCAAGGTGGATATCATTACATCAACATTACATAATATATGGGGATACATACAAGAGGCATACAATGCCACACGAATACAACATCACATCGTACATAAGATCAACATCCGACTACAGATGAAACACAAACAGAAGCTCAAACGACATCCACCCTGCTAGCCCAGGCTGCCGACCTGGAACCTATCCCCTGATCGAAGAAGAAGCAGAAGAAGAACTCCAAAACAAGCAAACTTTGCTCTTGCATCATGATCATCACATAACCTGTACCTACAACTGTTGTTGTAGTAATCTATGAGCCACGAGGACTCAGCAATCCCATTACCATGGGTATCAAGACTAGCAAAGCTTAAAGGGAAAGGAAGGGGTAAAGTGGTGAGGTTGCAGCAGCGGCTAAGCATGATATGGTGGCTAACATACGCAAATAAGAGCGAGAAGAGAAGCAAAGGAACGGTCGTCAACTAGCAATGATCAAGAAGTGATCCTGAACTCCTACTTACGTCAAACATAACCCAAAGACCGTGTTCACTTCCTGGACTCCGCCGAGAAGAGACCATCACGGCTACACACACGGTTGACGTGTTTTAATTCGGATCTGGTGTCAAGTTATCTACAACCGGACATTAACAAATTCCCATCTGCCACATAACCGTGGGCATGGCTCTCGAAAGTTTATAACCCTGCATGGGTGTCCCAACTTAGCCCATGATAAGCTCTCGCGATCAACGAAGGATATACCTTCTCCCAGGAAGACCCGATCAGTCTCGGAATCCCGGTTTACAAGACATTTCGACAATGGTAAAACAAGACCAGCAAAGCCGCCCGAATGTACCGACAAATCCTGATAGGAGCTGCACATATCTCGTTCTCAGGGCACACCGGATTGTCCAAACTTCCGGTAGGCCAGTCCAGAGTTGCCCCTGGTGACCACCGGCGGCTGATAGGTTGGACCAACACTCACAACGAGCACTGGCCCGGGGGGGGGGGGGGTAAAAATAAGATGACCCTCGAGAGCGCGACTCCCAAGGGAAAAAAGGCTAGGTGAGGCAAATGGTAAAACCAAGGTTGGGCCTTGCTGGAGGAGTTTTATTCAAAGCGAACTGTCAAGGGGGTCCCATAAATCACCCGACCGCGTAAGGAACGCAAAATCCGGGAACATAATACCGGTATGATGGAAACTAGGGCGGCAAGAGTGGAACAAAACACCAAGCATAAGGCCTAGCCTTCCACCCTTTACCAAATATATAGGTGCATTAATTAAATAAGAGATATTGTGATATCCCAACAAAATCCTGTCCACCATGGAGCAATCTTCAACTTCACCTGCAACTAGCAACGCTATAAGAGGGGCTGAGCAAAAGCGGTAACATAGCCAAGCAACGGTTTGCTAGGAAGGGTGTCAAAGGTTAGAGGTTCATGGCAATTTGGGAGGCTTGAAGAGCAAATGATAGGTAACGCAGCATAGCGATAGAATGAAGCAACTAGCATAGCAATGATAGTAGTGAGATCCAGGGTAGCGGTCATCTTGCCTGAAATCCCGCAAGGAAGAAGAACGAGTCCATGAAGAAGATGAAGCCACGGAGACGAACCAAGCGTAGACAAACGAATCCTCACGATCGCAACAAAACGGGAAGTATCGAGAAGAAGCACACAACATGGTAAACACACCACACATAGACAAGACATGATGCACAACAAGCATGATGCATGACAAAGCTACATGGAGCTAATCATGACAAGAGAGGATGCATACAAGAATAACACATCAAAGCAAGTTTAAATGAGGCCGGAAACAACATATAACAATTCCGGTAAGTCCTCATAAGCAAATTTCGAAATTGGTCCAGATCTGAATAAACATTATGTTCAAGTTGTTAAACAGCAAGTTAAGATGCATCAAGATGATCTACACGAGATTCTAGTCAAGTTACATATAAAATTCATTAGATTTGGAGCTACGGCCTAGAAGATATGAGCAAAACAAGTTAAACATGGCATTGACGCAAAAGGTACTCAAACATCAAGCAAACACCTCAAAACAAGGATGCAACATGATAATAGGAAACTACATGCAAAATCAAGCAAGTTTCATATAAAGCACACTCAAAACGGAGCAACGGTTCAACACATACACTCTATACAAGTTTAAAGGACAAGCTATCCAAAACAGCAACTAGGCATATTGCAAGCATCAAAACAATATGCTACAGCACCCCAACATAATAACAAAAGGCATGTGCATTAAGTACTGGTAAAGCATAACAAATCATGAACACTGAGCTATCTCCAGAAATCACTAGAGCATGCTCAAAAACACATGGCAAGATTGCATATATTAACAGTTTCAGACTTGGCAGAAATAACATCAGGTTGCAATGTTTAGAGCTATGAAACAACATGTTACAGGAACTTAGCATGGCAAACAAAGGCATGGCATGAATATACTTGTTGCATAGAACAAAAGCCCCTTAATGACCATGAGCCAAAAAGGATCAGAAGATATGATGGCACCCATGTAAACATGGCAAGTTATATGACAGATTCATACATGGCAGCAACAACAATAAGTAGGCATGTTGATGAGCTTGAACCACTGACCACAGAGCAATACATGGCATGTCAAGGCAACCAACAGTAAGAAGACATGCCTATAAAGCTAAGCATGGCAAAAGCAAGTTCATAGGGTGCATGGATCACTAACAAAACACATGGCAAAACTGAACTTAAAGTTAATCAGGCTGACAGCAACATTATTTAGCAGTTTTGAGGTCAAGATAACAACAAGCTACAGCAGGCTATAAATGCAACCAGGGGCATGAATGGATAGAGCATGACATGTATAACAAAACATCCTTAGTGAACATCTCCATATTATGCATAGAATGACTTGTAGCAGCAGGTTTACATAGCAACAAAATATAACAGAATCAGCCTAGCAAAACAGCAACAACAAGTACTCTACTTAACAAGCTTGATGCACTCACTACACAACTCGCAAAAATACATGGATGGCACCCCTTTAAATATGGCATACCATAGTTCAAAACCCATGTAGAGCTTATGCTCATAGGATGCACACATCAAATGCAACAAAAATGACAAATCACCAAGTTATAACAGTTTCAGCAGGTTAACATCACATAGCACTCTTGCAACAATGATTCAGGCATCAATATGGACTCAAATGAACATGATGCAATGGAATGAAATGAAGTACTCGTTGAGATGAACAATTTGACATATTATACGCATGAAATGGAGCAGTATGCAGCAAGTTATGATGCAATGAACATGGCATGATAATGTTGAAAACTTAGGGACTTGGGCGAAATCGGGGTCAACCTCAGACAAATATGGATCTGGCGCGGAAGCCGAGGACGTCGGAGAAGAGGAAGATGGCCGGGGACGGGGTGGCACCGGCGAGGGGGCGTTGGATCCGGCAGGGCGCGGGGAGGCGCGTGGAGGCGGTGAGCGGGCGGTGCGGCGGCGCCGGCGAGGAGGCGAGGCGCCCGCGGATGGGGCCGCGCCGGTGCGGTGGCGGGGCGGCACCGGCGGAGGACGGCGGCGGGATCGAGCGGCGGGGCTCCGGCGGCTCGCCGGCCGGAGGCGGGGCCGGACGGCGACGGAGGACGGCGGCGGGACGCAGGAGGCGTGCGGGCGCGGGAGCGCGGCGGGGGCTCGGCCCGGCTCCGCGCCGCGGGGCCGGTCGCGGGCCGCGACGGGCCGGCGGCGCGGGGCGACGGCGCGGGCCACGTGGCGGCAGAGGGAGGAGAGAGAGAGGGCTGGCAGGGGTGACGTGGCGCGGTGGGATTGGGCGAGGCGGCGCTGCTGACGTGTCATGTTGGGATTGGTCGGGGTGAGGTGTCCGGCGGACATGTCCGGCGCGGGCGGACGCGTCCGGCGGCGCGGGGAAGAGGAGGCTACGGTTTAGACCCGGAATTCATCCGCGAATTTGGACGGGGAGGGCATATTTATAGATAGAGGGAGCTAGGAGAGTCCAAATGAGGTGCGGTTTTCGCCCACATGATCATGATCGAACGACCGAGAGCATGGAGGGGGTTTGGATGGGTTTTGGGCCACTTTGAAGGGGGTGTTGGGCTGCAAATAGAAGGAGGCTCTTACGGTTCCCCGGTTAACCGTTGGAGTATCAAATGACCTCCAAATGGCACGAAACTTGACAGGCGGTCTACCAGTGCTATACCAAGGCTGCTTGGCAAACCTCGGGCCATTCCGAGAATGTTTAACACCCGCTCACACCAGGAGACAAAAGGGGAACGCCGGAGGACATAGGAGTGTCGGATTGCAAAACGGACAACGGGGAAAATGCTCGGTTGCATGAGACGAAAACGTATGCCAATGCGATGCACATGATGACATGATATGAAATGCAGATGATGACATGGCAAAGTGCAAGACGCAAGCAAATGACAAGGCAACGACGGTGAATAACTGGCGGACACCTGGCGCATCGAATCCGGGGCGTTACACAGGTCCTCCGAGAGATCTCCCCCAATGCTGACCATTTTGTGGGGTCTTCGGGGTGGACCTGGAATTTCTTGGTTTGCTCTGCCGGCTAGAAGACGGGACCATGTCGTGGCTTCTAGGGAGCTCAGCCTAAGACAGTCCTATCTGCTTTCTTTTCTTGGCGAGCTCGGTGAAGGCCAGCACGGCCTCGGTGAGCTCCACATTTTCCACTTTGGCCTTGTAGGCCTTCTTCGTGCTTCCCTGGATGATGATTGTGTCATTCGGGCCTTGCATCTTCGGCTGTAGGTAGGTGTAGGATGGAACCGCCATGAATTTTACGTATGCGGGCCTGCCCAAGATCACATGGTAGCCTCTCACTACTAGGGAAAACCTTATACACAGAACCTTAGCAGTAGCACTGGATAAAAGAGGCACTGCTGCTAATTAGCAGTAGAGCCTTTCGACAGAAAGCGGTACTACTGTCGACATACCAGTAGCGCGGCAGGAAGAAAGGGTGCTACTACTATAATTTCCTCACCGTTGCCGCCAGGATAAGTATAGTAGTAGCGCTCCCGCTGAAACCACGCTACTGCTATGGCGTTTAGCAGTAGCTTTACCCTAACACGCGCTACTGCTAAAGGCATCCTATCTTCTCCATCGGCTACCCCTCACTCTCCCTCGCACCCCGTCGTTCGTCGCCGCCGACGTTTGGCCCTGCCCGACCATCGTCGTTGCCCGCCGCCACCGACACTCCTGCTCCTCCTCCATCGAGGTAGTTCCTCCATCCCTCCTCCTTCCACCTCCCTCCCCTCCTCGTCCCTCTCCCGATCACTCCCTTTGTCCTTCCATCCCCCTCTCCCTCCTCAGTCCCGCCTCATCCCTCCCACCTCCCTCCCCGCCTCATCCGTCCTTGTTTTCCCTGCCTCATCTTTCCTCCTCCTCCCTTCCTCCCTCACCCACCCCTCCCTTCGTTCCTACTCCCTCCTCCTCCCTCTTTTTTTGAAATTTTAATAATAGAAGTTTTTAGGTATTAAATCTAGTAATAGAAGTTTGTGGTAACAAAATTTAGGGTAGAACTAGGGCAATAGAAATTTTAGTAAGTGTTCAATAGAGTAGAACACTTCGTAGTTTATTTAGTAAGTGGTTAGTAGAACTAGTTTATAGAGGGAGACCTATATTGCCAAATTTAGTTATGTTAGGATTACATATAATATCACCGACGACACCCGCACCCTCGACAGCCATCGTCTATAGTGAGTAAACATGTATATCTAGTGTTGTGGACTAGCTAGTGTTGCTCAAATATGATGTAGATATAAACATGTATATCTAGTGTTGCTAAAATAGGATGTGTGCTTTCCCAATGCCTATGTTTATAGGGATCACCTCCAAGTGGCCTATGTTTTGCCGTAGTGTTGATTAATTTCCGTTCTGGCAAATTTCAGGCGCTCGATATGTCCTATTTTATAAAGGTCATGCCGGATTTTTCCGTGAATTTTGGCATGGCTTGTGCTAGAATATGTAGGAAATATCGAGTGGACCGGATTTTCTAGAAAGATAATTAAACGACATTTTGGGTTGACTTTAAGTCTGTCAGGACTCCACCATATATAGGAGAAGAAGAATGCCGACTATTGTCATGGGGGTCGTTCTTCCTCTTCTTTCTCATGATAGACCTTTTGGTAATGCACGGGAAGGAAGAGAAGAACGACCATCATCGACGGTGACAAATGTCAGAGAGGAATCAATGAGGGAGAGTCTCCACCATATATGTGTTGGGGAACGTTGCAGAAAATTAAAAATTTTCCTACGGTTTAACCAAGATCCATCTATGAGTTCATCTAAGCAACGAGTCAAGGGAGTGAGTTTGCATCTACATACCACTTGTAGATCGCGTGCGGAAGCTTGCAAGGGGATGGTGATGATGGAGTCGTACTCAACGTGATTCAGATCACCGATGTCCAAGTGCTGAACGGACAGCACTTCCGCGTTCAACACACATACGGGACAGGAGACGTCTCCTCCTTCTTGATCCAGCAAGGGGGAGGAGAGGCTGAGGAAGATCGCTCCAACGGCAGCACGACGGCGTGGTGGTGTTGGTGCAGCAGTACTCCGACAGGGCTTCGCAAGCGTGTAACGGAGGAGGAGAGGTGTTGGGGAGGGGAGGGGCTGCGCCTTGGAGCTGTGTACAGCAGCCCTCCCCTCACCCCTCTATTTATAGGGGAAGGGGCAAGGGGGGCCGACCCCTCTAGATGGGAACTAGAGGGGGGGCGGCGGCCAGGGAGGGGAGGCTTGCCCCCCAAGCAAGGGGGGCGCCCCCCCTAGGGTTCCCCCCCAACCCTAGGCGCATGGGCCCAAGGTGGGGGGCGCGCCCAGCCCTCCAGGGGCTGGCTCCCTCCCCTTTGCGGCCCATGTGGCCCTCCGGGAGGGGTGGCCCCTCCCGGTGGACCCCCGGAACCCCTCCGGTGGTCCCGGTACATTGCCGATAGACCCCCGAAACTTTCCAGTGTCCGTATGACAACTTCCCATATATAAAACTTCACCTCCGGACCATTCCGGAACTCCTCGTGACTTCCGGGATCTCATACGGGACTCCGAACAACATTCGGTAGTCACATACTAGTCTTCCTAATAACCCTAGCATCACCGAACCTTAAGTGTGAAGACCCTACGGGTTCGGGAGACATGCAGACATGACAGGGACCACTCTCCGGTCAATAACCAACAGCGGGATCTGGATACCCATGTTGGCTCCCACATGCTCCTCGATGATTTCATCAGTTGAACCACGATGTCGAGGATTCGATCAAACCCCGTATACAATTCCCTTTGTCAATCGGTACGTTACTTGCCCGAGACTCGATCGTCGGTATCCCAATACCTTGTTCAGTCTCGTTACCGGCAAGTCACTTTACTCGTACCGTAATGCATGATCCCGTGGCCAACACCTTGGTAACCTTGAGCTCATTATGATGATGCATTACCGAGTGGGCCCAGAGATACCTCTCCGTCATACGGAGTGACAAATCCCAGTCTCGATCCGTGTCAACCCAATAGACACTTTCGGAGATACCTGTAGTGCACCTTTATAGTCACCCAGTTACGTTGTGACGTTTGATACACCCAAAGCACTCCTACGGTATCCAGGAGTTACACGATCTCATGGTCGAAGGAAGAGATACTTGACATTGGCAAAGCTCTAGCAAACGAACTACACGATCTTTGTGCTATGCTTAGGATTGGGTCTTGTCCATCACATCATTCTCCCAATGATGTGATCCCGTTATCAACAACATCCAAGGTCCATAGCCAGGAAGCCATGACTATCTATTGATCACAACGAGCTAGTCAACTAGAGGCTCACTAGGGACATATTGTGGTCTATGTATTCACACATGTATTACGATTTCCAGATAATACAGTTATAGCATGAATAAAAGACAATTATCATGAATAATGAAATATAATAATACTTTTATTATTGCCTCTAAGGCATATTTCCAACAGTCTCCCACTTGCACTAGAGTCACCAATCTAGTTACATTGTGATGAATCGAACACCCATAGAGTTCTGGTGTTGATCATGTTTTGTTCACGAGAGAGGTTTAGTCAACGGATCTGCGACATTCAGATCCGTATGTACTTTGCAAATTTCTATGTCTCCATCTTGAACATTTTCATGGATGGAGTTGAAACGATGCTTGATGTGCCTGGTCTTCTTGTGAAACCTGGGCTCCTTGGCAAGGGCAATAGCTCCAGTGTTGTCACAGAAGAGTTTGATTGGCCCCGACGCATTGGGTATGACTCCTAGGTCGGTGATGAACTCCTTCACCCAAATCGCTTCATGCGCTGCCTCCGAGGCTGCCATGTACTCCGCTTCACACGTAGATCCCGCCACGATGCTCTGCTTGCAGCTGCACCAGCTTACTGCTCCACCATTCAACATATACATGTATCCGGTTTGTGACTTGGAGTCATCCAGATCTGAGTCGAAGCTAGCATCGATGTAACCCTTTACGACGAGCTCTTCGTCTCCTCCATAAACGAGAAACATGTCCTTTGTACTTTTCAGGTACTTCAGGATATTCTTGACCGCTGTCCAGTGCTCCTTGCCGGGATTACTTTGGTATCTTGCTACCAAACTTACGGAAAGGTTTACATCAGGCCTGGTACACAGCATGGCATACATAATAGATCCTATGGCTGAAGCATAGGGGATGACACTCATCTCTTCTTTATCTTTTGCCGTGGTCGGTGACTGAGCCGAGCTCAATCTCACACCTTGTAACATAGGCAAGAACCCTTTCTTGGAATGATCCATTTTGAACCTTTTCAAAATCTTATCAAGGTATGTGCTTTGTGAAAGACCTATGAGGCGTCTCGATCTATCTCTATAGATTTTGATGCCTGATATATAAGCAGCTTCTCCAAGGTCCTTCATTGAAAAACACTTATTCAAGTAGGCCTTAATGTTGTCCAGAAGTTCTATATTATTTCCCATCAATAGTATGTCATCTACATACAATATGAGAAATGCTACAGAGCTCCCACTCACTTTCTTGTAAACGCAGGCTTCTCCATAAGTCTGCATAAACCCAAATGCTTTGATCATCTCATCAAAGCGAATGTTCCAACTCCGAGATGCTTGCACCAGTCCATAAATGGATCACTAGAGCTTGCATACTTTGTTAGCGTTTTTAGGATCGACAAAACCTTCTGGCTGCATCATATACAGCTCTTCCTTAAGATGTCCGTTAAGGAATGCCGTTTTGACGTCCATCTGCCATATCTCATAATCATAGTATGCGGCAATTGCTAACATGATTCGGACGGACTTTAGCTTCGCTACGTGAGAGAATGTCTCGTCGTAGTCAATCCCTTGAACTTGTCGATAACCCTTAGCGACAAGTCGAGCCTTATAAATGGTAACATTACCATCCGCGTCCGTCTTCTTCTTAAAAAATCCATTTATTTTCTATCGCTCGCCGATCATCGGGCAAGTCTGTCAAAGTCCATACTTTGTTTTCATACATGGATTCTATCTCGGATCTCATGGCTTCAAGCCATTTGTTGGAATCTGGGCCCGCAATTGCTTCTTCATAGTTCGAAGGTTCACCGTCGTCTAACAACATGATTTCCAGGATAGGGTTGCCGTACCACTCTGGTGCGGAACGTGTCCTTGTGGACCTACGAAGTTCAGTAGCAACTTGATCTGAAGTACCTTGATCATCATCATTGGTTTCCTCTTCAGTTGGCGTGGGCATCACAGGAACAGTTTCCTGAGTTGCACCACTTTCCCGTTCGAGAGGTAGTACTTCATCGAGTTCTACTTTCCTCCCACTTACTTCTTTCGAGAGAAACTCTTTTTCCAGAAAGCATCCGTTCTTGGCAACAAAGATCTTGCCCTCGGATCTTAAGTAGAAGGTATACCCGACAGTTTCCTTAGGGTATCCTATGAAGACGCATTTTTCCGACTTGGGTTCGAGCTTTTCAGGTTGAAGTTTCTTGACATAAGCATCGCATCCCCAAACTTTTAGAAACGACAGCTTAGGTTTCTTCCCAAACCATAATTCATACGGTGTCGTCTCAACGGATTTAGATGGTGCCCTATTTAAAGTGAATGTAGCTGTCTCTAGAGCGTATCCCCAAAATGATAGCGGTAAATCAGTAAGAGACATCATAGACCGCACCATATCTAATAGAGTGCGATTACGACGTTCGGACACACCATTTCGCTGAGGTGTTCCAAGCGGCGTGAGTTGTGAAACGATTCCACATTTCCTTAAGTGTGTGCCAAATTCGTGACTTAAGTATTCTCCACCACGATCTGATCGTAGGAACTTTATCTTTCGGTCACGTTGATTCTCCACCTCATTCTGAAATTCCTTGAACTTTTCAAAGGTCTCAGACTTGTGTTTCATTAAGTAGACATACCCATATCTACTCAAGTCATCAGTGAGAGTGAGAACATAACGATATCATCCACGAGCCTCAACGCTCATTGGACCGCACACATCGGTATGTATGATTTCCAACAAGTTGGTTGCTCGCTCCATTGTTCCGGAGAACGGAGTCTTGGTCATTTTGCCCATGAGGCATGGTTCGCATGTGTCAAACGATTCATAATCAAGAGACTCTAAAAGTCCATCAGCATGGAGCTTCTTCATGCGCTTGACACCAATGTGACCAAGGCGGCAGTGCCACAAGTATGTGGGACTATCGTTATCAACTTTGCATTTTTTGGCATCCACACTATGAACATGTGTAATATTATGCTCGAGATTCATTAAGAATAAACCATTGACCATCGGAGCATGACCATAAAACATATCTCTCATATAAATCGAACAACCATTATTCTCAGACTTAAATGAGTAGCCATCTCGTATTAAACGAGATCCAGATACAATGTTCATGCTCAAACTTGGCACTAAATAACAATTATTAAGGTTCAAAACTAATCCCGTGGGTAAATGTAGAGGCAGCGTGCCGACGGCGATCACATCGACTCTGGAACCATTCCCGACGCGCATCGTCACCTTGTCCTTCGCCAGTCTCCATTTATTCCGCAGCTCCTGCTGTGAGTTACAAATATGAGCAACGGCACCGGTATCAAATACCCAGGAGTTACTACGAGTACTGGTAAGGTACACATCAATTACATGTATATCAAATATACCTTTGGTGTTACCGGCCTTCTTATCCGCTAAGTATTTTGGGCAGTTCCGCTTCCAGTGACCCTTCCCCTTGCAATAAAAGCACTCAGTCTTAGGCTTGGGTCCATTCTTTGACTTCTTCCCGGTAACTGGCTTACCGGGCGCGGCAACATCCTTGCCGTCTTTCTTGAAGTTCTTCTTGCCCTTGCCCTTCTTGAACTTAGTGGTCTTATTGACCATCATCACTTGATGTTCTTTCTTGATTTCAGCCTCTGCTGACTTCCGCATTGAGAACACTTCAAGAATGGTCTTCACCATCCCCTGCATGTTGTAGTTCATCACAAAGCTCTTGTAGCTTGGTGGGAGCGACTGGAGGATTCTGTCAATGACCTCCTCATCTGGGAGGTTAATGTTCAGCTGGGTCATACGGTTGTGCAACCCAGACATCTTTAGGATGTGCTCACTGACAGAACTGTTTTCCTCCATCTTACAACTGTAGAACTTGTCGGAGACATCATATCTCTCGACCTGGGAATGAGCTTGAAAAACTAGTTTCAGCTCTTCGAACATCTCATATGCTCCGTGATGCTCAAAACGCTTTTGGAGCCCCGGTTCTAAGCTGTAAAGCATGCCGCACTGAACGAGGGAGTAATCATCAGCACGAGTTTGCCAAGCATTCATAATGTCTTGGTTCTCTGGGACGGGAGCGTCACCTAGCGGTCCATCTAGGACATATTGTTTCCTGGCAGCTATGAGGATGATCCTCAGGTTCCGGACCCAGTCCGTATAGTTGCTGCCATCATCTTTCAGCTTGGTTTTCTCTAGGAACGTGTTGAAGTTCATGTTGACCTGAGCGTTGGCCATTTGATCTACAAGACATATTTGCAAAGGTTTTAGACTAAGTTCATGATAATTAAGTTCTAATCAAATTATGAACTCCCACTCAGATTAGACATCCCTCTAGTCATCCAAGTGTTACACGATCCGAGTCGACTAGCCCGTGTCCGATCATCACGTGAGACGGACTAGTCATCGTCGGTGAACATCTTCATGTTGATCGTATCTTCCATATGATTCGTGTTCGACCTTTCGGTCTCCGTGTTCCGAGGCCATGTCTGTACATGCTAGGCTCGTCAAGTTAACCCTAAGTGTTTTTGCTGTGTAAAACTGTCTTACACCCGTTGTATGTGAACGTAAGAATCCATCACACCCGATCATCACGTGGTGCTTAGAAGCGACGAACTGTAGCAACGGTGCACAGTTAGGGGAGAACACTTCTTGAAATTTTTGTAAGGGATCATCTTATTTACTACCGTCGTCCTAAGTAAACAAGATGTATAAACATAATAAACATCACATGCAATTATATAGTTGTGACATGATACGGCCAATATCATATAGCTCCATTGATCTCCATCTTCGGGGCTCCATGATCATCTTGTCACCGGCTTGACACCATGATCTCCATCATCATGATCTCCATCATCGTGTCTTCATGAAGTTGTCACGCCAACGACTACTTCTACTTCTATGGCTAACGCGTTTAGCAATAAAGTAAAGTAGTTTACATGGCGTTCTTCAATGACACGCAGGTCATACAAAAAATAAAGACAACTCCTATGGCTCCTGCCGGTTGTCATACTCATCGACATGCAAGTCGTGAATCCTATTACAAGAACATGATCTCATACATCACAATTCATCATTCATCACAACTTCTGGCCATATCACATCACATGATCAATCGCTGCAAAAACAAGTTAGACGTCCTCTAATTTGTTGTTGCATCGTTTACGTGGCTGCAATTGGGTTCTAGCAAGAACATTTTCTTACCTATGAATAACCACAACGTGATTTTGTCAACTTCTATTTACCCTTCATAAGGACCCTTTTCATCGAATCCGCTTCAACTAAAGTGGGAGAGAGAGACACCCGCCAGCCACCTTATGCAACTAGTGCATGTCAGTCGGTGGAACCGGTCTCACGCAAGCGTACGTGTAAGGTTGGTCCGGGCCGCTTCATCCCACAATACCGCTGAAGCAAGATAAGACTAGTAGTGGCAAGCAAGTTGACAAGATCCACGCCCACAACAAAATTGTGTTCTACTCGTGCATTAGAGAACTACGCATAGACCTAGCTCATGATGCCACTGTTGGGGAACGTTGCAGAAAATTAAAAAATTTCCTACGGTTTCACTAAGATCCATCTATGAGTTCATCTAAGCAACGAGTGAAGGGAGTGAGTTTGCATCTACATACCACTTGTAGATCGCGTGCGGAAGCTTGCAAGGGGATGGTGATGATGGAGTCGTACTCAACGTGATTCAGATCACCGATGTCCAAGTGCTGAACGGACAGCACCTCCGCGTTCAACACACGTACGGGACGGGAGACGTCTCCTCCTTCTTGATCCAGCAATGGGGGAGGAGAGGTTGAGGAAGATCGCTCCAACTGCAGCACGACGGCGTGGTGGTGTTGGTGCAGCAGTACTCCGACAGGGCTTCGCAAGCGCATAACGGAGGAGGAGAGGTGTTGGGGAGGGGAGGGGCTGCGCCTTCGAGTTGTGTACAGCAGCCCTCCCCTCACCCCTCTATTTATAGGGGAAGGGGCAAGGGGGGCCGACCCCTCTAGATGGGATCTAGAGGGGGGCGGCGGCCAGGGAGGGGAGGCTTGCCCCCCAAGCAAGGGGGGCGCTCCCCTTAGGGTTCCCCCCCCCCCAACCCTAGGCGCATGGGCCCAAGGTGGGGGGCGTGCCCAGCCCTCCAGGGGCTGGCTCCCTCCCCTTTGCGGCCCATGTGGCCCTCCGGGAGGGGTGGACCCCCGTAACCCCTCCGGTGGTCCCGGTACATTGCCGATAGACCCCCGAAACTTTCCGGTGTCCGTATGACAACTTCCCATATATAAAACTTCACC
The DNA here is from genome assembly GCA_963921465.1 of Triticum timopheevii. Classification (NCBI taxonomy): domain Eukaryota; kingdom Viridiplantae; phylum Streptophyta; class Magnoliopsida; order Poales; family Poaceae; genus Triticum; species Triticum timopheevii. Next base: position 243,112,453 of record OY997274.1, on the reverse strand, counting down.
TCCGGACCATTCCAGAACTCCTCGTGACGTCCGGGATCTCATCCGGGACTCCGAACAACATTTGGTAGTCACATACTAGTCTTCCTAATAACCCTAGCGTCATCGAACCTTAAGTGTGAAGACCCTACGGGTTCGGGAGACATGCAGACATGACCGAGACCACTCTCCGGTCAATAACCAACAGCGGGATCTGGATACCCATGTTGGCTCCCACATGCTCCTCGATGATTTCATCAGTTGAACCACGATGTCGAGGATTCGATCAAACCCCCTATACAATTCCCTTTGTCAATCGGTACGTTACTTGCCCGAGACTCGATCGTCGGTATCCCAATACCTTGTTCAGTCTCGTTACCGGCAAGTCACTTTACTCGTACCGTAATGCATGATCCCGTGGCCAACACCTTGGTCACCTTGAGCTCATTATGATGATGCATTACCGAGTGGGCCCAGAGATACCTCTCCATCATACGGAGTGACAAATCCCAGTCTCGATCCGTGTCAACCCAATAGACACTTTCGGAGATACCTGTAGTGCACCTTTATAGTCACCCAGTTACGTTGTGACGTTTGATACACCCAAAGCACTCCTACGGTATCCAGGAGTTACACGATCTCATGGTCGAAGGAAGAGATACTTGACATTGGCAAAGCTCTAGCAAACGAACTACACGATCTTTGTGCTATGCTTAGGATTGGGTCTTGTCCATCACATCATTCTCCCAATGATGTGATCCCGTTATCAACGACATCCAATGTCCATAGCCAGGAAACCATGACTATCTATTGATCACAACGAGCTAGTCAACTAGAGGCTCACTAGGGACATATTGTGGTCTATGTATTCACACGTGTATTACGATTTCCAGATAATATAGTTATAGCATGAATAAAATACAATTATCATGAACAATGAAATATAATAATACTTTTATTATTGCCTCTAGGGCATATTTCCAACAATATGAGAGGACGAAGAATCCCGACCGTTGTCGTGTGGGTAGCTTCTTCTTCAGTCCAAGGTGCTAGACATTTTGGTGTAATGCACTTTTGAATGAAGGGAGTAGCTACCATCACCGACGGTCGCAAATGTCAAAGATGAAGAATCCCGACTGTTGTCGTGGGGGTCGCTTCTCCTTCGCTCCCGTGTGCTAGACAATTTGTTGTAATGTACTCGGGAACGAAGGGAGGATCTACCATCACCGACGGTTGAATATATCAGAGAGTGAGTGCCCACCATATACACCATGTGAGATGAGTGTTTTCCAGGAAGACTCGACAGACTGAAAGTCAACCCATGATGAATATTAATGATCGAGTTTAGTTTTTGTAGTACATATATTAAAATTAAGAAGTTTATTCTTTGTATTATGAACACAGGAGATTTCTAATGACAACGGGATCCCGGAGTGCGAGTACTGCTACGATGACTGGGGTTTGTGCGATAGGTTTCCTCACCTGCAAAATGAATGGTTTTTCACCGTGAAGCTGGAAGAGACCATTGATGTTTGTATGATATGCAACGGCAAGCATTTCATCGCACTTAATATGATCAGTTGTGCTTCTTTTGATCAACGTGTAATTTCTGGAGTTTTTTCAATTCGATTAGTACATCCCGTGCCATGCTAGACCATATGTATTGGAGAAGCTTGGTTTCAAAAACTTTGAGAATATGGAGACGAGGAGGTATCACTTAAGAACTAAACATGGTTATGAGTTTCTGGTTAAGCTGTACAGTGCAGTCAATCACTCCCATTTTGGTTGCTCTATGTCGTCATTCTGGGAATCAGGGTACCCAGACTTCCCTGCCTACGGCCCATGGCATGGCTACATTGACGGCCTAGTACGAGCCTTCTATGACACCAACAAGTCAAGACCCTCGCGACGGGCCAAGCCTCATGAGGCGAACGACGCCAAGGCCTCCGAAGGGAGCGACCTCCCCATGCTGCCTCCTGAGGAGCAGATATTTCTATGCAGGTGCTCAAACTCATGAGGTAGCGGTGATGCAAGCCACGACGACTGTCGGTGTCAAAACCGGCGAATCTCGGGTAGGGGGTCCCAAACTGTGCGTCTAGGCGGATGGTAACAGGAGACAAGGGAAACGATGTTTTTACCCAGGTTCGGGCCCTCTCGATGGAGGTAAAACCCTACTCCTGCTTGATTGATATTGATGATATGGGTAGTACAAGAGTGGATCTACCATGAGATCAAGGAGGCTAAACCCTAGAAGGTAGCCTATGGTATGATTGTTGTTCGTTCTATGGACTAAAACCCTCCGGTTTATATAGGCACTGGAGAGGGCTAGGGTTACATAGAGTCGGTTACAATGGTAGGAGATCTACATATCCGTATTGCCAAGCTTGCCTTCCACGCCAAGCAAAGTCCCATCCGGACACGGGACAAAGTCTTCAATCTTGTATCTTCATAGTCTTGGAGTCCGGCCAATGATGATAGTTCAGCTATCCGGACACCCCCTAGTCCAGGACTCCCTCAGTAGCCCCTGAACCAGGCTTCAATGATGACGAGTCCGGCGCGCATATTGTCTTCGGCATTGCAAGGCGGGTTCCTCCTCCGAATAATTCATAGATGATCGTGAACACCAGGATAGTGTGCGGCTCTGCAAAATAAATTCCACATACCACCGTAGAGAGAATATTATTTACACAACTTCAATCTGCTGATTTCGTGGCGTGACGTCACACCACGGCCAAGCCTTTACTCGAATCGTTTTTGTCATACCACCTCAGCGCGTTTAGCGAAGCGGTTTCCTTGGCACAACTTGTCGAAGCAGATATCGTGTTCCCCTTATTCTGGGATTCCCATCAATATGGACCTGGGTAACCCAACCGCGCCATTGATTGCGGTGCTTCGGAGATAAGCGAGTTTTACCAGGCTGGTTGGGACGCATAGTTTCGTCCGCCCATATATAAGGGGATAAGGATCCAACTTTTTACCTACGCCTTCTTTCTCCTTTGCTTATCCATCTCCGCGCACTCGAGCTCCAGCGCCCAAGTCCGCACATCTCACCTCAACCTTCTCCAACCATGTTCGGAGCGGGAGGCAAGTGGATGGCCTCCTCCGTTACGGAGGGGCACATCAAGAAGCTGCGCAGCGTCGGATATTTGTCCAGCGATATCGCGCACCGGCTCCCCAACGAGGGGCAGCTCATCCCCACCCCCGGGCCCCATGAGAGGGTGGTATTCCTTCCCCATTTCCTCCGCGGACTGGGCTTCCCACTCCACCCCTTTGTCCGGGGGCTCATGTTCTACTATGGCCTGGATTTCCATGATCTGGCCCCGAATTTCATCCTCAACATCTCGGCATTTATCGTCGTGTGCAAGGCCTTCCTCTGCATCCAGCCCCACTTCGGCTTATGGCTCAAGACCTTTAATGTCAAGTCGAAGGTTGTGAAGGGCAGCCAAGCGGAGTGCGGAGGCGCCATGGTGGGCAAGATGCCCAACGTCACTTGGCTCGTGGGCGCCTTCGTGGAAACCATCAAAGGGTGGCAATCGGGGTGGTTCTACATCACCAAGCCGCGTGACCCTGAATGGGCAGCGGTCCCCGAATTCAGATCTAGCATCCCCATGCGGCTCGCTTCCTGGAAAGAGAAGGGCCTGCTATGGGGTAGTTCGGAAGAGCTGACCGGACTCCAATCATGTCTCCAAACCCTGGTGAACAAGAAGCTCAAGCTTGTCAACGTGATCCAGGTCATGCTCATCCGCTAGATTCTCCCCTGCCAACAGCGGGACTTCAATTTGTGGGAGTTTGATCCGGCACAGCACCGGACCTTGAGCGGGCTCTTTGACACTACGCATGAAGATGCCTGGAAGGTGCTGTTCAAGGGCGCCGAGGCTCCCGCATCCGCTACCAAAGATTGCCGATTCAGCTCGCAGCGTCCGGCTGGCGAGGTAAGCCATGTTATCCTTTATGGGACACTCGCTTTTCATAGTTTGACTCTATGTGGGATCTAAACTCCCAATACCTTTAACAGGCCTGGCAGGAGACGTCCGGACAGGCTAACTGTCCGGCTCCCCTAACAGAAGACCCAGCGGATGCCCGTTTGACAGGGCTGCTGGTCCTGGCACCTTACGTGGTGCCGGAGAAGAAGGCCAAGAAGAAGGCCACGGGAACCCGGAGGAGTTCCCGGCGTCAGGTGTTATCGGATTCATCATGCGATGACTCCGAGGCGAACTCCTCCCACGAGGACGAGGAGGAGAAGAAAGAGGCCTCTCCCCCAGCGGGGGGAGAGAAGAAGAGGAAGGCCTCCCCAACGAGGGAGGCCGAAGGGTCCAAGAAGGGAAGGACCCTTCCCCCGGATTGTTCTGCCAACGCCGGCGACGGCGACGAGGAGTGGCCCTCAAGGGCCAAGCCCCTGGCGAGATCGTAAGTATCCGGACTCCTGAATAACTCATAATTTTTCTTTTTGTCGCATGGTGTCTTTCTAATGCCGCATACAACCCTGTAGTCCGCCCAAGGACGATCTTCCCGCTTCGTCGAGCGGGTCCTTGGGCATGTCGGATGTGGATAGCACTTCACTTCCGACCGCCTCCTCCCCCCGTGACGCTGACGACGCTGAGGTGGGATCCCAGAAAGGGACCCACCAGGAGGAGGAGGCCCCGGAGGTGCCGTAGGGCAACCTCCCGGACTTTGGACCGGACTCCGCACCAGAACCTGCAGTGGTTCCGGAGTCCGGCGGGCGGCCCCTTCGTAAAAAGGGCAAGACTGTGACGCCATTGGCCTCCGTCCAACCGGAGGTGCCGGATAACTTGCTGGAGGCGCTCAACGGCGCTTCCATCAAAGAGGAACACCGCACTGTCTTGAGTGCGGTGATTCAGAAGGTTCAGCTCGCCAAAAGCGAGTTGACCGAAGCCTGCAGCAGCCTTCTAACAGGCTTTGAGGTAAGAATTTTAAGATATGTAAAATAGTACCGCATAGACAGTAGCCCCTGATGCTCGGTTCGGTGTTCGGAAAGAAAAGCCGGACTGAGGATCTAAAAAGATATACGCAAGAGTCTTAACAAAAATATGTCAATATGGGAATGCAGGCTGCGCTGCTGACCTCTGCCACACTGACTGCGGAGGTCAGTGCCTTGAAGTAGAGCCTCGAGTGGTCCGAGAACGAGCTCGGCCCTGCCAAGAAGCAGCTCGAGGACAAGGAAGGTGAGTAACACCTTATTAAAGTTGTACCTTACAGAAAAGGATTTGGTTGCAAGAGGAATGACAAGGATAACGTGGGTACTCCAGGGGCTACGAACGAGGTGGCGACCCTGAAGGAGGCAGTATCTGCGGACGAACGCAATGCGGCCGCGGAACGTGCTGGGCGAGAGAAGCAGGAGGCGCGGGTGGCGGAGGTACGGCAAGAGCTCCAGGCTCTCATGGAAAAACACGAGAGTTTGGAGCGTGACTCAAAGACTGGAGAGTCCGAGCTTGCATTGGCTCTTGAGAGTGCCAAAGCCGCTAAGGCCGAAGCCCACAAGGCCCTCCAAGAAATCGAGGCGTTGAAGAAAATAGCGGCAGGTAAGGCATTCTTCATGCAAAGCAAGCATGTAAAAGTGAATTACCTGTTACTTACCCGAATTCAGAGCTCTCCAGGAGCGTTCGCAGATCTACCCCGTAGTGTGTCCGATGCTGCCGCTTTCTACAGAGCCGAGGAGGGGAGCTCGACGGAGAAGGTGTTCTGGTCTCAGTATGCTGAGGCCGGACATCCGGTGCCCCTTAGCGACCAGCTGAAGCAGGTGGTCGAGCTCCACAAGGTGGCCGAACAGGCCATGAAGGGCCTAATAGTTCGGCTGTGGCCCAAAGAGGCCATGCCTGGGAGCTACTTCGGCCTGGTGCGGCGGCTGGTGGACGCTTGTCCATGGGTTGAAGTCATCAAGCACTCCGCCTGCATTGAAGGTGCCCGTCGGGCCCTTGCCCATGCTAAGGTGCACTGGGGCAGGATGGACGCTGAGAAGCTTGTGACGGATGCGCCACCGCCGGGCAAGGAGTATCGCACACCCGAGATGTATTATAAGGGTGTCCTGAAGGGTGCTCGCATTTATTGCGGGTGAGTGCTCCAAAGATGTAATATATGAGTAGACTCGCATTTTGTTATCCTGTGTGCTGAAAAATTTGTTCATATGCGCTAAGCAACGCTTGTTAATTTAAAATATTACCTTCTGTGTGGCCGTTTATCAAATCTGAGAGATGGCAAGTCGTCGGCTTCAGCCCGCATGCCACGAGTGCTGGGGTGTTCGGGATAAACTTGAGCGCTCTTGTTCCCATTTTGGGGTCCATCTAGGGAGGCGCTCAACACAACGAACGAGGCAACCGGACTTATAATGCTTGAACACTCTCACTTAGCCATAGAATTCCATAATTTTAAATTTTGGTGAAGCCCCTGGAGTTCGGAAGGCCGAATTCGGGGCGCTATCCACGCCTGGGCCGGACGAAGCCGGTTCCTCGCTCTAAGCGGCATAAGTCTTTAGGGACTCGAAAAAACCTCTCGAACAGCGACCGGCTCTCGCCTCATCATGACGGTCAGTTTTAGCTTTCTCCACTGAGGTGCTCGCCCAGCTCAACTGGGGCACAATTGCAGTGGTTCTCCCAGCGCTACCTTAGCCGATATAACGGAACGTAAGGTACCAAAACATGAGAGCCGGGCAAACCCAACTATTGACCCAAGACATGATTCGGAGTCGATGCATATAATGCTATAAGTTCGGGGTGCCGCACTTGTGAAAGTGTTCGGACTTATCACACCATAATGTGGGGAACTTAAGCCCCTGGTGTATTTAGCCATACCAAAGTGTACGGATGCAACATGTCATAGATGAACATATGTATAAGAAAGGAATGCAGTGGTAGGAAAAAAGCGATGCATTGTTTATTCAAAAAGTACTGTCATGAATGCAGAATGATACAAATAGTGCGATAAGCAAGGGATGGAACTATTTAGGATGTCCCCCTCCAGGGGTAGGCTGCGGAATGGTGTATAAAACAGGTATAATGCTCGTAATGGAGACCACCTGGATACTCGGCGTGGCCTTTCTTCTTCCTTGGCTGTTGCATCGTTAGTTCGGCAGGTCTACTGCCAGACAGGGCCTCTGGTAAGCGGAGTCCTGAAGAAAAGAAAAAAAAGAAAAGAAGAAGGATGACACTCTTGGAGCCCCTGGTGTGGTTGAGCCGCACTCTGGGCCTGCCGTGGTCGTGCCCCTCCCCCTATGCCCATGGTATCTCCAGAGCGTAGTGATGTACGCGGAGTACTAGTTTTGCAATTTTGCAAGGGTTGGGATTGGGGCCGCATTGCTACGCGTGCTCGGAACATGCCAGGTGGCCTTGTTGTAGGTTACTCCGGGCGCGCTTGGCGGTGTCCGGTCTCTTAACGGCTGGACTCGAGAATTGCCTTAAGAGGCTGCTCTGCACTTCTGCCGCGAGAGCCGCTGTATGCTCCTCCGTTCGGAGAGAGCGTTCAGTGTTTCCATTGACCGTGATGACTCCTCGAGGGCCTGGCATCTTGAGCTTGAGGTATGCGTAGTGCGGCACCGCGTTGAATTTTACAAACGCGGTTCGTCCGAGCAGTGCATGATAGCCACTGCGGAACGGAACTATGTCAAAGATTAACTCCTCGCTTCGGAAGTTATCCGGGGATCCGAAGACCACTTCCAGTGTAACTGAGCCTGTACAATTGGCCTCTACACCTGGTATGATGCCTTTGAAGGTCGTCTTTGTGGGTTTAATCCTTGAGGGGTCTATGCCCATCTTGCGCACTGTATCCTGATAAAGCAGGTTCAAGCTGCTGTCGCCGTCCATTGGGACTCTAGTGAGGTGAAACCCATCGACGATTGGGTCTAGAACCAATGCGGCGAATCCGCCATGGCGGATACTGGTGGGATGGTCCCTTCGATCGAACGTGATCGGGCAGGAGGACCATGGATTGAACTTCGGGGCGACTGGCTCCATCGCGTATACGTCCCTGAGTGCACACTTCCGCTCCCTTTTGGGTATGTGGGTTGCGTATATCATGTTCACCGTCCGCACTTGTGGGGGGAAACCCTTCTGTCCTTTATTTTTTGGCGGCCGGGTCTCTTCCTCGTCATCGCTATGCAGCCCCTTGTCATTGTTTTTGGCAATTAACTTGCCTGCCTGCTTGAATACCCAACAATCCCTGTTGGTGTGATTAGCTGGCTTTTCGAGGGTGCCGTGTATCTGGCACGAGCGGTCGAGTATTCGATCCAAATTGGACGGACCCGGAGTAGTTCTTTTGAATGGCTTTTTCCGCTGACCGGGTTTGGAGCCTCTGAATCCGGCGTTGACTGCCGTATCTTCAGTATTGTCGCCGTTAATGCGGCGTTTGTGCTTGTCGCGACGCGACCTGCCATTGCGGTCCTTGGTATCCAGACTGCCAGAATTTTTGTTGAGGTTGTTACTGCGGGCTAGCCAGCTGTCCTCTCCCGCGCAGAAGCGGGTCATGAGTGATGTGAGGGCTGCCATGGATTTCTTCTTTTCCTATCCTAGGTGTCGGGCGAGCCACTCGTCGCGGATGTTATGCTTGAAGGCTGCGAGAGCCTCTGCATCCGAACAGTCGACGATTTGATTTTTCTTGGTTAAGAACCGTGTCCAGAATTGTCTGGCCGATTCATCTGGCTGCTGAATTATGTGGCTTAGGTCATCACCGTCTGGTGGTCGCACATATGTGCCCTGGAAGTTATCAAGGAATGCGGCTTCCAGGTCTTCCCAACACCCAATTGATTCTGCCGGCAAGCTGTTAAGCCAATGCCGAGCTGGTCCTTTAAGCTTGAGTGGGAGATATTTGATGGCGTGAAGATCATCACCGTGGGCCATGTGGATATGAAGGAGATAGTCTTCGATCCAAACCGTGGGGTCTGTTGTGCCATCGTAGGATTCAATGTTCACGGGTTTGAACCCTTCGGGGATTTGATGATCCATTACTTCATCTATGAAGCATAGTGGGTGTGTGGCGCCTCTATATTGGGCTATATCACGACGTAGCTCAAGCAAGCTTTGTCTACTATGTTCGCCCGGCCAGAGTTGTTGTATCCGGCGCGACGGTCATCGTTGCGCATCGTGGGGCGCCCACGCGATCCGTAGATCGATCTTGATTGTCTTGCCTTATCCTCCAATATGTCTCGTAAGTCCGGCGCATTCCCCCGTGGCTTTGTGCTTTTCGAGCGATGCCGGGGTACGGCTTTAGTGGAAGGCCTAGAGGCCTCTCTGTCGCGGCCACGAGGTGGCCAGTCGGCCGTATTGTGCGCTGGTGATGTGGGTTTATATGCTTCCTCCTCTAATCGGGGCAGCAGCTTGCGTTTAGGGTAGCTTTTGGAGGGGCGTTCGAGCTCGTACTCTTCGGCCGCAAGGACTTCAGTCCATCTGTCGGCTAGCAAATCCTGATCAGCTCTAAGCTGTTGCTGCTTTTTCTTGAGGCTGTTTGCCGTGGCCATAACCCTGCGTTTAAAACGCTCTTGTTCGACGGGATCCTCAGGCACGACGAATTCATCGTCGTCGAGGCTTGCCTCATCTCCGGTGGGAGGCATGTAATTATCGTCCTCTACCTCTTCGTCTGCCGCTCTCTCGTGAGGGCTGGCTTCTCCGTCCTCCTATGCTGAATCTTGCTGGAGGGGGTTGTCTTCGGCACTGTCCGGGGTGTTATTGTCTCCGGTGCCGGAATCTCCATTCTTGCTGTGGCGGGATTTAGAGCGGCGTCGCTGGCGCCGACGCTTAGGCTGTTTCTTGGAGGGGTCTTCCTCCGTTGTTCCATCGCCATTCCCATCCTTTGGGATGTCCACCATGTATATGTCGTATGACGAGGTGGCTTTCCAGTGCCCCGTAGGCGCTGGTTCTTGGTTGTCTCCAGCATCGTCGTCCATACCGTCGATGTCCTCGGAGTCAAGGTCTAGCATGTCGGTTAGATCGTCGACAGTGGCTACAAAGTGGGTGGTGGGTGGGCTTTGAATTTCTTCGTCGTCCGCATCCCAACCATCCTGACCGTAGTCCGGCCAGGGCTCTCCTGCTAACGAGAGATACTTTAGCGAATTCAGGATGTCGCCAAAAGGCGAGTGCTAAAAGATGTCTGCGGCGGTGAACTCTATGATCGGCGCCCAATCAGATTCGATTGGTAGGGGCGCGGGAGGTTCGGAGTCCGGCGAGGAGTCCGGCGCCTCGGAGTCACGAGCTTCACAAGGGACAGGGTCGGTATTCGGCTCCATCGCCGTAGAGGTAGCCGCCCCCGAGGCGGTGTATAGCCACCCATCCTGGATCAGCGCAGTCGGCTCCAAGTTAAGGGTCGGAGCGGACTCTTGTGCGGTCTCTAGGGCACCGTCCGGCAGCAGAGCTAGATCATGCCCATCGTGACAGTGCGGCGCGCTCGGCTGTGGCTCGAATCCGTCGAAGATCAAGTCTCCGCGGGTGTCGGCCGTGTAGTTCAAACTTCCAAATCTGACCTGATGGCCTGGGGCGTAGCTTTCGATCTGCTCCAGATGGCCAAGCGAATTGGCCCGCAGTGCAAAGCCGCCGAATACGAAGATCCGTCCGGGGAGAAAAGTCTCACCCTGGACCATGTCGTTGTTGATGATCGAAGGAGCCATCGAGCCTAAGGGTGACGACACAGAGAAACTCTCAATGAAAGCACCAATGTCGGTGTCAAAACCGGCGGATCTCGGGTAGGGGGTCCCGAACTGTGCGTCTAGGCGGATGGTAACAGGAGACAAGGGACACGATGTTTTACCCAGGTTCGGGCCCTCTCGATGGAGGTAAAACCCTACTCCTGCTTGATTGATATTGATGATATGGGTAGTACAAGAGTGGATCTACCACGAGATCAAGGAGGCTAAACCCTAGAAGCTAGCCTATGGTATGATTGTTGTTTGTCCTATGGACTAAAACCCTCCGGTTTATATAGGCACCGGAGAGGGCTAGGGTTACACAGAGTCGGTTACAATGGTAGGAGATCTACATATCCGTATTGCCAAGCTTGCCTTCCACGCCAAGGAAAGTCCCATACGGACACGGGACGAAGTCTTCAATCTTGTATCTTCATAGTCTTGGAGTCCGGCCAATATGATAGTTCGGCTATCCGGACACCCCCTAGTCCAGGACTCCCTCAACAACCAAGGCCGGGCGGGCGCCAGCAGGCGCAGATGAGCTGATTTCCTCTTTGGTGCTAAGGAGGCAAGCATGGACGCGGAGTCCCGAGGAATCAGCCAAAGGTTTCAATTCCCGTGCAACAAGACCAAGACCGCCAAGATGATAGGGCGGATGTCATCGTCGAGCCCACCGCAGCGTCACGACCAGGAGCTTTGCAGGAGAAGACCACCTTTTGTCAGGATAAGATGTACTACTTGTCCTCGTTCGAATTGGCCACTGTGGGATCCCTTCCCGCCTATGTTTTGGGGGAAGAGGACCAAGGACGCTATAAGTATAGGCTAGCCACCACCATAGCAAGGGATCTGATCCGACCCGATCCAATCCATCCTCACCTCACCTACACCAGAGCAGACCATGCGAGGTTGTTCTTCCCTTGTACTAGTTCATCCTCGGCCCCTCGTGAGACAAATCCACCACAAAGCAGGAGTAGGGTTTTACACCGCAAGGTGGCCCGAACTTGGGTAAATTGTCATGTTCATCTTCTTCCTTGTCCATCAAGCTAGGCCGTGGGGGCGACGAGCTGGTTGGCTAAAGGGGTTGAGTTCTTCGCACACACCCCAGATTTTGAACCTTTTCTTGGGTCTGCAGAGCCCTCAATCCCACATTTGGCGCGCTAGGTAGGGGCGTGTCGAAACCCTTCTTCCATCTACACCCTGCGTTTGTTCCGTCGCACCCATGGTAGAGGCTTCTCGAGCTTGCTATGGGCAGTGGGCGCTCGCCCCACACAGGGGCGCCCCTCGGCCACGGAGCTCATCATCACCCTATGCTTCCCGCGACCGGCGCGGATACTGGTGTCGACCACCATCGGCGGCACAGGCCGCTCCCGCCCTCTCCCGTGCGGCGTCACAACCGTGCCACCGCGTGGTCCTCTAGCTACGCCACGGCGTCCTCCCTGCACGCTCGCCGGGAGTAGGCGAACACACAAGTCGTGCTCCTCGTGGCGTGTGAGCTGATACGGTCCAGGTTAGCAAAAGGCGGCCGCGACGCCTTACTCGCCCGCGTCGCCAAGCTGCTCGATGATGCCTATGAGGGTGCAGTGCTTTTTCGCATCCTGCCAGCGTCGTGGACACCTCCGAGGACCCGCGCCCGCCCCTGCTACGTCTGCTCGTCTACCTGGGGAGGCAGAGGGCACCACGTGGGTGGTTCCGCATGCAGTGCCGCCCCCTGGCCCAAGGGGCGCGCCCCCGGGGTGTGACCAGGTTAGGCAGGCTCCACCAAGGCAACAGCGAGGAGCCACCCCCAGGCTGGCTAGGTAGGACATCAGAGATCGTGGACAATGGAGCACATGGACTAGGGGATAGCCTCACGACAATGGCCCATGGTGCCTCCATGCCGCTGTTGGTGGGCTCATTGTACGAACAAAGGATAGCCCCATTCACCTTCCCCCCATCGGCCGAGTCGTCAGGATCGCCAAGGCCACATGGGGCCGAGACCCCCTACGAGCCAACCCAGCGCCTTGCCAGTACCTTCGATAGCAATGGTCGCCAGCTACGACCAATATCTTTGGAACATGTCACGCTAACCTTGGATCATAGGTAAACCACGCCACGGCGGCGCACCTCCGGACGTTGGCCCCGCCTCAAGCAGGCAGGGCGCATTGGGGGGTCGTGCGGGGGATGCCTGGCGCTAGAGTTTCCCCCGAACCGCAAGGCGCAGGGCGCCACCACCATGGTGGCGCATGCCATCTTAAAGTGGGTCTTCCGCTGAGGAAGGCGCCGGTGAGCCCTTCCCCCGGTCGAGGGCCTGTAGCCACCCAACCACCGCCTGTGTAGCCCCTTACCCGTTGGTCCTGTCCTGGTTTCCGGACGCCCCAACGATGCTCGGGGTATGCGCGGGGCGGGGTCCCTGCCCGGGAAGCAAGGAGTGCCCCTCAAGTCTCCGCTCGTGACACTCTCACATACTAATGAGTGGGGTCGTACATGCCCTAGAGTGTCCTGAGCACTGCCCCTGAGCCTCACAGGGGCTCCCACCCATGTCCAGGTGGAAGCACCATGCTCCGCGCTGGCAGTCGACACTATCCTCCAATGACTATGCCCATGCCCAGTGGAAGCACTGAGCTCTGCTGGTGAGAAGACTAGTGTAGATGCAGGATGCGGCCGTCTTTTCGCTCTCTTTTGTAATTTGATTTGCTACTTTTGGAATGAAATTCAAAGTTTCAAGCACTTGTTAAAATAAAAAGGGGGGAATTTTTTTGATTCGTGGTGTTTCCTTTTTCTCTGATTGTGTTTTGGGAGGCACGACTCCTGCCTGCTGTTTCCCCCCGAGAGCCCCGCAAGCAGGGGCTGGGTGTGGCATGTGCGTCTAGGCCAGCCCAAGCGACATCAGGCCCCCCTCGGGGCCAAGAATGTAACTGTCGTGGGTCCGCCCGTGCGCACACCGCGCTAAAGCTTTGGCGCCTGGCTCCAGTCGTGGTGCTCTCAAGCAAGCCAAGAGGCACACACCACGCCTGGCACTCAGCTCATGGCCTCAGGAGCACCCAGCTCTAGGCCTTAGGGGCACTCAGCGTCGGGCGCCCTCCCCCCCCCCCCCCACACACACACACTCCCGCGAAGCTCGACACCCAGCAGGGGCACACTGAAGGAAATATGCCCTAGAGGCAATAATAAAGTTATAATTTATTTCCTTATTTCATGATAAATGTTTATTATTCATGCTAGAATTGTATTAACCAGAAACTTGATACATGTGTGAATACATAGACAAACAAAGTGTCACTAGTATGCCTCTACTTGACTAGCTCGTTGATCAAAGATGGTTATGTTTCCTGACCATGAACATGATTTGTTATTTGATTAACGGGATCACATCATTAGGAGAATGATGTGATTGACTTGACCCATTCCGTTAGCTTAGCACTTGATCGTTTAGTATGTTGCTATTGCTTTCTTCATGACTTATACATGTTCCTACAACTATGAGATTATGCAACTACCGTTTACCGGAGGAACACTTTGTGTGCTACCAAATGTCACAACGTAACTGGGTGATTATAAAGGAGCTCTACAGGTGTCTCCAAAGGTACATGTTGAGTAGGCGTATTTCGAGATTGGGTTTTGTCACTCCGATTGTCGGAGAGGTATCTCTGGGCCCTCTCGGTAATGCACATCATTATAAGCCTTGCAAGCAATGTAGCTAATGAGTTAGTTACGGAATGATGCATTACATAATGAGTAAAGAGACTTGCCGGTAACGAGATTGAACTAGCTATATACCGACGATCAAATCTCGGACAAGTAATATACCGATGACACAGGGAACAACGTATGTTGTTATGCGGGTTGACCGATAAAGATCTTCATATAATATGTAGGAGCCAATATGAGCATCCAGGTTCCGCTATTGGTTATTGACCGGAGACGTGTCTCAGTCATGTCTACATAGTTCTCGAACCCGTAGGGTCCGCACGCTTAAATTTTCGATGACGGTAATATTATGAGTTTATGAGTTTTGATGTACCGAAGGTTGTTTGGAGTCCCGGATGTGATCAGGGACATGACGAGGAGTCTCGAAATGGTCGAGACATGAAGATTGATATATTGGAAGCCTATATTTGGATATCGGAAGTGTTCCGGGTGAAATCGGGATTTTACCGGAATACCGAGGGGTTACCGGAACCCCCCGGGGGCTTAATGGGCCATAGTGGGCCTTAGTGGAGAAGAGGAGAGGAGGCTAGGGCAGGGCCGCGCACCCCTCCCCCTAGTCCGAATAGGACAAGGAGAGGGGGGCGGCACCCCCCTTTCCTTCCCCTCTCTCCCTCCTCTTTCCCCCCTTCTCCTAATCCAACAAGGAAGGGAGGGAGTCCTACTCCTGGTGGGAGTAGGACTCCTCCTGGCACGCCTCCTCCTGGCCGGCCGCCCCTCCCCCCTTGCTCCTTTATATACGGGGGCAGGGGGCACCCTAGACACAACAACAACAGATCATTGATCCCTTAGCCCTGTGCGGTGCCCCCTCCACCATAGTTCTCCTCGATAATATTGTAGTGGTGCTTAGGCAAAGCCCTGCGACGATAGAACATCATCATCGTCACCATGCCGTCGTGCTGACGGAACTCTCCCTCGACACTTGGCTGGATCGGAGTTCGAGGGACGTCATCGAGCTGAACATGTGCTAGAACTCGGAGGTGTCGTGTTTTCGGTGCTTGATCGGTCGGGCCGTGAAGACGTACAACTACATCAACCACGTTGTTCTAACGCTTCCGCTTTCGGTCTACGAGGGTACATGGACAACACTATCCCCTCTCGTTGTTATGCATCACCATGATCTTGTGTGTGCGTAGGAATTTTTTTGAAATTACTACGTTCCCCAACAGTGGCATCCGAGCCTGGTTTTATGCGTAGATGTTATATGCACGAGTAGAACACAAGTGAGTTGTGGGCGATACAAGTCATACTGCTTACCAGCATGTCATACTTTGTTTCGGCGGTATTGTTGGATGAAGAGGCCCGGACCGACATTACATGTACGCTTATGCGAGACTGGTTCTATCGACGTGCTTTGCACATAGGTGGCTGGCGGGTGTCAGTTTCTCCAACTTTAGTTGAACTGAGTGTGGATACGCCCGGTCCTTGAGAAGGTTAAAACAACACCATCTTGACGAACTATCGTTGTGGTTTTGATGCGTAGGTAAGAACGGTTCTTGCTCAGCCCGTAGTAGCCACGTAAAACTTGCAACAACAAAGTAGAGGACAACTAACTTGTTTTTGCAGGGCATGTTGTGATGTGATATGGTCAAGACGTGATGCTATATTTTATTGTATGAGATGATCATGTTTTGTAACCGAGTTATCGGCAACTGGCAGGAGCCATATGGTTGTCGCTTTATTGTATGCAATGCAATCGCCCTGTAATTGCTTTACTTTATCACTAAGCGGTAGCTATAGTCGTAGAAGCAATAGGTGGCAAAACGACAACGATGCTACGATGGAGATCATGGTGTCGCGCCGGTGACGATGGTGATCATGACGGTACTTCAGAGATGGAGATCACAAGCACAAGATGATGATGGCCATATCATACCACTTATATTGATTGCATGTGATGTTTATCCTTTATGCATCTTATTTTGCTTTGATTGACGGTAGCATTATAAGATGATCTCTTACTAAATTTCAAGGTATAAGTGTTCTCCCTGAGTATGCACCATTGCGAAAGTTCTTCGTGCTGAGACACCACGTGATGATCGGGTGTGATAGGCTCTACGTTCAAATACAACGGGTGCAAAACAGTTGCACACGCAGAATACTCAAGTTAAACTTGACGAGCCTAGCATATACAGATATGGCCTCGGAACACTGAGACCGAAAGGTCGAGCGTGAATCATATAGTAGATATGATCAACATAGTGATGTTCACCATTGAAAACTACTCCATCTCATGTGATGATCGGACATGGTTTAGTTGATTTGGATCACGTGATCTCTTAGATGATTAGAGGGATGTCTATCTAAGTGGGAGTTCTTAAGTAATATGATTAATTGAACTTTAATTTATCATGAACTTAGTCCTGATAATATTTTGCAAATTATCTTGTAGATCAATAGCTCGCATTGTTGCTTCCCTATGTTTATTTTTGATATGTTCCTAGAGAAAAACTATGTTGAAAGATATTAGTAGCAATGATGCGGAATAGATCCGTGATCTGAGGTTTATCCTCATTGCTGCACATAAGAATTATGTCCATGATGCACCGCTAGGTGACAGACCTATTGCAGGAGCAGATGCAGATGTTATGAACGTTTGGCTAGCTCAATATGATGACTACTTGATAGTTTAGTGCACCATGCTTAACGGCTTAGAATCGGGACTTCAAAGACGTTTTGAACGTCATGGACCATATGAGATGTTCCAGGAGTTGAAGTTAATATTACAAGCAAATACCCGAGTTGAGAGATATGAAGTCTCCAACAAGTTCTATAGCTAAAAGATGGAGGAGAATTGCTCAACTAGTGAGCATGTGCTCAGATTGTCTGGGTACTACAATCGCTTGAATCAAGTGGGAGTTAATCTTCCAGATAAGATAGTGATTGACAGAGTTCTCTAGTCACCATCACCAAGTTACTAGAACTTCGTGATGAACTATAGTATGCAAGGGATGACGAAAAGATTCCCGAGCTCTTCGTGATGTTGAAATCAACGAAGGTAGAAATCAAGAAAAGAGCATCAAGTGTTGATGATTAACAAGACCACTAGTTTCAAGAAAAGGGCAAAGGGAAAGAAAGGGAACTTCAAGTAGAATGGCAAGCAAGTTATAACTCCCGTGAAGAAGCCCAAAGCTGGATCAAAGCCTGAAACTAAGTGCTTACGCTGCAAAGGAAATGGTCACTGGAAGTGGAAATGCCCTGAATATTTGGTGGATAAGAAGGATGGCAAAGTGAACAATGGTATATTTGATATACATGTCATTGATGTGTGTCTTACTAGTGTTTATAGTAGGAGTAGCCCCTGAGTATTTGATACTTGTTCGGTTGCTAAGATTAGTAACTCGAAACAGGAGTTACAGAATAAACAGAGACTAGTTGAAGGGGAAGTGATGATGAGTGTTGGAAGTAGTTCCAAGATTGATATGATCATCATCGCACACTCCCTATACTTTTGGGATTAGTGTTAAACCTAAATAAATGTTATTTGGCGTTTGCGTTGAGCATGAATATGATTTGATCATGTTTATTGCAATACGGTTATTCATTTAAAGTCAGAGAATAATTGTTGTTCTGTTTTCATGAATAAAACCTTCGATGGTCATACACCCAATGAAAATAGTTTGTTGGATCTTGATCGAAGTGATACACATATTCATAATATTGAAGTCAAAAAGATGCAAAGTTAAGAATGATAGTGCAACTTATTTGTGGCACTGTCGTTTAGGTCATATTAGTGTAAAGTGCATGAAGAAACTCCATGCTGATGGAATTTGTGAATCACTTGATGCTTGCGAACCGTGCCTTATGGGCAAGATGAATAAGACTCCGTTCTCCGGAACAATGGAGCGAGCAACAGACTTATTGGAAATAATACATAGTGATGTATGTGATCCGATGAGTGTTGAGGCTCACGGCGGGTATCGTTATTTTCTGACCTTCACAAAATGATTTGAGCAGATATGGGTATATATACTTGATGAAACATAAGTCTGAAACGTTTGAAAAGTTCAAAGAATTTCAGAGTGAAGTGGAAAATCATCATAACAAGAAAATAAATTTCTACAATCTGATCGTGGAGGAGAATATTTGAGTTACGAATTTGGCCTTCAGTTAAAATAATGTGGAATAGTTTCACAAACTCATGCCACCTGGAACACCACAGTGTAACGGTGTGTCCGAACGTCATAACCGCACTTTATTTGATATGGTGCAATCAATGATGTCTCTTACCGATTTACCAATATCGTTTTAGGGTTATGCATTAGAGATAGCTGCATTCACGTTAAAATAGGGCACCATCTAAATCCGTTGAGACGACACCGTATGAACTATGGTTTAGCAATAAACCTAAGCTGTCGTTTCTTAAAGTTTGGAGTTGTGATGCTTCTGTGAAAAAAGTTTCAACCTAATAAGCTCGAACCCAAATCGGAGAAGTGTGTCTTCATAGAATACCCAAAGGAAACTGTTGGGTATACCTTCTACCATAGATCCGAAGGCAAAACATTCATTGCTAAGAATGGATCCTTTCGAGAGAAGGAGTTTCTCTCAAAAGAAGTGAGTGGGAGGAAAGTAGAACTTGATGAGGTAACTGTACATGTTCCCTTATTGGAAGGTAGTTCATCACAGAAATCTGTTTCTGTGACACCTACACCAATTAGTGAGGAAGTTAATGATATTGATCATGAAACTTCAGATCAAGTTACTACCAAACCTCGTAGGTCAACCGGAGTGAGATCCGTACCAAAGTGGTACGGTAATTCTATTCTGGAAGTCATGTTACTAGACCATGATGAACCTACGAACTATGAGGAAGCGATGATGAGCCCAGATTCCGCGAAATGGTTTAAAGGCCATGAAATCTGAGAAAGGATCCATATATGAGAACAAAGTATGGACTTTGGTGGACTTGCCCGATGATCAGCAAGCCATAGAAAATAAATGGATCTTCAAGAGGAAGACAGACGCTAATAGTAGTGTTACTATCTACAAAGCTTGACTTGTCGCAAAAAGTTTTTTGACAAAGTTCAAGGTGTTGAATACGATGAGATTTTCTCACTCGTATCGATGCTTAAGTCTATCCGAATCATGTTAGCAAATTGCCACATTTTATGAAATCTGGCAAATGGATGTCAAAACTGCATTCCTTAATGAATTTATTAAAGAAGAATTGTATATGATGCGACCAGAAGGTTTTGTCAATCCTAAAGGTGCTAACAAAGTGTGCATGCTCTAGTGATCCATCTATGGACTGGTGCAAGCATCTCGGAGTTGGGATATATGCTTTGATGAGTTGATCAAAGCATATGGTTTTATACAGACTTCTGGACAAGCCTATATTTGCAAGAAAGTGAGTGGGAGCTCTGTAGCATTTCTAAAACTATATGTAGATGACATATTGTTGATTGGAAATGATATATAAATTCTGGATAGCATAAAAGGATACTTGAATAAGAAGTTTTTCAAAGAAAGACCTCGGTGAAGCTGCTTATACACTGAGCATCAAGATCTATAGAGATAGATCAAGACGCTTGATATGATTTTTCAATGAGCACATACGTTGATAAGATTTTGAAGTAGTTCAAAATGGAATAGTCAAAGAAGGAGTTCTTGCTTGTGTTGCAAGGTGTGAAGTTGAGTAAGACTCAAAACCCGACCATGGCAGAAAATAGAAAAAGAATGAAAAGTCATTCCCTATGACTCAGTCATAGGTTCTATAAAGTATGCTATGTTGTGTACTAGACCTATTGTATACCTTGCTCTGCATTTGGCAAGGGAGTACAATTTTTGATCTAGAAGTAGATCACTAGACAGCGGTCAAGAATGTCCTTAGTAAGGACTAAGGAAATATTTCTCGATTATGGAGGTGATAAAAGAGCCCGTCGTAAAGAGTTACATCGGTGCAAGCTTTTACACCGATCTAGATGACTCTAAGTCTCAATCTGGATACATATTGAAAGTGGGAGCAATTAGCTATATTAGCTCCGTGTAGAGCATTGTAGACATAGAATATTTGCAAAATACATACGGCTCTGAATGTGACAGACCCGTTGACTAAAATTCTCTCACGAGCAAAACATGATCATACCTTAGTACTCTTTGGGTGTTAATCACATAGCAATGTGAACTACATTATTGACTCTAGTAAACCCTTTGGGTGTTGATCACATGATGATGTGAACTATGGGTATTAATCACATACAGATGTGAATATTGGTGTTAAATCACATGGTGATGTGAACTAGATTATTGACTCTAGTGCAAGTCGGAGACTGAAAGAAATATGCCCTAGAGGCAATAATAAAGTTATTATTTATTTCCTTATTTCAGGATAAATGTTTATTATTCATGCTAGATGTGTATTAACCAGAAACTTGATACATGTGTGAATACATGGACAAACATATTGTCACTAGTATGCCTCTACTTGACTAGCTCTTTGATCAAAGATGGTTATGTTTCTTGACCATGAACATGAGTTGTTATTTGATTAACGGGATTACATCATTAGGAGAATGATGTGATTGACTTGACCCATTCCGTTAGCTTAGCACTTGATCGTTTAGTATGTTGCTATTGCTTTCTTCATGACTTATACATGTTCCTACAACTATGAGATTATGCAACTCCTGTTTACCGGAGGAACACTTTGTGTGCTACCAAACGTCACAACGTAACTGGGTGATTATAAAGGAGCTCTACAGGTGTCTCCAAAGGTACATGTTGAGTTGGCGTATTTCAAGATTAGGTTTTGTCACTCCGATTATCGGAGAGGTATCTCTGGGCCCTCTCGATAGTGCACATCACTATAAGCCTTGCAAGCAATGTAGCTAATGAGTTAGTTACGGAATGATGCATTACATAACGAGTAAAGAGACTTGCCGATAACGAGATTGAACTAGGTATTGAGATACCGACAATCGAATCTCGGACAAGTAACATACCGATGACAGAGGGAACAACGTATGTTGTTATGCGGTTTGACCGATAAAGATCTTCGTAGAATATGTAGGAGCCAATATGAGCATCCAGGTTCCGCTATTGGTTATTTACTGGAGACGTGTCTCGGTCATGTCTACATAGTTCTCGAACCCGTAGGGTCCGCACGCTTAAACTTTCGATGACGGTAATATTATGAGTTTATGAGTTTTGATGTACCGAAGGTTGTTTGGAGTCCCGGATGTGATCACGGACATGACGAGGAGTCTCCAAATGGTCGAGATATGAAGATTGATATATTGGAAGCCTATATTTGGATATCGGAAGTGTTCCGGGTGAAATCGGGATTTTACCGGAGTACCGAGGGGTTACCGGAACCCCCCGGGGGCTTAATGGGCCATAGTGGGCCTTAGTGGAGAAGAGGAGAGGAGGCCAGGGCAGGGCCGCGCGCCCCTCCCCCCTATTCCGAATAGGAAAAGGAGAGGGGGCGGCGCCGCCTCTTTCCTCCCTCTCTCTCCCTCCTCTTTCCCCCTTCTCCTAATCCAAAAAGGAAGGGAGGGAGTCCTACTCCCGGTGGGAGTAGGACTCCTCCTGGCGCGCCTCCTCCTGGCCGGTGCCCCCTCCCCCCTTGCTCCTTTATATACGGGGGCAGGGGGCACCCTAGACACAACAACAACAGATCATTGACCTCTTATCCATGTGCGGTGCCCCCCTCCACCATAGTTCTCCTCGATAATATTGTATCGGTGCTTAGGCGAAGCCCTGCGATGCTAGAAAATCATCATCGTGACCACGCCGTCATGCTAACGGAACTCTCCCTCAACACTCGGATGGATCGGAGTTCGAGGGACGTCATCGAGCTTAAAGTGTGCTAGAACTCGGAGGTGCCGTGTTTTTGGTGCTTGATCGGTCGGGCCGTGAAGACGTACGCCTACATCAACCGTGTTGTTCTAACGCTTCCGCTTTCGGTCTATGAGGGTACGTGGACAACACTCTCCCCTCTCGTTGCTATGCATCACCATGATCTTGCGTGTGCGTAGGAGTTTTTTGAAATTACTATGTTCCCCAACACACACCGGAGGACCCTAAGCTCTCGCAAGCCCCTCCCGAATTTCTGCGGACTGGGGCTCCGAGGGGGTCGTCTCAGGAGGAACGCGAACCTGCGATACAAGAACATGTCCAAGGATGCGAACACAAAAGCTAAGCCATGCTAACTACTCTAGTCAGGGGCCCTTCGGCTCACGACGGCATACTTTCGAAAATAATTTAGAGGGCATATCATTGTTTCATGCATTACAGGGGAGCCCCCTCCAAAAAATGTTTTCATGCCCCGTAGGGCCATATCTGGAATTTTTGCAGGCAAACAGGGAAATACAAGCCTAGCGAGACTATGCTACCACTGGCGTTGTTGTGATCGTCATCGCCATCAACTCCACCCTCTTTGGCTGTGAGCACAGCCACATCATCGGCGAGGACAAATTCCGCAATCATGCATCCACATGGTCGTCCACCCAGCCCGCCAGGTCGCCCTGGATTACTCCGGGCATGGGGGTTATCGCGGCGCTGAAGTCGAAGTCGGGATCGAGGCTAAGAAGGTGACTGAAAACACGCGATAACGTGCGTCCAAGAAGGTCACGGCTTTTCACTTCGACAAGCTGGCACGCCCTCGCAACCCCGCCTTCAAGGCAGGTAACGACCTGGGTGAAGAAGCGGAGGTAGCCAACATCATTAGCTTCATAAGGGCAAGAGATGCTCTCGTCGCAGATGGTGCTTAGGGCCTGGTTGGCCCTGACCCTGAGGTCCTCGAACATCAAGGAATGCTCGTGTCCAGCGTTCGACGAGGCATGCCTCGTCTGAGGCTCTCTCCACGAGGGACGTAACACCTGCAACCTACTGATGAAGGGAGGACAGCTCGGCCTCACAGTGGCCCAGGCCGCCTCGCGGGCCTTCTTGCGCCACTCTGTCACAGCCAACTTCGCCTCAAGGGCATCAGCCTTACCTTGCAGTTCAACTTGCCGCCGCTTGAAGCGAGCTTCCTGGAGCCCCAGCTTTTGGCGGTATTCCTCGACAAGGGCCTCGCGGATCTCCGCACCTTCTGCTCGACCTCCCGTTGGATCCTCACCTCCTGAGAGGCAAGGGCCTCCTTGATCGTGACCACTTGGCGCTCCATCACCTCTAGTCACTAGCACTCCAGGCTTAGCTCCACTGCCTCCAGCTCCAGCGAGTCGTCAGGCGTACAGGGCCTCGCCGTGCTCATGGGCACCCCGATCGCCGAGGCTGCAAGCGCCGCCATGCGTTCCCTGACTTGCTGCTCGAGGAGGGCGTTAGAGGCTTAAAGCTCCTTCTCATGCACCTCCGTCGTGTCACGGTGACAGTTTGCGGCTCGGGCCTCCTCCAAGGTTGATGGAGACTTTCAGCTGGTGCCATTCGCGCGCCAAGTGAAGGCCCTCCGCCTTGAGGTGCGCATCGACATCGGCCAGCTCCGTCTCAAGATGGGCTAGCTCACCCATCGCTTCCTGAAGAAGGTCATGACGGACGGCACTGCGCCCGTGTGTGAGCTCCAGTGCCCAGTCGGGCCCTTTCTCCATGCCTTGGAAGGGTAGAGGGGCGCGAGATGACTCATCCATCTCTGGCGGGGGGCTGCAGCTGCATCGACCGCTCCCCGGGGCTAGGGTAGGGCACGACATGGTCCAGACCTGCTGCTTGAAGATGGAGCCATCACGCGGATCGCCCAACCGCAAGAACCAGTGGAGGGGCCCTCGGCACGGCCTCCGTGCCCCAGGGGTCGCTCCGGAAGAAGGACGTCAGGAGTGTAGGCCCGCGACCCTCCAGCGGCGGCCTCGGCTCATGAACGGACACCACCTCATGCACAGCCGCCCGGCTCAGGAGGCCCGCGGTCGCAACCGAACAAGAAGCCTCCATAGGTCGAGCTCCGGACGGGCTCACCCCTGCAGCGGAAGGGACCCTGAGGGGCAAAAGTCATAAGAGGACGCGGTATGCAAAAGTCAAGGAGGGCAAGGTACTTACTCATCCACGTCTATCCATTTCCTATTTTTCAGGGCCCATGGGACGAGGTCGCAGCGGTTCCCAAGCCCCTTCCGTTTGCCGGATACCACAAGACCGGGAAGTGATGCATTGCGAACCGGTGCGTAGCCCTCCACGATGGGGGCGGCGGCTGCGTCCGCAGGCGGGGCCCCTTCACCGCCACCTGTGGAGCTGATGTTGGGGAATGTAGTAATTTCAAAAAAAATCCTACACACACGCAAGATCATGGTGATGCATAGCAACGACAGGGGAGAGTGTTGTCCACGTACCCTCGTAGACCGAAAGTGGAAGCGTTAGAACAACGCGGTTGATGTAGTCATACATCTTCACTGCCCGACCGATCAAGCACCGAAAGCACGACACCTTCGAGTTCTAGCACACGTTCAGCTCGATGACGTCCCTCGAACTCCGATCCAGCCGAGTGTCAAGGGAGAGTTCTGTCAGCACGACGGCGTGGTGACGATGATGATGTTCTACCGTCGCATGGCTTTGCCTAAGCACCGCTACAATATTATCGAGGAGAACTATGGTGGAGGGGGGCACCACACATGGCTAAGAGATCAATGATCTGTTGTTGTTATGTCTAGGGTGCCCCCCTGCCCCCGTATATAATGGAGCAAGGGGGGAGGGGCGGCCGGCCAGGAGGAGGCGCGCCAGGAGGAGTCCTACTCCCACCGGGAGTAGGACTCCCTCCCTTCCTTGCTGGATTAGGAGAAGGGGGGAAAGAGGAGGGAGAGAGAGGAAGGAAAGGGGGGCGCCACCCCGCTCTCCTTGTCCTATTCGGACTAGGGGGAGGGGCGCACGGCCCTGCCCTGGCCTCCTCTCCTCTTCTCCACTAAGGCCCACTATGGCCCATTAAGCCCCCGGGGGGTTCCGGTAACCCCTCGGTACTCCGGTAAAATCCCGATTTCACCCGGAACACTTCCGATATCCAAATATAGGCTTCGAATATATCAATCTTCATGTCTCGACCATTTCGAGACTCCTTGTCATGTCCCTGATCACATCCGGGACTCCAAACAACCTTCGGTACATCAAAACTCATAAACTCATAATATTACCATCATCGAAACTTCAAGCGTGCGAACCTACGGGTTCGAGAACTATGTAGACATGACCGAGACACGTCTCCGGTCAATAACCAATAGCGGAACCTGGATGCTCATATTGGCTCCTACATATTATATGAAGATCTTTATCGGTCAAACCGCATAACAACATACGGTGTTCCCTATGTCATCGCTATGTTACTTGTCCGAGATTCAATCATCGGTATCTCAATACCTAGTTCAATCTCGTTACCAGCAAGTCTCTTCACTCGTTATGTAATGCATCATTCCGTAACTAACTCATTAGCTACATTGCTTGCAAGGCATATAATGATGTGCATTACCGAGAGGGCCCAGAGATACCTCTCCGACAATCGGAGTGACGAAACCTAATCTCGAAATAAGCCAACTCAACATGTACCTTTGGAGACACCTATAGACCTCCTTTATAATCACCCAGTTACGTTGTGACATTTGGTAGCACACAAAGTGTTCCTCCGGTAAATGGGAGTTGCATAATCTCATAGTTGTAGGAACATGTATAAGTCATGAAGAAAGCAATAGCAAGATACTAAACGATCAAGTGCTAAGCTAACGGAATGGGTCAAGTCAATCACATCATTCTCCTAATGATGTGATCCCGTCAATCAAATAACAACTCATGTTCATGGTCAGGAAACATAACCATCTTTGATCAACGAGCTAGTCAAGTAGAGGCATACTAGTGACACTATGTTTGTCTGTGTATTCACACATGTATTACGTTTCCTGTTAATACAATTTAGCATGAATAATAAACATTTATCATGATATAAGGAAATAAATAATAACTTTATTATTGCCTCTAGGGCATATTTCCTTCAGTCTCCCACTTGCAGTAGAGTCAATAATCTAGTTCACATCATCATGTGATTTAACACCAATATTCATATCTGTATATGATTAATACCCATAGTTCACATCGTCATGTGATCAACACCCAAATGGTTTACTAGAGTCAAGAATCTAGTTCACATCTCTATGTGATTAACACCCAAAGGGTTCTAAGGTATGCTCATGTTTTGCTCATGAGAGAAGTTTAGTCAACGGGTCTGTCATATTCAGAGCCGTATGTATTTTGCAAATATTCTATGTCTACAATGCTCTGCACTGAGCTACTCTAGCTAATTGCTCCCACTTTCAATACGTATCTAGAATGAGATTTTGGGTCATCTGAATCGGTGTAAAAGCTTGCACCGATGTAACTCTTTACGACGGGCTCTTTTATCACCTCCATAATCGAGAAATACTTCCTGAGTCCTCATTAAGGATATTCTTGACCGTTGTCCAGTGATCTACTCTTAGATCAAAATTGTACTCCCTTGCCAGACTCAAAGCAAGGTATACAATAGGTCTGGTACACAGTGTAGCATACTTTATAGAACCTATGACTGAGGCATAGGGAATGATTTTTCATTCTCTTTCTATTTTCTGCCATGGTCGGGTTTTGAGTCTTACTCAACTTCACACCTTGCAACACCGGCAAGGACTCCTTCTTTGACTGTTCCATTTTGAGATACTTCAAAATCTTATCAAGGTATGTACTCATTGAAATTTTTTATCAAGCATCTTGATCTATCTCTATAGATCTTGATGCTCAATGTGTAAGCAGCTTCACCGAGGTGTTTCTTTGAAAAACTTCTTATTCAAGTATCCTTTTATGCTATCCAAAATTTCTATATCATTTCCAGTTAACAATATGTCATCTACATATAGTTTTAGAAATGTTACAGAGCTCCCACTCACTTTCTTGTAAATACAGGCTTCTCCAAAAGTTTGTATAAAACCATATGCTTTGATCAACTCATCAAAGCGTATATTCCAACTCCGAGATTCTTGCGCCAGTCCATATATGGATTACTGGAGCTTGCACAATT
Source organism: Triticum timopheevii (assembly GCA_963921465.1). Classification (NCBI taxonomy): domain Eukaryota; kingdom Viridiplantae; phylum Streptophyta; class Magnoliopsida; order Poales; family Poaceae; genus Triticum; species Triticum timopheevii. The sequence continues at coordinate 243,085,226 of OY997274.1, read as the reverse complement.
TGTTAGCACCATTAGGATTGAAAAAACCTTCTGGTTGGATCATATACAACTCTTCTTTAATAAATCCATTAAGGAATGTAGTTTTGACATCCATTTGCCAGATTTCATAAAATGTGGCAATTGCTAACATGATTTCGACAGACTTAAGCATCGATACGACTGAGAAAATCTCATTGTATTCAACATCTTGAACTTGTCAAAAAACTTTTTGTGACAAGTCGAGCTTTGTAGATAGTAACACTACTATCAACATCTGTCTTCCTCTTGAAGATCCATTTATTTTGTATGGCTTGCCAATCATCGGGCAAGTCCACCAAAGTCCACACCTTGTTCTCATGTATGGATCCCATCTCAGATTTCATGGCCTCAAACCATTTCGCAGAATTTGGGCTCATCATCGCTTCCTCATAGTTCGTAGGTTTATCATGGTCTAGTAACATGACTTCTAGAATAGGATTACCGTACCACTCTGGTGCGTACTGTACTTTGGAAGACCTACGAGGTTTTGTAGTAACTTAATCTAAAGTTTCATGATCATCATCATTAGCTTCCTCACTAATTGGTGTAGGAATCACTGGAACTGGTTTCTGTGATGAACCACTTTCCAATTCGGGAGAAGGTACAAATTACCTTATCAAGCTCTACTTTCCTCCCACTCACTTCTTTCGAGAGAAACTCCTTCTCTAGAAGGATCCATTCTTAGCAACGAATATTTTGCCTTTGGATCTGTGATTAGACGGTGTACCCAACAATCTCCTTTGGGTATCCTATGAAGACGCATTTCTCCGACTTGGGTTCGAGCTTATCAGGTTGAAACTTTTTCACATAAGCATCGCAACTCCAAACTTTAAGAAACGACAGCTTAGGTTTATTGCTAAACCATAGTTCATACGGTGTCGTCTCAACGGATTTAGATGGTGCCCTATTTAACGTGAAAGCAGTTGTCTCTAATGCATGACCCCAAAACGATAGTGGTAAACTAATAAGAGACATCATAGATCGGACCATATCCAATAAAGTGCGGTTACGACGTTCGGACACACCATAACACTATGGTGTTCCAGGTGGCGTGAGCTGTGAAACTATTCCATATTGTTTTATATGAAGGCCAAACTCATTACTAAAATATTCTCCTCCACGATCAGATCGTAGAAAATTAATTTTCTTGTTACGATGATTCTCCACTTCACTCTGAAATTCTTTGAACTTTTCAAATGTTTCAGACTTGTGTTTCCTTAAGTAGATATACCCATATCTGCTCAAATTATCTGTGAAGGTCAGAAAATAACGATACCCGCCATGAGCCTTAATACTCATTGGTCTGCATACATTAGTGTGTATTATTTCCAACGAGTCGGTAGCTCGTTCCATTGTTTTGAAGAACGGAGTTTTAGTCATCTTGCCCAAAAGGCACGGTTTGCAAGCATCAAATGATTCATAACCAAGTGATTCCGAAAATCCATCTTTATGGAGTTTCTTCATGCGCTTTACACCGATATGACCCAAACGGCAGTGCCACAAATAAGTTGCACTATCATTATTAACTTTGCATCTTTTGGCATTAATATTATGAATATGTGTATAACTACAATCGAGATCCAACAAACTATTTTCATTGGGTGTATGACCATTGAAGGTTTTATTCATGTAAACAGAACAACAATTATTCTCTGACTTTAAATGAATAACCTATTGCAATAAACATCATCAAATCATATTCATGCTCAACGCAAATGCCAAATAACATTTATTTAGGTTTAACACTAATCCCAAAAGTATCGGGAGTGTGTGATGATGATCATATCAATCTTGGAACTACTTCCAACACTCATCGTCACTTCCCCTCAACTAGTCTCTGTTTATTATGTAACTCCTGTTTCGAGTTACTAATCTTAGCAACTGAAGAAGTATCAAATACTCAGGGGCTACTATAAACACTAGTAAGGTACACATCCATAACCTGTATATCAAATATACCCTTGTTCAGTCTGCCATCCTTCTTATCCACCAAATATTCAGGGAATTTCCGCTTCCACTGACCATTTCCTTTACAGTAGAAACACTCAGTTTCAGGTTTTGGTCCAGTTTTGGGCTTCTTTGCGGGAGTGACAACTTGCCTGCCATTCTACTTGAAGTTCCCTTTCTTTCCCTTTGCCTTTTTCTTGAAACTAGTGATCTTGTCAATCATCAACACTTGATGTTCTTTCTTGATTTCTACCTTCGTCGATTTCAACATCATGAAGAGCTCGGGAATCGTTTTCGTCATCCCTTTCATACTATAGTTCATCACGAAGTTCTACTAACTTGGTGATGGTGACTAGAGAACTCTGTCAATCACTATCTTATCTGGAAGATTAACTCCCACTTGATTCAAGCGATTGTAGTACCCAGACAATCTGAGCACATGCTCACTAGTTGAGCAATTCTCCTCCATCTTTTAGCTATAGAACTTGTTGGAGACTTAATATCTCCCAACTCGGGTATTTGCTTGAAATATTAACTTCAACTCCTGGAACATCTCATATGGTCCATGACGTTCAAAACGTCTTTGAAGTCCCGATTCTAAGCCGTTAAGCATGGTGCACTAAACTATCAAGTAGTCATCATATTGAGCTATCCAAACGTTCATAAGTCTGCATTTGCTCCTGCAGTAGGTTTGACACCTAGCGGTGCATCAAGGACATAATTCTTTTGTGCAGCAATGAGGATAAACCTCAGATCATGGACCCAGTCCGCATCATTGCTACTAACATTTTTCAACATAGTTTTTCTCTAGGAACATATCAAAATAAACATAGGGAAGCAACAACGCGAGCTATTGATCTACAACATAATTTGCAAAATACTATCTGGAGTAAGTTCATGATAAATTAAAGTTCAATTTAATCATATTACTTAAGAACTCCCACTTAGGTAGACATCCCTCTAATCATCTAAGTGATCACGTGATCCAAATCAACTAAACCATGTCAGATCATCACGTGAGATGGAGTAGTTTTCAATGGTGAACATCACAATGTTGATCATATCTACTATATGATTCACGATCGACCTTTCGGTCTCCAGTCTTCCGAGGCCATATCTGTATATGCTAGGCTCGTCAACTTTAACCTGAGTATTCCAGTGTGCAACTGTTTCGCACCCGTTGTATTTGAACATAGAGCCTATCACACCCGATCATCACGTGGTGTCTCAGCACGAAGAACTTTCGCAACGGTGCATACTCAGGGAGAACACTTATACCTTGAAATTTAGTGAGAGATCATCTTATAAAGCTACCGCCGAACTAAGCAAAATAAGATGTATAAAAGATAAACATCATATGCAATCAAAATATGTGACATGATATGGCCATGATCATCTTGCGCCTTTGATCTCCATCTCCAAAGTACTGTCATGATCTCCATCGTCACCGGCATGACACCATGATCTCCATCATCTTGATCTATATCAATGTGTTGTCACATGGTCGTCTCGCCAACTATTGCTCTTGCAACTATTGCTATCGCATAGCGATAAAGTAAAGCAATTATTTGGTGCTTGCATCTTATGCAATAAAGAGACAACCATAAGGCTATTGCTAGTTGCCAATAACTTCAACAAAACATTATCATCTCATAATAAAAATTTAGCATCATGTCTTGACCATATCACATCACAACATGCCCTGCAAAAACAAGTTAGACGTCCTCTACTTTGTTGTTGCAAGTTTTACGTGGCTGCTACGGGCTGAGCAAGAACCGTTCTTACCTACGCATCAAAACCACAACGATAGTTCGTCAAGTTAGTGATGTTTTAACCTTCTCAAGGACCGAGCATAGCCACACTCGGTTCAACTAAAGTTGGAGAAACTGACACCCGCCAGCCACCTATGTGCAAAGCACGTCGGTAGAACCAGTCTCGCGTAAGCGTACGTGTAATGTCGGTCCGGGCCGCTTCATACAACAATACCGCCGAACCAAAGTATGACATGCTGATAAGCAGTATGACTTGTATCGCCCACAATTCACTTGTGTTCTACTCGTGCATATAACATCTACGCATAAAACCAGGCTCGGATGCCACTGTTGGGGAACGTAGTAATTTCAAAAAAATTCCTACGCACACGTAAGATCATGGAGATGCATGATACGTCTCCAACGTATCTACTTTTCCAAACAATTTTGCCCTTGTTTTGGACTCTAACTTGCATGATTTCAATGAAACTAACCCAGACTGATGTTGTTTTCAGTAGAACTGACATGATGTTGTTTTATGTGTAGAAAGCAATAGTTCTCGGAATGTCCTGAAAATCCACGGAGGCACTTTTTGGAGAATATAAAAAATACTGGCGAAAGAATCAAGATCAGGGGGCCCACACCCTGTCCACGAGGGTGGGGGTGCGCCCTCCCCCCCTAGGCGCACCCCCCTGTCTCGTGGGCCCCCTGAGGCTCTGCCGACCTCAACTCCAACTCCATATATTCCGTCTCACGGAGAAAAAAGTCAGAGAGAAAGTTTCATCGAGTTTTACGATACGGAGCCGCCGCCAAGCCCTAATCTCTCTCGGGAGGGCTGATCTGGAGTCCGTTCGGGGCTCTGGAGAGGGGGATTCGACGCCATCATCATCATCAACCATCCTGCATCACCAATTTCATGATGCTCACCGCCGTGCGTGAGTAGTTCCATCATAGGCTTGCTGGACGATGATGGGTTGGATGAGATTTACCATGTAATCAAGTTAGTTTTGTTAGGGTTTGATCCCTAGTATCCACTATGTTCTGAGATTGATGTTGCTATGACTTTGCTATGCTTAATGCTTGTCACTAGGGCCCGAGTGCCATGATTTCACATCTTAACCTATTATGTTTTCATGAATATATGTGTGTTCTTGATCCTATCTTGCAAGTCTATAGTCACCTATTATGTGTTATGATCCGACAACCCCGAAGTGACAATAATCGGGATACTTCTCAGTGATGACCATAGTTTGAGGAGTTCATGTATTCACTATGTGCTAATGCTTTGTTCCGGTTCTCTATTAAAAGGAGGCCTTAATATCCCTTAGTTTCCATTAGGACCCCGCTGCCACGGGAGGGTAGGACAGAAGATGGCATGCAAGTTCTTTTCCAAAAGCACGTATGACTATTTACGGAATACATGCCTACATTACATTGATGAACTGGAGCTAGTTCTGTGTCACCCTATGTTATAGCTATTACATGAGGGATCGCATCCGACATAATTATCCATCACTGATCCATTGCCTATGAGCTTTTCACATATTGTTCTTTGCTTATTTACTTTTCTGTTGCTACTGTTACAATCACTACAAAACCCAAAAACATTACTTTTGCTACCGTTACCTTTATTATCATACTACTTTGCTACTACATACTTTGGTGAAGATACTAAGTTATCTAGGTGTGGTTGAATTGACAACTCAACTGCTAATACTCAAGAATATTCTTTGGCTCCCCTTGTGTCGAATCAATAAATTTGGGTTGAATACTTTACCCTCGAAAGCTGTTGCGATCCCCTACACTTGTGGGTTATCAAGAGTAATTTCTGGCGCCGTTGCCGGGGAGCATAGCTCTATTCTCTGAGTCACTTGGGATTTATATCTGTTGATCACTATGAAGAACTTGAAAGACGACAGAACCAAGATTTTGCCCTCAACTATGAGGGGAGGTAAGGAACTGCCATCTAGATCTGCACTAGATTCTCCTTCTGTTATTAGTAAACTTGCGACGCCTAAACCTGCTACTGCTATGAATTCTGATATGTCGCATGTTATTGATGATGCCACTCATGCTATGCATGTTACTTATGATGAAACTACTTCTGTGCGTGATACTACTTTGCCATTAGGTGAATTTCTTGATGAACAACTTCCTAGGGTTAGAGGGAACGAAATTATTGAAGATGCTATTATTGATGATAGTGATGATGAAAATTCCCCGAATGATTATGAATTGCCTGTTGTTCCTGAGGGTTATGTTATGAATGAAGAAGCTGCTAGAGCTATCTTTGCTTGCAATGATAGATATGATCTTAAGAAATTATTAGCTAAATGGAAGCAGCAGTCTCTTAATGCTAGAGTGAAACCTGACCCTGCTTTTGCTACTTCACCTATCTGTGTTACTGATAAGGATTATGAATTCTTTGTTGATCCTGAGATTATTACCTTAGTTGAATCTGATCCTTTTTATGGCCTTGAATCTGAAACTGTTGTGGCACATCTTGCCAAGTTAAATGATATAGCCACCCTGTTTACTAATGATGAGAAGTCTCATTATTATTATATCCTTAAGATATTTCCGTTCTCATTAATGGGTGATGCTAAGACATGGTTTAATTCTCTTGCTCCTGGTTGTGTGCGTAGTCCCCAGGATATGATTTATTACTTCTCTGCTAAATATTTCCCTGCTCATAAGAAACAAGTTGCCTTGCGGGAAATATATAATTTTGTGCAAATCAAAGAAGAAAGTCTCCCACAAGCTTGGGGGAGGCTTCTTCGATTACTTAATGCTTTGCCTGATCATCCTCTTAAGAAAAATGAAATACTTGATATCTTTTATAATGGACTAACAGATGCTTCCAAGGACTACTTGGATAGTTGTGCTGGTTGTGTTTTCAGGGAAAGGACAGTCGACGAAGCTGAATTACTATTGAGTAATATGTTGACTAATGAAAATAACTGGACTCTTCCTGAGCCAATTCCTGAACCAATTGAGCCAACTCCTGAGCCTATTCCTAAACCCACTCCGAAGAAGAGAGGTGTTTTATTTCTCAGTCCTGAAGATATGTAAGAGGCAAAGAAATCAATGAAAGAAAAAGGTATAAAAGCTGAAGATGTTAAGAATTTACCACCTATTGAAGAAATACATGGTCTTTATATACCGCTTGTCGAAGAACCACATTGTCTTGATAACCCGACACAGGTAGTAAAGGTAAATTCTCTCTATAGATATGATAAAGTTGAAATTCCGTCTACTAAATTTCATAGCCCATGCTTAGATGGATTTTATGACTTTATGGCTAGACAAGAAAGTTTTAATGCTTATGTTGGTAGAGAGTTAAAGCATAATTCTTTCGAGATAGGACGCGTGAGTGACTATATGGCTAGAGTTAAAGGTGAACTTAAACTCATTAGCAAATATGCTTTTATGGTTGCTACTCAAGCTGAGCAAGTACTTAAAGCTCAAAATGATTTGCTTGATGAATTAAATAATAAAAATGACTTTGCTATTAGAGTGGCTACTAGAACTGGTAGAATGACTCAGGAACCTTCGTATCCTGAAGGCCACCCTAAGAGAATCGAGCAAGATTCTCAAAGAAATAATTTAGAGGCACCTAGTTCTTCTAAAAAGAAGAAAAAGAAAAACGATAGGACTTTGCATGCTTCTAGTGAACCTGTTGTAGATACACCTGAGAATCCCAATGATATTTCTATTTCTGATGCTAAAACACAATCAGGTGATGAACATGAACCTAGTGATAATGTTAATGATAATGTTCATGTTGATGCTCAACCTAGCAAAAACAATGAAGTAGAGATTGAACCTGCTGTTGATCTTGATAACCCACAATCAAAGAATCAACGTTATGATAAGAGAGATTTTGTTGCTAGGAAGCACGGTAAAGAAAGAGAACCATGGGTTCAGAAACCCATGCCCTTTCCTCCTAAACCATCCAAGACAAAGGATGATGAGGATTTTGAGCGCTTTGATGCAATGATTAGACCTATCTTCTTACGTATGCGCTTAACTGATATGCTCAAAGTAAATCCTTATGCTAAGTATATGAAGGATATCATTACAAACAAAAGAAAGATACCGAAAGCTAAAATTTCCACCATGCTTGCTAATTACACTTTTAGGGATGGAATACCTAAGAAACTTGGAGATCCGGGGGTACCAACTATACCATGCTCCATTAAAAGAAATTATGTTAGAACTGCTTTATGTGATCTTGGAGCCGGTGTTAGTGTTATGCCTCTCTTTTTATATCGTAGACTTGAATTGAATAAGTTGACACCTACTAAAAAATGTTTGCAAATGGCTAATAAATCAACTGCTATACATGTCCGTATTTTTGAGGATGTGCCTGTTGTGGTTGCAAATGTCACTATCTTAACGGACTTTGTCATTCTTGATATTCCCGAGGATGATAGTATGTCTATTATCCTTCGTAGACCTTTTCTGATTACTGCAGGGGCTGTTATTGATTGCAACAAAGGCAATGTCACTTTTCATGTTAATGGTAATGAGCATATGGTACACTTTTCGAGGAAACAATCTCAAGTTCATAGCATCATTTCTATTGGAAAAGTTCCAACTATCATTATTGGAGGTTTTGAATTTCCTCTCCCTACTGTCAAGAAAAAGTATGATATTCTTATTGTTGGGGATTTTCATATCCCCGTTGAGGTAACTTAGTGTTATTCAAAATTTCTCCAGTTCCATGTTATTCGGAATGAGTTTGTTAACAAGACTTGATCAACCTTGTTAGTGGATTCATTTTGATGATCATGAGATGGATGAAACTAGAAGGCACAACCTTCTGTACCCTCTTTTTACTTTTTGTTATTTAGAATAAATAAAGCAAAAATAGTATTATCCGTCAGTTTTCCGAATTATCCGTGCATTAGAAAAATATCCCAAAAATAAAAGTGCTTCAAATGCCCTGCAAATTTAGTATGATTTTTTATGGAATATTTGAGGATTTTAGGCACTAAAATCACTGCAGGAGGGGCAAGCACCAGGCCACGATAGTGGAGGGCGTGCCCACCTACCCTGGGCGCGCCCCCCTGTCTCGTGGGCCCCTGGTGGCCCCCCTCCACTTATGCCAGCACCCACACACTCCATCTTCTTCCCAAAAAATTCTCCATCCAGCTCAAGCACGAGTTCTAGCTCGTTTTGCTGCGATTTTCAATCTCCTTGCTCAAAGCTTCATTCACAAAACTGCTTTGGGAGATTGTTGCTTGGTATGTAACTCCTCCATTGGTCCAATTAGTTTTTGGTCTAGTGCTTTATTCATTGCAAATTTTTGCTGCATAGGTGACCATGTTCTTGAGCTTGCATGTTAAATTTATGAGGTCCCAAGCAATTCTAATGCATGATATAGGCTCTAAGCACTTGTAGGAGTAGTTGCTACCAATCTTGTTTAGTTTTATTCACTTTTATTTTGAAGTTACTAAAATTTCAGAAATTTTTCAGAAAAAGAATTATGTCTAGGAGAATGTACCAAGGTGGTTCCTCGGTAAAGAAAGGGCCCAAGATTGCTATACGTGAGCAAGATGTTGAATTACCGAGGGACGCGGATGTACGAGCTTGTGAGTGGCCATCCGACGATTTTATGGTCGAAGCAGGCTTTAAGGAGGAATTTGACGCGTACGTGCATAATGCTGAGCTGGAGGACTTCTTACAAGATAAGTGTCCTCATTACTATCAATTGACTGATTCCTTTGTGCGGAGGTTTAAATATAACTGTACGCGTAATTCTCCTAGTGCCTATTTGATATTTATGATACATCTTACACCATGGACTTAGAGGATTTTACAACTGCTTGCAAACTTCCGCAGTGGGGTAATATTAATGATCCTCACAAATCTGAATTTAGAGATTTCCTTGCTAGTATTAAAGTGGGAGAATCCAGGGACATAGCACAAGCTACCATAGGGAGCATTCATTTTTCTACTATACATTATTTTGCTCTCTTAATTTGTAGATGCATTAATGGTAAAGACAAAGCATGTCATATGTGTGTCCCTGATCTTTGTGTCCTCAAGAGTGCTGTGTTAGGTTATAAAGGTTATAACTTGGGGGCAATAGTTGCACGTAGGTTGCAGAATAATGGTAGAACTGGAGATTTATTTGGAGGAATTTACGCAACCCGTGTGGCTAATTATCTTGGTATAGCCCCACGAGAGGGGGATGTGATGATACCTCCTGCTTATTTAGATTATGACGCTATGGTCAATCATCATTTTCTTAGGAGGAATGAGCAATTCCTCCATTATCGACTAATCTATGACAGACGCAACGTCGTCCATGTTACTCTTCCTGCTCCTCTCCTTTTTGATTATCAGGCAAAAGGAAGATATGTAGTTACCAGGGAGGAAGCAGCTGAACACGAGGGGAGAGCGGAGGCAGCTCGCCAACATGCCGTAGCTCAGGAGGCGGTTGCTGCTGCATCTCAGTACGACTCTAGCTACAACTACGGATATCAGCCAGGTGGTCCTTGGTATTAGACCAACTTAGGCCAAAAGCCTAAGTTTGGGGGAGTACGTATTTCTCACCGACTTTACATTCATGTTCACACACTAGTCGTCGGTGCTCCTACTCTTTCATTGTATTATCCATGCTAGTTTAAATTTCTTTTTCTCGCTTTCTTCTTGTGTGTTTGATAAACCTTGAGAAAAACCAAAAAAATTAGTTAGTTTAATTTCCATGCTTGTAGTAGAATTAAAATGTAAACCCAAAAAGATTTCTAGTTCTTCTTCTTACTTGTTGGGAGCTTTCCCGTGTAAATAGTTTTATTTTCTTTTCTTTCCTTTGGGGGTCGAGAAGACTGATACGTCTCCAACATATCTATAATTTATGGAGTATTCATGCTATTATATTATCCTTCTATGATGTTTTATATGCATTTATATACCATTTTATATGATTTTTGGGACTAACCTATTAACCTAGAGCCCAGTGCTAGTTTCTGTTTTCTCCTTGTTTTTGAGTTTTACAGAAAAGGAATACCAAATGGAGTCCAATTGACGTGCCAATTTTTGATGATTTTTTATGGACCAAAAGAAGACCACGGAGCATCGGAGTTGGGCCAGAAGAGCCCCGGGCTGCCCACGAGGGGGGGGGCGCCCACCCCGCTAGGGCGCGCTCCCCTATCTCACGGACAGCCCGGAGACCCCCCTGACGTGAAACCTACGCCAAAAATTCCTATAAATACAGAAACCTTCGGAAAATAACCTAGATCGGAAGTTCCGCCACCGCAACCCTCTGTAGCCACGAGAAATCAATCTAGGCCCTCTCCGGCACCCTGCTGGAGGGGGCCATTATCACCGGAGGCCATGGAGGAGGATCTCGGAGGGGCCATCATCTTCATGAAGGCCAAGGACCAGAGGGGGAAAGCCATGGAGGAGGAAGCACAAGGGGGAGAACCTCTCCTCCTCTCTCTTGGTGGCACCGGAGTGCCATCTGGAGGGGAATCATCGCCGCGGTGATCGTCTTCATCAACATCACCATCATCATCACCATCCTCATATCTTTTACGCGGTCCACTCTCCCGTACCCCGCTGTAATCCCTACTTGAACATGGTGCTTTATTCCGCATATTATGATTCAATGATGTGTTGCCATCCTATGATGTTTTGAGTAGATATCTTTTGTCCTTGGGTTGATTGATGGTATAGATTGGTACGAGTTGTATGTTTTATCTTGGTGCTGTCCTATGGTGCCCTCCGTGTCGCGCAAGCATGAGGGATTCCCACTGTAGGGTGTTGCAATACATTCATGATTCGCTTATAGTGGGTTGGTGAGTGACTGAAACACAAACTCGAGTAAGGGGGTTGTTGCGTATGGGAATAAAGAGGACTTGATGCTTTAATGCTATGGTTGGGTTTTACCTTAATGATCTTTAGTAGTTGCGGATGCTTGCTAGAGTTCCAATTATAAGTGCATATGATCCAGGTAGGGAAAGTATCTTAGCTTATGCCTCTCCCTCATATGAAATTGCAATGACGACTACCGGTCTTGTTAACAATTGCCTAGGACAATTCCGCACACCGATCCACCATTATTCCACACTCGCTATTTATAATATTTAGTAATATATTCTAAGTTTATGGTAATAGCACCTACTTTTATACTTTAGCTCTCCAATATCTACAAAGTTATCCTCTTCATACCCACAACACAGTTGTATTTCTTGTTTCTAGTTGGAAGCAAACGTTCGATGCACGAAGAGTCGTATCAGTGGCAGATAGGGCTTGAGAGAATACTGATCTTATCTTTAGCTCCTTGTGGGTTCGACACTCCATACTTATCACTTCCACCTTTGGGAATTGCTATGATGATTCCCTGCATTTGGGGATTATCAAGCTCTTTTCTGGCGCCGTTGCCGGGGAGCAATAGCGTGGGGTTGATATTCTCGTGTGTGCTTGTTTGCTTTCTTCACTAAGTAGATTTTGTTTTTACTTTTTGTTTCTGTTTAGTTGTGGGTGAAACATACAAAAAAATTTAAAAAAAGAATGAAAATACCAAAAAAATATTTACTTGCCTCTCATGCCTAAAAAATGTTTTTAAAAAAGAGAAGTGATTGGAAAGTATGCATTGAAGAAGTGAGGGTCGACCTTGAGCACTTGTGTTAATGCTCACGGAAACAATGTAGAACTTTTCATGGAAATTTCTCTGTAAATAATTATCCCCTTGTATATATCCATTGTATTATAAAAATAATATGCCAAGCTTTGGTTTTAGTATGATAAGATTGCTTGCTTACTATGTGCAGAACAAAAACAGAAACTTTGTCTGTAGTGCATGAATTTAAATTTTTTACTGGAAAGTCAAATGGGTCTGAAACTTTTTGCACATTACTTCTGTACAAATTTTTCAAATTGTAAAATTTATTTCATAATTTTAGGAGTTACATAAGTTTACTAAACTTCCAGATTACTACAGACTGTCCTGTTCTTGACAGATTCTGTTTTTCGTGTGTTGTTTGCTTATTTTGGTGCATCTATGGCTAGTATGTAAGGGTATGAACCATAGAGAAGTTGGAATAAAGTAGGTTTAACACCAATATAAACAAAGAATGAGTTAATTACAGTACCTTAAAGTGGTAATTTGCTTTATTACACTAACGGATCTCACAAGTTTTTGTTTAAGTTTTTGTGAATGAAGTGTTTGAAGAACGAGGAGTTACCGATGTGAGAAGAATAAAGAGAGACAAGAGTTCAAGCTTGGGGATGCCCAAGGAACCCCAAGTAAATATTTTAAAGTATACTCAAGCATCTAAGATTGGGGATTCCCCGGTTGGCATCCCATCTTTCTTCTTCAACAAATATCGGTGTACCTTGGTTTTTGTTTTGTTCACATGATTTGTGTCCTTTGTGTTTTTATTTTTCTTTAAGAATCATGCTAGTATGAGATAGTTCTTTATTGATTTATAGAATACTTCATGTTCTTCACTTATATCTTTTAAGTATGATCTTATAAAATTGCTCTTTGTGCTTCACTTAAATCGTTTGAGTATGGTTTTATAGAATGTTTCGTGCGCTTCACTTATATATTTTGAGCTTGGATATTGGTTAGTCTATATTAATTGTAGAATGCTCCATGAACTTCACTTATATCTTTTGTAGTATGAATAATACTATAATTTAAAGTGGGTTTGGAAGAGTGTCAACTTTAGGAATTAGTGATCCCACTATCTTGGAGGGTGTTGAATCTTCGTACGAAATTATGAAAGTGGATTTCGAAGAGTGTCAACTTTAGATAGTATTCCACTATTTCGGAAGAGGTTCCAATTGAGTATGAGAACAAAGTTGCTATCCTTTATGCTACTGAAAATTATTATGAGGGAGGAATATGTGCTTGTAGGAGTTGCAATAATATCAAGTTTCCTCTCTATGTGCTTAAAATTTTGAAGTTATACTTGTTTTGCCTTCCTATGCTAGTTGACTTTTGTTCCTATAAATTGTGTGCTCACAAAATCCCTAGGCATAGGAAGTGATTTAGATTTAAATGTGCTAGTCATATTCTTCATGATGCTTTCTTTGTGTTTCAACTCTTATCTTTTATGCGAGCATCACTGAAATCATCACGCCTAGCTAAAAGGCATTAAAGAAAAGCGCTTGTTGGGAGACAACCCAATATTTGCCCTTACTGTTTTTGTGTGTATACATGATTAATCTACTGTAGTAATCATGTTTTATAGCTTTTGTTTCAATAAAGTGCCAAGTAAGACCTTTGGGAAGACTTGGGTGAAAGTTAATGTGATCTTGCTGTAAAAAACAGAAACTTTGCACTCACGAGATTAGCTGTCATTTTTTACAGAAGAGTTCTTTTGAGTTGATTATTTTTGCAGAAGATTAATAGACAAATGCCTCACCTCCACCAATTTATTTCATGATTTTTGGAGTAGCAGAAGTTTGGTTATTGTTCAGATCATTACAGACTGTTCTGTTTATGACAGATTCTGTTTTCATTGCATACTTTGCTTGTTTTCTAGTTTCTATGGCTTATATTTCTCAATATAAATTGTAGAAATGATATGGTACAGTAGGCATTATGTGAAAACAATTATGAACCTTGTCTTTTACAGTACCAAAGTGCATGGTTTACTTTTTATCATACTAACCTATCTCACAAAGTTCCATTAAGTTTTGTGTGATTGAAGTTTTCAAGTTTTGGGTGAGATATCAATATGAGGAGAATAAGGGGTGGAAAGACCCTAAGCTTGGGGACGCCCAAGGCACCCCAAGGTAATATTCAAGGAAAACTCAAGCGCCTAAGCTTGGGGATGCCCCGGAAGGCATCCCCTCTTTCGTCTTCAAAACTATCGGTACATCTTACTCGGAGCTATATTTTTATTCGTCACATGATATGTGTTTTGCTTGGAGCGTATTTTCAATATCACTTGCTGTTTGAATAAAATCATTAGATCTGAAATATTGAATAAAAAGGAACCCTCCTATGGCTAGTTAATTATTTGACTACTCAGTGTCCTTCACTCATATCTTTTAGAGTAGTTTGTCATTTACTCATGTGCTTCATGTATATCCTATGAGTAAATGGGGGAATGAATTGAATGTCATAAATCTGAAGTTTTATATGTTTCATATGCTTATAACATGGATAGTAATGACTTCACATATAAAGATTATGAGGCATAAAAGTTGTTGAGAGTTGACAAACATAGTTTTGGTCATCGTTGCAATTAATAGGAAGTAATAAGGAAAGAGAGGTTCACATACAAATATATTATCTTGGACATCTTTTATGATTGTGAAGCACTCATTAAGTATGACATGCTAAAAGAGTTGATGTTGGACAAGGAAGACAATGTAATGGTTTATGTTTTCTCACATCTCAGTTAAAGTATATTATCATTGGCCTTCCAAATATGTTGAGCTTGCCTTTCCCCCCTCATGCTAGCCAAATTCCTTGCACCAAGTAGAGATACTACTTGTGCTTCCAAATATCCTTAAACCCAGTTTTGCCATGAGTGTCCACCATACCTACCTATGGATTGAGTAAGATCCTTCAAGTAAGTTGTCATGTTGCAGGCAATAAAAATTGCTATCTAAATATGTATGACTTATTAGTGCAGAGAAAATAAGCTTTGTACGATCTTGTTGTGGAAGCAATAAAAGCGACGGACTGCATAATAAAGGTCCACATACAAGGGGCAATATAAAGTGACATTAGTTTGCATTAAGATTTTATACATCCAACCCTAAACGCACATGACAACCTCTGCTTCCCTCTGCGAAGGACCTATCTTTTACTTTATGTTCTTACTTTATGCTTGAGTCAAGGTGATCCTCACCTTTCCCTTTTTCATTTTATCCTTTGGCAAACTCCTCGTGTTTGAAAGATCATGATATATATATCCAATTTGATGTAAGTTA
This sequence comes from Triticum timopheevii, assembly GCA_963921465.1. Lineage (NCBI taxonomy): Eukaryota > Viridiplantae > Streptophyta > Magnoliopsida > Poales > Poaceae > Triticum > Triticum timopheevii. The sequence goes on along the minus strand of OY997274.1, from coordinate 243,069,603 downwards.
GCATGGGCTATTATTGTTGACATCACCTAAAGGTGAATACGTTGGGAGGCAACACAATAAGCCCCTATCTTTCTCAGTGTCCGGCTGAAACTCCATAACCACAAGTATTGCATGAGTGTTAGCAATTGTAGAAGACTATATGATAGATTAGTATGTGGACTTGCTGAAAAGCTCTATTCTTAACTCTTTCTGATGTTATGATAAATTGCAATTGCTTCAATGACTGAGATTATAGTTTGTTAGTTCTCAATGAAGTTTTTGAACCACACTTGACATTCTGAATAGATTGTTACTTGATCATGAAAAGTTTTATGAGATAAGTTACTATTATGACACTTATTGATGCTAGAAAAGGTGATTGAAATTATCATTGATCAAAACTTGTGCACCTGCTAGCATTCACACTTCATAAAGTATTTCTTTTATCATTTACCTACTCGAGGACGAGCTGGAATTAAGCTTGGGGATGTTGATACGTCTCCAATGTATCTATAATTTACGAAGTATTCATGCTATTATATTATCCTTCTATGATGTTTTATATGCATTTATATGCCATTTTATATGATTTTTGGCACTAACCTATTAACCTAGAGCCCAGTGCCAGTTTCTGTTTTCTCCTTGTTTTTGAGTTTTACAGAAAAGGAATACCAAACGGAGTCCAATTGACGTGCCAATTTTTGATGATTTTTTATGGACCAAAAGAAGACCACGGAGCATCGGAGTTGGGCCAGAAGAGTCCCGGGCTGCCCACGACGGTGGGGGGCGCGCCCATCCCCCTAGGGCGCGCCGCCCTATCTCGTGGACAGCCCGGAGACCCCCCCTAACGTGAAACCTACGCCAAAAATTCCTATAAATACAGAAACCTTCGGAAAATAACCTAGATCGGAAGTTCCGCCGCCGCAAGCCTTTGTAGCCAAGAGAAATCAATCTAGGCCCTCTCCGGCACCCTTCCGGAGGGGGCCATTATCACCGGAGGCCATGGAGGAGGATCTCGGAGGGGCCATCATCGTCATGAAGGCCAAGGACCAGAAGGGGAAAGCCATGGAGGAGGAAGCACAAGGGGGAGAACCTCTCCTCCTCTCTCTTGGTGGCACCGGAGTGCCATCGGGAGGGGAATCATTGTCGCGGTGATCGTCTTCATCAACATCACCATCATCATCACCATCCTCATATCTTTTACGCGGTCCACTCTCTCGCACCCCGCTGTAATCCCTACTTGAACATGGTGCTTTATGCCGCATATTATGATTTAATGATGTGTTGCCATCCTATGATGTTTTGAGTAGATATCTTTTGTCCTTGGGTTGATTGATGGTCTAGATTGGTACGAGTTGTATGTTTTATCTTGGTGCTGTCCTATGGTGCCCTCCGTGTCGCGCAAGCGTGAGGGATTCCCGTTGTAGGGTGTTGCAATACGTTCATGATTCGCTTATAGTGGGTTGGTGAGTGACTGAAACACAAACCCGAGTAAGGGGGTTGTTGCGTATGGGAATAAAGAGGACTTGATGCTTTAATGCTATGGTTGGGTTTTACCTTAATGATCTTTAGTAGTTGCGGACGCTTGCTAGAGTTCCAATCATAAGTGCATATGATCCAAGTAGAGAAAGTATGTTAGCTTATGCCTCTCCCTCATATGAAATTGCAATGACGACTACCAGTCTTGTTAACAATTGCCTAGGACAATTCCGCACACCGATCCACCATTATTCCACACTCACTATTTATAATATTTAGTAATATATTCTAACTTTATGGTAACAACACCTACTTTTATACTTTAGCTCTCCAATATCATACAAAGTTATCCTCTTCATACCCACAACACAGTTTTATTTCTTGTTTCTAGTTGGAAGCAAACGTTCGGTGCACGTAGAGTCGTATCAGTGGCAGATAGGGCTTGAGAGAATATTGATCTTACCTTTAGCTCCTTGTGGGTTCGACACTCCATACTTATCACTTCCACCTTTGGGAATTGCTATGATGATTCCCTGCACTTGGGGATTATCAAAGACCATATTGAAAATGTTTAGTGGATCTCATATGCATGATTGTTTATTTAATTTAGAGCACATATTACCCTTTCTTCTCTCTTGAGTTGAATGCTTGCAGATTGCAGCTTAGTCCAATGCACGTGCACTATTATTATTATACACATCATTCGGTCGTGCAAGTGAAAGGCAATAATGACGATATATGATGGACGTATTGCGATGAGAAAAGATGGTATGAACTCGGCCTCTCTTGTTTTTGTAAATATGATGAGTTCATCATTTTCGATTCAGCTCATTATGGAGTAAACATATTTGCAATGACATTTAGAGATTATAGTTGCTTGTGCCTTGCTTGATTAGCTATGAGTCATAATGGTTTACCTTGCGTGCCAACATGCTATTAGTATGATTATGATGTGGTATGACGGGATGGTATCCTCCTTTAAATGAATTGAGTGACTCGACTTGGCACATGTTCACGCATGTAGTTGAAACAAATCAACATAGCCTTCATGATATTTATGTTCATGGTGGATTATATCCTACTCATGCTTGTATTCGGTGTGAATTAATTTTAATGCATGTTCATGACTGTTGTCGCTCTCTCAGTTGGTCGCTTCCCAGTCTTTTGCTAGCCTTCACCTGTACTAAGAGGGAATACTGCTTGTGCATCCAAACTCCTTAAACCCCAAAGTTGTTCCATATGAGTCCACTATACCTACCTATATGCGGTATTTACCTGCCGTTCCAAGTAAATTTGTATTTGCCAAACTCCAAACCTTCAAATGAAATTCTGTTTTGTATGCTCGAGCAGCTCATGTTTCAACTAAGGCTACCTATATCTTCCATTCTAGGTGGGTTATTCTCAAGAGGAGTGGACTCCGCTCCTTGTTCACGAGAAAGGGCCGGTAACCGGGATGCCCAGTCCCATGATCCAAAAAGATCAAAGCAAATCAAAATAATTAAACAAAACTCCCCCAGGGCTGTTGTTAGTTGGAGGCACTTGTTGTTTCAAGTAAGCCATGGATTGATGCTTGTTGGTGGTTGGGGGAGTATAAACCTTTACCATTCTTTTTGGGAACTGCCTATAATGCATGTAGCATGGAAGATACAGCCATCTCATAGTTGTTGCGTTAACAGCAAAAGTATGCTGCTCAAAATGTTATTCAATCTCTATTTTAAAATCGAGCTCTGGCACCTCTACAAATCACTGCTTCCCTCTGCGAAGGGCCTATCTATTTACTTTTATGTTGAGTCATCACCCTTCTTATTAAAAAGCACCCTCTGGAGAGCACACTGTCATTTGCATTCATTACTATTGGTTTATATTGGGTATGACTTGACTGGATCTCTTTTACCATGAATTACAATGTTTAGTCAGTCCTTGATCTTTAAAGGTGCTCTGCATTTATGTTTTGCGGTCTTGGAAAGGGCTAGCGAGATACCATTTTGTTATATCATGTTATGATTGTTTTGACAAAAGTGTTGTCATCTGAGTTTTATTATTATGGCTCGCTAGCTGATTATGCTATTGATATGAGTAATTGTGAGACCCAAGTGTTATTGTGAGTATGGTTAGTTCATAATATTTGCTGAAACCTGAATGCTGGCTTTGCATGTTTACAACAACAAGAGCAAACAGAGTTTGTAAAAGTTTTTCCTTATCACTTTCAGTTTATCAATTGAATTGCTTGAGGACAAGCAAAGGTTTAAGCTTGGGGGAGTTTATACGTCTCCAACGTATCTACTTTTCCAAACACTTTTGCCCTTGTTTTGGACTCTAACTTGCATAATTTGAATGAAACAAACCCGGACTGATGCTGTTTTCAGTAGAACTGCCATGATGTTGTTTTATGTGTAGAAAGCAAAAGTTCTCGGAATGTCCTGAAAATCCACGGAGGCACTTTTTGGAAAATATAAAAAATACTAGCGAAAGAATCAAGACCAGGGGGCCCACACCCTGTCCACAAGGGTGGGGGGCGCGCCCTCCCCAGTGGGCGTGCCCCCTGTCTCGTGGGCCCCCTGAGGCTCCGCCGACCTCAACTCCGACTCCATATATTCCGTCTCGCGGAGAAAAAAATCAGAAAGAAAGTTTCATCGCGTTTTACGATACGGAGCCGCCGCCAAGCCCTAATCTCTCTCGGGAGGGCTGATCTGGAGTCCGTTCGGGGCTCCGGAGAGGGGGATTCGACGCCGTTGTCATCATCAACCATCCTTCATCACCAATTTCATGATGCTCACCGCCGTGCGTGAGTAGTTCCATTGTAGGCTTGTTGGACGGTGATGAGTTGGATGAGATTTACCATGTAATCAAGTTAGTTTTGTTAGGGTTTGATCCCTAGTATCCACTATGTTCTTAGATTGATGTTGCTATGACTTTGCTATGCTTAATGCTTGTCACTAGGGCCCGAGTGCCATGATTTCAGATCTGAACCTATTATATTTTCATGAATATATGTGTGTTCTTGATCCTATCTTGTAAGTCTATAGTCACCTATTATGTGTTATGATCCGACAACCCCGAAGTGACAATAATCGGGATACTTCTCGGTGATGACCATAGTTTGAGGAGTTCATGTATTCACTATGTGCTAATGCTTTGTTCCGGTTCTCTATTAAAAGGAGGCCTTAATATCCCTTAGTTTCCATTAGGACCCCGCTGCCACGGGAGGGTAGGACAAAAGATGTCATGCAAGTTCTTTACCATAAGCACGTATGACTATTTACGGAATACATGCCTACATTACATTGATGAACTGGAGCTAGTTCTGTGTCACCCTATGTTATAGCTATTACATGAGGAATCGCATCTGACATAATTATCCATCACTGATCCATTGCCTACGAGCTTTTCACATATTGTTCTTCGCTTATTTACTTTTCCGTTGCTAGTGTTACAATCACTACAAAACCCAAAAACATTACTTTTGCTACCGTTACCTTTATTATCATACTACTTTGCTACTAAATACTTTGCTGCAGATACTAAGTTATCTAGGTGTGGTTGAATTGACAACTCAACTGCTAATACTCAAGAATATTCTTTGGCTCCCCTTGTGTCGAATCAATAAATTTGGGTTGAATACTTTACCCTCGAAAGCTGTTGCGATCCCCTACACTTGTGGGTTATCAATGCATAGAAACGAGAGGGGAGAGTGTTGTCCATGTACCCTCGTAGACCGAAAGCAGAAGCGTTAGAACAACGCGGTTGATGTAGTCGTACGTCTTCACGGCCCGACCGATCAAGCACCGAAAGCACGGCACCTCCGAGTTCTAACACACGTTCAGCTTGATGACGTCCCTCGAACTCCGATCCAACCGAGTGTCGAGGGAGAGTTCCGTCAGCACGACGGCGTGGTGACGATGATGATGTTCTACCGTCGCAGGGCTTCGCCTAAGCACCGCTACAATATTATCGAGGAGAACTATGGTGGAGGGGGGCACCGCACATGGCTAAGAGATCAATGATCTGTTGTTGTTATGTCTAGGGTGCCCCCTGCCCCCGTATATAAAGGAGCAAGGGTGAAGGGGGCGGCCGACCAGGAGGAGGCGCGCCAGGAGGGGTCCTACTCCCACCGGGAGTAGGACTCCCTCCCTTCCTTGCTGGATTAGGAGATGGGGGAAAAGAGGAGGGAGAGATAGGAAGGAAAGAGGGGGCGCCGCCCCCTTGTCCTTGTCCTATTCGGACTAGGGGGGAGGGGCGCGCGGCTCTGCCCTGGCCTCCTCTCCTCTTCTCCACTGAGGCCCACTATGGCCCATTAAGCCCCCGGGGGGGTCCGGTAACCCCTCGGTACTCCGGTAAAATCCTGATTTCACCCGGAACACTTCCGATATCCAAATATAGGCTTCCAATATATCAATCTTCATGTCTCAACCATTTCGAGACTCCTCGTCATGTCCGTGATCACATCCGGGACTTCGAACAACCTTAGGTACATAAAAACTCATAAACTCATAATATTACCGTCATCGAAACTTTAAGCGTGCGGACCCTACGGGTTCGAGAACTATGTAGACATGACCGAGACACGTCTCCGGTCAATAACCAATAGCGGAACCTGGATGCTCATATTGGCTCCTACATATTCTATGAAGACCTTTATCGGTCAAACAGCATAACAACATACATTGTTCCCTTTGTCATCGGTATGTTAATTGTCCGAGATTCGATCGTCGGTATCTCAATACCTAGTTCAATCTCGTTACCGGCAAGTCTCTTTACTCGTTATGTAATGCATCATTCTGTAACTAACTCATTAGCTACATTGCTTGCAAGGCTTATAATGATGTGCATTACCGAGAGGGCCCAGATATACCTCTCCGACAATCGGAGCGACGAAACCTAATCTCGAAATAAGCCAACTCAACATGTACCTTTGGAGACACCTGTAGAGCTCCTTTATAATCACCCAGTTACGTTGTGACGTTTGGTAGCACACAAAATGTTCCTCCGGTAAACGGGAGTTGCATAATCTCATAGTTGTAGGAACATGTATAAGTCATGAAGAAAGTAATAGCAACATACTAAATGATCAAGTGCTAAGCTAACGGAATGGGTCAAGTCAATCACATCATTCTCCTAATGATGTGATCCCGTTAATCAAATAACAACTCATGTTCATGGTCAGGAAACATAACCATCTTTGATCAACGAGCTAGTCAAGTAGAGGCATACTAGTGACATTATGTTTGTCTATGTATTCACACATGTATTATGTTTCCGGTTAATACAATTCTAGCATGAATAATAAATATTTATCATGATATATGGAAATAAATAATAACTTTATTATTGTCTCTAGGGCATATTTCCTTCAGCTGAGGGCGGCCACCTCAGGAGCGCATAGTGGCTGCTCCCCATGGCCACCCCAGGAGCACATGGAGTCGCCTGTTTCCCAGCGGCTACCTCAGGAGCTCTTGACGGAGCCCACTCCCCCGCGGCCACCTCGGGAGTGCGTGCCGTGGGGCCTCCAAGCGCAGGAATCACCAAGAGGGGGTTGTCACGAGGCCCCTCATGGCCCTCGGGGGGCAACCCCCACTCGTCGAAGCGCGACATCTTCTCGGCAAAAGCCCTCCTGTTCGAGTAGTTATACAAAGGGCATCACTCGATAAGAAGGGAAGCAGGCGCGGGGTCATCCGTTAGGAGTTGGAGCACTGCGTGCAGCGTGTTGGAGGGGAGCGGAACGCAAGCGCAGCGGGCAATGATGGCGGGGCCGCATATGCCAGGCAGTTGTCAATTTGGGCAGTTGTCGAGGCGGCATGGGGAAGTGGGCACGCCCACGTCCCATCGAACGCCATGCGTCAGCCTGGCCCGCAGGCGATTGGGGCCCGCGGTGCTTTGCCTGTGCCCTTTGGCTTCGCCTCAAAGCCAAGTCCTAGCGCGCCTTGGGCCCGGGGCTACTGTCGGTGTTCTGGGAACCAAGGTACCCAAACTTGCTTGCCTGTGGCCCACAGCATGGCTGCATCGACGGCCTGGTATGGCCTTTCTACCACATCAACAAGTTCAGACCCTCGCAAGAGGCCAAGCTTCATGAGGCGGATGACGCTAAGGCCGAAGGGAGCGGCCTTCCCAGGCTGCCTCCTGAGGAGCAGAGATTTCTATGTAGGTGCTCAACCTCATGAGGTTGCGGTGACACATATTACAAATACACATATTACAAAACTGAAATTTACTTAGCAACATTTCAAAAATGTAAACACGGTGCAAAACACTTTGTTAGAGTATTTTTTTAAATGTCGATAGCACACAAAAAAATATTTTGACATTAAAAAATGTTCACTTATTTCAAAAGAATATATGTTGCACTCAAAAAATTATAGAATGCAAAAATATATTAGTGTAAGTCAAAAGATATCATTCATTGTATGTTGGAAAAAATTGCATAGATTTCAAAAATATGTTCATGAAATTTTTAATAATGCTTATACAGTATAAAACTATTTGTGTAGTTTAAAAAATGTTCTGTGCCAATCAGAATTTTTTTAATGCGTATTTGAAATTTCTTAACACGTATTCCAAAAATATTCAACTAAAAAATAGTAGTCATGTATTTGCAAAATTTTAAACATGTATATAAATAATATTTCAGATGTATATGAACAATATAAAATGTGTATTCAAGAAATAGACTTCAACGCATATATTTTAATAGAAGTTAATCATATATTCAAAAAATATTAAGAGTGTAAATGAAAATGTTCCTGATGTAAACAAAGAAAATGTACATTGTGTATGAAAAAGGGTAGCCATGTGTTGACAAAAAAAAAGAAAAAAACTTTTAAAACCGCTGAAAGGCAAAGAAAGAAACGAAGAAACCTGAAAGAAGGGGAACACCCAAGAAAACCTCAAGCAAAATGGTAAAGAAAACCACAGAGAATAATGTCACACCTTGGCTGCAGTACTTGGCAGGCCTAATAGCGCACCAACAAAGGTGAGAACGAGTTAAATCTGATTACAGGCGAGAAAAAGCTCGGGTGTGATGTCATAAAGAGCGGCGCTGCTACATGGAATATCCTATTTGACGCTCTCTGCGTCAAGCTGTCGAGGCTTCGCATAAGAGCTGGCTATCGAACCGTGAACTGGGCCAGCCCATTTACAGTGTTCGCGTTTCCTGTTTTGGGAATCTTCTAGAGTTTCCCAGCCGGTTTTTTCTGGTTTTGGGAAGCTTCTAGAAGGTTCCCCAAACCGGTTTTTTCTTTTTTTGGTTTTTGTCTTTCTTTTTTCCGTTTTCTGTTTATTTTTCTACTTTATTTTCTATTTTTCTTTTCCTTTTCCTTTTCTGTTTCTTTTTTATTTTTCAAGTTTTTTTTTGAAAAAAGTTTATGTTTCAAAAATTGTTCGTAAACTTAAAAAAATTGTTCCCACTTTTAAAAAACGTTCATTTTTAAAAAATTGTCTTAATTTCCAAAATTGTTCATAAATTCAAAAAATATTTGCATTATAAAAAAATTTCTAAGATTTAAAGAATGTTCCCTTTTTAAAAAATGTTTGTCTTTTCCCGTTTTTGGTTTTATTTTTTACTTCAGAATTTTCAGAAAATGTTCTGACTTTCGAAATATGTTCACTAATTTGGAAAAAAATTATGTTTTTGAAAATTTGTTCGCAAACTCAAAATATGTTCGAGGAATTTGCAAAAATTTTCTCATTTCTAAATTTTGTTTTCATAAATTTGAAAATGTTCTGTAATTTCAAAAAATGTTCCAGCCTTTGTTCATGATTTCAAAAAAATGTCCCTGATTTTTAAAAAATGTTGTAGTTTTTTGGGAAATTGTTCACAAATTTTGGAAAGTGATTGTGTTTCACAGAACATTCCGTTTTTTGAAAAAAGAAATTACTTTCTAAATTCCTTAAGTAATTCGGATCTTCAAAGCGTGTCTGGTACTTTATGTCTGATGCTAAGTTATGAGCACATTCGAGTACCAGGTTAGCTGGTAGGAACACATCGACTGGATCACTCGATCGTGTGTTCGAATCCCCGCCATCAAGTTATTTTTTGAGCAATGCTCCATGTCGATCGCCATCTTCATGGGCCGGCCCAGTCGGGGACGCTCCTGTGCGAAACCGCAGCAACTTGACACAGAGAGCGTCCAATATGAGGTCCCCTGCTACATATCGTGCACGTGACCCTAGACATCATGTAGGGCGGCTATATCTTGTTTATAGCGAGGCAGCGTACCAACTCGCTGAAACGCGTCGGTGCCGCGCGAGCGTATGGGCCGGTCCAATGCGTGGGAAGCCACTGCCTTGTTTTTGTCTTGTTTATGTTTTTGTTTCATTGTTTCTTTCATTTGTACTTCCAAAACATTTAAATAAGTTTATTACAAAAAACACCTTACATAAAACACTTCAAATAAAATGTTAACTAAGTATTTGAAAAATGTATATTAGGTGTGAAATAAAATGTTTCTCATGTATACGATAAATTTATACAAAAAATATATATTAGGTGTGAAATAAATGATCATGTATTAAGAAAATGCTAATCCAAGCATTTGAAAATAATGTGAACCGGGTTTTTGAAAAATGTTCATCAAGCGTTTGAAAAAAGTAGAATGTGTATAGAAAAATGTTGATCATGTTTTAAAAATATGTAGTTGAAAAATGTTAATCAAGCAATTCAAAATTTGAATGTGTATATAAAAATTGTTAACCATGTACCTATAAATTGTTAAACTTGTATTTGGAAAATTTTAATTAATCATTTGAAAAAAAAATATAGAAAAAATGTTGCCTAAGTATTGAAAAATATTTGAAGTTGTATTTGGAAAATCTTAATCAAGCATTTGAAAAAAAAAATTAAATATGAATACAAAAAATGTTAACCATGTCTTGGAAAAAGGGTAAAATTTTATTTCAAAAAATGTTAATCAATGGTTTAATAAAAAATATAATGTGTATACAAGGAATGTTCAGCATATATTCGAAAATTGTTATTACGGTTTTTGAAAATGTTAAATTTACATAGAAAAAATGTTGGTCGTGTATTCAATAAATGTTAAACTTGTATTTGGAAAAAATTTAAAGTGTATTCTAAAAATGTTTTAGATATATACCAAAATGTGCATGAAAAAGAAAACTAAGAGAAAACACAAAAAAATAGCAACGAAAAACTAGAAGAGATAAACAAACGAAGCCGAAGAAGAAATAAAGGAAAAAGGGAAGAAAAGAAAAAAAACCTAGTGAGAAGCGAAAAAAGAAACAAAAATTAAGAAAAAACAAAGAAAATAATGAAACAATAAAATAGAGAAAGAAACAAAGAAAAACCCATGTAAAATAAAAAAAAGAATGGAAAACGGGCTTTTTTTTCTTTAACAATGTTGCAACCGACTAATCTAACATGGATCCGACGGTGGCCCAGTGGCTAGCCGCCCTGCGCTGCAACCTGGAGATTCCGGATTTGACTCCCGTCCGACCCGTTTTATTTCTAATATATTACCTTTAACGGCGCGCAAATGGACAGAGCACACCGTGGACGCTTCAGGCGAGACCGAAGGAAGCTTTGCTGTAAGCGCGATATAGCCTTTGCGTTCAACTCAGGCCCTCCCGGTGGCTCGCCTCGCTCGCTACATGGGCCTGGCCAAGCCCGCCACAGCACTCCTTTCTTTTCATTAAAGACATTATGCAAATAGTTAAAGGAAATAGACTAGAGAAAAAACAAAACATTGTTCAAGGACTGCAGTGTCGTCCTTCCCTTTTCTTTTTCCAGTGTTTTTTTATTCTGATCGCTTTATTTTAAATTTTGGAAAATGTTCACAAATCCGAAATAAATTTTGTGAGTTTGACAAAACTATTCGATAATTCAAAAAGTATTCAAGAATTAAAAATATATTCACCAATTGAAAATTTGGAAAAACAATATTTGAGAATTCAAAAAATGTTCATGAGTTCAAAAAATATTGGGGGATTCTAAAAATGTTTTTGAATTGAAAAGATATCCATTTATTCAAAAATGTTCACGTATTCAAAAATCATTTGTGAATTCAAAAAAATTGTTCATGAATGAAAAAATTGTCCACAAACTGCAAAAATGTTCATGAGTTGAAAATTGTTCACAAATTTGGAAAAGTTTAAGAAATTTTAAAAAGAGAAAGAATGGAAAAACCAACAGGAAACTAAAACAAAATTAGGAATACACTACAGGAAAAAGGAAAAAGTGGCTGAAACCATCCCAAAACCACCGCGAGGATTCCTAAAACAAATTTCTAACCCCCGGTCGCTCCTTGGAAGGTTCTAAAACCGGATCCCCAGTCCGCGATCGCTTCCCAAATACGCTCCAAAATTCAAAACCACTCTCGATTGATTCACTATTAGCCAGTGGGCCGGCCCACCATGAAGGGGAATGAAGCATGAAAATCAAAAAAATTGCTACGAAACACCAAAGATCTAATCTAGGAGATGCAAAGCGATGAGAGGGGAGTGTGTCTATGTACCCTTGTAGACCGAAAGTGTTAGCGTCATAACGTGGTTGATGTAGTTGTTCTCGTCGCAATCCAATCACGATCCAATCCGATCTAGTGCCGAACGGACGGCACCTCCGAGTTTAGCACACATACGACTCGGTGCCGTCCTCTCCTTCTTGATTCAGCAAGCGAGGCAGAGGAGGTAGATGAGATCTGAACCAACACGGCGGCGTGGTGGTGGTGGTGGCAGCAGATTTCCGGCAGGGCTTCACCAAGCGCTGACGGAAAGTGGAGGAGGAGTAATAGGAGGGAGACGGAGCGAGCGCGGAAGGGCAACCTACCCCCTGTGCCTCCCCACTATATATAGGGGTGAGGGAGGAGCATGGCAGCTCTAGCCCCCCTCCCAAGGAAGGGGGCGGCGGCCAAGGGGGGAGGAGTGCCCTCCAAGCCAAGTGGAGGCCCTCCCCCTTAGGGTCTCCCCTCCCCATGCGCATGGGACTTGAATGGGCTAGTGCCCCTGGCCCATTAAGGCTAGGGCGCCCCTATAGCCCATGCTACTGTATGGGACGTGGTGGAACCTTTCGAGGACTTCTGGATCCCTCCGGAACGCTCTGGCACCTTTCGATGGCTTCCTGGTACAATACCAAAAAAATGAACTTTTTCCCGGAACCCCGACAACAACTTTCCATATATAAATCTTTACTTCCGGAGCTCCTTGTGATGTACCGGATCCCATCCGGGACTCCAAAAAACCTTTGGACTTTCCCCTATTAATACTACCCTAGCGCTACCGAACGTTAAGCGTGCGACCCTAATTTGATATGGGTGACAATTCTTCACACCCCAAAAGTAAACAAAGTTCATTATAAAGCTCAAGGGTGATCAAGTTATTGATATGTTTGGTCATGATTCGATCATGAAAAAGTATGCATTGTAAATTAAGATGACCAACTCTATTGCAAAGTTCACAAGTAATGGGATGAAGAGGGCATAATTTTGTAGCAAATTTATCTATAATCTTAAGCCAGCTATTGGTTTCATCATGTTTATGCTTCTTACAATATCTATCTGTTGGGGAACGTAGTAATTTCAAAAAATTTCCTACGCACACGCAAGATCATGGTGATGGCATAGCAACGAGAGGGGAGAGTGTTGTCTACGTACCCTCATAGACAGTTAAGCGGAAGCGTTATGACAACGCGGTTGATGTAGTCGTATGTCTTCACGATCCGACCGATCCAAGCACCGAACGTACGGCACCTCCGTGTTCAGCACACCTTCAGCTCGATGACGTTCCCCGTGCTCCAATCCAGCAAAGCGTCGGGGATGAGTTCCGTCAGCACGGCGGCATGGTGATGATGATGTTCTACCGGCGCAGGGCTTCGCCTAAACTCCGCGACGATATGATCGAGGTGGAATATGGTGGATGGGGGCACCGCACATGGCTAAGGAACGATCCGTAGATCAACTTGTGTGTCTTAGGGGTGCCCCCTCCCCCGTATATAAAGGGGGAGAGGAGGAGGGGGCCGGCCAAGGGGAGAGGTGCACCCTAGGGGGGGCAATCCTACTCCAAGTAGGTTTGGCACCCCCTTTCCTATTAGGGGTAGGAGAGGGAAGGAAGGGAGGGGAGGGAAGAAGGAAAGGGGGGGCCGGCCCCCCTCCCAATTAGGATTGAGCTTGGGGGGGGGGGCGCCCCCTCCTTTGCTCCTTCTCCCTCCTTTCCACTAAGGCCCAATAAGGCCCATATACTTACCGGGGGGTTCCGGTAACCTCCCGAAACTCCCATATAGTCCCAATCTCATCCGAAACCTTTCTGGTGTCCAAATATATCTATCCAATATATCAATCTTTATGTCTCAACCATTTCGAGACTCCTCGTCATGTCCGTGATCACATCCGGGACTCTGAACAAACTTCGGTACATCAAAACTTATAAACTCATAATAAAACTGTCATCGTAACGTTAAGCGTGCGGACCCTATGGGTTCGAGAACTATGTAGACATGACTTAGAACTATTCTTGGTCAATAACCAATAGTGGAACCTGGATGTTCATATTCGTTCCCACATATTCTACGAAGATCTTTATTGGTCAAACCGCATAACAACATACGTTGTTCCCTTTGTCATCGGTATGTTACTTGCCCGAGATTCGATCGTCGGTATCCAATACCTAGTTCAATCTCGTTACCGGCAAGTCTCTTTACTCGTTCCGTAATATATCATCCCGTAACTAACTCATTAGTTACAATGCTTCCAAGGCTTAAGTGATGTGTATTACCGAGAGGGCCCAGAGATACCTCTCCGACAATCGGAGTGACAAAAACTAATCTCGAATTATGCCAACTCAACATGTACCTTTGGAGACACCTGTAGAGCACCTTTATAATCACCAAGTTACGTTGTGTCGTTTGGTAGCACACAAAGTGTTCCTCCGGTAAACGGGAGTTGCACAATCTCATAGTTGTAGGAACTTTGTATAAGTCATGAAGAAAGCAATAGCAACATACTAAACGATCAAGTGCTAAGCTAACGGAATGGGTCAAGTCAATCACATCATTCTCCTAATGATGTGATCCCATTAATCAAATGACAACACATGCCTATGGTCAGGAAACACAACCATCTTTGATCAATGAGCTAGTCAAGTAGAGGCATACTAGTGACACTATGTTTGTCTATGCATTCACACATGTATCATGTTTCCGGTTAATACAATTCTAGCATGAATAATAAACATTTATCATGATATGAGGAAATAAATAATAACTTTATTATTGCCTCTAGGGAATATTTCCTTCAGTCTCCCACTTGCACTAGAGTCAATAATCTAGATTACATAGTAATGATTCTAACACCCATGGAGTCTTGGTGCTAATCATGTTTTGCTCGTGAGAGAGGCTTAGTCAATGGGTCTGCAACATTCAGATCCGTATGTATCTTGCAAATCTCTATGTCTCCCACTTGGACTTGGTCCCGAATGGAATTGTAGCGTCTCTTGATGTGCTTGGTCCTCTTGTGAAATCTGGATTCCTTTGCCAAGGCAATTGTACCAGTATTGTCACAGAAGATATTCATTGGTCCCGATGCACTAGGTATAACACCTAGATCGGAAATGAACTCCTTCATCCAGACTCCTTCATTTGTTGCTTCCGAAGCAGCTATGTACTCCGCTTCACATGTAGATCCCGCCACGACGCTTTGTTTAGAACTACACCAACTTACAGCTCCACCGTTCAATAAAAATACGTATCCGGTTTGCGATTTAGAATCGTCCGGATCAGTGTCAAAGCTTGCATCGACGTAACCATTTACGACTAGCTCTTTGTCACCTCCATATATGAGAAAAATATCCTTAGTCCTTTTCAGGTATTTCAGGATGTTCTTGACCGCTGTCCAGTGACCCACTCCTGGATTACTTTGGTACCTCCCTGCCAAACTAATAGCAAGGCACACATCAGGTCTGGTACACAGCATTGCATACATGATAGAGCCTATGGCTGAAGCATAGGGAACTCCTTTCATTTTCTCTCTATCTTCTGCAGTGGTCGGGCATTGAGTCTGACTCAACTTTATACCTTGTAATACAGGCAAGAACCCTTTCTTTGCCTGATCCATATTGAACCTTTTCAACACTTTATCAAGGTACGTGCATTGTGAAAGTCCAATCAAGAGTCTTGATCTATCTCTATAGATCTTAATGCCCAATATGTAAGCAGCTTCACCGAGGTCTTTCATTGAAAAACTTTTATTCAAGTATCCTTTTATGCTATCGAGAAATTCTATATCATTTCCAATCAACAATATGTCATCCACATATAATATTAGAAATGCTATAGAGCTCCCACTCACTTTCTTGTAAATACAGGCTTCTCCAAAAGTCTGTATAAAACCATATGCTTTGATCACACTATCGAAGCGTTTATTCCAACTCCGAGAGGCTTGCACCAGACCATAGATTGATCGCTGGAGCTTGCACACTTTGTTAGCTCCCTTAGGATCGACAAAACCCTCTGGTTGCATCATATACAACTCTTCTTCCAGAAATCCATTCAGGAATGCAGTTTTGACATCCATCTGCCAAATTTCATAATCATAAAATGCGGCAATCGCTAACATGATTCGGACAGACTTAAGCATCGCTACGGGTGAGAAAGTCTCATCGTAGTCAACCCCTTGAACTTGTCAAAAACCTTTCTCAACAAGTCGAGCTTTATAGTTACATTACCGTCAGCGTCAGTCTTCTTCTTAAAAATCCATTTATTCTCAATGGCTTGCCGATCATCGGGCAAGTCAACCAAAGTCCATACTTTGTTCTCATACATGGATCCCATCTCAGATTTCATGGCTTCTAGCCATTTTGTGGAATCTGGGCTCATCATCGCTTCCTCATAGTTCGTAGGTTCATCATGGTCAAGTAACATGACTTCCAGAATAGGATTACCGTACCACTCTGGTGCAGATCTTACTCTGGTAGACCTACGAGGTTCAGTAGAAACTTGATCTGAAGTTTCATGATCAATATCATTAACTTCCTCACTAATTGGTGTAGATGTCACAGGAACTGATTTCTGTGATGAACTACTTTCCAATAAGGGAGCAGACATAGTTATCTCATCAAGTTCTACTTTCCTCCCACTCACTTCTTTCGAGAGAAACTCTTTTTCTAGAAAGGATCCATTCTTAGCAACGAATGTCTTGCCTTCGGATCTGTGATAGAAGGTGTACCCAACAGTCTCTTTTGGGTATCCTATGAAGACACATTTCTCCGATTTGGGTTCGAGCTTATCTGGTTGAAGTTTCTTTACAAAAGCCCCAAACTTTAAGAAACGACAACTTTAGTTTCTTGCCAAACCACAGTTCATAAGGCGTCGTCTCAATGGATTTTGATGGTGCCCTATTCAATGTGAATGCAGCCGTCTCTAAAGCATAACCCCAAAACGATAGCGGTAAATCAGTAAGAGACATCATAGATCGCACTATATCTAGTAAAGTGCGATTACGACGTTCGGACACACCATTTCGTTGTGGTGTTCCGGGTGGCGTGAGTTGCGAAACTATTCCGCATTGTTTCAAATGTAAACCAAACTCGTAACTCAAATATTCTCCTCCACGATCAGATCGTAGAAACTTAATTTTCTTGTTACGATGATTTTCCACTTCACTCTGAAATTCTTTGAAATTTTCAAATGTTTCAGACTTGTGTTTCATTAAGTAGATATACCCATATCTGCTCAAATCATCTATGAAGGTGAGAAAATAACGATATCTGCCACGAGCTTCAATATTCATCGGTCCACATACATCTGTATGTATGATTTCCAACAAATCTGTTGCTCTCTCCATAGTACCGGAGAACGGTGTTTTAGTCATCTTGCCCATGAGGCACGGTTCGCAAGTACCAAGTGATTCATAATCAAGTGATTCCAAAAGTCCATCAGTATGGAGTTTCTTCATGCGCTTTATACCGATATGACCTAAACGGCAGTGCCACAAATAAGTTGCACTATCATTATCAACTCTGCATCTTTTGGCTTCGACATTATGAATATGTGTATTACTACTATCGAGATTCAATAAAAATAGACCACTCTTCAAGGGTGCATGACCATAAAAGATATTACTCATATAAATAGAACAACTATTATTCTCTGATTTAAATGAATAACCGTCTCGCATCAAACAAGATCCAGATATAATGTTCATGCTCAACGCTGGCACCAAATAACAATTATTCAGGTCTAAAACTAATCCCGAAGGTAGATGTAGAGGTAGCGTGCCGACCGCGATCACATCGACTTTGGAACCGTTTCCCACGCGCATCGTCACCTCGTCCTTGGCCAGTGCTCGCTTATTCCGTAGTCCCTGTTTCGAGTTGCAAATATTAGCAACAGAACCAGTATCAAATACCCAGGTGCTACTACGAGCTCTAGTTAGGTACACATCAATAACATGTATATCACATATACCTTTGTTCACTTTGCCATCCTTATTATCCGCCAAATACTTGGGGCAGTTCCGCTTCCAGTGACCAGTTTGCTTGCAGTAGAAGCACTTAGTTTCAGGCTTAGGTCCAGACTTGGGTTTCTTCTCTTGAGCAGCAACTTGCTTACTGTTCTTATTGAAGTTCCCCTTCTTCTTCCCTTTGCCCTTTTTCTTGAAACTAGTGGTCTTGTTGACCATCAACACTTGATGCTCATTCTTGATTTCTACCTCCGCAGCCTTTAGCATTGCGAAGAGCTCGGGAATTGTCTTGTTCATCCCTTGCATATTATAGTTCATCACGAAGCTCTTGTAGCTTGGTGGCAGTGATTGGAGAATTCTGTCAATGACGCTATCATCCGTAAGATTAACTCCCAGTTGAATCAAGTGATTATTATACCCAGACATTTTGAGTATATGCTCACTGACAGAACTATTCTCCTCCATCTTGCAGCTGTAGAACTTATTGGAGACTTCATATCTCTCAATCTGGGCATTTGCTTGAAATATTAACTTCAACTCCTGGAACATCTCATATGCTCCATGACGTTCAAAACGTCGTTGTAGACCCGGTTCTAAGCCGTAAAGCATGGCACACTGAACTATAGAGTAGTCATCAGCTTTGCTCTGCCAGACATTCACAACATCTGGCGTTGCTCCTGCAGCAGGCCTGGCACCCAGCGGTGCTTCCAGGACGTAATTATTCTGTGCAGCAATGAGGATAATCCTCAAGTTATGGACCCAGTCCGTGTAATTGCTACCATCATCTTTCAACTTTGCTTTCTCTAGGAACGCATTAAAATTCAACGGAACAACAGCACGAGCCATCTATCTACAACAAACATAGACAAGCAAAATACTATCAGGTACTAAGTTCATGATAAATTTAAATTCAATTAATCATATTACTTAAGAACTCCCACTTAGACAGATATCTCTCTAGTCATCTAAGTGATTACGTGATCCAAATCAACTAAACCATAACCGATCATCACGTGAGATGGAGTAGTTTTCAATGGTGAACATCACTATGTTGACCATATCTACTATATGATTCACGCTCGACCTTTCGGTCTCCGTGTTCCGAGGCCATATCTGCATATGCTAGGCTCGTCAAGTATAAACTGAATATTCTGCGTGTGCAAAACTGGCTTGCACCCGTTGTAGATGGACGTAGAGCTTATCACACCCGATCATCACGTGGTGTCTGGGCACGACGAACTTTGGCAACGGTGCATATTCAGGGAGAACACTTCTTGATAATTTTTAGTGAGAGATCATCTTAAAATGCTACCGTCAATCAAAGCAAGATAAGATGCATAAAGGATAAACATCACATGCAATCAATATAAGTGATATGATATGGCCATCATCATCTTGTGCTTGTGATCTCCATCTCCGAAGCACCGTCGTGATCACCATCGTCACCGGCGTGACACCTTGATCTGCATCGTAGCATCGTTGTCGTTTACGCCATCTATTGCTTCTACGACTATCGCTACCGCTTAGTGATAAAGTAAAGCAATTACAGGGCGTTTGCATTTCATACAATAAAGCGACAACCATATGGCTCCTGCCAGTTGCCGATAACTTCGGTTACAAAACATGATCATCTCATACAATAAATATATCATCACGTCTTGACCATATCACATCACAACATGCCCTGCAAAAACAAGTTAGACGTCCTCTACTTTGTTGTTGCAAGTTTTACGTGGCTGCTACGGGCTTAGCAAGAACCGTTCTTACCTACGCATCAAAACCACAACGATAGTTTGTCAAGTTAGTGCTGTTTTAACCTTCGCAAGGACCGGGCGTAGCCACACTCGGTTGAACTAAAGTTGGAGAAATGACACCCGCCAGCCACCTGTGTGCAAAGCACGTCGGTAGAACCAGTCTCACGTAAGCGTACGCGTAATGTCGGTCCGGGCCACTTCATCCAACAATACCTCTGAACCAAAGTATGACATGCTGGTAAGCAGTATGACTTGTATCACCCACAACTCACTTGTGTTCTACTCGTGCATATAACATCAATGCATAAAACCTAGGCTCGGATGCCACTGTTGGGGAACGTAGTAATTTCAAAAAAATTCCTACGCACACGCAAGATCATGGTGATGGCATAGCAACGAGAGGGGAGAGTGTTGTCTACGTACCCTCGTAGACCGTTAAGCGGAAGCGTTATGAAAACGCGGTTGATGTAGTCGTACGTCTTCACGATCCGACCGATCCAAGAACCGAACGTACGGCACCTCCGTGTTTAGCACACGTTTAGCTCGATGACGTTCCCCGTGCTCCAATTCAGCAAAGCATCGGGGATGAGTTCCGTCAGCACGACGGCGTGGTGACGATGATGATGTTCTACCGGCGCAGGGCTTCACCTAAACTCCGCGACGATATGACCGAGGTGGAATATGGTGGAGGGGGGCACCGCACACGGCTAAGGAACGATCCGTAGATCAACTTGTGTGTCTTAGGGGTGCCCCCTCCCCCGTATATAAAGGGGGAGAGGAGGAGGGAGCCGGCCAAGGGGAGAGGCGCCCCCTAGGGGGGGCAATCCTACTCCAAGTAGGTTTGGCCCCCCTTTCCTATTAGGGGTAGGAGAGGGAAGGAAGAGAGGGGAGGGAAGAAGGAAAGGGGGGCCGGACCCCCTCCCAATTCGGATTCGGCTTGGGGGGGGGGCGCCCCTCCTTTGCTGCTTCTCCCTCCTTTCCACTAAGGCCCAATAAGGCCCATATACTTACCGGGGGGTTCCGGTAACCTCCCGGAACTCCGGTATAGTCCCAATCTCATCCGGAACCTTTTCGGTGTCCAAATATATCCGTCCAATATATCAATCTTTATGTCTCGACCATTTCGAGACTCCTCGTCATGTCCGTGATCACATCCGGGACTCCGAACAAACTTCGGTACATCAAAACTTATAAACTCATAATAAAACTATCATCGTAACGTTAAGCGTGCGGACCCTACGGGTTCGAGAACTATGTAGACATGACTTAGAACTATTCTCGGTCAATAACCAATAGTGGAACCAGGATGTTCATATTGCTTCCCACATATTCTACGAAGACCTTTATCGGTCAAACCGCGTAACAACATACGTTGTTCCCTTTGTCATCGGTATGTTACTTGCCCGAGATTCGATCGTCGGTATCCAATACCTAGTTCAATATCGTTACCGGCAAGTCTCTTTACTCGTTCCGTAATATATCATCCCGTAACTAACTCATTAGTTACAATGCTTGCAAGGCTTAAGTGATGTGTATTACTGAGATGCCCAGAGATACCTCTCCGACAATCGGAGTGACAAAAACTAATCTCGAATTATGCCAACTCAACATGTACCTTTGGAGACACCTGTAGAGCACCTTTATAATCACCCAATTACGTTGTGACGTTTGGTAGCACACAAAGTGTTCCTCCGGTAAACGGGAGTTGCACAATCTCATAGTTGTAGGAACTTTGTATAAGTCATGAAGAAAGCAATAGCAACATACTAAACAATCAATTGCTAAGCTAACGGAATGGGTCAAATCAATCACATCATTCTCCTAATGATGTGATCCCATTAATCAAATGACAACATATGCCTATGGTCAGGAAACACAACCATCTTTGATCAATGAGCTAGTCAAGTAGAGGCATACTAGTGACACTATGTTTGTCTATGTATTCACACATGTATCATGTTTCCGGTTAATACAATTCTAGCATGAATAATAAACATTTATCATGATATGAGGAAATAAATAATAACTTTATTATTGCCTCTAGGGCATATTTCGTTCACTATCATCCCTATAAGGCATGTCTTCACAAATTCTATTCACTCCACAAAAATTGACATGCTTATAAGAAACTTCTTTATCATGACTAGTGCAATCATCATTAATATCATGAATATTCATAGCAAGCACACTAACAACATTGCAATCATGCTCATCATTCAAATATTTCATGCCAAACATTTTATTGACTTCTTCTTCTAACACTAGAGCTCAATTTTCCTTTCCATCATTTTCACGAAAGACATTAAAAGATGAAGCATATGAGGCAACCTCAATTCCATTTTTTTGTAGTTTTATTTTATAGACTAAACTAGTGATAAAACAAGAAACTAAAAGATTCAATCGCAAGATCTAAAGATATACCTTCAAGCACTCATCTCCCCGGCAACGGCGCCAGAAAAGAGCTTGATGTCTACTACGCAACCTTCTTCTTGTAGACTCATGTTGGGCCTCCAAGTGCAGAGTTTTGTAGGACAGTAGAAAATTTACCTCAAGTGGATGACCTAAGGTTTATAAACCCGTGGGAGGCGTAGGATGAAGATGGTCTCTCTCAAACAACCCTGCAACCAAATAACAAAGGGTCTCTTGTGTCCCCAACACACCCAATACAATGGTAAATTGTATAGGTGCACTAGTACATCGAAGAAATGGTGATACAAGTGTAATATGGATGGTAGATAAAGGTTTTTGTAATCTGAAAATATAAAAACAGCAAGGTAGCAAGTAACAAAAGTGAGCAAACGGTATTTCAATGCTTGGAAACAAGGCCTAGGGTTCATACTTTCACTAGTGCAAGTTCTCTCAACAATGATAACATAATTAAATCATATGGAAATCCCTCAACATGCGACAAAGAGTCACTCCAAAGTTCCTATCGCGGAGAACATAAGATGAAATTGCTTGTAGGGTACGAAACCACCTCAAAGTTATTCTTTCTGATCAATCCATTGGGCCATTCCTATAAGTGTCACAAACATCCCTAGAGTTTGTAGTAAAATAACAACATATGACACACATCAATCAACCCTAACATCACCTAGATACTCCAATGTCACCACAACTATCCGTGGGTTAATTATACGATATGCATCAAACAACTTCAGATTCATAATATCCAATCCAACACAAAGAACTTCAAAGATTGCCCCAAGATTTCTATCGGGGAAACAAGGATGAAAATGTGCATCAACCCCTATGCATAAAGTACCCCAATGTCACCTCGGGAATCCGCGAGTTGAGTGCCAAAACATACATTGAGTGAATCAATGGAACACCCCATTGTCACCACGGGTATCCCACACAAGACATACATCAAGTGTTCTCAAATCCATAATAGTATTCAATCCCATAATAGTGAAACCTCAAAGGTAAAACTCAATTCGTCACAAGAAGGTATAGGGGGAGAAACACCATATGATCCAACTATAGTAACAAAGCTCATGGTACATCAAGATCGTGCCAAATCAAGAACACAAGAGAGAGAGAGAGAGAGAGAGAGAGAGAGAGAGAGATAACACATAGCTACTGGTACATACCCTCATCCTCGAGGGTGAACTACTCTCTCCTCGTCATGCTGACCGCCGAGATGATGAAGATGGCCTCCGGTGATGGTTTTCCCCCTTCGGTAGGGTGCCGGAACGGGCTCCTGATTGGTTTTTCGTGGCTATAGAGGCTTGCAGCGGTGTAACTTCCGATCCAGGTTTCTTTCTGGAGGTTTCAGGATTTATATGAATTTTTGGCGTCGGTCTCATGTCAAGGGGGTCCACGAGGCAGCAGCAAGGCAGGGGGTGTGCCCTAGGGGTGCGCGCCCTCCACCCTTGTAGTTGCCTCAGGACTCTTTTAGACCAACTCTTGTGCTTCGGGGTCTCTTTTGGTCCATAAAAATCACCGTAAATTTTCAGCCCATTCCGAGAAGATTTATTTCTGCACAAAAAATGGCACCACGGTAATTCTGCTGAAAACAATGTCAGTCCGGGTTAGTTCTAATCAAATCATACCAAAATTATATAAAATTGTTGTAAACATGGCATGAATACTTCATAAATTATAGATATGTTGGAGACTTATCAGCGACCGAGGGAGTCCTGGACTAGAGGGTCCTCGGGAGACCAACCTGTCTCTCATGGGCCGGACCGATGGGCCGCACCGTATCCGGACTGAAGACTTCTTATGCCTTGAAGTGCACCACAAGTCATGATGGATGATCTGATGTTTCCTTGGTATAACTGACTATCTGTAAACCCTAGTACCCTTGATGTCTATATAAACCAGGGGGCTTAGTCCATAGAGGCTAGAGGAACAATTACCATCCTACTAGTTAGGGTTTAGTTCGTCTGATCTCGTGGTAGATATACTCTGTAATCCCCTCATACACAAGCAATATAATCAAGCAGTACGTAGGGTTTTACCTCTTAGAGAGGGCCCAAACCTGGGTAAACATCGTGGCCTACGTCTATTGTTCCCCATCGATCCAAGGTCCATAGTTCGGGACCCCCTACCCGATATCCACCGGTTTTGACACCGACACCCGTACTTGGCCATGGAAAGATCTAGAGCGAAGGGAAAGTGGGAGGCCTTGAGCATCACCAATGACGACTTCGAGGATCTGAAGCGCGTGGGTGATCTCTACGCTAACATTGTTCATCGGGCCCCCGAGGAGGGCCAGGTCATACCAACGCCCCGTGCCGGCGAGCGGTAGTGTTCATTCCCCACTTTATCTAGGGATTGGGCTTCCCGCTTCACCCCTTCATACGAGAACTAGTGTTCTTCTACGGCTGGACTTCCATGACCTGGCTCCAAATTCTTTTATGCACATCTCGGCCTACATCACCGTCTGCGAGGCTTTTCTCCGGATCCAACCGCACTTCAGCCTATTGCTAAAAGTGTTCAACATCAAGCCGAAGATCGTTGACGACTAGCAGGCGGATTGCGCGGGGGTGGGGGGGGGCAATGGTGAGTAGGCTCGCCCTAATCGGGTGGCCGGAGGGCTCATTTATCGATACTAGCAAAAACTGGTAGAAAGAGTGGTTCAATGTCATAGAGCCTCGTCAAGAGGCCTGGGCGGCCGCCTCGGCATTCAAATTTGGACCCCCAGCGAGACTAACATCATGGACGAAGAAGGGTATCGAGAGGGGGTCCACTATAGAGGGGGAGGCGCTGCAGAAGCGCGTCCCCAATATGATGAAGGCAGGAGCCAAGCTGGCCAACGTGGTCCAGGTCGTGCTCCATCACCGCCTCCTTCCTTGCCAACTCCGAGCCACCCCAATGTGGGCGTGGAATCTCGAAGACCCTCGCACCATGCTCCACTTCTTCGGCACCACTCACGAAAATTTGTGGAAGTTGTTATTCACGCCATAGAAGACATGGCCGGCCAAGGAGGAGGACATCGACCTTGATGTCGGGCACCCCGCTAAGGAGGTAACGATAAATCATCCTTTTCGTGTTCGGATTTGTATTACAGTTAAAGCCCTTACCTTATCTGTCTTCTTTACACAGAACTAGCTCAAGAAGGACGTGCTGATCTCTAGCCCGGTCCCTCTACCTGAAGACCCAGATCAGCTCAACTTAAGGAGCTATTGAACGTGGCGCCATACAAGGCGCCAGAGAAAAAGGAGGAGAAGAAGAAGAACCCCACGAGGGAGGACCGGGAGGGCCTTCACCCACGAGTCCCTCCGAACACAACGTCTAGGGATACCCACACCCCTCTATGCTCGAGGGGAAGCAGTATGAAGAGGAGGATGAGGAGGAGAGAGACTCCTCCCGCACCAGGAAGAGGGCGGCTTCGGGAGACACCAAGGAGGAGCACCCTCCCCATGCTTCGAAGAGAATCAAGGGCAAGTTAGTCTTGCACGGCGACAGATTGGATTCTGATGAGGAATCCGTAGCCTCCGAGAAGGTCCCGGAGAAGGTTCCCAGGGTCAAGCCCCTCGCCGAAAGGTAAAAATCCAAAGACTATTCGGGCGTCGACTCCGCTAACTTGTTACTGACAGCATGCGTATTCCCATGTTACAGCCCGACGTGCGACCTCCCTACTGACCAGATGTCAGAGGGTACTTCTCCACCAACCGACTTGGCGAAAAGAGGAGGGGCGTCACACTCTACGCCTCCTCCGGTCAACAGGGAGACCAAGGAGGTGTTGTCCCAAAGGACCCCACCCGGGACAAACACGTGGGGTGATGGCTGAGGGAGTCCTGGATTGGGGGGGGGGGGTATCCGGATAGCCGGACTATATACTTTGTCCGGACTGTTGGAGCATGAAGATACAAGACTCAAGACTCCGTCCCGTGTCTGGATGGGACTCTCCTTTGCATGGAAGACAAGCTTGGCGATCCGGATATTATATTTCCTTCCTCGTAACCGACTCCATGTAAACCCTAGCCTTCTCTGGTGTCTATATAAACCGGAGAGTTTAGTCCTTAGAGGGACGATCACAATCATAATCATCATAGGCTAGCTTCTAGGATTTAGCCTCTATGATCTCGTGGTAGATCAACTCTTGTACTACTTCTATCATCAATATCAATCAAGCAGGAAGTAGGGTTTTACCTCCGTCGAGAGGGCCCGAACCTAGGTAAACAATGTGTCCCTTGCCTCCTGTTACCATTAGCCTAAGACGCACAGATCGGGACCCCCTACCCGAGATCCGCCGGTTTTGACACCGACATTGGTGCTTTCATTGAGAGTTCCTCTGTGTCGTCGCTGCAAGGCTTGATGGCTCCTTCAAACGTCAACAACACGGTCTAGGACGAGACTTTTCTCCCCGGACAAATCTTCCTGTTCGGCGGCTTCGCACTACGGGCCAATTCGCTTGTCCAACTGGAGCAGATCGACAACTACGCCCCTGGCCACCAGGTCAGGTTCGGAAACCTGAACTACACGGCTGATATCTGTGGAGACTTGATCTTCAACGGATTCGGGCCTCGGCCAGGAGCGCCGGATAGTCACGATGAGCATGGCTTAGACCTGCTGTCGGACAATGCTCGGGGTGTCGCCCCTGCGGTAGCCCCGGACCTAGATCTGGAGCAGACTGCATTGCCTAAGGATGGGTGGATGGACCTCGCCCCGCAAGCCACACACTCATCGGCGGTAGAGCCAAACACAGGCCTCGCCCCCAAAGAAGCATCACATTTTTATCATTGCTTTGTGCTGTGACTCAAGGACCAAATCCATTCGACAGATTCCAGAAAACCCTTCTTGGAAATTGATGTCAAAGGGGGAGAGAGAGATCACATCAAAGCTTATCATTTAGAGAGAGATCCTTAGGGGGAGAGAGAGATCTCCAGGGGGAGAGAGAAAGTATTTCTCAAGGATCCTAGATGCTTGGTGTTCAAGAGGAGAGATGCCACATGTCTTCTTGAGGGGAGAGACATGTTCATATGTTCATATGTTCTTATTTGCATTAGCTTGCATTAGCTTTGTTCATTTATATATCGTTCAGCTCTGATTTTCTGTTCCCTATCTTCTCCCAGTATCCTATGCTAGATTCAGGGGGAGCAAGACTACTAAGGGAAAGAAATCATTTAAATTCATTGCATATCTTTACTCTTGGGGACATGTCAAATCCAATGTGGTACTTAGTACTCACTCTCTACATGTCATCCCAGTCTTGGTATTCTTGTGGTTTCTTCTGTTTGCTCTGGCTAGTAGATGTACCTGTGTTATCTAACCTTGTTTGCGCAGGTTCATTCCATCCTAAGCCAACTCAAGACTACAAGGTAAGTATACGCATCACAATCATGTGTATGAGGAATTCTTGCGGATGTACATACTGTTTGCAAGAAGGACTCATGAGCATGAAGGTATTTTCTTTAATATTCTTTGCTCTGATGCATATGGCCAAGATACATGTAACACATTGCCTACTCTATCATGGTTATGCTCTCACATGCTTCTATATTCCATATTTACATTATTGCATACATGTAGGGGGAGCCTATGCTTGTTACATGTCTTTCCAAAGCTTTACTTGCTATTCTCTATATCTTTATCTAAAGCTTTGATGTATGTTGTCATCAATTACCAAAAAGGGGGAGATTGAAATCACAAGTGCTCCCTAGGTGGTTTTGGTAATTAATGTCAACATATCTCTTGTTGGACTAACACTTTTATCTAGTATGTTTCAGATAAGTTCAACAATGGAGTGGCATGGACTAAAGGATGTGGGAACTCCTTCAAGATGCTAAGGACAAAGGATTGGCTCAAGCTTCAAGCTCAAGACTCTTCACTTTACATTTTAGTGATCCAAGATCACATTGAGTCTATAGGAAAAGCCAATACTATCAAGAAGGGATGAGGTGTTGCTTAATGAGTTTCTTGCTCCACAGTGCTTAGTGATATGCTCCAAAACCCTCAACTACTTTCCCACTTCCACACATATGTCCTAAACCTAAAGTCAAACTCGGCCCCATTGATTCTTTCTATTCGACGCCACCGAGTTTGGATGTCATAGCCACTACCACAAACCCTAGGCAAATCGGTCTCACCGATAGGGATCTCAGTCTCACCGAGATGGGATTGTAATCCCGCTGTGTATGTCCATTACCAAAATCGGTCTCATCGAGTTTGAGCAATCGATACTACCGAGATTACAATGCAAACTTCCTGGTTGACTCATTACCAAAATCGGTTCCACCGAGTTTGTGTAATCGGTCCAACAGAGTTTGCCTGACCAACTCTCTGGTTAGCTAATTACCAAAATCGGTCCAACCGAGTTTGTGTAATCGGTCTCACCGAGATTACGTTATGCCCTAACCCTAACCATATCGGTCCTACCGAGTTGCATGTCGGTCCCATCGAAAATGCTAACGGTCACTAGATTCACTAAATCGGTCCGACCGAGTTTGTTGATTCGGTCCCACCGAGTTTGGTAGATTGTGTGTAACGGTTAGATTTTGTGTGGAGGCTATATATACCCCTCCACCTCCTCTTCATTCGTGGAGAGAGCCATCAGAACAAACCTACACTTCCAACTTACCATTTCTGAGAGAGAAATACCTACTCATGTGTTGAGGCCAATATATTCCATTCCTACCATATGAATCTTGATCTCTAGCCTTCCCCAAGTTGCTTTCCACTCAAATCTTCTTTCCACCAGATCCAGATCCTATGAGAGAGAGTTGAGTGTTGGGGAGACTATCATTTGAAGCACAAGAGCAAGGAGTTCATCATCAATGCACCATTTGTTACTTCTTGGAGAGTGGTGTCTCCTAGATTGGCTAGGTGTCACTTGGGAGCCTCCGACAAGATTGTGGAGTTGAACCAAGGAGTTTGTAAGGGCAAGGAGATCGCCTACTTCGTGAAGATCTACCGCTAGTGAGGCAAGTCCTTCGTGGGCGACGGCCATGGTGGGATAGAAAAGGTTGCTTCTTCGTGGACCCTTCGTGGGTGGAGCCCTCCATGGACTCGCGCAACCGTTACCCTTCGTGGATTGAAGTCTCCACCAACGTGGATGTACGATAGCACCACCTATCGGAACCACGCCAAAAACATCCATGTCTCCAATTGCGTTTGAATCCTCCAAACCCTTCCCTTTACATTTTTGCAAGTTGCATGCTTTACTTTCCGCTGCTCATATACTCTTTGCATGCTTGCTTGCTATGTGTTGTGAATGTTAAACTTGTGCCTAAACTCCACTTAAACTTTAAAGAGTCTTAAAAACTGCAACTTTGGTACTTAGTGTCTAATCACCCCCCCTCTAGACACCTCTTCTCAAGGTCCTATAAGTGGTATCAGTGCATTGGTCTCCATTGCCTTGGTTTAATCACCATTGGAGGAAGATGGATGAGTCTACTTTGGGGAGTCTTAGACATAGAGTGCCTATTCTTGATGGAGAGTATTTTCATGAGTGAAAAAATGAGATGCTTGTAATTTTCAATCAATATCATTTGAACAAGTACATTTCTATCCCTTGTGCACCTCATGTTGATCCTATGCATCCTACTCTTGATGAGTCAATTGATATGATTAGGAATCTTAGAACTGCCGAACTTATCATTAGAGGATTGCCTAGAAACTTGATTGGATGTTTGCCTACTATAAAGTGTGCCTACACTATATGGAAATTTCTTGAGGAACGCTTTCCGAATTATTCCTTAAAAAATCTTGATGAAATTCTCCATAAGTCTATTGCCTTGAGTAAGATGAATACTAGTGATCCTATGTTTGGTGATCGTCTATTTGAGCTTACAAACCTTATGCGTGGCAAAGGAGATGTTGGAATTGTTAGTGATATTATTTCCGAAGCTATAAAAATTCATAAGCAAGATCATTGTCAAACTCACTCTAACGAATTACCCTCTCTAGGATTTGATCCACCACATGACGATGTTGAACATGGATACTATGATGAGGATGATGATAGTGACTTCGATCTTGATGATGCAATGAGACATTTTGGTCTTATGGCAAATCTTCGGGGATATATGTCAGGCGGAAAGGAATGGGTTATAGATAGTGGATGTACCAATCACATGACCAGAGATAAAGACATGTTTCGTGAGCTTGCTGAAAATGATAGTCCTCGAAAGTATGTCACCTTCGGTGACAACTCAAAGGGTAAGGTGGTTTGCCTCGGTAAGGTGGCCATATCACATGATAGCTCCATACAAAATGCCATGCTCGTTGAATCTCTTGGATACAACTTACTTTCAGTATCTAGACTTGCTGATTTTGGTTTCAATGTCTTATTTACTGAAGTAGATTGCCAAGTGTTTCGTTGAGACAATCATAAAATGGTCTTTACCGGTGTGCGTAGATGTGATCTATACATTGTTGATTTCACTAAAAAGGCTCAACCTAAAACTTGCTTCATTGCTGAATCCTCAAA
Organism: Triticum timopheevii; assembly: GCA_963921465.1. Lineage (NCBI taxonomy): Eukaryota > Viridiplantae > Streptophyta > Magnoliopsida > Poales > Poaceae > Triticum > Triticum timopheevii. The sequence continues at coordinate 243,039,109 of OY997274.1, read as the reverse complement.
AGGTTGGTTATGGCATAGACGATTAGGTCATGTTGGTATGCGAAACCTTGACAAGCTTATTAAAGGAAATCATATCCTTGGAGTTAACGATGTCATATTAGATAAGGATAGACTTTGCAGTGCTTGTCAAGCAGGTAAAACAGGTTGGAGGAAGGCATCCCGGGAAGAACATCATGACCACAAGGAGGCCACTCGAGCTACTTCACATGGATCTTTTTGGTCCCAACTCTTACAAGAGTCTCGGTGGAAATTCTTTTGGTCTAGTTATAGTTGATGATTTTTCAAGATTTACGTGGGTGTTCTTTCTCGATGATAAATCGCAGGTCCAAAAGATCTTCAAAAACTTTGCTAGGAAGGCCCAAAATCAATTTGAAGTAAAGATCAAGAAGGTTCGCAGCGACAACGGAACGGAGTTCAAGAACGCAAATGTGGACACCTTTCTTGACGAAGAAGGGATTTCACACGAGTTCTCGGCTACGTACACACCTCAACAAAATGGAGTTGTTGAGAGGAAGAACCGGACGCTCATCGAAATGGCGAGAACGATGCTTGATGAGTACAAGACACCGAAGCACTTTTGGTCAGAAGCGGTTGAGACAGCTTGTCATGCAACAAATCGCTTGTATCTTCACAAGCCACTCGGCAAGACGGCATACGAGCTCCTCACCGGTAACAAACCCTAAGTTGGATACTTTCGAGTATTCGGCTCAAAGTGCTACATTCTTGATAAGCATCGTCGTTCTAAATTTGCTCCTAAGTCTCATGAAGGTTTCCTACTAGGTTATGGCTCAAACTCTTACACTTACCGTGTCTACAACAATTTCACCCGAAAGGTTGAAGAGACGGTAGATGTGAAGTTTGATGAATCTAATGGCTCGCAAGTAGAGCAATTGCCAATTGATGTAGGAGACAAAGATCCTTCGGAAGCAATCCAAGACTTGTCTATTGGCAAGGTCCGTCCAACGGAGGTGAAGGAGAGTACCTCGTCTGTCCAAGTGGAAGCTTCTACTTCATGACAAGGTGAACCAAGAATTGATACTGAAGCATCCACGAGTGGGATACGCCAAGATGAAGAAAACGAGGAAGTGCATCAAGATGAACGTCAACAACCTCCTTCTCCACCACGACAAGAGAACGACAACGCCAACAATGAAGAAGGCCAAGAAGAAGAACAAGATGACGAAGAAGTTCAACCAAGAACCAAGCAAAAGCTTTCACGAGTTAGAGCAAGAATTGCTAAAGACCATCCCGTCGAGAAAATCTACAATGATATTCAAACCGTAAGAATCACTAGCTCTAAAACTCGTTTAGCTAACTTTTGTGAAAACTATTCTTTCATCTCTAGCATTGAACCTATGAAGGTTGAAGAAGCATTGGAAGATCCGGATTGGATAAATGCTATGCATGAAGAGCTACACAACTTTGAAAGGAACCAAGTGTAGACATTGGTTGAGAAGCCCGACAACAACCACAACATCATCGGTACCAAATGGGTGTTCCGCAACAAGCAAGATGAAGATGGACAAGTAGTTCGCAACAAAGCACGTCTCGTTGCCCAAGGCTACACACAAGTCGAAGGTATGGACTACGGTGAGACTTATGCTCCCGTAGCTAGACTTGAGTCCATTCGCATCTTACTTGCCTATGCTAATCATCATGATATCACCTTGTACCAAATGGACATTAAAAGTGCTTTTCTAAATGGTGAAATAGAGGAGGAAGTTTATGTTAAGCAACCTCCTGGCTTTGTCAATCCTAAGAAACCCAATCATGTTTACAAACTTCACAAAGCTCTTTATGGTCTTAAACAACCTTCTAGAGCGTGGTATAAATGCTTGACCAAGTTCCTTATTGAAAAAGGCTTTGAAATTGGAAAAATAGATTCTACTCTTTTTACTAAAAAGGGTTAATGGAGAACTATTTGTGTGCCAAATCTATGTTGATGATATTATATTTGGTTCAACTAACCCTCATTTTAGTGAAAAGTTTGGGAAGCTAATGTCGGAGAAGTTTGAGATGTCTATGATGAGTGAACTCAAATTCTTTCTTGGTTTGCAAATCAAGTAAACTAAGGAAGGTACCTTTGTTTCTCAAACGAAGTACACCAAGGACTTATTCAAGAAGTTCAATATGCAAGAATGCAAAGGTATGTCTACACCCATGCCTACTAGTGGACATCTTGATTTGACCAAAGATGGTGAACCGGTTGATCAAAAGGTTTATCGCTCTATGATTGGTTCATTGTTATATCTATGTGCTTCTCGTCCCGATATCCTGTTAAGTGTGTGCATGTGTGCACGATATCAAGATGCTCCTAAAGAATGTCATCTTAAGGCCGTGAAAAGGATAGTGAGATACTTAATCCATACACCAAATTTTGGCATTTGGTATCCTAAGAGGGCCTCTTTCGATCTTGTTGGCTACTCCGACTCGGACTATGCCGGAGACAAGGTTGATAGAAAGTCCACTTCGGGTACTTGTCAATTTCTTGGTAGATCTCTTGTGTCTTGGTCCTCCAAGAAACAAAACTCGGTATCCTTATCCACCGCCGAAGCGGAATACATTGCCGCAGGTTCATGTTGTGCTCAATTACTTTGGATGACCAAACTCTTAAAGACTATGGGATACATGTGAAACATGTTCCATTGCTTTGTGACAATGAAAGTGCTATCAAAATTGGTCATAATCCCGTGAAACATTCTCGAACTAAGCATATTGAAGTTCGTTATCATTTCATTCGAGATCATGTTGCTAAGGGTGACATTGATCTTAAGCATGTTCGCACCGAAAAGCAATTAGCGGATATATTCACTAAACCTCTTGATGAGAAAGTGTTTTGCAGGTTAAGAGGAGAATTGAACATCATTGATGCTTCAAACTTGGAGTAGAAACTTCATTGGATACATGCAAGACATGAGCTTATGACTAATCCTTGATATTTCTCTTATGATGAAAATCTTATGTCCTGGATATATTTGTATCTTGCATGTTATCTAACCCATGTAGGTACTTGGATGAATCTAATTCCATGAGGTTGTAACCTACTCATATCTTGAGCAATCTCTACATCACCAAGTCTCTACACTAAGGTGGTTGAAGCCAAGGAAGCACGAAACCATTCAAACATATCCTTTGACAAATTCTATGTTGAGCTTCATGAAACATATATTTGTCATTTTTGGATACACAAGTGCTCTTCCTGGCAAGAACTAACCCATGTAGGTAGATGGACTCAAATTCCAAGTGGTGCTCCAAATTCTTGATGAGCTACATCAACCTTGAGCAACCCACACAAGTTCAACTACATGGACAACACCACCAACCAAGGTATGTTATTCCATCTTCGAGAAGCTTTACTCCAAGTCATGAGCTAAAGCAACTCGACAAGATGTGAATACATCAAGATGCTTAAGCGAAAAATGGCAACCCCATTTTGAGCTTAAACGATGAGTATGACCTATGATCAAGTGATCTCACTTGACTCCTAAGTCAATATACTCTAACATAGGTGACTTTGTCGCCTACCATCTATAGATGAAGTTCTCTTGTGTTCTTTTCTGTATTTTTGCATTTGAACTTTATCTAGATTTCTTTCTGTTTGCTCTGCATTTTTCTACATCCAATTCATTGCATATACTTCAGTAAATTCCTTGCATATCTTTGTGAGATCTTACTAGTCTAGTGAGCTGCGGTGACAAGTGTTTTCTATGCGATGAACTCGGTTCCACCGATTTGTTGTTTTCGGTCCAACCGAATCCTTTCAGTACAACCGAAGCATACCACTCGGTGCCACCAATTTCACAACAGGAAAAACAGTTTGACACTTATTCCTTGATTCCTATGATCCATCTCCACTCAATGAATCTTGTCCTATACAAGCATCACATTTTTATCATTGCTTTGTGCTGTGACTCAAGGACCAAATCCATTCGACAGATTCCAGAAAACCCTTCTTGGAAATTGATGTCAAAGGGGGAGAGAGAGATCACATCAAAGCTTATCATTTAGAGAGAGATCCTCAGGGGGAGAGAGAGATCTCCAGGGGGAGAGAGAAAGTATTTCTCAAGGATCCCAGATGCTTGGTGTTCAAGAGGAGAGATTCCACATGTCTTCTTGAGGGGAGAGACATGTTCATATGTTCATATGTTCTTATTTGCATTAGCTTGCATTAGCTTTGTTCATTTATATATCGTTCAGCTCTAATTTTCTGTTCCCTATCTTCTCACAGTATCCTATGCTAGATTCAGGGGGAGCAAGACTACTAAGGGAAAGAAATCATTTAAATTCATTGCATATCTTTACTCTTGGGGACATGTCTAATCCAATGTGGTACTTAGTACTCACTCTCTACATGTCATCCCAGTCTTGGTATTCTTGTGGTTTCTTCTGTTTGCTCTGGCTAGTAGATGTACCTGTGTTATCTAACCTTGTTTGCGCAGGTTCATTCCATCCTAAGCCAACTCAAGACTACAAGGTAAGTATACGCATCACAATCATGTGTATGAGGAATTCTTGCAGATGTACATACTGTTTGCAAGAAGGACTCATGAGCATGAAGGTATTTTCTTTAATATTCTTTGCTCTGATGCATATGGCCAAGATACATGTAACACATTGCCTACTCTATCATGGTTATGCTCTCACATGCTTCTATATTCCATATTTACATGATTGCATACATGTAGGGGGAGCCTATGCTTGTTACATGTCTTTCCAAAGCTTTACTTGCTATTCTTTATATCTTTATCTAAAGCTTTGCTGTATGTTGTCATCAATTACCAAAAAGGGGGAGATTGAAGGCACAAGTACTCCCTAGGTGGTTTGGTAATTAATGTCAACATATCTCTTGTTGGACTAACACTTTTATCTAGTATGTTTCAGATAAGTTCAACAATGGAGTGGCATGGACTAAAGGATGTGGGAACTCCTTCAAGATGCTAAGAACAAAGGATTGGCTCAAGCTTCAAGCTCAAGACTCTTCACTTTACATTTTAGTGATCCAAGATCACATTGAGTCTATAAGAAAAGCCAATACTATCAAGAAGGGATGAGGTGTTGCTTAATGAGTTTCTTGCTCCACAGTGCTTAGTGATATGCTCCAAAACCCTCAACTACTTTCCCACTTCCACACATATGTCCTAAACCTAAAGTCAAACTCGGCCCCACTGATTCTTTCTATCCGGCGGCACCGAGTTTGGATGTCATAGCCACTGCCACAAACCCTAGGCAAATCGGTCTCACCGATAGGGATCCCGGTCTCACCGAGATGGGATTGTAATCTCTCTGTGTATGTCCATTACCAAAATCGGTCTCATCGAGTTTGAGCAATCGGTATTACCGAGATTACAATGCAAACTTCCTGGTTAACTCATTACCAAAATTGGTTCCATCGAGTTTGTGTAATCGGTCCAACTGAGTTTGCCTGACCAACTCTCTGGTTAGCTAATTACCAAAATCGGTCCAACCGAGTTTGTGTAATCGGTCTCACCGAGATTACGTTATGCCCTAACCCTAACCATATCGGTCCTACTGAGTTGCATGTCGGTCCCACCGAAAATGCTAACGGTCACTAGATTCACTAAATCGGTCCAACCGAGTTTGTTGATTCGGTCCCACCAAGTTTGGTAGATTGTGTGTAACGGTTAGATTTTGTGTGGAGGCTATATATACCCCTCCACCTCCTCTTCATTCGTGGAGAGAGCCATCAGAACAAACCTACACTTCCAACTTACCATTTCTGAGAGAGAACTACCTACTCATGTGTTGAGGCCAAGATATTCCATTCGTACCATATGAATCTTGATCTCTAGCCTTCCCCAAGTTGCTTTCCACTCAAATCTTCTTTCCACCAGATCCAAATCCTGTGAGAGAGAGTTGATTGTTGGGGAGACTATCATTTGAAGCACAAGAGCAAGGAGTTCATCATCAACGCACCATTTGTTAGTTCTTGGAGAGTGGTGTCTCCTAGATTGGCTAGGTGTCACTTGGGAGCCTCTGACAAGATTGTGGAGTTGAACCAAGGAGTTTGTAAGGGCAAGGAGATCGCCTACTTCGTGAAGATCTACCGCTAGTGAGCAAGTCATTCGTGGGCGACGGCCATGGTGGGATAGAAAAGGTTGCTTCTTCGTGGACCCTTCGTGGGTGGAGCCCTCCGTGGACTCGCGCAACCGTTACCCTTCGTGGGTTGAAGTCTCCATCAATGTGGATGTACGATAGCACCACCTATCAGAACCATGCCAAAAACATCCGTGTCTCCAATTGCATTTGAATCCTCCAAACCCTTCCCTTTACATTCTTGCAAGTTGCACGCTTTACTTTCCGCTGCTCATATACTCTTTGCATGCTTGCTTGCTATGTGTTGTGAATGTTAAACTTGTGCCTAAACTCCACTTAAACTTTGAAGAATCATAAAAACTGCAACTTTGGTACTTAGTGTCTAATCACCCCCTCTAGACACCTCTTCTCAAGGTCCTACACATGCCCCCCTCCGAAGACGAGATTAGCCTCGGGGACGACGAGTTCGGCATACCTGAGGACCCCGTGGAGCAGGAGCGCTTCAAGCGCCGGCTTATGGCCACCGCGAGGAGCCTGAAGAAGAAGCAACAGCAGCTCCGAGCCGATCAAGACCTCCTCACAGACAGATGGACTGAAGTCCTAGCAGCTGAGGAATACGGACTCGAGCGCCACATGGCTGACCGGCTACCTCGTGGCCGGGATAAAATGGCATGTCTGTCCTTACCAAAATTATCATCACGGAAGTGTCCACTTCCATGACGATAAATCGCGGGTCACAGAAGTGTTTTCATCAAGGGTGACCGACACGTGGCATCCACCGTAACGGAACGCCGTTAAGCTATCGGGTCGGGTTTTGGATCCGATAACCCGTTAACAGCCCCGACCAATGGGGATTTTCCATGTGTAAAATCATCATTGGCTGGAGGAAACACGTGTCGGCTCACTGTTGGGACAGATGTCATCCACTCATTGGACAGAAGGCGCCTATGATACGTCGACACGTGGCCCGGCCCAACAGAGGCCCATTCCTGTGAAAAGGCCAGCTCGTTTGACTTGGTCAAAAGGTGACGGGCCAGCCCATGGAAAGCCTGTTAACGGCCTGTTCGCATATAGCCTATTTACAGCCCGCTAACCCAAGGACCGTTACGCCCTACCCGAATTAGGCCCAGTAGCGTCATCTGGGCCATCCAATATGATTCCAGCCCGTTTTCACTTCTGGCCCATGTATGGCCCATGACGTCTTTCGGCCCATATGAGGCCCTATGTAACTCTTGGCCTATTAACGGCCCGTGGTGAAATTGGCCCACAATGAACAGTGTATCACTTTAGACCCATTAATGGCCTGTGGTGAAACTAGCCCGTAATGAACAGTGTATCACTTTATACCCATTAATGGCCCATTATTCAGTTGGGCTGTTTCTAGCCCATGTTATCTTCCAGCCTTCTCAGAGCCCATCTATTCTTGGGCTCATTTCAAGAATTCGTTTACTTACGGCCCGTTACTGTAATTTTCTGCTTGTGGGCCAAATTCAGCCCGTGGTTACAGTCGGCCCGTTTGTGGTCCGTTAATACATTGGGCCGTTTTCATAGCATCATCAAATACAGCCTATTAATGATGGCCCGTTATGGTCGGCCCATGAATGGACGATTCCAACTCTAGCCCATTTACGGCCATAATGCGGCCTGTTATTGGCCCATGTTTGGCCAATCGATCATACGGCCCGTATAAGGCCCATTGATGATAGGGCCCGTAGAAGGCCCATTGTTTCTACGGCCCGTAGAAGGCCCAATGTTTCCACTGCCCCTAGAAGGCCTACTGTTTCTACGGCCCGTAGAAGGCCCACTGTTTCTACGGCCCGTAGGAGGCCCAGTGTCACCACAGTAAATATTAGCCCATGGTTATTGTGGCCTAGTTTTAAAAAATAGGTTATTGCAGCCACTAGCAAACTGCGGAAAAAGAACTGCACTAACTACAAGCAAACAAATAAACAAGACAACAAGGAAATAAATAAGCAAGCAACTTATGCTAGGCTATCACGGCTATTACACATATTACATCCACTGGGCATCAAAGTTCACCACCAGTGCAAATATAGGGAACACAGCAGCATATAAACGCCGCAGCAAAACAAGTCCAGAACTGAAACCACTTCAGAAGAGTTTAAGAAACAATATCCTGGGTACCCATAATGCTGGCAAGATGCTTCGCAAGCTTATTAACTTTCTCTTGTTTGGCGCTTAAATCCTCCAGCGCTTGCTGTTGCACAAGAAAGTACGCATCTGAATTCTGCAAGGACTTCCTTAGTCCTTCGGCTTCTTGCCGCATCACAGATGACTGATGCCTTTTAGCTTGTAGTTGAGACTAAAGAAGCCGAAGTGATTCAGGCAGCGAGTTCGAAGAGCTTGTGCCAGCGGTACTGGCCAGTAACTCGAACACTACATCAATGCAGGATTGTGGGGTTTTCTCACTGTTTACAAGATCGTTTTTATCACCTTTCTTGGAGACCAACAGGGTTGTCTCACTATCTTGAACCTTATCTGCATTACTTTCTCTACCATTGCATAGTGGGGTGCTCTTCTCCAGTATTCTGTTTGCATACTACAAGAGAAACAAGCAGAAACATCACAGGTTTAGCTTGTAGTATACCAAACTCATTTTGGTAAACCGGTTCAGTAGTAAGGTGGACAGGATAACAGCATGAAACAAACATATATCTATGTACTATGGTCACTGTATTGTCCATATCATTCTAGTTTATGTTCCCTAATCAAGATAGAGACACAGTTCAACTCATATATTTTTAAGACACAGCAGCATAGACAGAATATAAGTGCGAGAAACTACACAGCATTGGCAGCACTTGTAATGTGCATCACATGCGAACATAACTGTTTATACAACTTAAACTGAAATCAACATAGAGCAAGAAGTTAGAACAGCAATCCAGTTAAAGAAATAGGTTTAAAACATACCTGTTGCACCATTGGAGTTTCAATTGGATCCTTCAAATTCGAAAGAAGTTGGTATGAGTAAATACAGTGATGCAACAGCAAAGGAGTATGGACCATAGCTACGGAATCTGACCTGAGAACAGTTGCTCTTCTACTTTAAACGTGGAGTTTGGGTTAGCTGTGGTGGTCTTCGTGCTTTGGGCACTGCAGTAGCTTTACAAACTGCTCGTGTGGGGGGTACTCTGTGGTGGACATGGTGCTTTGTCAACTATAAGTGGATTACTATCTGCTGGGGTTGTAGCTGGTTCTCTGCCCAACAGTGTAAGTGTGCAATCTGGAAGAGTCTTGATTATGTGTGGTGGGGCTAGTTTGTGGGCCAGTACAACCATGGTTCTATCTGCATCGACGGGTAGCACTGTCTTTTGTGAAGAACGGGTTTTTGCTCCCTTAGATACTGCCATCACCCCCTCCAATTCAAATGGCTGATAAACAAGAAAAGAAATTGAACGTACAGACATTGTATGATAGACAGATGTGGTAATTCACATATATGTTGTCTAACCAAACAGGACAGCATGACACAATTTCACATATATGATGCCTAACTAAACAGGATAGCATGACATAGTTTCAGATATATGATGGATAACTTAACAGGATATAATGGCATAATTCAACATATGATGAGTGCCTAAACAGGATGACATGACAAAACTATATGATGTCTTTCTAAAATAGGTTGGGATGAAATAATTCACATACATGTTGTCTAAGTATACAGGATGGCATGATATAATTGACATAATTGATTCATATACTAAGCAGCTGGCACTCGCATGTACGATCTCTAAACTAAGCAGATAGAATTCAATATTGTGCATATGATGTCTAAACTAAGCAATGCAAGACACCATATGCATCATATGAGAAATATAAACATTGCAACTTAGAGCATACACCTCAGGTGGGATATAGGACTGGTCATCTGTCTCCGAATCCTCCTCTGAGGAGCTCCCTGTAACCATCGGGATATATGCTTCAACAGGTACCATTGCCTGCTCTGAAGACCTTGTTTTCACTCCAGATTTTTCCATAACCGGCTCAAATGGCTGATACACATGAAGAGTTGTTCAATATACACAGATTGTCGACAAATGGAATACATAATGAAAAAAAAGATGGCATGAGATAATTCACATATATGATGCCTAGCTCCATGGCGGTGCATAATTCACATATATGATAATTGGCTGAAAAACATGGCATTGCATAATTCACATATCTGATATAGAAAGCAAACATGAGGCATTCACACAAAGCATGTCTAATCTAAGCAGATGGCATGGCAATGCAAGACACCATATGCATGATATGAGCAATATAACCCAGCCAAGTTAGAGCATGCACCTCGGGGGGGGGGGGGGGATATGACTGGTCATCTCTCTCTGAATCCTCCTCTAAGGAGCTATCTGTAACCAGCAAGAAATTTGCATCGACAGGTAGCACTAACTGCTCAGAAGACCTTGTTTTCACTCCAGATTTTCCCATGGCCGACTCAAATGGCTGATGCACAGGAAGAGTAGACGAATGTATAAACATTGCTGACAAATGGAACACATTATGGAAAAAAATATGGCACGATACAATTCACATATACGATGACTGGCTAAACAGGATGTCATTGCATGATTCACGTATATGATGCCTGACTAAAGAAGATGGCATTGCATAATTCCCATATACTCCCTCCGTTCCTAAATATTTGTCTTTTTAGAGATTTCAAATGGACTACCACATACGGATGTATATAGACATATTTTAGAGTGTAGATTCACTCATTTTGTTCTGTATGTAGTCACTTGTTGAAATCTCTAAAAAGAAAAATATTTAGGAATGGTGGGAGTATGATATAGAAACCAAACAGGTGGCATTCACATAAAGCAAATATAAACTAAGCTGATGACATATAAGATGTATAATGTAAGCAATGCAAGGTGCCATATGCATGATATGACCAACATCAGCATGCCAGGTTAGAGCAAACACCTCAGGTGGTAAACATGCATGGTCGGCTCCTTCTGAATCTCCATCTGAACAGTTATCTTCCTCTGGAATACAATCTAGAAATGCAGGAGAGGGGGAGGGGCACTTCGCCCACCATGGAGCAGCGTCTGCATGACATTATATTCGCACGCAACCGTCTTGTCTTTTTCTCTACATGTTCAGTACGATTGTGTACAATATCTGACATGCATAATAAAAAAAAATAGTTAGATTTTGTAAGGCCTAAGGGGTGCATGCAAAAATCAAGACTGATGTAGCAAACGAGTGGATGGATCCAAAACTAATGATAGCAGGTAGATTATAGCTTCAGTTTAAAAAGATAGACAATGGATCATCTATTGTTTGTTTCCCACCCAACATGAACCACATAGAAGACCCCAGATGAACCAGATAGTAGACAGATACTATTCGTTGCTAGCTCGATATGAGACCCATGGGCAATTCAAAACTCAAGATTGAACGATAAAGTAGCAGGTAATAATAACCGATGTATAACGTAAGCAAACACGAAAGACTGCGACCTCTCTTCCGGAACTGTCTAGTCCTCAGGTTCATCTGCTTAGTCGATGATGGTAATGCAGTTGGCGTGGTTGCCGGCAACGGGGAAGATGATCTGACGCGGCGAAAGAAAGTCTACAGGGGGGATCTCTACTACAGTGAACGCTTCTGTCGATGGTGCACCTCAGGTGGGGTGGATGACGGCACGGTAGGAGCAGGACATAACACACAGAGTTTTCTTTGACGCCAATATGAAAATGAAGTAAATCTGTAAGGGCTCCTTAGAATTGGAGGATTCTATAAACGCAGGGACAGGAAAACACATGAATAGGATAGGAATGCACGTGCAAAACAGAGCATTTGGAAACATAGGATTTCAGTCAACCTGGGTGTTTGGCTCACATGAATTGGAAGAATAGAGGAATGGAGAAACAAAGTGATGCGACAAGTGTACAACCTCTTTGGCCTAGCCTTGTGGACCTCAGCATCATTGGGTTGGACGTGGAGGATGGTGATGATGCTAGTGTGACTGTCGGAGGCGGGGAAGAAGATCCGAGGCCTCTGGAAACGGCGCGGAGGGTACTGCTCCACTGTGATGGATGGTTCCGTCATTGGAGCAGCTCCGCTAAGGTGTACGACGACGAGGCTGAAGCATGACAAGGCAGACAACTTTAATCTGAAGTGGGACCCTAATATCATCTGCAATAGATGATGTAAAATACATCACCAAAAAGTGCTAGATGTAAAATGCATCAGCCGCGCCACGACCGCTCCGACAGATGCTGTAAGTACTGTTCACTCTGAACTTAACTGAAGAAAATGAACTTCACAGTGGAAACTGAATTTTACTGTCGAAACTAATTGAACTAGTAACAGAGCATTGCAATAGATGTTTAGGGCGTTCGAGCACTAGTAGCAGAGAAGCAGTGATCTAAATCAGCAGACGCTCGAGCAGGGAACGCACTAGCAGAGAGCAAGTCGTGCAGTAGCACCGCGAGCGAGTGCTAAAGCAGCAACTCTTGTAGCTGCCGGAGGTCGTGCAGTAGCAACAGCAGCAGCAGCGCAAGCGAGAGCAAGAGCAGAGCAGCAGCACGAACAAAAGGAGGAGCAGTGCAGGAGCGCGACCGACAGCAAGAACAGAGCCGCAGCGCGAGCGAGAGCCGGAGCAGCTGCAGCTAGTGCCATTGTGGAAGCTGCCACCGAGGAAGCAACGACATGGGGGAGAGACGCCGTGGATGATGTGGCCGGCAACGGCACCGTCGATGGAGACGCCATGTCTGCTCGGTATCGAGCACCGGCAGCCCCGTGAGATCGAATAAAAGATAAAATGCAGCGGTGAGTGCAAAACCTCCTTGGTGGCGCCGAGTTGGCCTCAACTTCATCGGAGGAATTGGTGAGGGTGCTGCGGTTCCGGTGGGGCAGGTCAAGACGGTGCTGTGGGGATTGAGGTGGCACGATAGACGAGGCAGACGTCGGGGCAGCTCCTTGGAGGTGGAGGACGGGGCGGCCCCTCCGGCGGGACGATGAGATCGACAACGGATCCTCATCCGGTGCGGTGGATGAGGGACGGCGAGCTGTTGCGGTGGACGACGTAGTCGGGGAAGAGTTTCCGGCTGGGCGGCAGTCGGGAGGCCGACAGAGGAGCGTGGGGTTTTGCGGGTTTTGGAGGCCTCGGTGTACGAATGGGGGGGGGGGGGGAGCGGGAGCCAAGCTTAGGGACGCGCTCGTCCGAAATGTAGGGTAAGTTACCAGCATACCCCCACCGGTTTTGACACCGCGACGTGGGGCTTCATTTTCGGCTGAGGGGTAGAAGGGGGATTTTGCGTGTCTGGGTTGCGGGAGCGATTTCGGATGAGGAGGGAGTTCTCGCGCGCGTCCAAATTTCGGGATAACAAGGCGTGGCGCGGGTTGAAGAAGCGGGAGTTTCAAGGCAGGTGAGACAAAAGATACTCGAGCTTGAAAATTTCGGGATAACAAGGTGCGGATTCCTTGTTCGGCAGAACAAACTTAACGTGTAAAAAAATCATACAAGACAAAAGGGAGTCATGTCCCATTTTACTATATTGCTATAGATGCCATTGAAAAAATTACAAGAAAAATGTAAAAAAATCGGGAGAACATGATTACCCTGCACAGTACCAAATCGATTCGCACTTCCCGCAACAACAACAACAAAAAATCAATTCCCACCAAAGAAGGAGTAATGTCCCTTTTTATATGATTACAGATGCCATGATCTCGAATTTCAATTTTTGAATCCATGTTATGTTGAATTCGAATATATCATTAGGTGACCTTGCGGTTTAAAATTGATGTAGTCATACATTTTGATCTTCCATCATATATGAACATTTTACTCCACCATGTGAACATATATATTGTCGTCTACCATATGGACTAACTTTGAATCAATTTTCCTTATTTGAATACGATTGTTGTCAAGTTATACAATAATTTAAATATTATCTTGATAACAAAAAGACATGCATATAGCAGTAATCATATTTCACTATGAACTACATGTACCATACGCTCTCCAATTCAAATATCTGTATCCATTTTATGTTGAATTCAAATCATAGTACATTATTGGTCTAGGTAGCGAGATGTTCGGGATAATCTAAACCCTATTTTCATACGTATAATTTTTGGCTGAATTGGGACAAGTTTTGGTACAAGCCTCTTGCAAAACCGGAGATTCTCTCAACAAGCCTCGTGGTTCCGAGAGGGAACGTGTCACCTTGGTGTGCGAAACGATATACGCTGCCTCCCCCTGATTTTATTTACAGAGGCAACATAGAACTATATGAGTGCCCTGTTAAATTTTGGAATTATTTCGGGTTCATTTGGCCTTTTTATACATTAATTGAGTTTCTGGACTTTTAATGTGCATAATCTAAATATGAATTGCATGCACATGCTCCGGTGCACCAAAGTGGGTTGAAAAATCACATGTGTGTCCTTGGTTGAATTTCTAGGTCCCATGGAAGAAATGAGAATGAAATTCAAACATCTGGGCGTCATGACTCTGCCGAGAACATCGAGAAACTTAGATTTTAAATTCATGTAATGAAACTTGTCATGGTGTCATGTCATGGCACTAACATGTTGTGGTAAAAAATTGGGCCGATTTGGAAGCTCGTGGTTCTAAGAGGGAACGTGCCACCCCCCCACCCTTGAGTTTCTTAACAAAGGCAACATAGAACTACATTAGTGCCATGTTAAATTTTGGAATTATTCCAGGTTTGTTTGTCGTTTTTTATACATTAATTGAGTTTCTCGTCATTTAATGTGCATAAGTCAAATTTGAACTACAAGCACATGCTCTCATGCACCAAAGTTGGTTGAAAAATCACATTTGTGTCCTCAGGTGAATTTCTAGGTCCCATGCAAGAAATGAGAATAAAATTAAAACATCTGGGCATCGTGGCTCGGCCGAGAACATTGAGAAACTTGGTTTTAAAATTCTTGTAAATCCAAAACACGTCTGAAAATCATGAAACTTGGTATGGATGTCAAGTCATGGTACTTCCATGTTGTGGTAAAAAAATGGCCAAATAGGAACAGATTTTGGTATAAGCTTCTTGCAAACCGAAGCTTCTCTCAAGAAGGCTCGTGGTTCTAAGAGCGAACGTGTCACCTTTGAGTGCGAAACGGTATACGTTGTCCCCATTGAGTTTATTTACAAAGGCAACATAGAACAACATGAGTGCCCTGTTAAATTTTGGAATTATTTCGGCTTCGTTTGGCCTTATTTACACATTAATTGAGTTTTTGGTCATTTAATGTGCATAATTCAAATTTGAACTACAAGCACATGCTCCCGTGCACCAAAGTTTGTTGAAAATCACATTTGTGTCTTCGGGTGAATTTCTACTCCCATGCAAAAAATGAGAATAAGATTCAAACATCTGGGCATCGTGGCTCGGTCAAGAACATTTAGAAACTTGGTTTTAAAATCATGAAACTTGGCATGGTGTCATGTCATGGTAGTACCATGCCGTGGTAAAAAAAATTGGCCGAATAGGAACAAATTTTGGTATAAACTTCTTGCAAATTTGAAATACAAGCACATGTTCCAGTTCACCAAAGTTGGTTGAAAAATCACATGTGTGTCCTCGGGTAAATTTCTAGGTTCCATGCAAGAAATGGGAATGAAATTCAAAATTCTGGGCGTCGTGGCTGGGTTGGAAACATTGAGAAACTTAGTTTTTTAATTCCTGTAAATCCAAAACACGCATGAAAATAATGAAACTTGGCTTGGTGCCATGACATGGCACCAACATGCTATGGTAAATTTGCAGTCCGATTTGCGAAGGCGCACACATTAACAATCAACAAAGTCATTTTGGAACAAGTGCTATCACGTTACAATCGGAAACACAAGTATTATTGAAACTGTGGGCATTCTACTTACTAGTACCATTTACGTGCCGCCACGCGTCCCCATTTTTTATTAGCTAGGAGGTGCCATGCAGGGTAGCTATTTGAGTACGAGAGGCATGCGATCGGACCCCTGCGCGTGCTTATCGGGAGGAGAGCCCTTTGACCTCCATCTGCCGTCCACCTCTCTCCCAAGGTCTCCATTAATGGCGCCCGAGCCTCTGTTTAATGGCGTGGCTATGTCTCACTCAACTGAGATTTAAGAGAGAAAAAAGAAACTCTGACAGCATGAATCTTGATGTAAGATCCGACGGACCTATATAGCGTCTACTGTGACTTATAGAAAGACTGATGAATATATAAGGACGATTTTTTTTGATCAAAGAAGGGCTTGCCCCTTCTGATTTTCATTACTAAAAACCACCACAATTCACAAGAAGTTCAGCACAACTCCAGCCTAACATGAAGGACTAAAAGTACTAGATTGGAATCGCAACATCCCAAGAGGCCAACAAAGGCCAAACATCCGTGCTAGAACCCAACATTTCACAACCGACGACACAATCGACATCCTAAACCAATTATTACATCAAAAGAAACCAGGAAACTAAAGGAATCCTAGCAGCAACTAGAAGAACAGCAACGCCAGGGTCGCCACAACAAGAGTTTTCTTCATTCCAGCCTCGCAACATTGATCTTCCACAGAAAGAAAAGGATGATTAATTGTCTTACATAATTAGAAAGATAATTAAAAAAGCCACATGCGGCTACGCCCGAAATACACAGGGGAAAAAGAAGAAGGAAGACAAGGATCTGGCTCGCTGATCTCTACTTTCTTGATGCGTTGCTGCAGGCCATGGGAACTAGTCTCCGCGGCGAGAGGCCATGAGCTCTTTCTTGTCCTCAAGATGCTTCTTGAGAACATCCACGGATTCCTCCACCAGCCTTTGGCGCTCGTTGCGGAGCATGTCATTCTCGTCCATCAGTTTCTTGACGATGACGCCGATCCTCTTCAACAAGGCACTGGTCTCCTCCTACTGGTCTGCACTTCAGACGATCTTCTCCCTCAGTAGGTCGCGCTCGGCCCGGAGCCTCTCATTGCCCTCCCTTAGTTGCCAGATGATGCCGGTAGCCTGTTCAAATGAGGCTTTCCCGTCGTCCTGCAACATCGCCAAGCTGGAGATCTGATCCATCTGGCTATGGATGATCGAATGCATGCGCTTGTAACAGTCGTCGCCTGCCCGCGAGAAACTTTCCCAGGCCGCCGCGGCGCGGCGGGACATCTCTGCTGCATTCATGGCGCGGCGGGACATCTCTGCTGCTTCCGCGGCACGGCCGGACCAGTCTGCTGCATCGACGGCGCGGCGGGACCTCCGTGCTGCTTCAGCGGCGGCGGGACCTCTGTGCTGCTACTTCCGCGCGGCGGGACATGTCGGCTGCCCTCGCAGCGAGGCGGGACATCTCTCGTTCTTCCGCTTCCATGCTCGCCTCTCCCTGGAAGCAATCTCTCGACCCAGAACTCACGCTGGCCATGGCAGACGCAAGGTTAGGATGCTGAATGACTTGTTTGTTTTTGTGGATGAGGAGTTGAGGAGGAATGTGCAGTCATCTTGGCATCTACTAGTATTTATAACCAAGTACTAATACGCTCCTAAGTGGGAAACCGTTTAGGTTGTGATCGGTGTGAACAGGTTTGGAATTCGATATACTAGCGTGGTACTAATACGCTCCTAAGTGGGAAACCGTTTAGGTTGTGATCGGTGTGAACAGGTTTGCAATTCAATATAGCATGGAGTAATTTGGAATGTGACGAGACACAAGCTCAAAAACTTGTACTCTGAGTTTAGTAGTACGCTATACAGGAAGAGAAGAGGTTCACGCATGCACTCGTCCTCTCACACACGCGTTTGTTTTTTCTCGAAAAGGAGGATGATGACCCCCGGCCTCTGCATCTGGGAGTCACACACGCACCTGTAGCTACGAATTGTAGTGTTCTCAACCATCCGATTGGCTCTATCATGGATGTACCTATATACTAAAACATGTCTAGATACATCTATATTTTGACAAATGGAAGGCATGTCTATTGTGGAACGGAGGGAGTGCTTGTCATCAAAAATGGATAAAAAGGGACGTGTCTAGAACTAAAATATGTCTACATACATCTCCTTTTATCCATTTTGATGACAAGTAGTACTCTTACCCAAAGGAACTTTATATCCAACAGACACAAAATATCCGTTCGACTATTGGAAATTACTGATCTGATGTCGAAGTAATTGCTGCAGCGCCACCAAAACCCACCATTTCTTAAGCTAAAGTAGACCAAGGTAATCCCTATATTAGCATATTACTAAGATAAATAGAAGGCACTGTCGAAACATTTAGGACGTGAGCTTGTCAATCTGAATGTGGAGGGACACAAGCTTAGCCCCGGCCAGCAGCTTGGGTGGAACTGTCAAGAAGGTCAGCTCCTGCACGTCGACGTCGCCAGGATCCTTGCTGCTTGTCACCTCCATTTCCACCTTGACAGCGTCGGTCGTGCCTTTGGGCTCCCCCGGCGGGCCGTTCGCCCACAGCTTGGCCAAGTAGTGCGGCAGTGGGGACGACCCCGCTCTGATGCAGACAACCGACACGGCGATAGGTGTGCCGATGTCGAGCATGCCGCCGACCAAGAAAAACGCGCGGCGGTCCTCCTTCGCGAATAGCAAGAGCCGTGGCTCCGACAGTGGCACTTGCAGCTGGAGCACCTTGCCGTACTGGATCCTGTGCACGGGCATGGGATGCGAGGTGCTAATGTGGTGGTAGAGCGCCAACGGCGGGCCTTCATAGCTGCAGACGGGCACGAGGCATTTGCAGGGCGCGAGCGGACACACGCTCTGGTGATCAGCGAGCTTGTGGTAAGTGACGTAGAGCCCACAGCCTTCGTGCGGGCACTCCACCCTCACCGACGAAAGGACGGAGTCCACTGCCGTGTTCCGCACGTCGAAGCCACCACCGCGCTCGCACTTCTGGCACTGCCGCTGGTTCCCGGGGCGCTCGACGCGGCAGTCCGTGCAGGACAGGTGCCCTCCCTTGCACTGCAGAAATCAATCCAACAACACATCAATCAGGAAACCTGCACCTTGCTCAATCAGCCGAACAGACGAGGTGTATTCGAACCTCATACACTGGAGGCGTCAAGGGGCAGAGGCACAAGGGGCAGTGGAGCACAGTGAGGTCCATCGAGACCTTAGAGAGCTCCATCATCGGGTCCTGTTCCTGTTTGGTCTGCATGATCTCACCCTCCTTGTGCACAACCATCCTTTAAGGGGCATTAAATCAACACATGCAAGTACTATCAAAAGAAGAGTCACAGCATGAATGCATGCGTTGTAATTAATGCATCGGTAAACGCAAATTATTGAAATATATCGAGTGCAGTGCTTTGATGTGTCGTGTCAACTTGTACATCAACGAGAAGTTTGATTATCCTCTCCCTCACGGACTTAACTGCACCTGCCTTTGGCTGTATGACAGGTTGGCCACACACCTGTCGGGCCCATCTGTCATACACGCAAAGACAGGAGCTCCCCTCCCTCGCCCATGAGCATGGTGGCTGGCAAGACTAGGAGAAGCTTTCGCTACACGCTCTCCCTCCCGCACGCGGTGGACATGCAGCAGTTCAATCAGTGCCAGATGGCCAGAAGCATACTGTAGTACTCCTCCAGTGCAGTAGTACACCATCATTGTTCGACTTCCCGAAGAGGCGAAGAGCCAAGCGCAGCCCGGACGCTCGTGTGGCAGTTTCATGTGTAGAGTAGTCTAGATAGCGTGTACCGTGCATGTAAGCTTAAAATCGTTGGGGTCGGCTCCATGCTATGTGGCCGTCTCGAAGTTTTTTTTAAAATTAAAATAGTCTTCTGGCCCTACCTGTCACCCTCATCTGGTCAAGACAGGAATATATATTTTAATTTGTTTTTTTCGAAAAGGGGGGACTCCCCGGCCTCTGCATCAGAATGATGCATACAACCACATATATTTTAATTTGTGGTGGGTAAATGTTAGAGGTTGCAGCAAATATATTGTACACTGCGGGTCTTTCAGCCAAGTTTAGAGGAGGCAAGCATGTGGGGCCAGTGCTATGATGTGTCGCGTCAACTCGTAGAACGAGGAGAAGCTTGATTTTACTACACGCCTTCTCCCTCGCCCATGCGCGCGGTTGCTCGCAAACGAGGACAGGCTTTTGGTTAGTAGTAGTACTTCCACAATAAGCTATCCGTCCCGCTCGCGATGGACGGACATGCAGCAGTGGATTCGACACTGTAGAAGCAGTAGTAGGAACATCATTGTTCGTCTTCTCGAAGAGGCGAAGAGCCAAGCGCAAACCGAATGTTGCAGTTGCGAACATTGGAGCACGCATATAGCCAGGCTATTGCATGAGACAAAATTGCTATGTGAGGCCACTATTGTACTAGTACGTACAACTACTTGCTAGTATAGCCCTGTAAACCAGAAAGGAGTATTTGCCCTTCTAGAGATTTCAACAAGTGACTAGACTACACCGAGATGGAGTACATATGGAGCAAAATGAGTGAATCCACACCGTAAATAAATACGTACTAGTTCTATCGTTTTCCTCTCCGAGGTGCACAATATTGAGTATACTGACTAGTCTCTTTTTGACACGCATTTACGGTTTTTTTTGACACAGTACAGACGCAAGCGCTCATATACACGCGCATACACTCACCCCTATGAACGCATACACGCACGACACTATCATCTTGAAATTTACGAAGTCACCATAGGCACCTCGTCGTCGACGGGTCCATAGGTGCTTGAATGCCAAGGAGGAAGAGGGTAGCGGTTCCCGAGATGTTGAACGGTCAATGATGCATCCTCAATTACATGCAGAGGGAATTAATTGGGCTGGTCACAATTACGTTGAACGGTCAATGATGCATCCTCAACTACATAGATGTTCCTACCCACTATGGAGGTACTAACATAGTCTAGAGAAGTGTGTAAGTTACTAGCTTATGTTCTTGCCCATTGTGACCAGCCTTGGAGAAGCAGACTAGAGCCAGCACGATGTGAATGCAACAGCGTTTGGACTCTCATATAATAAAGGCGCCCCACCTCTCCAATCCATCTACTCCCAAGTCTCTGCGCAACACTGCTCACTCCAATCCAAGACCAAGTGACCAGAAGCCACAAGCACCTATGAAGGCGATGGACGCGAGCGGAAGTCGGCTGTGCCAAATCATCCAAGGTGCCGGCCTGCGGCCCCGCACCATGCAGCGTTTCCAGACGGTGCTGGCGACCGCAGGCATCGTAGCCCTCGCTGATGCCGGCTTCGCCTCTCGCATGGACGACATGATTGTCAACTCCATCCGCAAGTTCATCGCCGTCAAGAAGCGCGCGGACGACCTTGTCATACTGCTCCAGCCCGCGCGCCCAGGCTCCTCATTGCATGCCACCCTCATCGGCCTACATGGTGATAAACTCTTTCAAGCCCTGGTGGCCCTGCAGGTGCTGGAGGTCGCGACGAAGAATGTGCACCTCGAGGCCGCACTCGCCGCGCAGCGCCTCGCCATGCAAGAAACCGTCGACCTGCACATCCACGTCTATGAGGAAATCGTCTACATAGGCCACTACAAGGCAAACAAGGACAGAAAGACATTGGCCTTCTTCCAGCGGCTGGAATCTTTGGACGCCATTGTTCAGAAGCACGTCGACCTGGCCACGAAAGCTGCTGCTACTTAGGCATCGTTCGGTGGGCCAGCGCCCTGAGTCGAGGAGGTGGACATCGTCGATGGATACATCTCTTCTTCTTGCCTCCTGTAACCAGCACTGCATCGCCTCGTGGCCTTAATGTTTTATTAGTATAGTACTCCCTCCGTTCCCAAATATAAGTCTTTCTAAAGATTCCAGCAAGTGACTACTACATACGGAGCAAAATGAGTGAATCTACACTCTAAACTATGTCTTCATACATCTGTATGTTGTATTCCATTTGAAGTAGTATCTAAAAAGGCTTATATTTATGAATGGAGAGAGTATATGGCATTTTTATTCCAGTCGTAACATTTTCACTGTGAGGTGGGGCTGCAGTTGAGCAAACCCACCCCACCCACCGGGTGTTAGCCGAGTTTTTGAGAGTAGAAGAGAGAAACGAGGGAGGAGGGCTAGCTGTAGCACGGACGCTGTTGTCAGATGGGACTCGTGTTTATAGAATAGGAGTACTGAGCACTCGTGCCTCTTTTTTTTGAGGGAAAAATTAGTCGTACCACTAGTTGGGTGCGCGCGACCTATAGCTGTCATCACTTTAGGTCTACTTTTCGAACCGCGGCTACGCTTCACAGTACATATTTTTCACGCATTTACCCTCCTATATGTACTCCTAGGCTATTTCCACGTGCTCCCATTCGCCGACATGTGGGACATAGAGCATCTGGGTCGTAGTACATGCACGACTCGGAGCATATGCCGGGGTACTTTACATTTCAGACCTCACGAATTACATGCAAACCCCCGCAGAAGAATAAATAAATCAATGAATTACTACATGAAACCGGATTATTTTCGTGGAAACCGGAGCACGTTCATTAAATTTTGGACATAACACGTTTATAAAAATGACCGGACCTAAACCAGTCTAAGGGCCTCTTTGATTTTTCCCAAAAAAAGGGCCTCTTTGATTCGCAGGATACTGAAAACACAGGAATGGGGAAAGTATGATGGCGATGAACCCAGACGAGGAGAACTCTAACTCAGTTAGAGGTTAGAGTTAGATTCTAACCCTGAACTAACTCTAAACCAAAGAGGTGTATGGATAGCAGGGTTAGATTGGCAATAAATGCTCTATCTCAATCATTTGACTACTGTGGACCCTATTTTTAGTCAGACTAAAATAAGTCCCTTGGATCCAAGCACCCTCTTGGTGTGGCCGGCTCTTCTGTGGCCTCCTCCCATTCACAATTGACATAAACAAACCATCTATACAATCAAGCATGCAAAACATGATAATTTTTACTTTGTCCATACAAATGATATATCCCACTTAAACATACAAGTCGTCAATCAAGCTTCACAAAATAAAAAAACCCTTAATGAAACAAAGAATGAGCTAACTCATCACGGAAGTTGTTCATGATAGGGAGGGAGCCCGGAGCCCCTCACACACCGAGGGAGGAGCTCGCCATCGTCGCTCTGGAGGAAGGCTCTGTAGAGCCGAAGCCCCGGGAACCCCTCCGACGCCGGCCCTTGCGAGTTGAGGTCGACACCGGCATGGGTAGCAGGGACGCTTGCCGCCAACTGGGAACTTAATCTTTGGGCCTCTATAAATAATGCAAGCCTGTAACTAAAATACCTGGAAAGGTGAACTGACTCCTTGGGCCTCTAGAAATAATGCAAGCCTGAAAATTAAATACCTAGAAAGGTGAACTGAATCTTTGGGCCTCTAGAAATAATGCAAGCCTGAAATTGAAATACCTAGAAAGGTGAACTGAATCTTTGGGCCTCTAGAAATAATGCAAGCCTGGAAATGAAATACCTAGAAAGGTGAACTGAATCTTTGGGCCTCTAGAAATAATGCAAGCCTGAAACTCAAATACCTAGAAAGGTGAACTGAATCTTTGGGCCTCTAGAAATAATGCAAGCCTGAAAATGAAATACCTAGAAAGGTGAAATGAATCTTTGGGCCTCTAGAAATAATGCAAGCCTGAAACTCAAATACCTAGAAAGGTGAACTGAATCTTTGGGCCTCTAGAAACAATGCAAGCCTGAAATTGAAATACCAAGAAAGGTGAACTGAATCTTTGGGCCTCTACAAATAATGCAAGCCTGAAATTGAAATACCTAGAAAGGTGACCTGAATCTTTGGGCCTCTAGAAAGATTTATTACCTCCTCAAGCAGCATCAAACAATTCCATGCGTGCCCCACAAATCTATAGAAAGTTTGATCAGGATCTACTTTTCCAAATCAGAATTAGCGCTAGAGCAAGCAAGATCAATGATATGGCTGTGAGACAGAGAAGGAACGAACAAACTCACCCCTCTCACGATCTCCCTGGTAGATGCGCCGCCGCCACGCACGACAGAGGGAAAAATGACTGGTTAAGGGGGAGCGGGGCGACCTTCAAAGGTCAGAAGGAGAGGGCGGCTGGAGTACGGCGGCGGAGGCCGGAAGGAGAGGGCGGCCGAAGGAGAGAGAGGGCGAGCGGCGCTTGGGCGAGCGGCCCTATGGGGAACAGAGAGGAGTCATGCGAGAGGGGGGGAGCGATCTGGTGCGGGCAGGTGAGATTTTTTTTAGGGGAGCGATCTGGTGCGGGCAGGTGAGATTTTTTAGTTCTCTTTTAGTGGGCCAGGATAACTAACCCAATTAGAACCTCTCCACCGGGCTAGTTTTTTTAGCTGGTTTAGAGCAAACTAGCTCAAACTAACCCCTCTTGTTTCGATAATTTGAGGCTATTTCAACCCAAACTAGCTCTAACTCAAGGATCCAAACAAAGAGGAGTGTTACTGTACATGCTACAGTGTGGACCGTAGCACATTGTTTTTTATGGCCATATCACCACATTATTGTTTTCTACTGCTGGTTCACTGGGCTACCGTGGTTCGGACGGCTGGTTCACTGGGCTACCGTGGTTCGGACGGCTGGGTCACTGGGCTGTCGTGGTTCGCACTCCTCCGACCTGAGTAGTACTCCCTCCGTTCCTAAATATAAGTATTCGTAGATATTTCACTCTGGAGCACATACGGATGTATATAGATGCATTTTATGTGTAGATTCACTCATTTTTCTCCGTATGTGGTCCATAGTGAAATCTCTCCAAAGACTTATATTTAGGAACGGAGGGAGTAGTATAGTATTAGTATATACCGCATCATTCGTTGCTCCTTCTTACTACTCCGACATGTGGGAGAGCCAGCATCCGGGTCGACGTGTCATGCACCAGATTAGAGCGCGGAACGGAAGGGGGGAATCACCCCGGTCGGTGCGCCAGTAATTCATGACTATAGTGAGTGGTCATATCACAAGTCTTTCCAGCAGTAACGCGTCGTTAAATCGCATAGCCCCACTCGCTCACCCTCCTCGCCTCTCTGTCAAACCGCCTACCCGAAAACTGCCGCGCGTACTGCCCGGGAAAAGCCCCGCCCTCAACTTTTAACTACGCGAAAATAGTTCGAGCTTGTTCGTTCTATATAAATACATTACTTACTATATGTCTATTCACCCATGGGGTTGTTCAAAGAATGAAGGGGCGGGGAGCACAAGTGAACAATACTACCTCTATCCGGGTTTATTGGTCCCCATTGTATTTCGTGCCAAATTTTGACCATAGATTAAACTAAGAAAATGTTCACGCATGTCACCAAACATTATATTTTTCAAAACTATGTTCAAATATGAATCCAATGAGATAATTTTTCTTGACATGCATTAACATTTTGTTAGTTAAATCTTTAGTCAAAATTTGGCACAAACTATAAAAGGGACCTATAAACCAGGACGGAGGTAGTACTGTAGTAGTAGGAGTCATAGAGTAGTCACCTTAAATAGAGAGTTTCTTTTCTTTAATGCCACGTACACAAATTGAAACGCTTGTTGTGGAGCGAAAAAAGATAATCACTCCACTATATATGGACGCAGGGGCTTGAGCGCTTGCTTTACTAGGGTTGCTCTCTTCATTCTCTCATCCTCTCCAGATATAAACAAGACAGCGGTAGCGACATTTTCTCTCTGCTCACCGCTGGTCACAGATCCGGCCGGATCCCTTCGGCCAGTGTGTGTAGAGGACTAAAAGGTGCATCGTTCACGCGGTCATCACCGCCGAGGGAGGAAACCCACAGCTGCCGGAGGGGCCCGATCCTCTGCCCGTGCCGTTCTCTCCGACACAGCGCCGGCTTGGGAGGTCCTCCAACTCTTCTTCCTCCCCGCCATATTGTCCGCAGATCCGACCTGCCGCCACCGACATCTCGGCGACCCTCAGGTATAAGTTCTTCGAAAGCGGCCTTGCTCTACTGCCCCAGCTCCCCACGTGTCTGCATGTGCATCTTTTTCTACTCCCATCAGCTCTTCCAAAGCCACCTAAATTTTTAGTATTATTAGAGGTAAAGCTACTTCATGCATTCGAATCTAGGGCTTTGTTCAAACAATGAAGAAAGGGAGGAAATTTGTAGCATGAATCTAGGACTTGATTCAAAGAGGAAATAATATGGTGAAAGTAGTAGAGACGGGATACCCAACCGGTCTCTTGGTTGAAAAGCGAAATAATGGGAAAACGCAGTACAAACTGGATAAGGAATAGATCTATTATTGGTTGAAAAAAGGATAGAAAGTGGCGGCTGGTGGACAGGTCAACAGAGTATGTCCAGGATTAGATTTGCTGCCATCACATAGTAAAAGGTCTCCTGGATTAGATTTGCTGCCCTCACATAGTAAAAGGTCTTAGGATTAGATTTGCTGCCCTCACATAGTAAAAGGTCTCAGGATTAGATTTGCTGCCCTCAGATAGTAAAAGCTCTTAGGATTTGATTTGCTACCCTCACATAGTAAAAGGTCTCAGGATTAGATTTGCTGCCCTCACATAGTAAAAGGCCTCCAGGATTAGATTTGCTGCCCTCACATAGTAAAAGGCCTCCAGGATTAGATTTGCTGCCCTCACATAGTAAAAGGTTTCCAGGATTAGGTTTGCTGCCCTCACATAGCGTGAACAAGCTCGGCATCACCACTTTATGCCTCCTTGTAGGTACATTGTGCTGATGCGTCCACTGTCGCATGTCCTTATACCAACCTTTTGCTGTTTTTTTGCGGGTAAACCAACCTTTTGCTGTAAGGGCGCATGTAAAATGAAGCGATCACATTGTTACCTTAGGGACATGTCTAACCAGTGTTATTGTTAATCTAAGGCCTCCAGTGACAAGATGCAATTAAACTGTGTTACAAATGGCACTCCTGCTGTTTTCCCCAGTATGATAAGTAAGTTGCTCCTTTACGCTGCTGAGTGTCCATGCCCTTAAACCAACTCTTTAGCTGTTGTTGATTTACTGTGTCTGGCAAACAAGCAATGCCACCATTAAAGTAATCCCATATCTGAGGAATCTCATTGTTGATCGTAATGCTTCTGGTAACATGAAGCATTGCTGACGTTTTAAAATTTCTACTGTCCTTGCGTGATTTCCATGAACATAATTAAGATGCTTCTTTTCATTTTGTATATGTTTCGTATATTCTTATTGACCAGCAACTGTTTAATTTCTATCATTTTGTGCAGATAGGGATATCCATTTCACCTTGTTGCTATTGTGACCTTTTGGTGAACTGCACAAAACACTTTTTTTTGGAATGAGTGTCTTGTGGAGTTCAACTAAAATGTCACGTGGGCAACATCTCTCAATTTTGGTGGAACTGCACAAAATGGTTAAACTAAAGTGAATCCATGCTCTCATGTCTCCTTGTTTGTGCTATGCAAACATGCTGTTGCAAACAGGAATACTCTACTACAAATGTTGTGACGGTCAAGAGCAACATCTCTCAATTTTGGTGGAACTGCACAAAATGGTTCAACTAAAGCGAAATCATGCTCTCCTGTCTCCTTGTTTGTGCTATGCAAACATGATGTGCAAACAGGAATACTCTACTACAGATGTTGTGACGGTCAAGAGCATTCGCCAAGTTCTTCAATTGTATGACATGGCTAGCCAAGATGGATTTAATCCCGATATTCACTTTATCAAAAGGCTCTAATGGGTTGGTTCTAAATCTTGCAAGCTGGGAATCAGTGAGATGTGTAGGCATCTTTGTTGTACTTATTATTTGAATCTTATTTGTTGGTTCTGAATCTTGCAAGCTGGGAATCAATGGGACGTGTAGGCATCTTTGTTGTACTTATTATTTGGATCTTATTTGTTGGTTCTGAATCTTGCAAGCTGGGAATCAATGAGATGTGTAGGAATCTTTGTTGTACTTATTATTTGGATCTTATTTGTTGGTTCTGAATCTTGCAAGCTGGGAAACACGGCATGATGATGCAGAGGACAGCGACCATAACAAACAATTCAAACTTGGTAGTATTATCTTTGTGAAAGTGCGACAAATGTGCTGATCGTGTGTGTCCTGAGAATAATAATTCTAATTGTTGTGCATGTTGATCCTGTGGCACTGATAGAACGAGCCAATGCATTGCTTGTTTTAAGTATAAATTTCTACTAAAGCTAATTAAATTTAAGTAAAGTGACCACTAACTCCTGTTATTACAGTACCAATACAGACCCGCTCGTGAACCGACGTGTGGCCGGAGTAGGTTTCTTAATGGAGGCATTTGAATGTTTATAAGAACCTTTATCATCTGAGTGTTTCATGCATTAGCCTATCTGTCGTAATTATCTATTTTGTCTGAAATATTTCTTTTAAGAACCCATTAACCTGATTGCTTTTTTAGTGGCTATTTGCTAATGTATGTAAACTAGTTCACTTGTCCGTAAAAAAACTAGTTCACTCGGCTGCCGTGCTTTGAATCTCCTTCCTCCCAACATATTCCTCTCCTCAGGTGGACCCAGCAGGTCTCTGAATTTTCTCCCACTTTCTTTTTTGATGTAAACTGAGTTTTCTCCCAGTACTTTCCCCTAGAACCAACTCAATTGTCCCACGTCTAGCCTAAAAATTAATAATACCCCACATACTATTAACTCATCAAATTGAAATGACATTTTATTTCGTAAGTTGAAAGTTCTTACAAAATAATAATAATAATTGTTTATATATAACTTGCCAAGTTAACTCCTAGTGATTGCGTACATAAGCTTGCAAAGAATTTACTGACGTGCAATCATGTGTTTATGTTTTTATAACATTTCTCCGGTAGCCCAACATGATATTTTCACCCAGCCCAGCAAGTCCGCGGATTTCGAGAAAAATGCAAATGGGATTTAAACGGGCTGCATAGATGCTACATCATTGTTTCACCCAGCCCACCAAATGGACTAAAAAAACAAATGGACTGGCTGACATGTGGGCCAGTAAGTCGAAGCCTAAGAAGGCGTTGGATTTACATCCAACGGCCGACATTCTTCTTCAATCTCTCGTCTTCTTCCCCTAGCGCTGCCGGAACCGCCTGCTCCAGCCTTTGGCGTCCAGCAGCGTTGTTTTGCGCTCCTCAGCGAAACGCTACCCCGCCGACGGCTAGGCCATCCCTCCACTCCGCACCTCCTGTTATTCTCTGCCGAGTGTAGGCCCACCGCGCACCCGAACCAGTCAAGTTTCCCACTCCTCTCCGTCTACAACTCCACTGCCGCGTCTTCCCCATCTCCAGGTCATTCCAGTCTGGGGCCTTGCCGTCGTCCATCGCCTCGGTGCGCTCGGCGCGGCGTGGTCAACATACGAGAGTCATCGGAAGAGGACTGTACTTGGAGAGCCTGACGGCTGGGACCCACGAGGTCCATGGTCGCACGCAAGGAAAGTTCCTCCTTATTATGCACTGTACGTGCACTGTACGTGGGAAGGGCTTCTGTATTTCGCGAATAAAACGTCCCCCCACTGACAGGTCGGACCCACCAGCTATATCTTCGCACGCAAGGAAGTGCCTCCTTATTACGCACCAAAAAATGAATACCCCCTGCTAGCTGGGACCCACCATAGTGGGTGGCTGACTTGTGGGCCTACTAAGTTGACAAGGATGGAGGGATTTGTCAACTTAGTCAATATGAACGATTCTAGCTCCAGTGACCGTATGATGTCCATCCAATGGCCATAGTTCTTCTTCAACCTCTGGCCTTCTTGCTCTAGCCGCCCAAAGCAGCGCCGGTCGTGCCGCGTGCTCCTGCCTCTCATTGCCGGCTGTGTTGCCGTGGAGGCCTCACCGCCCCCTACTACTCCCACCGCTGGCCCAGGGTATCCCTCTACTCACCCACACCCCCTGTTATTCTGCGGCGACAGCAGCCTCACGCCGCAGCCGAACCAGTGAACCCTCGTACTCCTCTCCGCATGGGCATCCACTGCCACGTCTTCCCCAGCTCCTCGTCATCCCCTTCCTAGGCCTCGCCGTCGTCCACCGCCTTGGTGCTCTCGGCGCGGCGTGGTCAATGTGGTCGACGACTGACTTCCATCGAAAGAGTACTGTACGTGGAGAGGCTGACAGCTAGGTCCAAGGCCACAACCCAGTTTTTTTGTAATTTGCCAAGTAAGTCGCTTTGTCAGGCCTGTTGGGCTGCAAATCTTTCAAGACGAGGAGAGCTTCATTCGGCTAGCCGAGAAAATGGCCTATCAGTAATGAGAAATGGGCTGTACATTTTTAGAACACATCAAACCGACAATTAGTTTCGAATATCTTTTTTTCATTTTGAGATTTTAAATTACATTAATTTTTATATGTGGAGAATTTGTTGGATTTTATATTGATATACATTTATTTTTAAAATCAGTTTGAATGCGAGTCGAAATTTTGGGATTAAAAACAGTTCGGACCGCACCAAAATATGCAAAATTTCGTATAATTTTTTAACCGTGGCCACAATATGGGCTCTAATGCTAACAAAAAGAATATGGGCTCCAAACAAAACTTTAAGAATTAGCAAATGGGCTGTAAATTATTAGAAATAATGGTAGATGGGATGTATGTTGTTTTCCACAGATTTGAGGCTTTCCTAAAAAAAGGTTGACGCACAAGCATTGATTGTTGGATGGCCATCCAACGGCCATCGTGCTTCTTCAATCTCTGCTCTTCCTGCTCCAGCCGCTCAAACAAGTGCCGGCGGGACTGCCTCCTCCCTCCTCCCCGCGGCTGGCTGTGCTGCCGCGCAGGCCTCACCGCCCCACCGTACTCCCATCGCTGGCCTAGCCATCCCTCTACTCACCCACACATGCTGTTATTCTCCGGCGACGGCAGACGAACCAATAAACCCTCGTTCAGTCGTACTCCCCTTTGCGTGGGAAACAACTGCGGAGTCTTCCCTGCCTCTATGTCATTCCCTTCCTAGGCCTCGCCGTCGTCCACCGCCCTGGTGCTCTCGGCGCGGCCTGGTCAACATGGTCAACGACCGACATGCATCTGAAGTGGACTGTACGTGGAGAGGCCGACAGCTGGGACCACGGCCGCACGCAAGGAAATGTCTCCTTATTACGCGCAAAATAATGATTCCTCCAACTGACATCGTGAAAGCACAAGTGCTCCCTAGGTGGTTTTGGTAATTAATGTCAACACATCTCTTGTTGGACTAACACTTTTATCTAGTATGTTTCAGATAAGTTCAACAGTGGAGTGGCATGGACTAAAGGATGTGGGAACTCCTTCAAGATGCTAAGGACAAAGGATTGGCTAAAGCTTCAAGCTCAAGATTCTTCATTTTACATTTTAGTGGTATAAGATCACATTGAGTCTATAGGAAAAGCCAATACTATCAAGGAGGGATGAGGTGTTGCTTAATGAGCCTCTTGCTTCATGTGCTTTGTGATATGCTCCAAAACCCTCAACTACTTTCCCACATCCACAAATGACCTAAACCCAGAAGCAAAATCGGTCACACCGAAACTTCCTATCCAGCGCCACCGGTTCCATAAGTCATAGCCACTGCCACAAACCCTAAGCAAATCGGTCTTACCGATAGGGATCTCGGTCTCACCGAGATGGGATTGTAATCTCTTTGTGTATGTACATTATCAAACCGGTCTCACCGAGTTTGAGAAATCGGTACTACCGAGATTATAATGCAAACTCTCTGGAAACTTATTACCAAAATCGGTCTCACCGAGTTTGTGTAATCGGTCCCACCGAGTTTGCCTGACCAACTCTCTGGAAAGCTTATTACCAAATCGGTCTCACCGAGTTTGTGTAATCGGTCCTACCGAGATTACGTTATGCCCTAACCCTAACCGAATCGGTCTCACCGAGTTGCATTTCGGTCCCACCAAAAACCCTAACGGTCACATCATTTGCTGAGTCGGTCCGACCGAGTTTAACGATTCGGTCCTACCAAGTTTGGTAAATTGTGTGTAACGGTTAGATTTTGTGTGGAGGCTATATATACCCCTCCACCTCCTCTTCATTTGTGGAGAGAGCCATCAGACTGAACCTACACTTCCAGCATACATTTTCTGAGAGAGAACTACCTACTCATGTGTTGAGGCCAAGATATTCCATTCCTACCATATGAATCTTGATCTCTAGCCTTCCCCAAGTTGCTTTCCACTCAAATCTTCTTTCCACCAGATCCAAACCCATTGAGAGAGAGTTGAGTGTTGGGGAGACTATCATTTGAAGCACAAGAGCAAGGAGTTCATCATCAACGCACCATTTGTTACTTCTTGGAGAGTGGTGTCTCCTAGATTGGCTAGGTGTCACTTGGGAGCCTCCGACAAGATTGTGGAGTTGAACCAAGGAGTTTGTATGGGCAAGGAGATCGCCTACTTCGTGAAGATCTACCGCTAGTGAGGCAAGTCCTTCGTGGGCGACGGCCATGGTGGGATAGACAAGGTTGCTTCTTCGTGGATCCTTTGAGGGTGGAGCCCTCCGTGGACTCGCGCAGCCGTTACCCTTCGTGGGTTGAAGTCTCCATCAACGTGGATGTATGATAGAACCACCTATCAGAACTACGCTGAGGGAGTCCTGGACTAGGGGGTGTCTGGACAGCCGGACTATCATCGTCCGCCGGACTCCAAGACTACGAAGATACAAGATTGAAGACTCCGTCCCGTGTCCGGATGGGACTTTCCTTGGCGTGGAAGGCAAGCTTGGCGATACGGATATGTAGATATCCTACCCTTGTAACCGACTCTGTGTAACCCTAGCCTCCTCCGGTGTCTATATAAACCGGAGGGCATTAGTCCGTAGGACACAACATACATTACAACAATCATACCATAGGCTAGCTTTAGGGTTTAGCCTCCTTGATCTCGTGGTAGATCCACTCTTGTACTACCCATATCATGAATATTAATCAAGCAGGACGTAGGGTTTTACCTCCATCGAGAGGGCCCGAACCTGGGTAAAACATCGTGTCCCTCGTCTCCTGTTACCATCCGCCTAGACGCACAGTTCGGGACCCCCTACCCGAGATCCGCCGGTTTTGACACCGACACACGCCAAAAACATCCGCGTCTCCAATTGCGTTTGAATCCTCCAAACCCTTCCCTTTACTTTCTTGCAAGTTGCATGCTTTACTTTCTGCTGCTCATATACTCTTTGCATGCTTGCTTTATATGTATTGTGATTGTTGAAATTGTGCTTAAGCTCCACTTAAACCAAAAGAATCTTAAAAACTGCAACTTTGGTACTTAGTGTATAATCACCCCCCCTCTAGACACCTCTTCTCAAGGTCCTACAAGTGGTATCAGAGCATTGGTCTACATTGCTTTGGTTTAATCACCATTGGAGGAAGATGGATGAGTCTACTATTGGGAGTCTTAGACATAGAGTGCCTATTCTTGATGGAGAGTATTTTCATGAGTGGAAAAATGAGATGCTTGTTATTTTAAATCAATATCATTTGAACAAGTACATTGCTAGTCCTTGTGCACCTTATGTTGATCCTATGCATCCTACCCATGATGAGTCAATTGACATGATTAGGAATCTAAGAACTGCCGAGCTTATCATTAGAGGATTGCCTAGAAACTTGATTGGATGCTTTCCTACTTTTAAGTGTGCCTACACCATATGGAAATTTCTTGAAGAACGATTTCCTGATTATTCCTTGAAAAATCTTGATGAAATTCTCCATAAGTCTATTGCTTTGAGTAAGATGAATACTAGTGATCCTATGTTTGGTGATCGTCTATTTGAGCTTACAAACCTCATGCGTGCCAAAGGAAATGTTGGTATCATTAGTGACATTATTTCCGAAGCTATAAAAATTCATAAGCAAGATTATCAAACTCATTCTAATGAATCACCCTCTCTAGGACTTGATCCACCACATGACGATGTTGAACATGGATACTATGATGAGGATGATGAGAGTGACTTCGATCTTGATGATGCAATGAGACATTTTGGTCTTTTGGCAAATCTTCGGGGATATTTGTCAGGAGGAAAGGAATGAGTTCTTTATAGTGGATGTACCGATCATATGACCGGAGATAAAGACATGTTCCGTGAGCTTGCTGATAATGATAGTCCTCGAAAGTATGTCACTTTCGGTGACAATTCAAAGGGTAAGGTGGTTGGCCTCGGTAAGGTGGCCATATCACATGATAGCTCCATACGAAATGTTATGCTCGTTGAATCTCTTGGATACAACTTACTTTCAGTATCTAGACTTGCAGATTTCGGTTTCAATGTTCTATTTACTGAAGTAGATTGCCAAGTGTTTCGTCAAGATAATCATAAAATGGTCTTTACCGGTGTGCTTAGAGGTGATCTATACATTGTTGATTTCACTAAAAAGGCTCAACCTAAAACTTGCTTCATTGCTAAATCCTCAAAAGGTTGGTTATGGCATAGACGACTTGGTCATGTTGGTATGCGAAACCTTAACAAGCTTATTAAAGGAAATCATATCCTTGGAGTTAACGATGTCATATTTGATAAGGATAGACTTTGCAGTGCTTGTCAGGCAGGTAAACAGGTTGGAGGAAGGCATCCCGTGAAGAACATCATGACTACAAGGAGGCCACTCGAGCTACTTCACATGGATCTTTTTGGTTCCAACTCTTACAAGAGTCTCGGTGGAAATTCTTTTGGTCTAGTTATAGTTGATGATTTTTCCAAATTTACATGGGTGTTCTTTCTCGATGATAAACTGCAGGTCGAAAAGATCTTCAAAAACTTCGCTAGGAAGGCCCAAAATCAATTTGAAGTGAAGATCAAGAAGGTTCGCAGCGACAACGGAACGGAGTTCGGGAACGCAAATGTGGACACCTTTCTTGATGAAGAAGGGATTTCACATGAGTTCTCAGCTACATACACACCTCAACAAAACGGAGTTGTTGAGAGGAAGAACCGGACGCTCATCAAAATGGCGAGAATGATGCTTGATGAGTACAAGACGCCCAAGCACTTTTGGGCGGAAGCGGTTGAGACAGCTTGTCATGCAACAAATCGCTTGTATCTTCAGAAGCTACTCGGCAAGACGGCATACGAGCTCCTCACCGGTAACAAACCCCAAGTTGGATACTTTCGAGTATTTGGCTCAAAGTGCTATATTCTTGATAAGCATAGTCGCTCTAAATTTGCTCCTAAGTCTCATGAAGGTTTCCTACTAGGTTATGGTTCAAACTCTCACACTTACCGTGTCTACAACAATTTCACCCGAAAGGTTGAAGAGACGGTATATGTGAAATTTGATGAATCTAACGGCTCGCAAGTAGAGCAATTGCCAATTGACGTAGGTGACAAAGATCCTTCGGAAGCAATCCAAGACTTGGCTATTGGCAAAGTTCGTCCAACGGAGGTGAAGGAGAGTACCTCGTCCGTCGAAGTGGAAGCTTCAACTTCACAACAAGGTGAACCAAGAGTTGATACGGAAGCATCCACAAGCGGGACACACCAAGATGAAGAAAACGAGGAAGTGCATCAAGATGAACGTCAACGACCTCCTTCTCCACCATGACAAGAGAACAACAATGCCAACAATGAAGAAGGCCAAGAAGAAGAAGAACACGATGAAGAAGATGTTCAACGAAGACCCAAGCAAAATCTCTCACGAGTTCGAGCAAGAGTTGCTAAAGATCATCCTGTCGAGCAAATCTACAATGACATTCAAACTGGGAGAATCACTCGCTCTAAAACTCGTTTAGCTAACTTTTGTGAAAACTATTCTTTCATCTCTAGCATTGAACCTATGAAGGTTGAAGAAGCATTGGAAGATCCGGATTGCATAAATGCTATGCATGAAGAGCTACATAACTTTGAGAGGAATCAAGTTTGGACATTGGTTGAGAAGCCCGACAACAACCACAACGTCATCGGTACCAAATGGGTGTTTCGCAACAAGCAAGATGAAGATGGACAAGTAGTTCGCAACAAAGCACGTCTCGTCGCCCAAGGCTACACACAAGTCGAAGGTATGGACTATGGTGAGACTTATGCTCCTGTTGCTAGACTTGAGTCCATTCGCATCTTACTTGCCTATGCTAATCATCATGATATCACCTTGTACCAAATGGACATTAAAAGTGCTTTTCTAAATGGTGAAATAGAGGAGGAAGTTTATGTTAAGCAACCTCCCGTCTTTGTCAATCCTAAGAAACCCAATCATGTTTACAAACTTCACAAAGCTTTTTATGGTCTTAAACAAGCTCCTAGAGCTTGGTATAAATGCTTGACCAAGTTTCTTATTGAAAAAGGCTTTGAAATTGGGAAAATTGATTCTACTCTTTTTACTAAAAGGGTTAATGGAGAACTATTTGTATGCCAAATCTATGTTGATGATATTATATTTGGTTCGACTAACCCTCATTTTAGTGAAAAGTTTGGGAAGCTAATGTCGCTGAAGTTTGAGATGTCTATGATGAGTGAACTCAAATTCTTCCTTGGGTTGCAAATCAAGCAAACTAAGGAAGGTACCTTTGTTTCTCAAACAAAGTACACCAAGGACTTATTCAAGAAGTTCAATATGCAAGAATGCAAAGGTATGTCTACACCCATGCCTACTAGTGGACATAATGACTTGATCAAAGATGGTGAACCGGTTGATCAAAAGGTTTATCGCTCTATGATCGGTTCATTGTTATATCTATGTGCTTCACGTCCTGATATCTTGCTAAGTGTGTGCATGTGTGCACGATATCAAGCTGCTCCTAAGGAATGTCATCTTAAGGCCATGAAAAGGATAGTGAGATACTTAATCCATACACCAAACTTTGGCATTTGGTATCCTAAGAGGGCCTCTTTCGATCTTGTTGGCTATTCCGACTCGGACTATGCCGGAGACAAGGTTGATAGAAAGTCCACTTCGGGTACTTGTCAATTTCTTGGTAGATCTCTTGTGTCTTGGTCCTCTAAGAAACAAAACTCGGTATCCTTATCCACTGCCGAAGCTGAATATATTGCCGCTGGTTCATGTTGTTCTCAATTACTTTGGATGACCCAAACTCTTAAATATTATGGGATATATGTGAGACATGTTCCATTGCTTTGTGACAATGAAAGTGCTATCAAAATTGGTCATAATCCTGTGCAACATTCTCGAACTAAGCATATTGAAGTTCGTCATCATTTCATTCGAGATCATGTTGCTAAGGGTGACATTGATCTTAAGAATGTTCGCACCGAAAAGCAACTAGCGGATATATTCACTAAAACTCTTGATGAGAAAGTGTTTTGCAGGTTAAGAGGAGAATTGAACATCATTGATGCTTCAAACTTCGAGTAGAAACTCCATTGTATACATGCAAGACATGAGCTTATGACTAATCCTTGATATTTTCTCTTATGATGAATATCTTATATCTTGGATATATTTGTATCTTGCATGTTATCTAACCCATGTAGGTACTTGGTGGACTCAAATTCCATGAGATTGTAATTTACTCATATCTTGAGCAATCTCTATATCACCAAGTCTCTACACCTTGATGGTTGAAGACAAGGAAGCACGAAACCATTCAAACATATCCTTTGACAAATTCTATGTTGAGCTTCATGATTGTCATTTTTGGATACACAAGTGCTCTTCCTTGCAAGAACTAACCCATGTAGGTAGATGTACTAAAATTCCAAGTGGTGCTCCAAATTCTTGATGAGCTACATCAACCTTGAGCATCCCACACAAGTTCAACTACATGGACTACACCACCAACCAAGGTATGTCATTCCATCTTAGAGAAGCTTTACTCCAAGTGATGAGCTAAAGCAACTCGACAAGATGTGAATACATCAAGATGCTTAAACGAAAAACGGCAAACCCATTTTGAGCTTAAACGATGAGTATGACCTATGATCAAGTGATCTCACTTGACTCCTAAGTCAATATACTCTAACATAGGTGACTTTGTCGCCGACCATCTCTAGATGAAGTTCTCTTGTGTTCTTTTCTGTGTTTTTGCATTTGTCTCATGCATATTTGTTTCCCCTTTCATCTAGATTTCTTTCTTTCTGTTTGTTCTGCATTTTCTGCATTCCAATTCATTGCACATCTTTCAGTAAATTCCTTGAAAATCTTTGTGAGATCTTACTAGTCTAGTGAGTTGAGGAGACAAGTGTTTTTGTGATGAACTCGGTTTCACCGATTTGTCATTTTTGGCCCTGCCGAATCTATTCGGTCCAACCGAAGCAACACACTCGGTGCCACCAATTTCATAACAGGAAAAACAGTTTGCCACATAATTCTGTGTTTCTTCTGATCCAGCTCCACTCAATGAATCTTGTCCTCTACAAGCATCACATTTTTATCATTGCTTTGTTCTGTGTCTCAAGGACCAAACCCATTCGATAGATTCCAGAAGACCCTTCTTGGAAATTGATGTCAAAGGGGGAGAGAGAGACCATCAAAGCTTATCATTTGAAGAGAGAGAGAGAGAGCATCAATACTTATCACCTTCTTAAGGGGGAGAGACCTTCTAAGGGAAGAGAGAGATCTCCAGGGGGAGAGAATACTTAAGTAGAAAGTATTTCTCAAGGATCCCAGATGCTTGGTGTTCAAGAGGAGAGATGTCCACATGTCTTCTTGAGGGGAGAGACATGTTCATATGTTCTGTTGTGTCTATTTGCATTAGCATGCATCAGCTCTGATCATCATTCATATCTTTCAGCTTGTTTTCTTTATATCTCTGATTTTCTGTTCCCTATCTTCTCCTAGTATCCCATGTTAGATTCAGGGGGAGCAAGACATCTACGGGAAAGAGATCATTTAAATTCATTGCATATCTTTATTCTTGGGGACATGTCTAATTCAGTGTGGTACCTAGTACTCACTCTCTACATGTCATCTCAGTCTTGGTATTCTTGTGGTTTCTTTTGTTTGCTATGGCTAGTAGATGCATCTGTGTTATCTAACCTTGTTTACGCAGGTTCATTCCATCCTAAGCCAACTCAATACTACAAGGTAAGTACATGCATCACAATCATGTGTATGAGGAATCTTGCTGATGTACATATTGTTTGCAAGAAGGACTCATGAGCATGAAGGTATTTTCTTCAACATTCTTTGTTCTGATGCATATGGCCAAGACACATGTAACACATTGCCTGCTCTATCATGTTTATGCTCTCACATGCTTCTATATTCCATATTCACATGATTGCATACATGTAGGGGGAGCCTATGTTTGTTACATGTCTTTCCAAAGCTTTACTTGCTATTACTCATATCTTTATCTAAAAGCTTTGATGTATGTTGTCATCAATTACCAAAAAGGGGGAGATTGAAAGCACAAGTGCTCCCTAGGTGGTTTTGGTAATTAATGTCAACATATCTCTTGTTGGACTAATACTTTTATCTAGTATGTTTTAGATAAGTTCAATAGTGGAGTGGCATGGACTAAAGGATGTGGGAACTCCTTCAAGATGCTAAGGACAAAGGATTGGCTAAAGCTTCAAGCTCAATACTCTTCATTTTACATTTTAGTGGTCCAAGATCACATTGGGTCTATAGGAAAAGCCAATACTATCAAGGAGGGATGAGGTGTTGCTTAATGAGCCTCTGGCTTCATGTGCTTTGTGATATGCTCCAAAACCCTCAACTACTTTCCCACATCCACAAATGACCTAAACCCATAGCCAAAATCGGTCACACCGAAACTTCCTATCCAGCGCCACCGGTTCCATAAGTCATAGCCACTACCACAAACCCTAAGCAAATCGGTCTTACCGATAGGGATCTCGGTCTCACCGAGATGGGATTGTAATCTCTCTGTGTATGTACATTATCAAATCGGTCTCACCGAGTTTGAGAAATCGGTACTACCGAGATTATAATGCAAACTCTTTAGAAACTTATTACCAAAATCGGTCTCACCGAGTTTGTGTAATCGGTCCCACCGAGTTTACCTGACCAACTCTCTGGAAAGCTTATTACCAAATCGGTCTCACCGAGTTTGTGTAATCGGTCCTACCGAGATAACATTATGCCCTAACCCTAACTGAATCGGTCTCACCGAGTTGCATTTCGGTCCCACCGAAATCCCTAACGGTCACATCATTTGCTGAGTCAGTCCGACCGAGTTTAACAATTCGGTCCCACCGAGTTTGGTAAATTGTGTGTAACGGTTAGATTTTGTGTGGAGGCTATATAAACCCCTCCACCTCCTCTTCATTCGTGGAGAGATCCATCAGAATGAACCTACACTTCCAGCATACATTTTCTGAGAGAGAACTACCTACTCATGTGTTGAGGCCAAGATATTCCATTCCTACCATATGAATCTTGATCTCTAGCCTTCCCCAAGTTGCTTTCCACTCAAATCTTCTTTCCACCAGATCCAAACCCATTGAGAGAGAGTTGAGTGTTGGGGAGACTATCATTTGAAGCACAAGAGCAAGGAGTTCAGCATCAACGCACCATTTGTTACTTCTCGGAGAGTGGTGTCTCCTAGATTGGCTAGGTGTCACTTGGGAGCCTCCGACAAGATTGTGGAGTTGAACCAAGGAGTTTGTAAGGGCAAGGAGATCGCCTACTTCGTGAAGATCTACCGCTAGGGAGGCAAGTCCTTCGTGGGCGACGGCCATGGTGGGATAGACAAGGTTGCTTCTTCGTGGACCCTTCGTGGGTGGAGCCCTCCGTGGACTCGCGCAGCCGTTACCCTTCGTGGGTTGAAGTCTCCATCAACGTGGATGTACGATAGCACCACCTATCAGAACCACACCAAAAACATCCGTGTCTCCAATTGCGTTTGAATCCTCCAAACCCTTCCCTTTACTTTCTTGCAAGTTGCATGCTTTACTTTCCACTGCTCATATACTCTTTGCATGCTTGCTTGATATGTATTGTGATTGTTGACATTGTGCTTAAGCTCCACTTAAACCAAAAGAATCTTAAAAACTGCAACTTTGGTACTTAGTGTCTAATCACCCCCCCTCTAGACACCTCTTCTCAAGGTCCTACACATCGGGGACCCACCGAAAGGGCCTCAGTATTTCGCAAAAAAAAACGTTACCGCCGCTGACAGCTCGGACCCACCAGGTATATCTTCGCACGCAAGGAAGTGCCTCCTTATTACGCACAAAAAAATGAATACTCCCCCTGTTAGCTGGGACCCAGTATAGTGGCAGGCTGACTTGTGGGCCTACTAAGTTGACGGGGACGGAGGGCTTTGTCAACTTAGTCAATATGCACGATTCTAGCTCCAGTGACCGTACGATGTCCATCCAACGGCCGTAGTGCTTCTTCAACCTCTGGTCTTCTTGCTCCAGCCGCCCAAACCAGCACCGGTCGTGCCTCGTGCTCCTGCCTCTCGTGGTCGGCTGTGATGCGGCGGAGGCCTCACCGCCCCCTACTACTCCCACCGCTGGCCAGGCCATCCCTCTACTCACCCACACCCCCTGTTATTCTGTGGTGACGGCAGCCTCACACCGTAGCGAACCAGTGAACCCTCGTACTCCTCTACGTGTGGGCATCCACTGCCGCGTCTTCCCCGGCTCCGTGTCGTCCCCTTCCTAGGCCTCACCGTCGTCCACCGCCCTTGTGCTCTCGGCGCGGCGTGGTCAACGTGGTCAAGGAACGGCTTCCATCGGACGTGGACTGTACGTGGAGAGGCTGACGGCTGGGTCCACGGCCGCAGCAAGGAAGTGCCTCCTTATTACGCACAAAATAATTATTCCTCCACCTGACAGCGGGGACCCACCGGACGGGCCACCATATTTCGCGAAAAAAATGTTTCCCCCTGACCGCTGGGACCCACTAGCTACACCTTCGCATGCAAGGAAGTGCGTCCGGGCAAAAAAAACGATTCGCCCCCTGACCGCTGGTACCCACCAGCTACATCTTCGCACGCAAGGAAGTGCGTCCGGGCAAAAAAAAACGATTCGCCCCCCTGACTGCTGGGACCCACCAGCTACATCTTTGCATGCAAGGAAGTGCCTGACAGTCGGGACCCACCTGGTCGAAGCGTACGTAGCGTTGTCATTCTGGTTGCGAATGTGTACATACATACTGCTTGATGTAGAGGCGCGCACGTGTCGTAGATGTAGAGGCGCGCACATGTCGTAGTAGAGGCGCGCACGTAGCATGTACACGTACGTACAACGGTGATGGTGCAAGAAAGAAAATACGGCCACATACGTACATACGGGCAGGGTCTCTAACGCCTATCACGCATACGTACATGGTTGGGTCGGAACGGAGAAACAACATCGTCGTCGTGTTCATGGGGAGCCAACCGGCTGGGTCGGAATGGAATGCATGGTCGTGTTCATCGGGAGGGCTTGGATGGAACATGCGATGGAAATGAGGCCTGGTGTACCGCACAACGGAGGAAACAACCTTGTGTTCGACCGGCCATGTTTGAAACGGGGTCCTGTTGATCGGGAGGGGCCTGGCGTACCGCAAAACAGAGGAAACGGACCTCCTATGGTCGAAAAGGGGGTCCTGTTGATCGGGAGGGGTGTGGCGTACCGCAAAACGGAGGAAACGGACCTCCTACGGTCGAAACGGACGAAACGGACTTGTGTTGGAGCGCTACGTTCGAAACGGGGGGGAGGGGGGAGAGGTGTGGCGTACCGCAAAATGGGATTCCACGGGATACTGTTCATCTCCACCGTCGACCTCCTCCAGCCTCTACGGGCTACCGTCGACCTCCTCCAGCCTCCATGGGCTCCTGTTCATCCAGCCTCCACCGTGCGCTACTCCACCGGCTACTGTTCAACCACCCCTCCACGGGCACCCCTCCACCGTCTACTGTTCATCTAGCCCTCCAAACCACGGGGTCCTGTTCAACCACCCCTCCACGGGCACCCCTCCACCGTCTACTGTTCATCCAGCCCTCCACACCACAGGGTCCTGTTCAACCACCCCTCCATGGCCACCCCTCCACCGTCTACTGTTCAGCCAGCCCTCCACACCATGGGTTCCTGTTCATCCAGAGGCAACGCCACCGCTCACTGTTCATCCAAACCCCCCGCAACGCTCACTGTTCATCCAATCGATCGGCTTCAGTTAGCAGCAGTAGCGAAGGAATCGCTCCATCGGGTTCAGTTAACAGCCATCGATCGATCCCTCAGGTTCAGTAACGCGTAGCCTGCAGTGCAATCGCTCGGGTTCA
The DNA here is from genome assembly GCA_963921465.1 of Triticum timopheevii. Taxonomy (NCBI): domain Eukaryota; kingdom Viridiplantae; phylum Streptophyta; class Magnoliopsida; order Poales; family Poaceae; genus Triticum; species Triticum timopheevii. The sequence continues at coordinate 242,996,079 of OY997274.1, read as the reverse complement.
GTTAGAGCCCAACGCCTCGCTCAACTTCAGTTAGAGCCAACGGCTCGCACACACGCGCGTACCTGTACGAGAGAAAGGCGCATTGCTCTCCCACCATAACCGGCAACTCCCCGAAATTTTCCTCCCCCTCGCTTCTACCATAGTTTTTTCGGTCATGGATGGCCCAAAGAATGTCATGCAACTGCGTCTCCAGCCCGCCCAAGATGACAAGCCCATTTTTTGTCATGATTTTTTGTCATAGAAGTAGGAGCCCACTACATCTATGATGATACCGGGTTTTGTCACAATTATCGTCATAGAAGTGTCATATGTATGACAGAAAAAGATTTTGTTCGGCCCAAAATGTCACGGATGTGTCTTTTTTTTGTAGTGTATGCCTACGTACCCCGAAAACATCTAGGGAGCCAACGAAAGACAATTTTCACCATCGTAACCTTCTGTATCCGCGAGATCCCATCTTGGAGCCTTCGCCGGCGCTTCGCCGGAGGGGAAATCGACCACGGAGGGCTTCTACATCAACACCATAGCCCCTCCGATGAGTTGTGGGTAGTTTACCACAGACCTTTGGGTCCATAGTTATTAGCTAGATGGCTTCTTCTCTCTTTTTGGATCTCAATACAATGTTCTCCCCCTCTCTTGTGGAGATCTATTCGATGTAAACTCTTTTTGCGGTGTGTTTGTTGAGATCCGATGAATTTTGGGTTTATGATCAAGTTTATCTATGAGAAATATTTGAATCTCTTCTGAATTCTTTTATGTATGATTGAGTTATCTTTGCAAGTCTCTTCAAATTATCAGTTTGGTTTGGCCTACTAGATTGATCTTTCTTGCCATGGGAGAAGTGCTTAGCTTTGGGTTCAATCTTGCGGTGTCCTTTCCCAGTGACAGCAAGGGTAGCAAGGCACGTATTGTATTGTTGCCATCGAGGATAAAAAGATGGGGTTTATATAATATTGCATGAGTTTATCCCTCTAAATCATGTCATCTTTCTTAATGCGTTACTCTATTCTTTATGAACTTAATACTCTAGATGCAGGCAGGAGTCGATCAATGTGTGGAGTAATAGTAGTAGATGCAGGCAGGAGTCGGTCTACTTGTTGCGGATGTGATGCCTATATACATGATCATGCCTAGATAATCTCATAATTATTCGCTTTTCTATTAATTGCTCGACAGTAATTTGTTCACCCACCGTAATACTTATGCTATATTGAGAGAAGCCTCTAGTGAAACATATGGCCCCCGGGTCTATCCTTTATCATATAAGCTTTCAATATACTTTTATTTGCATCTTTACTTTTTGCATCTATATTATAAAATACCAAAAATATATTTATCTTATCATACTATCTCTACCAGATCTCACTTTCGCAAGTGGCCGTGAAAGGGATTGACAAACCCTTTATTGCGTTGGTTGCGAGTTCTTTGTTTGTTTGTGTAGGTGCTGTTGAGGAACGTAGCAATTTCAAAAAAATTCCTACGCACACGCAAGATCATGGTGATGCATAGCAACGAGAGGGGAGAGTGTGTCCACGTACCCTCATAGACCGAAAGCAGAAGAGTTAGAACAACGTGGTTGATGTAGTCGTACGTCTTCATGGCCCGATCGATCAAGCACCGAAACTAGGGAACCTCCAAGTTCTAGCACACGTTCAGCTCGATGACGTTCCCCGTACTCCGATCCAGCAGAATGTCAGGGAAGAGTTCCGTCAGCATGACGGCGGGGTGACGATCTTGATGTTCTACCGTCGCAGGGCTTCACCTAAGCACCGCTACAATATTATCGAGGAGGATTATGGTGGAGGGGTGCCCCCTGCCCCCGTATATAAAGGAGCAAGGGGGGAGGCGGCCGGCCAAGGAGGAGGGCGCGCCAAGGGGGAGTCCTACTCTCACCGGAGTGGGAGTCCTCCTTTCTTTGTTGGAGTAGGAGAGAAGGAAAGAGGGGGAGAGGGAGAAGGAAAAGGGGGCTGCACCCCTTGTCCAATTCGGACCAGAGGGGGGGCGCAGGCCTCCTTCCTTTTGGCCTCTCTCCTCTATGCTCGTATGGCCCAATAAGGCCCATATACTCCCTGGCGAATTCCCGTAACTATCCGGTACTCCAAAAATACCCGAATCACTCAGAACCTTTCCGAAGTCCAAATACAGTCGTCCAATATATCGATATTTATGTCTCGACCATTTAGAGACTCCTCGTCATGTCCCCAATCTCATCCGGGACTCCGAACTCCTTCGGTACATCGAAACACATAAACTCATAATATAACCGTCATCGAACTTTAAGCGTGCGGACCCTACGGGTTCGAGAACTATGTAGACATGACCGAGACATGTCTCCGGTCAATAACCAATAGCGGAACTTGGATGCTCATATTGGCTCCCACATATTCTACGAAGATCTTTATTGATCAGACGCATAACAACATGCATTGTTCCTTTTGTCATAGGTATGTTACTTGCCCGAGATTCGATCGTCGGTATCTCAATACCTAGTTCAATCTCGTTACCGGCAAGTCTCTTTACTCATTATGTAATGCATCATCCCGCAACTAACTCATCTGCCACATTGCTTGCAAGGCTTATAGTGATGTGCATTACCGAGAGGGCCCAGAGATACCTCTTCGACAATCGGAGTAACAAATCCTAATCTCGAAATACATCAACTCAACATGTACCTTCGGAGACACCTGTAGAGCTCCTTTATAATCACCCAGTTACGTTGTGACGTTTGGTAGCACACAAAGTGTTCCTCCGGTAAACGGGAGTTGCATAATCTCATAGTTATAGGAACGCGTATAAGTCATGCAGAAAGCAATAGCAACATCCTAAATGATCAAGTGCTAAGCTAACGGAATGGGTTAAGTCAATCACATCATTCTCCTAATGATGTGATCCCGTTAATCAAATGACAACTCATGTCTATGGTTAGGAAACTTAACCATCTTTGATTAACGAGCTAGTCAAGTGGAGGCATACTAGTGGCACTATGTTTGTCTATGTATTCACACATGTATTATGTTTCCGGTTAATACAATTTTAGCATGAATAATAAACATTTATCATGATATAAGGAAATAAATAATAACTTCATTATTGCCTCTAGGGCATATTTCCTTCAGTCTCCCACTTGCACTAGAGTCAATAATCTAGTTCTCATCCCCATGTGATTTAACACCAATATTCACATCTGTATGTGATTAATACCCATAGTTCACATCGTCATGTGATCAACAGCCAGAGGATTTACTAGAGTCAATAATCTAGTTCACATTGCTATGTGATTAATACCCAAAGAGTACTAAGGTATGATCATGTTTTGCTCGTGAGAGAAGTTTAGTCAATGGGTCTGTCACATTCAGAGCCGTATGTATTTTGCAAATATTCTATGTCTATAATGCTCTGCACGAAGCTACTCTAGCTAATTGCTCCCCTTTCAATATGTATCCAGATTAAGACTTAGAGTCATCTGGATCAGTGCCAAAACTTGTATCGACGTAACCCTTTACGATGAACCTTTTGTCACCTCCATAATCGAGAAATATATCCTTATTCCACTAAGGATAATTTTGACCAATGTCCAGTGATCTACTCCTAGATCACTATTGTACTCCCTTGCCAAACCAGGGCAGAGTATACAATAGGTTTGGTCCATAGCATGGCATACTTTTATAGAACCTATGACTGATGCATAGGGAATGACTTTCATTCTCTTTCTATTTTCTACCGTGGTCGGGATTTGAGTCTTACTGAATTTCATACCTTTGCAACACAGGCAAGAACTCTTTCTTTGACTGTTCCATTTTGAACTACTTCAAAATCTTGTCAAGGTATGTACTCATTGAAAATCTTATCAAGCGTCTTGATCTATCTCAATAGATCTTGATTCTCAATATGTAAGTAGCTTTACTGAGGTCTTTCTTTTAAAGAACTCCTTTCAAACATTTCTTTATGCTTTCTAGAAAAATTCTACATCATTTCTGATCAACAATATGTTACTCACATATATTTATCAGAAAGGTTGTAGTGCTCCCACTCACTTTATTGTAAATACAGGCTTCAGTGCAAGTCCGCATAAAACTATATGCTTTGATCAACTTGTCAAAGCGTATATTCCAACTCCGAGATGCTTGCACCAGTCCATAGATGGATCGCTGGAGCTTACACATTTTGTTAACACCTTTAGGATTGATAAAACCTTCTGGTTGCATCATTTACAACTCTTCTTTAAGAAAACCATTAAAGAATGCAGTTTTGACATCCATTTGCCAGATTTCATAAAATGTGGCAATTGCTAACATGATTCGGATAGACTTAAGCATCGCTACAATTGAGAAAATCTCATTGTAGTCAACACCGTGAACTTGTCGAAAAACTTTTTTTTGCGACAAATCGAGCTTTGTAGATAGTAACACTACTATCAACGTCCGTTTCCTCTTGAAGATCCATTTATTTTCTATGGGTTGCCGATCATCGGGCAAGTCCACCAAAGTCCACACTTTATTCTCATACATGGATCTTATCTCAGATTTCATGGCCTCTAGCCATTTCGCGGAATTTGGGCTCATAATCGCTTCCTCATAGTTCGTAGGTTTATCATGGTCTAGTAACATGACTTCCAGAACAGGATTACCGTAGCACTCTAATGCGGACCGTACTCTGGAAGACCTACGAGGTTCTATAGTAACTTGATCTGAAGTTTCATGATCATCATCATTAGCTTCCTCACTAATTGGTGTAGAAATCACTGGAACTAATTTCTGTGATGAACTACTTTCCAATTCAGGAGAAGGTACAATTATCTTATCAAGCTCCACTTTCCTCCCACTCACTTCGTTCGAGAGAAACTCCTTCTCTAGAAAGGATCCATCTTAGCAACGAATATCTTGCCTTTGGATCTGTGATAGAAGGTGTACCCAACAGTTTCCTTTTGGTATTTTATGAAGACGCACTTCTCCGATTTGGGTTCGAGCTTATGAGGTTGAAACTTTTTCACATAAGCATTGCAACTCCAAACTTTAAGAAATGACAGCTTAGGTTTATTGCTAAACCATAGTTCATACGGTGTCGTCTCAACGGATTTTGATGGTGCCCTATTTAAAGTGAATGCAGCTATCTCTAATGCATAATCCCAAAACTATAGTGGTAAATTGGTAAAATACATCATAGATCGCACCATATCCAATAAAGTGCGATTATGACATTCGGACACACCGTTACGTTGTGGTGTTCCAGGTGGCATGAGTTTGTGAAACTATTCCACATTATTTTAGCTGAAGGCCAAACTTGTAGCTCAAATATTCATCTCCACGATCAGATCGCAGAAACTTTATTTTCTTGTTATGATGGTTTTCCACTTCACTCTGAAATTCTTTGAACCTTTCAACTAATTCAGAATTATGTTTCATCAAGTAGATATACCCATATCTCCTCAAATCATCTGTGAAGGTGAGAAAATAACGATACCCCCACGAGCCTTAATACTCATTGGTCTGCATACATCAGTATGTATTATTTCCAACAAGTCAATAGGTCGTTCCATTGTTTCGGAGAACGGAGTTTTAGTCATCTTGCCCAAAAGGCACGGTTCGCAAGCATCAAATGATTCATAACCAAGTGATTCCGAAAATCCATCTTTTATGGAGTTTCTTCATGCGGTTTACACCGATATGTCGCAAACGGCAGTGCCACAAATAAGTTGCACTATCATTATTAACTTTGCATCTTTTGGCATCAATATTATGAATATGTGTATCACTACGATTGAGATACAACAAACTATTTTCATTGGGTGTATGACCATTGAAGGTTTTATTCATGTAAACAGAACAACAATTATTCTCTGACTTTAAATGAATAACAATATTGCAATAAACATGATCAAATCATATTCATGCTCAACGCAAATGCCAAATAACATTTATTTAGGTTTAACACTAATCCCGAAAGTATAGGGAGTGTGTGATGATGATCATATCAATCTTGGAACTATTTCCAACACTCATTGTCACTTCCCCTCAACTAGTCTCTGTTTATTATGTAACTCCTGTTTCGAGTTACTAATCTTAGCAACCGAAGAAGTATCAAATACTCAGGGGCTACTATAAACACTAGTAAGGCACACATCAATTACCTGTATATCAAATATACCCTTGTTTACTTTGCCATCCTTCTTATCCACCAAATATTCAGGGCATTTCCGCTTCCAGTGACCATTTCCTTTGCAGTGTAAGCACTTAGTTTCATGCTTTGGTCCAGCTTTGAGCTTCTTCACGGGAGTGACAACTTGCTTGTCATTCTACTTGAAGTCTCATTTATTTCCCTTTGCCCTTTTCTTGAAACTAGTGGTCTTGTCAATCATCAACACTTGATGCTCTTTTCTTGATTTCTACCTTCGTTGATTTCAACATTGCAAAGAGCTCGGGAATCTTTTTCGTCATCCTTTGCATACTATAGTTCATCATGAAGTTCTACTAATTTGGTGATGGTGACTAGAGAACTCTGTCAATCACTATCTTATCTGGAAGATTAACTTCCACTTGATTCAAGCGATTGTAGTGCCCAGACAATCTGAGCACATGCTCACTAGTTGAGCAATTCTCCTCCATCTTTTAGCTATAGAACTTGTTAGAGACTTCATATCTCTCAACTAGGGTATTTGCTTGAAATATTAACTTCAACTCCTGGAACATCTCATATGGACCATGACGTTCAAAACGTCTTTGAAGTCCCGATTCTAAGCCGTTAAGCATGGTGCACTAAACTATCAAGTAGTCATCATATTGAGCTAGCCAAATGTTCACAACGTCTGCATATGCTCCTGCAATAGGTCCGTCACCTAGAGGTGCATCAAGGACATAACTCTTCTATGCAGCAATGAGGACAATCCTCAGATCACGGATCCAATCTGCATCATTGCTACTATCTTTCAACACAGTTTTCTCTATGAACATATCAAAATAAACATATGAAAGCAACAACGCGAGCTATTGATCTACAACATAATTTGCAAAATACTACCAGGACTAAGTTCATGATAAATTTAAGTTCAATTAATCATATTACTTAAGAACTCCCACTTAGACAGACATCTCTCTAGTCATCTAAGTGATCATGTGATCCAAATCTACTAAACCATGTCCGATCATCACGTTAGATGGAGTAGTTTTCAATGGTGAACATCACTATGTTGATCATATCTACTATATGATTCACGTTCGACCTTTTGGTCTCCGTGTTCTGAGGCCATATATGTATATGCTAGGCTCGTCAAGTTTAACCTGAGTATTCCGCGTGTGCAACTATTTTGCACCCGTTGTATTTGAACGTAGAGCCTATCACACCCGATCATCACGAGGTGTCTCAGCACGAAGAACTTTCGCAACGGTGCATACTTAGGGAGAACACTTCTTGATAATTAGTGAGAGATCATCTTAAGATGCTACCATCAATCAAAGCAAGATAAGATGCATAAAGGATAAACATCACATGCAATCAATATAAGTGATATGATATGGCCATGATCATCGTGTGCTTGTGATCTCCATCTCCGAAGCACCGTCATGATCACCATCGTCACCGGCGCGACACCTTGATCTCCATCGTAGCATCGTTGTCGTTACGCCATCTATTGCTTCTACGACTATCGCTACCGCTTAGTGATAAAGTAAAGCAATTACAGGGCATTTGCATTTCATACAATAAAGCGACAACCATATGGCTCCTGCCAGTTGCTGATAACTTCGGTTACAAAACATGATCATCTCATACAATAAAATATAGTATCACGTCGTGACCATATCACATCACAACATGCCCTGCAAAAACAAGTTAGACGTCCTCTACTTTGTTGTTGCAAATTTTACGTGGCTGCTACGGGCTGAGCAAGAACCATTCTTACCTACGCATCAAAACCACAACGATAGTTCGTCAAGTTAGTGCTGTTTTAACCTTCGCAAGGACCAGGCGGTTCAACTAAAGTTGGAGAAACAGACATCCGCCAGCCACCTATGTGCAAAGCACGTCGGTAGAACCAGTCTTGCGTAAGCATATGCGTAATGTCAGTCCGGGCCGCTTCATCCAACAATACCGCCAAACCAAAGTATGACATGCTGGCAAGCAGTATGACTTGTATCGCCCACAACTCACTTGTGTTCTACTCGTGTGAGGGAGTCCTGGACTAGGGGGTGTCCGGACAGCCGGACTATCATCGTCCGCCGGACTCCAAGACTACGAAGATACAAGATTGAAGACTCCGTCCCGTGTCCGGATGGGACTTTCCTTGGCATGGAAGGCAAGCTTGGCGATACGGATATGTAGATCTCCTACCATTGTAACCGACTCTGTGTAACCCTAGCCTTCTCCGGTGTCTATATAAACCGGAGGGCATTAGTCCGTAGGACACAACATACATTACAACAATCATACCATAGGCTAGCTTCTAGGGTTTAGCCTCCTTGATCTCGTGGTAGATCCACTCTTGTACTACCCATATCATCAATATTAATCAAGCAGGACGTAGGGTTTTACCTCCATCGAGAGGGCCCGAACCTGGGTAAAACATCGTGTCCCTCGTCTCCTGTTACCATCCGCCTAGACGCACAGTTCGGGACCCCCTACCCGAGATCCGCCGGTTTTGACACTGACATTGGTGCTTTCATTGAGAGTTCCTCTGTGTCGTCACCGGTAGGCTTGATGGCATCTGCAACTAACAACGCTGTCCAGGGTGAGATTTTTCTCCCCGGACAGATCTTCATATTCGGCGGCTTCACACTGCGGGCTAATTCGCTTGGCCATCTGGAGCAGATCGAGAGCTACGCCCCTGGCCGTCAGGTCAGATTCGGAAGCCTAAACTTCACGGCCGATGTCCACGGAGACTTGATATTCGACGGACCCGAGCCACAGCCAAGCGCGCCGCACTGTTGCGATGGGCATGATCTAGCTCTGCCGCCGAACAGTGCCTTGGTGGCCACACATGAATCCGCTCTGGCCATTGGTCCGGAGCAGACTGCCCAGATAGAGGGGCGGTGGATGGACGCCGCCTCGGGGGCTTCAACCGCCTCGGCGATGGAGCCGAACATTAATCTTGTCCCCCGCGAAACTTGTGATTCCGAGGTGCCGGATTCCTTGCCGGACTCCGAACCTCCTGCACCCCTACCAATCGATTCGGATTGGGCGCCAGTTATGGAATTCACCGCCGCGGACATCTTCCAACACTCGCCTTTTGGCGACGTCCTAAATTCGCTAAAGCATCTCTCGTTATCAGGAGAGTCCTGGCCGGACTATTGCCAGGATGGTTGGGGTACGGACGACAAAGAAATTCAGAGCCCACCCACCACCCACTTTGTAGCCACTGTCGACGATCTAACCGACATGCTAGACTACGACTCCGACGACATCGACGCTATGGACGACGATGCCGGAGACGAACAGGAACCAGCGCCTACAGGGCACTGGAAGACCACCTCATCATACGACATATATATGGTGGACACCCCAAAAGACGGGGACGGCGAAGAAGCAGCGGAGGCGGACTCTTTAAAGAAGCAGCCCAAACGCCGACGTTAGCGGCGCCGCTCTAAATCCCGCCACAGCAAGAATGGAGATTCTGGCACAGGAGATAATAATACCCCAGAGAGTGCCGAAGACAATCCCCTCCAGCAAGACTCAGCGCAGGAGGATGCAGAAGCAAGCCCTCACGAGAGGGCGGCAGACGAAGAGGTTGAGGATCATAACTATATGCCTCCCTCTGAAGACGAAGCAAGCCTCAATGATGACGAATTCGTCGTACCTAAGGATCCCGTCGAACAAGAGCGTTTCAAGCGCAGGCTTATCGCCACAGCAAACAGCCTAAAGAAAAAGCAGCAAGACCTGCTGGCCGATCGATGGACCGAGGTCCTCGCGGCCGAAGAGTATAAACTCGAACGCCCCTCCAAAAGCTACCCAAGACGCAAGCTGCTCCCCCGATTAGAGGAGGAAGCATACATACCTCCATCACCAGCGCACGATATGGCTGACCGACCACCCCGTGGTCGTGATAGAGAGGCATCCAGGCCCCCAGCCAAGACCGTACCCCGGCATCGCTCCAAAAGTACGAAGCCAAGAGGGAACACGCCGGACTTGCGAGACATATTGGAGGACAAAGCAAGACAATCCAGATCCATCTACGGATCACTTGGGCGCCCCACGACCCACGACGAATACCGTCGCGCCGGATACAATAACCCCGGCTGGGCCGAGCACAGCAGACAGCGCTCTCTCGAGCTGCGTCGCAATATTTCTCAATACAGAGGCGCCGCACACCCGCTATGCTTCATTGACGAAGTACTGGATCATCAAATCCCCGAAGGGTTTAAACCCGTAAACATCAAATCCTACGATGGCACAACAGACCCCGCGGTTTGGATCGAAGATTATCTTCTCCACATCCACATGGCCCGCGGCGACGATCTCCATGCCATCAAGTATCTCCCAGTCAAGGTTAAAGGACCAGCTCGGCATTGGCTAAATAGCTTGCCCGCAGAGTCAATTGGGTGCTGGGAAGACCTGGAAGCCGCATTCCTCGACAACTTCCAGGGCACGTATGTGCGACCACCAGACGCTGCTGACCTAAGCCACATTATTCAGCAGCCAGACGAATCAGCCAGACAATTCTGGACACGGTTCTTGACAAAGAAAAACCAAATCATCGACTGTTCGGATGCAGAGGCCCTTGCAGCCTTCAAACATAACATCCGGGACGAATGGCTAGCCCGGCACCTGGGGCAGGAAAAGCCGAAATCCATGGCAGCCCTCACATTGTTAATGACCCGCTTTTGCGCGGGAGAGGACAGCTGGCTAGCTCGCAGCAACAATCTCCGTAAAAATTCTGGCAGTCCAGATACTAAGGACAACAATGGCAGGTCATGTCGAAACAAAAACAAACGCCGCATTAACAGCGACGATAAGGAGGATACGGCAGTCAACGCTGGATTCCGAGGCTCTAAACCCGGTCAGCGGAAGAAGCCATTCAAAAGAACCACTCCGGGTCTGTCTAATTTGGACCGAATACTCGACCGCTTATGCCAGATACATGGCACCTCTGAAAAGCCAGCTAAACACACTAATAGGGATTGCTGGGTGTTCAAGCAGGCCGGCAAGTTAATTGCCGAAAACAATGACAAGGGGCTAAGCAGCGACGACGAGGAAGAGACCCGACCGCCGAACAATAGAGGACAGAAGGGTTTTCCCCCACAAGTGCGGACGGTGAACATGATTTACGCAACCCATGTACCCAAGAGGGAGAGGAAGCGCGCACCAAGGGACGTCTATGCGATGGAGCCGGTCGCCCCGAAGTTCAATCCATGGTCCTCTTGTCCGATCACTTTCGATCGAAGAGACCATCCGACCAGCATACGCCATGGCGGATTCGCCGCATTGGTTTTAGACCCTATCGTCGATGGATTTCACCTCACGAGAGTCCTGATGGACGGTGGTAGTAGCCTGAACCTGCTTTATCAGGATACAGTGCGCAAGATGGACATAGACCCCTCAAGGATTAAACCTACAAGGACAACCTTTAAAGGTGTCATACCAGGAGTGGAAGCCAACTGTACAGGCTCAGTCACACTGGAAGTGGTCTTTGGATCCCCGGATAATTTCCGGAGCGAAGAGTTAATCTTCGACATAGTCCCGTTTCGCAGCGGCTATCACGCTCTGCTCGGACGAACCGCGTTTGCAAAATTCAACGCGGTGCCGCATTATGCATACCTAAAGCTCAAGATGCCAGGCCCTCGTGGAGTCATCTCGGTCAGTGGGAATACGGAACGCTCCCTCCGAATGGAGGAACATACAGCGGCTCTCGCGGCAGAAGTACAGAGTAGCCTCTTAAGGCAATTCTCCAGTCCGGCCGTTAAACAGCCGGATATAGCAAAACGCGCCCGAAGCAATACCAACCAAGACCACCTGGCGCGATCAGAGCATGCGTAGCAATGCGGCCCCAACCCTCGCCCACGCATGATCGCAATAATAACACTCCGCGTACGTCATTACGCTTTGGAGACACCATGGGCACAGGGGAGGGGCACGATCGCAACGGACCCAGAGTGCGGTTCGACCACACCCGGGGCTCGCAAGTGTGCCCCCTTTTTTTATTTTTTATTTTCCTTCTTTTATGTACACAGGACTCCGTTAACCAGAAGCCCTGTCCAGCGGCGAACCTGCCAAACTCATGATGCAACAGTCAGGGACTAAAGAAGGCTGCGACGAACACTCAGGTGGTCTAAATTATGAGCATTAAATTCGATTATATACACCAAGTCCGCAGCTCACCCCTGGAGGGGGACATGTTTACTTAGTCCAAATCCCTTGCTTGCCGCACTATTTGTATCAGTCCGCTCTCCTAGCAAACTTTCTTTCATAAATAATGCAGCACCTTTTTGATTGCAATTGCATTACCTTTTATATATATATGCTCATTATATGACATCTTGCGCCCGTATATTTTGGTACGGCCTAATACGTCAGGGGCTTATGTTCCCCACTCTATGGTGTGATAAGTCCGAACACTTTCATAAGTGCGGCACCCCGAACTTATAGCATTATATGAATCGGCTCCGAATCATGTCTTGGGTCAATAGTTTGGTTTGCCCGGCTCCCACGTTTTGGTGCCTTATGTTCCGTTCTGTCGGCTAAGGTGGCACTGGGAGAACCACTGCGATTGCGCCCCGGTTGAGCCGGGCGAGTGCCTCAGTGGAGAAAGCTAAAACTGACCGGCATGATAAGGCGAGAGACTGGTCGCTGTTCGAGAGGTTTTTTCGGGTCCTTAAAGACTCACGCCGCTTCGAGCGAAGTTCCGGACAATGTCCGACGAAGGCGTGGATAGCGCCCCGGATTCGGTCTTCCGAATACCAGGGGCTTTGCCGAAATTTAAAATTATAGAATTCTATGGCTAAGTGAGAGTGTTTAAGCATTATAAGTCCGGTTGCCTTGTTCGTTGTGTTGAGCGCCTCCCTCGATGGACCCAACAATGGGAACAAGAGTGCTCAAGTTTATCCCGAACACCCCAGCACTCGTGGCTTGGGGGCTGAAGCCAACGACTTGCCATCTCTCAGATTTTATAAACGGCCGCACAGAAGGTAATATTTTAAATTAAAAAAGCGTTGCTCAAAGCGCACATGAAAAAAGTTTCAGCGCACAAGATAATACATAGCAAATTCACTCAAAGATTACATTTCTGGGGCACTCATCTGCAATATCGCGGGCTCCCTTCAGGACAGTTTTATAATACATTTCGGGCGTGCGATACTCCTTGCCCGGTGGCGGTGGGTCTGTGAGAAGCTTCTCCGCATCCAACCTGCCCCAATGCACCTTTGTGTGGGCAAGGGCCCGGCGAGCGCCTTCAATACAAGCGGAGCGCTTGATGACATCCACCCAGGGGCGTGCATCCACCAGCTGCCGCACGAGGCCAAAGTAGCTCCCAGGCATGACCTGTTCAGGCCACAACCGGACTATAAGGCCCTTCATGGCCTCTTCAGCTACCTTGTGGAGTTCGACCAGCTGCTTCAGCTGGTCGCTTGGGGGCACCGGGTGTCCGGCCTCAGCATACTGAGACCAGAAGACTTTTTCCGTCGAGCTCCCCTCCTCGCCACGATAGAATGCAGCGGCATCGGACGCACTATGCGGCAGATCTGCAAACGCCCCTAGAGAGCTCCGAATGCGGGTAAGTGTCAGGTATTTTACATTAACATGCTTGCTTTGCATGAAAAATGCCTTACCCGCCGCTATTTTCTTTACATCTTCAACCTCCTGAAGGGCCCTATGGGCCTCGGCCTTGGCGGACTTGGCACTTTCGAGAGCCGACGCATGCTTGGACTCTCGAGTCTTGGAGTCACGCTCCAAACTCTCATGCTTTTCCATGAGAGCCTGGAGCTCTTGCCGAACTTCCGCCACCCGTGCCTCTTGCTCTTCTCGCTCTGCCCGTTCCGAGGCTGCACTGCATTCGGTCGCGGACACAACCTCCTTCAGGGCTGCCACCTCGTTAGTGGCCCCTGCAATACACATATTATCCTTGTTAACTTTATTGCAACCAAAATCCTTTTTTATAAGGTAACTATTCAAAGTGGTGTTACTCACCTTCTTTGTCCTCGAGCTGCTTCTTCGCTTGGCCGAGCTCTCGCTCGGACCGCTCGAGATCCTGCTTTAGCACATCGACCTCCACCGTTAGTGCGGCAAAGGTCAGCAACGCAGCCTGCAAACCCATATTGACATATTTTAAGCAACCCTGCGTATATCTTGTTAGATCCTCAGTCCGGCTTTTTCTTACCGAACACCGAACTGAGCATCAGGGGCTACTGTCTATGCGGTATTACATTACATAATTTTAACTTCTTACCTCAAAGCCTGTTAGAAGGCTGCTGCAGGCTTCGGTCAGCCCGCTTTTGGCGAGCTGAACCTTTTGAATCACCGCACTCATGATAGTGCGCTGTTCTTCCTCGATGGAAGCGCCTTTAAGCGCCTCCAACAAGTTATCCGGCGCCTCCGGTTGGGTGGAGGTCGCCGGTGTCACGGTCCTGCCCTTCTTTCGAAGGGGCCGCCTGCCGGACTCTAGAACCACTGCGGGTTCCGATGTAGAGTCCGGCACAAAGTCCGGGAGGCAACCTGATGGCGCCTCCGGAGCCTCCTCCTGATGGGTCCCTCTCTGGGATCCCACCTCGGCGTCCTCGCCGGTGCGGGGGGTAGTGGCCGTCGGAAGTGAATCCACATCCGGCGGGGCCAAGGACCCGCTTGATGAAGCGGGGAGATCATCATCAGCCGGACTACGGACAGAATGCGGCGTTAGAAGGACACTACGCGACATAAAAGATATTGTATATCAAGGATCCGGATACTTACGATCTCGCCGGACGCCTGGCCCTTGGAGGCCACTCATCCTCGCCAACGGTGGTATTGGCGAAACTGTCCGGGGGGATAGTTCTCCCCCTCTTGGACCCTTCGGCCTTCCCTATTGGGGAAGCCTTCCTCTTCTTCTCTCCCTCTTCTGGGAGAGAATCCTCCTCCTCCTCCTCATCTTCGGGGGAGGAGTCCGCCTCGTCGTCGGACACCTAATTGCGGGAACTCTTTGGAGTCCCCACGGCCACCTTCTTGGCCTTCTTCTCCGGCACCACATGCGGTGCCGGAACCAGCGGCCCTGCTAAACGGGCGTCCACTGGGTCTTCTGGCATGGGAGCCAGGCTGATGAGCAGCTTGGCCTTCTCCATCCATTCCTGTCAAAGGAAGAGACAGAATGAAACCCCTCTAGAATCAATTTGATTACCACAAGTGTCCCGTAAAGGGGTTGAATCACTTACGTCGTCAGCCAGATGCTGCGAGCGAAATCCGCGATCTTCTGTCGCGGATGAGGGGGCTTCGGCGCCCTTAAACAGCACCCTCCAGGCGCCTTCGTATGTCGTATCGAAGAGCCCGCTTAGCGCCTGGTGCTGTTCCGGATTGAACTCCCATAGATTGAATGCCCGTTCTTGGCATGGGAGGATCCGGCGGATGAGCATGACTAGGACCACGTCGACGAGCCTGAGCTTACCGCTCACCAGCTTCTGGATGCAGGCTCGAAGTCCCGTCAGCTCCTTTGGATTGCCCCACAACAAGCCCTTCTCTTTCCAGGAGGTGAGCTGCATGGGGACGCCAGATCTAAACTCGGGGGCCGCCGCCCATGTGGGCTTGGGCGGCTCGGTGATGTAGAACCACCCCGATTGCCACCCCTTGACGGAGTCCACAAAGGCCCCTTCGAGCCAAAGGACGTTGGGTAATTTACCCAACATGGCGCCTCCGCATTCCGCTTGCATGCCCTTCACAACCTTCAGCTTGACGTTGAAGGTCTTGAGCCACAGGCCGAAGTGGGGCCGAATGCAGAGGAAGGCCTCGCACACGACGATGAACGCCGAGATGTTGAGGATGAAGTTCGGCGCCAGATCGTGGAAATCCAGGCCATCATAGAACATGAGCCCCCGGACGAATGGATGGAGCGGAAAGCCCAGTCCGCGGAGGAAGTGGGGAAGGAAGACGACCCTCTCGTGAGGCCCAGGGGTAGGGACGAGCTGCCCCTCGTCGGGCAGCCGATGCGCGATATCGCCGGAGAGATATCCGGCGCTGCGCAGCTTGGTGATGTGCTCCTCCTTACCGGTGGAGGCCAACCACTTGCCTCCCGCTCCGGACATATTCGGAGAAGGTCGAGGCGAGATGCGCGAGCTTGGGCATTGGAGCTTGAGTACGCGAAGATGGATAAGCAAAGGAGGAAGAAGGCGTAGGTGAGAAGGTAAATCCTTATCCCTTATATATAGGCGGACGAAAACTATGCGTCCCGCTGGCCTGATAAAACTCGCTTATCTCCCAAGCGCCACCATCAATGGCGCGGTTGGGTTACCCACGTCCGTATTGATGAGAATCCCGGAATAAGGGGAACACGATCTCTGCTTCGACAAGACGTGCCAAGGAAACCGCTTCGCTAAACGTGCTGAGGTGGTATAGTAAAAAACGATTCAAACAAAGGCTTGGTAGCGGTGTGATGTCACGCCGCATAATACGTCAGCAGATTGGACTGGTGTACATTTTATTCTCTCTACGGTGGAATGTGGAATTTATTTTGCAGAGCCGGACACTATCCTGGTGTTCATGATCTTCTCTGGATTATTCAAGGGAGGAACCCGCCTTGCAATGCTGAACATTATGCGCGCCGGACTTATCGTCATTGAAGCCTGGTTCAGGGGCTACTCAGGGAGTCCTGGACTAGGGGGTGTCCGGACAGCCGGACTATCATCGTCCGCCGGACTCCAAGACTACGAAGATACAAGATTGAAGACTCCGTCCCGTGTCCGGATGGGACTGTCCTTGGCGTGGAAGGCAAGCTTGGCGATACGGATATGTAGATCTCCTACCATTGTAACCGACTCTGTGTAACCCTAGCCTTCTCCGGTGTCTATATAAACTGGAGGGCATTAGTCCGTAGGACACAACATACATTACAACAATCATACCATAGGCTAGCTTCTAGGGTTTAGCCTCCTTGATCTCGTGGTAGATCCACTCTTGTACTACCCATATCATCAATATTAATCAAGCAGGACGTACGGTTTTACCTCCATCGAGAGGGCCCGAACCTGGGTAAAACATCGTGTCCCTCGTCTCCTGTTACCATCCGCCTAGATGCACAGTTCGGGACCCCCTACCCGAGATCCGCCGGTTTTGACACCGACATCTTGCATATAACTTCTACGCATAAAACCAGGCTCGAATTCCACTGTTAGGGAACGTAGTAATTTCAAAAAATTTACTACGCACACGCAAGATCATGGTGCTGCATATCAATGGGAGGGGAGAGTGTGTCCACGTACCCTCGTAGACCGAAAGCGGAAGCGTTAGAACAACGCGGTTGATGTAGTCGTACGTCTTCATGGCCCGACCGATCAAGCACCGAAACTATGGCACCTCCGAGTTCTAACACACGTTCATCTCGATGTAGTTCCCCGTACTCCGATCCAGCAGAATATCGGGGAAGAGTTCCATCAGCACGATGGCGTGGTGATGATCTTGATGTTCTACCGTCGCAGGGCTTTGCCTAAGCACCGCTACAATATTATCGAGGAGGACTCTGGTGGAGGGGGGCACCGCACACGGCTAAGAGATCAAGAGATCAATTATTGTGTCTATGGGGTGCCCCTTGCCCCCGTATATAAAGGAGCAAGGGGGGAGGCGGCCGGCCAAGGAGGAGGGCGCGCCAAGGGGGGAGTCCTACTCCCACCGGAGTGGGAGTCCTCCTTTCCTTGTTGGAGTAGGAGAGAAGGAAAGAGGAGGAGAGGGAGAAGGAAAAGGGGGCTGCACCCCTTGTCCAATTCGGACCAGAGGGGGGGTGCAGGCCTCCTTCCTTTTGGCCTCTCCCCTCTATTCCCGTAAGGCCCAATAAGGCCCATATACTCCCTGGCGAATTCCCTTAACTATCCGGTACTCCAAAAATATCCAAATCACTCGGAACCTTTCCGAAGTCCGAATATAGTCGTCCAATATATCGATCTTTATGTCTCGACCACTTCAAGACTCGTAGTCATGTCCCCGATCTCATCCGGGACTCTGAACTCCTTCGGTACATCAAAACACAAAAACTCATAATATAACCATCATCGAACTTTAAGCGTGCGGACCCTACGGGTTCGAGAACTATGTAGACATGACCGAGACATGTCTCCGGTCAATAACCAATAGCGGAACCTGGATGCTCATATTGGCTCTCACATATTCTACGAAGATCTTTATCGGTCAAACCGCATAACAACATACGTTGTTCCTTTTGTCATCGGTATGTTACTTGCCCGAGATTCGATCGTCGGTATCTCAATACCTAGTTCAATCTCGTTACTGGCAAGTCTCTTTACTCGTTATGTAATGCATCATCCCACAACTAACTCATTAATCACATTGCTTGCAAGGCTTATAGTGATGTGCATTACCTAGAGGGCCCAGAGATACCTCTCCGACAATCGGAGTGACAAATGCTAATCTCGAAATACGCCAACTCAAAATGTACCTTCGGAGACACTAGTAGAGCTCCTTTATAATCACCCAGTTACGTTGTGACGTTTGGTAGCACACAAAGCGTTCCTCCGGTAAACGGGAGTCGCATAATCTCATAGTTATAGGAACATGTATAAGTCATGAAGAAAGCAATAGCAACATACTAAATGATCAAGTGCTAAGCTAACGGAATGGGTCAAGTCAATCACATCATTCTCCTAATGATGTGATCCCGTTAATCAAATGACAACTCATGTCTATGGTTAGGAAACTTAACCATCTTTGATTAACGAGCTAGTCAAGTAGAGGCATACTAACGACACTATGTTTGTCTATGTATTCACACATGTATTATGTTTCCGATTAATACCATTTTAGCATGAATAATAAACATTTATCATGATATAAGGAAATAAATAATAACTTTATTATTGCCTCTAGGGCATATTCCCTTTAGTCTCCAATTTGCATTAGAGTCAATAATGTAGTTTTCATCGCCATGTGATTTAACACCAATATTCACATCTGTATGTGATTAATACCCATTGTTCACATCGTCATGTGATCAACACCCAAAGGGTTTACTAGAGTCAATAATCTAGTTCACATCACTATGTGATTAATACCCAAAGAGTACTAAGGTATGATCATGTTTTGCTCGTGAGAGAAGTTTAGTCAATGGGTCTGTCACATTGAGAGCCGTATGTATTTTGCAAATATTCTATGTCTGTAATGCTCTGCACGGAGCTACTCTAGCTAATTGCTCCCACTTTCAATATGTATCCAGATTAAGACTTAGAGTCATCTGGATCAGTGCCAAAACTTGTATCGACGTAATCCCTTACGATGAACCTTTTGTCACCTCCATAATCGAGAAACATATCCTTATTCCACTAAGGATAATTTTGACCAATGTCCAGTGATCTACTCCTAGATCACTATTGTACTCCCTTGCCAAACCAGGGCAGAGTATACAATAGGTCTGGTCCATAGCATGGCATACTTTTATAGAACCAATGACTGATGCATAGGGAATGACTTTCATTCTCTTTCTATTTTCCGCCGTGGTCAGGATTTGAGTCTTACTCAATTTCATACCTTTGAAACACAGGCAAGAACTCTTTCTTTGGCTGTTCCATTTTGAACTACTTCAAAATCTTGTCAAGGTATGTACACATTGAAAATCTTATCAAGCGTCTTGATCTATCTCAATAGATCTTGATGCTCAATATGTAAGTAGCTTTACTGAGGTCTTTCTTTTAAAGAACTCCTTTCAAATATTTCTTTATGCTTTCCAGAAAAATTCTACATCATTTCTGATCAACAATATGTTGCTCACATATACTTATCAGAAAGGCTGTAGTGCTCCCGCTCACTTTATTGTAAATACAGGCTTCAGTGCAAGTTCGTATAAAACTATATGCTTTGATCAACTTGTCAAAGCGTATATTCCAACTCCGAGATGCTTGCACCAGTCCATAGATGGATCGCTGGAGCTTGCACATTTTGTTAGCACCTTTAGGATTGATAAAACCTTCTGGTTGCATCATATACAACTCTTCTTTAAGAAAACCATTAAGCAATGCAGTTTTGACATCCATTTGGCAGATTTCATAAAATGTGGCAATTGCTAACATGATTCAGATAGACTTAAGCACCGCTACATTTGAGAAAATCTCATTGTAGTCAACACCTTGAACTTGTCAAAAAACTTGTTTTTGCAACAAGTCGAGCTTTGCAAATAGTAACACTACTATCAATGTCCGTCTTCCTCTTGAAGATCCATTTATTTTCTATGGGTTGCCGATCATTGGGCAATTCCACCAAAGTCCACACTTTGGTCTCATACATGGTTCATATCTCAGATTTCATGGCCTCCAGCCATTTCGCGGAATCTGGGCTCATCATCGCTTCCTCATAGTTCATAGGTTTATCATGGTCTCGTAACATGACTTCCAGAACAGGATTACCTACCACTCTGGTGTGGACCATACTCTGGAAGACCTACGAGGTTCTGTAGTAACTTCATCTGAAGTTTCATGATCATCATCATTAGCTTCCTCACTAATTGGTGTAGAAATCACAGGAACTAATTTCTGTGATGAACTACTTTCCAATTCAGGAGAAGGTACAATTATCTTATCAAGCTCTATTTTTCTCCCACTCACTTCTTTCAAGAGATACTCCTTCTCTAGAAAGGATCCATCTTAGCAATGAATATCTTGCCTTCGGATCTGTGATAGAAGGTGTACCCAACAGTTTCCTTTTGGTATTCTATGAAGACGCACTTCTCCGATTTGGGTTCGAGCTTACCAGGTTGAAACTTTTTCACATAAGCATTGCAACTCCAAACTTTAAGAAACGACAACTTAGGTTTATTGCTAAACCATAGTTCATATGGTGTCGTCTCAACGGATTTTGATGGTGCCCTATTTAAAGTGAATGCAGCTGTCTCTAATGCATAATCCCAAAACGATAGTGGTAAATCGGTAAGATACATCATAGATCGCACCATATCCAATAAAGTGCGGTTATGACGTTCGGACACACCGTTACGTTGTGGTGTTCCAGGTGGCATGAGTTTGTGAAACTATTCCACATTATTTTAACTGAAGGCCAAGCTCGTAACTCAAATATTCATCTCCATGATTATATCGCAGAAACTTTATTTTCTTGTTATGATGGTTTTCCACTTCACTCTGAAATTCTTTGAACCTTTCAACTATTTCAGACTTATGTTTCATCAAGTAGATATACCCATATCTGCTCAAATCATAGGTGAAGGTGAGAAAATAACGATACCTACCACGAGCCTTAATACTCATTGGTCTGCATACATCAGTATGTATTATTTCTAACAAGTCAGTAGCTCGTTCCATTGTTCTGGAGAACGGAGTTTTAGTGATCTTTCCCAAAAGGCACGGTTCGCAAGCATCAAATGATTCATAACCAAGTGATTCCTTTAGATGCGTGGGACTTTTGAGGAGCCTCCTACTGGATTGATACCTTGGTTCTCAAAAACTGAGGGAAATACTTATGCTACTATTGCTGCATCACCCTTTCCTCTTCAAGGAAAACCAACGCAAGCTCAAGACGTAGCAATCCCCGGGTGGTTTTGGTAATTCGTAACAACATATAGCTCATTGAACTAATATCCATTCAAGATTAATGTTTCAGAAGTTCAATGATTAGTATGGCATGGGCTAGAGATGTGAACCCCTCAAAATGCTAAGGACACTATTGGCGAAAGCTCAAGACTCTTCATTTTCATTTTAGTGATCCAAGATCACATTGAGTCCATAGGAAAAGCTAATACTATTAAAAGGGGATGAGGTGTTGCTTAATGGCTTGCTTGCTCAAAATGCTTAGTGATATGCTCCAAAAGCCCTCAACCACTTTCTCATTTCCACATTTGTCCTAAACCTAAAGTCAAACTCGGCCCCACCGATTTGATCTATCTGGCGCCACCGAGTTCACTTGACATAGCCATAGACAGAAACCCTAATCAGTTCGATCTCACCGATAGGGATCTCGGTCTCACCGAGATGGAATTGCAAGCTCTCTATTTCCCTTCATAATGTTTTGATCTAACCGAGATGGGCGATCGGTCCCACCGAGTTCGTAATGCAAACTTTCTGTTTCCTTTTCGTAACGTTTCGACCTCACTGAAATGAGCGGTCGGTCCCACCGAGTTTGTTGGACCAAGTCTCAGTTTGCTTATTACTGAAATTGGTCTCACCGAGTTCATGTGATTGGTCTCACCGAGATGAGGTTTTGCCCTAACCCTAGCGCATCGGTCCCACCGAGTTGATATTGTCGGTCCCACCGAAAAGCCTAACGTTCACATTTAGAACCAGGTCGGTCCCACTGAGTTTCACTATTCGGTCCCATCGAGTTTGGTAAATTGTCTGTAATGCTTAGATTTTGTGTGGAGGTTATATATACCCCTCCACCCCTTCTCCATTCAAGAGAGAGCAATCACAACATGCCTACACTTCCACTACTCATTTTTTGAGAGAGAACCACCTACTCATGTGTTGAGATCAAGACATCCCAATCATACCACAAGAATCTTGATCTCTAGCCTTCCCCAAGTTGCTTTCCACTCAAATCATCTTTCCACCATATCCAAATCTGAGAGAGAGAGAGTTGAGTGTTGGGGAGTGAGGGAGTCCTGGACTAGGGGGTGTCCGGACAGCCGAACTATCATCGTCCGCCGGACTCCAAGACTATGAAGATACAAGATTGAAGACTCCGTCCCGTGTCCGGATGGGACTTTCCTTGGCGAGGAAGGAAAGCTTGGCGATACGGATATGTAGATCTCCTACCATTGTAACCGACTCTGTGTAACCCTAGCCTCCTCCGGTGTCTATATAAACCGGAGGGCATTAGTCCGTAGGACACAACATACATTACAACAATCATACCATAGGCTAGCTTCTAGGGTTTAGCCTCCTTGATCTCGTGGTAGATCCACTCTTGTACTACCCATATCATCAATATTAATCAAGCAGGACGTAGGGTTTTACCTCCATCGAGAGGGCCCGAACCTGGGTAAAACATCGTGTCCCTCGTCTCCTGTTACCATCCGCCTAGACACACAGTTCGGGACCCCCTACCCGAGATCCGCCGGTTTTGACACCGACATTGGTGCTTTCATTGAGAGTTCCTCTGTTTCGTCACCAATAGGGCGGATGCCTCCACCCGTCTTCAAAGACGGTGTTTTCGCCGAAGGGGCCTTGGCCGCCGGCCAAACTATCCGGCTAGGTGGTTTTCTTATGACCGCCTGTCCGGCCGCCGCTTCGACAATGACTTCTCAAGTCGTCAGAAGCAATCTTCGCGTCAGCCCGAAAGCTGCCGAACAGTTGGATCCAATAGAGCTCTCGTCTGTTAACGAGCTCTTGGATCGCATCGCCGCCCTGGGAGTCGCTACGGACTACAACCAGATTGGGCTTAAAACCGATCTGAGAGAGATTAACTCTCCCCAGGCCACCCACCACGTCGCAGTGGTAGAGGAGCAATACGGCAACTCTTTGCCTGTATTGAAAACTATCCATGTCCGGATTCCTGAACCCTCCATGCCGGATTTCCGCGGAGGGACGGACTTCGATCGAGCATCGAACTTAAAATCATGCGTCTCCCCGGACTCGCTGGATTGTGTCCAGCAAACCAAGCTTCCAAATTCGGAAACCCCTCGGCCTTTGAGCCCCAGACATATGCGATCTATCTCTAATACGGACTTCAGTCCACCCACCCGCCCAGACATATGCGATCTATCTCTAATACGGCAAGAGCCCGCTGAAACAGTACATCACTACTGGGCCAGATTCCTCCTGGTTATGGACAGGATAAAGGACTGCCGAGAGGAAAACGCAATCTCAATCTTCTGCAATAATTGCACGGACAAGGGAATATTGAACGCCATCGATCGTCGCAAAATTACACGTTTCGCCTATCTGGCGTCCATAGTACGAAAGTACTGTGCGATGGAGAGTTTCCGGAAAACCGAAAATCAATTTTGGGATAATCCGGCCCCAGCCCCAGTCCACAACAAAAGGGCGCCTCACATTCAGGCCCCATATGCAAAAAAGCAAAAACCCAATAAGGGGCACGGAACCGTACTGGAGGGATGGCTCAATGGACCCTGTAAGCTTCATAGTACAGAGGGAGCCGTCCCAACACATAGCCTTCAAGCATGTTGGATATTACGGCAGGTGGCCAAAAGTGGCGAGGAGCTTCTAGCCCCAGAAAACCACTCCAACAATACCAGTACGGTATCAACAGTCTTCGAGACCTTCGCATCAAACAATATGCGAAAACGAACAATCCGCGGACTCGCCGAAATCTACCAAGTAGCAACAGCAAATCCATGGAGCGACACAGCTATTACCTTCAACGCCAGCGACGAGCCTAAATTCCGAACAGCCAGAGCGCCAGCTGCACTGGTGCTTAGTCCCATAGTGGACGGCTTTCGACTGACAAAAGTCCTCATGGATGGCGGCAGCGGATTAAACCTCATCTACGAGGAAACTCTGTGGAAAATGGAAATCGATTGGAGCCGTATTGAGCGAAGCAGCACAACCTTCAGAGGAATAATCCCTAGCCGGGAAGCGCGCTGCACCGGAAAAATCACACTCGATGTGGTGTTCGGCTCGTCGGAAAATTACAGATCCGAAGAAGTCACGTTCCAAGTGGCCCCGTTCAACAGCGGATATCACGCTATATTAGGACGAGAGGCATTCACAATTTTTCAAGCAGTACCTCATTACGGGTACATGAAGCTCAAAATGCCTGGGCCCGGCGGAATAATCACCCTCGCTAGTGATCCGGACATAGCACTCCACGCCGAAAATAAGACAGCTGCACTAGCCCTGGAGGCACTATCCGAAGCCTTAGCAGCAGAAGAACTCACCGCGCTGTGCTCTACGGTGAACAGGGACGATGTGATACTCGATAAAAGATCCAAGTCCACCTCCTTCAAACTAGCAGATGAAATAATAAAATTCCAGGTCCATCCAACGGACCCAACAAAGACGGCCTCCATTGGGGCACAATTGAACCCCGAAGTAGACGCCGCACTGCGTGAATTCCTTCGGGAAAATTGGGACATCTTCGCCTGGCATCCTTCGGATATGCCCGGAATCCCACGCAGGTTGGCAGAACACAATCTAAACATCCTAAAAGGATTTAAGCCAGTCAAACAGGCTCTTCGACGATTTTTCGAGCCCAAAAGACAGGCAATGGGAGAAGAGCTAGCCAAACTATTGGAAGCCGGATTCATTAGAGATATCAAACATCCGGACTGGCTAGCAAATCTGGTAATGGTACCAAAGAAGGATAAATCCTGGCGCCTCTGTGTCGATTTTAAAGACCTCAATAAGGCTTGCCCAAAGGATCCCTTCCCTCTCCCCCGCATCGACCAAATTATCGATGCTACCGCAGGGCACGATTCGTTGTGCTTCCTGGACGCATACTCTGGTTATCATCAAATCAATATGGCGGAAGCAGACCAAGCTGCAACGGCATTCATCACTCCATACGGACCATTCTGCTTCAACACGGTGCCCTTCGGACTTAAAAATGCCGGCGCAACATATCAGCGCATGATTCAAACATGTCTGGCTACCCAGATCGGCAAAACAGTCGAGGCATACGTAGACGACGTAGTCGTCAAAACAAAACACGTCGAAACTCTAGTAGACGATTTGAGTCTCACATTCGACAACCTCAGAGCATATGACATCAAGCTGAATCCGGAAAAATGCGTTTTCGGCGTACCAGCCAGAAAGCTGCTGGGCTTCATTGTATCCGGTAGAGGAATTGAAGCAAACCCGGCTAAAATCCGAGCTCTGTCACAGTTGGATATTCCAAAAGACCTCAAACAAATACAAAAATTAAAAGGATGCGTGGCAGCCTTAAGCCGCTTTATCTCCCGTCTAGGAGAAAAGGCGTTGCCCCTCTATCGCCTCCTTAGGTGCACCGAACACTTTGAGTGGACGGATGCTGCCACTACCGGACTCGAAGAAATAAAGGCGATATTGGCAACAAATCCGGTCCTGGCTGCGCCCACTCTGGGCGAACCAATGTTGTTATACATCGCAGCAACGCATCAAGTTGTAAGCGCGGTCCTCATCGTCGAACGAGCGACAGAAGGGCAGAAATTCCCTCTTCAAAAACCAGTGTATTACGTATCCACTGTGTTAACCCCCTGCAAGTCCCGTTACCCGCACTATCAGAAGATAGCATATGCGGTGTTCATGGCGTCCCGGAAGCTCCGACACTACTTTCAAGAGTGTTCGATAACAGTGGCCTCTGAAGTACCACTCAATGACATTATAAATAACCGCGACGCAGCGGGCAGGATTGCAAAATGGGCCATTGAGCTCTTACCATTCGATATAACTTACAAACCTCGGCGAGCTATAAAGTCACAAGTTTTGGCTGACTTCATCGCTGAATGGACCGAAGCCGAACTCCCTAAAGAGTACGGCGCATACTCCAATTGGGTTATGCATTTCGACGGCTCCAAAATGTTGGCCGGACTGGGGGCTGGCGTCGTATTGACGTCCCCAACCGGGGACACAGTCCAGTACGTACTTCAAATAATGTACACGGACTCCAACAACGCAGCCGAATACGAGGCCCTATTACATGGTCTTCGGATGGCAGTCTCCATGGGTATTCAACGCCTAGAGGTGCGCGGGGATTCAAACCTTGCAATATCCCAAATAAATGGAGACTTTGACGCCAAGGATCCGAAAATGGCAGCATATCGCAATGCCATCCTAAAAATGTCAGCTCGGTTTGAAGGACCCGAATTCCATCACATAGCCCGAGATAATAACCAAGCGGCCGACGTACTGGCACGCATCGGTGCGAAACGTGATGCTGTCCCTCCAAATATCTTCCTGGAACGGCTCTTCAAGCCATCCGTACTATGGGAAGAGGAGCCCGAAAGTGACAAACCGGAAAAAACCGAGCCAATTGGCGATTCAGCCGATGACATAACACCGTCAGCCCACGACATAATGGCAGTAATCGCCCCGTGGACAGAACCATTCCTAGCCTACTTGCTTAGGCAGGAACTTCCCAAAGACCAAAACGAGGCACGCTACATAGTCCGGTGATCGAAAGCCTACAAGGTCCATGAGGGAGAACTTTATAAGAAAAGCACAACCGGAGTCCTTCAAAGATGTATCTCCGAAGAGGAAGGGCGCAACCTCCTAGCTGAAATTCATGCCGGACTAGGCGGACACCACGCAGCAGCCCGGGCCCTTGTAGGAAAGGCATTCCGTACAGGATTTTATTGGCCGACGGCCCGAGCAGATGCCCAGGACTTAGTCCAGAGATGCGTTGGTTGTCAGCTCTTTGCTAATCAGAGCCATATGCCGCCTACCTCCCTCAAAACTATACCCATTACCTGATCTTTCGCGGTCTGGGGGCTTGATATGGTTGGACCCCTTAAAGGGGGAACCCACAAGCAACGGTACCTATTGGTCATGGTGGATAAATTCACCAAATGGATAGAGGCCAAGCCGGTCAAAACGGCAGAGTCCAGACCAGTGATAGACTTTATATCCGGGGTAGTACACCGTTACGAAGTCCCCCACAGCATCATCACCGACAACGGCACGAACTTCACAGCCGACGAGGTTAAGTCATGGTGCA
This sequence comes from Triticum timopheevii, assembly GCA_963921465.1. Lineage (NCBI taxonomy): Eukaryota > Viridiplantae > Streptophyta > Magnoliopsida > Poales > Poaceae > Triticum > Triticum timopheevii. The sequence continues at coordinate 242,968,380 of OY997274.1, read as the reverse complement.
AGAATATGGGCATCAAGCTCGACTACGCTTCAGTCTATCACCCTCAAACCAACGGTCAAGTGGAACGAGCAAATGGTCTAATAATGAGCGGCATTAAACCCAGACTAGTGCGGTCACTTACTAAATCTGACACGCACTGGGTCGAGGAGCTCGACTCCGTACTCTGGGGGTGCGGACAACGCCTAACCGTACTACCGGATTCACACCATTTTTTATGGTATATGGCGCAGAGGCAGTCTTACCCTGCGACATTATTCATGACTCACCTCGAGTGCACATGTTTGAAGAAAGAGAGGCCGAGCTTGATCGGCAGGACAGCTTGGACACACTGGAGGAAGAACGTAATGTCGCGAAGGCTCGTTCCGCATTCTATCAGCAGCAGGCCCGAAGATATCAAAGCAGAGAAGTACAGGCCAAGACTTACAACGTTGGTGAACTAGTTCTACACCTGCCGGACAAGAAAAAGGACAAGCTCAAGCCCAAATGGGAGGGCCCCTTCATTATCGATCAGGTCCTGACCGGCGGAGCATACCGTCTAAGAAATGCGTCGGATAACCGACTCGAGCCGAACCCATGGAACGCAGCCCGCCTCCAACGATTCTATGCCTAGCACTGGACTAAGAGTTCGTCCCCTTACCCCGTCCAAACTTTTACACTTCGGCTGTCTTTTGTTTCTCTTTTCTTGCCTTTTTATTCAAAAGCCCTTGCGGGCCTATTTTTGCATTTTTCGCATACGCATGATGTGCCATCCGCACTCATTATTCCTGGGGGCTTCTTTTACAGAAGCTCAATTATACGGGTTTCATACCCAGCACATGTGTCAAGCTTCCACATGTACCTTTTACTCGCCATTATATGCATCGATATGACTTAAGTTTTGGCCAAGCTGGGTTGCCTGGCTCCTGTGCTTACCCCTACGTTCCCGATTGTTCGGCTAGGAGGTAAAGGGAGCACCTCTGCGATTGTTACTGCCGGGTCAGCCGGATGTGTACCTCAGACTGGGTGAAGCCGAAAGCTAGCATTCTTAAGGGAATATTCGGTCGGTGACTTAAAAGATGACTTTTTTACCTATTTATCTATCTGCCCCCAGATGTTTTACTGCTTTCTTTGTAGTCCGGACATGCACTTTAGGGCATGCCTCCCAGGGAAAGGAACCCTTAACGGAACTATTCTCCCTGGAAGATGTTTCTTACTAACCATGTAATATAACATAACTAGTTGGGCACTTGTCTGATAAAGCACTAATGACCCCTACGCCTGGTCTCCATGCATACCACGGTTGTTTCTTAACCAAAAAGGTATTCGGACACACTCCGGACTCTAGGGTGCCGAGGTCGAAGCGAAAAGGTCGGCAAAGACAAACGATCTACAATCCGGCTAGAAGGCATTTTACATGTCACTTCACAGGAAAACATACATTGTCAAATTTATTGATTGTATTCTTCCTCAATCCCGTCTAACAGGCTGTCTAACTTACAGTCCCGTTGGGAAAACTTAGCAGCCAACTCTACTTGGCTGTATACTAAACTCACAGGGATCTCCTTCCCATCAGGCCCCACCGGTCCAACTTCGGCCATATGGTTGGGATCCGCCTTCTTATACCGTGTCTTCACCATGGCCCAAGCCTCCCTAGCACCTTGACGGCAAGCCGAAAAATCTTCCACAAACGGAAGCGCTGCCGCACTCCCTGAAGCTTCTCCGCAAGCTCCCCAAGGCCCTCGGGTAGGGAGAGGGCTGGCCATAAAGCCCGGACAACGCCGGTCATTGCCTGCCGAACTCGTTCGAGCAGTTGCAACAGTTCGGGAAGTTGATCACCCGTTGATATGGGCATCTCCTCTGCAGGACGACCTGTGAGTATACCTACAAGACATATCATGTCAATATACTTCCTCGCCAAACTCTTCTTTTCAAAGGAGTCCGCTCAAGCACTTACTATAAATGCCGCGACGAAGCCACTCATTCTCCTTAACGGAGCCGGACAGCCCGGCGCGAGCGCCTTTCAGCTCTTCTCCGAGCTTGGCGTTGGCATCCTGGAGTTTATTCCTTTCTTGCAGAACCCTATTCAGCACACTCTCGCCGGCCTTTAGCTGGCACAGCAATGCTTGCCTGTCCGGATCTTGTCCGGCGGCACCTGCAATGTCATTATTAGACTCGCAGGCACGCCACACAGCGCTTATATTTATTAATAAAAATGTGTTACCAGGAGGGGTCTCTGCGTCTCCTCCTGCGGCAGCAAGTGGGGCCTCAAGTTGGGCCTTGCAATCTTGCAGCTCCCGAGACAGCTGGGCATTCTTCTCGGTAAGAGCCTGCGTTTTCAAATGATCCTTAAATCAATTAACATAACTACTTTAAGTCTCGGGGGTTACTGGTATATATAACCATTACAATTCCTTTACCCGCATGTCTTTCACATACTGCTCCGTGGCTCTGGTAAAACCATCTTGAGTGGCACGGAGATGCGCGTCCCCCGTGTTAAAGGCGTCTAATGCCTCAGGGGAGAAGCATGCTTCATGAAATACTGTCCGGCGGCGCCTATGGTTCATGGCGCTCTCCACCTCAGACTTGGTGGCGGACAGTGTGTCGGTATCCTCCGTTGGAGAAGGATCCGGCCCGCGTCTTGCGCTTGCCTCCCCCTCCAGGCCGGATGCTGGAGCCTAGCTGGTGTAGGTTGGATCAGCAACTTCTGCGCCCGCAGTCCGGCAAGCGCTTTTTCTCCTACAAAGATCATGAGCACTCAGGCTTTTCCTAGGAACGTTGCTCTGAAAATTCAAATACAAGCTATACCTTTGCGGTGACGTTTCCGTCCGCACCGCGCTCCTTTTCCGCCTGCTGGTCCGGACTGGCCTTTGCTAGTCAGCCGCCGCGGGCTTGGCTTCCCGCCCTGAGGGCGCTTCCTGTAAAACACCATCGTTCGCGAAGGTCAGAAATAGGCAAGGAAGAGATAATGGTGTCCGGGCCTCAGTCACAGTCACCTGGGAAGCCGGATACAGTCCGGGGTAGTCCGCCGTAATGGCGACCAAAGCATTGTCCATGCTGAGCTGGTGAAACACCCCGTCGATCAGCTCCACCTTGATGTCCGGATTCTCTTCGGAGGCCGGATCCAGGGATCTTTCTGGATCCTCGGGTTGCGGAGCGGGACTTACCATGTCCTCCACAGTTCGGCGTAGATCCTGCACCGAAGACGTAATGTAAGAAGCCTAAACTTCGAAAGCATGGGTTGAGCCCTTAAAGGTGTTCACTTACCCATCCTCTAGGGTTGTTCATGGAAAACCCATTCAAAGGGTTCGTTCGAAGGAAGTCCTCCTTCTCCCCCTTGTACAGGCTGGACAGGATCTCCACCAGATCCTCGGTCGAATCCGGCCCTTTGCGGCCATGACGGGTGGCATCGTCTTCCCCGTTGAAATCCCACATGGGGTGGCCTCTGTATTGCAATGGCTGTACCCCCGCATGATGCATGTCGCCATGACTCCGATCATGGTCAAGCCAGAATGGGCCATTAATCTTATTCGGCCCATCAAGTAATGGACGCTCTTGTCTTCCTCCAATCGGGGGCTCCGTGGGCGCCAGCTGAGGCGTTTCTTCAAAGGAGCAGCACTAAACTCCGGGAGGCCGATCCGGACTAGGTCTGGCAGCGGAGCATCTCCTATATAAAACCACTCTGAAGGCCAGTCTTCGGACGCCTTCTTGGGAGTACCGGATGGGTATCCGGTCCCGGCAATGCGCCATATTTCGGCGCCGCCCACTTGATATATGGACCCCTCGTGAGAACAGGGTACGAGGCAGAACAGCCTCTTCCACAATGCAAAATGGGGCTCAATGCCCAGGAATAGCTCACAAAGAGCTACGTAGCCCGCGATATGCAGGACAGAGGCGGGCGTGAGGTGGTGGAGCTGGAGTTCGTAGAACTCCAGGAGCCCGCGGAGGAACGGATGTATTGGGAATCCGAGTCCCCTTATCAGATAAGGGACGAAGCATACTCGCTCCCCTTTATTGGGGCTTGGGGTAGCCTCCGCTTGCCTCCCACCTTGATAGGTGACCAGCCCGGCTCGGACCGGGACCATGAAAGCCGGAGGGAGAAATCCCCCCGTTTGGAGCTTCACTAGCTCGTTGTGCGAAACAGAGCACCTCCTCCAATTCCCCGGCGGTGGGCTGGGAGTGCGTGAAGAAGAGCCGCATCGACGGTCCATGATGGAATGGATTTTTAGGTCAAAGGCGCTCCGATGAAGTATTCGCGGGAGGAGGATGGTGTGGTTTGGATCTGGATTTTTGCCTCTTTTATAGGCGGATGACTCGCACGACTGGGGGGTGAAACATAAAAGATGCCCTGGCTTTTCGCATTCGTGCGACGCGTGGAAAAATACCATTATTGGGCGTAGAAGCCGAGAAACACAGTATTTATGGTGAAGCCAGACACTGTTCGGCAGGTACATGGAACTTGAAGGGAGAACCCGCCTTGCAACGCCGAAGACTATAAACGCGCTGGACTTATCGTCATTGAAGCCTGGTTCGGGGGCTACTGAGGGAGTCCTGGACTAGGGGGTGTCCGGACAGCCGGACTATCATCGTCCGCCGGACTCCAAGACTATGAAGATACAAGATTGAAGACTCCGTTCCGTGTCCGGATGGGACTTTCCTTTGCGTGGAAGGCAAGCTTGGCGATACGGATATGTAGATCTCCTACCATTGTAACCGACTCTGTGTAACCCTAGCCTCCTCCGGTGTCTATATAAACCGGAGGGCATTAGTCCGTAGGACATAACATACATTACAACAATCATACCATAGGCTAGCTTCTAGGGTTTAGCCTCCTTGATCTCGTGGTAGATCCACTCTTGTACTACCCATATCATCAATATTAATCAAGCAGGACGTAGGGTTTTACCTCCATCGAGAGGGCCCGAACCTGGGTAAAACATCGTGTCCCTCGTCTCCTGTTACCGTCCGCCTAGACGCATAGTTCGGGACCCCCTACCCGAGATCCGCTGGTTTTGACACCGACAGGGAGACTATCATTTGAAGCACAAGAGCAAGGTGTTCATCATCAACACACCATCTATTACATTTTGGAGAGTGGTGTCTCCTAGATTGGTTAGGTGTCACTTGGGAGCCTCTGTCAAGATTGTGGAGTTGAACCAAGGAGTTTGTAAGGGCAAGGAGATCGCCTACTTCGTGAAGATCTACCCAAGTGAGGCAAGTCCTTCATGGGCGATGGCCATGGTGGGATAGACAAGGTGCTTCTTCATGGACCCTTGGTGGGTGGAGCCCTCCGTGGACTCGCGCAACCGTTACCCTTTGTGGGTTGAAGTCTCCATCAACATGGATGTACGATAGCACCACCTATCAGAAGGGTCCAAGAGCGCTTCTTTTGTTCCTTGTCATACAAGAGGGCTTGCCAAGCATAATTGTGAAGCAAGTTGATCTCTGTCATCATTTCCACCTTTACTTTTCTATCAAGCTTGATGTGGCTTTCCAGTGCTTGCTAAGAGCAAAGACAAATATCATATAATGAAGGATTTTCTTCACTAGGAATTTCAACTTTAGCCTTCTTAATCTTTGGAACTCCAGCAGAAGCAGGCACAAAAGCAGAAGTAGTGGTATCCAGTGGCATTTTTCCTTTGCCTATGTCCTTCACAATTGTGAGCGTGTCATGGACAGGTGGCATGAAAACTTTAGGAACATATGGGTAGTAGAACTTTTCTTCAAGGAGCTGTTCAATGGCATACATGATCCAAGGAGCATATGGCTTTAAGATCAGCTGCACAGGCCAAGTTGCAAATGAAAAGATCTGGGATATCAAAACGAATACCCTGAGCAATGGCAAGCAGTGCACTTCCCATGATGCCATTGATGGTTTCTGGCATGTTAGTTGGAGTGAGGGAGTTGCAGAGGATGTAGAACAAAACTTTATTCTCATATGCCAGATTCTTTGGGTTAATCTCAGTGCACTCATCACCAACCAGCATGGGGTCCATCAGCGTATGCAGTTGAGCTTCAAACACTTCCCAATAGTGCAGCCTATGTTCACTCTTTGCATCAAATTTGCACCAAGGCAGATTCAACAACGCTAAGAACCGATCTACCGAGCATTTAATCCTTTCCTCTCCTGTCATCCATTCGAGGATCCATGTATAACTATTTCCATGTTCTCCTGAGATATATAGAGTGGCATAGAATTGATGAATTACTTCATGATTCCAGCCATGATTGAAGCAAAGAAAATTCTTTGGGAAATCATGAACAATTTGATAGATTGTGTGATGGAAACTAGGTAATGTTTTGAGCTCTGCAAAGTTTAGAATCTTGTGCTTGCATACGCGATTCTTTTCATACAGGATGTCGGATTAAGGGTTCCGCAAACCCTTGAGAGGTTCGAACTCTGGGGTGCATGCAGAAATCTCAACCTACCCAGCTTGCCTACTCGCGATCCTCCTAAGGCTAGCGAGACGAACTCGAAGAGACAAAGAGACACAACAATTTATCCTGGTTCGGGCCACCTTGTGGTGTAATACCCTACTCCAGCGTTTTGGTGTATTGCCTAAAGGGGCTGAGGATGAACTAGTATAGTGGATGAACTGGTCTCAGGAGGTGAGGTGTTCTTGAGCTCAAGAGAGCTGGTGAGGTGGTCCGGTCAGAATGGATACGATCCTTTCCCTTCGTTCCCCTCTATGGTGGTGGCTAAGTCCTATTTATAGTGGACTTGGTCCTCTTCCCAAATGTTGGCGGGAAGGGATCCCACAACGGCCAGATTTGAAAGGGGACAAGCAGTATAGTTTATCCTAAAAAAAGTGGTCTTCGCCTGCGAAAAGCCCCTGGTCGTGACAGTGCAGTGGGCTCGGTGACGACCTCCGTCCTACCATCCTGGTGGTCTTGGTCTTGTTGCACCAGAATGGAAAGCTTTGGTTGATTCCTTAGGACTCTACGCCTGTGGCTTGCCTCCCTTGCGCCAAAGAGGAAACTGGTGCTCTGAGCCCGCTGGCGCCCGCCTGACCTTGGTCGTCATGGCTCACGTCAGCTGAGCCTCATGAGGTGCACCTTGCATAGAACTCTCCGCCCCTAGGGAGCCAGCCTGAAGAGGCCAATTCCCTCGAGGGTCTTGGCACCGTCCACCTCGCGAGGCTTGGCCCCTCGCGAGGGTCCTGAGCTGTTGATGTCAAAGCTGGGCCATACCAGGCCGTCGAGGGAGCCACAAGGTGGGTCGCAGGTAGGCAGGTCTGGATACCCCCATATCCAGAATGCCGACAGTAGCCCCCGGGCAGAAGGCGCGCTCGGACTTGGCTTCCAAGCGAAGCCAAAGGTCAAGTGCGGAGTGCCGCGGGCCCTAACCGCCTGCAGCCTTGATGACGCGTGGCAATTGATGGGACGTGGGCATCTCCACTTCCCCACGCTGCCTCAGAAACTATTCGACTTGACAGAATGATGCGTCGTGCAGATGATCATCATGGCGCGAGGTCGTGGAGGCTGGCGGTTGGCCTTCCTTGGCTGTAAATTAGAAGGAGGGGCAGGGCCCCTCGCTCATCCCTCCTTTGTCTTGCTGGCGCCCACTTCTTCTCCTTCTTCATCTTGCTTCCATGGCGCCGATCAGGAGGCTCTCGGCGGCCAAAAAGGGGAAGGCCCCTAGGGAGGGGCCTGATCCTCTCCTACCGAAGAAGCGACTCCGCCTCCCTCATTACACCAGCATTAGGCAAGAGGTGGCCAGGCCTTGGTAATCGAGCCCTCCGCCTGGCTTCCCCCTCCCCGTGTATGCACGCGCTCGGGGTGAAGAAGTGCACCATCGAGCGGTCCCCAATGACGGAGGACGGGCCGCCATTGCCTTGCCGACCGTGCCAACGACTCGCGCCAAGGACAGCTCACGCGAGTTTGTGGTGTGGGCGGTGATGCCTCCCGACTCCTCGATCCGGCTCCCGAGGTTCTTTGCCAGTGAGCTGCCTCCGAGGGGGCCGCTTGAGTTGTGGCTGTAGCATTGCTGGGTGCGGCAGCCCGGCCACCAGAGTTGAAGTCGAGGTGGTGCCTCCCGAAGACGTCTTCATGACCCGCGGATGGGGTGCGGTCGCCCGGGCTTGCCGTGTGGAGGGAGCCCTCGCGATTCACTTCGAGTATGATGGCGCGGCCACCTTGTTCTTCAAGGTCTTCAACATGGAGGGCAAACGGCTGGAGTGCTGCCCCAGAGGAAGCAGCCCGCTGAGTGCAGCAGCGGGTGCTAGGCCTGCTTTTGTCCCCTTTGGCGCCTCGTCTAGCAGCAGCGGTGACTCCTGGGAATCCAGTGTCTCTCCTAAGCCCAGCGAGTCTCTGGAATCTAGCAATGACAGCTACGTGCCGCCAAGCTCCCGCCGTGGTCGGAGCGCAGCAGCGGCTGCCGCCCGACGTCGCTGATGAAGCCCAATGGCTTAGTAGCGTCCTTCCTTCTTTTGCTTTCCCTGCATGGAATGAAAACTAGTCCCCGTGGAGTTTGTAAGGATCGGAGTGTATAATACCTGTGTTGCTTTTCTTTAATTCTGTGATGAATTCGCGTATCCCAGTTCGGCATGATTCCTCCCTTTTCTTTTCCCTAGATGGCGCGACACACTACGCCGACGGGACCCAGTCCCTAGGTAGGCTTCAGCCGTGACTAGTATGCTAGGTCACGATGCCGTGGTCAAGGCTAGGAGGTGAGCGGCCCGAGGTCCGGTGAGAGCTCATGAGACGCGATGCTCACGAGGTCCCCCTTGGCGTGCAAGCAGCCGCCCAGAGAATCGAAAAGGGGAGTGAACCCGCTGGAGTGGGACTGCAAGGCTGAGGCATGCAAGGAGCGGGACCGATGCCACAGCTAGTGCGACTTATATTTTTGTATTCCTGCTCCGTCGAGAGGAGGGTGCCTACTCTTGCGTCTGTGGTGGTATTGTTACGCACAGCCCACAACGATCGCCCTCTTGCCTCGCTCGCCTAGGTGCTCTATGTCCTCGGGTCCCGGCCCTCGACCGAGCTCAGCCGCCGCTGGTATGCCAGGTCACGGTGTCATGGTCAAGGCCAGGGGGTGAGGGCTGGAGAGCCAGTAGAAGCTCCCGAGATGCGATGCTCGGGACCTCCCGCTTTAACGTGCAAGCGACTCGCGAGACAAGATGGCAGTTGTCCAAATCGGCCCGTGAATCTCCGCCAGGTGGACCTACAGGTTAGATGACAGGAGAGGCCGAGAATTCCTGCAGAGTGGGCTGCCAGCCCAGGGCCCTGGGCATGGGATGGAGGCACCGAGGACCTGGTGAGGTGGCGGGCGCGAAGTGGGTCGCGAGCTAGAGCTTGATCCTCGGGTTTGTCAGCGTTGTCGGGACGGACCCGAGCACAACCGTCGTGCCGCTGTGGTTTACCATGCGGCAAAGTGAGAAAGAGATAAGCCAGCAGATATAGGGAGACCGCAAGGCGGTTAAGACTCGCAGCCGCGGAGTGATGGTCACAGGTAAACTCATAGAAGATGGTTAGACAATCGTGGTGAATGCAAAATGATACACGCCGCAGGGGTAGACCCAAATGGCCTGGGGATGATGCAGCCCGAGGGGCACCCCCAAACTGAACGAACTAGAGAGACGTCACCTGGTATCGTTGCTGAAGAGGTATTGGAGTAGCAAAAGACGCGCGCTGCTGTGTTCGTTCCTCATGAGCCGCCCCGGCCCCGGGCCTCGGGAGGCCCAGAGGGCCCGGGAGGCTCCTGGGGGTGCTCCTCCATCTCCACCAGGATCGCCTAATGCCTGGCCTCGCGAGCCGCCAGGGCATCCCTTATGCAGTGCTGGAGGCAGAAGGGCATGTGGACGTAGCTGTGGGGTGGACCCTTGCATCGGCCAACACGAGACGGCCAGAAGAGCTGCCGAGAGGTGGCCCTGTTGAGCCTTAGGATGTCGATGAAGACGCGGAACTCCTTACCCTTGCCAGGGTAGTGAGTCGCGCCTCGTGGTAGGCGGCGATCGCCTTGCAGAACCCTTGCCCCTTGAATCTCCTCGATTGCCTTGCTGATGAACTCCTGAACGCCTGGCATATTTCTCCTGATGCCTTCCCTTGGAAAGCATGCTAGAAAGAGCGCCTCCACATGGTGCCCGAGCGCCTCCCTCGTGACCCTGTCCAGGTCCGAAGCCCTCCTAAGGAGAGCCCCCGAGCCCAGTCTGAGAGGGGCACCGGGCGCGCCTTCCTATGTGATGGGTGAAGGCGCCGCGTCCTGGGACGCGAGGCTCAGCGCGGCGTCCTCGGACGATGCCTCCTCACGGGATCTCTGACCTGGCTGTAGCTTCTTCGTCTTGGGGGTGACCTCATGAGGGAGAGCACCGCCCTCATCTTCAGGGTTCTCGACTGCTGCAGCCTGGAAGGTGCGCTCGAGGGAGCACACCGCATCCTTCTCTTGACATGCGACCATGATGATGCTGCCGCTTCCTGGCATCTTGAGGACGTTGTAGCCGTGGTGCGCCGCTGTCATGAACTCGGCCAACGCTGGGTACCCTAGGATGGCGTTGTAGGGCAGGTGGATGTCGGTGACGTCGAAGTTGATGAGCTCGGTGTGGTAGTTGTTGCATTCGCCGAAGGTGACAGGGAGGCGGACCTGCCCTATCGGGCATGTGGAGCCGTCGGTTACTCCTGAAAATGGCTTGTTAGGCTGAAGCTAGTAGTATGGTACTTGGAGCCTGTCGAACGTTTGAATAGAGAGGGCATTGAGCCCTGCTCCACCATCGATGAGAGTCTTGGTGACGACCATGTTGCTTATGACGGGACAGCAGAGCATGGGGAGCGCTCCAGTAGTCACCGCACACTTGAGTTGGTCTGAGGAGCTGAAGGTGATGGCGCACTTGGACCACCCGAGAGGGCGAGTTGCTTCGGGCTTCGGGAGCGCCGCGTTCACCTCACGCGAACTGCTTGAAGATGCGATGAGAAGGTGGGGCCTGTGAGCTGCCCAGGATGCAGGCGATGGCTCGAGGCTCCTGGAAGCCCCTAGTCCCCTCGTCCTGGTGGTTGTCGTCATTCCTTCTTGGTGGTGGAGGCAGTGGAGGAAGACTGGCGTTGCCCTGAGGGCGCTCCTCACGAGGCTGCTCCCTCCAAGCGCCCTCGCGAGGTTGGCCCTGCCAACGGTCCTCCCGAGGATGGTCACGCCACTCCTGGCAATGGTCGCATCCATCCCAGCGTCCTCCGCCTCAGCCACCTCCACGGTTGTAGCCTCGATCGTTGTGCTCGGGGCGTCAATCGAGGCACCAGTCGCGGAGGGCCCTGAGCTCCTGGCAGTCGGTAGTGTTGTGGCTGTGGATGTTGTGGAAGACGCAGAATGGTCGGTTGCTCTTGGACGACTCGGGGTGATCACATCTGCGCTTCATCTCTGGCTCTGCCGCGAGCACGGTCGGCCCTTTGCGCTTCACGTCCTTGGCCTTGGCCTTCTTGTCTTTTGTGTCAGCATCGGGGAGCTCAAGAAGGGAGAGGCGCCCCTCCTCAGCCCTTGCGCACTTGTTCGCCATGTTGAACATTTCCAAGGCTGTGCAGAGGTCCTCATGGATGGCGAGCTCCTCCTTCATCTTGACATCGCAGATGCCATGAGTGAGCGCTGAGATGATGGCCTCGTCCGACACCTTGGGGATCTTGAGGCGAACGTTGTTGAACCGCTGGATATACTTCTGCAGGGTCTCTCCAGGCTGGTGCTTGATGCGGCGGAGGTCAACTGCGGTCGATGGACGGTCGCGAGTGCCCTGGAAATTGGCGATGAAGCGGCCACACATCTCCTCCCAGGAAGAAACTGATCCTTCAGGAAGGTTCAGGAGCCAAGAATGCACGCCGTCTTTGAGGGCGATCGGGAACTAGTTCGCCATGATCTTCTCGTCGCTGCTGGTCACCTCGATGGTCAGCTCATAGAATTGCAGGAACTCGGCGGGGTCGGCTGTGCCGTCGTAGCGTGGGGGCAGGTCAGGCTTGAACTTGCTCGGCCAGACGACGTTGCGGAGCTCTGGGGTGAACACACAGCATCCTGCTGTTGCCACAGGGGCCTGCCGAGGAGGTAGAACTTGGTCCTGGTGCACGCGCGCCGCCACCTCATGTGGCAGCACATGGGCCTAATGCGGGGGTGCAGGAAGTACGCGTGCTTCTCCTTGAGGTCGATGCACCACCTGGCAGCTCACTTCCTCCCGCGCAGGCGCCTGGCTCGGTGGGTCACGCCACGGCACCACATGCCTTGGCTCGATGATGACGCCCTAGGACGGAGGTGGTGGAGGAGCCCTGTGGGCCACGTCGCCTGCGGCAGACGGCTGCTGAGGCAGTGAGCGGGCCGGCGCGGCGGAGCCCCCGTCCGCGCTGACGAGCTCAGCGATCCGCTCGAGCCACTCCTCGTAGAAGTCGTCGACCGGGTGGTGGTGAAGGAGCTCCCGTGCCATGAGCAGAGTGGCCTGCGTGTTTGCCAGGCCATGACATGCGTGGGAGGACGAAGCTGCAAGAGTCAGTGACGGTGTGGCAGTGCGCCCGTCATGGTGCACCGAACGGTGCAGCGAAGAAGCTTGCTGCTCGTGGCGGCAGGGCCTATGGCGGCGTTGGCCACTGGAGACGGAGCACGCTGAGCACAACCATCGCACGCCGGAGCCGTCTGAGCAACGCTAGCGGCGACTGTGGCCCGGCGCTCGGCGCGAGCTCGGCGTGCATCGGCCATGGATTTGTCGGAGTGATGATGGATCGATCAACGGAAGAGAAGATCCGACGCACCCCTACCTTGTGCGCCAAATGTTGGATTACAGGTTCCACAAACCCTTCAGAGGTTTGAACTCTAGGGTGCGTGAGGAAATCTCAACCTACCCAGCCTACCTACTCGCGATCCTCCTAAGCCTACCGCGACGAGCTCGAAGAGACAAAGAGACACAACAGTTTATCCTGGTTCGGGCCAGCTTGCGGTGTATTATCCTACTCCAGCGTTTTGGTGGATTGCCTCGAGAGGCTGAGGATGAACTAGTACAATGGATGAACTGGCCTCAGGAGGTGAGGTGTTCTTCAGCTCAAGAGAGCTAGTGAGGTGGTCCGGTCAGAATGGATCGATCCTTTCCTTTCTTTCCCCTCTATGGTGGTGGCTAAGTCCTATTTATAGTGGTCTTGGTCCTCTTCCCAAATGTTGGCACGAAGGGATCCCACAACAACCGGATTTGAAAGGGGACAAGTAGTACAGTTTATCCTGACAAAAGTGGTCTTCGCCTATGAAAAGCCCCTGGTCGTGACGCTGCGGTGGGCTCGGTGATGACCTCCGTCCTGTCATCCTGGTGGTCTTGGTCTTGTTGCACCAGAATGGAAAGCTTTGGTTGATTCCTTGGATCTCCACGCCTATGTCTTGCCTCCCTTGCAATGAAGAGGAAACTGGCACTCTGCGCCCGCTGGCGCCCGCCTGGCCTTGGTCTTCATGGCCCACGTCAGCTGAGCCTCATGAGGTGCACCTTGCATAGAACTCTCCGCCCCTAGGGAGCCAGCCTGGAGAGGTGGATCCCCTCGGGGGTATTGGCATTGTCCGCCTCGCAAGGCTTGGCCCCTCACGAGGGTCTTGAGCTGTTGATGTCAAAGCTGGGACGTACCAGGCCGTCGAGGGAGCCACGAGGTGGGCCGCAAGCAGGCAGGTCTGGATACCCCCATATCCAGAACGCCGACATAGGATTCGAGCATAATACACAGCCTGTTCTTTTGTCCAGAATCTTTGCGATAAGGAGGTTGTCTCTCCTTCATACAGGCTGGTCCCAAAAATGCATGTTTTGAGAGGTGAAACTGCTCGTTAAACACAGGACCATTTGGGCCATCATCAGTTGGGAACAGCAGAACATTCCTGGTCCAAATATCATCAGGTGCTTGCACACCTTCTTTGATATGCTTAAGTGGGGCATGAAGCTTCCTTGATTTCTCTTGGGCTGATTTCTTTGAGGAACTAGACTGACCATCATTCTTGCTCGATGGTACTTCTTCAGCGGCTTTCTGGCTTTCAGGCACTAGGGCCTTTTCTTTCACAGTATTTTCTTCGACCAGGGGCAGAACCGCTTCTTTCTCGGAAGTTTGGGACACAACTGGTGGGAAAATTCCTTCGTGAGCCATGGGCTCTTCAGATTTCTTCTCTTCCTGTTCCAACTGTGTAGCAGTGGAACGAGGAGTAGGATCAACATCCATCTGGGTAAGGGCACCATATGATGTGATCAGGGTGGTTTTCTCTTGGGAATCATTTGGCTCCCCCTCAATCTTGTCATTCTCCTCCTTAGATCCAAAGGGCTCAGCCTGCAATTTCTTCGGAGGTGATGTGTCTGTTGTTTCTACCTCAATCTCTTCATCAACTTCATCATTAGCTGGGCTTGTTGCTTGGGTGAGGCATTTCCTTCATCATCCTTCTCGAGGAAGATATCAACAGCTTCTTCTTGCCCGTGTGCTGCTGGAGTAGGAAAGATAATTTCCACATGGCTAGCCCGATGCATGGGTTCATCCTCATGAGGTGAAGAAGGAGGGATCTGCTGCAAAGGAGTGCTTGAGTCAATAGGGTGAGCATCAACGACAATTTGAAGGCGGTGATCCATGATTCCTTTCAGTTTGCTGGCTCTTGCCTTAGTCTTCTGACGTTTTTCCTCTTTGATTCTCCTTCGATCCAGATTAGCCTTGCGCTTAATCTCATCATTCCTTGTGTCACACAGTTGAGATATATCCATTTTCAATCACGAGAGCCAGATTGTCATTTCTCATGACACTGAGTGCCTTAGTAAGGTCGACAATTTCGTTGTTCGGGCCTTTCCTTTCGGATTCAGTATTTGCATCTCTCCTCATCTGCTCGAGGGTTTGCTTGTCCTTGAAAGCCTGGTTCAGCTTCTTTGTAATTTTCCTTAGCTTGATGAAATGTTTTGTCATTTTGGTAACATTGTAAGGAAGGCCCAGACTTGCTATATCTGCAGATTTTGCATCATAAGTAGCACTTGCAATTACATCAATCATAAGATTGAAGTCATACTTTTGTTCCTCTGTGGAAGCAGGAACACTGTGTTTGGGTTTCTTTGCAGTAGCTTCAGCTTTTTCTTCAGGCAGCAACTTTCTCTTCGCAGTTGTGGAACCTGAAGGTTTATCAATGAGGGGACTTGGTGCATGCCTTGGTGGTTTCCCAGGTGAGGGTGAAACTTTCACTCGTGAGGGGATGTTGTGCGACTTGTTGAGAATGGTATGTTGATCATATATGGTATTTCATCGGGGCATCTTGATCGGAAGACTGAACAGACAAGTCAGGAGCGGCCTTCTTGGGTTTCCTGGCCACCGATTTCTTTCGTGAAGCACGATCCTTTTTCTTTTGCATGTCATGCTGAGTCACAGCGATGTTTTTGGCTTCGACTTGATTTTTCTTCATTCGCTTGGCATCTTGCTTTTCTTTTGCCTTCGTCCTCTCGGCAACATCTTCAGGGAAATCGGTGATTGTTTTGAGAGAATCTGGATGAGGAGTTGATGGCTGAGGGGGCTGACTTTCTCATCGTCTGGGCCGATGCAGTTCTCAACAATGCAGTCATTCCATGGAGGAGTGAAAGCAAACATAATTTGATACTTCTCTCAAACCTTTTCATAGAGAACCATTTCTTCGCCTAGCGATGGCTAATCCTTTGCAACCTGTTATTTCGTTCAGTGGTTGTTTCAACTCTAGGTGGAGTTTTGTAGCCCTCTGGCTCAGACATCTCAGCAGTGGTTTTTTTCTATCTACCAAGACAACCCTTCTTTGGATTTCCATCAGAGAAGAGAGTTAGGGCATCAGTGGCCAGTTTATCCTCAGGCTGAGTGTGAGCTGAGGGAATTTCATCCTCTTCTCCTTTGAATTCTGTCTCTGATTTCTTCTTCTATGTCATGGGTGGGTTTGCAGATTTCCTCCACCGGTTAATCTCATTCGGTTTAACCTTTGTGGTCGTTGAGGCAGTCCCCCATCAGAACATGTATACTCATCCAAACTTAGTGCCATGACCAAACTATGAAACAGAGTTGATACGAGGGAAAACAAGGTAGGGTCATAAACATGCATGGAAGCATTTTTTAAAGAAAGTGAATGTTATTTGGAAGGAACGTAGGAATCCATTGTATACTTTGGATAATATATCATTGATAGATTTGCACCATGCCATAGAATGATCAAGGCTGAGTAAAAACTATCTAATCTTTCGAAAAAGTACTCATGAACCCTATATCTAGGAGAACTAGTACAAGGTAAGAACTACAAACTGTACCAGTCATAACCTAAAGATTCCGAAGGATCTACCGCAATGAAATAATTCAATGGAAAAGCGTTGGTAAGAACTGCCCTAGAACAGAGAAGAGGATAGGGACATTTCCAGATCCAGGCGCCCTAACTTGGCAGCATGGATCGACTACAGCAGTGCGAGAAGAAGATTTATCGCACTAGCACGACCAACTACGATGAGACTTCACCGGAGTTGGACGGCAAGGCACTTCGATGGAATTGCTTCAAGCTCGGGCTCAGGAGGACGTGGATGAGGGTTTGAGGAACGAGTGAGGACGAAGACACCGGGAGGGGTATGTATAGCAAGAGAGCAGAACCGCCTCTCCGAAATATACGGCCTATAGAAGAGGGATGTTCCACATTCAACGGACACGATCACAATCGTGAGTATCGTGGGCATGTGGCAATTATTTCCTGCAAAAATCTCAGAAACTGGGCGGGAGACAAAGAGGTTTGAGGAAGGGCAAACGCAAAAAACAGATTAAGGTTCGAAGTTGATTTCTTTCGCGACCAAGGATGTCGGATAGAAATTTTCTTTAGTTTGAATTGCATGCTTATGACGGACAACAAAGATTGGAAGACAAAGACTAGTGGGATAAAAGGGACTGAAGCAAAACACTCAGCCAAACAAAAGGAAACACAAAAACGTGGAGCTATGAGTGAGTTGATCTTTGGACAAAACACAAACACAACAAAAAAGAGGAACAAAACATACGAACGAAAACATAAAGAACTGGCACCTACAATATCGATCTTAGGACCAAGGATAAATGAATAGAATCTCTGAGATAATTCCTGCGAAAAGGGTTAGTTCTTCTTTGAAACCCACACTTGAGTGGGCAATGAGGATCTTATTTGCTTAGTCTGAGCAAGAACAATCCATTGGCGAGATCTGTAGATCACCTACGCATTTCGAGAGTAATCATATGAATATGCATTGAAGTTATTTCTAGAGACGTGAGCATAATGATTTGAGGAGGTACGCATGTACTCCTTCTGTTGAGAGTTGAACTAAAATTCATTCGACGAGGTTTCAGTGCGAATCCGCGAATGATAGGCACTTTCTCGAAGAAAATCACTCTGCATATTCAAGTTAATAGTGATGGATAGATTCTCAATAACGCACTTCTTCACCTAGATTTGCTTCTTGGGTGTGCCAGATCTGCATTTAGTGCCAACATATCGAGCAAATACCTTACCATTCTGTTGTTTGAAGAGTTTTTAGTTTGAGTCATCAGACTCGTCAGAAACAACAGCAAAGGGTGAGTCATATCCAGATAGAATTGCAGGTTTTAGAGTTTTACTTTTGGCAAGAACCCAACTCGTTCGTGGATATTACTCGGGAATCCAGTAGGTTCCATCAACATTGATTTTTCTTTCGAAACGTATCCTTCCTTGCGAGGATTTTTGTGTAGAATGGACTTCTTGAGTACATTATAGAGAGTTTGATGCCCTTTGAGGCTCTTTAACATTCCTGCCTCAAGCATGTTCTTTAATCTACAATTTCAGAGAGAGCAACAAATTCCTTGGGAGAGGGGTTAGAGATATCATTTGTAGTAGTTGCAATATTTTTTATGATAGCATTAGAAGATTCAGCATAAGAATCAGCATTGCGTCGTTCCAGACATTGTAAGCATGGAGGCACAAAATCATCAGGAAGACTTTTAGATTGCTCGGTGAAGAGAGAAGCTTTTTCTTTTGCCAACTCGTTATGAGAAATATTTAGTGACTCGAGTTCTTGATTCCTGTTAAGGAGTTCATATGATAAACTCTCGTAGTCAACTGTAAGTGAGTCATATCGGTTGGAAAGATCATCAATAGTTGAAGAAAAAGCATCATGCTTTTCGATCAACTTTTCATTCTTCTCCATCTCTTTGACTAGTAATCCTTCAGTTTTGCTAAGATTGTTCTTAAGTCTTTCAAGTCCATCTTGTTGAGATTTAGCAATCTTAACCAGTTTAGCATAGGCAATATATTCGGGAGAATATTCACTCATAGATTTTTGGTGTTTTGCTATTACCTGATCCTTTGAGGTTTTTACCATGAAGCAGAATGCGATAGATTCATCATCACTTCAGGCATCGTCATCAACGTCTGATCCAAATGATTTCTCAGATGATCCATAAGCAATGAAAGCATTCTTCCTATCCTTCTGTGAAGCTCTTCATATTCTGATTCTGATTCGGAAGTCTCATCTTCACATTCCAGGGTCATATAAGCACATGCCTTGTTCAGCTGAGATATTCTCTTCATATTGGATTTGATGGTTGCTCTGGCTTTCACGTCAATGGTTGGTCTCATCAAAGAGAAAGAGGACGATTCATTTTTCTTTTGGAGCTTAGTATGATGATCCATTCGAGTGAATCCACTGCAGTGAAGATATTTCCATCTGTTACTAGGTTTTCCTTCCCAATTAGCACTACAAAAAAAAGACACATCCGTGACATTTTGGGCCGGACGAAAAAAATTATGCCATACTTATGACACTTCTATGACGATAGTTGTGACAAAACCCGGTATCATCATAGATGTGGTGGCCTCCTACTTCTATGACAAAAAATCATGACAGAAAATTGGCTTTTCGTCCTGGGCGGTCCGGAGATGCATCTGCATGACATTCTTTGGGCCGTGCATGACGAAAGAACCATGGTAGAAGCAAGGGCGAGGAAAATATTAAGGAGTTCCTAGTTACGGTGGGTGGTCGGCGGCAAGCGATGCATAGAGGTTTGCGTGTTTCTCTCGTACACGTATGCGCGTGTGGGTGTGAGGCGTTGGGCTCTAACTGAACCCGAGCGAGGCGTTCTGCTACTGAACCCGAGCGATTGCACTGCAGGCTACGCGTTACTGAACCCGATCGAGCAATTCCTTCGTTCGCTACTACTGCTAACTGAAGCCGATTGAACCTGTTGCCTCCTTCCCTTCATGAACAGTGAGCGTTGTTGGGGGGTTGGATGAATAGTTCCCGGCGGGGGGTTGGATGAACAGGACCCTGTGGTGTTGCCGCTGGATGAACAGGACCCCGATCGATCGAGCCGGTTCGGCGTGGATGAACAGGACCCCGTGCAGGGCTGGATGAACAGGACCCCATGGAGGGAAGGTTGAACAGTAGCCGGTGGAGGGCTGGTTGAACAGTGGCCGGTGGAGGGTTGGATGAACAGTAGCCCATGGAGGGGTGGTTGAATAGGACCCCGTGGAGAGGGCTGGTTGAACAGTAGCCGGTGGAGGAGTGCGCAGTGGAGGCTGGATGAGCAGGAGACCGTGGATGAACAGTCACGGGTGGACGCTAGAGGAGGTCGACGGTGGATGAACAGTAGCCCGTGTAGGCTAGAGGAGGTCCACGATCGAGATGAACAGTATCCCATGGAGTACCGTTTTGCGGTACGCCACACCCCTCCCGATGAACAGGATCCCCGTTTCGACCGCAATGCTCTAACACAAGTCCGTTTCCTCCGTTTTGCGGTACGCCACACCCCTCCCGATCAAAAGGACCCCGTTTCAACCGAAGGAGGTCCAACAGAAGTCTGTTTCCTCCGTTTTGCGGTACGCCAAACCCCTCCCGATGAACAGGATCCTGTTTCGACCGTGGCCGGTTGAACATAAGGCTGTTTCCTCCGTTCTGCGGTATGCCAGGCCTCGTTTCCATCGGCTATTCCGTCCAAGCCGGTTGGCTCCCGATGAACACGACATATTCCGACCCAGTCGGTTGCCTCCCGATGAACAGGACACTATTTCTCCGTTCCGACCCAGCCAGTTTGCTGCCCAACGAATAGGATGCCGTTGTTGCCGTCTGTTGCCTCTCCATGCACACAAGGCCTGGCCATCCGTATATATATGCGCGAGTACGTGCTCGATACCCTGCCTGTATGTACGTACGTCGCGGTATTTTCTTTCTTGCACCCTGGCCGTTGTACGTACGTGTACATGCTACGTGCGCGCCTCTACTACGACACGTGCGCGCCTCTACTAGACACGTGCCCTTCCTTACACGGCCACGGTTCATCGCTGCAGCCTGCAGACAGACCGATCGTATGTACGTACACGTTCGCGACCATAATGACAACGCTACGTACGCTTCGACCAGGTGGGTCCCGACTGTCAGGCACTTCCTTGCGTGCGAATATGTAGCTGGTGGGTCCCAGCAGTCAGGGGGCGAATCATTTTTCTTCCGTAATATGGACACACTTCCTTGCGTGCGAAGATGTAGCTGGTAGGTCCCAGCGGTCAGGGGGGAAACGTTTTTTTTTTGCGAAATACGGTGGCTCATCCGGTGGGTCCCTGCTGTTAGGTGGAGGAATCATTATTTTCCACGTAACAAGGAGGCACTTCCTTGTTGTGGCCGTGGACCCAGCTGTCAACCTCTCAACATACAGTACTCTTCCGATGGAAGTCGGTCGTTGAGCACATTGACCACGCCGTGCCGAGAGCACCAAGGCGGTGTACGACGGTGAGGCCTAGGAAGGGAACGACGCGTAGCCGGGGAAGACGCGATAGTGGACGCCCACGCGGAGAGGAGTACGAGGGTTCACTGGTTCGGCTGCGGTGTGACGCTGCCATCACCACAGAATAACAGGGGGTGTGGGTGAGTGGAGGGATGGCCTGGCTAGCGGTGGGAGTAGTAGGGGGCGGTGATGCCTCCGCGGCAGGACAACCAGCCACGAGAGGCATGAGCAGGCAGCATGACCGGCGCTGCTTTGGGCGGCTGGAGCAAGAAGACCAGAGGTTGAAGAAGCACGATGGCCGTTGGATGGACATCATATGGTAACTGCAGCTAGAATCGTTTATATTGACTAAGTTGACAAAGCCCTTCCGAAACGGTGCGCCCTAGATGTCAGGGGGAGGAATCATTTTTTGGGCGGGTGAAGCTAGAATATCCGAGATTGAAGAAGAAGCACGACATCCGTTGGATGGACATCCAACGACCACTGCTGCTAGAACCGTGTGTTGACTATAAGTTGACAAAGCCTTGCATACTCGTCAACTTTTTTTGAGGGGATGTGTCAACTTAGTAGGCCCGCAAGTGTGTGGCAGAGAACTTATAGCCCATTTGAGATTTGTAAGAATGTACAACCCATTTTTGAATTCAAATGGAATTTACTACAACCCATTACAGTTTGTTAAAAGTACAACTCATTTTCTAGCTAGGGCAACGATTAATAATTTCAATGAACCATTCAAACAAGAATTCAATAAAATTTCCCACATTTTAATGGGATCCAAAATATTTTTATCAAGAAGTTTCTAGTCAGTTAAATACAATTTTAATATAAATTTGTATCCGTAAGAATCCAATGAAACATTGCGCGCGCAACAATTAATGAAATTAAAATTTTCAAAATCCAAAAATAATATTTTACAAAGTAATTACGTGTTTGGTGCATTTTTTATAGTTACTGCCCAGTTTTTATAATTACATCCCATTTATTATTTCTTAAATCCCATTTTCTTGTTAAGCCTAATGTATCCCTCCTAGGAAAGATTTGCAGCCCAGCGGGGCAGAGAATAAGAAGTTGACCATGCCTGGGTATTCCTCAAAAAAAAGTATTGCTGGGCTAACCATTTTAGCTTGAAAAAAATTAATATCTAGGCCGGATATCTGGCCTGGGCTAGACAGGCCACAGCCCGCCCAGTTAATACCCTGCTCTCCTCTAAACAACAACGAAAACATCGCTCAAGAAAAACTCTGCAGTGCTCACACCTAAAAAACACAAATACTGCTCGAGTTGCTTGGTCCCAGCTGTCCGCCGCTCCTTGTGCAATTCTCTTGTTATTTGACTACATAGGTTGACAATGGTGAGGGACCGTGATGTCAGGAAACCAGGAGGGAGCAAAAAAATTATAGTTGTATATAATAAGGAGGCACTTGCGTACGTACGGCTATGGCCCTAGTGGGTCCCCACTGTCATCCTCTCCAAGTAAAGTCATCTCCTCATTCCTCATGTCCGTTGACCATGTTGACAATGCGAGACAGCGACGCAACGACGAGTGCAACAACTCGAAGGACGATGGAGAGGACCTCGCGGGCCCTACGAATGGTCTGATACAGCGCCCGCTTCTCATTCGGGAAGCCAGGATCATAGGGCCACATGTCGGCGACGACATTGTCGTTCGCTTGTTCACCAGTGCTCGTTGAGGAGACGGAGGTTACAACACAGGTCCTCCTGCGCTGGTAGCTCTTCCGCCATTAGGGCGTCGAAGTTCGGCCACACCTGCACTATGGTGAGCACGCATGAACCCGCTAGAACAGTGGCGCCGGCTCCTGGTCGGAAGCTACGTCCATCGTCTGATTGTCGTTGCACAGCTCGGCAAGCTCGCTGGCGAGCCAGAATGTCCGGCTGCTGGATTGACCCGCTGCCAAGCATGAGTCTGATTGCCCTGGCCCACCCAGACCGCCTCCCTCGCCCGCGCGCGCTTTTCGCCCGAAACGGTCAGTGCCGCCCGCCCCACTTCACGGTGTAGGCGATTGCTCCGCCTTCAAACGACACAAATGTCCTCTGTCCGTCCATCTGCCGCCCACATTAATGATACGCGGTTGCCAAGGTAGCTACTCCGGCGCCACAAGTCCGTCCCTCCGTCGCCCACCATTGCTATATAAACTGTTGCGCCGGCCATAGCCGTAGTCATCCGCCTCCGTTCCCTTTCTCCTATCCACACCACTACTGCCCACGATGGCTTCCTCGCGCTCCAGCGCTCTTCGAGACGGGCGGACGACGGACCACAAGAAAATGGCAGCCATTGCTGCCGACTGTCTGGCCGGCAGGCAGCCGGAGGACGACGACGTCCCAATGGAGAACATGGTAGTCAACGATCCGGCGCCAACCCCCTCCTCCGCGCCATCCTCGCCGGTGCATTGCACCATGACCATCGGTGAGGCCCGTGCCCAATACATGGACACGGTGAGGCAGAAGCATCAGGAGCAGTTCCGGGAGGCGCAGGACGACGCCACCTACAACCACCATCTCCTCCAGGAGCACCTGCAGGCGGAGGAGCACATCGCCGCGGAGCAGGCGGAGCAAGAGGCGCTGCACGACTCGTACCGCTCCACCTGCGAGGGCCGCATCGAGCGCTGGCGGTACTGCATGCGGGTGGGGGAGGCTGCGGCCGCCTACAAAGAGGGTGATGAAGCGGGCGAGGCGCTGTTTGGTTAGACCGAGGACAAGGCAGAGGACAATGTCGGCTCCGATGAGTCCCCGCTCCACTGGCATCGATGAGGCCCTACTCCGCTGAGGCCCCGCGGTGCCAACAACGAGGCAGAGGACACTACCGGCTCCGCCGAGGCCCCGCCCCGCCGGCATCGAAGCAGAGGCCCTACTCCGTCGAGGCCCCGTCCTGCCAACAACAAGGCAGAGGATATCGCCGGATCAGCCAAGGCCCCACCCTTCCTGCAACAAGGGGGAGGATTTCCCCCACCCCACCGAGGCACCGCCCCGCCGGAAACGAGACAGAGGACATCACCGGCTCCGCCGAGGCCCCACCCCGCTGGCACCGAGGCGGAGGCCCTACTCCGCCGAGGCCCCGCCCCACCAACAACGAGGCAGAGGACATCGCTGGCTCAGCCGAGGCCCCACCCTGCAGGCAACAAGGGGGAGGATTTCCCCCGCTCCGCCGAGGCGCTGCCCCGCCGGCAATGAGACAGAGGACATCGCTGGCTCCGTTGAGGCCCGGCCCTGCTGCCAACGAGGCCGCGCCACACAGAAAACAAGGAAGAGTAGAACATGGTAGGTCACCGCCGCTCGGGTCCAAGTAAGGCCACCACTGCTACCCTCCGGTTGAAGCCAAGCTAGGCGGGTTGACCATTGACGGCCGATTAGCTTCTTAGCGGCGACGTGTTGTCGGAGAGCTATGTTGGAGAAGGACACTATCGGTGTCAAAACCGGTGGATCTCGGGTAGGGGGTCCCGATCTGTGTGTCTAAGGCTAATGGTAACAGGAGGCAAGGGACATGATGTTTTACCCAGGTTCGGGCCCTCTTGATGGAGGTAAAAGCCTACTTCCTGCTTGATTGATATAGATGATATGAGTGCTACAAGAGTTGATCTACCACGAGATCGTAGAGGCTAAACCCTAGAAGCTAGCCTATGATGATTATGATTCTCTCTCTAAGGACTAAACCCCCGGTTTATATAGATAACGGAGGGGGCTAGGGTTTACATGGAGTCGGTTACAAAGAAGAAATACAATATCCGGATCGCCAAGCTTGTCTTCCACGCAAAGGAGAGTCCCATCCGGACACGGGACGAAGTCTTGAGTCTTGTATCTTCATGGTCCAATAGTCCCGCCAAAGTATATAGTCCGGCTATCCGGATACCCCCTAATCCAGGACTCCATCAATAGCCCCTGAACCAGGCTTCAATGACGATGAGTTCGGCGCGTAGTTTTGTCCTCGGCATTGCAAGGCGGGTTCCATCTCCGAATACTCCAAAGTAATTATCGAACACTCAAATCGTGTCCGGATTTGCAAGATGATCTTCACATACCAATGTAGAAAGAATGATATTCCACAAATGTAATCTGCTAACAACTTTAGACAACGTGACATGACACCACGGTCGAGTCATTATTCGAACCGTTTTCCCACAACCAGCCACAGCGCATATTGCGAGGCGGTTTCCTCAGCACGTCTTGTCAAAGCAGAGATCATGTCCCTTATCATGGGATTCCCATCAATACGGGTATGGGTAACCCAACCGCGCCATCACTCGTGGCACTTGGGAAATAAGCGACTCAACGGGAAAGTGGGGAGGCGCACCGTTCTCGTCGCCTCTATAAAGGGATAAGGATTCCCCATTTTCACCCATGCCTTCTTCCTCCTTTGCTTATCCATTCCTGCCTCCTCAAGCTCCAGCGCCCTAGTCCACACCTTCTCCACAAAGCCAAACATGTCCGGAGTAGGAGGCAAGTGGGTGGCCTCCACCGTGAAGGAGGAGCATATTGCGAAGCTCCGGGCGGCCGGATACTTGGCCGCACACATCGCGCACTGGCTACCGGATGCAGGGAAGATCATTCCAATTCCAGAACCCCACGAGAGGGTCGTGTTTCTCGCCCACTTCATCCGTGGACTGCGATTTCCACTTCATCCCTTCGTCCGCGGGCTCATGTTCTACTACGGGCTAGATTTCCATGATCTAGCCCCAAATATGGTCCTCAACATCTCGGCGTTTATCACCATGTGCGAGGCCTTCCTCTGCATCAAGCCTCACCTCGGCTTGTGGCTATGAATCTTCTGTGTGAAGCCGAATATCGTGAGCGGCCAACAAGCGGAATGCGGAGGCGCCATGGTGGGCAGGATGCCCAATGTTACCTGGCTCGACGGCTCCTTCGCGGAGACCGTGAAAGGGTGGCAATCGGGGTGGTTCTATATCACCGAGCCACGCGATGCCAACTGGGCGGCTGCCCCCAAATTCCGATCCGGAATGCCCATGCGGCTCACCTCTTGGGAAAAGAAGGGCCTGGCCTGGGGTGAGCCTGCGGAGCTGACCGGACTTCAAAACTGCATCAAGAATATGATGGACAAGAAAATTAAACTTGTCAACATGGTCCAGGTCATGCTTGTTCGCCGGATTCTTCTGTGCCAAAGATGGGCATTTAATCTGTGGGAGTTCGTCCCGGCCGAACCCCAGACACTTCGAGAGCTCGATGGCATGGCACACAAGGACGCATGGAAGGCGCTATTCAAGGCCTCCGAAATACCTCCTCCCACATCCGAGGACCGTGGACTTCACGCCACGCGGCTCCCCTGTCCGGTGAGTTTTTTGACTATCACCGGATGTAGTTTTTCCTAGTGTACTCATGGGAGGATCTTAAGTCATTGTGTGTATTTAATCAGGAGTATGTGGAGACAGTGGAGCGGATTGACTGTCCGGCTCCACTACCAGAGGGTCCAGCAGATGCTCTCCTGACGGAGATGATAGTCCTGGCGCCCTACAAGGCGCCGAAAAAGAAGGCTGAAAAGAAGGCCCCGGGGACCAGGAAGGGTCTCCGACGTAAGGCCGTACCGGATGCTTCGTCTAAAGACGACGAGGCGCACTCCTCCCCTAAAGGAGAGGAGGAAAGGGCCGCCCCATACGGGGAGGACAAGGGGCCTAAGAAAGCAGACCAGGGGACCAGAAAGGGTCCCCGGCGCAAGGCCGTCATACCCTCGATGTCCGAAGACGACGGGGCAGGTTCCTCCCACGGAGGCATCTGGAAACACGAGGAAACTCTGCCTCCCCGCATTGGGAAGGAGAATAAGAGGAAAGCCGCCCCGGAGGGGGAGGCTAGGACGCCCAAGAAGAGAAAGGCGTCCCTTCCGGATTACTCCACTACGGCCGCTTATAGCGAGGAGGAGTGGCTGCCTAGGGGGAAGCCCCTAGTAAGATCGTAAGTATCTGCACTCTAGAAATAAAAGCGGTAGAAGTACAATGCAGCCTGCTCTGGCAAACCACCAATCCTTCGACAACAACCCCGAACACCATCAAGCAAGTCCGGAGTACCCTGCAACAGGATTGCCAGGCACGCCAAGAGCGCGACTAGCAGTCGGACCTCCGCTCCAACCCCATCAAGCCAGCATTCGTGCTGCGCATACACAATTATGCACTAAAAATACCATGGGCATAGGCGGAGGCGCAATAGTGACTCAGTCCACAATGCGGTTCAGCCGCAACATATCTTAATAACCCCCTTTTATCTTTGAGGACACTGCTTTCGGGCAGCCTCTTCAGAAGAGCCGGATTGTTGGACCTGCACAGGAGAGAAAACCAAGGAGGCAAAAGGCTTTGCGCACGAAGGGAATACCAAGGTGGAATCTGTTCACGATCATTATACTTGTTTTATATACCTACATGCAGCCCGCCCTTGGATAGGACATGTCAAATAGTCCTATTTACTCCTGCTTAACGCATACACTGTAAACATACGCTTAGACATATTATTCATCAATGGGAGATAATATATAGCGTCAGCTTATTATTCCTATTTGCACATTTTTCCTATAAATGTTTATTTAATATTGCATCCGTACACCTTGGTACGTTCAGTTTGCCAGGGGCTTCTTATGGCGCCCCATAATACGGCAAGACAAGTCCGAACACTTTCAACAGTGCGGCACCCCAACCTTATAGCATTATATGCATCATCTCCGAATCATGTCTTGGGTCAATAGTTGGGTTTGCCCGGCTCCCTTGTTTTGGTACCTTACGTTCCATTATATCGGCTAAGGTAGCGTAGGGAGAACTACTGCGATTGTGTCCCGGTTCTTTCGGACGAGCACCTCAGTAGAGAAAGCCGAAAACTGACCGGCATGATGCGGCGAGAGCTGGTCGCTATTCGAGAGGTCTTAAAATCCTTAAAGATTTTCTCCGCTTTAGGCGAGGAATCGGCCTCATCCGATTTAGGCGTATATAGCGCCCTGATTCGGCTTTCCAAATTCTAGGGGCTTCGCCGAAATTTAAAATTGTAGACTTCTATGGCTAAGTGAAAGTTATAAAGCCACATAGTCCGATTGCCTTGTTCGCTGCGCCAAACACCTCCTTCAGGGACCAAAATTTGGATAAAGAGTGTCTAGGTTTTTCCAGGAACACCCCAGTACTAGTTATGTGGGGGCGGAAGCCGACGACTGGCCTACTTTCAGAATTTTATAAACAGCCGCACAGAAGGTAATATTTTAAATCAAAAAGTGCTATATAGCGCAAATAACTTCGTCTTTATATTACAAAAAGAACAGAAGTACATTCATTCAAAGATCGTGTCCTTGGTACATTCATCGGCCACGAGATGAGCGCCCTTCATAACACCATCATAATATTTTTCGGGACAGTGATGCGCCTTGCCCTCTGGCAGTCCATCCTTCACCAGCTTCTCCGCATCCAGCTTGCCCCAATGCACCTTCGCACGGGCAAAGGCCCAGCAGGCACCCTCAATGCAAACAGATTGCTTGATCACTTCAAGCCGCAGACAGGCATTTACCATCCGCTTTATCAGACCGAAGTAGCTGGCAGGCAGGGGCTCACCAGGCCACATCCGGACTATGAAGTCTTTCATAGCCACTTCGGCCGCACTGTGGAGTTCAACCAATTGCTTCAATTGTTCACTCAGAGGCATCGGATGTTCGGCTCCAGCATACTAGGACCATAACAGCTTCTCTATTGAGCTCCCCTCCTCGGCACGGTAGAACTCAGCAGCATCAGATACGCTGCATGGTAGATCTGCAAATGCACCTGGAGAGCTCCAAATCTGGTTAAGTAAAAGAAACGTCTCCTCCACATGCTTGCTTTGCATAAAGAATGTCTTACCCGCCGCTATCTTCTTGGCCGCCTGGATTTCCTGCTGGGCCTTTTCGGCTTCGGCCTTGGTATCTTTCATACTCGCAAGGGCCTTCGCAAGCTCATTCTCCTTCGTCTTGACGTCACGCTCCAAGGACTCGAACTTCTTCCCGAGCTCCTGGAGCTCTTGCTGTACCTCGCCCACCCTAGCATCCTGCTTTCCACGCTCAATGCGCTCCATGTTGGGGAACGTAGCAGAAATTCAAAATTTTCCTACGTGTCACCAAGATCTATCTATGGAGAGACCAGCAACGAGGGGAAGGAGAGTGCATCTACATACCCTTGTAGATCGCTAAGCGGAAGCGTTCAAGTGAACGGGGTTGATGGAGTCGTACTCGTCGTGATCCAAATCACCGATGACCAAGTGCCGAACGGACGGCACCTCCGCGTTCAACACACGTACAGCCCGGTGACGTCTCCCATGCCTTGATCCAGCAAGGAGAGAGGGAGAGGTTGAGGAAGACTCCATCCAGCAGCAGCACAATGGCGTGGTGGTGGTGGAGGAGCGTGGCTATCCTGCAGGGCTTCGCCGAGTACCAAAGAAGAGGAGGAGGAAGAGACGCAGGGCTGCACCAATGAGAGATCGAATCGCGTGTATTTTGTGGGCAGCCCTAGGCCTCATATATATAGGGGAAGGGGAGGGGCTGTGCCCCCTCTAGGGTTCCCCCCCCCCAAGGGGTGCGGCCAGCCCTAGATGGGTTTGGGGAGGCGGCCAAAAGGGGGGAGGAGAGGGAGGCGCAGGGAGTATGGGCCTTAGGGCCCATTTGCCCTTAGGGTTTGCCCCCTCTCCCCTTCTAGGCGCATGGGCCTTAGTGGGGCTCGTGCCCTTGGCCCATGTAGGCCAAGGAGAACTCCCTACAGCCCATGTGGCCCCCCGGGGCAGGTGGCCCCACTTGGTGGACCCCCGGGACCCTCCCGGTGGTCCCGGTACGTTACCGATAAACCCCGAAACTCTTCCGGTGACCAAAACAGGACTTCCCATATATAAATCTTTACCTCCGGACCATTCCGGAACTCCTCGTGACGTCCGGGATCTCATCCGGGAATCCAAACAACATTCGGTAACCACATACAAACTTCCTTTATAACCCTAGCATCATCGAACCTTAAGTGTGTAGACCCTACGGGTTCAGGAGACATGCAGACATGACCGAGACGTTCTCCGGTCAATAACCAACAGCGGGATCTGGATAGCCATGTTGGCTCCCACATGTTCCACGATGATCTCATCGGATGAACCACGATGTCAAGGACTTAATCAATCCCGTATGCAATTCCCTTTGTCTAGCGGTATTGTACTTGGCCGAGATTCGATCGTCGGTATACCGATACCTTGTTCAATCTCGTTACCAGCAAGTCTCTTTACTCGTTCCGTAACACATCATCCCGTGATCAACCCCTTGGTCACATTGTGCACATTATGATGATGTCCTACCGAGTGGGCCCAGAGACACCTCTCCGTTTACACGGAGTGACAAATCCCAGTCTCGATTCGTGCCAACCCAACAGATACTTTCGGAGATACCGGTAATGCACCTTTATAGCCACCCAGTTACGTTGCGACATTTGGTACACCCAAAGCATTCCTACGGTATCTGGGAGTTGCACAGTCTCATGGTCTAAGGAAAAGATACTTGACATTAGAAAAGCTTTAGCATACGAACTACACGATCTTTGTGCTAGGCTTAGGATTGGGTCTTGTCCATCACATCATTCTCCTAATGATGTGATCCCGTTATCAACGACATCCAATGTCCATAGCCAGGAAACCATGACTATCTGTTGATCACAACGAGCTAGTCAACTAGAGGATCACTAGGGACATATTGTGGTCTATGTATTCACACGTGTATTACGATTTCCGGATAATACAGTTATAGCATGAATAAAAGACTATTATCATGAACAAAGAAATATAATAATAACACTTTTATTATTGCCTCTAGGGCATATTTCCAACAGTCTCCCACTTGCACTAGAGTCAATAATCTAGTTCACATCACCATGTGATTAACACTGACAGGTCACATCACCATGTGACCAACATCCAAAGAGTTTACTAGTGTCATTAAACTAGCTCACATCATCATGTGATTAAGACTCAATGAGATCTGGGGTCTGATCATGTTCTGCTTGTGAGAGAGGTTTTAGTCAACGGGTCTGAACCTTTTAGATCCGTGTGTGCTTTACAAATCTCTATGTCATCTCCTAGATGCAGCTACCACGCTCTATTTGGAGCTATTCCAAATAACTGTTCTAGTTGGAGCTATTCTAAATTGTTGCTCCATTATACGTATCCAGTATCTCTACTCAGAGCTATCCGGATAGGTGTTAAGCTTGCATCGACGTAACCCTTTACAACGAACTCTTTTACCACCTCCATAATCGAGAAAATTTCTTAGTCCACTAGTTACTAAGGATAACTTTGACCGCTGTCCTGTGATCCATTCTTGGATCACTCTTGTACCCCTTGACTGACTCATGGCAAGGCACACTTCAGGTGCGGTACACAGCATAGCATACTGTAGAGCCTACGTCTTAAGCATAGGGGACGACCTTCGTCCTTTCTCTCTTTTCTGCCGTGGTCGAGCTTTAAGTATTAACTTCGTACCTTACAACTCAGGCAAGAACTCCTTCTTTGACTGATCCATCTTGAACACCTTCAAGATCATGTCAAGGTATATGCTCATTTGAAAGTACCATTAAGCGTTTTTGATCTATCCTTATAGATCTTGATGCTCAATGTTCAAGTAGCTTAATCTAGGTTTTCTATTTGAAAAACACCTTTCAAATAACCCTATATGCCTTCTAGAAATTCTACATCATTTTCTGATCATCAATATGTCAACAACATATACTCATCAGAAATTCTATAGTGCTCCCACTCACTTCTTTGGAAATACAAGTTTCTCATAAACTTTGTATAAACCCAAAATCTTTGATCATCTTATCAAAGAGCACATTCCAACTCCGAGATGCTTACTCCAGTCCATGGAAGGATCGCTGGAGCTAGCATACCTTTTAGCATCCTTAGGATCGACAAAAAACCTTTTTGATTGTATCACATACAACCTTTCCTTACGAAAACTGGTAAGGAAACTCGTCTTGACATCCATCTGCCAGATTTCATAAATGCAGATAATGCTAACATGATTTTGACGGACTTAAGCATCGCTACGGATGAGAAAATCTCATCATAGTCAACTCCTTGAACTTGTGAATTACTCTTCGCCACAAGTCGAGCTTCATAGACGGTGATATTACCGTGCACGTCCGTCTTCTTCTTAAAGATCCATTTATCTCAATGGCTTGCCGATCATTGGGCAAGTCCACCAAAGTCCATGCTTTGTTCTGATACATGGATCCTATCTCGGATTTCATGGTTTCTTAACCATTTGTCGGAATTTGGGCCCACCATCGCTTCTCCATAGCTCGTAGGTTCATTGTTGTCTAGCAACATGACCTTCAAGACAAGATCACCGTACCACTCCGAAGTAGTACGCGTCCTTGTCGTCCTACGAGGTTCGGTAGTGACTTGATCCGAAGCTTCATGATCACTATCATAAGCTTCCACTTCAATTGGTATAGGTGCCACAGGAACAACTTCCTGTGCCCTGCTACACACTTGTTGAAGTGACGGTTCAATAACCATATCAAGTCTCCACCATCCTCCCACTTAACTCTTTCGAGAGAAACCTTTCCTCGAGAAAGGACCCGATTCAAGAAACAATCCATATTGCTTTCGGATCTGAATTAGGAGGTATACCCAACTATTTTGGGTGTCCTATGAAGATGCATTTTATCCGCTTTGGGTTCGAGCTTATCAATTCTGAAACCTTTTTCACATAAGCGTCGCAGCCCCAAACCTTTAAGAAACGACAACTTAGGTTTCTCTAAACCATAATTCATACGGTGTCATCTCAACGGAATGACGTGGTGCCCTATTTAAAGTGAATGTGGTTGTCTCTAATGCCTAGCCCATGAACAATAGTGGTAATTCGACAAGAGACATCATGGTATGCACCATATCCAATAGGGTGCAACTATGATGTTCGGACACACCATCACACTATGGTGTTCCAGGCGGTATTTATTGCGAAATAATTTCCACAATGTCTTAATTGTGTGCCAAAACTCATAACTCAGATTATTCATCTCTATGATCATATCATAGACATTTTATCCTCCTGTCACAATGATCTTCTACTTCACTCTGAAATTACTTGAACCATTCAATAATTCAGACTTGTGTTTCATCAAGTAAATATTCTCAACATCTACTCGAATCATCTGTGAAGTAAGAACATAACGATATTCACTGCATGCCTCAGCACTCATTGGACTGCACACATCAAAATGTGTTACTTCCAACAAGTTGCTATCTTGTTCCATCTTACTGAAAACGAGGCTTTTCAGTCATCTTGCCCATGTGGTATGATTTGCATATCTCAAGTGATTCAAAATCGAGTGAGTCCAAATGATCCATCTGCATGGAGTTTCTTCATGCGTATACACCAATAGACATGGTTCGCATGTCTCAAACTTTTCAAAAATGAGTGAGTCCAAAGATCCATCAACATGGAGCTTCTTCATGCGTTTTATACCATTATGACTTACATGGCAGTGCCACAAGTAAGTGGTACTATCATTACTATCTTATATCTTTTGGCATGAAAATGTGTATCACTACGATCGAGATTCAATAAACCATTCATTTAGGTGCAAGACCATTGAAGGTATTATTCAAATAAACAGAGTAACCATTATTCTCCTTAAATGAATAACCGTATTGCGATAGGCATAATCCAATTATATCTATGCTCAACACAAACACCAATCTCGATGGTAGAGGGAGCGTGCGATGCTTGATCATATCAACATTGGAAACACTTCCAACACATATCGTCAGCTCACCTTTAGCTAGTCTCCATTTATTCCGTAGCCTTTTATCTCAAGTTACTAACACTTAGCAACCGAACCGGTATCTAATACCCAGGTGCTACTAGGAGTACTAGTAAAGTACACATTAACATAATGTATATCCAATATACTTCTATCGACCTTGCCAGCCTTCTCATCTACCAAGTATCTAGGGTAATTCTGCTCCAGTGGTTGTTCCCCTTATTACAGGAGCACTTAGTCTCGGGTTTGGGTTCAACCTTGGGTTTCTTCACTAGAGCAGTAGCTAATTTGCCGTTTCATGAAGTATCCCTTCTTGCCCTTGCCCTTCTTGAAACTAGTGGTTTCACCAACCATCAACAATTGATGCTCCTTCTTGATTTCTACTTTCGCGGTGTCAAACATCACGAATACCTCAAGGATCATCATATCTATCCCTGATATGTTATAATTCATCACGAAGCTCTAGCAACTTGGTGGCAATGACTTTGGAGAAACATCACTATCCATCTGGAAGATCAACTCCCACTCGATTCAAGTGATTGTTGCACTCAGACAATCTGAGCACAAGCTCAACGATTGAGCTTTTCTCCGTTAGTTTGCAGGTTAAGAAAATCGTCAGAGGTCTTATACCTCTTGACGTGGGCACGAGCCCGAAATCCCAATTTCATCCCTCGAAACATCTCATATGTTCCGTGATGTCTCGAAAACATCTTTGGTGCCTCAACTCTAAACCGTTTATCTGAACTATCACGTAGTTATCAAAACGTGTATGTCCGATGTTCGCAACATCCACAAACGACGTTTGGGGTTCAGCACACTGAGCGGTGCATTAAGGACATAAGCTTTCTACTGTCCACATAATCGCTATTGTCAACTTTCAACTATATTTTCTCTAGGAACATATCTAAACAGTGGAACTAAAGCGCGAGCTTACGACATAATTTGCAAAGGTCTTTTTGACTATGTTCAGGATAATTAAGTTCATCTTATGAACTCCCACTCAGATAGACATCCCTCTGGTCGTCTAAGTGATTACATGATCCGAGTCAACTAGGCCGTGTCCGATCATCACGTGAGACGGACTAGTCATCATCGGTGAACATCTTCATGTTGATCGTATCTACTATATGACTCATGCTCGACCTTTCGGTCTCCGTGTTCTGAGGCCATGTCTGTACATGCTAGGCTCGTCAAGTTAACCCTAAGTGTTTTCGCGTGTGTAAATCTGTCTTACACCCGTTGTATGTGAACGTAAGAATCCATCACACCCGATCATCACGTGGTGCTTAGAAGCGACGAACTGTAGCAACGGTGCATAGTTAGGGGAGAACACTTCTTGAAATTGTTGTAAGGGATCATCTTATTTACTACCGTCGTCCTAAGTAAACAAGATGCATAAACATGATAAATATCACATGCAATCAAATAGTGACATGATATGGCCAATATCATTTTGCTCCTTTTGATCTCCATCTTCGGGGCTCCATGATCATCATCGTCACCGGCATGACACCATGATCTCCATCATCATGATCTCCATGAAGTCGTCTCGCCAACTTATTACTTCTACTACTATGGCTACCGGTTAGCAATAAAGTAAAATAATTACATGGCGTTGTTCAATGACACGCAGGTCATACAATAAATTAAGACAACTCCTATGGCTCCTGCCGGTTGTCATACTCATCGACATGCAAGTCATGAATCCTATTACAAGAACATGATCAATCTCATACATCACATATCATTCATCACATTCTTCTTGGCCATATCACATCACATAGCATACCCTGCAAAAACAAGTTAGACGTCCTCTAATTGTTGTTTGCATGTTTTACGTGGCTGCTACAGGTTTCTAGCAAGAACGTTTCTTACCTACGCAAAACCACAACGTGATATGTCAATTGCTATTTACCCTTCATAAGGACCCTTTTCATCGAATCCGTTCTGACTAAAGTGGGAGAGACTGGCACCCGCTAGCCACCTTATGCACCAAGTGCATGTCAATCGGTGGAACCTGTCTCACGTAAGAGTACGTGTAAGGTCGGTCCGGGCCGCTTCATCCCACAATACCGTCGAAACAAGATTGGACTAGTAACGGTAAGCATATTGAACAAAATCAACACCCACAACTACTTTGTGTTCTACTCGTGCAAAGAATCTACGCAAAGACCTAGCTCATGATGCCACTGTTGGGGAATGTAGCAGAAATTCAAAATTTTCCTATGTGTCACCAAGATCTATCTATGGAGAGACCAGCAACGAGGGGAAGGAGAGTGCATCTACATACCCTTGTAGATCGCTAAGCGGAAGCGTTCAAGTGAACGGGGTTGATGGAGTCGTACTCGTCGTGATCCAAATCACCGATGACCAAGTGCCGAACGGACGGCACCTCCGCGTTCAACACACGTACAGCCCGGTGACGTCTCCCATGCCTTGATCTAGCAAGGAGAGAGGGAGAGGTTGAGGAAGACTCCATCCAGCAGCAGCACAACGGCGTGGTGGTGGTGGAGGAGCGTGGCTATCCTGCAGGGCTTCGCCGAGCACCACAGAAGAGGAGGAGGAAGAGACGCAGGGCTGCACCAACGAGAGATCGAATCGCGTGTATTTTGTGGGCAGCCCTAGGCCTCATATATATAGGGGAAGGGGAGGGGCTGCGCCCCCTCTAGGGTTCCCCCCCCCAAGGGGTGCGGCCAGCCCTAGATGGGTTTGGGGAGGCGGCCAAAAGGGGGGAGGAGAGGGAGGCGCAGGGAGTATGGGCCTTAGGGCCCATTTGCCCTTAGGGTTTGCCCCCTCTCCCCTTCTAGGCGCATGGGCCTTAGTGGGGCTGGTGCCCTTGGCCCATGTAGGCCAAGGAGCACTCCCTACAGCCCATGTGCCCCCCCCCCCCGGGGCAGGTGGCCCCACTTGGTGGACCCCCGGGACCCTCCCGGTGGTCCCGGTACGTTACCGATAAACCCCGAAACTCTTCCGGTGACCAAAACAGGACTTCCCATATATAAATCTTTACCTCCGGACCATTCCGGAACTCCTCGTGACGTCCGAGATCTCATCCGGGACTCTGAACAACATTCGGTAACCACATACAAACTTCCTTTATAACCCTAGCGTCATCAAACCTTAAGTGTGTAGACCCTACGGGTTCGGGAGACATGCAGACATGACCGAGACGTTCTCCGGTCAATAACCAACAGCGGGATCTAGATACCCATGTTGGCTCCCACATGTTCCACGATGATCTCATCGGATGAACCATGATGTCAAGGACTTAATCAATCCCGTATGCAATTCCCTATGTCTAGCGGTATTGTACTTGCCCGAGATTTGATCGTCGGTATACCGATACCTTGTTCAATCTCGTTACCGGCAAGTCTCTTTACTCGTTCCGTAACACATCATCCCGTGATCAACCCCTTGGTCACATTGTGCACATTATGATGATGTCCTACCGAGTGGGCCCAGAGACACCTCTTCGTTTACATGGAGTGACAAATCCCAGTCTCGATTCGTGCCAACCCAATAGATACTTTCGGAGATACCTGTAATGCACCTTTATAGCCACCCAGTTACGTTGCGACGTTTGGTACACCCAAAGCATTCCTACAGTATCCGGGAGTTGCACAATCTCATGGTCTAAGGAAAAGATACTTGACATTAGAAAAGCTTTAGCATACGAACTACACGATCTTTGTGCTAGGCTTAGGATTGGGTCTTGTCCATCACATCATTCTCCTAATGACGTGATCCCGTTATCAACGACATCCAATGTCCATAGCCAGGAAACCATCACTATCTGTTGATCACAACGAGCTAGTCAACTAGAGGATCACTAGGGACATATTGTGGTCTATGTATTCACACGTGTATTACGATTTCCGGATAATACAGTTATAGCATGAATAAAAGACTATTATCATGAACAAAGAAATATAATAATAACACTTTTATTATTGCCTCTAGGGCATATTTCCAACACTCCAGGGCCGCCTTGTCTTCGGCCTCGGACAACGCTTTCTTCAGGGACGCCACTTCGGTTGTGGCCCCTATTACAAAGTCACGATGCTTTGTTGTTAGAATCACCAATTTTGTCTATTCTTTATAATATTTGAACGGGGTATCACTCACCTTTGTTCTCGTCAAGCTGCCTCATTGTGAGGCCGAGCTCTCCTTGGGCCTGCCCCAGGTCCCGTTTGAGTCCGGCGACCTCGGCCATGCGGGCAGCAGCGGCAAGCAGCACTGCCTGCTTATTTCACATGCACACCTACTATTAGAGTCCTGCGGATTATAATCGACCCTCCGTTTGGCTTTTCGTTTTGAACACCAAACAGAGTATCAGGGGCTACTACCTATCGGGTGATAATTTCACACATTTTTTATTACTTACCTCAAAGCCTGTCAGGAGGCTGGTGCAGGCTTCGATTAGTCCGCTCTTGGCAGACAGAACCTTCTGAATCACCGCACTCATAAGAGTACGGTGCTCTTCATCCATGGAAGCACCGCGAAGTGCTTCCAGCAGACTATCTGACGCCTTTGGCGTAACGGAGGTCATTGGCACGGACGGCTCGCCCTCCTTAGCGAGGGGCTGTCTGTCCGAATCCGGAACCTTTGGAGGTTCCGGTACAGTGTCCGGCTGGGAGCCCGGCTTGCTGCGGCTCTCATTGGCACAATCCGCGGGGATCTTACACCCCGTGTGCCTAGTGTCTGGAATTTCGCCTTGGGGCGTCTCCAGAGTCACCTCCCCCTGCTCTCGGAGCCTTTGGGATAACACCTCCGTGTCATCCGCAGGCCGAGGGGTAGTGGCCGTCGGGAGCGAGTTCATCGCCGAATCGCTCAAGGACCCATCCGAAGAGGATACCTCGGGATGGACCCTGGCTGTACTGCATATACGCACTCGGCGTTATAACGGACTATGAAGCGAAGTCGCACTAAAGTACAATAGCAAGGGCTGCAGTATGTTCTTCTGTACGGAGAGAGCGGTCCATGTTTCCATTGACTATTATGACCCCGCGAGGTCCTGGCATCTTGAGCTTGAGGTATGCATAGTGTGGTACTGTCACTCCCAAGATGCGACCCTATCCTAAAGGAACTTGAAGGTCCCACCAAGGATAGAAGCGCATCTTGAAGACGCTTTTGCAAGGTGGATATCATTACATCAACATAACATAATAGATGGGGATACATACATAAGGCATACAATGCCACACGAATACACCATCATCTTACATAAGATCAACATCCGGCTACGGATGGAACACAAACAGAAACTCAAACGACATCCACCCTGCTAGCCCAGGCTGCCGACCTGGAACCTATCCCTTGATCGAAGAAGAAGCAGAAGAAGAACTCCAAAACAAGCAAACATCGCACTCGCGTCATGATCATCGCATAACCTGTACCTGCAACTGTTGTTGTAGTAATCTGTGAGCAACGAGGACTCAACAATCCCATTACCATGGGTATCAAGACTAGCAAAGCTTAATGGGAAAGGAAGGGGTAAAGTGGTGTGGTTGCAGCAGCGACTAAGCATGATATGGTGGCTAACATACGCAAACAAGAGCGAGAAGAGAAGCAAAGGAACGGTCGTCAACTAGCAATGATCAAGAGGTGATCCTGAACTCCAGCTTACGTCAATCGTAACACAGAAACCGTGTTCACTTCCCGGACTCCGCCGAGAAGAGACCATCACGGCTACACACGCGGATGATGCATTTTAATTCGGATTTGGTGTCAAGTTATCTACAACCGGACCTTAACAAATTCCCATCTGCCACATAACCACGGGCACGGCTCTCGAAAGTTTATACCCTGCAGGGGTGTCCCAACTTAGCCCATGACAAGCTCTCGCGATCAACGAAGGAATAGACCTTCTCCCAGGAAGACCCGATCAGTCTCGGAATCCCGGTTTACAAGACATTTCGACAATGGTAAAACAAGACCAGCAAAGCCGCCCGATGCGCCGACAATCCTGATAGGAGCTGCACATATCTCGTTCTCAGGGAAACACCGGATGAGACATCCTACGAGTAAAACCAGACCTCGAGTTTCCACGAGGGGGCCCCGCAGTCTACTCGGTTCGGACCAACACTTAGACAAGCATTGGCCCGGGGGGGCTAAAATAGAGATGACCCTTGGGTTAATTACTCCCAAGGGAAAGGTAGGTGGTGGTGAGGCAAATGGTAAAACCAAGGTTGGGCCTTGCTGGAGGAGTTTTATTCAAAGCGAACTGTCAGGGGGGTCCCATAAATCACCCGACCGCGTTAGGAACGCAAAATCCGGGAATATAACACCGGTATGACGGAAACTAGGGCAGCAAGAGTGGAACAAAACACCAGGCATAAGGCCGAGCCTTCCACCCTTTACCAAATATATAGATGCATTAATAATATAAGAGATATTGTGATATCCCAACATAATCCTGTCCACCATGGAGCAATCTTCATCTTCACCTGCAACTAGCAACGCTATAAGAGGGGCTGAGAAAAGAGGTAACATAGCCAAACAACGGTTCGCTAGGAAGGGTGTCAAAGGTTAGAGGTTCATGGCAATTTGGGAGGCTTGAAGAGCAAATGATAGGTAACGCAGCATAGCGGTAGAACGAAGCAACTAGCATAGCAATGATAGTAGTGAGATCCAGGGTAGCGGTCATCTTGCCTGAAATCCCGCAAGGAAGAAGAACGAGTCCATGAAGAAGATGAAGCCACGACGACGAACCAAGCGTAGACGAACGCATCCTCACGATCGCAACGAAACGGGAACTATCGAGAAGAAGCACACAACATGGTAAACACACCACACATGAACAAGACATGATGCACAACAAGCATGATGCATGACAAAGCTACATGAAGCTACTCATGGCAAGAGATGATGCAAACAAGAACAACACATCAAGGCAAGTTTAAATGAGGCCGAGAACAACATATAACAATTCCGGTAAGTCCTCATATGCAAATTTCGAAATTGGTCCAGATCTGAATAAACCTTATGTTCAAGTTGTTAAACAGCAAGTTAAGATGCACCAAGATGATCTACACAAAATTCTAGTCAAGTTACATATAAAGTTCATTAGATTCGGAGCTACGGCCTAGAAGATATGAGCAAAACAAGTTAAGCATGGCATTGATGCAAAATGCATACAAACATCAAGCAAACACTCCCAAACATGGATGCAACATGATAATATGAAACTACATGCAAAATCAAGCAAGTTTCATATAGAGCACACTCAAAACGGAGCAACGGTTCAACACATTCGCACTATATAAGTCATAACAACAATCTGTCCAAAACAGCAACTAGGCATATTGCAAGCATCAAAACAATATGCTACAGCACCCCAACATATTAACAAAACGCATGGGCATGAAGTACTAGTAAAGCATAACAAAACATGAACACTGAGATATCTCCAGAAACAACTAGAACATGCTCAAAAGGACATGGTAAGATTGCAAATAATAACAGTTTCAGACTTTAGCAGAAATAACATCAGGTTGCAATGTTTAGAGCTATCAAACAACATGCTACAGGAACTTAACATGGCAAACAAAGGCATGGCATGAATCTACTAATTGCATAGAACAAAAGACCCTTACTGACCATGAGCCAAAAAGGCACAGAAAATATGATGGCACCCATGTAAACATGGCAAGTTATATTACAGATTCATACATGGCAGGAACAACAATAAGTAGACATGTTCGTGAGCTTGAACCACTCACCACAGAGAAAGACATGGCATGTCAAGGCAACCAACAGTAAGAAGGCATGTTTATGAAGATAAGCATGGCAAGAACAAGTTCATAGGGTGCATGGATCACTAGCAAACAATCATGAAAACATTGAACTTGATGTTAACAGGCTGACAGCAACATCATTTAGCAACTTTGGAGCAAGATAACAACAAGCTAAAGCAGGCTATAATTGCAACCAAGGGCATGAATGGATAGAGCAGGACATGTAGATCAAAACATGTTTATAGAACATCTCCAGATTATGCACGAAATGACTAGTAGCAGCAGGTGAACATAGCAACAAAATATAACAGAATCTGTCAGGAAAACAGCAACAGCAAGTACCCTACTTAACAAGCTTGATGCACTCAGCACACAACTCACAAAAATACATGGATGGCACCCCTGGAAAGATGGCATGGCATAGATCAAAACACATGTAGATCTCATACTCATAGGATGCACACATCAATCATGGCAAAAATGACAAATGAGCATGTTATAACAGTTTTAGCAGATTAACATCAACATGCACTCTTCCAACAGCATTTAGGGCATCAAGATGAGCTCAAATGAAAATGATGCAATGTAATTAAATGAAGTACTCGTTGAGACGAACAATTTGACATATTACACGCACGAAACGGAGCAGTATGCACAGAGATACAATGCGATGAACATGGCATGATAATGTTAGAAATCTGGGACAGTGGATTTATCACCTCGAGAAAACGTGGACGGGGAGGACCCGGGACGGAGGGATCCGGGGCTCAGGGCGCCGTGTTTGGTTGGGTGGCCTGGTGGATCTGGTTCACCTCCAGATCCGGAGAGGGCGGCGGCTCCGGCGAGGAGGCGGCGGCCGGAGGGGCACGGGGCGGTGAACGGCACAGCCGGGACGGGCGGAGCGGCGCGGGATCGCCGGCAGGGAGGCGCGAAGGCGGCGGGGTTCCGGGGAGGCGCCGCGGACGCGAGGCGGCGGCGGCGCCCAGGCCGGCACGGGCGGCGAGGCGGCCGGGCGGCGGGGTCGCCGGCGGGCAGAGGCGGTGGGGCGGCGGCGAGGTCGCTCGCCGGTGGCGGAGCGGCGGCGGCCGTAGCCGGCGAGGGAGGTGGGGCCTCGGGCGCGGGCGGCGGGGCGCGCGGGCTCGCGCGGGCCCGATCCGGGCCACGCGGGCCGCGGCGACGGCGGGCGGCGGAGCGCCACGTGGCGACAACGGATTGGGCGGGGGATGCGGGGCGGACGTGTCCGGCGCCGGGCGGACGCGTCCGGCGCGTGGAGGAAGAAGAAGGCTAGGGTTTCGGGGGATTCATCCGCGAATTTCGGAGGGGAAGGTGTATTAATAGGTAGAGGGAGCTAGGAGAGTCCAAATGAGGAGAAGTTTTCGGCCACGCGATCGTGATCGAACGACCGAGAGCGTGGAGGGGAGTTAGATGGGTTTTGGGCCACTTTGAAGGGGGTGTTGGGCTGCAAACAAAAGAGGGCTTTTGCGGTTACCCGGTTAACCATTGGAGTATCAAACGACCTCCAAATGGCACGAAACTTGACAGGCGGTCTACCGGTGCTATACCAAGGCCGCTTGGCAAACCTCGGTCCATTCCGAGAAAGTTTAACACCCACTCACAACGAGAGACAAAAAGGGGACGCGGGAGGACATAGGAGTGCCGGATTGCAAAACGGACAACGGGGAAAATGCTCGGATGCATGAGACGAACACGTATGCAAAATGAAATGCACATGATGACATGATATGAAATGCAGATAATGACATGGCAAAGTGCAACATGCAAGCAAATGACATGGCAACGACGGCGAATAACTGGCGGACACCTGGCGCATCGAATCCGGGGCGTTACAGGTACCGCATTGAATCGAGCGAATGCGGTTCGTCCAAGCAGTGTGTGATAACCACTACGGAAAGGGACGATATCAAAGATTAACTCCTCGCTTCGGAAGTTATCCGGAGATCCGAAGACCACTTCCAGTGTTATGGAGCCCGTGCAACGGGCCTCTACTCCTGGAATTACACCTTTGAAGGTGGTTTTGGTGGGCTTGATCCTCAAAGGGTCGATGCCCATTCTGCACACTGTATCCTGATAAAGCAGGTTCAGGCTGCTGCCGCCATCCATAAGGACTCGCATAAGGTGGAATCCGCCGATGATTGGGTCTAGGACCAATGCGGCTGAACTGCCGTGACGGATGCTGATAGGGTGATCCCTACGATCAAAGGTGATCAGACAGGCTGACCATGGGTTGAATTTTGGGGCGACTGGCTCCATCACATAGACGTCCCGCAGTGCTCGCTTCCGTTCCCGTTTGGGAATGTGGGTGGCGTAGATCATGTTGACCGTTTTCACCTGGGGAGGAAATTTCTTCTGTCCCCCCGTGTTCGGATGCCGGGCTCCTCGTCATCGTTGTTGTGCAGCCCCTGGTCCTTGTTTTCGGCGTTTATTTTACCGGCCTGTTTGAACACCCAACAGTCTCTATTAGTGTGGTTTGCTGGCTTATCCGTGGGGCCATGAATTTGGCACGAGCGTTC
The DNA here is from genome assembly GCA_963921465.1 of Triticum timopheevii. Classification (NCBI taxonomy): domain Eukaryota; kingdom Viridiplantae; phylum Streptophyta; class Magnoliopsida; order Poales; family Poaceae; genus Triticum; species Triticum timopheevii. The sequence continues at coordinate 242,924,718 of OY997274.1, read as the reverse complement.
AAGTATGTAGTCCAGACTGGACGGTCCCTGATTGTTTCTTTTGAACGCCTTTTTCCGCTGACCGGATTTGGATCCACTGAATCCGGCGTTGACTATTGTGTCTTCAGTGTTGTCGTTGTTGTTCCATCGCTTATGCCTGTTGCGCCGTGGCTTGCCGTTATTGTCGCGGACATCAGAGGTGCCGGAATTTATAGCCGTGGTGCTACCAACCAGATGTCCTCGCCCACGCAAAAGCGGGTCATGAGTGTCATGAGGGCCGGCATGGACTTTGGTTTCTCCTGGCACAGGTGTCGGGCGAGCCACTCGTCATGGATATTATGCTTAAAGGCCGCCAGGGCTTCGGCATCCGGACAGTCGACTATTTGGTTCTTTGTGGTTAGGAACCGAGTCCAGAATTTCCTGGTTGACTCTCCGGGCTGTTGGGTGATGTGGGTCAAGTCATCGGCATCCGGTGGTCGCACGTATGTGCCCTGGACGTTGTCGAGGAACGCGTGCTCCAGGTTTTCCCAACTGCCAATGGAATTTGGCTGTTTAGCCAGTGCCGGGCAGGTCCTTTGAGCTTAAGGGGAAGATATTTGATGGCGTGTAGATCGTCTCCGCGGGCCATGTGAATGTGGAGAAGGAAATCTTCGATCCATACTGCGGGGTCTGTTGTGCCATCGTATGATTTGATGTTTATGGGTTTGAACCCTTTTGGGAATTCATGATCCATCACTTCATCAGTGAAGCAGAGGGGGTGGGCGGCGCCTCTATGCCGGGCTATGTGGCTACGCAGTTCGAATGATTCTGGTTGGCTGTATTCGGCCCGGCCGGACTTGTTGATAGTGTATCCGCCGTGACGATCATCGTCACGTGTTCGGTAACGCCCCTGTGATCCGTAGATCAATCTTGGCTGTCCTGCCTTGTTTTCTGATATATCTTGCAGGTCCTACCTATTGCCCCGGGCCGTAGTGTATTGGCATGGGGGTGCAGGCTGGTATTCGGGCTGATATGCTATTTTATCTCGTGGCCGGTCAGCCGTGTGGCGCTCGAGTCCGTATTCCTCAGCTGCCAGGACTTCAGTCCATTTGTCTGTGACTAGGTCTTGATCAGCTTGGAGCTGTTGCTGCTTCTTTTCCAGGCTCCTCGCAGTGGCCATAAGCCGACTCTTGAAGCGCTCCTGCTCCACGGGGTCCTCAGGCACACCGAACTCGTCGTCGCCGAGGCTAATCTCGTCTTCGGAGGGGGGCATGTAGTTGTCCTCCTCCGGATATCCGTCCGTCGCCTGTTCGTCTGGGCTGACCTGCCTGTCTTCCTGCTCGGCCTGCTCGAAGGTAGGCTGATCGGGGTTGTATTCATCTTCGGCACCATCCGGATTGTTTTCATCTCCCGTGCCGGTATTGCTGCGGCGGGGCTTGGAGCGGTGCCGACGACGCCCATGCTTTGCTTTCTTCCCTGAGGGTTTATCCTCCATTGCCTCATCGCCATTGGTTTCCTTTGGAGTGTCCAACATATATATATATATATATCATATGAGGAGGTGGCTGTCCACCGCCCCGTGGGCGGTGGTTCCTGTTCTTCTCCTACATCGTCGTCCATACCGTCGATGTCTTCAGAGTCGAAGTCAAACACGTCGGTTAAATCATCGATCGTGGCGATGAAGTGGGTGGTGGATGGGCAACGAATTCCTTTGTCGCCTGCTTCCCACTCGAGCCGGACATAGTTCGGCAAAGAGTCTCCTGACAAAGAGAGAGATTTTAACGAGTTCAGCATGTCGCCAAAGGGCGAGTGCTGGAAGATATCCGCAGCGGTGAACTCCACTACCGGAGCCCAACCAGATTCGGCGGGCTTGAGAGTGCATGGACTAGAACCTACAGCCGGATACGAGTCTGAGGGTCCGGTGTCACAGGCTTCCGTGGGGGTGAAGTTCGTGTTCGGCTCTACCGCCGATGGGTGTGCGGCCTCCGGGGAGGGGTCCTTCCACCCGACCTCGGGCGACGCAATTTGCCCCGAATTTAGGTCCGGGGCTCCTGCAGGGGTGATATCTCGAGCATTGTCCGACAGCAGGTCTAAGCCGTGCTCATCGTGACTGTCCGGCGCTCCTGGAGCAGGCCTGAATCTGTTGAAGATCAAGTCCCTCCGGAGATCGGTCGTGTAGTTCAGGTTTCCGAACCTGACCTGGTGGCCAGGGGCGTAGCTGTCGATCTGCTCCAGATGGCCAAGCGAATTGGCCCGCAGTGCAAAGCCGTCGAACACGAAGATCTGTCCGGGGAGAAAAGTCTCACCCTGGACCATGTTGTTGATGATTTAAGGAGCCATCAAGCCTCGCAGCAACGACACAGAGGAACTCTCAATGAAAGCACCAATGTCGGTGTCAAAACCGGCGGATCTCGGGTAGGGGGTACCGATCTGTGCGTCTAAGGCTAATGGTAACAGGAGGCAAGGGACACGACGTTTTACCCAGGTTCGGGCCCTCTTGATGGAGGTAAAAACCTACTTCCTGCTTGATTGATATTGATGATATGAGTATTACAAGAGTTGATCTACCACAAGATCGTAGAGGCTAAACCCTAGAAGCTAGCCTATGATGATTATGATTCTGTCTCTAAGGACTAAACCCTCCAGTTTATATAGATACCGGAGGGGGCTAGGGTTTACATGGAGTCGGGTACAAAGAAGGAAATACAATATCCGGATCGCCAAGCTTGTCTTCCACGCAAAGGAGAGTCCCATCTGGACACGGGACGAAGTCTTAAGTCTTGTATCTTCATGGTCCAATAGTCTGGCCAAAGTATATAGTCCGGTTGTCCGGATACCCCCTAATCCAGGACTCCCTCAGACGTTGCTTCTACTTAACTGCTGGTGCAATTGGATGACTAACACGTGGGCCCAACAGGCATCTGGGCCACATGCCAGTTACTTGACTGCACCTGCAGTTAAGTCACTGAAGCTCAGTCCGCTAGAGAAGAAGCTTCTGTTCGGCTCAGCCGCACACAGGTGGGTAGCTTCGGTAATTAATTATACCTCCAACTCACCCCCTTTTAGTTGAAGAATGTATGAAATGTAATGAAATCCGGCATGTTTATATGAAGTCCGACCATGTATTAATGAATTTAGTTTGATTAGTTCGAATTCTTGTATCACTGGCATTGGATGAACATGCAAAACATACGTACTAGCATTATTCCCAGGGCGATCACATCGTTTGCAGCAGTTTCACATGTACTCCCTCCGGTCCTTTTTAGTCTGCATACAAGTTTTGTCTGCAGTCAAAGTATCTCTACTTTGACCAATCTTATAGAAAAAAGTATGAACTTTCACAATGTGCAAAGTAAAAAGGAACAGAGGGAATACAAAGAGTTTGAGCAGCTTTTTAGCGTTCCTGTACATTGCAATCAAACACACAGGCCTGGCAATTCATAGAGAACATTCAAAACAAGCGATGATTATGCATCTCAATGATTCACATGCCAAAGCCAATATTTACTCCACAACTAAAGAATAAAGAAAAATAGATCAACGCTGCTGATAGCAAAGGGCGTCCCATTCAAAAATATTAAACGCATGTCTTCTTGCTAACATCAATGAGCAAAATTTGACAAGGTTGTCCCATTCCAAAATGTCAAATGCCTATGATTGTGGAATGGGTAGGGTTTGCCATCAGTTCAGACATTGACATGGCACCTCGTGCTAAATAAAGCAGCTGTTCTTTTTGTGCAGTTCCACCAAAATCAACCAAATTCGCACGTAGCTTGATGATTTCGCCCTTACATTTTGCAACGTCTTGAACTTATCGGCACCTCCTTTCTTGTGGTGGAAATAAATGATTCGATGTATTCATGAATGTTTTGTGTAGTTCCCATTGAAATTAAGCTGAGCACCCCTGTTTGCACAAATACAAAAAAGTGATTAGTATAAAGCAAATTGTACTATGAATTGATAGTTTAAACAGGCACCTAGATGGTCCATGTAGAGCACACTTTAAAAAAATGGAACTCATCGGAAAGAATCCTAGAACAACATTGTACTTGCGCATCATAGCAACAAAATGGAGATCTGTCAGTCCTTCTGAGTTGAAGTTAGTTTGGTCTTGTGGGGAGTAATGTAACCATCCTTCAACTGCTCCTTCTAATGAGAAGATAGACAGGGCTTCTTCAACCTGGCATAATCGAAACTTTTCACTTCACGTACTCCATATTCTTCTTCAGAGGAGGATGATCCTGTTGTGAAAAGACAAGAGGTCAACTAAATGCTAGCATCCCTGTTTGCTCGAAAAAAGGGAAAGGAAATATTTAAAACATCACAGATGAAGCACTTCTCAAGGACAATACCACTTTCTCATGACAGTATCTAAACAGTAGCACAACACCAATAGAGATGACAAAGCTCAATCATATGGATGAAATCCGTGGGCGAGTACCAACCTTTGTTAGGAGCTTATTGTGTAGAGAATACATATGAAGCACTTCTCCGGAACCATATGTTGCTATCTACTATGGTTGCCATGCTTACTATATACTCCTCGATTAGTTTAATGTTTTCAACATCTTCTTGTGCAGTTCCACTAAAATATATGGTATGTTCAAAGAACATCCCTGTTTGCACAAGTAGAGATAATTACATATTACATTAAGACTGGCATCAAATCAGTGGCAAAACAATCATTACTTGTGTCATCACAGTTCCAGTGCTTCATTACAGCACCGGGAGTTGATTTTGTTTTTCTCTCGCTTGTTCTTCCCCTTCGTCACTTGGTTCAATAACAGACAAGCTTCACCTTCAATGTAAGATTTGGCATATCAATTAGGGAGCACAAGTATAGCACTAAACAATGACATTAATTTTCTAATGAAAGTGGCAAAATACAGGCCAACAGTTGTGAAATATCCTTATCTTACCTCAACGGGATATTACGGTGCACATACAGATTGGAAGTCTTGTCTCCATTTGTGCAGTTCACTAAAATCAAGCAACATTATGATACAAGTAGCACAACATATGAAAGCACACTGCACAATCATGTGAAACAACGCTAGTACTGACCTCTCATGACGCGGAATTCAAACAACTCACAAGAAGAAGATCTGAACCAAATTTGCCAACACGGATAGGAAGTAAGATCTCCTCTTGTGCAGTTCCACTAAGATCAAGCAATCAAGTAATGTTGTCGGTGTGTCATTTTGGTTGAAACTGCACAAAACACTCTTAAAACAAAAGTGTTTTGTGTAGTGCAACAAAAGGTCACAATAGCAACAAGGTGAAGTAGATAACCCTATTTACACAGAGGTACAAAGGAAACAACTAGTGGTCAATAACGGTGGATGACACAGAAGCCAACAAAAAGAAGCATCTAACTTATCTAAATGGGAAAAAAGCAAGACAGTAGCATTTCTCAAATGGTGGCATTTATTAATATTAAAAGAGAGATTATATTAACAATAAAATTCTTTAAACATGTAATTTTCTTTTAACTGTGGCATTGCATCAATTTTCCAGTGACATTATTAGAGGGTGTTTGTTTACAGCGACATTTTGGTGTAGGGACTAAAAAACTCCGCGTCAGTCCTGTCTAAACCAAACGGGAGGGACTTTTAGGGACTAAAAGTGGGCATTTGGGAGTAAAGAAAGAAGACGCTGAGGGAGAGTCTTTTTGGGACTTTTTCTAATAGTTACCCCTGCCCCGCATCGCACCTTGTCTCTATTAGTTCATTACTAGGGGTAACATGGTCTTTTAGTATGTCATTTAATAACCTCTAGTCCATGTTTAGTCCCTGGAACCAAGCAGGTAGGGACTAGTGAGTTTTTAACCAAACAGGGCCTTAGATTAACAACAGCTAAAGAGTTGCATCGGACAGTGGACGCACCAGCACCATGTGCATCTACCGATGTATGAAGGGGTGATGCACAGTCTGTTGCAACAAAGAACAAACAACCAAGGAGCATATTTGTGTTGGTCCCTGTTTTGTTATCTTTAGACACCTTTTCCTATGTGAGCGCAGCAAATCTAGTCTTGCTCAAACTCTACAGCCTTGTCCCCCCCCCCCAAAAAAAAAGATCAGTTCGTTACAGATGTGTGTACTGTGTTTGTCATTGTTTTCCCTTTTTGACCAACGTAGGTGCTGAATAGCCAGACTATACTAGTACTTTCCCCCCTTCCTTTCCTCTTTAAACCACATCCTAGATTCATGCTATACAACTTTCCCCACTACATTCCCCCTTCCTTTCCTTTTTGAACCACGTCCTAGATTCATGATATACAACTTTGCCCACTACTTTCCCCCATTCCTTTCCTCTTTGAACCACATCCTAGATTCATGCTATAAAACTTCCCCACTACTTTCCTGTTTGATCCAACACCTAGATTCGAGTGCAGAAGCGGAAAAAGCCCACATGCAGCTAGAGCAATGCATGTGGAATAGATAAATTGTACCTTAAGGTTCTTGGGGTGTGGTTTGGTGGGCGACCGGAGGCTGTTTGGCCCACACTATGTATGGCAGCGAAGAAGAAGGGGTCGGAGGCCCTCCCGCGCCGCCGCTAGGTGAAAGAAAATAGTTGCGCCGGTAGTGGATTCCCTCCCTCGCCGACGGCGACAGCATTAAGCCTCCTTCCCTTCCTGGCGGACGGATCCTGTCGGCTCTTTGACCAGCAGTGAGGGGAGAGAGAGGCCAACAAAGTCTTGTTTAGATCTGGAGAGGGTGAGAGAGTGTGAAGAGAGCAACTACAAGCGCTGAGGCTCCAGCGTGTATATATATACTGAAGAGAGTGTGAAGAGTGCAAACCCTAGAATATTCATCACCTCTTCTCTTCTTGTACGTACTCCATTTGTATCTCACTTCCTCTGGCTTCACACTCGCATGATATTCCTATTCTATGAACTTGTGTGTGTGTGTGTTTAACAACATCTGTGTGTTAGACAGAGCGACACATCGACCTACTTCTACAGTGAGATGGTGTGTAGTGTATGATTTAGCCGTGAGAGTCGGTGCATCCTCTCATTTCTGGGCGTCCGGTCGGGAAAGGTGGACAGCTTCCATGCCCGCTCCTGACCAGCCTAGCCCACCCAAAGCCCCTCCATCGCCCGCGCGCGCTTCCTGCCCAAAACGGTCAACGGTGCTCCAAAGAATCGGTGCCGCATTCATGCCCGGGCAGAGCGGACGTGACCTCTCACTGGCGCCTGCGTTGAAGGGAGAAGCAGACTCAAGAGTGATGGTTTCTTCGTCCGTCCAACTTACTGTTGGATCTATGTGATTTGACGGCTCATTGGTCATTATTACTGAGGCGGTAGGACTGTTGGATGTCCCACGCTTTCGGCAAAAGGAGGTACTACTAGATTACAATTTTCTCCATTCTTACAGCAGAGGAGTGCGAGAGCAGTGAAAACACGCATGCTCAGTGATTACATGGTCCACCTCACACTATCACCATATTTTCTGGACACCGTGCGACACCTAACTATTTACATAGTACTAGTATAGTACGTACTGTAATTTATCAGCGAGATAAATGTGTACAATGCTATGAACCTTCCAGCTTCTGTTTCATGTATCTTACATCCAAGGTTGCCTGTTGCAACATTTCATCAAATACAAAGGAGACTAACATGCATGCTATTGCATCTCAATGATTGACAGATCATAGCCAATATGTACTCCCTCCGTTCAAAAATAAGTATCTTATCTTTATGCAAACTTTAGTACAAAGTTGTACTACTACTAAAGTTGACACTTATTTTGGAACAATGAAAGCTTAAGAAAAAAACAATCCGTGCAGTCCCTAGCCCTTGAACCATAAATCCTAACCAAGCTTTAATTTGCTGGCAATGTTGGAGCTTCCCAAGAAATGAAGTTTGCAACCCTTTGACCATCTGATCATTTTGTGTAGTTTCACCAAAATTGAATGAGCATCCCTGTGGCAAAGAAATTGAAGAAGCGTGATTAGAATAAGATTACTGGGACTAGTTGATGAGACATAAACTCATCACAAATACAGTACATAGAAGCCAGTAGAGGTATGTGCGGGGCAAAGAAGTAGAGAAATATCCACATGGAGTGATGTGGGCAGCTGGAGCAGTGGTGTAAGCCGGTTATAAAGGGAGTTGTACCTGAGGGATGTCGGGACGTAGATCAACCTAGAGGAGGGAGGCGGCAACTTCCCACGTCACGGCAGTGAGCAAGGGACGAAGGCAACCTCACTAGCTTTCCGAGAGAGAACAGAGGGGACCCCTGATCCGGACGTGCCGACAGTGGGTTTTCGCCGTCGGCGACGGCGACCGCATCTACACTAAGCATCCACCCATTCCCTTGGCGGACGTGATCTGCCGAGATGTTAGAGATGTGGCCACAGTCATTTTGTGTGAGAGAGTGTGAAGAGAGCAACCCCCGCAAGCAACCGTGTAGGCTCGTCCTGACTATGTATAGAGTGGAGCGATTTCCTTTTCTCTCCATATGAACCTATTTATATTGCGTACGTGCCATCGAAGAATTTTGTTTATAAATGACGCGGCACCTACTACCCGTTCTCCTATAAACCTTGTGCTTGGCATCTCCAAAATATTAACCTTGCGATTGGCTCTTCGCCTCTTCGGGAAGTCGCGCAATAATGGTACTGCAGTATATATCGTTCTGGCTATATGAGACCGAATGAATTGTTGCATGTCCACCACGTGGGCGAGGGTCGTGGGCGAGGGAGAGTGCATACTATTACGTTTGTTTCAATATGGACTACATACAGAGCAAATGAGTGAATCTACACTCTAAAATACGTCTATATACATCAGTGTTTGGAGTATGTACTAGTAGTTCATATTGAAATCTACTAAAGGACATATATTCCAAACAATATGATAATCTCTCTAACCAAGGTAGGGACGAGGAGTAAACAGAGGGAGTAGTAAAATTTTCTCCTCGTCCTGCGAGCCACTGCGCGCGTGGGCGAGGGAGCAGGTGTAAGGCATACTAGTAAGCAAGCATCACCTCATCCTGCGAGCCACCGCGGGGGCGGGGGAGACGGCATACTAAGCAAGCTTCTCCTCGTTCTGTGAGTTGACGGGACACATCGAAAGTACTCCAGTGTATAGAGCCTTGCATCTAAGGTAGGCCCCACATGGTTTGCCTCTTTTTTAACATAACGCGTCAAGTCGCAATTTGTTTGTTCACCATAGTAGACGATCCTCCCTCCATCAAGTGGACAACCAGTACACGTGTCAAATTACCACGTGGGTTGCCTTTTCGTACAGAAATGAGCTCCACCATGTACCCACGCGGGTGTGGTTGGGAAAGAGACGGGAGTACATGCAGCGTGCGTGCACCTCTTCTCTTCGTGCACGTCCCCCGCCTAGATGTGTGTGAGAGAGATACAAACCTAGACAGGTTGCATGTGCGTTCGTGAGTGTTTTTTGTTTGGGGGTGTGATTTCATGAATGTATTTGTGGGAATATGTGTCGATGACATCTCAAACAAAATTTTGCATGCAATCTGTGTGAAATGGAGGCCTATCCATATCATATATAGAGGGTCAGGCGATCCACGAGAAGAGAGGGAGGGGTCATAGATATCGATAGAGTCGAAGAGAGGATCAAGTGGGTGGGTGCGAGATAAATGAAGAGAGCCATCAAAATTGTGTGTGTGCAAGTCAAAGATATAGGGCGACTGACCTACCGGAGCGTCAGAGGGCACAGGTCAAGTTTGTGGTGGCAGGGAGACATGACTAGAGCGCTCGATGTATCGGTGTGTGGGGGGGAGGGGGAGGCAAAGGCCTAACTAGAGAGGTAGAACGACTCGTATATGTGTTGAGAAGGAGAGACCCAACTATGTCTTGAGGGAGGTCAGTCGACATCCATACATAACTGAAGGATGGGAAATAGGATGGGACAGAGAGAGAGAGAGGAGAGAGAGAGAGAGAGGGAGAGGGGTAGAGTGCTGGATGGGTGATCGAGTTGCTTCTCGAAGATGGTGGGAGAGGCCTACTAGACAAACTGAGGGTAGAACTGCAATATTATCTACAAGAGTGGGGATGTGTTCCTATGTGTGCCTATGCGTGATAGATCTCTCGAGACACATGCATGGATGATGAAGGGGAACCATGTGTTTGGTAAGCAAACCTAACTAGATCGGTAGATCAATTGTTGTTTGTGGAGGAAGGGAGAGACATAACTAATGAGGTAGATCAATCGACGCATGGGGAAAATGAGTTATAAGGACCTAGCTTGCTATATGTATAGCGGGAGATCGGTCGGTGTACGTCCATTTGTTAGAGGAAAATAAGGCCCAGCGATACGGATAGACAGAGAAAATGGAGCTAGGAGGTGGTGCGAGGGGCCGAGCTAGTAGCTAGATAGGGGGAGGAGTGTGCGGTTGTGAGATCGATGAAAAGAGGGGCGAGAGTTTACACGTGTGTGGGACCGTATGAGAGACACGAGGCATGGACACAGAAAGGAGGAGATGGAAGGTGCATGTGTATGTTGTAGGCAGACATCACTGGAGAGGTTTATCGACCGATGTGTGTCGGAAAGGAGTTGTGGAGACTGTGGGAGAACGACCTAAAGAAAAAAATGAATGTGTGCGATCGATAGAATGCTGAGGGAGGGGGAGGGCAAGGAGAGCGTGTGCATGCACGAGAGAAAGATAGTGCTAGCTACAAAGGTTAGAGGATTGTGTGGGTGTAAGAGGCAAACAAAGATCATAATTTGATATGAAAGTGGATTCATATATTTGAATAGGAGATCATAGTGTTATAAACATATGCATGCATGAATATAGCGGTGATACGCGTGCTGGGGTTTTGCACATGTTATACCATAATGTGATAATGCATGACGTTTGCAACTCACAACTAAATGTCAAACAATCTAAACCATACTATACATCAAACAATCTCACATTTTATTTGAATTTGTGATAATGTGTGGCGTTTGCAGCTTACGACTAAATATCGAACAATCTAAACAATACTATATATCGAACAATCTCACTTTTTATTTGAATTTGTGGTAATGTGTGGTGTTTGCAACTCACATCTAAATACTTGTAGGCATAGGGGGCGGGGCACCATACATTATGTGATAAACACATTATACATATGAGACACGGTTTAGATTATGAAGATCTAGCTAGAACTTGAAATGTCGGTGATTTGAAATCAACATAAAGTGGATTCAAAAAATCAAGTTCGAGTTCATATAGTACACATAGTTCGTATCTAACTCGAGAGTAATCATGTGGTGTGCTGTGAAAATAATACACAAACGATGGTTTAACTTGACAGTAATGATGATTGTAGATCTTATTAAAATAGAGAAACGAATTCAAATGGTTTGACATCACAACAATCATTATTATAGATCTTATTCAAATAGAGAAACGAATTCAAATTTAGTTCATATTGAAGCGGTAGTATATACGTTTGGAATGCACTAAAACATTCATTTGAGTAGTAGGTTGCATGCATTATACACGTAGCCAAATATTTTAATTGAATATAACATGAATTCAAAGTTTTGAATGATATTTGTAGTGCGAATTGATTGGGTATAGTACATGAGACTAGAGTCTCTTGTGTGCTTTGAATTGATTTCTTTTTGTTTTTTTGTCGACAGAAGTGCGAATTGATTTGGTACAGTACACGTTAGGCTTGTCCGGAAATTTCAACCTGCGCCTTGTTACCCCCGAAATATTTAAGATATATGTTTGTCTCCTTGTGCTCTGACAACTCTCTCCATCTCAACCCGCACCTTGCTATTCCAAAATTACGATGCGTGCGAAAACTGCCACCTCTTGTGAAATCCCCACACACGAAATGCCCGTGATACCCCTAAACCGAAAGAACCGCCTCAAATCGGTGGGTTTACTTTCGTAACTTACCCCACATTTCGGACAAACGCGTCCCTAAGCCATGGTTCCCCACTCCCATCCCATCCGCCAACACATTCGTACACCGAGGTCGCAAAAACCCGCGAAGCCCCACACCCTCCTTCGTTCGCCACCTAGCCGGAGCCTCTTCCCCGACAATGTTGTTCACAGCAACACCTCGACATCCCTCATCCACCGTACCAGATGAGGATCCATCGTCGATCTCGTCGTCCCGCCGATTAAGCCACCCCTTCCTCCACCTCCAAGGAGCTGCCCAGACGTTCCCCTCATCTTTCGCACCACCTCCGTTCCCACACCGCCGTCTTCACCTACACCACCGGAAGAGCAGCATCATCACCATTTTCTCGGATGAAGCTGCATCCTAATCGGCGCCACCAAAGAGGTTGTACACTAATCACCGCATTTTCTTCTTGATTCAATCTCATGGTGCTGCCGGCGCTCGGTCCCGAGCCGACACGATGCGGCTCCATCCACGGCGGCATCGCCGGCCACTTCCTCCACGGCGTCGCTCCCTCAGTGGCAACGTCCACATCAGAAGGAGTTGCTGCTGCTTTAGCTCTCACTTGCGCTGCTGCTCTGCTCCTGCTCTCAGTCCCCTGCGTGGTCTGCTCTTGCTATTGCTCTTGCTCTTGCTCGCGCTGCCGATCTCACTATTGCTCTTGCTTGTGATGCTGCTCCGATTTAACTACACTTCAGTCGACCGAATCAACTTTTGGGTCAGTCGATTTTTAGGGGGTTGGGGGCTCGCCGGAGTTAAGGACGAACGAGCTACAGCGGGAAGGAGGGCTCGCCAGAGAGGTACCCCACTATCTATCTTAGGGTTCAAGGTGGGGCGGTGGTCGCCGGCGGTGGTGGGGCGGTGGCGTGGGGATCGCGGGAGAAAAAGCTTGGCATGGGGGGACCTAGAGGGATGGCCGGGGCGGCGGGGGTGGCTGTTTGGCCGGTGGTGGCTGGCGGCTCTGGGGGTGGAGGTTGAAGATGAACTGCAGGCCGTTGATTTCGTATCGAACTGCTGGAAAATCGACTGACCAGAGATGAAAAAGTCAGTCGACTGACGTGTAGCCTCACCTCTATTGCGTTCAGTTTCGACAGTAAAATTCAGTTTTGATAGCAAAATTCAGTTTCGACAGTTAAGTTCAGTTTCGGCGGTTAAATTAAGTTTTGACAGCTAAGTTCAGAGATGAGCGGCTGATGTATTTTACATCTAGCACTTTGTGGTTATGTATTTTACGCCATCTATTGGAGATGCTATTGGAATTCCATTCAAGTTAACATTGTCTCTCCTGTCCTGCTTCAGCCTCGGCGTCGTACAACTCACCGGAGCCGCTCCAATGACGAAACCCTCCATCATAGCGGAGCAGTACCCCGGGCACCATCTCAAGATGCCTAAGATATTCTTCCCCTCCTCCGATAGCCAAGTCAGCTGGATCATCCTCACCGACCAACCCAATCATGCTGAGATCGACATGGCTTCGCCAAAGAGGTTGTACACTTGTTGCATCTCTTTTTTACTCTACATGTTGTATATATTGTCCACTGAGCACACGCAGTAACGTGAAACATGATTAGTTTCCCCTGCTATATGACAAGCAGTGAGGTACCAGGCAACTTAGCTATCCGTGATGGACTCTCTTCAATGCCATCGTTACTTATTTCTGCGCGTTTGAGCTATGCATTTGTCGATGGGCCTGGGAGTTGAGCTAGTAGGGCAGTGGCCTAGGTCCAAAGTAGTAGAAGTAGCACAAAAACATTTTTTGAGTGTAGGTTTTTCCTTGCTCAAGCCTTCCTACTAGAATCGCCAGTGCTTGAAAGGATAAGTGAAGGAAAAACATAGGAATTGGAAAGTTTCCTATGGTACGGTTCAAAGGAATGGAGCAAAGGAAAACTATATGATTTGTTCCTTTAGTGTCTCCTTGAAAGAAAAACAATAGGAATTTTAATATCCACTTGTCCTCCTTTTCAAATTCCTATTCATGAAGCACAAGACTAAGAGATAGTAGCATAATAGCATTATAACCGTACATTTTCTTATGGTTTGACTTAATCTCACCATGCTTCTTTGCATCCTGTGATCTTCTAATTATTGTGAACCAAACACCCAGATTGGTAGAAATCATGTATTTATAAATTCTCAGTTTTGCACATGCATTCCTATCCTATTACTGTGTATTTCCTATCCCTGTGTTGTTAGAATCCTCCAATTCAAACGATCCCTTATAGAATTACTTCTCTTACAGATAGTTGTCAAAGAAAACCTTGCGTGGTTTGTCCCACTCCTGCTGCGTTGTCGTCCACCCCAGCTCAGCTGCTCCAACGACAGAAGGATCCAGCATAGCAAGGATCCGGCCTCCAAACTGTCTTTTGCCGCCTTAGATCTTCTTCCCCGCTGCCGGCAGCCATGAAAACTGCATGACCATCTTCAACTGAGCAGATGACCTCGAGGACTACACGGGTCCGCAAGAGAGGTCGCTCTCTTTCATGTCTGCTTACGTTATGCATCGCTTAATATTACATGCTACTTTATCGTCTTGTTCACCGATTAGACTGTGAGTCAGCTCCAAACTAATGGTCAAACTTGAGTTTTTAAATGGTTGTGGGGTACATATCGGGGCCGCAATCAATAGTATCTATCTACTATCTAGTTAATTTCTGGTGTCTACTATGAGTTTAATGTTGGGTGGGAAACAAACAGTAAAGAAGCCATTATCTGTATTTTTTAACTGAAGCCATTATCTGCCTGCAACCATTGGTTTTGGGTCTATCCACAGGTTGCTACAATCACTCTGGATTTCTGCATACACTCCTTACATAACCTCACTATGTTTTATTCCTATGTGTCGTGGAATCAACACATCAGATGTCCTAACGGAAGGACTTAGTCGTGGAGCCATCGCAACGAGATTAGCTAAAAGGGGTTAAACAGGAACAAAGGACACGGGAAGTTTATACTGGTTCGGCCCCTTGCAGTGAAGGTAAAAGCCTATGATCCAGTTGTTGTGGGATTGATTGATCTCGATGAGCAGGGAGCGAATCCGCTTTACCTGTCTCTCGAGCTGTTGTTTCTTGTCCCTGAACCACCGCCGGGTCATCCCTTTATATACATAGGTTGACGCCCGGCCGGTCTACAGAATCCCGAGGCCGGCTCATACAAGTGTCCGGCTCGGTTTCTTCCTTTCCCTAACTTACAATACAAGTTATACATCTATGGCGGTTTACTACTATGGGACCTAATCCGCCATTGGGATCTGGGCCTCTAAGCTTCCATAGTTAAAGCGCCATATCCTTCATCTTCATGGCTCTTATAGAAGACTCCTTGTGAGTGTAATCCGGCCCCTCCTGGGCGGTTTATACTCAGTAGTTATATCCCCAACATTAGGCCCCAGATTGGTTTGAACCTGTTCATGTCAATCTTCAACTTAGAAAAATTCTGATTTGAACATTTTCGTGTTGACCTTGTAAATCACCGTGATGTCATCTTCTGAAATCGCCGTAAACCACCGTGACGTCATCTGTGTAAAAAAACTCATAAAGATTTTCATTCTATTAATTGATCTCCGAAAACCAACGCGACAGCTGTGCCCCATTCTCCGTTTTAGGCTCCTCGATTCTCGTGCTTGCCTTACTTATTCATTCGCCTTATAAATAGGACCGGAAGGTCTTTTTCTTTTCCCCTTCCGTGCTTCTTCTTCCTCCTCGCGACTCTCGAGCCCTACAGCTCCGCCGCCGCCCTCGACTTTCAAGCTCTGCATCATCACTGGCCGCTGCATCAACCTGATCGTACCAGAGAACTGCAGCACTTCTCCGCCGCTGCTGTGAAGCCGGTAAGCCTTCCTTCTTCAACCCTAGATCTGCATTAGGGTTTCATACCTTCGATGGTGTTCATCAGTGTTCATTGTTTGTTCGTTTGCTTTCCCTTACTGTCTCATCAAATCTAGACAAACTTGACACCTTCCCTTTGCGGCCAAAGCTGTAATTTTATTTTGTCTTGCCATAGTATCCCCTCTTTCATGAACAGATCCCATCTGAACCTTTGCTATGCTGCTGTTGCCATTTTAGATCTTTGATATTTTTCCTTTTCCTGAAGTGCGCTAGATCCATAATAATAACCTTAGCTTGTAAAACCTGTTTACGTAGCACTTAGCAATTTTGAGATCTATTTTCTTCCATACCACTGTAGGCGGTTTAACCTATAGAAAGTGATAATCCTCTAGGTACCATTAGCCCTCACGTAAACCGCCGTCTTTACTTGAACATCAGTATTCGGTTTAATGTGCACACATGCTTTGATTCAATTCCCCGGTTTGACACCGGTTTATCCATATCAATCTTGAACCGTGAACCGGCATTTGAACTTCCTTTACAGTTTATCATCAAAAATGGCCAAACAGTTCTCCTCTTGCAATTGGGTTCCCTCCCGAATTACAGAAGAGAAACTCACTGGGTATGTTGTGACTGGCGCTTTAGCAAAGAAAGAGATCATTCATTGGAGAATCCCGGGTACTGAAAATCCTCCTGAACCTCAAGATGGAGAGGTAGTTGTGTTTATGCAGCATCTGGACTGAGGGTTTAGCCCTCCCGGATCAAAAAATTTCCGTGATGTACTTGCCCACTTCCAACTCCACCCTCAAGACATTGGACCGAACTCTGTGTCCAACATTTGTAATTTCCAAGTGTTCTGTGAAGTTTATCTGCAAGAAGAACTGACTGTTGAACTTTTTAGAGACTTCTTCCACTTGAACCGCCGTACTGAATTTACCGACGGCCCCAATACTGAACTAGGCGGGGTGTCGATTCAAAAAAGGAAAGAATTCAATTTTCCTCATGCCAAACATCACAGCCACCCCAAGGATTGGAATCAGACGTGGTTCTACTACCGGAACACTGCTCCTGATGAAGAAAATCCTTTGTTGGGTTATCGTGCTTACCGCCTCAGCAATGAACATCCACTGCCTCAATGGCTTACTGCCAGAGAACAATCAACATATGCACCACAGCTTTCTAAGCTCCGGGCTCTTTGGCAAATGGTTTAACCGGTATTGACCTTGTCCGTTGCTGGGTTTCATGGGGTATCTTGCCCTTAAGCCGCCGCACGAGATTAATGTACGAATATTCTGGGGATGTCAAGGATCCTCAACGGCACACTGAAATACAGATGACTAATGACGAGATCACTGAGTCTGTCAAAAAGATGCTAGATGAACCGATATCTGAGTGCAGCAAGACTGGGCTGCGTCCCTTTTATGCTTCCAACAAACCGCCAACTGTAAGAACTTATCTTTCTGCTTTTTAATCCATCTCCCTTTTGACACTTTCTGATAGCCTTCTATTTATCCTTACAGGACAAAGATCCGTTCTGGAAGAGGAAAACTCAAGACAAACCGGCAAAAACACAAGACAAACCGGCGAGAGCGCCTCGTAACAAGACCAAGGTCACAAAAAGGCCAGCAAAGAAGAAAACCGCTGAATCCTCTGATCCACCTGAAGATGTTGATGACTCGGAACCAGAGGTAGAACTTGACTCCCTTGGTTCATTCTTCATACATCTTATTGACAATGATCATTATCAGGATGATGCGGAAGCCAGCCGTTCTGGCCATGTAGAGGTAATTCCCCTTTCTTCCGATTCAGATCTTGTGCCAGTACGAAAACTCCGTTGCGCAGTCCGGAAAGTGAAATGTTCACATCCTCTCACTCATTTGGATCCACACTTTTCTTTGAAGACGCAGCACCCTAAAGCTCGTTGCACAACCCGACATAGTGGCCAG
The DNA here is from genome assembly GCA_963921465.1 of Triticum timopheevii. Lineage (NCBI taxonomy): Eukaryota > Viridiplantae > Streptophyta > Magnoliopsida > Poales > Poaceae > Triticum > Triticum timopheevii. The sequence continues at coordinate 242,907,107 of OY997274.1, read as the reverse complement.
CAAGTCACTTCCTCCGGTTTACCAGAAACCCTAGTTCGGAAACGCCGTCCAGAGGTCCCTTGTACTTCTAATACATCTTACCCCTTGGCGGGTTACTTCTGATACCCTCTTAATCCGTCTGATTCTAATTATCAGGTAACTTCTAATTCATCCTCTGGCGACTCATCAACCACACAGATGCCTCCCCTCAAGACCGTCCCTGGGTAAGTATAGTAATTTTAGCTTTGCTTACTTGCATCGGTTTACCATATTAATCTCTGTTTGTTATTTGCAGTGCCAAAGCCTGACTCAGCAAAAAAGTCAAACTGAGTGTTCCACTGAGGAGAATCTGTCTTTTGAACCGGAGAGGACCTTAGAAGTTGCTGATGGAGATACTGATATTGCTCTATATGATCCTGTGCCACAAGGTCAGGACACTTATGTTAATCCGCCAGAAGTTAACCCGGCTAGTCCTCATGTTGATCCGCCAAGCCCAGCCGCTGATCCCCCAAGTCTAGCTGCTAATCCTCCAAGCCCAGCAAGAGCTGCTGCTAAACCGTCCAACGCAGATGAGATTGTTGATGGCAAGACCGATGATGTGGTGATTACCGGTTTTGGCCACACTACTCCTGGCGACCCTGTCGCTTTATCAAAGCATAGTGCCAAAGAGGAATTTTGTTGTGGACAAAGGCAAGTGGAAGACTGACTTGTCAAGTTATGCTCATCTCAATGCTCAAGACATCCATTCTGGATATCTAAACCGCATGTATACAAGTCGTGATCATGAGGCCGGTTTAATCAATTTGATGAAGGAGCGCTATGAGGTAACTTCTATTCAAACATTTTTATAAAGTTTTCTTTGTGCTTTATATCAACTCCATTGTAGCACCCAAGGGCCGGTTTATCTCTTCATGATGAACCGGGACTTTTGATAAAAAAGACTTCAACTGTGTAGCCCCCAAGGGCCGGTTTATCTCTTCAAGATGAACCGGGCTTCCTGTTGCAAAGCTTATCCTTGTTGAATTCCTTCACCTCTGGTTTATCTGATCAATTAGGTATTAGCCCCCAAGTGCCAAGATTAATACTTGTATTGAGCCTTGGGACTTAAATATCAGTTAAGAAGAAGCAATCTGCATTAGCCCCGAAGTCCCAAGTATATAACTTGTTATGTGCTTGGGACTTTGAGAAAAATATTAACAACTTTATCATCTATCTTTTGCAGGCTGACTTGAGCAACAAAGATTCCCAAATTGCCGATCTTCAAGAAAATATCAAGTCCAAGCAAGCAGAAACTTCCAAGGCCAAGGATGAATTAAAGGGCGCTTTAACTGCCATGGAGCAATTAAAGGACGGCTTCAAAAATGAGCGGGCAGGCTGGGAAACTGAGAGGGCCTCTTTGTTAAAACGGGCTGAGGATGCCGAAGCAGCTCTTAAACCGGTGGCGGAAGAGCTAACCGGTTTAAAACATCAGATCAATGCTATGACTTCTGCTATATTTGGTAAGTACTCTTTGTAAGAGCGTTTCATAATCATCTTTGAAACTGCCGGTTTAACATCAAATTCTTAAACCATTACAGGTAGTCGTGTTGCTCATCTGGGCTCAGATATGCAGAAAAAATTGAAAGTAGCCTATACTTTGATAGAACAACTATATACCTGTGCTCAACGAGTCATCTACGCAGCCTCATACAATAAACCGCCGCCAACCTTGATCAAGGATACATTGGCCAAATTATCCATGACACCTACCCAGATAGAGGAGGTAAAGCAATCTGCTGCAAGGGTTGGTGCTCTATCAGCACTGACTAAGGCCAAAGCTTGGATAGCTGATCTTGATCCAGAAGATATCGGAAAGGGTTATCCTAGCCAACAAGAAGATGGGTCAGAATTTGATAGTGAAGCCCTCAAAACCTTGACAAAGGAAATGCGCCCGCTTGCAAGCAGATTGGCCGAAGAAGTTGACTTGTCTGTCCATCGGTCCAACTATGATGCAGACAATAAACGGGTTGATGCATCGGTGAAAGAAGTGCAGAATCTTATCCCGCCAATTCGTAAGCACACTTACGCTCCTGACGTTGAACAGTCCAAGCTTTAACCTGGATTTATTGGGCCACCATTGACTTCACGTCAACCTGGTGACGAATCATAATCCGGCAGCCGGCTTTATTTCCGCAGATTGCATGCTGGGCAACAAACAATTATTCTTTTGGGCATCAAAGCACCTTGTAATAGGCTAGTTGAAATACTTTGATCTTCTGCCATCGTGCACTGTTACATGACACTGTGTAATCCGTCATGATTGTTGCTATGCTTGCTCATGTGCCTTAGTACTATCATTAAATCCTGCCCTCTGCATTTAAGAAACTTACATGTGCCCTGGCGGTTTACCGCCGGACGGGTTATGATACCCAATACAGAACCAGAGTTTTTATAACCAAGGTTGTAAAGCAATAAAACATGAAATAGGGCTACTATGAACCGTGATGGTCCCCTTATGACCCGGCATCTTGAGCTGCAGATAAACATAACATGGCCTTGCCATGAATTTAGCATAAATCGGCCGTCCAAACAAGGCATGGTACGAACTTCTGATTTTAACCACTTCAAAGGTCACTGTCGGTGTCAAAACCGGCGGATCTCGGGTAGGGGGTCCCGAACTGTGCGTCTAGGCGGATGGTAACAGGAGACAAGGGACACGATGTTTTTACCCAGGTTCGGGCCCTCTCGATGGAGGTAAAACCCTACTCCTGCTTCATTGATATTGATGATATGGGTAGTACAAGAGTGGATCTACCACGAGATCAAGGAGGCTAAACCCTAGAAGCTAGCCTATGGTATGATTGTTGTTATTGTTGTGTCCTACGGACTAAAACCCTCCGGTTTATATAGACAACGAAGAGGGCTAAGGTTACATAGAGTCGGTTACAATGGTAGGAGATCTACATATCCGTATTGCAAAGATTGCCTTCCACGCCAAGGAAAGTCCCATCCGGACACGGGACGAAGTCTTCAATCTTGTATCTTCATAGTCTTGGAGTCCGGCCGATGATGATAGTTCGGCTATCCGGACACCCCCTAGTCCAGGACTCCCTCAGTAGGCCCTGAACCAGGCTTCAATGACGACGAGTCCGGCGCGCATATTGTCTTCGGCATTGCAAGGCGGGTTCCTCCTCCGAATAATTCATAGAAGATAGCGAACACCTGGATAGTGTCCGGCTCTGTAAAATAAATTCCACATACTACCGTAGAGAGAATAATATTTACACAAGTTCGATCTGCCGACGTATTCTATGGCGTGACGTCACACCACAACCAAGCCTTTACTTGAATCATTTTTATTATACCACCTCAGTGTGTTTAGCGAAGCGGATTCCTTGGCACGTCTTGTCGAAGCAGAGATCGTGTTCCCCTTATTCCGGGGTTCTCATCAATACGGACGTGGGTAACCCAACCGCGCCCGTCGCCACGCCCCCTCCATCGAAGGCGAGTTCCAAACAATCATGGGGACGGCTCTTGGTATTCTCCCTCTTTATAATGAGACCAAGGCTCGTTCTTTTTATTCAATCCTTAATCGAATCCGCCCCTCGCCCCGAGTCCCAACACTCAGGGCTCCAGATTCAAGGGCTTCGGGCCTTCGACAATGTCCGGCTCCGACCTGCAGGGCCCGTGGATTCCCTCCTCCGTCACGGAAGAGGACGTGCTAAAGCTGAGAGAAGCCAGGTACTTAACCTACGAGAATTCGCATAGGTTGCCTGCCCAAGGGCAAGTTATTCCTACTCCCGAGCTAGGCGAGAGCGTCGTGTTCATGTCTCACCTCCGTCGGGGTTCAGGCTTCCCGATGGATCCTTTTGTGAGAGGGCTCATGTTTTACTATGGGCTGGAATTTCATGACTTGGCTCCGGAGTCCATCCTCCATATCTCATCATTTATTGTCGTCTGCGAAGCCTTCCTCCACACTACCCCTCACTTCGGTTTGTGGCTCAAAACCTTCAACGTGGAACCGAAGATATTGAGGGGCATCAGGCAGAGTGCGGCGGGGCGGTTATAAGCAAGAGGGCCGATGCTCCATGACCCGAGGGCTCTTTTCAAGAGGAACTCGGTTTGTGGCAACAGGAGTGGTTCTATATCACTGCTCCCAGGGGCAGCAGGCAAAGGCCGCCGCCTGTTTTTCGCTCGGGCCCTCCACAACGGCTGATGTCATGGGTCAACAAAGGGCTTGACTGGGGGCCGTCTAAGGACGTACCCCTATTGCAGGGTCGGATTCAAGACCTCCAAGAGAGGGAGATCAATCTGGTCATAGTGACGCAGGTTATGCTGATTCGGCGTCTTCTGCCCTGCAAACGTCGCCCCCTCCGCCTGTGGGAATTCAATCCAGAGGGACCACGAGCTCTCCAGCACTTCATGGGTACGACACCCGTGGAGATGTACAAGTTGTTCTTTGGATCACAAGAGATGTGTCCGAACTTGACCGAGGACGCCGGCCTAAGCTGCAATCGCCCGGATACTCAAGTAAGTAACTCTGTGTCCGGACATATCGTCCATTTGTTTATCATGGATTTTCCATTTAACCAGCTATCCCTTGGACAAGAGTGGATAGCGCAAGCAAAACTGATATGGTGTCCGGCCCCCCTCCCGGAGACCACACCAGATCTGGTGTTGGTCAAGATGCTGGAGGTTGCGCCTTCAGATGAGGGCGAAGGGGAAAATAGAGAAACTACCGCCTCCACTAAGGAGTCTTTAAAGAAAGGGGGGATCAAGAATCCCACCTTCCAGGGGGAGAAGAGGGCCACTTCCAAAGATCCGGAGGGTAAGGCCTCAAAGAGGGGGAAGAAATCTTCGCCGGAGGGTCCTGCGCCAGGAGAAGCCCCGGCCGCACTATCTCCCCAAAGGAATCAGCCCTCCAGCGAGCCGTAAGTAGAAAAAGGGGAGTTTTGTAATAAGGGACATCCCTATTATTGCTTCTGAGGATAACCGAAGTTTTTACCTTCTAGTTCGGATCTCCGCCCTTCTCAGCTGAGCTCATCTTCGGGGGACCTTCGTCTGGAGATGATGGAGAGCGAGACGCCTCCATATGCTGCACCGTCAGGCGGGGCGGACGACCCTGAGGTGTCGTCACGGAGGGTCTCCCTGAGTCCGGCGGGGCCGGAGAGTTCAGCACCAACTGGTGTACGGCCGGGGGAGCTGAAGGATCTCCTCGAGAGGGCGTCTATCTCAGAAGATCACCGTACATTAATGAGTACGGTGATTGAAAGAATTTCATCTGTTGAGAGCGGGTTGCATGATGCCATCAAAAGTTTACTGGCGGAGTTTGAGGTACGTAAAAATGACATGCCTTTTGACAGTTTTGCACATAGAGTGCGCCCTGTATAGATAGTAGCCCCTGAGACTTGGTACGTTGTCAGAATTGACAGCGTGACGAGGATCATAATCTTAGTTTTAATATGTCGCCATTCCTATTCATGGGGCGGAGCATTCAGTGGCTAGCCAGACTGATAGAGTTGCCGAGCTAAAGCGGCAACTGGATGTTGCGGATGCGGACATCGCGCTGGTCAAAAGGCGACTTGACGAGTCACAAGGTGAGTGGTTTCTCCGCGGTCACCTGGTAAGGGAGCTGACGCCCATTCCTTACAATATGTATGCTTAATGCAGATGGTGTCGCTGCTGTGGAAAACCTTCGGGCAGAGCTTGCTCGAGCCAAGGAGCAAGCCAGAAAAAGTGATGCGGCTGCCTCGAAGGCGGCGGAGGAGCTAAAAGCCGAAAAGGCTGCTCACTGCCGAAGCAGGGAGGAGATGGCCGGAATGGCCGTGAAACTAAAAGATGCTACCGACCGCTATGAGGTTCTTGAAAGAGAACGCCAAGCGGAGCAAGAGGACCTGAAGAAGGCCACCGCCGAAGCCAAGGATGCCCGTTCTGCAATGAGGGCTATAAAGGAGGAGCTGCGTCAGGCCGAAGACATTGTGGCTGGAAAGCCCTTTCTGCTGCGCAGGAAGTTCACGGATCAGAAGTATGCTCAGTTGGGCCAGCTGTGGGGTGCGGAGGATCCTTATCTGGATTTGGCGGCGAGTGCGGCGGATGCGGTCGTGCATTTCTCGAGCCAAAAGGATCACGAAATGGAAGAGCTTTTCTGGTCTCAATTCCACAGTCCGGAGCGTTCACTTCCGTTGACCGATCGGTTGGCTGAGTGGGCTGAGCTGAATAGACTGTCCGGATTTGCCATGACGGATGTGGTGGCTCATCTGTAGCCGGAAAGGCCCAAGCCGAAGAGTTATTTCGGCTTATTGCAGCAATTCCTTGGGGCGGTGCCGCATATCAAGGCGATGAAGCGGTCGGCATGCATAGAGAGTGCACGGATGGCTCTCGCCCGTGTTAAGACATACTGGGCGGAGATGGATGCCACCGCTGTTGCATCCTGGGGTTCGGACAAAAGCCGGTTACCGCCGAGCACTATTTTGGGGAAGTCCTGCAGGGCGCTCGTTTAATAGAGTCGCAGTGCTCGAAAGATGTTATGTTCAAATGACATGTATGATTTGTAAAACCATATTTATAATATAAGTGCTTTTTATACTTGTGCGTTCAAGTATTGAAATATCTCCTGTGCGGCCGTTAATGTATATGTATATATAACCTGAAAGATGGCAGTCTTCGGTTTCAGCCCCACGCACATAGTGCGGGGGTGTTTGCAAAAGGGCGCCTTTTCACACTTAATCCAACGTCTTGGTCCTGTGAAGGAGGTGGTAGCGTAGCAAACTAGGCAACCGGACTGTAATGTTTTATCACTTTCACTTAGCAATAGGAGTTCGAAGGTGGGGCTACGATATAGCCCCTAGGGGCACAGCGCTCTCCGAATTCGGGGAGCGTATGTGCCTGACCAGGAAACGGTCCCTCGTCAAAGCGGAGGAATTCTAGACATTCCGGTAGTCGATCAAGTGGTTGACCAGTCTCTCGCTATATCATGACAGTCAGTTTTCGGCTTTCTCTACTGAGGTGCTCGCCAGGCCGAACCGGGGCACAATCGCAGTAGTTCTCCTGGTGCCGCATTAGCCGATGATACGGAACGTAAGGCAGCAAAACACAAGAGCCGGGCAAACCCAACATTTGACCAAAGACATGATTCGGAGCTGATGCATATAAGGCCTAACTCAAGACGCCGAACACTCCCTAAGGTATTCGGTCTTAATGATAACGGGCAGAACAATGCCCTAAGCCCCTAGTGTCCAGGTACGGGCGAAAACTTCTGACGCGGCCGATGCCAAAACGCCAGCCTCCTCATCGGTTATGGTAGGAAACCGGGGGATGTGTATCAACAAGAGACAGTAAGAAAGATTTACGCAGGGTCTTAATCTGAAAAGAATCCTTGCAACGGGTCCCTGCTGCACGTCTGCGCCTGTGTCTCCGTTGTGGTGTATCCTGGACGGGTGTAGCACGGTGTTCATCTGTATAACAGAAGAACTTAGTTTGGAAAGATATCAGGCAAGAAATGTATTTAAAACACATTGTGATTTAAAAAATGAATAGAGTTGAGCTTTATTGGCTCTCATTGTTCATGCGCACAGCCCCTTGTAAAGGGGTATGCGGCTAGGAAGCCCCTAGTTTATTTATGCCGGACTCGCCTAGCCGTGTCCGGGGTCTTGAACGACCTTTTAAAGAGATGATGCCGCATGGACCGGGCATTTTAAGTGTAAGAGACGCGTAATGCGGTATTGCGTTAAAGCGGGCGAAAGCTTCACGTCCCAATAGTGCTTGGTGGCTACTTTTAAATGGGGCGATATGGAAGATTAGCTTTTCGCGACGGTAGTTGTCGGATGAACCGAACACAACTTCTAGTAGTAAGGAGCCCGTGCAATTGGCGTAAGGGCCTGGCGTCACTCCTTTGAAGGAAGTGCTGCTATGGCGAATTTTGGTAGGGTCTATCCCCATTCTGCGGATTGTGTTCGGATATAGCAGGTTTAAATCGCTACCGCCATCCATTAGGACTTGTGTAAATTGTAGTCTGTCGATTATAGGATCCAATATCAAAGCAGTCCATCCTGCGTTTCGAATATTTCTGGAGTAATCCAGATGGTCGAAAGTAATTGGTTTTGACATCCAATCTCGGGATTCCGCGGGGGTGGACCGTGCGGCATGTGCTTTGGTAGATGCCGCCGTATTTTTCCTTGTTATCACTTGAAGTGAATTCACTGTTTTTACTTCTTGTGGGAAGTTCTTTTGTTTTCCGGCACTCTGCTTGTGGGGTTCGTCATTGTCCTCGCTTAGCGTGTCGAGCCCCTTGTGTTCGGCGATAAGTCGGCCGGACTGCTTGAAGACCCAACAATCTCGGTGGGTATGGTTTGCAGGCTTCCCGGGGGTACTGTGGATTTGACATATCCTATCCAAAAAATTTTTTAGGTTGGATAGCTCATCACTGTTGTCCTTAAGAGGCAGTGTTTTGTTGTTCGGCCGAGAGCTTTTGAACCCGGCGTTAACCGCCGTGCTCTTTGGGCCATTTTCCTTATTCCGGCGCTGATCTTTTCTGCGTCGTGATTTCCCATTTCCATCCCTGACCTCGGATGTACTTGGGTCGCTGGTGCTGCATCTTGCCAGCCAGCTATCTTCCCCCGAGCAAAAGCGGGTCATGAGGCTTGTTAACGCGGCCATTGTTCTTGGTTTTTCCTGGCCGAGGTGCCTGGCAAGCCATTCGTCTCGGACGTTATGCTTAAAAGCTGCTAAGGCTTCCGCGTCCGGACAGTCGAGTATTTGGTTCTTTTTGGTGAGGAACCTGTTCCAGAATTTGCATGCTGACTCTCCGGGCTGTTGAGTTATGTGACTTAAATCGTCTGCATCCGAAGGGCGGACATAAGTCCCCTGAAAATTTGCTCGAAACGCATCCTCGAGCTCTTCCCAACTTCCAATGTTATTTTCTGGGAGGCTTTTGAGCCAATGCCGAGCTGGCCCTTTGAGCTTGAGGGTTAGGTATTTTATGGCATGGAGATCATCTCCGCTAGCCATATGTATGTGTAGGATGTAATCCTCAATCCAAACTCCGGGGTCTGTTGTTCCGTCGTATGCCTCTATGTTTACGGGCTTAAATCCTGCTGGAAATTCATGATCCAGTACCTCATCGGTGAAACATAGTGGGTGTGCAGCGCCCCTGTATTTAGGTGTGCCGTTGTCTTCGAACACTCGGCGTGTTGTGTTGCTTCCTTGAGCCCTCTTTTTTGGCCCATAAATGGTCCTGACCGGGCCATCCTTTTCGCGAGGATCTTTATGTGTATCATGTGTCGGCTTGTGTGCGGCGCCGCTTGCCACTCTTAGCCTGTCATCTGGTCGTCTATCCGGCCAGGCGGCCTCTTTGCTTTTTGATTGTGGTGGCTCTACGGCCTCCTCGTCGAATTCGGACAATAGCTTGCGCTTCAGGTAGCTCTTTGCTTGGTGACTATTGCCGTATTTGTCTGTGGTCTTGAGTACTTTGCTCCATCTCATTCTGAGTACGTCTTCCACTATTTTGAGCTTCTGCTTCTGCTTCTTCAAACTTCTTGCAGTGGCGACGAGCCTTTTGTGAAGGTTCTTATGCTCCGGTGATGTGTCCGGCGTGAGATCGTCTGGACTGTTGTTTTCGCCGGGGATGGGTTGCTTGTCCAATTCATCCTGTTCGGATGGTTGCTTGGTTTCATGTTCGTCGTCCACTGGTTCGCCCTGCTCTACGGCTGGGTCATTATGGGTGCTGTTGTTATCGAGGCGGGACTTCGAGCGGCGCTTGCGTCGCCGTTTTGGTTGTTTTCGGGGGAATTATCCTTCGCCGCGTCCCGTTGTTCCTCGTTATCGCTTCCTTTTGGTGTATCCACCATGTATACGTCATGAGTTGAGGTGGCTTTCCAGTGCCCAGTAGGTGCTGGTTCTTGGTCGTCTCCGGCATCGTCGTCCATACCGTCGATGTCTTCAGAGTCGAAGTCTAGCATGTCGGTTAGATCGTCGATAGTGGCTACTAAGTGGGTGGTGGGTGGGCTTTGAATTTCGTCATCGTCCGCATCCCAACCATCCTGGCCATAGCTCGGCCAGGGCTCTTCTGATAACGAAAGATACTTTAGTGAATTCAGGATGTCGCCAAAAGGTGAGTGTTGAAAGATGTCCGCAGCGGTGAACTCTATGATCGGCGCCCAATAGGATTCGATTGGAGGGGACGCGGGAGGTTTGGAGTCCGGCGAGGAGTCCGGCACCTCGGAGTCACGAGCTTCACAAGGGACAAGGTCCATATTCGGCTCCATCGCCGTAGAGGTTGCAGCCCCCGAGGTGGTGTCTAGCCACCCGTCCTCGATTTGCGCAGTCGGCTCCGAATTGAGGATCGGAGCGGACTCGTGTGCGGCCTCCAGGGCACTGTCCGGCAGCAGAGCTAAATCATGCCCATCGTGACAGTGCGGCGCACTCGGCTGTGGCTCGAATCCATCGAAGATCAAGTCTCCGTGGATGTCAGCCGTGAAGTTCAGACTTCCAAATCTGACCTAATGGCCAGGGGTGTAGCTTTCGATCTACTCCAGATGGCCAAGCGAATTGGCCCGCAGTGCAAAGCCGCCGAATTCGAAGATCTGTCCGGGGAGAAAAGTCTCACCCTGGACCACGTCGTTGTTGATGGTCGAAGGAGGCATCAAGCCTATCAGTGACGACACAGAGGAACTCTCAATGAAAGCACCAATGTCTGTGTCAAAACCGGCGGATCTCGGGTAGGGGGTCCCGAACTTTGCGTCTAGGCGGATGGTAATAGGAGACAAGGGACACGATGTTTTTACCCAGGTTCGGGCCCTCTCGATGGAGGTAAAACCCTACTCCTGCTTGATTGATATTGATGATATGGGTAGTACAAGAGTGGATCTATCACGAGATTAAGGAGGCTAAACCCTAGAAGCTAGCCTATGGTATGATTGTTGTTATTGTTGTGTCCTACGGACTAAAACCCTCCGGTTTATATAGACACCGGTGAGGGCTAGGGTTACACAGAGTCGGTTACAATGGTAGGAGATCTACATATCCGTATTGCCAAGCTTGCCTTCCACGCCAAGGAAAGTCCCATCCGGACACGGGACGAAGTCTTCAATCTTGTATCTTCATAGTCTTGGAGTCCGACCGATGATGATAGTTCGGCTATCCGGACACCCCCTAGTCCAGGACTCCCTCAATCACTGTCTCGGATCTTGAATCATGATCATCTCCAAAAACCATCTCCAGAGCTATCTTACCGACCGGGTAAGCTGATTTATCAAGCACCACAGCGTGAAAAATGGTGTTTGACGGTTTAAGATTCTTATCTGTTAACCCCATACGCCGGAAGGTTTCATAATACAAGATATTGATACTGCTCCCTCCATCCATGAGCACTTTGGTGAACTTATAACCTCCAACCTGTGGTGCAACCACCAAAGCTAGATGGTCAGGATTATCAACCCGGGGCAGATGATCCTCCTGACTCCAAACAATAGGCATTTCGGACCAGCGCAGATAACGGGGTACTGCCGGTTCAACAGAGTTTACTGCCCTTTTATGGAGCTTCTGATTGCGCTTGCACATACTAGTAGTGAAGACATGGTACTGTCCACCATTTAACTGCTTCGGGTTGCTCTGATAACCCGACTGCTGCTGATTCCCCTGATTACTCTGCTGATTGTGACCACCTTGGTTGTTCTGGTTGCCCTGATTATTTTGAAATCCTGAGTTTGAACTACCACCGTCGTAACCCAGCCCATGAGACCCTGGACCTGAACCGCCAGTCGGACCCTGATTGTACCAGAAGAGATCACAGTTATTGAATTCCTTCATAATGAAGCAAACCTTCCAGAGGTGCGTGGCTGGAACCTCCTTCGTCCCGTGCTTTGGGCAGGGCTGGTTTAATAGGCGCTCCAGATTCATGCCTCCACCGTGCTGGGGCGGTTTACCCTTACAATGCTGCGCATTGCCCTGCACATTGGTGTTAGCCACAAAATCCGAATTGTTCACTTTACGCTTACCATTGTTCCCATGGCCCACCTGGTTATGTTGTTGTCCCTTTGTACCGCCATTCTTCTTTCCCTTCTCCGGCTTCTCTTCGTCAGAATCGGGATCCTTGGTATTATCAGAATCAGCATACTTAACCAAGGCTGCCATGGCGCTTGAGCCGTCCAAATTTCATCTTTAGCGACTTAAACCGGCAATTACCCTCCAATGTTAGGATTGCTGAATCAGCCCTGATACAGTCCGATGAATGCAAAATTTCTGAAACCTAGTGCACCCAATGAGTGGTTGATTCGTTTTCCCCTTGGACGCAAGCAGCCAGATCCACAATTGACATGGGTTGCTTGCATGTATCTTTGAAGTTTGCTATAAACTGGGCTTTCAACTCATCCCATGAACAGATGGAGTTATCAGGCAGGCTTTTTAACCAAGTGCGAGTTGTTCCTTCCAACATCATGGTGAAGTACTTTGCACATGCCGCTTCATCCACATCCAGCATCTCCATTGCAATCTCATAACTTCCAATCCACGCCTCAGGGGGTTGATCGGCGGTATAATTAGGCACTTTACGCGGTCCTTTGAAATCCTTGGGTAGCCGCACATTACGCAGAGCTGGGGTGAGGTACGACACCCCCCAAGAGCTAAAAGCCAATCCATGTTCAACAGATGTCGCTGGTTGAACCGGAGTGGTTTGATGATTTGGGTACTGTGCCGCTAACTGCGCTGCTAACTCTGCCTCTCGTCGTGCTCTGCCGTTGTTCACCACATCCTGAGCATTCATATCTGCGCGTGCCGGATTAGGCCCTTGAGGGGCATAACGGTGCCGCGCACTGCTTGACACAGTCGGTTCGTCCATGTGCCTGTCGTAACTCTTGCTCGGACGGGGGGTTGAATGTATTTTGTCTCGGCTGTTGGAATAAGCCTGCTGCTGCACAACGGCGGTTTGAAGAAGATCCCTGGCCCATCGCATCTCAACCGCCGCCAGCGAGTCACCCTCCATCGGAATAGCTGCCAAATGCGACGCTGTAGCAATCACGTTATCCAAAGGGCTAGAGAAGTGGCCTGGCGGCGTTGGTATGTATTGCGGCGGGTTGTCCGTCCGTCGAGGCGGGTCAATCACCCGTGGCTGACCCGGAGCTCCAGTCGCGGGTGCCTCGGTCCGGTTTACTGTTCCCGGATTACTTGGCCTGGCTCCCCGCGTATTGAAGAGATTCATTCCTTCGTAAACCGGTGGTAGACGAGACCAGTACTTCCTCCGCAGTACTTCTTTTGACGCGTTCTGATCCAACATAAGCCGGTAATTCTGTGCCTGGATCTGCTGTGACTGAGCATCTAAGGCGTCCCGCTCTTCAGTCATCCTGGCTTCCTCAGCCGCCAAGTCCTCCTTGGTCTGAGTTTTCTGGTCCCTTAGCTTTGTAACCTCCGCATTATGCTGATCCTGGGTCTTCGGGGTGACTGCCGTGGTCAACAATGTCGTCAAAGCATCCAACAAACCGGAAAAAACTTGAGCCGGCCGGCGCACAGGGCCTCCTACCCTGGCTGCCGATTCGGAAATCATTGTTGCTGTAGATGAAGAACGCAAAGTGAGCTGTGTACCGGCCATGAAGATTGCAACCCGGTTCGGTGGTTCAAGGGGCTCCGGAATACTATTGACATCAGAACAACCCCCAATCCGGCCATCTTGCAATTGGTACAGCGACTCGGTTTCACCAGTGGATGATTCACCATCTGAGTAGATGGTCATCTCACCGTCGGACACCGGTTCAGATTCCGCACCATGGATGAATCCTACGAATGCACGCTTCATGGCAGGCTAAACCCGGGCATGTCTCACACACTGAGCCGTCTCGACGAGGTCGGTGAAGATGTCCGGCTCAGGGCCCGGTTCGCCGATCTTGCCCATGAAAACGTGAATTCCGCCAAAGGGGACCTGGTACCCGTACTCAATTGAGCTGGCCTCGGGGCCCCATCCTGCATCGTCGATGTAGAGCTTGCCGCGACGACTCTTTGTCATCCGGCCAACCACGTATCCCTTGAGTCCTTCAAAGTTGCCCTTTAAGAACTTGAAACCATCATGCGATAGCCCCACGGTGGGCGCCGGCTGTCGTGGAATTAACATGTCAGATGTCCTAACGGAAGGACTTAGTCATGGAGCCATCGCAACGAGATTAGCTAAAAGGGGTTAAACCAGAACAAAGGACACGAGAAGTTTATACTGGTTCGGCCCCTTGCGGTGAAGGTAAAAGCCTATGATCCAGTTGTTGTGGGATTGATTGATCTTGATGAGCAGGGAGCGAGTCCTCTTTACCTGTCTCCCGAGTCGTTGTTTCTTGTCCCTGAACCGCCGTCGGGTCGTCCCTTTATATACATAGGTTGACGCCCGGCCGGTCTACAGAATCCCGAGGCCGGCTCATACAAGTGTCCGTCTCGGTTTCTTCCTTTCCCTAACTTACAATACAAGTTATACATCTATGGCGGTTTACTACTATGGGCCCTAATCTGCCATTGGGCTCTGGGCCTCTAAGCTTCCATAGTTAAAGCGCCATATCCTTCATCTTCATGGCTCTTATACAGGACTCCTTGTGAGTGTAATCCCGACCCTCCTGGGCGGTTTATACTCAGTACTTATATCCCCAACACTATGCATGTCAGTTATTGTACACAATGGAACTGAACATGTAGAGCAAAAGAGATGAGCCTTGCGTGACAATAAAATTTCATGCAGACGTCGCTCCATGGTAGGTGCAAAGGCAACCCCCTCCACCCATTTTGGATTGTAATCGAGAGGAAGATATATGTTCTGAGGGGGATTCAGAAGGAGAAGACAACTCCTATTTACCCCCTGAGGTCTTCGCTCTAACTTGGGATGCTGATGTTGGTTATATCATGCATATGGTGCCTTGCATTGCTTACTTTATACATCAAATATGTCGTCTTCTTAGTTTAGACATGCTTTGTGTGAATGCCATCTGCTTAGTTTATTCATCATTTATGTGAATTATGCAATGCCATCTTGTTTAGCCATGCATCATATATGTGAATTTTGCAATGCCAATCCTGCTTAGCCAGTCATCTTATATGTGAATTATATCAGGCCATCCTTTTTCTGTTACGTATTACATTTGTCAACAATGTTAGTACATTCAACTACTTTTTGTGTGCATCAGCCATTTGACACGGTGATGGAAAATTCTGGAGTGAAAACAAGGTCTTCAGAGCAGACTATGCTATCTAACAAAGCGCATATCTCGCTGGTTACGGATAGATCCTCAGAGGAGGATTCAGAGACAGATGACCAGTCCTATTCCCCCCCCCCCCCCCCCGAGGTGTATGCTCTAACTTGGCAGGGTTATGTTGCTCATATCGTGCATATGGTGTCTTGCATTGCTATGTCAGTTGATTACTTTAGACATAATTTGTGTGAATGCCACCTGTTTAGTATCTAATTACCATATATGTGAATTATACATTGCCATCTTGTTGCAATACATTATATATGTGAATTATGCAACGCTATCTTGTTGCAAAGGCATTATATATGTGAGTTATGCAATGCCATGCTATTTAGCCAATCATCCTGTATGTGAATTATATCATGCTATCATTTTTTGTATTACGTGTTCCATTTGTCGACAACGTTTGTATATTCAACTACTCTTCCTGTGCATCAGTCATTTGAAGCGGTGATGGAAGTATCTGGAGTGAAAACAAGGTATTTAGAGCAGAAAATGCTACCTGCTGAAGCAGACATCTTGCTGGTTATAGAGAGCTCCTCATAGGAGGATTCAGAGACTAATGACTAGTCCTATTTCCCCCCTGAGGTCTATGCTCAAACTTGGTAGGGTTATATTACCCATGTCATGCATGTTGTCTTGCATTGCTTAGTTTTTACATCATAATGGATTGCCATCTGCTTACTTGCTTACTATACAAATCATATATTTGAATTATATCATGCCATTATGTTTACATACACAGCATCTATCTGAATTATGGCATGGCAACCTATTTAATAAAGACATCATATAGTTATATCATCTCATCCTGTTTAGTGTTTACAGTCATCATATTTTGAATTATGTCATTCTATCAGTGAATTATATCATGTTATCATGTTTCCATAGGCGACATTTATGTGAATTATGGCATGCCAACCTATTTAATAAACAAACTATATAGTTATATCATGTCATCCTGTTTACATAGTCATCATATTTTGAACTATGTCTTTCCATTTTTTTAGTTAGCCATCATAATGTGAAATTGTGTCATGCTATCCTGTTTAGTTAGCCATCATATATGTGAAATTGTGTCATGCTATCCTGTTTGGTTAGACAACATAAACGTGAATTATTTCTTGGCCTCTTTTATTCCCCACTATCCATTGCACCTGTCTATCATACAATGTTTGTAATTTCAATTACTTTTCTTGTTTATCGGCCATTTGAATTGGAGAGGGTGATGGCAGTTTCTAAGGGAGTAACAACACGGTCTTCAGAAAAGATAGTGCTACCAGTTGATGCAGATAGAACCACGGTTATACTTGCTCAAGAACCAGCCCCACCACACATAACCCAGACTCTCGCGGATTGTACCCCTACCCAGTTGGACAGAGAACCAGCTACACCACTTCTAACCACAACCCTAGCAGATAGTAACCCAGTTCCAGTTGACACAGCACCGTCTCCACCACAGAGCACCCAAACACGAGCAGTTAGTAAAGGAACTGCAGTGCCCAAAGCACGAGGACCACCACTCCGAATCCCAACTCAACACTTAAAGGAGAAGAAGATTTGTTCTCAGGTCAGGTTCTATAGTTATGGTTCATACTCCTTTGCTCTTGCATCACTGTATTTACTCATATCAACTATTTTCAAATTTGAAGGATGGAATTGAAACTCCAATGGTGCAATAGGTATGTTTTAAACCTGTTTCTTTAACTGGTTTGCTATTGTAACTTGCTCTATGTTGATTTCAGTTTTAGTTGAATAAACAGTTATGTTCTCATGTCATGCACATTACAAGTGTTGTTATTGCTCTATAGTTTCCCACACTTATATTCTGTCTATTCTGCTTTGTCTTGAACAAATATTATTTGAACTGTGTCTCTATCTTGATTTGGCAACAAAAACTAGAATGATATAGACCATAAAGTGACCATGGTACATAGATATATGTTTGTTTCATGCTGTTATCCTGTCCACTTTACTACTGAACTGATTTACCAAAATGAGTTTCATATACAACATGGTAAACCTGTGATGTGTCTGCTTGTTTCTCTTTTAGAATGCGGACAAAATATTGGAGAACAGTACCCCGTTATGCAATGGTAAAGGAAGTAATGCAGATAAGGTTCAACATAGTGAGACATCCCTGTTGGTCTCCAAGAAAGCTGATAAAAACTATCTTGACGACAGTGAGAGAAGCCAAAAGTCCTGTCTTGATGTAGTGTTCGAGTTACGGGCCACTACTGCTTGCATAAGCTCTTTGAACTCGCTGCCTGAATCAGTTCGTCTTCTTGAATCTCAACTTCAAGTTGAAAGACATCGATCAGATGTGCTACGACAGGAAGCTAAAGGACTGGGGAAGTCCCTGCAGAATTCAGATGCATACTTTCTGGTGCAACAGCAAGCGCTGGAGGATTTAAGCGCCAAACAAGAGAAAGTTAATAATCTTGCTAAGCATCTTGCCAGCATTATGGGTACCCAGGATATTGTTTCTTGAGATCTTCTAAAGTGGTTTCAGTTCTGTACTTGTTTTGCTACGGCGTTTATTTGCACTGGTCACCAACTTTGACAACCAATGTATATGAAATGCTGCTTTGTTCCCTATATTTGCACTGGTGGCGAACTTTGATGCCCAGTGGATGTAATATGTGTAATAGCCGTGATAGCCTAGCGTAAGTTGCTTTCTTATTTATTTCCTTGTTGTCTTGTTTATTTGTTTGCTTGTAGTGAGTGCAATTCTTTTTCCGCGGTTTGCTAGTGGCCGCAATAACCTATTTTTTAAAGCTAGGCCACAATAACCATGGGCTACATATTTACTATAGTGACATTGGGCCTCCTACGGGCCATAGAAACAATGGGCCTTCTACGGGCCGTAGAAACAATGGGCCTTCTACGGGGCATAGAAACAATGGGCCTTCTACGGGCCATAGACACAATGGGTCTTCTACGGGCTGTATCATCAATGGGCCTTCTACGGGTCGTATGATCGATTGGCCAAACATGGGCCAATAACAAACCACATTATGGTCATAAATGAGCTAGAGTTGGAATCATCCATTCATGGGCCGACCATAATGGGTCGTCGTTATCGGCTATATTTGATGACGCTACGAAAATGGCCCAACGTATTAACGGGCCACAAACAGGCCGACTGTAACCACGGGCTGAATTTGGCTCACAAACAGAAAATTACAGTAACAGGCCGTAAGTAACCGAATGCTGGAAATGATCCCAAGAATAAATGGGCCCTGAGAAGGCCGAAAGATAACATGGGCTGGAAATGGCCCAATGGAATAATGGGTCATTAATGGGTATAAAGTGATACACTGTTCATTACGGGCCAGTTTCACCACGGGACGTTAATGGGATAAAAGTTACAAAGGGCCTCATATGGGCCGAAAGACATCATGGGCCATACATGGGCCAGAAGTTAAAATAGGATGGAATCATATTGGACGGCCCAGATGACGCTACTAGGCCTAATTAGGATAGGTCATAATGGCCCCTGGGTTAGCGGGCTGTAAATGGGATATATGCTAACAGGCCGTTAACATGCTTTCCGTGGGCCGACCTGCCACCTTTTGACCAAGTCAAACAGGCCGGCCTTTTCACAGAAATGGGCCTCTGTTGAGTCGTGCCATGTGTCGACGTATCATAGGCGCCTTCAGTCCAATGAGTGGATGACATCTGTCCCAACAGTGGGCCGACATGTGTTTCCTCCAGCCAATGATGATTTTACACGTGGAAAATCCCCATTGGTCGGGGCTGTTAACAGGTTATCAGATCCAAAACCGGACCCGATAGCTTAACGGTGAGCCGTTACGGTGGATGCCATGTGTCAGTTACCCTTGATGAAAGCACTTCTATGATGCGCGATTTATCGTCATGGAAGTGGACACTTCCATGATGATAATTTTGATAATGTCATGGAACACTTCTACGACAGCACAGGTATGACTATCTTGATTTCTGTCATAAAATCGTCATGGATGTACATGCATGATAGAAAACGTGACCTACTGTGACAAACACGTGTCATCACGAAAGTGTATTTATTTTGTAGTGTAGGACAGTCTGCTATGAGATGAACAAATTGTTTGCACTTGAAGCACTTCATTTCTTTAGGATGTAACATTCTTGATGATTCAGGCAAGTCAAATTCATCATCATTCATGAGGCACAAATTTTGTCTTCTGAGATCACTTAGCCTTTTTGTTAGCATTTCTAGTTCCCTCGTGATAGTCTGTTGATTCTCGACATCTTCTTCTTCTTCCTCTTATGAACTGCCATAATGTGAGAGAATTTCTCCCTCACTTTCTGGAAAAGATTCTTGACCTGCATTTTCTAGTTCCATCTTTCTTCGTGAATCAACAATAGCGGCATGACCTTTGCATAGTGAAGTTCTTCATAGTTTGGTCTTTGCTTGATTCTTGCTATGATGGGATTGAAGGTTGCGTAAAGAGCACTTAGCAGCTTGTTGACCACATCTCTATTAGTGATATCGGTTACTCCTCGTTGATGAAGTCTTTCAATAATATTGGTCACTCGATTAGTGAGCTCCATAGCGCTTTCCATCTGAAGGCTTCTGAAACCAGCAAACATGGCACGAAGCATTTGAGTGTGAGGGTATGTTCTGGTAATGAATTCTTCATGAGCATTTTTATGGCATCCCAGAGTTTTTTTGCAGTATCACATTTTCAGAACCCAATGAAAATGTCCTTTGAGATACTTGCACAGATAGTATCTTTTGCGTGTGCATTCAACCGCAGCATAGCTTTGTCATCAGAAGTTGGAGCATCAGGGTGTTGAATGCATGATGTCTACTACACAACTTGTTCTTGTAGACTCGTGTTGGGCCTCCAAGCATAGAGTTCTGTAGGACAATAGCAAATTTCCCTCAAGTGGATGACCTAAGGTTTATCAATCCGTGGGAGGCGTAGGATGAAGATGGTCTCTCTCAAACAACCCTGCAACCAAATAATAAAAAGTCCCGTGTGTCCCCAACACACCCAATACAATGGTAATTTGAATAGGTGCACTAGTTTGGCGAAGAGATGGTGATAAAAGCGTAGTAATGTTAGTACATATTGATTTTTGTAATAGGAACAATAAAAAACAGCAAGGTATAAATTGATAAAATGGAGCACAAACGGTATTGCAAAGCTTGCAAATGAGGCCTAGGGTCCGTAATTTCACTAGTGCAATCTATCAGCAATGCTAATCTAATTGGATCATATAACCATCCCTCAAAGTGCGATGAAGAATCACTCCAAAGCTCCTGTCTAGCAGAGAACATAAGAAGAAATTGTTTGTAGCTGTTCTTTCCGATCGATCTATCCAAGAGTTCATACTAAAATAACACCAAGTTATTCTTTCCAATCGATCTATCAAGAGTTCATACTAAAATAACACTAAGTTTTTCTTTTCGATCGATCTATCAAGAGTTCGTACTAAAATAACACCAAAGCAAATTTGGATTCATAATATTCAAACAAACAGAAAGAACCTCAGAGAGTTCCCCAAGATTTCTACCGGAGAAACAAAAGACGAGAACGTGAATCAACCCCTATGCATAGATTACCCCAATGTCACCTCGGGAATCCACGAATTGAGTGCCAAAACATATCTCAAGTGAATAAATATAATACCCCATTGTCACCACGGGTATCCATATGCAACACATATATCAAGTGCTCACAAACCAATAAAAGTATTCAATCCGATAAAACAAAATCTCAAAGGGAAAACTCAGTTCATCACGACAAGATAGAGAGGGAGAAACACCATATGGTCCAACTATATTAACAAAGCCCGCGATACATCAAGATCGTGCCATCTCAAGAACACGAGAGAGAGAGAGAGAGAGAGAGAGAGAGATTAAACACGTAGCTACTGGTACAAACCCTCAGCCCCGAGGGTGGACTACTCCCTCCTCGTCATGGTGGCCGCCGAGATGACGAAGATGGCCACCGGTGGTGATTTCCCCCTCCGGCAGGGCGCCAGAACAGGTTCCCGATTGGTTTTTCATGGCTACAGAGGCTTGCGGCGGCGGAACTTCCGATATAGGGTTATTTCTGATTGTTTCTCTATTTATAGGATTTTTTGGTGTTGATTTCACGCGAAGATGGGCCTCGAGGTGAGCACAACCCACCGGGGCACGGACAAGGGCCCAGGCGCGCCCCGGTGTCTTGTGCCCTACTCCTTCACCTTCTGGTCCTTCCATGAAGCTTCGGGGGTCTCCTTTGTTCCAAAAAAATCATCGAAAAGTTTCAACTCATTTGGAGAACTTTCATTTCTGCACAAAACACAACACCACGGTAGTTCTGCTGAAAACAACGTCAGTCCGGGTTAGTTCCAGGCAAATCATACCAAAACCATATAAAATTGTTGTAAACATGGCATGAATACTTCATAAATTATAGATACGTTGGAGACGTATCAGCATCCCCAAGCTTAGTTCTCACTCGTCCTCGAGTAGGTAAATGATAATAAAAGAAATAATGTATGAAGTGTGAATGCTAGCAAAGTGTATAAGTTTGATCGATGATAATTTCAATCACTTTTCCTAGCATCATAACAACAACTCTTTCTCATAAAACTCATCAGGATAAAGTAGCAATTGAAAGCAGAATTTTTGTGTTGGAATGCTACCTATCATATTCATCGTATATTCTTTCTTTTGTAGCATGGACATTTTGACTTGAATGATTCAAAGCAATAGTCTATAATTTGACATGAGGACATCAATACTCAAGCATATCAACAAGCAACCATGTCTTTCAAAATATCAAAACTAAAGAAAGCTATCCCTAGCCCATCATGCTCAATCATTGATCCATTCATGAAACACACTCACATATCAGCTACATCCAATGCTCAAGTACGATCATAGTCACCCTTAGTTGGTGCTTTATAAGAGAAAATGGAGACTCAAATAAAAATAAAAATTTCATAAAGTAAATAGATAGGCCCTTCGTAGAGGGAAGTAGGGATTTGTAGAGGTGCCAGAGCTCAAAAGCGAAAAAAAAGATAGAGATAAAACTTTTTGGGCAGCATGCCTTTCCTGTCAACGAAAATGATCAAGTAGTTCCCAATACTTTCCATGCTAGATATATCATAGGCGGTTCCCAAATAGAAAATAAAGTTTATTCCTTTTTCCACCATACTTTTACATTCCACGGCTAGTCGTATCCACGGGTACCGTCCATACCAACACTTTCCAAGGAATTTATTATTTGACAACATAAACTAAGTTCATTTTTCATTTCGGGACAGGACATCCCTAATACCTTTGTCGTACTCTCGTGCAATGATAAGTGAATAGACACTCATATTGAGAATAACACATCTAGCATGGAAAAATATCAGCCACCCCCTCCTATTTCATGAGAGGTACGAGCACACAAAAAGGAAATTTATTTTGAAAATTAGAGATGGCACATACAAATTTGCTTAGAACGTCAGGGAAATACCACATATAGGTAGGTATGGTTGACTCATATGGCAAAACTTGGTTTAAGGATTTTGGATGCACAAGTAGTATTCCCACTTAGTACAAATGGAGGCTAGCAAATAGATTGAGAAGCAACCAACCAAGAAACGAAAATTCACATAAGCGAGCATTAAGCATAACTAACAGCGAATAATGCACCACAAGTAGGATGTAATTTCATTGCATAACTATTGAGTTTCGTTCTTGCGTAGGGAATCACAAACCTTAACACCAATATTCTTACTAAAGCACAATTACTCACCAACATGACTCACATATTACTATCTCCATATCTCAAAACTATTACAAGGAAACAAACTTATCATATCTAATAATCTACATGCAAGATTTTATTATATCATTCTTGAATATTCCTCATATTAGGACAAATTTCAAAGTTTGTGCAAATTTTCGTCACTAGTGTCAACTCTCAAAATAATATAAGTTAAGCACAAGAGAATTCGAAAAACTACTCCAAAATAAATATAAGTGAAGATCAAATGAGTAGTGAAGTAAATAGGTAGCTATGTGAGAACTCTCTCTAATTTAAAAGTTTCATATCTAAGTATTTTATTAAAACAGCAAGCAAAACAAAATAAAATGAAATTTTAAGAATGGCACACATCATGTGAAGAAGCAAAAACTTAGGATCAACTGAGGCTAACCGATAATTGTTGATGAAGAAAAGTGGGATGGCTGCCGGGGCATCCCCAAGCTTAGATGTCTGAGACTTCTTGGAATATTAACTTGGGATTCCTTGGGCATACCCAAGCTTGATCTCTTGAGTCTTCTTCATTCTTCTCATAACACGGTTTCCCTAAATCTTAAAAACTTCATCCACACAAAACTCAACAAGAACTAGTGAGATAAGTTAGTATAAATCAATGCAAAACCTTATCATTATCTACTATAAAAACTCACTAAAATTATTATTTGACATTGCATACTAAATGCCTGTGCATATTTAATACTCATATCCTCAAATAGAATCATTAAACAAGCAAACATATGCAAACAATGCAACCATAACAGCAATCTGCCAAAACAGTACAGTCTGAATTTATTAAATCTTACTATGCAAAAAGTTTCAACATTTTATCACATTCTGACTTTTCTCGGGAATTTTTGTAACAGCGATGAACTTTCTGTTTTGAAACAACAACTCATATACTTGCAAAATAAGCATGGTAAAGGCTATCCTTGCCACTTCTATTGAAAAGAAAGATGCAAAACATTATTCTAAATAACAGCAAGAAAATCCTAGCAAAATAAAATGATGCTCCAAGCAAAACTCGTATCGTGTGATAAATAAAAATATAGCCTCAAGTAAGGTTACCGATAATGTGGAGACGAAAGAGGGGATGCCTTCCGGGGCATCCCCAAGCTTAGTTGCTTGGATCTCCCTTGAATATTACATTGGGAGTGCCTTGGGCATCCCCAAACTTAGGGTCTTGTCACTACTTATTCTCCTCATATCGATATCTCACCCAAAACTTAAAAACTTCAATCACAGAAAACTTAACGGAACTTCGTGAGATAGGTTAGTATGATAAAGAGAAAAACATTTCACTTTGGTACTATCAAAGACAAGATTTATAATTGTTTCCACACAATGCCTACTGTAGCATATCATTTCCACAATTTATATTGAGCAATATAAGCCATAGAAACTAGGAAACAAGCAAACTATGCATTGAAAACAGAATCTGTCAAAAACAGAACTGTCTTACTTCAACCATACTTCTGGTACTCCACAAATTCTGAAACATTAGGACGACGTAGGGAATTTGTATATCGATCACCTGTAAAAATTTAGATCAAAATCATGCTCCATTGAATTTTATAAATTCCTAGAATCGGCACAAAAGTTTCTGTTTTTGCACAGATTCAAGTCAACTATCATCCACACTATCACAAAGGCTTTACTTGGCACTTTATTGAAACAAAATCAATAAAACATAGTTACTACAGTAGCATAATCATGTGAACACAGAAGAACAGAAGGTCAAAATGTTGGGTTGTCTCCCAACAAGCGCTTTTCTTTAATGCCTTTTAGCTAGGCATGAAGCTCGCATAAAAGATAAGAATTGAAACACAAAAGGAGAGCATCATGAAGCATATGACTAGCACATTTAAGTCTAACCCACTTCCTATGCATAGGGATTTTGTGAGCAAACAATTTATGGGAACAAGAATCAACTAGCATAGGAAGGCAAAACAAGTGCAACTTAAAAACTTTTAACATAAAGAGAGGAAAGTTGGTATTATTGAGATATGTAGAAGCATATGTTCCTCTCTCATAATAATTTTCAGTAGCATCATGAATGGATTCAACAATATACATAAAGAATTCTTTTCATGATACATAAGCATAGAATTTTTACTACTCTCCACATAAGCAATTTTATTCTCATGAATAGTAATGGGAGCAAACTCAAAAAAATAACTATAATGGGATTGAAAATTAAAATCATGATGACAAGTTTCATGGTTATCATTATTCTTTATAGCATACGTTTCATCATCATAATCATCATAGATAGCAACTTTATTGTCATAATCAATTGAAACCTCTTCAAAAATAGTGGATTCATCACTAAATAAAGTCATTACCTCTCCAAATCCACTTTTTTCAATATTGTAACAAGATTAAACACCCTCCAAAATAGTGGGATCATTACCTAGAGTTGACACTCTTTCAAACCCACTTTCATCAATATAATCATCATAAATAGGAGGCATGCAATCATTATAACAAATTTGCACATCAAATATTGGGGGACTAAAATTATCATCTTCATTAGACATAGCATCCCCAAGCTTATGGCTTTGCATATCACTAGCATCATGGATATTCAAAGAATACATACTAACAACATTGCGATCATGCTCATCATTTATTCCAAGCATTCTATTGAATTCTTCTTCTATCAATTGAGCACAATTTTCCTTTCCATCATTTTCATGAAAGACATTATAAAGATGAATAATATGATGCAACCTCAATTCCATTTTTTGTAGTTTTCTTTTATAAACAAAACTAGTGATAAAACAAGAAACAAAAATAATCAATAGCAAGATCTAAAGATGTACCTTCATGCACTCACCTCCCCGGCAATGGCGCCAGAAAAGAGCTTCATTGATGGGGTGTGAGTTCCGCTTACCTAACCTCCCAGGCAACGGTCCCAGAAAAGAGCTCGATGTATGCTACACAACTTGCTCTTGTAGACTCGTGTTGAGCCTCCAAGCGCAGAGTTTTGTAGGGCAGTAGCAAATTTCCCTCAAGTGGATGACCTAAGGTTTATCAATCCGTGGGAGGCGTAGCATGAAGATGGTCTCTCTCAAATGACCCTACAACCAAATAATAAAAATTCTCTTGTGTCCGAAACACACCAAATACAATGGTAATTTGTATAGGTGCACTAGTTTGGCGAAGAGATGGTGATAAAAGTGTAGTAATGATAGTAGATATTGACTTTTGTAATAGGAACAATAAAAACAGCAAGGTAGCAATTGATAAATGGAGCACAAACGGTATTGCAATGCTTGAAAATGAGGCCTAGGGTCCGTAATTTCACTAGTGCAATCTATCAGCAATGCTAATCTAATTGGATCATATAACCATCCCTCAAAGTGCGATGAAGAATCACTCCAAATTTCCTGTCTAGCAGAGAACATAAGAAGAAATTGTTTGTAGCTATTCTTTCTGATCGATCTATCCAAGAGTTTGTACTAAAATAACACCAAGTTATTCTTTCTGATCGATCTATCAAGAGTTCATACAAAATAACACTAAGTTATTCTTTCTGATCGATCTATGAAGAGTTCGTACTAAAATAACACCAAAGCAAATTCAGATTCATAATACTTAATCCAACACAAAGAACCTCAAAGAGTGCCCCAAGATTTCTACCAGAGAAACAAAAGACGAGAACGTGAATCAACCCATATGCATAGATTACCCCAATGTCACCTCGGGAATCCGCGAATTGGGTGCCAAAACATATCTCAAGTGAATCAATGTAATACCCCCATTGTCACCACAGGTATCCATATGCAAGACATATATCAGGTGCTCCCAAATCCATAAAACTATTCAATCCGATAAAAAGAAATCTCAAAGGGAAAACTCAGTTCATCACAACAAGATAGAGAGGGAGAAACACCATCTGATCCAACAATATTAACAAAGCCCGCGATACATCAAGATCGTGCCATCTCAAGAACAAGATAGAGAGAGAGAGAGAGATTAAACACATAGCTACTGGTACAAACCCTCACCCCCGAGTGTGGACTACTCCCTCCTCATCATGGTGGCCACCGGGATGATGAAGATGGCCACCAGTGATGATTTCCTCCTCTGGCAGGGTGCCAGAATGGGCTCCCGATTGGTTTTTTGTGCCTCCAGAGGCTTGCTGCAGTGGAACTTCCGATCTAGGGTTATTTTTGATGGTTTCTTGATTTATAGGATTTTTGGAGTTGGTTTCACGCGAAGATGGGCCTCGAGGTGAGCACAACCCACCGGGGCACGGACAAGGGCCCAGGCGCGCCCCGGTGTCTTGTGCCCTACTCCTTCACCTTCTTGTCCTTCCACAAAGCTTCGAAGGTCTCTTTTGTTCCAAAAAATCATCAAAAAGTTTTAGCTTGTTTGGAGAACTTTCATTTTTGTACAAAAAACAACACCACGGTAGTTCTGCTGAAAACATTGTGTGTCCGGGTTAGTTCCAGGAAAATCATACCAAAACCATATAAAATTGTTGTAAACATGGCATGAATACTTCATAAATTATAGATACGTTCGAGATGTATCAATGCACGACAAAAAAACCACTTCCGTGATGATACGTGTTTGTCAAAGTAGGTCACATTTTCTGTCATACATGTACATCCATGACGATTTTATGACAGAATCAAGATAGTCATACTTGTGCTGTCGTAGAAGTGTTCCATGACATTACCAAAATTATCGACACAGAAGTGCCCACTTCCATGACGATAAATCACGCATCATAGGAGTGCTTTCATCAAGGGTAACCGACATGTGGCATCCACCGTAACGGGTCGCCGTTAAGCTAGCGGGTTCCGATTTGGATCCGATAACCCGTTAAAGCCTGGGCCAATGGGGATTTTCCACGTGTAAAATTCTCATTCGCCGGCAGATCCACGTGTCGGCCCAGCGTTCGGGCAGTTGCTATCCAGCGAATGGACGGGACGCGCCTATGATATGTTGACATGTCTCTCGGCCCAATAGTGGCCAATTCAAGTTAAAAGGTCGATCCTGTCAAAATAAGCGGGCCAGCCCATTTGCGGCATACTTGAGTCAGACCCATTCACAAGCACGGCCCATATGAGTTACACAGAATCGGCCCATCAAAGGCCCATTCTAGATTTCACAATTTCCAGCCCATCGTCAGTTCCAACCCGTTAACGGCCCACTATGTATTTGGGCCCAATTACGGCCCGAGCTTCTTTTGGCCTGTTAGCAGCCCATCGTCAGTTCCAAGCCATTAATGGCCCGGGATGTCTTTCGGCCTTTTCTCGGCCCATTCTGCAGTTGGGCCAACTTCTAGCCCATTGTGACTTTAGTCCTGTCCTCGGCCCATTCGGTAAATGGGTTAATTCCTAGCCCATTTTGTCTTTGGGCCTATTACCGACCCGCACAATAGTTGGGCCTTTGACTGTGCAACCTAATTTTGGGTCCATTAGCGTCCAACGTTTCGCAGGGCAAAATTTCATCCCGACACGACTTTCGGCCTGTTAAAAGCCTAGTTTGCAAATTGCCCCGCCTCTGGTCCAAAACACTTTCGGCCTCTTACTGGCCCATAAAGTAAAAGGGCCGAGACAAAATTGACATTTATTTTGGCCAGCTAGAGGCCCGCGGGTCATTTCCAATATGGGTCTATCGAGCTTTTGGCCTGTTAATGGCCTGCTAAGAACCATTGTTACGATGTGCCACGTCATTTGGGATCCAGTAAATATTATTTTGACAAGCCCAATTAAGGCCTACTTTGACTACACATGTTTGTTCGTTCGGATGGCGTCCAGGAAATGTTTGGGCGTGTTGGACCCCGTTTCAACGATATAGCATATTCAAAGAATTATCCTACTCTACACTATCACCTCTAAAAATGTACACTATACAATAAAGTGACTAAGGCATAGAAACGTAGAATAATCTTACACTATACAATAAAGAAATTACAGCCGATTATACCCGCTGGGTATTATAGTTCGGCACAAGTGATAATAAAGCGTACATCAAATTACATACACTGGGCAAATAAAGCTCATACATCATGGACACGTATCAACAAAACTTACCATTTGAACTATAATCTCTTCAGAAAATAGGATTGGCCGGATTCATATAACACAATTTTCAGTCTGTAAAATTTCCAATTCCTTCGTGGTTACCTCAGTGTCTCGTATCATATGGTTGGCTGATGCGAACAAGCAATTGAACAGACGTGTGAGCAAATCTTACATATCAACAAAAGGAGCATAGAAGGAGGCTTAAAGACCATCACCTAACTGACCAAATTTAAGGGGCATTTAAACATCATGTGCAATGTATGAACTAGCATAAACATTGCATATTTCAGATTCTATAATGAAATGCACATGTATTAGGTCATGCCATGTATGATGATGCCTAAATGTACACTATAGCAGACAGGAGTGATTCATCATTGCACGCACAATTAAATTGTAGGTTAAGGGCCAGTTCTATTCCGCTTTCAGAGCTTATTGTCAAAATAAGCCATAAAAGATGTAAAGAAGTCATTTTTGAGTTCTGGGTTTGGGCTTCACTTATTTCGCTTTGGAGGGGGGTGTTTCGGGTAGAAGCTCACTAAAAATTGAAGGGAAGGGGAATAGTGAAATGACTCTATTGTCTACCTATATTACACTCAAAATGCCACTGCTCATGCCCGCGTCACACCTGACCCTCAAGTAAAACAAACACAAAAGCGTTCATTTCCCTGCCCACTTGCATCTCCTCTCCCCTTTCCCTCTACCTTGATCCCCTGCCTGCAGCACTAGGGTTCCTCCAGCGAGCCGTCGCCACTGGTCCCATCTGGCCTGGTCCTCGACGATGCTCTATCCAGCTAGGCTACATGGCCGGCGGGTAGGGCCAAATATCGTCGGCTGCTCCTCCCTCTGGCACCGCCCCTCATTCCCATGGTCTCCAGCAGCTGCTCCGTTGTGGTTCGTCCAACGCACTACTCCGGCGAGCGCCACACAACTACGGTTGATGCCACACTGCGGCAGAAGGCACCTCGTTCCCCCTCCCCTCCTGCCAGGCCATGGCCTTGAGCGGTTGTTGAAGGATGAGCTCATCCAACAAGGTGAGGATCTCCTCTGATTTTTTGCCAAATTTTCATTTTGATTCGCTATACGATGATTTGCTATGAGTTGCTTCTATTGTTGCTATATGTTGCATTGCTATGAGCTGCTCCTGCTGCTGCTATATGATGAATTGCTATGAGATGCTGCTGTTGTATGATGAATTGCTATGAGTTGTTGTTGCTATATGATGAGTTGCTATAAGCTTCTCCTGCTGCTGCTATATGATGAATTGCTATGAGATGCTCCTGCTGCTGCTATATGATCAATTGCTATGAGCTGCTCCTGCTGCTGCTATATGATGAATTGCTATGAGTTGTTGCTGGTATATGATGAATTGCATGCTGCTGTTGCTATTGTATGATGATTTGCTATGAGCTACTGCTGCTATATGATGCTTTCAGGTGGTGCTGCTATATGATAATAACCAGCCACTTGGACCATCGAATTTTGATAAATAATTGTTCTTCATTTAAATTTAGGTCATGCGTTCTTCATTTAAATTAGGCAATGGGATCTCTATGGAAGACATTGACCAAAGTAGATTGTGTCAAGTAGATGGTATCTTTGTATTTTCATTTTGAACAAATATTGATGGTATGTTTCCCTGTCATATTAATTACTGCACTGGGTTCAATTTGTGATGTTTGCAAGTCAAATTAATTTTCATATGGGCAGCGAAATGACAAAATATAATGCAATCTAGACTTTTCACTGATCATACCACAGATAAGCTGAAAAGGCGGGCAATGAAAAGAACTGATTGGCTTATTACCTGGAGCTTATATTCAAAGGTGCTTATTTTCTTAGGATAACTCGAAATAATTGTCCCTAAGAAACTTGGCCAATAGAACTTACATACAAATAACATGTCATGATGATTGCAATGAAGGCCCAGTTCTTTGCTAGATTCTCCCAGAATCTGACCACTACCCAGAATCTTTGAGCCCATTTGTTTTACAATCCTATCTAGCAAGTGTCTAATTATGTAGGATTGTAAAATAAAAGGGGGTCAAAGATTCTAGGAGAACCTAGAGAGGGGCAGATTCTGGAAGAATCCTGCAAAAGAACTGGGCCAGAGTGACCTACCATAGCACACTCTATAGGCTCACCGTTGCCTCTCCTTTTTTTGCGATGTTCCATGAAATTGCCACATACATCTTGTACTTTTTCATTGCGTAACCCTATCTGCACGTTGACACGGCTAATTTTAGACATATCTACATGATAATACATTGCATATGCCTTGCACATATTTAAACCACCAATTAATGATTGTGTGTGTAGCATAAACTAGCCATGACTCTGTGTGCTGGACTAGCAGGCACTCCAAGGGAGCCTAGTGTAGTGCACTAGAATTCCTACATGCCACCTACAATTTTGTGTAATGTACTACCTCTATTCCTAAACATATGTCTTTGTAGAGATTCTAGTATGGACCACATACAGATGTATATAGATGCATTTTTGAGTGTAGATTCACTCATTTTGCTCTGTATGTAGCCTATAGTGGAATCTCTAGGAAGACTTATATTTAGGAACGGAGGGAGTATTAGGTATGACATTTACATATCTCATTTAGCAACCAGTAGTAGAAATCATTGTCTGCACAAAGGGATTACTGGTCGAAAATCCTAGCAAAGCACGCTGGCAGGCACACAAAAATACAAGAAAGAGAGATGCACTTACAACAACATAGCAATGCCTCAGTCAAGGATCTTGATTGGCCAAGCTGTTAGATCCAGAAGAAACATCGTCCTTGTAGTTTTTGCTAGCTGCATAACATGTAACAGCGACCTGTTAGTATATTTGAAGTACATCGGGCAAGTGATGTTGGACGGGTTTAAAGGTGACAAGTACCTAGGCCATGGCGGGTGCTTGCATCTTGCCAAACGGTGCGAATCAGGTTAGAAACATCAAGTGTGATGACGTTGCGCTGGCTGTCGGGGTCCGGTAAGGAGATCTAGAACCGTCGAGTAGGGTGTTTGTGGATCGGCTCTGGTAGGGTGGACTACGATGTGGGCGAAGCGGATCTCAGGCCGTGGACGAGGGCGCCGGTGAAGCTGCTCCGGTGGTTGGTTTTAGGATGGTGTTGACGATGCGTATCTGCAGGCGTGGACTGGGCCTCAGAAGCTGCTCTGGTATGTTGGACAACGGTGCAACGAAGCGGATTTGAGGCCGTGGACTTGTGTGTTGGCAAAGCGGCCCTTGTAGGGTTGAGAATGGTATAGGCGAAGCTACTATGGTAGGGTTGACGATGGTGTCGGCGAAACGGCTCCAGTAGGGTTGAGGAAGGTGTCGGTGAAGAGGCTCCGGTAGGGTTAAGGAAGGTGTCGTCGACGGGGGCATCGGTGGGGCGGCTCCGGGGGGTGTGGAGGAAGCGTCTCCGGTGGGGAGTATGAAGGAGCCGCTGCAGATGCGCTATGGTTGATGAGAGTACCGGTAAAGCAGATCCGGTGTCGTGGACAAGGCCGACACTAAATGGGCTGTGGTAAGTGGTGGATGAGCAGTCTACTTGTTTCTAGGGGAGGTGGGAGGGGTAGATGCGGCCGCAGAAGCAGATCCGACAAGGTGGACGCCGCTTGTAGTGAATGGGCTCTAGTACGCCGGTGGATGAGCAGTCTAGGGTTTCGAGACGGGAGGGGTAGAAAGACCGATGAAGTATGGACGGCGTGATGTAAGATGCTCTGGTGCTATGGAGTTAGTCGTTTTTGTGGGCGGGGAGAGGAAATGGGGGTGTGTGTGGTAGGGGGGAACCGAAAGTTACCAAAGCAGCCCCGAGCTATTACGTAAATGAGGACCATATTGTAATTGTTGTTCTCTGTGCACCAAGGACAAAAGGGGAATTTTGCATGCTATAGACTAGGTGGCAGAAATTTTAGAAGGAGGCGGGACATTTTGCCACCCGTGGGATCATTCGTATCCTGTTTCAACTAATATTGGACAGTGCTAGAGGGAAGGTCATGCAAGACTGTGTACACGGGGCACACATCAGCAGTTAATAACTGCTGTGAAGTCCACCCCAGAAAAAAAGACAATAGCTCGGGATGATGCACCGATAACTTGGACGTTCACATGGGCGTGGCCAATCGTACGGGTGTAGAGGCGCACTCACAAAAAAAGGGATCAAACGCTCAGCCTATGTATTTCTCGTGTAAATATATAATTTAGTGCCATTGGTTATTTACCTTAAAAATAAGCATTGACGTGTTATTGTAGAGGCGCACAAAATATGGATACTGTAGTCCCACAAAAGAAATGGATATTGTAGTCCGCTACTTAAAAGTGTTACCTCATATGATTACACAGTCTCCATTTTCATAAATTGTGTACCCGTTGAATTCATATATGAATATTACATATATTACTTCATAATAGTACCTTAAATCATCCTAGACTAATGAATTTGAATGCAAGACTAACAATGGTGCATGTACATGATAGCTACATTGGTTATTTGAAGAAACATCATTGTAACTTTGGCATGCACAATTGAAAAGGATTATTTAGAAAAAGAAAATAAGATATGTGAGTGTCCAATCTTTATAGCATTGAATCAATATTGTATCTTTGGCCACGATACGAACTACATATTGATTTATGTTCAAGCGATGCACATCCATGATTGCTAGATAGTGATACATGAATGAATTGTGCAATCTCTCTCACATGCATACATATCTCATTTCTCCGTGGGCATCAGAATCACACACACGCACTTCATGTATTTTTCTCTCTCTCTCTCCGTCAAGGTTAGAATTCGTCTTTCTACCCCGTCCTGCAAGTCTCTCACACAGAAACACACATGCTCTCTCTGTCGAACACGCCACCCCTTTAATTCCGCCCACCCACTGCCACTAATGTCTCAAGTATAATTATGTCTCGCACACATATGCCTAAGGTTAACTCGAGTCCCGAAACCATATGAATACATACAATGGGATTCCAGCAGAGCACCTTTTGTTTTGAGAATTCTCTCTCTATCTCTCTCTCTCTCACACACACACACACACACACGCGTGCGCACACACACACACGCAAGCGTAGACATTGTTTCTCTCTTCATTTTTTTCCGACACTTGCATGCACACCGCTTGTTTATCTCCCTGATGTGAGTATGCCTCGCACACATGCTATCTACCTATCCCTTAATTTAGATATGTGTCACACAAACTCATTCTCCCTATATCTAAGTGTCACCCCCCCCCCACACACACACACTTCCTAACACCGGAGGAGTAGGGTGACACCTCGATCTTGATACTAATCTATCTACTGGCTTCTCTCTCAAACACACACACACACACACACACACACACACACTACCCGACACCGAAGGAGTAGGGTGGCGCCTCGATCTTGATAGTAATCTATCTACTAGCTTCTCTCATAAACACACACACGCGCACGCACCTCTGTGCCTACCGCGCGCACACTCTCTATACGTCTTTCCCTCCCTCCCCCTCCCCCACCCCCACCCCCACCCCCCAACAATGGCAGTACAAGGGTGACAAATCGATCTTGATCTTAATTTACCAATTGGTTTGTCTCTCAAATACACACACACACTACCCGACACCGAAGGAGTATGGTGGCACCTCGATCTTGATAGTAATATATCTACTTGCTTCTCTCTCAAACACACACACACACACACACACACTCGCTAGTTGTGCCTCTCTGCCTACCGCGCGCACACTCTCGATACGTCTATCTCTCCCTCTCCCTCCCCCTCCCCTCCCCCCAACAATGACAGCAGAAGGGTAACAACTCGATCTTGATCTTAATCTATCAATTGGTTTCTCTCTCAAACACACACACACGCGCACACACACACACTACCCGACACCGAAGGAGTAGGGTGGCACCTCGATCTTGATAGTAATCTATCTACTGGCTTCTCTCTCAAACACACACACACACACACTCGCTAGTTGTGCCTCTGTGCCTGCCGCGCGCACACTCTCGATACATCTTTCTCTCCCTCCCCCTCCCTACCACCCAACAATGACAGCAGAAGGGTGACAACTCGATCTTGATCTTAATCTATCAATTGGTTTCTCTCTCAAACACACACATACACACACGCGCGCGCTAGTTGTGTCTCTGTGCCTCGATCACACACACTCGATACGTCTTTATCTCCGTAGCCCCCTCGATATGTAGACTTCTATCACGCGCCCAGCTGCAGTGACAATGGCGCTGAACCCAGTGTGCCTTGTTTTTACCGGCCTCATGTGATAGTTTTCACCCTATTTTCTGCTAATTAACACGGCAACCTTTTCTTTCTTACTACTAGTGAATCTGAGATCATTCGGAGCAGGCATAAAATATATCACTTCAACCCAATTATCGCAGTAACTATTTTAAAAGAAACTAGCTAGATGCATGTGTGTTGCACGGAACATCAAGATGCATTTGTATGAGTAG
The DNA here is from genome assembly GCA_963921465.1 of Triticum timopheevii. Lineage (NCBI taxonomy): Eukaryota > Viridiplantae > Streptophyta > Magnoliopsida > Poales > Poaceae > Triticum > Triticum timopheevii. The sequence goes on along the minus strand of OY997274.1, from coordinate 242,871,680 downwards.
TTTATCTTGTGAGAGAAAAGGATGAATGAGGGAAGGCCTTATTTGCAAATGTGGAGAGGGGTGTGGGTATCTTTTTGCAAAATTGCCATAGTTTCCTTCCTATCCGTTAGATATAAGTCCAACGGCCTATATTGTAGGATGACAGGCACACCATCATCACCAACTCTGTTTTCTACTCCCTCCATTCCTAAATATTTGTCTTTTTAGAGATTTCAACAAGTGACTACATACGGAGCAAAATGAGTGAATCTAACTCTAAAATATGTCTATATACACATCTGTATGTGGTAGTCCATTTGAAATCTAAAGAAGACAAATATTTAGGAATGGAGGGAGTATAAGAGTAGACATAGAGATATATGACCAGCATCGTCCACAACGAACATGTGCTGGATTGATTAGCGTCGGATGCTCGCCACGCGCTAACCTAAATTCGAATTCTATCTTTAACTTTAGATTTTTATATTATATAATTTAATATGTACTTGTTTCGCTATTGTACTGATAGTGGAACCCACAGGATACTTAGAATACAAGATTACGGATGGATTTGTTTCTTTTTAACTTTCTGTACTAAGTTGTAGCCACCCTGCATGTCATGTACACTGTACATGCAATTAACTTTTTATAGACGGAGATCATACACGCAATTAACTCAAATGGATTGGATGTAACTCTATTATTTCCAGCATAAGAGCACCACCAACGGCAGCCGACAAATTTCCTCCCACTTCCTTCCGCGGAGGACATCCAATGCTAGCGGCATACATTTTCACAACTCTAACCAACCAGAGGAAATTCGTGCAAACATGGACTGATTTCATATAAGCAAGAAGGATTTTATATAAAAAGGTAGATCTTCGTATAAACATGATGGATTTCATTACATTTACATGAACTAAGCGGTGCTAATCCGACTCTCGTGGTATAATTAATACCTAATCTAAATGGCCACCCGCGGATCCCTTTGTCTTCCTCATGTCCGGCAGACACTTGCAGGCTCGACGAAGGTCCTTCGAAGAGACGAAACAGCAAAGAAACCACCTGTATACGCAGTCGTCGCCTTGGCGGTGGCCTTCATGGGACCCAAGTGGCGGCGGCCTCCAATGTTCTACTTCTCCTTGATGATGGCGGCGGACACAGAGAAGATGGCCACTGACTCGTCACTCTCCACGCACCCGGCTTCTATCTCTACCTGCATGGTGTTGCCGCTGGCACTAGAGGCGCGGCCACCACAGACACTGATGGCGTGGTACGACGCGGCAGCGGCGACGCCCGTGCCGCCGTGCCGGCGTGGAGCAACTCACTACTCCTCATCGAGATGAACTGGAGCGGTGAGTTGCTGAACCACGCGCTGGCTTGGGGCGGCAACTGGCTCCGTCAGGCCAAGCGAGGTTGGTGAAGCACCAAGAAGCCTCGCTCATATCCGGAGGGTTCGGCGGGCCACCCAGCCGGGTAGTATGCCGGAGAATGGTTCTTCGGAAGCCATCGGAAGAGTGCAGAAATTGGTGAAGGAGGATATGGGACAGCGAAGGAGGGGTGCGATTCTTGCCCGTTGTCTGTCTGGCCTTGTTTAAATATAGGCAGACGGTAGGAGCTTGGCCGGCATCTGGCCTCGTTTAAACTGAGGGCGGATGGGAGGAGCTCGGCCGGCATTGCGTTTAATTCCGTCCCGCTCATGAACGGATGTGTGGACGGAGTAGGTTTCTCGGTTTGCATGCGTGTTTAACGGAGGCGTTTGATGGAGGCGAGGAGGCGTGTTTCATCGGGTGTGCAGCGAGCGGTGCAGTACTAGTATTCAATTTGATAGCTACTAGTAAAACCAGGACAGTTCCTGATACGGCTTTAATGCAGACGAGGGAGACGGTAGTGGTTCCCGAAATGTTGAATGGCCAATGATGCATCCTCCTTAAATTAGCATCCTGAATGCATGAGGGAAGTAATGGGAGGAGGATAGGGAAAAGAGGCAGCACGATGTGAATGCAACGCAGTTTGCACTCATATAAAGGCGCCCCTCCATTCCAATGCATCTACCACATCGTACGCACCTAAGCACCTACACTAAGCGCAAAAGTGCTCACTCTAGACCATGGCGGTGATGCGCGTGAGCGGCCAGCGACAGTGCAAGATGATTCTGCCTGCGGCATGGCACCGAGGATCATCGCCAGATGGTGTTGGCGACCGGCTGGTTCATGGCCATCGCCGATGCCAGCTACGACTCTCAGTTGGAACAAATGATCGTTGCCACCTTCAACAAGTTCACCGTTGTCAACAAGCTCGCGGACGACATCGTCGTACTCCTCCAGCCCGTGCACCCGGGCTCCTCATTGCCTACCACCCTAATCGGCCTCCATGGCAAGAACCTCTTTCAAGCACTGGTGGCCCTGCAACTGCCCATCGACGCAACGAAGAATGTCCACCTGGAGGTCGCGCTCGCTGCGAGGCACCTCGCCCTGCAAGAATTCGTCGACTGATACGTCTCCAACATATCTATAATTTTTGATTGTTCCGTGCTATTATATTACCCCTTTTGGATGTTTATGGGCTTTATTATACACTTTATATCATTTTTGGGACTAACCTATTAACCGGAGGCCCAGCCCATATTGCTGTTTTATTGCCTGTTTCAGTATTTCGAGGAAAAGGAATATCAAACGGAGTCCAAACGGAATGAAACCTTCGGCAGTGTTATTTTTTGGAAGAATATGATCCTAGAGACTTGGAGTTCACGTCAGAAGATCCTTGACGCAGCCACGAGATAGGAGGCCGCCCCCCCCCCTGTAGGGCGTGCCCCCTATCTCGTGGGCCCCTCGAGCACCTCCCGACCGACTTCTTTCGCCTATATATACCTACGTACCCTAAAACCATTAAAAATCAAGATAGATCGGGAGTTCCGCCACCGCAAGCCTCTGTAGCCACCAAAAACCTCTCGGGAGCCCGTTCCGGCACCCTGCCGGAGGGGGAATCCATCACCGGTGGCTGAGGGAGTCCTGGACTAGGGGGTGTCCGGATAGCCGAACTATCATCATCGGCCGGACTCCAAGATGGGAGATTCCTTGGCGTGTCCCGTGTCCGGATGGGACATTCCTTGGCGTGGAAGGCAAGCTTGGCAATACGGATATGTAGATCTCCTGCCATTGTAACCGACTCTGTGTAACCCTAGCCCTCTTCGGTGCCTATATAAACCGAAGGGTTTTAGTCCATAGGACGAACAACAATCATACCATAGGCTAGCTTCTAGGGTTTAGCCACCTTGATCTCGTGGTAGATCCACTCTTGTACTACCCATATCATCAATATCAATCAAGCAGGAGTAGGGTTTTACCTCCATCGGGAGGGCCCGAACCTGGGTAAAAACATCGTGTCCCTTGTCTCATGTTACCATCCGCCTAGACGCACAGTTCGGGACCCCCTACCCGAGATCCGCCGGTTTTGACACCGACATTGGTGCTTTCATTGAGAGTTCCTCTGTGTCGTCACCAATAGGCTTGATGGCTCCTTTGATCATCAACAACGACGCAGTCCAGGGTGAGACTTTACTCCCCGGATGGATCTTCGTATTCGGCGGCTTTGCACTGCGGGCTAATTCGCTTGGCCATCTGGAGCAGATCGAAAGCTACGCCCCTGGCCATCAGGTCAGATTTGGAAGTCTAAACTTCACGGCTGACATCCGCAGACACTTGATCTTCGATGGATTCGAGCCACAGCCGAGCGCGCCGGACTGTCGCGATGAGCATGATTTAGCTCTGCTGCAGGACAGTGCCCTGGAGGCCGCACACAAGCCCGCTCCGATCCTCAATTCGGAGCCGGCTGCCCAGATCGAGGACGGGTGGCCAGACACCGCCTCGGGGGCTGCTACCCCTATGGTGATGGAGCCGAATATTGACCTTATCCCTTGTGACGCTCGTGACTCCGAGGTGCCGGACTCCTCGCCAGACTCCGAACCTCCTGCGCCCCCTCCAATCGAATCCGATTGGGCGCCGATCATGGAGTTTACCGCCGCGGACATCTTTCAACACTCACCTTTTGGCGACATCCTGAATTCACTAAAGTATCTCTCGCTATCAGGAGAGCCCTGGCTGAATTGCAGTCAGGATGGTTGGGATGCGGACGACAAAGAAATTCAAAGCCCACCCACCACCCACTTTGTAGCCACTGTCGACGATCTAACCGACATGCTAGACTACGACTCCGAAAACATCGACGGTATGGACAACGATGCCGGAGACGACCAAGAACCAGCGCCTACGGGGCACTGGAAGACCACCTCGTCATACGACATATATATGGTGGACATCCCAAAGGATGGGAATGGCGAGGAAGCAGCGGAGGAAGACTCCTCCAAGAAACAGCCCAAGCGCCGGCGTCAGCGGCGCCGCTCTAAATCCCGCCACAGCAAGAATGGAGATTCCGGCACCGGAGATAATAACACCCCAGAGAGTGCCGAAGACAACCCCCTCTAGCAAGATTCAGCATAGGAGGACGGAGAAGCCAGCCCTCATGAGAGAGCAGAAGATGAAGAGGTAGAGGACGATAATTACATGCCTCCCTCTGGAGACGAGGCAAGCCTCGACGACGATGAATTCGTTGTGCCCGAGGATCTCGTCGAACAAGAGCGTTTTAAACGCAGGCTTATGGCCACAGCAAACAGCCTAAAGAAAAAGCAGCAACAGCTTAGAGCTAATCAGGATCTGCTAGCCGACAGATGGACTGAAGTCCTTGCGGCCGAAGAGCATGAACTCGAACGTCCCTCCAAAAGCTACCCCAAACGCAAGTTGCTCCCCCAATTAGAGGAGGAGGCATATAAACCTGCATCACCAGCGCACAATACGGATGACCGACCACCTCGTGGCCGTGACAGAGAGGCCTCTAGGCCCTCCACCAGAACCGTACCCCGGCACCGCTCGAAAAGTACGAAGCCACGGGGGAATGCGCCGGACTTGCGAGACATATTGGAGTATAAGGCAAGGCAATCAAGATCGATCTACGGATCGCGTGGGCGCCCCACGATGCGCGACGACTACCGTCGCACCGGATACAGCCACCCCAGCTGGGCCGAACACAGTAGACAAAGCTCGCTTGAGCTACGTCGTGATATAGCCCAGTATAGAGGCGCCGCGCACCCACTATGCTTCACAGATGAAGTAATGGATCATCAAATCCCCGAAGGGTATAAACCCGTGAACATTGAATCCTACGATGGCACAACAGACCCCGCGGTTTGGATCAAAGACTATCTCCTTCATATCCACATGGCCCACGGCGACGATCTTCACGCCATCAAATATCTCCCACTCAAGCTTAAAGGACCAGCTCGGCATTGGCTTAACAGCTTGCCAGCAGAATCAATTGGGTGTTGGGAGGACCTAGAAGCCGCATTTCTTGACAACTTCCAGGGCACATATGTGCGACCACCAGACGCCGATGACCTAAGCCACATAATTCAGCAGCCAGACGAATCGGCCAGAGAATTCTGGACACGGTTCTTAACAAAGAAAAATCAAATCGTCGACTGTACGGATGCAGAGGCCCTCGCAGCCTTCAAACATAACATCCGCGACGAGTGGCTTGCCCGGCACCTAGGACAGGAAAAGCCGAAATCCATGGCAGCCCTCACATCACTTATGACCCGCTTCTGCGCAGGAGAGGACAGCTGGCTAGCCCGCAGTAACAACCTCAGCAAAAATTCTGGCAGTCCGGATAACAAGGACCGCAATGGCAGGTCGCGTCGCAACAAAAACAAACACCGTGTTAACGGCGATAACACTGAGGATACGGCAGTAAATGCCGGATTCAGAGGCTCCAAACCCGGTCAGCGGAAAAAGCCATTCAAAAGAACTACTCCGGGTCCGTCCAATTTGGACCGAATACTCGACCGCTCGTGCCAGATACACGGCACCCCCGAAAAGCCAGCTAATCACACCAACAGGGATTGTTGGGTATTCAAGCAGGCAGGCAAGTTAATTGCCGAAAACAATGACAAGGGGCTGCATAGTGATGACGAGGAAGAGACCCGGCCGCCGAACAATAGAGGACAGAAGGGTTTCCCCCCACAAGTGCAGACGGTGAACATGATATATGCAACCCACATACCCAAAAGGGAGTGGAAGCGTGCACTCAGGGACGTATACGCGATGGAGCCAGTCGCCCCAAAGTCAAATCCATGGTCCTCTTGCCCGATCACATTTGATCGAAGGGACCACCCCACGAGTATCCGCCATGGCGGATTCGCCGCATTGGTTTTAGACCCAATCGTCGATGTATTTCACCTCACCAGAGTCCTGATGGACGGTGGCAGCAGCCTGAACCTGCTTTATCAGGATACAGTGCACAAGATGGGCATAGACCCCTCAAGGATTAAACCCGCAAATACGACCTTCAAAGGCGTCATACCAGGTGTAGAGGCAAATTGTACAGGCTCAGTCACACTAGAAGTGGTCTTCGGATCCCCGGATAACTTCCGAAGCGAGGAGTTAATCTTCGATATAGTCCCGTTCCGCAGCGGCTATTATGCTCTGCTCGGACGGACCGCGTTTGCAAAGTTCAACGCGGTGCCGCACTACGCATACCTCAAGCTCAAGATGCCAGGCCCTCGAGGAGTCATTACGGTCAACGGAAACACCGAACGCTCCCTCCGAACGGAGGAACACACAGCGGCTCTCGCGGCAGAAGTACAGAGCAGCCTCTTCAGGCAATTCTCGAGTCCGGCCGTTAAGCGGTCGGACACTGCTAAACGCGCCCGGAGTAACCTACAACAAGACCACCTGGCACGTACTGAGCACGCGTAGCAATGCGGCCCCAACCCCAGCCCTTGCAAAATTGCAAGACTGGTCCTTCGCGTACATCATTACGCTCTGGAGATACCATGGGCATAGGGGGAGGGGCACGACCACGACAGACCCAGAGTGCGGCTCAACCACACCAGGGGCTCCCAAGTGTGTCACTCTTTTTCTTTTTCTTTTCTTACCCACAGGACTCTGTTCACCTGAGGCCCTGTCCGGCAGTAGGACTGCCGAACTCATGATGCAACAGCCAGGGGAGGAGAAAGGCTACAACGAATATCCAGGTGGTCTCCATTACGAGCATTAAATCCGTTCTATACACCATTCCGCAGCCTACCCCTGGAGGGGGACATGTTTAATAGTCCTATTCCTTGCTTACCGCACTATTTGTATCATTCTGCATTCATGGCAGTATTTCTTGAATAAACAATGCATCGCTTTTTGCTTATAACTGCATTTCTTTCTTATATATATGTTCATTTACGACATGTTGCATCCGTACACTTTGGTACGGCTAAACACACCAGGGGCTAAAGTTCCCCACATTATGGTGTGATAAGTCCGAACACTTTCACAAGTGCGGCACCCCGAACTTATAGCATTATATGCATCGGCTCCGAATCATGTCTTGGGTCAATAGTTGGGTTTGCCCGGCTCCCATGTTTTGGTACCTTACGTTCCGTTGTATTGGCTAAGGTAGCACTGGGAGAACCACTGCGATTGCGCCCCGGTTGAGCTGGACGAGCGCCTCAGTAGAGAAAGCTAAAACTGACCGTCATGATGCGGCGAGAGCTGGTCGCTGTTCGAGAGTTTTTTTCGAGTCCTTAAAGACTTATGCCGCTTAGAGCGAGGAACCGGCTATGTCCGGCCCAGGCGTGGATAGCGCCCCGAACTCGGTCTTCCGAACACTAGGGGCTTCGCCGAAATTTAAAATTATAGAATTCTATGGCTAAGTGAGAGTGTTCAAGCATTATAAGTCCGGTTGCCTCGTTCGTTGTGTTGAGCGCCTCCCTAGATGGACCCAAAAATGGGAACAAGAGCGCTCAAGTTTATCCTGAACACCCCAGCACTCATGGCATGGGGGCTGAAGCCGACGACTTGCCATCTCTCAGATTTAATAAACGGCCGCACAGAAGGTAATATTTTAAATTAATAAGCATTGCTTAGCGCATATGAACAAAGTTTTCAGCGCACAGGATAACAAAATGTGAGTCTACACAAATATTACATCTTTGGAGCACTCAATCATGCGGGCACCCTTCAGGACACTCTTATAATACATTTCGGGCGTGCGATACTCCTTGCCCGCCGGTGGCGCATCCGTCACAAGCTTCTCAGCGTCCATCCTGCCCCAGTGCACCTTGGCACGGGCAAGGGCCCGACGGGCACCTTCAATGCAGGCGAAGTGCTTGACGACTTCAACCCACGGACAAGAATCCACCAGCCGCCGCACCAGGCCGAAGTAGCTCCCAGGCATGGCCTCCTGAGGCCACAGCCGAACTATAAGGCCCTTCATGGCCTGTTCGGCCACCTTGTGGAGCTCGACCAGCTGCTTAAGCTGATCGCTAAGGGGCACCGAATGTCCGGCCTCAGCATACTGAGACCAGAACACCTTCTTCGTTGAGCTCCCCTCCTCGGCTCTGAAGAAAGAGGAAGCATCGGACACGCTGTAGGGCAGATCGGTGAACGTTCCTGGAGAGCTCCGAATCCGGGTAAGTAACAGGTAATTCACTTTAACATGCTTGCTTTGCATGAAGAATGCCTTACCCGCCGCTATTTTCTTCAAATCCTCAATTTCCTGGAGGGCCTTCTGGGCTTCGGCCTTAGCGGCTTTGGCACTCACGCAAGCTCGGACTCTCGAGTCTTCGAGTCATGCTCCAAACTCTCGTGCTTTTCCACGAGAGCCTGGAGCTCTTGCCGTACCCCCACCACCCGCGCCTCCTGCTTCTCTCGCTCGGCTCGTTCCGCGGCCGCATTGCGTTCAGCCACGGACACCGCCTCCTTCAGGGTCTCGTTCGTGGCCCCTGTAGTACCCAAGTTATCCTTGTTATTCCTCTTGCAACCAAATCCTTTTCTGTAAGGTACAACTTTAATACGGTGTTACTCACCTTCCTTTTTCCTCGAGCTGCTTCCTGGCATGGCCGAGCTCGCTCTCGGACCGCTCGAGACTCTGCTTCAAGGTTTTGACCTTCGCAGTCAGTGCGGCAGAGGTCAGCAGCGCAGCCTGCAAACCCATATTGACATATTTTTTAGACTCCTGCGTATATCTTTTTAGATCCTCAGTCCGGATTTTGTTTCCGAACACCGAACCGAGCATCAGGGGCTACTGTCTATGCGGTATTATATTACATATCTTAAAATTCTTACCTCAAAGCCTGTTAGAAGGCTGCTGCAGGCTTCGGTCAGTCCGCTCTTGGCGAGCTGAACTTTCTGAATCACCGCACTCATGACAGTGCGGTGTTCTTCTTTGATGGAAGTGCCGTTGAGCGCCTCCAGCAAGTTATCCGGTGCCTCCGGTTGGATGGAGGCCGCCGGCGCCACAGTCTTGCCCTTCTTATGAAGGGGCCGCTCGCCGGACTCCGGAACCACTACAGGTTCCGGTGCGGAGTCCGGTGCGGAGTCCGGTGCGGAGTCCGGGAGGTTGCCTTGCGGCACCTCCGAAGCCTCCCCCTCCCGGCGGGTCCCTTCCTGGGATCCCACCTCGACATCGTCAGCGTCACGAGGGGTGGAGGCGGTCGGAAGAGAATCCATATCCGACGTGCCCAAGGACCCGCTTGACGAAGCGGGAAGATCGTCTTTGGCTGGACTACAGGTTGTATGCGGCATTAGAAAGACACCGCGTGGCGAAAAGAAAAATTATAAATCATTCAGGAGTCCGGATACTTACAATCTTGCCAGGGGCTTGGCCCTTGAGGGCCACTCCTCGTCGCCGTCGCCGACGTTGGCGGAGCAGTCCGGGGGAAGGGTCCTTCCCTTCTTGGACCCTTCGGCCTCCCTCGTTGGGGAGGCCTTCCTTTTCTTCTCTCCCCCCACTGGGGGAGAGGCTTCTTTCTTCTCCTCCTCGTCTTCAGGGGAGGAGTCCGCCTCGGAGTCATCGGACGATGAGTCCGATACCACCTGACGGCGGGAACTCCTTCGGGTTCCCGTGGCCTTCTTCTTGGCCTTCTTCTCCGGCACCACGTAAAGTGCCGGTACCAGCAGCCCCGTCAAACGGGTGTCCGCTGGGTCTTCTGGAAGGGGAGCCGGACAGTTAACCTGTCCGGACGTCTTCTGCCAGTCCTGTTAAAGGCATTGGGAGTTTAGATCCCGCATAGAGTCAAACTATGAAAAGCAAATGTCCCATAAAGGATACATAGCTTACCTCGCCGGCCGGACGCTGCGTGCTGAACCCGCGATCTTCGGTAGCGGATGCGGGAGCTTCGGTGCCCTTGAACAGCACCCTCCAGGCAGCTTCGTACGTAGTGTCGAAGAGCCTTCTTAAGGTCCGATGTCGTGCCAGATCAAACTCCCACAAATTGAAGTCCCGTTGCTGGCAGGGGAGAATCCGGCGGACAAGCATGACCTGGATCACGTTGTCAAGCTTGAGCTTCTTGTTCACCAGGGTCTGGAGACAGGACTAGAGTCCGGTCAGCTCCTCCTAACTACCCCAAAGCAAGCCCTTCTCTTTCCATGAGGTGAGCTGCATGGGGATGCCAGATCTGAATTCGAGGGCCGCTGCCCATTTAGGGTCGCGCGGCTCGGTGATGTAGAACCACCCCGATTGCCACCCTTTGATGGACTCCATGAAGGCACCCTCGAGCCAAGTGACGTTGGGCATTTTGCCCACCATGGCGCCTCCGCACTCCGCTTGGCTGCCCTTCACAACCTTCGGCTTGACATTGAAGGTCTTCAGCCACAAGCCGAAGTGGGGCTGGATGCAGAGGAAGGCCTCGCACACGACGATAAATGCCAAGATATTGAGGATGAAATTTGGGGCCAGATCGTGGAAATCCAGGCCGTAGTAGTACATGAGCCCCGGATGAAGGGGTGGAGTGGGAAGCCCAGTCCGCGGAGGAAGTGGGGAAGGAATACGACCCTCTCGTGGGGCCTGGGGGTGGGGATGAGCTGCCCCTCGTCAGGCAGCCAGTGCGCGATGTTGCTGGACAGATATCCGGCGCCGCGCAGTTTCTCTATGTGCCCCTCCGTAACAGAGGAGGCCATCCACTTGCCTCCTGCTCCGGACATGGTTGGAGAAGGTTGAGGTGAGATGTGCGGACTTGGGCGCTGGAGCTCGAGTGCGCGGAGATGGATAAGCAAAGGAGGAAGATGGCGTAGGTAAAAGAGGTGGATCCTTATCCACTTATATATGGGCGGATGAAACTATACATCCCCACCGGCCTGGTAAAACTCGCTTATCTCCCAAGCGCCACAATCAATGGCGCGGTTGGGTTACCCACGTCCGTATTGATGGGAATCCCGGAATAAGGGGAACATGATCTCTGCTTCGACAAGACGTGCCAAGGAAACCGCTTCGCTAAACGCGCTGAGGTGGTATAATAAAAACGATTCAAGTAAAGGCTTGGTAGTGGTGTCACGTCATGCCACAAAATACGTCAGCAGATTGAACTTGTGCAGATATTATTCTCTCTACGGTGGTACGTGGAATTTATTTTGCAGAGCCGGACATATCCTGGTGTTCACAATCTTGTATGAATTATTCGGAGGAGGAACTCGCCTTGCAATGCCGAAGACAATATGCGCGCCGGACTCGTCGTCATTGAAGCCTGGTTCAGGGGCTACTAAGGGAGTCCTGGACTAGGGGGTGTCCGGATAGCCGAACTATCATCATCGGCTGGACTCCAAGACTATGAAGATACAAGATTGAAGACTTCGTCCTGTGTCCGGATGGGACTTTCCTTGGCGTGGAAGGCAAGCTTGGCAATACGGATATGTAGATCTCCTACCATTGTAACCGACTCTATGTAACCCTAGCCCTCTCCGGTGCCTATATAAACCGGAGGGTTTTGGTCCATAGGACGAACAACAATCATACCATAGGCTAGCTTCTAGGGTTTAGCCTCCTTGATCTCGTGGTAGATCCACTCTTGTACTACCCATATCATCAATATCAATCAAGCAGGAGTAGGGTTTTACCTCCATCAAGAGGGCCCGAACCTGGGTAAAAACATCGTGTCCCTTGTCTCCTATTACCATCCGCCTAGACGCACAGTTCGGGACCCCCTACCCGAGATCCGTCGGTTTTGACACCGACAGTGGCCATCTTCTTCATCCCGGCACTCTCCATGACGAGGAGGGAGTAGTTCACCCTCGGGGCTGAGGGTATGTACTAGTAGCGATGTGTTTGATCTCTCTCTCTCGTGTTCTCTCTCATGTTCCCTCTATGGCACGATCTTGATGTATCCCGAGCTTTGCTATTGTAGTTGGATCTTATGATGTTTCTCCCCCTCTACTCTCTTGTGATGAATTGAGTTTCCCCTTTGAAGTTATCTTATCAGGTTGAGTTTTTTATGAGAACACTTGATGTATGTCTTGTCGTGCTTATCTGTGGTGACAATGGGATATCATGTGCCTCTTGATGTATGTTTTGGTGACCAACTTGCGGGTTCCGCCCATGAACCTATGCATAGGGGTTGTCACACATTCTTGACTCTCCGGTAGAAACTTTGGCGCACTCTTTGAAGTACTTTGTGTTGGTTGGATGAATCTGAGATTGTGTGATGCATATCGTATAATCATGCCCACGGATACTTGAAGTGACAATGGAGTATCAAGGTGACATTAGGGTTTTGGTTGATTTGTATCTTAAGGTGTTATTCTAGTATGAACTCGTTTATAGATCGATCCGAAAGAATAACTTTGAGGTGGTTTTGTACCCTACCATAATCTCTACGTTTGTTCTCCGCTATTAGTGGCATTGGAGTGACTCTTTGTTGCATGTTGAGGGATTGTTATATGATCTATCTATGTTATTATTGTTGAGAGAACTTGCACTAGTGAAAGTATGAACCCTAGGCCTTGTTTCCTATCATTGCAATACCGTTTACGCTCACTTTTATCATTAGTTACCTTGCAGTTTTTATATTTTCAGATTACAAATACCTTTATCTACTATCTATTTTGCACTTATATCACCATCTCTTCGCCGAACTAGTGCACCTATACAATTTACCATTGTATTGGGTGTGTTGGGGACACAAGACACTTTTTGTTATTTGGTTGCAGGGTTGTTTGAGAGAGACAATCTTCATCCTATGCCTCCCACGGATTGATAAACCTTAGGTCATCCACTTGAGGGAAATTTGCTACTGTCCTACAAACTTGTGCACTTGCAGGCCCAACAACGTCTACAAGAATAAGGTTGTGTAGTAGACATCAAGCTCTTTTCTGGCGCCGTTGCCGGGGAGGCTAGGTAAAAGGGCACTCACTCACACCCCGTCAACTAAGCTCTTTTCTGGCGCCGTTGCCGGGGAGGTGAGTGCTTGAAGGTATATCTTTAGATCTTGCAATCGAATCTTTTTGTTTCTTGTTTTATCACTAGTTTAGTTTATAAAAGAAAATTACAAAAAAATGGAGTTAAGTTTGACTCATATGATTCGTCTTTTTAATATCTTTCGTGAGTTTGATGGAAAAGAAAATTGTGCTCAAGTGCTAGAAGAAGAAAGCATTAAAATGCTTGGTACTAAATCTTTGAATGATGACCATGATTGCAATGTTGTTAGTATGAACTCTTTGAATATCCATAATACTAATGATGATTGCACTAGTTATGATGAAAATGTCTCCTATAAGCATGTTGATTTTTGTGGAGTAGATTGGATTTGCATGGACACACCAAATAGAGAAAATAGATATTGCAAGAGCCATAAGTATTTAAAAACTAAAGGTTTGCAACAAAGTCTTGATGAGTGTGCTAGAAGATTCAATATTTTTCGCGCTCCTTGTGAACTTTGCAATGAACATGGTCATTTAAATCTCCAATGCAAATTGTTTTATGATCGAATCGTGTCCAAAAATTGTGATAGTTTGATTACCCTTGGGCATCATAAAGATCTTAGCCTTCTTTTGGGGTATGAAGAAATGAAACATATAACTGAGGGTATTCCAAAATTTAATCTTGATAGATTTCTTGATTTTGATCTAGAGGATATTTATATGTTTTGTGTAGAGAATTGCATTGAAAATCCTTATATTGCCAATTACATAAAGAAAAGAAAGCAAATATAAGATGATGAGAATACTAATGAAAGGGAAGAGACTTCCCAGTATCCTCCTATTATTTCTCATGATGAATTAGGTAATGAGGGGGAGCTTTCTATTCAACCAATCTCATCAATAAGGAGCTCAAAGAGGAAGGTTGAACCCACACATAATGTGAAGAAGAAAAAGAAAAGAAGGAGCAACAAAGGTAGAAAGGTATCCCTCCCAAATGATGTTGCTCCTACTACTCATTGTGATGATGATAATTGCTATACTATTGGTGCTATCAATATTTTTAATGATGAGAGTGATTATGCTTATGATATGAAAGGGCCCAAGCTTGGGGAAGCTATGTTTGATGAGGATGAAATATTTGAGAATATATTTGCTGGAATTAATGTTTGTCCCAAGCTTGGGGATGCTATGTTTAATGAAGATGATATTCTTAGCGTCCCAAGTTTTGATATGCAAAGTTGTTATGATGATAGCATGCCTCCTACTTATGATGATTATATTGATGAAAGTGGGTTTGGAAGAGTGTCAACTTTAGGAAGTAGTGATCCCACTATTTTGGAGGATGTTGAATTTTATTATGATGAATACGAAAGTGGATTTGGAAGAGTGTCAACTTTATTTAGTGATTCCACTATCTTGGGAGAAGTTTCAATCGATTATGATGAGAACGAAGTTGCTACTTATGATGATTATTGTGATGAAACTTATGCTATAAAAAGTAGTTATGATTATATTTACAAATCTTGCTATGATTATGATTACCCTTTTTCTGAACATTACTCTTTTAATGTGGAAACAATTTTTAGTGTTCAAGTCTCTTATGATACTCCTACTATTCCGAATGAGAAGAATTTTGTTTATGTGGAGAGTAGTAAATTTTCTATGCTTGTAGATCATGAAAAGAATGCTTTAGGTGCTGGTTATATTGTTGAATTCATTCATGATGCTACTGAAAATTATTATGGGGGAGGAATATATGCTTGTAGGAATTGCAATAATGTCAAGTTTCCTCTCTATGTGCTTCAAGTTTTGAACTTATGCTTGTTTTACCTTCCTATGCTTGTTGATTATTGTTCCCATAAGTTGTTTGCTCACAAAATCCCTATGCATAGGAATTGGGTTAGACTTAAATATGCTAGTCATATGCTTCAAGATGCTCCCGTTATGTTTCAATCCTTATCTTTTATGTGAGCATCATTGTCATCATCATGCCTAGCTAGAAAGGCATTAAAGAAAAGCGCTTGTTGGGAGACAACCCAATATTTACCTTTACTGTTTTTGTGTGTCCACATGATTATGCTACTGTAGTAATCATGTTTTATAGCTTTTGTTTCAATAAAGTGCCAAGTAAGACCTTTAGGATAGCTTACGGTGATAGTTGTGTTGATCCTGCTGAAAATCAGAAACTTTTGCACCTAGTAAATTAGTTTTGTTAATTCACAGAAACGTTCTTCTGATCTGATTCTTTTTGTTCTGGATTGGTACCGAAATTTCTTAGGACTTACTAATTTAGTAGGATTTTTGGAGTTCCAGAAGTACACTTTTGATACAGATTACTACAGACTGTTCTGTTTTTGACAGATTCTGTTTTCTATGTGTTGTTTGCTTATTTTGATGAATCTATGAGTAGTATCGAAGGGTATGAACCATAGATAAGTTGGAGTACAGTAGATATTACACCAATATGAATTTATAATGAGTTCTTTACAGTACCTAAGTGCTGGTTTTATTTTCTTATACTAACGGAGCTTACAAGTTTTCTGTTGAGTTTTGTGTTGTGAAGTTTTCAAGTTTTGGGTAAAGATTCGATGGACTATGGAATAAGGAGTGGCAAGAGCCTAAGCTTGGGGATGCCCAAGGCACCCCAAGGTAATATTCAAGGAAGAATCAAGTGCCTAAGCTTGGGGATGCCCCGGAAGGCATCCCCTCTTTCGTCCTCGTTCATCGGTAACTTTAATTGGAGCTATATTTTTATTCACCACATGATATGTGTTTTGCTTGGAGCGTCATTTTATTTTGTTAGTATTTGTTTGCTGTTAGTTAGAATAATGTTTTTCATCTTTATTTTCAATAAAAATGTCAAGGATAGCCTTTGCGATGCTTATTTTGCTAGTATACATGTTGCTGTTTGAAAACAGAAAGTTTACCGCTGTTGCAAAAATTCCCTAGAAAAGTCAGAGAACGGTATAATGTTGAAACTTTTTGCATATTGATATATGATAAATTTATTACAGTGGGAATGTTTTCTTATAATTTTTGGAGTTAGGGAAGTATGATGAATCTTTCATTCTTTACAGACTGTACTGTTTTGACAGATTGCTGTTATGTTTGCATTGTTTGCATATGTTTGCTTGTTTAATGATTCTATTTGAGGATAGGAGTATTAAATATTCAGAGACATTTAGTATGCAATTTTGAATAATAATTTTAGTGATTTGTTACAGTAGAAAATGATAAGGTTTTGCATTGGTTTATACTAACCTATCTCACGGGTTCTTGTTGAGTTTGTTGTGGATGAAGCTTTTGATAAAAAGAGAAACCATGATATGAGAGGAATTAAGGACACACAAAAGTTCAAGATTGGGGATGCCCAAGGCACCCCAAGATAATATTTCAAGAAGTCTCAAGCATCTAAGCTTGGGGATGCCCCGGTAGGCATCCCACCTTTCTTCTTCAACAACTATCGGTTAGTATCGGTTGAGCCTAAGTTTTTGCTTCTTCGCATGAGTTGTGCTATCCTTGCAATGTCATTTTATTTTGTTTTGCTTGCTGTTTGAATGCAATACCAAGATCTGAAACTCTTTAATGTTAGAGAGTCTTCGCATAGTTACATAATTATTTAGCTACTCATTGATCTTCACTTATATCTTTCGGAGTAGTTTGTCATTTGCTCTAGTGCATCACTTATATCTTTTAGAGCACGGTGGTGGTTATATTTTGTAGAAATTGCTAGTCTCTCATGCTTCACTTATATATTTTTGAGAGTCTTTTAGAACAGCATGGTATTTTCTATGGTTATAAAGTTGGTCCTAGAATGATGAGCATCCAAGTTGGGTATAATAAAAACTATCATAGAAAAAGAATTGGATGCTATGATCAATATGATGCTTGTTAATTGTTTTGAGATATGGAGGTAGTGATATTAGAGTCATGCTAGTTGATGTGATTATGAAAAATGCGTGTGTTGAGGTTTGTTATTCCCGTAGCATGCATGTATGGTGAACCGCTTTGTGATGAAGTTGGAGCACAATTTTATTTATTGATTGTCTTCCTTATGAGTGGCGGTCGGGGACGAGCGATGGTCTTTTCCTACCAATCTATCCCCTAGGAGCATGCGCGTAATGCTTTGGTTTTTGATGACTTCTAGATTTTTGCAACAAGTACGTGAGTTCTTTTGACTAATGTTGAGTCCATGGATTATACGCGCCTCACCCTTCCATTATTGCTAGCCTCTCTTGTGCCGCGCAACTTTCATCGGTACCATACACCCACCATTTACCTTCCTCAAAACAGCCACCATACCTACCTACTATGTCATTTCCATAGCCATTCCGAGATATATTGCCATGCAACTTTCCACCGTTCCGTTCATATGAAACGCATTACTTTTGTCATATTGCTCTTTGCATGATCATGTAGTTGACAATGTATTTGTGGCAAGGCCACCTTCATAATTTTCATACATGTCACTCTTGATTCATTGCATATCCCGGTACACCACCGGAGGCATTCATATAGAGTCATATCTTGTTCTAGCTTTGAGTTGTAATTCTTAAGTTGTGAATCCTTAAAAGTGTGATGATCTTCTTTATTAGAACATTGTCCCAGTGAGGAAAGGATGATGAAGACTATGATTCCCCCACAAGTCGGGATGTGACTTCGGACTTTACAAAAAAAAAGTGAAAGGCCAAAAAAAAGAAAGGCCAAAGAAAAAAAGAAAAAATAATAAAATGAGAGAAAAAGAGAGAAGGGACAATGCTACAATCTCTTTTTCCACACTTGTGCTTCAAAGTAGCACCATGATCTTCATGATAGAGAGTCTCATATGTTGTCACTTTCATATACTAGTGGGACTTTTCATTATAGAACTTGGCTTGTATATTCCAATGACGGGCTTCCTCAAAGTGCCCTAGGTCTTCTTGAGCAAGCAAGTTGGATGCACATCCACTTAGTTTCTTTTGTTGAGCTTTCATATATTTATAGCTCTAGTGCGTCCGTTGCATGGCAATCCCTACTCACTCACATTGATATCTATTAATGGGCATCTCCATAGCACATTGATACGCCTAGTTGATGTGAGACTATATTCTCCATTTTTGTCTTCTCCACAACCACCATTCTATTCCACATATAGTGTTATGTCCATGGCTCACGCTCATGTATTGCGTGAAAGTTGAAAGAGTTTGAGATTATTAAAGTATGAAACAATTGCTTGGCTTGTCATAGAGGTTGTGCATGATTAAATACTTTGTGTGATTAAGATAGAGCAACAGCCAGACTATATGATTTTGTAGGGATAACTTTCTTTAGCCATGTTATTTTGAGAAGACATGATTACTTTGATTAGTATGCTTGAAGTATCACCATTTTCATGTTAATATGAACCTTTATTTTGTATCATTTGGATCTGAACATTCATGCCACAATAAGAAAATTACATTGAGAATTATGCTAGGTAGCATTCCACATCAAAAATTCTGTTTTTATCATTTACCTACTCGAGGACGAGCAGGAATTAAGCTTGGGGATGCTTGATACGTCTCCAATGTATCTATAATTTTTGATTGTTCCATGCTATTATATTACCCCTTTTGGATGTATGGGATTTATTATACACTTTTATATCATTTTTGGGACTAACCTATTAACCGGAGGCCCAGCCCATATTGTTGTTTTATTGCCTGTTTCAGTATTTCGAGGAAAAGGAATATCAAACGGAGTCCAAACGGAATGAAACCTTCGGGAACGTTATTTTTTGGAAGAATATGATCCTGGAGACTTCGAGTTCACGTCAGAAGATCCTTGAGGCAGCCACGAGATAGGAGGCCGCCCCCCTGTAGGGCGTGCCCCCTATCTCATGGGCCCCTCGAGCTCCTCCCGGCCGACTTCTTTCGCCTATATATACCTACGTACCCTAAAACCATTAAAAATCAAGATATATCGGGAGTTTCGCCGCCGCAAGCCTCTGTAGCCACCAAAAACCTCTCGGGAGCCCGTTCCGGCACCCTGCCAGAGGGGGAATCCATCACCGGTGGCCATCTTCATCATCCCGGCACTCTCCATGACGAGGAGGGAGTAGTTCACCCTCGGGGCTGAGGGTATGTACTAGTAGCGATGTGTTTCATCTCTCTCTCTTGTGTTCTCTCTCGTGTTCCCTCTATGGCACGATCTTGATGTATCCCGAGCTTTGCTATTGTAGTTGGATCTTATGATGTTTCTCCCCCTCTACTCTCTTGTGATGAATTGAGTTTCCCCTTTGAAGTTATCTTATCGGATTGATTCTTTTATGAGAACACTTCATGTATGTCTTGTCGTGCTTATCTATGATGACAATGGGATATCATGTGCCTCTTGATGTATGTTTTGGTGACCAACTTGCGAGTTCAGCCCATGAACCTATGCATAGGGGTTGGCACACGTTCTTGACTCTTCGGTAGAAACTTTGGGGCACTCTTTGAAGTACTTTGTGTTGGTGGGATGAATCTGAGATTGTGTGATGCATATCGTATAATCATGCCCACGGATACTTGAAGTGACAATGGAGTATCTGAAGGAAATATGCCCTAGAGGCAATAATAAAGTTATTATTTATTTCCTCATATCATGATAAATGTCTATTATTCATGCTAGAATTGTATTAACCAGAAACATGATACATGTGTGAATACATAGACAAACATAGTGTCACTAGTATGCCTCTACTTGACTAGCTCATTGATCAAAGATGGTTGTGTTTCCTGACCATAGGCATGTGTTGTCATTTGATTAATGGGATCACATCATTATGAGAATGATGTGATTGACTTGACCCATTCCGTTAGCTTAGCACTTGATCGTTTAGTATGTTGCTATTGCTTTCTTCATGACTTATACATGTTCCTGTAACTATGAGATTATGCAACTCCCGTTTACCGGAGGAACACTTTGGGTACTACCAAACGTCACAACGTAACTGGGTGATTATAAAGGAGTACTACAGGTGTCTCCGAAGGTACATGTTGAGTTGGCGTATTTCGAGATTAGGTTTTGTCACTCCGATTGTCGGAGAGGTATCTCTGGGCCCTCTCAGTAATGCACATCATTATAAGCCTTGCAAGCAATGTAACCAATGAGTTGGTTACGGGATGATGCATTACAGAACGAGTAAAGAGACTTGCCGGTGACGAGATTGAACTAGGTATTGGATACCGACGATCGAATCTCGGGCAAGTAACATACCGATGACAAAGGGAACAAAGTATGATGTTATGCGGTTTGACCGATAAAGATCTTCGTAGAATATGTAGGAACCAATATGGGCATCCAGGTCCCGCTATTGGTTATTGACCGAGAATGGTTTTAGGTCATGTCTACATAGTTCTCGAACCCGTAGGGTCCGCACGCTCAACGTTTCGATGACAGTTTTATTATGAGTTTATAAGTTTTGATGTACCGAAGTTTGTTCGGAGTCCCGGATGTGATCACGGACATGACGAGGAGTCTCGAAATGGTTGAGACATAAAGATTGATATATTGGACGGATATATTTGGACACCGGAAAGGTTCCGGATGAGATTGGGACTATACCGGAGTTCCGGGAGGTTACCGGAAACCCCCGGTAAGTATATGGGCCTTATTGGGCCTTAGTGGAAAGGAGGGAGAAGGAGCAAAGGAGGGGGCGCCCCCCCCCCAAGCCCAATCCGAATTGGGAGGGGGGCAAGCCCCCCCTTTCCTTCTTCCCTCCCCTCTCTTCCTTCCCTCTCCTACTCCTAATAGGAAAGGGGGGGCCCAAACCTACTTGGAGTAGGATTGCCCCCCCTAGGGCGCGCCTCTCCCCTTGGCCGGCCCCCTCCTCCTCTCCCCCTTTATATACGGGGGAGGGGGCACCCCTAAGACACACAAGTTGATCTACGGATCGTTCCTTAGCCGTGTGCGGTGCCCCCCTCCACCATATTCCACCTCGGTCATATCGTCGCGGAGTTTAGGCAAAGCCCTGCGCCGGTAGAACATCATCATCATCACCACGCCATCGTGCTGACGGAACTCATCCCCGACGCTTTGCTGGATTGGAGCACGGGGAACGTCATCGAGCTGAACGTGTGCTGAACACGGAGGTGCCGTACGTTCGGTGCTTGGATCGGTCGGATCGTGAAGACGTACGACTACATCAACCGCGTTGTCATAATGCTTCCGCTTAACGGTCTATGAGGGTACGTAGACAACACTCTCCCCTCTCGTTGCTATGCCATCACCATGATCTTGCGTGTGCGTAGGAAATTTTTTGAAATTACTACGTTCCCCAACAGTGGCATCCGAGCCTAGGTTTTATGCGTTGATGTTATATGCACGAGTAGAACACAAGTGAGTTGTGGGCGATACAAGTCATACTGCTTACCAGCATGTCATACTTTGGTTCAGCGGTATTGTTGGATGAAGCGGCCCGGACCGACATTACGCGTACGCTTACGCGAGACTGGTTCTACCGATGTGCTTTGCACACAGGTGGCTGGCGGGTGTCAGTTTCTCCAACTTTAGTTGAACCGAGTGTGGCTACGCCCGGTCCTTGCGAAGGTTAAAACAGCACTAACTTGACAAACTATCGTTGTGGTTTTGATGCGTAGGTAAGAACGGTTCTTGCTAAGACCGTAGCAGCCACGTAAAACTTGCAACAACAAAGTAGAGGACATCTAACTTGTTTTTGCAGGGCAAGTTGTGATGTGATATGGTCAAGACGTGATGATATATTTATTTTATGAGATGATCATGTTTTGTAACCGAAGTTATCGGTAACTGGCAGAAGCCATATAGTT
Organism: Triticum timopheevii; assembly: GCA_963921465.1. Classification (NCBI taxonomy): domain Eukaryota; kingdom Viridiplantae; phylum Streptophyta; class Magnoliopsida; order Poales; family Poaceae; genus Triticum; species Triticum timopheevii. The sequence continues at coordinate 242,849,677 of OY997274.1, read as the reverse complement.
GTCGCTTTATTGTATGAAATGCAAACGCCCTGTAATTGCTTTACTTTATCACTAAGCGGTAGCGATAGTCGTAGAAGCAATAGATGGCTTAAACGACAATGATGCTATGATGGAGATCAAGGTGTCACGCCGGTGACGATGGTGATCACGACGGTGCTTCAGAGATGGAGATCACAAGCACAAGATGGTGATGGCCATATCATATCACTTATATTGATTGCATGTGATGTTTATCCTTTATGCATCTTATCTTGCTTTGATTGACGGTAGCATTTTAAGATGATCTCTCACTAAAAATTATCAAGAAGTGTTCTCCCTGAATATGCACCATTGCCAAAGTTCGTCGTGCCCAGACACCACGTGATGATCGGGTGTGATAAGCTCTACGTCCATCTACAACAGGTGCAAGCCAGTTTTGCACACGCAGAATATTCAGGTTATACTTGACAAGCCTAGCATATGCAGATATGGCCTCGGAACACGGAGACCGAAAGGTCGAGCGTGAATCATATAGTAGATATGATCAACATAGTGATGTTCACCATTGAAAACTACTCCATCTCACGTGATGATCGGTTATGGTTTAGTTGATTTGGATCATGTAATCACTTAGATGACTAGAGAGATATCTGTCTAAGTGGGAGTTCTTAAGTAATATGATTAATTGAACTTAAATTTATCATGAACTTAGTACCTGATAGTATTTTGCTTGTCTATGTTTGTTGTAGATAGATGGCTCGTGCTGTTGTTCCGTTGAATTTTAATGCGTTCCTAGAGAAAGCAAAGTTGAAAGATGATGGTAGCAATTACACGAACTGGGTCCGTAACTTGAGGATTATCCTCATTGCTGCACAGAAGAATTACGTCCTGGAAGCACCGCTGGGTGCCAGGCCTGTTGCAGGAGCAACGCCAGATGTTGTGAATGTCTGGCAGAGCAAAGCTGATGACTACTCTATAGTTCAGTGTGCCATGCTTTACGGCTTAGAACCGGGTCTTCAACGATGTTTTGAACGTCATGGAGCATATGAGATGTTCCAGAAGTTGAAGTTAATATTTCAAGCAAATGCCCGGATTGAGAGATATGAAGTCTCCAATAAGTTCTACGGCTGCAAGATGGAGGAGAATAGTTCTGTCAGTGAGCATATACACAAAATGTCTGGGTATAATAATCACTTGATTCAATTGGGAGTTAATCTTCCGGATGATAGCGTCATTGACAGAATTCTCCAATCACTGCCACCAAGCTACAAGAGCTTTGTGATGAACTATAATATGCAAGGGATGAACAAGACAATTCCCGAGCTCTTCGCAATGCTAAAGGCTGCGGAGGTAGAAATCAAGAAGGAGCATCAAGTGTTGATGGTCAACAAGACCACTAGTTTCAAGAAAAAGGGCAAAAGGGAAGAAGAGGGGGAACTTCAAGAAGAACAGCAAGCAAGTTGCTGCTCAAGAGAAGAAACCCAAGTCTGGACCTAAGCCTGAAACTGAGTGCTTCTACTGCAAGCAAACTGGTCACTGGAAGCGGAACTGCCCCAAGTATTTGGCGGATAAGAAGTATGGCAAAGTGAACAAAGGTATATGTGATATACATGTTATTGATGTGTACCTAACTAGAGCTCGTAGTAGTACCTGGGTATTTGATACTGGTTCTGTTGCTAATATTTGCAACTCGAAACAGGGACTACGGAATAAGTGAGCACTGGCCAAGGACGAGGTGACGATGCGCGTGGGAAATGGTTCCAAAGTCGATGTGATCGCGGTCGGCACGCTACCTCTACATCTACCTTCGGGATTAGTTTTAGACCTTAATAATTGTTATTTGGTGCCAGCTTTGAGCTTGAACATTATATCTGGATCTTGTTTGATGCGAGACGGTTATTCATTTAAATCAGAGAATAATGGTTGTTCTATTTATATGAGTAATATCTTTTATGGTCATGCACCCTTGAAGAGTGGTCTATTTTTATTGAATCTCGATAGTAGTGATACACATAATCATAATGTCGAAGCCAAAAGATGCAGAGTTGATAATGATAGTGCAACTTATTTGTGGCACTGCCGTTTAGGTCATATCGGTATAAAGCGCATGAAGAAACTCCATACTGATGGACTTTTGGAATCACTTGATTATGAATCACTTGGTACTTGCGAACCGTGCCTCATGGGCAAGATGACTAAAACACCGTTCTCCGGTACTATGGAGAGAGCAACAGATTTGTTGGAAATCATACATACAGATGTATGTGGACCGATGAATATTGAAGCTCGTGGCGGATATCGTTATTTTCTCACCTTCACAGATGATTTGAGCAGATATGGGTATATCTACTTAATGAAACACAAGTCTGAAACATTTGAAAAGTTTAAAGAATTTCAGAGTGAAGTGGAAAATCATCGTAACAAGAAAATTAAGTTTCTACGATCTGATCGTGGAGGAGAATATTTGAGTTACGAGTTTGGTTTACATTTGAAACAATGCGGAATAGTTTCGCAACTCACGCCACCCGGAACACCACAACGAAATGGTGTGTCCGAACGTTGTAATCGCACTTTACCAGATATGGTGCGATCTATGATGTCTCTTACTGATTTACCGCTATCGTTTTGGGGTTATGCTTTAGAGACGGCTGCATTCACATTGAATAGGGCACCATCAAAATCCGTTGAGACGACGCCTTATGAACTGTGGTTTGGCAAGAAACCAAAGTTGTCATTTCTTAAACTTTGGGGCTGCGATGCTTATGTAAAGAAACTTCAACCAGATAAGCTCGAACCCAAATCGGAGAAATGTGTCTTCATAGGATACCCAAAAGAGACTGTTGGGTACACCTTCTATCACAGATCCGAAGGCAAGACATTCATTGCTAAGAATGGATCCTTTCTAGAAAAAGAGTTTCTCTCAAAAGAAGTGAGTGGGAGGAAAGTAGAACTTGATGAGATAACTATGTCTGCTCCCTTATTAGAAAGTAGTTCATCACAGAAATCAGTTCATGTGACATCTACACCAATTAGTGAGGAAGTTACTGATATTGATCATGAAACTTCAGATCAAGTTTCTACTGAACCTCGTAGGTCTACCAGAGTAAGATCTGCACCAGAGTGGTACAGTAATCCTATTCTGGAAGTCATGTTACTTGACCATGATGAACCTACGAACTATGAGGAAGCGATGATGAGCCCAGATTCCACAAGATGGCTAGAAGCCATGAAATCTAAGATATGATCCATGTATGAGAACAAAGTATGGACTTTGGTTGACTTGCCCGATGATCGGCAAGCCATTGAGAATAAATGGATTTTTAAGAAGAAGACTGACGCTAACGGTAATGTAACTGTCTATAAAGCTCGACTTGTTGCGAAAGGTTTTCGACAAGTTCAAGGGGTTGACTACGATGAGACTTTCTCACCTGTAGCGATGCTTAAGTCTGTCCGAATCATGTTAGCGATTGCCGCATTTTATGATTATGAAATTTGGCAGATGGATGTCAAAACTGCATTCCTGAATGGATTTCTAGAAGAAGAGTTGTATATGATGCAAACGGAGGGTTTTGTCGATCCTAAGGGAGCTAACAAAGTGTGCAAGCTCCAGCGATCAATCTATGGTCTGGTGCAAGCCTCTCGGAGTTGGAATAAACGCTTTGATAGTGTGATCAAAGCATATGGTTTTATACAGATTTTTGGAGAAGCCTGTATTTACAAGAAAGTGAGTGGGAGCTCTGTAGCATTTCTAATATTATATGTGGATGACATATTGTTGATTGGAAATGATATAGAATTTCTGGATAGCATAAAAGGATACTTGAATAAAAGTTTTTCAATGAAAGACCTCGGTGAAGCTGCTTACATATTGGGCATTAAGATCTATAGAGATAGATCAAGACGCTTGATTGGACTTTCACAATGCACGTACCTTGATAAAGTGTTGAAAAGGTTCAATATGGATCAGGCAAAGAAAGGGTTCTTGCCTATATTACAAGGTATAAAGTTGAGTCAGACTCAATGCCCGACCACTGCAGAAGATAGAGAGAAAATGAAAGGAGTTCTCTATGCTTCAGCCATAGGCTCTATCATGTATGCAATGCTGTGTACTAGACCTGATGTGTGCCTTGCTATTAGTTTGGCAGGGAGGTACCAAAGTAATCCAGGAGTGGGTCACTGGACAGCGGTCAAGAACATCCTGAAATACCTGAAAAGGACTAAGGATATGTTTCTCGTATATGGAGATGACAAAGAGCTAGTCGTAAATGGTTACGTCGATGCAAGCTTTGACACTGATCCGGACGATTCTAAATCACAAACCGGATACGTATTTTTATTGAACGGTGGAGCTGTAAGTTGGTGCAGTTCTAAACAAAGCGTTGTGGCGGGATCTACATGTGAAGCGGAGTACATAGCTGCTTCGGAAGCAGCAAATGAAGGAGTCTGGATGAAGGAGTTCATTTCCGATCTAGGTGCTATACCTAGTGCATCGGGACCAATGAAGATCTTCTGTGACAATACTGGTGCAATTGCCTTGGCAAAGGAATCTAGATTTCACAAGAGGACCAAGCACATCAAGAGACGCTTCAATTCCATCCGGGACCAAGTCCAAGTGGGAGAAATAGAGGTTTGCAAGATACATACGGATCTGAATGTTGCAAACCCGTTGACTAACCCTCTCTCACGAGCAAAACATGATCAGCACCAAGACTCCATGGGTGTTAGAATCATTATTGTGTAATCTAGATTATTGACTCTAGTGCAAGTGGGAGACTGAAGGAAATATGCCCTAGAGACAATAATAAAGTTATTATTTATTTCCTCATATCATGATAAATGTTTATTATTCATGCTAGAATTGTATTAACCGGAAACATGATACATGTGTGAATACATAGACAAACATAGTGTCACTAGTATGCCTCTACTTGACTAGCTCATTGATCAAAGATGGTTGTGTTTCCTGACCATAGGCATGTGTTGTCATTCGATTAATGGGATCACATCATTAGGAGAATGATGTGATTGACTTGACCCATTCCGTTAGCTTAGCACTTGATCGTTTAGTATGTTGCTATTGCTTTCTTCATGACTTATACAAAGTTCCTACAACTATGAGATTGTGCAACTCCCGTTTACCGGAGGAACACTTTGTGTGCTACCAAACATCAGAATGTAACTGGGTGATTATAAAGGTGCTCTATAGGTGTCTCCAAAGGTACATGTTGAGTTGGCATAATTCGAGATTAGGTTTTGTCACTCCGATTGTCGGAGAGGTATCTCTGGGCCCTCTCGGTAATACACATCACTTAAGCCTTGCAAGCATTGTAACTAATGAGTTAGTTACGGGATGATATATTACGGAACGAGTAAAGAGACTTGCCGGTAACGATATTGAACTAGGTGTTGGATACTGACGATCGAATCTCGGGCAAGTAACATACCGATGACAAAGGGAACAACGTATGTTGTTATGCGGTTTGACCGATAAAGATCTTCGTAGAATATGTGGGAACCAATATGAACATCCAAGTTCCACTATTGGTTATTGACCGAGAATAGTTCTAAGTCATGTCTACATAGTTCTCGAACCCGTAGGGTCCGCACGCTTAACGTTACGATGACAGTTTTATTATGAGTTTATAAGTTTTGATGTAGCGAAGTTTGTACGGAGTCCCGGATGTGATCACGGACATGACGAGGAGTCTCGAAATGGTCGAGACATAAAGATTGATATATTGGACGGATATATTTGGACACCGGAAAGGTTCCGGATGAGATTGGGACTATACCGGAGTTTCGGGAGGTTACCGGAACCCCCCGGTAAGTATATGGGCCTTATTGGGCCTTAGTGGAAAGGAGGGAGAAGGAGCAAAGGAGGGGGCGCCCCCCCCCCCCCCAAGCCCAATCCGAATTGGGAGGGGGGCCGCCCCCCCCCCCCTTTCCTTCTTCCCTCCCCTCTCTTCCTTCCCTCTCCTACTCCTAATAGGAAAGGGGGGGGCAAACCTACTTGAAGTAGGATTGCCCCCCCTAGGGCGCGCCTCTCCCCTTGGCCGGCCCCCTCCTCCTCTCCCCCTTTATATACGGGGGAGGGGGGCACCCCTAAGACACACAAGTTGATCTACGGATCGTTCCTTAGCCGTGTGCGGTGCCCCCCTCCACCATATTCCACGTCGATCATATCGTCGCGGAGTTTAGGCGAAGCCCTGCGCTGGTAGAACATCATCATTGTCACCACGCCGTCGTGCTGACGGAACTCATCCCCGACGCTTTGCTGGATTGGAGCATGGGGAACGTCATCGAGCTGAACGTGTGCTGAACACGGAGGTGCCGTACGTTCGGTGCTTGGATCGGTCGGATCGTGAAGACGTACGACTACATCAATCGCGTTGTCATAACGCTTCCGCTTAACGGTCTACGAGGTATACAACACTCTCCCCTCTCGTTGCTATGCCATCACCATGATCTTGCGTGTGCATAGGAAATTTTTTGAAATTACTACGTTCCCCAACAGTATCTAGGTGACATTAGGGTTTTGGTTTATTTGTATCTTAAGGTGTTATTCTAGTACAAACTCTTTTATAGATCGATCCGAAAGAATAACTTTGAGGTGGTTTCGTACCCTACCATAATCACTACATTTGTTCTCCGCTACTAGTGGCTTTGGAGTGACTCTTTGTTGCATGTTGAGGGATTGTTATATGATCTATCTATGTTATTATTGTTGAGAGAACTTGCACTAGTGAAAGTATGAACCCTAGGCCTTGTTTCCTATTATTGCAATACCGTTTACGCTCACTTTTATCATTAGTTACCTTGCTGTTTTTATATTTTCAGATTACAAATACCTTTATCTACTATCTATTTTGCACTTGTATCACCATCTCTTCGCCGAACTAGTACACCTATACAATTTACCATTGTATTGGGTGTGTTGGGGACACAAGACACTTTTTGTTATTTGGTTGCAGGGTTGTTTGAGAGAGACCATCTTCATCCTACGCCTCCCACGGATTGATAAACCTTAGGTCATCCACTTGAGGGAAATTTGCTACTGTCCTACAAACCTGTGCACTTGCAGGCCCAACAACGTCTACAAGAAGAAGGTTGTGTAGTAGACATCAAGTTGTCCACCTGGAGGTCGCGCTCGCTGCGAGCCACCTCGCCCTGCAAGAATTCGTCAACCTACAAATCCACGTGTATGAGGAAATCGTGTACATAGGTATCTACAAGGCCAGTGAGGATGTTGCGGCGTTGGCCTTTGTCAACCGGTTGGAAGCATTGGACGCCTTTGTTGAGAAGCACCTTCACCTCGCCAGAAAAGCCGCCGGTCGGTGGCCCGACGCACAGAGTCGAGGAGGAGGAGGTCGTACGTTGATGGATGCATTTTTCTTCTTGCTTCCTATAACCACCACTACGATCGTATCATCATGGCCTTAATACTTATTGCGCTATTGCATTCTCGTTCCAGTCAATACAGACATGTGCGATCCATTTGCTCACATTTGGGGGCAATTATATGCGTCACTTTAACTAGTACTCCATCCATCAATTTATAAGTTGTGCTTACCTTTTCCATCAACTTCGTGCAAAGCACGGGCATCTTGCTAGAAACATTACAACATGTCAAACCGCATGTGACCAAACCGACGATGCGCCAACCTAGCTACTACACTACTTATCTGGCTGGAAAAAACCCTCCCTAGCATTTCCAATCGTTATTTCTATCTATCGATCGTGCCAAGGAGCAGAACCAAATGTTACAATTTATACATGTTTCTCTACTCCTATTAAAGACTCAGTTGGTGATGGTGGTGTGTCTTCCATCCGTCATTTCTGACCATTAGAGCAGTTTTGCAACAATAGCCCACTTCTCTGCTCCAATTTGCAGAAAACCCCTTATTATCTTGAAAGCAACCACATCCCTCCCTCACCTCATAAAAACAACCTGAGAAATATATTTTGAGTGAAAAGTAATATATTTTTAGTGGTATATATGTTATATCAAAACAAGAGTGTTTTCTTTCAAGTTTGTGAACAAGTACTATTCTACTTTGGCTCTGTCGCAATGCACGAGCACATTGCTAGTAAAAGAAAAAGGCCGGCCACGTTCGCGTCACACCCTCACACGCGCGGGAATCGGGAGTACTCCACGGCCCGTCCGGCACGCCACATAGCTAGGGAACGTGTGTTGCCTAGCACTTTCACTTTCATGTGGAACCGCAGTTGAGCAAACCGACTATCGGCAAACCAAACCGCCGCGTTGGAAATAAGAAACGAGGAGGGGAAGATCTAGCTGTAGCACGGAAGCCAAGAAATTTGGTATCAGATGGGACTCGTTGATAGAGTAGGATCACTCCGTACTACTACTCCAACTAGTACGAAGTTTGTACTACAACTAGTAATACCACTATACAACTAGGTACGTGCACGGCACAACATCGTAGGAAAAAATTGAAAGATCTTGTTTTGGGTGATTTATCTTTTTTTTCATTCAACGTAGTATGAATAATATGATATGGGGGGCACCCATGAAGCTTATGTGGCTTGGTTGCATGGCACTAAATAGATAATGTGTTTAGAGTGCACTCCACTAAATAGATACTTTGGATCCATTGCAACGCACAGGCCGGCACATTGGTAGTAGTAAGAGACAAATTCCGAGTTTGGCACGAGTTCTTACATCGGGAGAACCACATGGCCTGGCACAGGAGTTACATTTCCCTCTTAGGGCCCACGGGACCAAGCTTCGGTGGCTTAGTGCACCGGCCTATGACTCGATGACATGTGGACCTTAAATGCGGCTGGCCCACATGTCATTCTCATGAAAGCCGAGCGACGGTGGGACCGAGAGGGGTGAGGCGTAGGTCGGCGGACGAGGCTTGCCTGCTCCCCTCCCATGCTCCTATACGTACTCCCGCACCACTAATTTTCATCCAACGGTTATAATATATTTCCTCGTGTGGGTCATCTATAGCCTCAAAGAAAGGTAAACAAAGATCGTATTTCTAGGAAATAGTTTCCTGCATGAATCTATACACGCATGCAAGACCCTTTCCTTTCCTGCTCGTCCTCCTCTGGATCATCAGCTGCATTGACAATGTCGGTACCAACGCCAAAGCATCGCAACAGGTGCCTGCCTAAGCCATGTAGCACACTGTAGCGCCAGCAAGTACCACCTCCTCCATGCCAACATCAGCGTCTGGGCCATGCACATGCAGTTGCTCCCATAGTATTTTACCTGCATGTTCGATAGTAGTACCACACCTATCTTGGACGATACCATGGAGCTTGTGGCCAAGAAAAGTCTCTGCCCGGCCGGCGCATGTCGAGCTGCTTGACTGTTGTGACGTGTCGCACAACATTTACTAGCTCACCCTCCGGATGAGTGGCAGAGTGTTGCTACTGGTTGTCAGTGGTGCAACGGCAACGATGGTCGGGTGGGAGCTCGGGTGGGAGCCAGTGATCTACCCAGGGCACATAACTCGACTTGGGCTCAAGATTCCGACCGCTTGCACCGTTTCGAGGATGTACCACTCAGCGACGAGGCTGGAATGCTAGATATATATAGGTGTGTGCTCGTGGGCGGGAGGAACCTGCTCAACGGATACCGGTCTGTGACGTGATGTACTCTACATAGTTGAGCCAGTGATCCTAGAGGTGTTCCTGCTGTTGTACGTTGACGCGTGGCTCAACGGCGTGCACCCATGTGCCAGCATAGGACGGTACGGGGAAGCGGCATTGGTGTGGTTCGAGATGCCTAGTTGGTCGTTGTCGCGGTTGTCGTGGTTCTAAGACTGATAGTAGAAAGGGGGGTAGGTATGGAGAGGCAGGATCTCAGCTATGGTGAAGGTGTACACACGGGGTTTACGAGTTCAGGCCCTTCTCGGTGGAAGTAATAGCCCTACGTCTCGGTGCCCGGAGACGGTCGATTGGATTATATGGGTGTGATGTTACAGGGAGTGCGAACCCTTGTGCCAGAGGAGGGGGTGGCTTATATAGAGTACGCCAGGACCCTCACCGCCCTCCATTACAAGGGACTTAATGTACATAAAGTGGGGGCATTACTGGTAATGCCAGCCTTAAGTGCTGTCAATGACCGTAAAGACTACGGAGTGAACGCCTGCTCGTTGCAATGCCGAGTGAGTCCTAATCTTCGATAGGTCAACTGATTCCTTGGGTGGTCGAGTGACAATAGGTAGGGGGACTCCTGAGTGACATGACTGTCGAGTGGATTGCACTCGACATCTTTAACTGGGGGTCCCTTGTTACCTTTTGGACTTCTTATCTTCTAGGGTAGTGACCTTGGGTAGGACATATAGGTCAGGCCTATGACCCTACCCCAGGTCTGTATCCTCATCAGTAGCCCCCGAATGGATTAAGGTTCGAGTGGAAAGTAGGTTGAAGTTGAACTTGTTCTGAGCTTTGCACCTTCGCGAGTGTTTTTCTGGAAGATGGAAAACTCACGTTGGTACTTCAGCGTCGATTTATTCGCCTTGATCCATTCAGAGAGTTGTCGACTGAACTTATAGCATCGTCTGACGAGTGATGTATTAGAGTGCAGGATCTTTGGCACGATTGACTGCAATGTATCCTGGATTTCACGGGATACGAAATTTCGGGGAAGCGTGCGGGACGGGAAGCGCCGAAGTAGGCGGAGCGGATAAACAGTGATGCCTCGATTTCCGTGCCGCCTTTTTCGCCACGTATGTTGTGCACGACTGTTGCGGGATTTGACAAGATCACCTGGTCCCATGCGTCGGCCACTCGGAAGCAACCCTTTATAAGGCGACGGGGCCGAGGCGTCTGCACTGTGCACGCCTGTTTCTCTTTCTTCTTCCTTCGCTTCTCCACCGCACCTGGCTCTTCTGCTCTCGATGCCTCCGCTCTGCCGCCATGGTGAAGGACAAGACGGTGGCGCTGGAGCGTGCGAAGAAGGCGACGGGGCGGCGAAAGGCAAGAAGCAGAACCGTGGGTCGTCATCGCGCGCGGGGTACCCGCCGGGCTGGATCCATGGCGATTGGATCCGGTCTTCACTCCAGCAAGAAGATCTCGATGAGTTGGCGGAGTCCGGGCTGATCGCCAAGGGAGCGGCAAGGCTGCCAGAGGGGGAGATGGAGCCACAGCCTCGACCGGGTGAGTGTGTACTGCTCGCCACCCACGTCGACCGGGGTTTTTCACTCCCTCCGCACCCCTTCTTCCAGGGATTCCTGAATTTCTTCGGTGCGCAACTCCACCATTTTTCTCCCAACACCATCACGTATCTGGCCGCATTCGTGTCGATGTGTGAAAACTTCTTGGGGTGTCGACCGCATTGGGGTCTTTTCAAACATATCTTCACCATCCGATCCCAGTCAGTCAAGAAAGCAAAAACGAGTGACTCAAAGACCCATGTCATCCAGATGTGTGGGGGTTTGGGTATTCAGAAGAGGCATAGGAGCACTTTTCCTGCTATGACCCTCCCTGAATCGGCCAGAGGCTGGCAGTCGACTTGGTTCTACTGCCAAGATGTCGCAACTCCAGGTCAGTCGACTGGCCTTCCCCACTTCACATTCGACCGTGTCCAGACTCCTTCTCCACTGAAAGTGACTGCTGCTGAGAACATGGAGATGAAGATGTTGGTGGAGAAAGTGGTCCAACTAATCAATGAGGGTGTCATTGGCCTGGACCTGCTGGAAGTGTTCCTCAGTCGATGCATCCAGCCTCTCCAGGCTCGTGACCATCCTATGTGGCTGTACTCTGGATCTGACGACACCGCTCGGGTCCATCCAGAAGAAGTGCCACCCAAGACCGTGGCCATGTGGTTGAGGAGCATCACAGGCAACCAGGACAACCCCAAAGGATCCAGGCGAGTCATCCCCTTCAGCGCCGACAACCAGCCCGACAAGGTATGCTCTTCATTCCGACTGTCTTGCATATATGTTCCAACTGTACTCGATCTCGACTGACTTTTACTCGACTTTTCATCTTGTAGGTTGTCACTGAGATGTATTCGATGCCCAACGGCGAACAAGCCCTGGAGCAGGACCATGAGGGAGAGGCTAGCACAAAGGAGAGTGGCGATTGGGAGTCTTCGGATGAAGAGGAGGAGGAGGACAGCGAGGAGTCGGACGACGAGGAAGAAGTCGACTCACCGTCGCGCTCCGAACACCGATCCAAGCATCACCATGACCCGGCGGGCGGGCGCGGGAAGAACGTGGCTCCGAGTACCCACACTCAAAAGCGCACTCAGACGTCGACTCCGGAGCTGACAGAGAAGGTCGACAAGCAGCCCAAGGTTGCTCCTCCCAAGGCTCGGAAGACTTTGCCGCGGATCAAGATGGACATCCCAGTTGCTTCGGGTGAGTATTTCGCTTGTGTTTACATAGGCTGACTGAAGTTTTTGTTCTGACCAACCGGATCATGTATCTTTCTAGCCCCACCTCTGCTGCCTCTGACATGGACATCGACAAAGCACCCGGAGACGAGGAGGCCACCTCTCGAGCTGGTAAGTCCGTTCGACCAGGCTTCGTTTAGTCGAGTGGATTGTCAATCGGCGGGAATTTCTGATATTTCTCCCTTTTTGTAGTTCTACAGGAGGTCGTCGTGCTCCCTGACGATGAAGAAGAAGAAGCGCCTCTAGAGGAGAGGAGGAAGAGGAGTGGGGGCTCAAGCAGGAAGAGGCTTGAAGTTCAAGTCCCACAGTCGACGCCAGCGCTTGAGGCGGTGGTCGAACGTTTCGGAGAACCGGTTCGGACCGACGTCACATTCACCAACCCGATGACAACTGATCGTGCGTCGGGATTGACTGCTCCGACTCCTGCCGCTCCAGTGCAACTCCACACGTCTGACCCAGTAACTGCTTCAACCGCCTTGTAGCCATCACTCTTTGCCGCATATCAGACCCCAGACGACTCGCCGAGTGCCGCCAGGGAGGCTCTTCGCCAGGTGAACCTTGTCATGGAGCAGGTGAAGGTGATGCACGAGGCTAGTCAGGTTGCTTACAATGCCAGCACTGCCTTGCAGACCAATGTTCAGGTCAGTGAACTCCGACTGAACTTTTGAATGTTGTTTTATATCCGATCACCCACTGGGGTGTGCCTTTGTTTAGAGTTTAGGAAATCTTCCACTCCACTCGACTCAAGATGAGTCTTAGTAAACTGTCTAGGGCAGACCCTGCTGAGTGTTGATCTGAACCAGTGGGGGCACGCTAAGTGCACCCACTGGGTGTAGTCCCCGAGACTACTGTTGAATATTTTATTCGGCAGTAGTCTTAGAGTAACTTTTCACTGTCATTGTCTCTTATTTCTGTCGACTGACACATCTCTCTCGCTGACTGCAGAGGTCTTGTGATCTTGGAGCTCGACTTTCCGAGTTAAAGAAGAAGCATATCAGCGCTGAACTTGACCTTGAACTTGCAAAGAACCTCAAGACTGCTCAACAAGAGACGGCCATCATGGGAGGTAACCACTCGACTCTTGACTATTTAGTAGCTCGCGTCTTTCACTACTTTTTCCTTCAGTCTCTTTGAACCGAGTGACTTCACACAAGCAGATGTGCATAGTGAAAACCATCAACTTCAGGCTCGTCTGAAGAGTGTTGTTTCTTTAGAGAGAATGAAGGAAGCTTTGGAGAAGAAGGACCAGGACCTTGCAACTGTTCAGAAGGAAGCACGTGAGAAGACAGCGCTTGCGAACCAGAAGCTGGCTTCAATCGGCAAATTAAAAGAGGAGAACGCGAAGTTGAAGACCGCCATCTCGGAAGCCAATCGAGAGGTAGAGCAACTGAAGAAGGACAAGGAGAACCTAACCACTAAAGTTGGAGGCCTCAGAGCCAAGACGGGCAAGTTAGAGTCCTATCTGGGACAACTTGCCGCGAAACTAGTTCTGAAGGTTGAAGGTATGGTCACTTGACTGGTTAATTGTCGTCGATTGTAGTATGTTGTAATATTGTCGACTCATTTTTTTTGCAATGGAACAGAACTTTGCCAGGACTTTGAAGCTGAAACCGGGCGGGTCGAGACAGGTCTCGACCCCATCAATTGTCCCATGAAAGATGACGTTGCGATGAACTTGCTACGACTGGAATCACGCTTGGACGGCGTTGTTGCCTATCTGGCTCGACTGAAGGCTGCGATGACCCGAGTGGACGCCGAACTCTGGCCTCAGGCGGAACTTTCTCAAGACCTCGAGTCGCTGATGACTCGACTCAATCAGATTCCTGGCCGAGTGCAAGAGTGGAAGAAGTCCTCTGCTCGCTGTGGTGCTGATGTCGCCTTGTCATTGGTTCGAGTGCACTGCAAGTAGGCTAAAGAAGACAAGCTGGCGGCCCTCAAGGTAGTGAATACTAAGAAGCACTCCTTACAGTCCTTCATGGACACCTTTCTTGAGGTAGCCACTCATATTGCCGACGGCATCGACCTTGACAGCTTCTGCGATCCAGCCAGCCCTTCTCCCGCCGAGTGACTGAAAAAACACTATGCTTCACCCTCATTTTCCTCAGAATGCCGAGTGATTTTGTAATCATTAATACTCCTTCGGGCCTGACGCCCGAGTACTTTAATCTGCGGTTAGAAACCTTTGGGCTTATCTTTGAATATGTTGTGTTTATCTTCGAGTGAAACTCGTTCTTCTCTCGGATTGGTTTTTGTTTGTTCGATGCAGCTTCTGAAGAAGAATCCGCAATCGCCCAGTTGGACGAGCCTTGAGCAGCATTGATCAGCTCATCAGCAAGGCACTCAGCAATGGTCTTGACGTTCCTGTCAGCAGTTTGCCTTGGAACCAGCCGTTGGATGGGCCTTTGACAGTGCGCACAATCTCGTCCTTCTTCTTGACGGTGCAGCCCCGGGGAGTCGTGGTCGACCTGCACCACTCGGCGGGACTGGTCAGCTTATCAGCGAGGCATTCAGCGATGGTCTTGACATTCCTGAAAGTGGCTCGCCTTGGCAACAAGCTCAATCTCGTCCTTCTTCTTGATGGTGCAACTCTGAAGTGGGGGTCGTAGTCGACCTGCACTTTGCTGTCCTTGTGGATTAGGATGGAGCGTATGGCTAAGTCCCCGAGCGAGAAGATCAGTTTTCACTCGGGATGATTTTACAAACTTAGGCGAGTACTGGACTGCAGCTAAGCCCCCGAGTGGGAGGATTGCTCACCACTCGGTAGGAATTTTCAAACTTAGGCGAGTACTGGACTGCAGCTAAGCCCCCGAGTGGGAGGATTGCTCACCACTCGGTAGGGATTTTCAAACTTAGGTGAGTACTGGACTGCAGCTAAGCCCCCGAGTGGGAGGATTACTCACCACTCGGTAGGATTTTTCAAACTTAGGCGAGTACTGGACTGTAGCTAAGCCCCGAGTGGGAGGATTGCTCACCACTCGGTAGGATTTTTCAAACTTAGGCGAGTACTGTACTGCAGCTAAGCCCCCAACTGGGAGGATTGCTCACCACTCGGTAGGATTTTTCAACCTTAGGCGAGTACTGGACCGCAGCTAAGCCCCCAAGTGGGAGGATTGCTCATCACTCGGTAGGATTTTTCAAACTTAGGCGAGTACTGGACTGCAGCTAAGCCTCCGAGTGGGGGGATTGCTCACCACTCGGTAGGATTTTTCAAACTTAGGAGAGTACTGGACTGCAGCTAAGCCCTCGAGTGGGAGGATTGCTCCCACAATCTCATCCTTCTTCTTGACGGTGCAGCCCCGAGGGGGGCATGGTCAACCCGTACCATTTGGTAGGACCTTTTAAACTTAGGCGAGTACTGGACTGCAGCTAAGCCTCCGAGTTAGAGGCTGGCTCACCACTCGGTAGGATTTTTTAACATTTAGGCGAGTACTGGACTACAACTAAGCCCCCGAGTGAGAGGCTAGCTCACCACTCGGTAGGATTTTTAACACTTAGGTGAGTATTGGACTGCAGCTAAGCCCCCGAGTGAGAGGCTGGCTCACCATTCGGTAGGATTTTTTGAAAACTTAGGCGAAACAGATTCGCAACTAAGCCTCCGAGTGAGAGGCTGGCTCACCACTCGGTAGGATTTTCTCTTCAACTTAGGCGAAACAGATTCGCAGCTAAGGCACCCACTAGGGGATTTTAGAACATGTAAAAAATGAACAACAATCATTCGGAAGACTATAAAATCATGTCTTTTGATAATCAAACTAAAAGGTACTTCTTATTACATCTCAATAGTCTGAATACTTTAAGAGTAAAAGGGGCGGAGCAGTTCCGCATTCCAAGTGCGTGGCTCATCTTTAGTGTGCTTGACATTGAAAAGACGATACGCTCCGTTGTCGAGCACTTTGGTGACGACGAAAGGGCCTTCCCAAGCAGGAGCGAGCTTGTGTGGTTTCTGCTAGTCCACTCGAAGAACCAGGTCTCCTTCCTGAAATGCCTGACCCCTTACGTTTCTGGCATGGAATCAGCGCAGGTCTTGCTGATAAATGGTCGACCGGATCAAGGCCATCTCTCTTTCCTCTTCCAGGAGATTGACTGCATCTTGCCAAGCCTCTTCTGCTTCCTCTTCTGAGAAGAGTTCGACTCGGGGCGCATTGTGGAGCAAATCACTCGGGAGTACGGCTTCAACTCCGTAGACTAAGAAGAATGGAGTTCGTCTAGTCGACCAATTAGGAGTTGTCCCCAATCCCCAAAGTACTGATGGAAGTTCATCGACCCAGGCCCCTGCTGCATGCCTGAGGTCACGCATCAACCGGGGTTTCAGTCCTTTGAGAATCAATCCATTTGCTCTCTTAGCCTGCCCAGTCGACTGAGGATAGGCAACCGAAGCATAATCGACCCTCGTGCCTTGGGAAGCACAAAAGGCTCTGAATTCGTCAGTGTCGAAGTTTGATCCATTATCCGTGATGATGCTATGTGAAACACCATATCTGGATATCAATTCTCTGATGAAACTTACAGTTGTACTTGCTTCAAGGCTTTTAATGGGCTTGGCTTCGATCCATTTGGTAAACTTGTCGACTGCCACCAGCACATGGGTAAATCCACTCCTGCCAGTCCTCAGAGGTCCAACCATGTCCAATCCCCAGACAGCGAAAGTCCAGACGAGTGGAATAGTCTTTAGAGCTGGCGCGGGTTTATGGGACATGTTGGAGTAAAACTGACAGCCTTCACATATGTCCACTATTTCTTTTGCCATCTCATTGGCACGTGGCCAGTAAAATCCGGCTCGGTATGCTTTGGCCACGATGGTCCGAGAGGATGCATGGTGACCACAGGTCCCCGAGTGAATATCATTGAGGATCATTCGGCCTTCTTCTGGTGTGATGCACTTCTGGCAGACTCTAGTTACACTTTCTCTGAACAACTGACATTTTATCACGGTAAAGGCTTTAGATCATCGGACGATCTGTCGAGTCTCTTCTTCATCCTCTGGAAGTTCTTTTCTAAGAATGTATGCAATGTACGGCATTGTCCAGTCGGGAGTGATGACCAAAACCTCCATGACTAAGTCGACCACGGCTGGGATTTCGACTTCAGTCAGATCTGTGGCGCTCTTGGGCTGTGGGGACTCTTCAGTGAAAGGATCTTTCTGAACTGAAGGTGAATGAATGTGTTCCAAAAACACATTGCTGGGAATGGCCTCTCTCTTTGAACCTATCTTTGCCAACTCATCTGCAGCTTGATTTTTCAGTCGGGGTATATGGTGACGCTCCAACCCTTCAAACTTCTTTTCCAGGTTTCTTACTGCATTGCAATAACCAGTCATGGCCGGGCTCCTGACATCCCACTCTTTCGTCACTTGATTAACCACCAAATCTGAGTCTCCATAGATCATAAGGCGACGGACGCCAAGTGAAATGGCCATATGCAACCCGTATAAAAGTGCTTCATATTCAACTTCGTGATTGAAGGAATCAAAATGAATCTGGAGAACATAGCTAAGCTTGTCTCCACGGGGAGATACCAATACTACCCCAGCACCTGAACCATTCAGCATCTTGGAGCCATTGAAGAACATAGTCCAATGCTCCGAGTGAACTTGAGTCGGCAATTGCTGCTCAATCCACTCGGCAAGGAAATCTGCGATTGCTTGGGACTTGATAGCTTTCTTTGCCTCAAACTTGATATCCAATGGAAGGAGTTCAATCGCCCATTTTGCCACTCGACCGGTTGCATCTCTCTTGTTCAGAATTTCAGATAGTGGTGCATGCTGACGACTGTAATGGAGTGATCAGAGAAATAATGTGCAACCTTCTTCATGGTCATGTAGATTCCATAGACAAGCTTCTGATAGTGTGGATCAGTGGCGAAGCTAGCATGAGATTACGCCTAGGGCTAAGCTAGCTTGAGTGATACACTCTAGTGGTTTTATATGTTGTGTATGAAAAGGAATTACAAAGGATATTGGTATTACGCCTAGGGCTATAGCCCCAATTGCCCTAGGATTGTCTCCGCCACTGGTGTGAATATCGTTGCTTGGATGGATTCAAAACTTCAGAGAGATAATATACTGGGCGCTGAACCTTGTAAGCCTTTCCTTCTTCTTCTCGCTCGATCGTGAGTACTGTACTGACAACTTTTCCAGTGGCTGCAATATAAAGTAGTAAAGGCTCTTTGCTGATTGGCGCAGCAAGCACCGGGTGGGTGGAGAGCAAGGTTTTGAGCTCTGCAAACATTGCATCAGCTTCCTCTGTCCACTCGAACTTATCAGATTTCTTCATCAATCGTTAAAGAGGTAAGACCTTTTCGCCGAGACAAGAAATGAATCGACTCAAGGCGGCCAAACAACTAGTCAGCTTCTGAACGTCATGCACACGCACAGGGCGTTTCATTCGGAGGATGGTATCAACTTTTTCTAGATTGGCGTCAATCCCTCGTTCGGAAATGAGAAAACCGAGTAACTTTCCACCTGGAACTCCGAATGTGCACTTTGACGGATTAAGCTTGATATCGTACCTTCTTAGGTTGGTAAAGGTTTCTGCGAGGTCAGTCGGTAGGTCGGAACCTTTGCGAGACTTGACCACAATGTCATCCATGTATGCTTCCACATTCCGACTGATTTGAGTGAGCAGGCACTTTTGAATCATTCTCATGAATGTGGCTCCGGCATTTTTAAGACCAAATGGCATGGTGACATAGCAAAAGCACCCGAATGGGGTGATGAAGGCTGTTTTTATTTCATCGGGACCATACAGTCGGATCTGATGATACCCGGAATATGCATCTAAAAAAGACAAGCGCTCACACCGCGCCATCGAGTCAACAATCTTATCGATGCGAGGGAGAGGGGAATGATCTTTCGGGCAGGCCCGATTGATATGCTTGAAATCAATGCACATACAAAGTGAATCATCCTTCTTAGGGACCATGACTACATTGGAAAGCCACTCGGAGTGGTAGATCTCACGGATGAACTCTGCTGCTAGCAGCCAAGCCACTTCCTCGCCAATTGCTTTTCTCTTCTGTATGGCGGACCTCCGAAGATGCTCTTTGACGGGTTTCACCTTGGGGTCGACACGCAAACGGTACTCAGCCAGTTCTTTAGGTACACCCGGCATGTCAGAGGGTTTCCACGCAAAGATGTCCCAGTTCTCACGGAGGAACTGGATGAGTGCTTCTTCCTATTTGCTGTCGAGTGTTGTTGATATATGAGTCGGTGGGTATTGGGATCGGTCGGGTGAATATGAATCGGCTTTGTTTCACCAGATGACTGAAACGCAGAATCCGTGGCAGGCTTCTTGCTTCGGAGCAAATAACTCGGATCTGCATTCTTCTGATATTCTTAGAATTCAACTGCTGTCATTTGTGCATCGGCAATTTTGGAACCTTTCTGGAAGCATTCCTCTGCTTTCTGCCGATTGCCGGTAACTGTGATCACACCTTTCACTACAGGAAACAGCTAGTTTGCCGTCTGTAGGCATCTTTGCCGTCAGCTTTTCATTGGGGCAGACGGCAAAGAGCACATTTGCCGTCAGCTGCTGACGGCAAAGAATGACTGACGGCAAAAATATATTTTGCCGTCTGCATTTTTTATTACAGACGGCAAAGAGTCTTTGCCGTCTGTATCTTTTTTTACAAACGGCAAAGAGTATCCTTTGCCGTCTGAAATAAAAAATGCAGACGGCAAAGTCTTTGCCGTCTGTCTTTTTTATTACAGACGACAAAGTTTGCCATTTGCCGTCTGTAAAATAAAATGTAGACGGCAAAGAAGAAACACAGCACACGGATCGATCACATGGATCGATGACGTGGTAGCCCCTCCCACCCACGCAGTCCCCCACCACCCACGCGCGACCCCACCGACGTCCACCAACCCACGCAGCCCACCCTCCCGAGACCCCACCCACGCCCACCCACAGAAATCCCCTCCCCCCACCTTGCTCGATCCAATCTCCTGCCTCCCTTTCTCGATCCCCACCGCACCAACACTACTCGCCCTCGCCGGACACCGATGCCGCGTCCCCTCGCCGGACCTCGCCGCATCCCCTCGCCTGACCCCGCCGCCTCCCATCGCCGGAAGTGAGGGCGCTCCTCGACGCAGCGCTGGCCGAGGCCAACCCGGAGCGGCGCTCTCCAACGACAGCACCGACAACGACGTCGACGACCAGGAGGTACAGCGCCCACGCGTCCGCTGCGCCACCGGGCGCCACCACCTCCGTCTGCATCCGCCCGCCGGAGGTTGCCTCCGCCCGCGCCACCGGGCGCCACCACCTCCGCCTGCATCCGCCCGTTGGAGGTTGCCTCCGCCCGCGCCACCAGGCGCCACCACCTCTGCCTGCGTTCGCCCGCCAGAGCGTGCCTCCACCCGCGCCACCGGACGCCGCCCGCGTCTACCCGCCTCCGCCCGTGCTGTCCGACTACCGGAGCCCGCCTCCGCCCGTGTTGTCCGACTACTGGAGCCCGCCTCGCTCGCCTCACCGGCCGTCGCAGGGAGCAGCGTCAGGCGCGGAGTTCCGCTGCATCTCGTCTCCATCTGGTGCAAGACACCGAGCGGCTGCCATCGAGGTCGCGTGCTCTGCCTCGCGAGCTCCACCGCGACAGCAGCCGGGGACTCCGCCTCGCGAGCACTGCCCATCCCCGATCTCCCTTGCGTGCCTCGCGAGCGCGGCTGGGATGGAGCCGCGCGGCTGAGCGGGTCCAGACGGCGGCGCGACGAACAGGACCGGGAGGCAGCGCGACGAGCAGGACCAGGAGGCAGAGTGGCGCGGCGAGCGTCGGGCTGGAAGTTTGGGCGAGCAGGCCACTGCAGCGAAGAAGAAGGACCTGATCGCTTTTCCATTTTGTGTTTTAGGGTTCTCTGTGTAAATTTGAAGGACTATTCTGTAACTTTAGTTCTCTGGCGGTCCTGCTTACATTTTGTACTCACTAATGTTGAATGAAAGGCACTTGGTACGGACAGGCCAGAAATATTAGATATGGCACTGCACTTGCATGCGGTGACCGCACCGTTCGGGGGAGCAACGCCGTTGTGTTTTTTTTTTAATTTGACCCCATTCTTTGCCGTCTGTGATACCCGAGGCTGAAGGCAAAGACTCGAATAGCTGACGGCAAAGATGTAGTCTAGCTGACGGCAAAACTGCTTTTCTTTACCGTATGTGATCTATAAGGCAGACGGCGAAGAAGTTTTGGCTGACGGCAAAGTCTTTGTCGTCTTCCGGTTGAAAAGCTGACGGCAAAGTATACTTTGCCGGCTAATCTTTGCCGTCTGAGTTTGCTGTCTGCTTCCTGACGGCAAAGTCTTTGCCGTCTGGATTTAGCTCTTTGCCGTCTGTAATCCACAGACGGCAAATTACCTGTTTCCTGTAGTGTTTGGGGCCAGCGGCCAGGCATCTTCAACTTGAGGTACACGTAACATGGTCGAGCCATAAAACGTGCGTAGGCGGGCCTACTCAGAATGGCATGATAAGCACTCTGGAAATCCACGACTTCAAATGTCAACTTTTCCTTACGGTAATGCTTGGAATCACCAAAAACCACGTCGAGAGCAATTTGGCCGAGTGATTCGGCTTTCTTTCCAGGGATAACATCATGGAAACTCATATTGCTCTCGCTAAGTTTGGACATCGGAATGCCCATCCCCTTCAAGGTTTTAGCATAAAGAATATTCAGGCCGCTACCACCGTCCATCAACACTTTTGTCAGTCTAGTGCCTCCGACCACGGGGTCGACCACCAATGCCTGCCTCCCGGTGGTGGCTTGTCATGCAAGGTGGTCAGACTGGTCGAATGTGATGGCTATCTGAGACCATTTCAAGTATGTGGTCGTCGTCGCCGGAGCGACCATATTCACTTCTCTGTTGATAACTTTCAACCGACTCTTGCTTTCAACATCAGCAAAAATCATGAGGGTGGAATTGACTTTTGGATAACTGTCGTCTTCCTCTTCGTCCTCATCTTTGTCCGACTCTTTCTCCTTCTCACCGGGTTGTTTTTCTCGGAACTGCTGGATCAGGAGTCGACATTGTCGAGTGGTATGCTTAGGGTAGATCAGATTACCCTCTTCGTCCTTCTTCGTGTGGATGTGACACGGTAAATCCAACACATCATTTCCTGCTTGATCCTTTACCTTCTTAGGGGGCCAGGGCCCTTTAGGTTTTCCCTTAAACTTTCCTTGAGCCACTACTGCAATCTCACCGGGTGCTGCGGGCTCGGCCTTACGCTTTTGTTTCTGATTGGAATTACCTCCACCAGCCTCTTGGTCGACTAGTTTACTCTTTCCGCTACGGAGTCGATCCTCTTCTTCTCCGTTAGCGTACCGGGTGGCTATTTCCATCATCGGAGTCAGAGTCATATCTCCAGTCCGACCGAACTTTAGGACCAACTCTCGGTATTTGACGCCTTCCTTGAAGGCACACACTGCTTGATGCTTTGATACATTTTCAACGTTGTGATGCAAAGTGGTCCACCTCTGAATGAAATCCCTTAAAGTCTCACTCGATTTCTGCACACAATGTTGCAACTCTGTCAACCCTGCTGGCCACTTGCAAGTGCCCTCAAAAGTTCTGACGAACACTCGAGCATGCTCTTCCCAACTATATATACTGCCTGGAGCTAACTGAGTCAACCACGCTCAGGCCGACCCTTCCAACATCAGAGGAAGATGTTTCATTGCTACTTCATCATTTCCACTGCCAATCTGCACAGTAACTCGGTAATCCTCAAGCCAAGTTTCAGGCTTGGACTCTCCAGTGAACTTACTGACTCCGGTCACCAACCTAAAGTTGGGAGGAATCACCGCTGCCCTGATGGCTCTGCTGAAACACTCTGGACCGGAAACATGCACTCTGTTGCCACTCGGACGATCTCTGCCAGTGTCTTCCCTATGCGCTCTATTCCAGTCGACTAGACCTTGAACGAGGATAGATCTCGCATCGAAGCCCAGCCCTCTTGGGTCGACTGGTGCTCTGCGCTCGCCACTGTGACGGCATCTATCAGCGTTCTGCCGAGGCACATATGATGCACTCCTCGGAGGAGGCGTGGTCACTCGACGACGATTGTCGCGGTCAAGCCGATGATCATACTGTCCATGGCCTTCATGCCGCGGGGGCGATCTTGGGCTGTGGGCCGACTGAACTATATCCGCTACTACGGATCTGCTGTGAATCCTATTCCGCGACTGAGACACTGTTGTGTTCTGCTCTCCTGCTGGCCAGATCTGCATCAAACCTCTGCCGGCCTCCGACTGGGAAGGTTGAATTGATTCTGCTATTCAGGTTGCAGCTGTGAGATTTTGGATTGGAGTGCGGTATACCTTAGGTGGAGATAGGAAAAGCTATCGTCGACTGGACTCAGGGACCCGCTCCCGAGCACGCTCGTCGAGAGCGCACTGAAGGTTCTCCAGTCGAGTGTGCTCAGCCAAATTAGCCAGGTGCACCTCTTCCAAGGCCCGAGCCTTGGGGGTTTCTCCAACGATGGGCGTGTGGAGTGCATCCATGTTGCAGCGATGAAGTTCTTCCCTCTGCTGCGAAGAAAGGGGTTCGGGATGGTATTCCTCATGGACACGCGACGGATCGCCGCCACCATCCTCGCCGTCTTCACGGCGGAAACCAGGCGGACCACGCGGTCCATCGACCATCAAGACTTCAGCCGTAGGGTCGCTGCTATCGCACTCGGATGCAGTCTCCGCGAGCCAGTCGACAGATCGAACAGGCCGTGGAGAGTTTCGTCGGGATCGATTGCCGCGACTTGATGGGTGGCCGAACGTCGAGCCACCGCGTGTTTCACCCACCGCTGAATCCGCGACTGACCGGATTGCTTGCAGCGGCGAACAGCGGGGAGGTAAGACACCATCGGAGCTAACCGATACTGAGTCGACGGCTACCGGAGAAGGACGCCACGAACGCACGCGCGAAAGTGCGTCGCCCCTCGGACGGGGAGCGCCTCAACATCAAGGGGAGCTTCCTGAAGCCAAGCGGAGTCGTCGGCGATGAAACCGAGCACGCCGAGACGGATCTCGCAACCCTCAGCCAATAATCCGCCGGAAACCATGATGCTGATGATCGGAAAAACTTGCAACTTCACCAACAAGTCGCTAAGACACCTACCCCACGGTGGGCGCCAACTGTCGTGGTTCTGAGACTGACACTAGAAAGGGGGGTAGGTATGGAGAGGCAAGATCTCAGCTATGTGTCGCGGAATTGTCACGGCAGATGTCCTAGTGTGAGGACTTAGTCGCGAGGCCAACACATCTATGTGGTAACTTGAGAGGGGTTGAGCGGAATCGAGAGGCGCAACACAAGACATGGATTTAGACAGCTTCGGGCCCCGGGAAACATCATCCGGTAATAACCTTACATGTTGTTTGTGGTCAGATCTCATTATGCTCATGAGAGAGTCGCCGCATAAGCTGGCTCCCCCTTTGTGTCTAGCCCTAGAGATTGTTTCTTCTTGCTTTCCCCTCTTTGGGGAGCCCTGCCCCTCCTTATATAAGTTAGAGGGGCGGGTTACATGTGGAGTCCTAGTAGGACTAGGACTAGCCTAACTTCTACTACAAGCCGGATACAAGTCCGGGTCTTGATTCCTTGTAAGGGAAATATTCCTCACACCTTTCTTCTTAAGTCGGCCCGCCATCGCATGAACCGGCCTACTGGGCCTTGGGCCTTGTCGTCCGATTAACCCGCTGTCGGGGCCATCCGCGAGTCGCCAGGCTCGTGAGTCGTCAGACCAGTGAGCCGCCAGACTCATAAGTCACCAAACCTCCGGTGGGTTATCAGTGAAACGCCAAGTCCCAGCCGGGTCATCCATCCAGTCGGGTCATACCGCGGGGTATATCCCCGACACTATGGTGAAGGTGTACACACGGGGTTTACGAGTTCAGGCCCTTCTCGGTGGAAGTAATAGCCCTACGTCTCGGTGTCCGTAGGCGGTCGATTGGATTATATGGGTGTGATGTTATAGGGGGTGCAAATCATTGTGCCAGAGGAGGAGGTGGCTTATATAGAGTACGCCAGGACCCTCACCGCCCTCCATTATAAGGGACTTAATGTACATAAAGTGGGGACATTACTGGTAACGCCAGCCTTAAGTGCTATTAATGACCTTAAAGACTACGGAGTGAACGCCTGCCCGTTGAAATCCTGAGTGACTCCTGACCTTCGGTAGGTCGACTGATTCGTTGGGTGGTCGAGTGACAATAGGTAGGGGGATTCCCGAGTGACATGACTGTCGAGTGGATTGCACTCGATATCTTTAACTGGGGGTCCCTTGTTACCTTTTGGACTTCTTATCTTCTAGGGTAGTGACCTTGGGTAGGACATATAGGTCAGGCCTATGACCCTACCCTAGGTCTGTATCCTCATCAGCGGCGGCGTTCGTGACTCACTCGTTCGAGTTGAACCGGCCAGTGGTGGCCTGACCGTGGCGAGGATGCCATAGCTGGAGGTCGGGGTGTTATGAGGCGTAGATGTCCATGGAAGGAAACCATGCCAATCTTGCAAAAAGATATCCACACCCCTCTCCACATTTGCAAATAAGGCCTTCCCTCGTTCATCCTTTTCTCCCACGAGATAAACTACTCATACAAATGCATTGATGTTCCGTGCAACGCATGGGCATCTTGCTAGTAAGAAACAAATCTCATGTTTGGCACGAGTTCATGCAGTGGTAGCACCACAAGGCCTGGCACACGAGTTACATTTCCCTCTCAAGGCCCGCGGGACTGAGCTTCAGTGGACCCGATAGGTGGCTGCTCCACATGTCATGCACCCGAAGGCAGAGGGGTGGTGGGGCCGAGTGTTGGGGAACGTAGTAGTTTCAAAAAAAATTCCTACGCACACGTAAGATCATGGTGATGCATAGCAACGAGCGGGGAGAGTCTGTCCACGTACCCTCGTAGACCGAAAGCGGAAGCGTTAGCACAACGTGGTTGATGTAGTCGTACGTCTTCACGATCCGACCGATCCAAGTACCGAACGTATGGCACCTCTGAGTTCAGCACACGTTTAGCTCGATGACGTCCCACGAACTCCAATCTAGCAGAGCTTCACGGGAGAGTTCCGTTAGCACGATGGCGTGATGACGGTGATGATGTTGCTACCGACGCAAGCCTTCGCCTAAGCACCGCTATGATATGACCGAGGTGGAATATGGTGCAGGGGGCACCGCACACGGCTGGGAGAGATCAACAGATCAACTTGAGTGTCTAGAGGTGCTCCCCTGCCCCCGTATATAGAGGAGAAAGGGGGAGGCGGCTGGCCAGGAGGAGGGCGCGCCAAGGGGGAGTCCTACTCCCATCGGGAGTAGGACTCCTCCTTTCCTTGTAGGAGTAGGAGAATGGAAGGAAGGGAGAGAGGAGGAGCAGGAAAAAAGGGGGGCACCGCCCCCCCCCCCCTCCTTGTCCAATTCGAACTAGAGGCGGAGGGGCCATGCGGCTGCCCTCGCCGCCCCTCCTCTTCTCCCACTAAGGCCCATTAGGCCCAATATACTCCCCTGGGGGTTCCGGTAACCCCCCGGTACTCCGGTAAATGTCCGAAACCTCCCGAAATACTTCTGGTGTCCGAATATAGTCGTCCAATATATCGATCTTTACGTCTCGACCATTTTGAGACTCCTCGTCATGTCCCCGATCTCATCCGGGACTCCGAACTCCTTCGGTACATCTAAACACATAAACTTATAATATAACCGTCATCGAACTTTAAGCGTGCGGACCCTACGGGTTCGGGAACTATTAGACATGACCGAGACATGTCTCCGGCCAATAACCAATAGCAGAACCTGGATGCTCATATTGGCTCCCACATATTCTACGAAGATCTCTATCGGTCAAACCGCACAACAACATACATTGTTCCTTTTGCCATCGGTATGTTAATTGCCCGAGATTCGATCGTCGGTATCTCAATACCTAGTTCAATCTCGTTACCGGCAAGTCTCTTTACTCGTTATGTAATGCATCATACCGCAACTAACTCATTAGTCACATTTCTTGCAAGGCTTATAGTGATGTGCATTACCGAGAGGGCCTAGAGATACCTCTCCGACAATCGGAGTGACAAATCCTAATCTCGAAATACGCCAACTCAACATGTACCTTCGGAGACACCTGTAGAGCTCCTTTATAATCACCCAGTTACGTTGTGAGGTTTGGTAGCACACAAAGTGTTCCTCCGGTAAACGGGAGTTGCATAATCTCATAGTTATAGGAACGTGTATAAGTCATGAAGAAAGCAATAGCAACATACTAAACGATCAAGCGCTAAGCTAACGGAATGGGTCAAGTCAATCACATCATTCTCTAATGATGTGATCCCATTAATCAAATGACAACTCGTGTCTATGGCTAGGAAACTTAACCATCTTTGATTCAACGAGCTAGTCAAGTAGAGGCGTGACACTCTGTTTGTCTATGTATTCACACATGTATCAAGTTTCCGGTTAATACAATTCTAGCATGAATAATAAACATTTATCATGAAATAAGGAAATAAATAATAATTTTATTATTGCCTCTAGGGCATATTTCCTTCAGTCTCCCACTTGCACTAGAGTCAATAATCTAGTTCACATCGCCATGTGATTCAACACCAATAGTTCACATCACCATGTGACCAACACTCAAAGGGTTTACTAGAGTCAGTAATCTTAGTTCACATCGTCATGTGATTAACACTCAAAGAGTACTAAGGTGTGATCATGTTTTGCTTGTGAGAGAAGTATAGTCAATGGGTCTGCCATATTCAGATCCGTAAATATTTTGCAAATTTCTATGTCTACAATGCTCTTCACGGAGCTACTCTAGCTAATTGCTCCCAGTTTCAATATGTATCCAGATTAAGACTTAGTCATCTGGATCAGTGTCAAAACTTGTATCGATGTAACCCATTACGACGAACCTTTTGTCACCTCCATAATCGAGAAACATATCCTTTATTCTACTAAGGATAATTTTTACCAATGTCCAGTGATCTACTCCTAGATCACTATTGTACTCCCTTGCCAAACTCAGAGCAAGGTATACAATAGGTCTGGTAGTCAGCATAGCATACTTTATAGAACCTATGACTAAGGCATAGGGAATGACTTTCATTCTCTTTATATTTTCTGCCGTGGTCGGGATTTCAGTCTTACTCAATTTCACACCTTTGCAACACAGGCAAGAACTCTTTCTTTGATTTTTCTATTTTGAACTACTTCAAAATCTTGTCAAGGTATGTACTCATTGAAAAAACTTATCAAGCATCTTGATCTATCTCAATAGATCTTGATGCTCAATATGTAAGTAGCTTTACTGAGGTCTTTCTTTTGAAGAACTCCTTTCAAACATTCCTTTATGCTTTCCAGAAAATTCTACATCATTTCTGATCAACAATATGTCACTCACATATACTTATCAGAAAGTCTGTAGTACTCCCACTCACTTTCTTGTAAATACATGCTTCACCGCAAGTCTGTATAGAACTATATGCTTTGATAAACTCATCAAAGCGTATATTCCAGCTCTGAGATGCTTGCACCAGTCCATAGATGGATTGCTGGAGCTTGCACATTTTGGTAGCACCTTTAGGATCGACAAAACCTTCTGGTTGTATCATATACAACTCTTCTTTAACAAAACCCTTAAGGAATGCAGTTTTGACATCCATTTGCCAGATTTCATAAAATGTGGCAACTGCTAACATGATTCAGACAGACTTAAGCATCGCTACGAGTGAGAAAATCTCATTGTAGTCAACACCGTGAACTCTGTCAAAAACATTTTTCGACAAGTCTAGCTTTGTAGATAGTAACACTACTATCTGCGTCCGTCTTCCTCTTGAAGATCCATTTATTTTCTATGGCTTGCCAATCATCGGGAAAGTCCACCAAAGTCCACACTTTGTTCTCATACATGGATCCTATCTTAGATTTCATGGCCTCCAGCATTTTTGCAGAATCTGGGCTCATCATCGCTTCCTCATAGTTTGTAGGTTTATCATGGTCTAGTAACATGACTTCTAGAACAGGATTACCGTACCACTCTGGTGCGGATCTTACTCTGGAAGACCTACGAGGTTCTGTAGTAACTTGATCTGAAGCTTCATGATCATCATCATTAGCTTCCTCACTAATTGGTGTAGGAATCACGGGAACTGATTTCTGTGATGAACTATTTTCCAATAAGGGAGAAGGTACAACTACCTCATCAAGTTCTACTTTCCTCCCACTCACTTCTTTCGAGAGAAACTCCTTCTCTAAATTCTTAGCAACAAAGATTCTTGCCTTCGGATCCTGTGATAGAAGGTGTAACCAACAGTTTCCTTGGGGTATTCTATGAAGACGCACTTCTCCGATTTGGGTTCGAGCTTATCAGGTTGAAACTTTTTCACATAAGCATCTATAGGACCTTGAGAAGAGGTGTCTAGAGGGGGGTGATTAGAGACTAAGTACCAAAGTTGCAGTTTTCAAGTTTCCTTAAGTTTAAGTGGAGATTAGGCACAAGTTTAACAATCACAATACATATCAAGAAAGCATGCAAAGAGTATATGAGCAGCGGAAAGTAAAGCATGCAACTTGCAAGAAAGTAAAGGGAAGGGTTTGGAGGATTCAAATGCAATTGGAGACACGGATGTTTTTGGCATGGTTCCGATAGGTGGTGCGATCGTACATCCACGTTGATGGAGACTTCAACCCACGAAGGGTAACGACTGCACGAGTCCACGGAGGGCTCCACCCACGAAGGGTCCACGAAGAAGCAACCTTGTCTATCCCACCATGGTCGTCGCCCACGAAGGACTTGCCTCACTAGCGGTAGATCTTCACAAAGTAGGCGATCTCCTTGCCCTTACAAACTCCTTGGTTCAACTCCATAATCTTGTCGGAGGCTCCCAAGTGACACCTAGCCAATCTAGGAGACACCACTCTCCAAGAAGTAACAAATGGTGCATTGATGATGAACTCCTTGCTCTTGTGCTTCAAATGATAGTCTCCCCAACACTCAACTCTCTCTCATAGGTTTTGGATCTGGTGGAAAGAAGATTTGAGTGGAAAGCAACTTGGGGAAGGCTAGAGATCAAGATTCATATGGTAGGAGTGGAATATCTTGGCCTCAACACATGAGTAGGTAGTTCTCTCTTAGAAAATGTATGCTGGAAGTGTTCGTTCAGTCTGATGGATCTCTCCACGAATGAAGAGGAGGTGGAGGGGTATATATAGCCTCCACACAAAATCTAACCGTTAAACACAATTTACCAAACTCGGTGGGACCGAATCGTTAAACTCGGTCGGACCGACTCAGCAAATGATGTGACCATTAGTGATTTTCGGTGGGACCGAAATGCAACTCGGTGAGACCGATTCAGTTAGGGTTAGGGCATAACGTAATCTCGGTAAGACCGATTACACAAACTCAGTGAGACCGATTTGGTAATAAGCTTTCCAGAGAGTTGGTCAGGCAAACTCGGTGGGACCGATTACACAAACTTGGTGAGACCGATTTTGGTAATAAGTTTCTAGAGAGTTTGCATTGTAATCTCGGTAGTACCGATTGCTCAAACTCGGTGAGACCGATTTTGACAATGGACATACACAAAGAGATTACAATCCCATCTCAGTGAGACCGAGATCCCTATCGGTAAGACTGATTTCCTTAGGGTTTGTGGCAGTGGCTATGACTTTTGGAATCGGTGGCGCCGGATAGGAAGAATCGGTGTGACCGATTTTGGCTTTGGGTTTAGGTCATTTGTGGAAGTGGGAAAGTAGCTGAGGGTTTTGGAGCATATCACAAAGCACATGAAGCAAGAGGCTCATTAACAACACCTCATCCCTCCTTGATAGTATTGGCTTTTCCTATAGACTCAATGTGATCTTGGATCACTAAAATGTAAAATGAAGAGTCTTGGGCTTGAAGCTTTAGCCAATCCTTTGTCCTTAGCATCTTGAAGGAGTTCCCACATCCTTTAGTCCATGCCACTCCACTGTTGAACTTATCTGAAATATACTAGATAAAAGTGTTAGTCCAACAAGAGATATGTTGACATTAATTACCCAAACCACCTAGGGAGCACTTGTGCTTTCAATCTCCCCTTTTTGGTAATTGATGACAACATACATCAAAGATTTAGAAAAAGATATAAAGAGTGGTAAGTAAAGCTTTGGAAAGACATGTAACAAACATAGACTCCCCCTACATGTATGCAACCATGTGAATATGGAATATAGAAGCATGTGAGAGCATAAACATGATAGAGCAGGCAATGTGTTACATGTATCTTGGCCATATGCATCAGAGCAAAGAATGTTGAAGAAAATACCTTCATGCTCATGAGTCCTTCTTGCAAACAATATGTACATCAGCAAGAATTCCTCACACACATGGTTGTGATGCATATACTTACCTTATGGTCTTGAGTTGTCTTAGGATGAAATGAACCTGTGTAAACAAGGTTAGATAACACAAATACATCTACTAGCCAGAGCAAACAGAAGAAACCACAAGAATACCAAGACTAGGATGACATGTAGAGAGTGAGTACTAAGTACCACACTGAATTAGACATGTCCCCAAGAGTAAAGATATGCAATGAATTTAATTGATCTCTTTCCCTTAGATGTCTTGCTCCCCCTGAATCTAACGTGGGAAACTGGGAGAAGATAGGGAATAGAAAATCAGAGCTTGAAGGAAAACAGAGCCTGAAAGATATGAATGATGATCAGAGCTGATGCATGCTAATGCAAATAGGCACAGCAGAACATATGAACATGTCTCTCCCCTCAAGAAGACATGTGGACATCTCTCCTCTTGAACACCAAGCATCTGGGATCCTTGAGAAATACTTTCTACTTAAGTATTCTCTCCCCCTGGAGATCTCTCTTTTCCCTTTGAGGGTCTCTCCCCCTCAGAAGGTCTCTTTCCCCTTTTTGGGAGATGATATCTCTCTCCCCCTTAAGAAGGTGATAAGCTTTGATGCTCTCTCTCTCTTCAAATGATAAGCTTTGATGTTATCTCTCTCCCCCTTTGACATCAATTTCCAAGAAGGGTCTTCTGGAATCTATCGAATGGGTTTGGTCCTTGAGACACAGAACAAAGCAATGATAAAAATGTGATGCTTGTAGAGAACAAGATTCATTGAGTGGAGCTGGATCAGAAGAAACACAGAATTATGTGGCAAACTATTTTTCCTGTTATGAAATCGGTGGCACCGAGTGAGTTGCTTCGGTTGGACCAAAATGATTCGGTTGGGCCGAATATAACAAATCGGTGAAACCGAGTTCATCGCAGGGAAAACACTTGTCACCTCAGCTCACTAGACTAGTAAGATCTGACACAGATTTGCAAGGTATTTACTGAAAGATGTGCAATGAATTGGAATGCAGAAAATGCAGAACAAACAGAAAGAAAGAAATCTAGATGATTTTTTTTTGAAAGGGGAAACAAATATGCATGAGACAAATGCAAAAACACAGAAAAGAACACAGGAGAACTTCATCTAGAGAGGGTTGGCGACAAAGTCACCTATGTTAGAGTATATTGACTTAGGAGTCAAGTGAGATCACTTGATCATAGGTCATACTCATCATTTAAGCTCAAAATGGGGTTGCCATTTTTCGTTTAAGAATCTTGATGTATTCACATCTTGTTGAGTTACTTTAGCTCATGACTCAGTGTAAAGCTTCTCTAAGATGGAATGACATACCTTGGTTGGTGGTGTTGTCCATGTAGTTGAACTTGTGTGGGTTGCTCAAGATTGATGTAGCTCATCAAGAATTTGGAGCACCACTAGGAATTTTAGTCCATCTACCTACATGGGTTAGTTCTTGCAAGGAAGAGCACTTGTGTATCCAAAAATGACAATCGTGAAGCTCAACATAGAATTTGTCAAAGGATATGTCTGAGTGGTTCCGTGCTTCCTTGTCTTCAACCACCATAGTGTAGAGACTTGGTGATGTAGAGATTGCTCAAGATGTGAGTAGATTACAATCTCATGGAATTTGATTCCACCAAGTACCTGCATGGGTTAGATAACATGCAAGATACTAGTATATCCAAGACATAAGATATTCATCATAAGAAAAGTATCAAGGATTAGTCATAAGCTCATGTCTTGCATGTATCCAATGGAGTTTCTACTCCAAGTTTGAAGCATCAATGATGTTCAATTCTCCTCTTAACCTGCAAAACACTTTCTCATCAAGAGGTTTAGTGAATATGTCCGCTAATTGCTTTTCGGTGCGAACATGCTTAAGATCAATGTCCCCCTTAGCAACATGATCTTGAATGAAATGATGATGAACTTCAATATGCTTCGTTCAAGAATGTTGCACAGGATTATGACCAATTTTAATAGCACTTTCATTGTCACAAAGCAATGGAACATGTCTCACATATATCCCATAATCTTTAAGAGTTTGGGTCATCCAAAGTAATTGAGCACAACATGAACCAGCGGCAATATATTCAGCTTCGGCAGTGGATAAGGATACCGAGTTTTGTTTCTTGGAGGACCAAGACACAAGAGATCTACCAAGAAATTGACAAGTACCCGAAGTGGACTTTCTATCAACCTTGTCTCCGGCATAGTCCGAGTCGGAATAGCCAACAAGATCGAAAGAGGCCCTCTTAGGATACCAAATGCCAAAGTTTGGTGTATGGATTAAGTATCTCACTATCCTTTTCACAGCCTTAAGATGACATTCCTTAGGAGCAGCTTGATATCGTGCACACATGCACACACTTAGCATGATATCGGGACGTGAAGCACATAGATATAGCAATGAACCAATCATAGAGTGATAGACCATTTGATCAACTGGTTCACCATCTTTGGTCAAGTCATTATGTCCACTAGTAGGCATGGGTGTAGACAGACCTTTGCATTCTTGCATATTGAACTTCTTGAATAAGTCCTTGGTGTACTTTGTTTGAGAAACAAAGGTACCTTCCTTAGTTTGCTTCATTGCAACCCAAGAAAGAATTTGAGTTCACTCATCATGGACATCTCAAACTTCTCTGACATTAGCTTCCCAAACTTTTCACTAAAATGAGGGTTAGTTGAACCAAATATGATATCATCAACCTAAATTTGGCACACAAATAGTTCTCCATTAACCCTTTTAGTAAAAAGAGTAGAATCAATTTTCCCAATTTCAAAGCCTTTTTCAATAAGGAACTTGGTCAAGCATTTATACCAAGCCCTAGGTGCTTGTTTAAGACCATAAAGAGCTTTGTGAAGTTTCTAAACATGATTGGGTTTCTTAGGATTGACAAAGCCGGGAGGTTGCTTCACATAAACTTCCTCCTCTATTTCACCATTTAGAAAAGCACTTTTACTGTCCATTTGGTACAAGGTGATATCATGATGATTAGCATAGGCAAGTAAGATGCGAATGGACTCAAGTCTAGCAACGGGAGCATAAGTCTCACCATAGTCCATACCTTCGACTTGTGTGTAGCCTTGGGTGACGAGACGTGCTTTGTTGCGAACTACTTGTCCATCTTCATCTTTCTTGTTGCGAAACACCCATTTGGTACCGATGACGTTGTGGTTGTTGTCGGGCTTCTCAACCAATGTCCAAACTTGATTCCTCTCAAAGTTATGTAGCCCTTCATGCATAGGATTTATCCAATTCGGATCTTCCAATGCTTCTTCAACCTTCATAGGTTCAATTCTAGAGATGAAAGAATAGTTTTCACAAAAGTTAGCTAAACGAGTTTTAGAGCGAGTGATTCTCCCGGTTTGAATGTCATTGTATATTTGCTCAACGGGATGATCTTTAGCAACTCTTGCTCGAACTCGTGAAAGCTTTTGCTTGGGTCTTCGTTGAACATCTTCTTCATCTTGTTCTTCTTCTTCTTGGCCTTCTTCATTGTTGGCATTGTCGTTCTCTTGTCGTGGTGGAGAAGGAGGTCGTCGACGTTCATCTTGATGCACTTCCTCGTTTTCTTCATCTTGGTGTCTCCCGCTTGTGGATGCTTCCGTATCAACTCTTGGTTCACCTTGTTGTGAAGTTGAAGCTTCCACTTGGACGGACGAGGTACTCTCCTTCACCTCCGTTGGACGAACCTTGCCAATAGCCAAGTCTTGAATTGCTTCTGAAGGATCTTTGTCACCTACATCAAATGGCAATTGCTCTACTTGCGAGCCGTTAGATTCATCAAACTTCACATCTACCGTCTCTTCAACCTTTCGGGTGAAATTGTTGTAGACACGGTAAGTGTGAGAGTTTGAGCCGTAACCGAGTAGGAAACCTTCATGAGATTTAGGAGCAAATTTAGAGCGACGATGCTTATAAAGAATGTAGCACTTTGAGCCGAATACTCGAAAGTATCCAACTTGGGGTTTGTTACCGGTGAGGATCTCGTATGCCATCTTGCCGAGTAGCTTGTGAAGATACAAGCGATTTGTTGCATGACAAGCTGTCTCAACCGCTTCTGCCCAAAAGTGCTTCAGCGTCTTGTACTCATCAAGCATCGTTCTCGCCATTTCGATGAGCATCTGGTTCTTCCTCTCAACAACTCCATTTTGTTGAGGTGTGTACGTAGCCGAGAACTCATGTGAAATCCCTTCTTCGTAAAGAAAGGTGTCCACATTTGCGTTCTTGAATTCCGTTCCGTTGTCGCTGCAAACCTTCTTGATCTTCACTTCAAATTGATTTTGAGCCTTCCTTGCGAAGTTTTTGAAGATCTTTTGGACCTGCGATTTATCATCGAGAAAGAACACCCACGTAAATCTTGAAAAATCATCAACTATAACTAGACCAAAAGAATTTCCACCGAGACTCTTGTAAGAGTTGGGACCAAAGAGATCCATGTGAAGTACCTCGAGTGGCCTCCTTGTAGTCATGATGTTCTTCATGGGATGCCTTCCTCCAACCTGTTTACCTGCCTAAGAAGCGCTGCAAAGTGTATCCTTATCAAATATGACATCGTTAACTCCAAGGATATGATTTCCTTTAATAAGTTTGTCAAGGTTTCGCATACCAACATGACCAAGTCGTCTATGCCACAACCAACCTTTTGAGGATTTAGCAATGAAGCAAGTTTTAGGTTGAGCCTTTTTAGTGAAATCAATAATGTATAGATCACCTCTACGCACACCGGTAAAGACCATTTTATGATTATCTCGACAAAACACTTGGCAATCTACTTCAATGAATAGAACATTGAAACCGAAATCAGCAAGTCTAGATACTGAAAGTAAGTTGTAACCAAGAGATTCAACGAGCATGACATTTTGTATGGAGCTATCATGTGATATGTCCACCTTACCGAGGCCAACCACCTTACCCTTTGAGTTGTCACCGAAAGTGACATACTTTCGAGGACTATCATTATCAGCAAGCTCACGGAACATGTCTTTATCTCCGGTCATGTGATCGGTACATCCACTATCAAGAACCCATTCCTTTCCTCCTGACATATATCCCCGAAGATTTGCCATAAGACCAAAATGTCTCATTGCATCATTAAGATCAAAGTCACTATCATCATCATCATCATAGTATCCATGTTCAACATCGTCAAGTGGTGGATCAAGTCCTAGAGAGGGTGATTCATTAGAATGAGTTTGATAATCTTGCTTATGAACTTTTATAGCTTCGGAAATAATATCACTAATAATACCAACATTTCCTTTGGCACGCATAAGGTTTGTAAGCTCAAATAGACGATCACCAAACATAGGATCACTAGTATTCATCTTACTCAAAGAAATAGACTTATGGAGAATTTCATCAAGATTTTTCAAGGAATAATTTGGAAATCGTTCCTCAAGAAATTTCCATATGGTGTAGGCACATTTGAAGGTAGGAAAACATCCAAGCAAGTTTCTAGGCAATCCTCTAATGATAAGCTCGGCAGTTCTAAGATTCCTAATCATGTCAATTGACTCATCATGGGTAGGATGCATAGGATCAACATAAGGTGCACAAGGACTAGCAATGTACTTGTTCAAATGATATTGATTGAAAATAACAAGCATCTCATTTTTCCACTCGTGAAAGTACTCTCCATCAAGAATAGGCACTCTATGTCTAAGACTCCCAATAGTAGACTCATCCATCTTCCTCCAATGATAATTAAACCAAAGCAATGGAGACCAATGCTCTGATACCACTTGTAGGACCTTGAGAAGAGGTGTCTAGAGGGGGGGTGATTAGACACTAAGTATCAAAGTTGCAGTTTTCAAGTTTCCTTAAGTTTAAGTGGAGATTAGGCACAAGTTTAACAATCACAATACATATCAAGCAAGCATGCAAAGAGTATATGAGCAGCGGAAAGTAAAACATGCAACTTGCAAGAACGTAAAAGGAAGGGTTTGGAGGATTCAAACGCAATTGGAGACATGGATGTTTTTGGCGTGGTTCCGATAGGTGGTGCCATCGTACATCCACGTTGATGGAGACTTCAACCCACGAAGGGTAATGGCTGTGCGAGTCCACGGAGGGCTCCACCCACGAAGGGTCCACAAAGAAGCAACCTTGTCTATCCCACCATGGCCGTCGCCCATGAAGGACTTGCCTCACTAGCGGTAGATCTTCACGAAGTAGGTGATCTCCTTGCCCTTACAAACTCCTTGGTTCAACTCCACAATCTTGTCGGAGGCTCCCAAGTGACACCTAACCAATCTAGGAGACACGACTCTCCAATAAGTAACAAATGGTGCGTTGATGATGAACTCCTTGCTCTTGTGCTTCAAATGATAGTCTCCCCAACACTCAACTCTCTCTCATAGGTTTTGGATCTGGTGGAAAGAATATTTGAGTGGAAAGCAACTTGGGGAAGGCTAGAGATCGAGATTCATATGGTAGGAGTGGAATATCTTGGCCTCAACACATGAGTAGGTAGTTCTCTCTCAGAAAATGTATGCTGGGAGTGTAGGTTCAGTTTGATGGCTCTCTCCATGAATGAAGAGGAGGTGGAGGGGTATATATAGCCTCCACACAAAATCTAACCGTTACACACAATTTACCAAACTCGGTGGGACCAAATTGTTAAACTCGGTCGGGCCGATTTAGTAAACCTAGTGACCGTTAGTGATTTTCGGTGGGACCGAAATGCAACTCGGTGAGACCGATTCAGTTAGGGTTAGGGCATAATGTAATCTCGGTAAGACCGATTACACAAACTCGGTGAGACCGATTTGGTAATAAGCTTTCCAGAGAGTTGGTCAGGCACACTCGGTGGGACCGATTACTCAAACTGAGTGAAACCGATTTTGGTAATAAGTTTCCAGAGAGTTTGCATTGTAATCTCGGTAGTACCGATTGCTCAAACTCGGTGAGACCGATTTTGACAATGGACATACACAGAGAGATTACAATCCCGTCTCGGTGAGACCGAGATCCCTATCGGTAAGACCAATTTGCTTAGGGTTTGTGGCAGTGGCTATGACTTTTGGAATCGGTGGCGCCGGATAGGAAGAATCGGTGTGACCGATTTTGGCTTTGGGTTTAGGTCATTTGTGGAAGTGGGAAAGTAGCTGAGGGTTTTGGAGCATATCACAAAGCACATGAAGCAAGAGGCTCATTAACAACACCTCATCCCTCCTTGATAGTATTGGCTTTTCCTATAGACTCAATGTGATCTTGGATCACTAAAATGTAAAATGAAGAGTCTTGGGCTTGAAGCTTTAGCCAATCCTTTGTCCTTAGCATCTTGAAGGAGTTCCCACATCCTTTAGTCCATGCCACTCCACTGTTGAACTTATCTGAAATATACTAGATAAAAGTGTTAGTCCAACAAGATATATGTTGACATTAATTACCCAAACCACCTAGGGAGCACTTGTGCTTTCAGCATCGCGGCCCCAAACTTTAAGAAACGACAACTTTGGTTTCTTGCCAAACCACAATTCATAAGGCGTCATCTCAACGAATTTTGATGGTGCCCTATTTAAAGTGAATGCAACTGTCTCTAATGCATAACCCCAAAACGATAGTGGTAAATCAGTAAGATACATCATAGATCGCACCATATCTAATAAAGTTCGGTTATGATGTTCGGACACACCATTACGCTGGGGTGTTCCATGTGGCGTGAGCTATGAAAGTATTCCACATTGTTTTTAAATGAAAGCCAAACTCGTAAATCAAATATTCTCCTCTACGATCAGATTGTAGAAACTTTATTTTCTTGTTACGATGATTCTCCACTTCACTCAGAAATTCTTTGAACTTTTCAAATGTTTCAGACTTGTGCTTAATTATGTAGATATACTCATATCTGCTCAAATCATCTGTGAAGGTCAGAAAATAACGATACCCACCATGAGCATCAACACTCATTGGACCGCATACATCGGTATGTATTATTTCCAACAAGTCAGTAGCTCATTCCATTGTTTCGGAGAACGGAGTTTTAGTCATCTTGCCCAAAAGGCACGGTTCGCAAGCATCAAATGATTCATAACCAAGTGATTCCAAAAATCCATCTTTATGGAGTTTCTTCATGCGCTTTACACGGATATGACCCAAACGGCAGTGCCACAAATAAGTTGCACTATCATTATCAACTTTGCATCTTTTGGCATCAATATTATGAATATGTGTATCACTACGATTGAGATCCAACAAACTATTTTCATTGGGTGTATGACCATCGAAAGTTTTATTCATGTAAATAGAACAACAATTATTCTATGACTTTAAATGAATAACCGTATTGCAATAAACATGATCAAATCATATTCACGCTCAAAGCAAACACCAAATAACATTTATTTAGGTTTGACACTAATCCCGAAAGTATAGGGAGTGTGCGATGATGATCATATCAATCTTGGAACCACTTCCAACACACATCGTCACTTCACCCTTAACTGGTCTCTGTTTATTCTGTAACTCCCGTTTCGAGTTACTAATTTTTAGCAACTGAACAAGTATCAAATACCCAGGGGATACTATAAACATATATCAAATATACCCTTGTTCACTTTGCCATCCTTCTTATCCACCAAATATTCAGGGCATTTCCGCTTCCAGTGACCATTTCCTTTGCAGTAGAAGCACTCAGTTTCAGGCTTTAGTCTAGCTTTGGGCTTCTTCGCGGAAGTGACAACTTGCTTGCCATTCTACATGAAGTTCCCTTTCTTTCCCTTTGCCCTTTTCTTGAAACTAGTGGTCTTGTTAATCATCAACATTTGATGCTGTTTCTTGATTTCTACCTTCATCGATTTTATCATCATGAAAAGCTCAGGAATCGTTTTCATTGTCCCTTGCATACTATAGTTCATCACGAAGTTCTACTAACTTGGTGATGGTGACTAGAGAACTCTATCAATCACTATCTTATCAGGAAGATTAACTCCCACTTGATTCAAGCGATTGTAGTACCCAGACAATCTGAGCACATGCTCACTGCTTGAGCTATTCTCCTCCATCTGTTAGCTATAGAACTTCTTGGAGACTTCATATCTCTCAATTCGGGTATTTGCTTGAAATATTAAATTCAACTCTTGGAACATCTCATATGGTCCATGACGTTCAAAACGTCTTTGAAGTCCCGATTCTAAGCCGTTAAGCATGATGCACTAAACTATCAAGTAGTCATCATATTGGGCTAGCCAAACGTTCATAACGTCTACATCTGCTCCTGCAATAGGTCTGTCACCTAGCGGTGCATCAAGGACATAATTCTTCTGTGCAGCAATGAGGATAAACCTCAGATCACGGACCCAGTCCGCATCATTGCTACTATCATCTTTCAACTTAGTTTTCTCTAGGAACACATATAAAAACATAGGGAAGCAACAACGCAAGCTATTATTCTACAACATTATTCGCAAAATACTATCAGGACTAAGTTCATGATAAATTAAAGTTCAATTAATCATATTACTTAAGAACTCCCACTTAGATAGACATCCCTCTAGTCATCTAAATGATCACGTGATCCAAATCAACTAAACCATAGCCGATCATCACGTGAAATGGAGTAGTTTTCAATGGTGAACATTACTATGTTGATCATATCTACTATATGATTCACGCTCGACCTTTCGGTCTCAGTGTTCCGAGGCCATATCTGCATATGCTAGGCTCGTCAAGTTTAACCCGAGTATTCTGCGTGTGCAAAACTGGCTTGCACCCATTGTAGATGAACGTTGAGCTTCTCACACCTGTTGGATTTCGGGTTCCGACAGACCCTTGAGGTTCGAACACTGGGGTGCGTGCGGAGATTTGACCCTCTGCCGGCTAGCTCTTCGCCGAATCGCTAGGATCTAGACTACCAAACAGAACAGCACAAGAGACGCAAGATTTATACTGGTTCAGGCCACCATTGTGGTGTAATACCCTACTCCAGTGTGTGGTGTGGTGGATTGCCTCTTCGGCTGATGATGAACAATACTAGGAAGAACAGCCTCATGAGGGTCTGTTCTTGGCTGGAGCGACAAACTGCTGGGAGGAGTTCAATTGCTCTATCTACTGGTTTCTTGGTGAGGATCCAGATGCCCTACCCTGGGGGTGGCTAGCCCTATTTATAGGCAAAGGCCCTGGGCCTCTTCCCAAATATTGAGTGGGAAGGGCGCCAACAATTGGCCATTTTGAAGGGGAACAACGGGTACACTTATCCTGACTAAAGTTGGTCCTCGCCTGTCAAAGGCTTTGGTGGTGACGCCTGCTTGGGCTCCACAATGACTTCCTTCCAGCCGTTGGGCTGGTCTTGGTCTTGTTGCACCGAAATGGATGCCTTTGCTTAATGCTCTCGCCTGCTCTTGCCCCCTATGCACCAAAGAGGAAGGGAGGACACTACGCGGGCTGGCGCCCTTGGTCGTCATGGCTTGCCTCATGGGAACCTCGCGAGGTACCCCGCCTTGAACTCTCCGCCTCCTCGTGAGCCAGCCTAACGAGGCCATGCCTGAGGAAGCTCCTAGTCGTCCGCCCCGCGAGGCTTGGCCCCTCGTGAGGGTCTTGAGCTTGTGTTGATGAAGATGGGCTGTGCTGGGCCTCCTTGAGCCACGCCGCAGGCCGCAGGCAGGCAAGTCTGGGGACCCCCATTCCCAGAACGCCGACAGTAGCCCCCGGGCCCACAGCGCGCCCGAACTTGGCCGAGCAGAGAGGCGAAGGGGCAAGTGTGAAGCGTCACGGGTCCTAATAGCCTGCGGCATCGGGCGCCGCGTGGCGGTTGATTGGACGTGGGCGCCTCCGCTTCCCCACGACGCCTTGGTAACCGCACGGATTCGACAAGTCCCTGCATGCAAAGCGGGTCATGATTACCTGTGATCGTGGAAGTGGACGGTTGGCCTTCGCCGGCTATAAGTACAGAACGCCGTGCGCCCTTCCAGCCTATCCCCTCTTGCTTCTCCTTCTTCTTCATGGCTCCACCAAGGAAGTTTTCGGCCGCAGAGAAAGGAAAGGCCCGCCAGGTCGAGTCTTCCTCTCCCCCGCCCAAGCGCGGTCGAGGTCTCCCTCGCAAGCATCCTGTGGCCTCCACGGCGGTCCCCCGTGGTCGCGAAGGGGGCTCTCTGCGTGGCGATGAGCGGCTGGCCATGGTCGGCGGGCGTGCTCCGGCCGTGCGACCCCCGAGGCCGCGCCTCCATACTGCGGAGGTGCTGCCGGAGTTCATCATGTGGGCGGTGGAGCCGACTGGCGCCCGGCTTCAGCTCCCTCGCTTCCTCCTAGGTGAGCTCCCAGCTGGCGCCTTGGGTGGCCTCTGGCTCCAGGCAGATGGCTGCTGCAGCCGGGCCTCGTGGGCTTCGCTGGAGGTCTCCGCTGCAGGGAACCTGGCCCTGGCCCGCGGCTGGCAGACGTTTGCTCGCGCTCGTGGTCTCCGCCGCCGGTGCTCTCTGCACTTCAAGTTCGACGGCGACGCCACCCTCTACGTGAGGGTTTTTGGGGAAGATGGTCGCCGTGCAGGGTGCCGTCCTGAAGACGACGACCGCGGCCAGGGACTCAGCCCCGGCGAGGACGGAGAGGGCAGTGCGCGGGCGGTTGGCGACGCTTGTGACTCCTCAAGCTTCACCAGCTCTTCTTCGGGTAGCGACCCTTCTAGCAGCGGTCGCGGCCAGCCTCCACGCCATCGCGCCTGCTTGGAGGGCGGCAGCGGGTCTGCTCGTTGTCGCGCCCCGGTGAAGTGCGAGAGGGAGTCCGCCTGAGCTCCAGAGGCGGCTCGAGTCTTCCATGAGGGCCGGCGCGGGACGAGCTTCGCCCGCTTTTGTTCTTTCCTTTCTTTTCCCTTGCGCAAAAAGACAGCAATGTGTGGCCCCGTGGGGGCGCGTTTGGGTTAACGTCGTCAATCATCGTACTGTTTTTGTTATTTCGGTATTGTTCCTTTCTGTTGTATGCCCATTCGCAAGTAATCTCTAGCCCCAGCAGTGGGGGCGACCGACCCAGGCCCTGTATTCGTGTCGTGGTGCCCGTGAGGCATGGTCTGGAGGGGCGCTTCGGTAGTGGACCCGGGCCGTGAAGACTTGAGCGATAGGGGCAGGAACGCTCGCGAGGGCTCCTGGGGCTTCCGCCTCACGAGCCCCCGCGCAAGAGAAATCGAGGAAGAAGAGCAAAAAAGTCGAAGAACCACAGGTCAAAAGGCGGCGATGGTTTCGATAAAACTCCAAATGAGAATGAACTAGCCAACTGCAGAAAGCAAATGAAAAAGCCGCGTCCGGCACCTAGTCTAGTCTTCGACATCTTCTCACCAGCGCGGAGCTAAGTGCTGCCACTGGGCGTGGGAGGGAGCCCCAGGGCCTGAGGCCGGTACCCCTGAGACTCCGGGGCGTGTACAGCCCCAACTCATTATTACGTGAGAGTGTCACGGGCGGCGAGCTTCACAGGCTTTGGCCTTCTTCACAGGCTCCGGGCCTTTCTTCGGGGAAGCAAGCTTCACGGGCGTTGGCCGTCTTCACAGGCTCCGGGCCCTTTCCAAAACGCGACAGCTTCACATGCATTCGCCTTCTTCACAGACTCTGGGCCTTTTCCAAAAAGATGAACTTCACAGGCATTTGCCTTCTTCACAGGCTCTGGGCCTTTTCCAAAAAGATGAGCTTCACAGGCATTTGCCTTCTTCACAAGCTCTGGGCCTTTTCCAAAAAGATGAGCTTCACAGGCATTTGCCTTCTTCAC
The DNA here is from genome assembly GCA_963921465.1 of Triticum timopheevii. Classification (NCBI taxonomy): domain Eukaryota; kingdom Viridiplantae; phylum Streptophyta; class Magnoliopsida; order Poales; family Poaceae; genus Triticum; species Triticum timopheevii. The sequence continues at coordinate 242,805,298 of OY997274.1, read as the reverse complement.
AGGCTCTGGGCCTTTTCAGGGGTAAAACCTCTGGAGGTGCTGGATGTTCCACGCGTTCTGTACAGGTACTCGCTCCTGAGTCTCCAAGTGCATGGAGCCGGGCATGGAAACATGAACAACCTTGAACGGGCCCTCCCACATAGGAGAGAGCTTATGCAGCCCCTCCCTGGAGAGGACCCGCCGGAGCACGAGGTCCCCTACCTCGAGAGTTCTGGGGCGGATGTTGCGGCAGTGGTATCGCCGGAGTGACTGTTGGTACCTTGCCGCTCGCAGCGCAGCTTCTCGACGACGCTCCTCCCCCAGCACGAGGTCCGTCCCCCGCATGGCGTCCTACAGCGTCTCATCGAACGCCAGGACCCGCGCGGATCGACGCCTAACCTCGTGAGGGAGGACCGCTTCGGCTCCGTAGACCAGGAAGAAGGGGGTCTCCCCTGTCGGCTTGGTAGCGGTTGTGCGGATGGACCACAGCACGGACTGAAGCTCGTCGTGCCAGCCTCTGCCGTAGGCCTCCAGTTTCTTCTTGAATGTCCTGGTCTTGAGGCCCCTCAGGACTTCTGTGTTGGCCCGCTCGGCCTGGCCGTTGCTTCGGGGGTGCGCCACCGAAGCGTAGCATATCTGCGTTCCAAGGTTAGCACTGTATGTTTTGAAAAGGTTACTGGTGAACTGCGAACCGTTGTCAGTGATGATGCGGTTTGGCACCCCGAACCGGCTCACGATGCCCTTGATGAACTTGACCGCAGAACCAGAAGGGATGGTGCGGACGGCCTCGACTTCGGCCCACTTGGTGAACTTGTCCACGGCGACGTAGAGGTAGCGATAGCCCCCTGGCGGCCGAGGAAAAGGGCCCAAGATATCCAACCCCCAGACCGCGAATGGCCATGTGAGGGGTATGGTCTGCAGACCTCCTGCCGGCTGATGGACCTACTTGGCATGAAATTGGCAGGCCTCGCAAGCCTTCACAAGTTCGACAGCATCATTGAGCGCAGTGGGCCAATAGAAACCACTACGGAATGCCTTGCCGACGAGGGTCCGTGACGACGAGTGATGCCCACAGTCTCCATCGTGTATGTCTGCCAGCAGTTCTTTCCCTTGCTCCCTGGTGATGCAACGTAGGGACACATCATTCGGTCGCTTCCGGTAGAGCTCTCCATTCCTGATGCAGTATGCTGTGGCTTGCCGCGCCACACACTCTGCTTCCTCCTCCTTCTCCGGCAAGGTCCCTTGCGTCAAGTAGCTCCGGAGCTCCGTGATCCAGCACCCCTCCTGAGGCTCCATCATCAGGAGCAGGCGTGCTCCTGAGGCCGGGCCACAGGCTGGGGCTCCCGAGGCAGGTGGCTGAGGAAGCTCCACCTGAGGCTGTGCAGTGCTCGACAATGGTGGCAGGGCTGAAGGCTTGAAGAGTCGTTCCTCAAAGACGCCCGGCTCCTAGGGCAACCGCCTGGAGGCTCGTTTGGCGATGTCGTCGGCCTCTTGATTTGTGCCGCGGGGCACATGCTGTAGCTCCAACCCCCAGAACTGCTTCTCCATTCTGCGGACCTCCGCAAGGTAGGCCTCCATGTGCTCATCTCTTGGCTCGTATACCTTGTTGGGGAAATTGACAAGGAGCTGCGAATCGCCCTTGATAGTAAGATGCTTCACTCCCAGGGCAGCGGCGGACTTCAGGCCCGCTATCAGTCCCTCGTACTCTGCTATATTGTTGGAGACCTTTTCGCCCTGCTGGAAGCAGAGCTGCACGGCGTAGTATAGCTTGTCCTGAGTGGGAGATATGAGCACTGCCCCAGCCCCAGCGCCATGCCTGGAGAACGCCCCGTCGAAGTACATGACCCAGCCTTTTGGTGCCTCGCTTCCTAGGGAGAGTGATCGGTCCTCGTTGGCCTTGAGGTCCGGTGCTTCTGTCCATTCAGCCACGAAATCTGCTAGCGCGGCACCCTTGATAACCCTGGTCGTACTGAATTCGAGCTGAAACGCTTGCAGTTCAATGTTCCACTCAGCGACCCTTCCGGCCGAGTTAGGGCTCTTGAGCACCCTTTCCAAAGGGTATGCCGAGACAACTTTGATCGGGTGACCCTGGAAGTAGTGTCGTAGCTTGCGCGAGGCCACCAGCAGCGCGAGGAGGAGCTTCTGTGGCATGGGGTACCTTGCCCTCGCATCCCGCAACACCGTGCTGATGAAGTACACCGGTGCTCGACGAGGCTTGGGGCGTCGGCGCTGGTGGTGCCCTCCGGAGGCTGCGGTGCCTGCTGAGGCAACGGGGCCTCCGGAGGTTGGTTGCCTGGGGGAAGTGCTTCCTCCACTTCCGGCGCGCTTCCGTGCGGCGGCTGATCCCCCTCAGCCGTGGCCGTGACCTCTGCGAATCCTTTTTGGTCCTGCTTTGCCTTGACACGTGTAACAACCGTGGCTTTGGTCCGATGCTCCTCCCTAACCGCCATCAGAGCCGCGCTAGCGGAGTAAGGAGTGGCGGCGAGATAGAGCACTAAGGGCTCTTGAGGACGCGAGGCCACCATCACCGGAGGGCTGGTCAAGTATCTCTTGAGATCCTGGAATGCTTTGTCAGCTTCTTCAGTCCATTCAAAGGGCCCTTTCTTCTTCATCAGCTGAAAGAAAGGCAGCGCTCGCTCTCCTAACCTGGAGATGAAGCGCCCCAGCGCAGTCACGCGCCCCGTGAGCTTCTGCATTTCTCTAAGGGTCTTTGGTGGGCTCATGTCCTCAACTGCCTTGACCTTTTCTGGGTTGGCCTCGATGCCTCGATGGGACACGAGGAAGCCCAAGAGCTTGCCCGAGGGGACTCCAAACACACACTTCTCCGGGTTGAGTCGTAGGCTCACCGCGTTGAGGCTCGTGAAGGTTTCCTCTAGGTCTTGTATCCGGGTCTTGGCCTCGCGAGACTTCACTACGATGTCGTCGACGTAAGCCTCCACATTCTTCCTGAGCTACGGGCCTAAGGTGATGTGCATGAGCCGCTGAAAGGTTGCCCCCGCGTTGCACAGTCCGAATGGCATGCATGTATAGCAGTACACCCCACACGGGGTTAGGAAGGCCGTCTTCTCCACGTCTTCCACCGCCATCTTGATTTGTTGATACCCGAAGAAGGCATCCAAGAAGCATAACAGGTCACACTCAGCGGTGGAATCGACGATCTGGTCGATGCGAGGGAGCGGGAACGGATCTTGCGGGCATGCTTTGTTGAGGTTGGTGAAGTCGACACACATGCGTTCCTTCCCTCCCTTCTTTGGCACAACCATGGGGTTGGCCAACCAATCTGGGTATCGGACCTCGCGAATAACCCCCGCAGCTTCTAGCTTGCGGGTCTCCTAGACGATGAAGGCCTGCTTTTCAGTGGACTGCCTCCTCGCCTTCTACTTCACGGGGCGCACGTTGGGACACACGTTGAGGTGGTGCTCGATTACGCCCCGTGGGATCCCTGCCAGCTGATCGGGCTCCCAGGCGAACACCTTCTTGTTTGCACGCAGGAACTTGACCAGGGCTTCCTCCTGCTCAGGCTCGAGGTTGGCGCCTATGGTGAAAGTGGCGTTAGTGGACCCGTCCTCATCGACAGGTACCTGCTTGGTCTCCGCCTTGTCTTGGGTGAACAACTGCTTCTTCTTGGTCGGCGCAGCCCCCTTGGGCTTGGGGGTTTCTGCGTCGGCGGGCTGCGCCGCCGCCGCCTTGAGGGCGAGCTTGAGCACTCGCAGCGCACCTTCGGTGTCCCCGGGCACGGTGAGGACGCTGCTGCTCCCGGGCATCTTCATGAGGTTGTACGCCGGGTGAGTCGCGGCCATGAATTTGGCCAATGCTGGATAGCCGAGGATGGCATTGTAGGGGAGGCCGATGGGGGCGATGTCGAAATCGACCAGCTCCGTGCGGAAATTGTCGTAGGTGCCGAAAGTTACCGGAAGTCGGATCTGCCCCAAGTAGCTGGACGACCCGCCTCCGACGCCCGAGAAAGGCCGGCTGGATTGCAGCCGCTCCCGGGGTATGCAGAGGAGGCTGAAGGCTTCAACTGAGAGCACGTTGAGGCCCGCGCCACCGTCGATGAGGGTCCTGGTGATGGCCACCTGGCAGATGGTGGGTGTGCAGAGTAGTGGGAGCGTGCCCGAGCAGGCCGAGTTGGTGGGGTGGTCCTCGGAGCTGAAGGTCAGCTTAGCCGATGGCTCCGGCCGGCCACGGGGAGCCCCCTGCCGTGTAGAGGCGGTGCCGACCCGGCGGACGAACGGCTTGATGTGGTGGCTAGAGGGCGGCGCCTGCGAGCCGCCCAGGAGGGCCGCGACGATCGGGGGAGCCGGCGCGACGGGGTGGGTGAGGAAGGGGCCGCGTGGCTCTTCCCAAGAGGCCACGGGGAAATGTTGGGGTGATGCTTGCCGCCCGTTCCCTGCTGGGCCGACGGCGGCGTTGAGGGCAGGCAATGGGGAACGACGAGGGCGCCCGCCGACGGGAGTCGTCTGGGCGACGTGGGAAGCGAGGGCGGCTCGGCGCTCGGCGCGAGCCCAACGAGCGTCAGGCATGGATGCGATGGTCGAAGAAGAACGAGGCGACGGAAGGCAGATTCCGGCGCACCCCTACCTGGCGCGCCAAATGTCGGATTTCGGGTTCTGGCAGACCCTTGAGGTTCGAACACTGGGGTGCGCACGGAGATTTGACCCTCTGCCGGCTAGCTCTTCGCCGAATCGCTAGGATCTAGACTACCAAATAGAATAGCACAGGAGACGCAAGATTTATACTGGTTCAGGCCTCCATTGTGGTGTAATACCCTACTCCAGTGTGTGGTGTGCTGGATTGCCTCTTGGGCTGATGATGAACAATACTAGGAAGAACAGCCTCACGAGGGTCTGTTCTTGGCTGGTGCGACGAACTGCTGGGAGGAGTTCAATCGCTCTATCTACTGATTTCTTGGTGAGGATCCAGATGCCCTACCCTGGGGGTGGCTAGCCCTATTTATAGGCAAAGGCCCTGGGCCTCTTCCCAAATATTGAGCGGGAAGGGCGCCAACAATTGGCCATTTTGAAGGGGAACAGCGGGTACACTTATCCTGACTAAAGT